>CM038142.1:237163987-238626907 GCA_021437245.1 Aegilops speltoides
GTGAGGAGCACTTTCGAGCCACCGATCCGTCAGGGCTAATTTCCAAAACCTTCTAATTGATTTCGGTCGCACTAACTCACTCAAACTCGGTCGAACCGAAAGCATTTAGATCGATCTAGGTTTTCACCTCGGTGAAACCGAGTTGTGATTTTCGGCGTGATCAAGTGCATAATCGCCTAGCAGTTATCCATCTCGTGCCACCGAAGTTTTACAACTCGATCCCACCGACAATGAAGGGGTATATATACTCGAGGGCTGCGCTGATTCCTTCTTCAAACGTTTCGCCCCACACCACTTGCTGCCGCCGCCTTGGTCTCCGGATCGTCGCCGTTGCCGCCTCAGGCGCCTCGCCTCAGTCTCCGTCGCCAAGCGGACATCTTCTCAGCGCCGTTGCCGCCAGAGAAAACTCCACCAAGTTAGGGTGAGTTTTGATCCCACTCGTGCTCCCATCTCCGATTCAATGCACGCTTGGATTGCCTAGAATCTTGCCACGATTGAAATCCTCCTGACACCAGATTAGTTCATTTGAACTAGATTCGAGTAAAAGTTTTAGGGTTATGTTTCCACGAACACATCTCGGTGAGACCAATTTTATAGTTTCGGTATGACCGATTTGGCCTATGGCCATTGATCGCACCCTTCGGTCCAACCGAAGTTGTGCAATCGGTGTGACCAAATGAAAATTCAGAAACCCTAGTGTTTTCGGCAGATCAAACCCACTTCGTCCAACCGAAAGTGGTGTGAAAGCTCTGTTTACACTTCGGTTTCACGAATCTTAAACTCGGTCTCGACCGAAATGTCTTCTGTGAAAACCTAATACTAGAATTTGAACTCATTTTTTTTGCAAAACTTCGCATTTTGTGATGACTCTTCTTCTCTGCCTACACCTTATCTATTCACAAAGTTGTCGGCCATGTCGATGCCGTGGATGATGTAACAGGTCGAGACACCCATTGCAGATATTGCAGAGGCAGGCACTAGTCCTGATCCTAGCAGCTCATCTGATGATGGTGAGAGGAGTACACCAAGTGGCTTGCCTCCTGCAGCCACCAGAGCTAGAAAGAAGAGGAATTCAGATGATGAAGACTCAGATTTTGTTGTTGAGGAAGAGGTGACCTCACAGCCTAAGAGGAAGGTTGTTGCCAAAGAGCAACAAAGTCAACAAACTAAGAAGGGCACCAAAGAAAGTGAAGCGATCAACTGTTGCTAAGAAGCTGAATTTGGGAGAGGCAGCTGCAAGCAAAGTGAAGAGAACCTCCAAGAGAAAGAGGATAGTGCATGATGCAAAGAAGAGAGGATGAGGATGAGGAAGCACCCCAGCCTACTCCTCGAAGCGAAGCTCATGGGTGATGCCATTAAGGCTAGAGCCACATCAAAGCCCAAGAAATCTGCTCCAGCTAAGGCAGCTCCAAAGAAAGCCTGCCGCCAAGCCCAAGAAGACCGTCGAAACATTCCAGCGTCTGAAAAGAACAAGGATGATGTGCCACCAATGAGTCGGATGGTGAAGGACCAGCTTTGCTGAAACTTCGTCAAAAATTGCCACTACATAATGATGCTCATCCTCAAGCCGAGAATATGATGGAAATGAAAGATAGAGGTCTCGGGCTATGGAGACAATCGACCCATATGCCGTGAGGAGAAGAACTCTTGAGATCCCAGATTTCACACCGAGAGCAGCAGGACTTCTATGAGACCGTCTTGATGGACAAGAAGCCCATAGTCGCAGACACCGATATGTCGATCGGAAGTACATTGACAAAAAGAGCACAGAGATTTCTTTCCACATGTGCATGAAAGTTTCACCGCATGTGGTGTTGCAGATTTTGTAGGTCGAAGTTGACCAGTTGGAACGATGAGATGATAATGCAATTTTATGCCACACTCACTTCTACCCCGATGGAAAGATTGTATGGATGATCAAGGTCAAAATTTTCTTCTTCTGTTGAAGAATGGGCAGAAATTCTGAATGCTCCAAAGGCAACGAGAAGATGATATTGATGTATATGGGATTCCAAAGAAGAATCATGAATCCATGAAGAACATGTACAAAGAGGTTCCAAGAAAGGATTTGGGAATCTGGAAGCTCGGCTCGATCTACTATCTCCGTGCAGGCTTACCTACCACTAATACCATTCTGAGGCATACCTTGATGCCCAAATCTGAGATCATCGCATGATCGAGGATACTCTATCAACATGCTGCACATACTTGATGAGAAAGCACCTTTCAAGGTGATGGACTTGATGGTAGAGACCATTAAGAGGACTGCAATGACGAGAAAAGGTCATGTGGATTTGCCCATGCAGATTCAGATGCTTATCAATGCCAAGTTTGGCACGGGCACATTCTTGTTGGATAGAGAACATTTACCGTTGCAGCCCGAGCATGAAGACAATGTTGTTGTGATGAATGAGGAGGATCCGACATCTGTTGAAGGTCAAGCCAAGATCGGCTACTAAGAAAGCCAAAGTCGACAAGGAAGCAAAGAGCAAGCAGCAGCTAAACCAAAGAGTTTGGAGAGCAAATTCTTGAAGCTACTCAAAGGATTGAACAACGCTGGCCAGCATTGTACAGCCTCAGAGAGCCTAGAGAGGATTGTTGAGGACAAGATCCACGCTCGGATGTGAAGTCGATCAAGTGCAAGTGACCGCCAACAAGCTCGAGGCGACATTGAGGAAGCAAAGCGGAGAAGGAAGAGCTTATGCGTGAGATGCAGGATGACTTAGTCCAGATTCTCATCAACAGATCGCCCGGTTCCCAAAGGACCCCAATCAGCTGCTATTCCAAGGATCGACACCAGACTACAGCTTCAACCTCCCACAGTTCAAAGAGCTGCTCCTACTCCAGCTCCAGCTCCAAAGGACCACTCCTCCAAAGACAGACATCAATGAAGTCTTCGCCGATGTTTGTCATATCCACTCCGACATCAACCTGCACGGAGCTGCCAGCAGAGTCCCCAAAGGACGCTTAGCTCTATGCTTTTTCGAACTTTTGGTAACTTGTTGCCAAAGGGGAGAAATTGTATAGATCATAGGACTTCGAGAGAGAGTGATGTTGTCTTTGCGCTTTTGCTCTTTCGTTCTTTTGCGGTTTCTTTGAGATACTTTTGGTTTTCGAGACATTCAAAGGTGTTTGATACTACGCTTGATTCTACCTTAATGAGTGCTTGGTCGCATTATGCTTTAATGTGTGCTTAATGCTTATCGTATGCTATTCATATCTTGTATGACCATTTACTCATGTCTTGGTGATTGGGTGCATGCTGTTCATTCTTATTCATTTTGTGCGCTCCACCAAGATGTATGTGACATGGAAGAGTGACCCATGATCCTAATCGATTGTGCATTTGCATTCAAACGCAAATCTTAAATAATGCACAAATTTAGGGGAGCTCTTGCTTATCACATACTTCTCAAAGCGATTTATATTATTCATTGATTATATCCTTTGTCGAAGCTTTGATCTATATGTTGTCATCAATTACCAAAAGGGGAGATTGAAAGTGCAACTAATCCCGGGTGGTTTTGGTAATTAATAACAACATATATATCATTGAACTAATAGTTACTTGAGAATCATTTCAGAGAGTTCAAGGATATGGGTATGGCAAGGACTCAAGAAGTGGACCCCCAAAATGCTAAGGCAAGCATTGGCAAAAGCTCAAGACTCCATTTTGGTTTAGTGATCCAAGATCACATTGAGTCCATAGGAAAAGCCAATACTATTAAAAGGGATGAGGTTATGATGATGATCCGTTGCTCAAGTGCTTAGTGATACATCTCCTAAACTATCAGCAACTTTCACCGCCATATACACTCATAAGTAATCTCGGTCCCACCGATTTTCCAAACTCACCACACCGAGATGAACCACCTCAGCCATAAAGCCAAACCCTAGCAAACTCGGATTTTCCGATTCTCAACTCGGTCTCACCGAAAATGAGTTGCCAAGCTTCAGAACCTTCATCATCAAATCGTGTTCACCGAGATGATGAAGTTGGTCCCACCAAATTGGCATGCTCTTGTCATTGCACTAATCGGACTAACCGAGATTGTATTTTCGGTCCCACTGAAAATCCCAACGCTCACATTATTTGAACTATCGGTCTCACCGAGTTGTCAACTTCGGTCCCACCGAGATTGGTCAAATGTGTGTAACGGTTGGATTTTGTGTGGAGGCTATAAATACCCTCCACCCCTCTTCATTCGTGGAGAGAGCCATCGAAAGAACTACCACTCCTACCTTACATTTCGAGAAGAGAACTACCTACCCTTGTGTTGAGATCAAGTTGCTCCACTCCCACCATATGAAGCTTGATCTCTAGCCTTCCCAAGTTGCTTTCCACTCAATCCTTTCTTCCACCATAGCCAAATCAATGAGGAGAGTTGAGTGTTGGGGAGATTATCATTTGAAGCACAAGAGCAAGGAGTTCATCATCATCAACAACATCTATTACCTTTTGGAGGGTGGTGCCTCCTAGATTGGTTAGGTGTCGCTTGGGAGCCTCCGTCGAGATGTGGAGTTGAACCAAGAAGTTTGTAAGGGCAAGGAGATCGCCTACTCGTGAAGATCTACCCCGAGTAAGTCTAGCCTCCGTGGGCGTGAGCCATGATGGAATAGACAAGGTTGCTTCTTCGTGGACCCTTCGTGGGTGGAGCCCTCCGTGGACTCTCGCAGCCGTTACCCTTCGTGGGTTGAAGTATCCATCAACGTGGAAGTACGATAGCACCACCTATCGGAACCACGAGAAAAATCACCGTGTCTCCAAAATTGCGTTTGCTCTTCTCCACCTCTCTTTACTAGATGTGCAATTTACTTTCCGCTGCCTATACTCTAGAATTGCATGTGTAGGGTGATGCTTGACTTGATCATAATTGTGAATCTGCCAAAAACTGTTCTTTGTCAAAAGGCAGAATTTTTATATTGTCAAGTAGTCTAATCACCCCCCCTCTAGACATACTTTCGATCCTACACTACCTTTTTCAAAATTTTGAAAAATGGCAGGGCGCGCTCAGCAGACTTAGAGATGAACCTACTGAGAGCAGCAACACAGCCGGCAAGCCTTCGCACATCCTTGACGCGCTTCGGTGCTTCGATCTGTTCAATGGCCTTGATCTTGTCGGGATTGGCTTTGATCCTCACGAGATACAAAGAATCCGAGAAGCTTGCCGAAGGAACTCCAAACACGCACTTCTCGATTCAACTTGAGATTGATCTTGCGCAGATTTGCAAAAGTCTCGCCTAAATCTTGGATCAAAGTTTCTTTGTCCTTGCTCTTGACCACTATGTCATCCATGTAAGCTTCTACATTTACGCAAACTGTGGCTCAAAAGCATGATCGACTAATCTTGCAAACGTTGAACCAACATTCTTTAGTCCGAAGGCATCCGTACAAATCAAGACGCGTGCTACATGGAGTAATGAATGCGGTCTTCTCTTCATCTTCTTCTGCCATGAAGATCTGATGATATCCTGAGTATGCGTCAAGAAATGAAAGCAAATCACATCCTGCCGTGGAGTCGACAATCTGGGTAATGCGCGGCAAGGGAAATGGGTCCTTGGGACAAGCTTTATTAACATCAGTGAAGTCAATACAAAGCCTCCACTTCCCATTCGCCTTGCGCACAACTACAGGATTGGCTAACCATGTTGGATGGAGTACTCCTTGGACAAGGCCTGCTGCTTCCAACTTCTTGATCTCCTCTGCAATGAACTCTTGGCGTTCCACTGCTTGTTTCCTGACTCTCTGCTTGACGGGCCGCACGTGAGGGCAGACGGCAAGGTGGTGCTCAATTACTTTCAGAACACCGGGATGTCGATGGTTGCCATGCAAACACATCGACATTCGCCCGCAGAAAGCAACGAGCGCGCTTCCTATTTAGGGTCAAGCGTGGCAATCGATGGTGAAGGTACCACCAAAGCCGCCCTCCTTGGCGCCACTTTCTTGGACTCGTGAAGCTGTCTTTGCCTTCTTGCACTTGCCGGTGGAGCTCGATGGTGCGCCCTGATGGTAGCGCAGCACTTCAAGAGGTGCGCTTGCCGAGTGGGCATCGAGCTACTCTTGCCGACTTGGTCTTCTTCTTTCTCCGGGAGCTTCAGCGCAGGTGGTTTGCGCTCGCTGCGCTCCATCGCTTCCCGGTAGATCTTGTCGGTACAGATAAGTGCATCTTTCTTGTCGCCGGGGACAGAGATGACACTTATCGGACCGGGCATCTTGAGCACGTTGTAAGCATAATGAGAGGCTGCCATCAACTTGGCGAGCGCTGGACGGCCAAGTATCCCATTGTAGGGCAATGGGAAATCAACAACATCAAAGGTGACCTTCTCTGTTCTAAAGTTCAGCTCGCTGCCAAATGTCACTGGCAGTGTGATCTTCCCCTTCGGCTTGCTCCTTCCCAGGTTTATTCCTTGAAAGGTACCAGTCTCGTCGAGCTCGCTGTCGGGGATCTGGAGCTTATTGAGCACCGCGGAAGAGATCAGATTTAAGCCGGCCCCGCTGTCAACCAGCATCTTTGTGACCTTGAGGTTGCGGATGGTTGGCGAAACCAACATCGGCAAGCACCCGACCACAGTTATGCGGTCAGGGTGATCCTCAACATCAAAGATGATGGGTGTGCTGGACCACTTCAGGGGCTTGCGCGACTCAACGGACGGTTCTGCTGCGTTTACTTCCCGCACCCACTGTTTGAGCTGGCGGTGTGAAGTATGCAGAGAGGCACCGCCGTTGGCGCACAAAACCTCCGTCGCTTTCTGAAACTCCTGCTCATCGGCCTCATCCTCATCCATCTCTTTGTCTTTGTCCTCGTCTTCATCCTTGTCGCGGCCGTGGGGTCTGTCTCCTTGCCGCGGCGCCCTCCCCGGGCGGGACGCTTCTTGCCGGATCCTCCACCACCTTCTTGGGCCTTCTCCTTGTCATGCCGCTTGTATTCAGCTTTCTGCAGCTCAACAAGCTGCTCAACTTTCTTGCAGGCCTGGAGATCATGGCCCTTGGTGCGGTGGATCTTGCAAGATCGCTTGCCGGAGCCGCCCCGCTTGTCGGCGGCCACCACAGCCTCGCCGAGTCACCAGCTTTGGCCTTCTCGGCGCCACCTCCGCTGCCGGACCGCTCGACAACCAGCACATCCTTAGCTTTCCTCTTTACGTTATTCCGCCCGGTTCTTTTTGCCGGGCGGCATCCTCACCGCCGATCCTTCGCTCCTGCTTTCTCCCGGAGTTTCTCCTCCTCAAAGACGTGCACACTTGTTGGCCGAGAGCATAGAGCTCGCCGACATCTCTGATTTTGCACATCGCCATCTCCTCCTCATCCCGCGACACGCGACGTTTCGATGGAACGCGCTAATAACCGCGCGGGTGGACGTCTCGGATGTTGCGCTGCACCTGGATGAATCTCTGTATGAACTTGCGCAGGGGTTCTCCTTCCTTCTACGCGAGCAGATGAAGATCGCTTTCCTGGCCATGGGGCTTGTGGCCGCCTGTGAAGGCGCCGACAAACTGATGGCACAGATCCGCCCATGAGGAGATGGAGTTGTCCGACAAGTGCATGAGCCAAGATTTGACGTTGGGCTTGAGCACCAGCGGGAAGTAGTTGGCGAGGATCTTCTCGTCGCGCCCCCCTGCAGCCTGCACCGCGATGGTGTAGATGCTGAGGAACTCCGACGGATGTATCCTGCCATCGCATTTCGGCACGCCCGCTTGAAGTTCTTGGTATTGGGCCACCGGACCTGCCGCAGCTCATGAGTGAACGCAGGGCAACCTACAGCGACGACAAGTCGCTGGTTCCCCGGCACATGCATATCAACAATGGGCCCAAGGCTGGTCTGACCGACGCCGCTTTCTTCGACGCCGATGCGGTACGAAGCGTCTTCTTGTCGTCGTTCTTGGAGAACTTGGCGCTGATCGCGATGAGCTCGTGGGTCTGACGACGCGGTGGAGTCGGTGTCGAGGTTAGCCCGGCGAGTCGGCGATCTTGGCCTTCGGGGAGGGGAGTGCATGGTGGTGGCACCCCCACCAGCCTTGTCGCCACCGGCTTGCGCCTGGGCGTCTTGCCGCGGCTTCGACGAGCTTGGTTGCCGGGGCTTGTCGCCGTTGGCGAAGCCGATGAGGCTCTGGATGGTGATCCTCCAGTCATCGATCTTGTCCGGCGCTGGAGGGTAGTCTAGTAGCAGTTGGGCTCGAGCCAACGCTTCTTCTGGGGTTTTCGGCGGCGGGGGCGAACGACGCGAGGAGCGGGATATGCTCAAACTTCTAACAGTGTTAGAAGGAGCAACATCTCGTCCAGGCGACCGTGCCGCGCTCGCGCCAACGTGTTGGCGTGCATGTCGGCCTTGAGCATCTTGCGATCCGACGGCTTGGCCTTGCTCCAACGCGAGCACGGTGCCAGGAGCACCATGGCGTTGTCGATCCCGCGCCTCCTGAGAGGGGCGCGGCGCGTGTATGGACGCCGAGGTCTGCGGGGCCTTGTCCTTAGATCTGGTGACGATGTGAGTCCCCCGTCAGCGGCCGTTCGTCCGCCGGCGTCTACCCCACCGCCCGTTTGCTCCGGCGGCGGTGGGATCGACGTGGACGGAGCGGCCACCTCCGAAGCCTTCTTCTTCGGTGGCATGTCGATAAAGATGATGATGTAGCGCGCGCAGACGCCGGATCAGGTTCGCACAACCTCGAAGCCCCCCTACCTGGCGCGCCAAAGATGTCGTGGGAAACGAGCACCTATGGGGCAGGGCCCCTTTTCGGTCCGGCAGGGAGCAGAGGGCGCACGAAGAGCAGATCGAGGCGAAGCACGCAGGGGATTTTACCCAGCTTTGGAGCTCTCCGGAGAGATAAAACTCCTACTGCTGCTTTGTGTATGTATTGTGTTCTTGCTCGAAAGCGTGAGCGTGGTGTAGTTTCGAATCCGTCGAACCCCTTCTACGTGCGCATGGGCCTCCTTTTATAAGCTAAAGGGGTCACCGACAGGTGGCAACGCAGAGAGGGGTAAAAAAGTAAAAAAGAGGGGTTGGTAAAACCGCTATCAACAAAGGTTCCCTACCTAACTCGACGGCAGGGGACAAGGGCATTTAATGCCCGTCCGGTCGCCTAAACAGTGCAGGAAACGACCGTTAGGGGCGCCACCGATCACCATGATGGCCTTCTCGTCATCTCCACTTGCAACCTCGCACTGCTTGGCTGCACAGCCGCCGACACGTGCGCCAGGAACGATCTTGGGGCGACACGTCGTCGGATGAGCTGGAGTGTGGGCGCAGAGTAGTGGCTTCGCCGCGGCAAGCGCCTTGCCGCGATCGTTGTCTTGTCGCACCCGAAAGCTTGTCGCTCGCCGGCTCTTGCCGGAACGCGCGGCGCGTCGCGGCAAGTTTCTTGGCTGGTCCTCCCGACAAGCTCCTCTTGCCGGGGCCTTGTCCTTCCCGGCAAGCTCCTCTTGCCGGGGTCTTGTCTCCTTAGCTTAAACACTTTGTTCTTGAATGGCATCAATAGGAATAGCGGAGGATCTTGGCGGACGCCCGGCAAGCCTTGCCGCGGGACGCTGCGACTGCCCGTGCACAAGTTCGGGATACTAAGGTACCCCTACTTTAGTACACCGACACTTTCCGCTAGCCCGCACCTCATCAATTCTCAAGCCATGATGATCACGGCTCGCATGTTCTCCTGATCCTGGCGAGTGTGTGTTGTTGTTGCCGCGGCATAGCTTGAAGACCGTGTGGCGACGCAGTTGCGACACGACACAAGAGGAGGCGGCTGCGGGCCACGCCTCCCGCGGCCGGCGACACCAGGCGAAGCGCGGGCCGCGAGCAGTGCGGAGTAGACGTCTTGCTCGTCAGCTGGTGCTACCGAAGAAGCCCAGATGACCCAATGCTCGACATGGGCTCTTGGAGCGTTGGTGGAGTAGCGGCGGTCCAGTGGACGGAAGAGAAGATCAGACGCACCCCCTACCTCGCACGCCTGATGTCAGATTTTGGGTTCTGCAAACCCTTGATAGGTTCAAACTCTGGGGTGCATGTAGACATCTCAACATACCTATCATGCCTACTCGCGATCCTCAAAGCCTAGCGTGTTGGGCTGAAAGGGATAGAGAGACACAGTAGTTTATCCTGGTTCGGGCCACCTTGCATTGTAATACCCTACTCCAGCTTTGTGGTGGATTGCCTCGAGGGGCTGATGATGAACTAGTATAGTGGATGAACAACCTCAGAAGGTGAGCTTGGGCTCGGATGAGCTAGTGAAGGAGGAGTGGCTTCGCTCCGTTCTGATCTCTCCCTTCTATGGTGGTGGCTAAGTCCTATTTATAGTGGCCTTGGTCCTCTTCCCAAATGTTGGTGGGAAGGAATCCCACAATGGCCAGATTTGAATGGGGACAAGAAGTACATCCAATCCTGACTAATGTGGTCTTCGCCTGCAAAAGCCTCTGGTCGTGACGCTGCGGTGGGCTCGGCGATGACCTCCGTCCTGCCTTCCTGGCAATCTTGGTCTTGTTGCACCAAAATGGTAACCTTTGGTTGATTCCTCGGGACTCTGCGCCAGCTGCTTGCTTCCCTTACACCAAAGAGGAAATCGGTATCATACCACCGGGCGCCCACCTGCCTTGGTCGCCATGGCTCGCCACCGAGCTGCCAGTGAGGTGCACCTTGCATAGAAGGCTCCGCTCCTCGAGAGCGAGCCTAAGGAGGCCGATCCCCTTGGAGGTCTTGGCTTTGTCCGCCTCGCGAGGCTTGGCCCCTCGCGGGGGTCTTGAGATGTTGATGCTGAAGCTGGCTCATACCAGGCCGCTGATGGAGCCACGCAGTGGGCTGCAGGCAGGGAAGTCTGGGTACCCCCGTATCCAGAACGCCGACAACACCAAGGAGGCTCACCGTCGATGAGTTGCAAGTGGAATTTGAGAAGGTTAGGCATATTACACCAGGTAACCATCCTGATAATTGTAGCGGGAAAAGGAAGCATGGTAGGGCAGAAGAGAGATTATTGTTTACCCGTAGGTCCACTTTGTGGGACTTGGAGTATTGGAAAGATTTGGATCTGCGGCATAATCTTGATGTGATGCACATTGTGAAAAATATATGTGACAGCATTATTGGCACACTTCTTAATATTGAAGCAAATACGAAAGAGATATTGAAATCTAGGGTTGATTTGACACACCTGGGTATCAGAAAGGATTTGCAGGTGCAAGATGAAGGTAAACCACGGGATATGGCACCAACTGTGTACTTCTTGGACAAGGTAAAAAGAAAAGAATTCTGCGAGGTCCTATCACGTGTGAGATTCCCACATGGATTTGCTTCTAACCCTGAAAGGAGAGTCAGTGCAGATGGAAACAAGGTACAAGGGTTGAAAACTCATGATTGCCACGTCCTACTTCAAAGGGTTTTACCTGTTATCCTTAGAGTATTGGGCCGCCCTGACTTATACAGAGCAGTTGAAGAGTTGGGACAATTCTTGAGGGGACTCTGCAGTAGAAATATCAGGGTAGATGCTTTGGAACATCTTAGAGACAAGATACTACCTATCCTATGCGACCTTGAGAAGATATATCCTCCAGCCTTCCTTGATGTGATGGTGCATTTGGATGTTCATCTACCTGATGAGGCACTACTTAGAGGTCCAGTACAGTATGGCTGGATGTACCCTATTCAAAGGCGGCTAGGCACTTTCAAGGGCTACGTTAGGAAAATAGCTAGACCCAAGGGTTCCGTTGCAGAGGCCTACATTGCTACAGAAGCATTGACATTCTGCTCAAAATACATTGAAGCAGCTGATCAGGTTAGCAAAGAGGTGGGTGACGACAATCACGGGCTCAATGTTTTCAATTGTTCTATTCGAGTTACAGGGAAGAGTCAACAAGACGACAAACCTAAATATTTGGACAAAATGGTTTGGTATTTGTTGAATAACTGTCCTGAGATTCTACCTTATATCGAGTAAGTGCTACGTACTGTAGCTTATACATCGTAATCTGCTAAACTTGTAACATATTCTTATATATTTAGATGTTTGACGCGATCACTATGTTGTGTAGCATCTACAGAAAGGAGTTACTGCCACAAAATCCAAGAAACATTGACAAACAGGTTATGGCAGGATTTGAGAAATGGTTCAAGAGCCATGTAAGCTTTTGAATTACACTGTCAGTTTTTTTAATATTGAGTACATAAGATGATCAGCTTGTCTACTTCCTAACCATAGGTTAGGAAGATGCGGGGGGATGGGTAGGCAGTTGATGATGCCCTTTATGCACTAGCAATGGGTCTTGATACTCGGGTAAGAGATTATGAATCTTGCTTTTTTGGAGATGTGCGCTACAACACCCTTGCACGCGACGAAGGTAGGAAGACACAAAACAGTGCCATCATGATCACTGATCCGTACGACAAAGAGACAACTGAAACGTATGCTAACATAAGACATTGTTTAGTTGCAGTATATCTCCAGTTTCGAGGTTCATTAGTGTGTGGTTCTGTTGTGCTATCGTTGGTATAACCTGTTTTCTAGGATCGCAAAACCCAGAGCTGATGACTATTTCAAATCCATCAATGTCAAGGCCGCGTACTGGACCGATGAGTCTTTTATTTTGGCAAATCAAGGAACACCGATATTTTTCTTGGAAGACACATTTGCATGCAGCGATGACTGGAGAGTATTGCAAAGGTTTTAGCAGAGGAATTCATTTAATGAAGTTGCACAACAAGATGATGCTTACACTGCTCCTGATGAACAAGAATCCACAGATGTTCCTAATATCTTTGAGAACCATCATGTCAATGACGCTAGCAAAAATATTGCCTGTCGGGCTGTCGACATACAATAGTTGATCAAGAAGAAGCCAACGTTCGAGGACATTGAGGATGAAGAAGAACATGACACTATGGGAAATTACAATTCAGACTGATACACATGTCAAAGATGTTGACACTGCTGCTACAGATGATGATTAGATTGCTTTTGTCGTATTTGCCTGTCAGAAGACGTTTTTTATCTACTATGTGGAATTGAGTTTGCTATGACAACTGAAACCTGATGAACTTGTTGTTTAGTATTTTGCTGTAGAACATCACTTATTATGTATGTTGATTTGTGTTTGGTGATTGTATGACGACTAAAACATGATAACATTGTTGTTTAGTTGTACTCATATTTGGCTGCGAAACTTGAATTTGATGACATAGTTTGCTATTGGACTACAATTTGCTCGACGTCTTTGTATGGGAATAAAGCTGACCCGACAGGGCTTCTACTAATTTATTTATTTATTAGCAAAAGGGCCTCTGCTATTTATTTACTTATGAGCAAAAGGGGATACCCCCAATTTCCGTTTAGAAATCATTAGATGTTCACAACACTACGCCTAGCCTGCTAAACAGGTTTCATTCATTACTAGTTTCAGCAAAGTGCTCATGTCATAGCCACTGAATACATCATGAGTGCTACATACACTACAAATAAAGAGAAAATCATCCTACAGAGCACATCGATTTTGCCCGTTATCTTCACCAGCTCTTTCACCTCCTCATTGATGCCAAGGCCGTTCAGCAGCTGTTGCTTGGCCCTGGTCAGAGGAACTACATCTTTAACCTTCTGCTCTGCATCTTCCTCTTCTGTCTTTCCTTCAGTTACTTGTCCAACACACAACCTACTGGTATTGGGATTCCTCGGCTAACCAAATAATCAGCATAGTTGTATTCCCCCACATCAACAACTTCCCATAAATACAAATCACATGAATCTTCCATTTTCTGCACAAATCAAATTGGAAGATATCAACCGAATTATTAAAAAGTCAGCAACTGAAAGCAGCAGAACAACACTTAAACATATTATTACCCCATGATTCAGGCATTTGTAGAATACTCGGCAAGGGTTGAGGATTGTGGTTGAGACGCGACGGATAACTCTACGTGATTTACAGCAGTGGCACGACACCAATGGCAGCAGGTTGCGATGAGCAACCGGCTGCGGTGCGTGTGCCGGCGGGGGTCTGATGAGACCCACAAGCGATGGTACAGGTGGTGACTTGGCGCATATTTGGTTGTTGCCTGCTGCAGAGCAAGTGGACGAGCAACCAGCGGACATGGTTGTTGTGGCCAGAGCTTCTGATGTTAGGCAGAGTAAGCAGAGAAGAGGAGAAGCGAGCGTTGGATATGTCAGTTTCATTACTTGAAGAGTAGCATAGCAAAATATATAGTCATAGTCTAGGTTTGGATTCGAACCAGCTATAGGAGCACGTCACTCTTTTTTCAAAAATTCAGCAACGTCTCTTTACTGGTACACTAGCTTGTTCTGTACGCCTTCTCAAGTCTTTGATTTTCTTTATTTTTTGCGAAGAAGGAAGAAGGACAAAATTGAGAGTCCCACCTTGGTTTGCTCGCCGCGGCGCCGCCCTCCAGTGTTGTCAACATGGTCAACAACCGAGAGGAATAAGGAGATGATACATGGTGAGGATGACAGTACAAACCCACCAGGATCATGGCAGTAGGCAAGAAAGTGTCTCCTTTATTATAGGAAAAAAGGTTCCTCCTGATGGTTTCCTGACATTTGGATCACACGCCACTGTCAACGTAGACAATAAGCAAGATAACTGCACAAGGAGCAGCAGACACCCGGGACCCAGCAGCACGCACAGTAATTCTTTTTTTTTTCAGGATGGAGAAGGGTATCAACTGGGTTGTGCGGGAGCTGTGGCTCGTCTAGCCTAGGCTTCTATTTCATATGTTTACCACATGACCAGCCCAGTTTTTTTCCTTTCTGAAAATGGCTAGCCCAGCTATTTTTGTTTTTTGCAGAATAACCAACGTAGGCCTACTTGCTTTTCTACACCTTGCTGGGCCGGAAAACTTGCAAGACAAGGAGAGATGTATTCGGGCTTTCCTAGAAAATGGGATAAAGTAATAATAAATGGATTGTAGAATGAAAAAAAACAGCAAACAGGCAATTAGTTCCAAAATACTTTTTTTTCTTTCTGAATTTGATATTTTAAATTTCATTGTTTTTGGGCGGGTAAAATTTCTTTGGATTTAAATTAAGGTATGTTTAGTTTTTAAATTAATTTGAATCTGGCTAGAAATTTCGGGTTGTATGATGTTTGGGACAGATTTGGAGGCTGAATTATGGGTCTACTAGGTTCACGTGTACGAAAGGCTTTGTGAACTTAGTCCGCCAATGATTCTAGCAGCAGTGACCGTGGGATGTTAATCCAATGGCCGTGCCGCTTCTTCAATATCTGATCCAATTGCCGCCCAAACCAGGGCCAGTGGGACTGCCTACTCCCGCCTCCCGTCGCTGGCTGTACTGCCGCACAAACCGCACCGCCCCACCCTACTCCATCGCTGGCCAGGCCATTCCTCTACTCACCCACACCTCATGTTATTTTCCGGCAATGGCAGCCGAACCAATAAACCCTCGTACTCCCCACCGCATGGGCAACCACTACCGAGTCTTCCCCGGCTCCGGGTCGTTCCCTTCCTAGGCCTCACCGTCGTCCACCGCCCTAGTGCTCTTGGTGCGGCGTGGTCAACGTGGTTAACGAACGACATCCATCGAAAGAGGACTGTATGTGGAGAGGCTGACAGCTGGGTCCATGGCCGCACGCAAGGAAGTGCCTCCGTGTTATGCGCAAAATAATTATTCCTCCACCTGACAGCTGGGACCCACCGGAAGGGTCTCTCGTGGAGAAAACGTTCCTCCTGCTGACAGCTCGGACCCACCTGCTATATCTTCACACGTAAGGAAGTGCCTCCTTATTACGCACACAAAAATGAGTACTCCCCCTGCTAGTTCGGACCCACCATAGTGGGAGGCTGACTTGTGGGTCTACTAAGTTGACGCAGATGGAGGGCTTTGTCAACTTAGTCAATATGAACGATTCTAGCTCCCATGACCATATGATGTCCATCAAAAGGTCGTACTGCTTCTTCAACCTCTGGTCTTCTTGCTCTAGCCACCAAAACCAGCGCCGATCGTGTCGCCTGCTCCTGCCTCCCTTGGCCGGCTCGCTGCCAGGCAGGCCTCACCGCCCCACTCCACTCCAACCTCTGGCCATGCAATCCCTATACTCACTCACAACCCTTGTTATTCTGCGGCGACGACAGGCTCACAGCACAGCCGAACCTGTCAACCCTGGTACTCCTCTCTGCGTGGGCATCCACTGCCGCGTCTTCCCTGGCTCCATGTTGTCCCCTTCCTAGGTCTCGCCGTCGTCCACCGCCTTAGTGCTCTCGGCACGGCGTGGTCAGTGTGGTCAAGCAACGACTTCCATCGGAAGAGTACTGTACATGGAGAGTGAGGGAGTCCTAGACTAGGGGGTGTCCGGATAGCCGAACTATCATCATCGGCCGGACTCCAAGACTATGAAGATACAAGATTGAAGACTTCGTCCCGTGTCCGGATGGGACTTTCCTTGGCATGGAAGGCAAGCTTGTAACCGACTCTGTGTAACCCTAGCCCTCTCTGGTTTCTATATAAACCGGAGGGTTTTAGTCCGTAGAACAACAACAACAACAACAATCATACCATAGGCTAGCTTCTAGGGTTTAGCCTCCTTGATCTCGTGGTAGATCCACTCTTGTACTACCCATATCATCAATATCAATCAAGCAGAGTAGGGTTTTACCTCCATCGAGAGGGCCCAACACAGGTAAAAACATCGTGTCCCTTGTCTCCTGTTACCATCCGCCTAGACGCACAGCCGGGACCCCCTACCCGAGATCCGCCGATTTTGACACCGACATTGGTGCATTCATTGAGAGTTCCTCTGTCGTGAATCGATAGGCTTGATGGCTCCTTCGATCGTCAACAACGACGCGGTCCAGGGTGAGACTTTTCTCCCCGGACAGATCTTCGTATTCGGCAGCTTTGCACTGCGGGCCAATTCGCTTGGCCATCTGGAGCAGATCAAAAGCTACGCCCTTGGCCGTCAGGTCAGATTCAGAAGTCTAAACTTCACGGCTGACATCCGCGCAGACTTGATCTTCGATGGATTCGAGCCACACCGAGCGCCCGCCGTCACACGATGGGCATGATTTAGCCTCGCCACTGGGCAAGGCCACGAGGCCGCACATGAGTCCGCTCTGACCCCTAATTCGGAGCCGGTTGCGTAGGCCGAGGACGGGTGGCTAGACACCGCCTTGGGGGCTGCTACCTCTACGGCGATGGAGCCGAATACTGACCTTGTCCCTTATGAAGCTCGTGACTCCAAGGTGCCGGACTCCTCGCCGGACCCCGAACCCCTCGCGCCTCTACCAATCGAATCCGGTTGGGCGCCGATCATGGAGTTCACCGTTGCGGGCATCCTTCAACACTCACCTCTTGGCGACATCCTGAATTCGCTAAAGTATCTCTCGTTATCAGGAGAGCCCTGGCCGGACTACGGTCAGGACGGTTGGGGTGCGGACGACAAAGAAATTCAAAGCCCACCCACCACCCACCTTGTAGCCACTGTCAACGATTTAACCAACATGCTAGACTACGACTCCGAAGACATCGACGGTATGGACGACGATGCCGGAGACGACCAAGAACCAGCGCCCACCGGGCACTGGAAAGCCACCTCAACTCATGACGTATACATGGTGGATACACCAAAAGGAAGCGATAACGAGGAACAACGGGACACGGCGAAGGATAATCCCTCCAAAAAACAATCAAAACGGCGACGCAACCGCCGACCGAAGTCCCACCTCAACGACAATAGCACCCATAATGACCCAGCCGTAGAGCAGGGCGAACCAGTGGACAACGAACATGCAACCAAGCAACCATCCGAACAGGATGAATTGGACGAGCAACCCATCCCCGGCGAAAACAACAGTCCAGACGATCTAACGCTGGACACATCACCGGAGCATAAGAACCTTCACAAAAGGCTCGTCGCCACTGCAAGAAGTTTGAAGAAGCAGAAGCGGAAGCTCAAAACAGCGGAAGACATACTCAGAATGAGATGGAACAAAGTACTCAAGACCGCAGATAAATACGGCGATAGTCACCAAGCAAAGAGCTACCCGAAGCGCAAGCTGTTGCCCGAATTTGACGAGGAGGCGTAGAGCCCCCACAATCAAAAAGCAAAGAGGCCGCCTGGCCGGATAGACGACCAGATGACAGGCTAAGAGCGGCAAGCGGCACTGCACACAAACCGGCACATGATACACATAAAGATCCTCACAAAAAGGATGGCCCGGTCAGGTCAATTTATGGGCCAAAAAAGAGGGCTCCAGGAAACAACACAACACGCCGAGTGTTCGAAGATAACAGCACACCTAAATACAGGGGCGCCGCACACCCACTATGTTTCACCGATGAGGTACTGGATCATGAATTTCCAGCGGGATTCAAACCCGTAAACATAGAGGCATATGACTGAACAACAGACCCTGGAGTCTGGATTGAGGATTACATCCTACACATACATATGGTTAGCGGAGATGATCTCCATGCCATAAAATACCTACCCCTCAAGCTCAAAGGGCCAGCTCGGCATTGGCTCAAAAGCCTCCCAGAAAATACCATTGGAAGTTGGGAAGAGCTCGAGGATGCGTTTCGAGCAAACTTTCAAGGAACTTATGTCCGCCCTCCGGATGCAAACGATTTAAGTCACATAACTCAACAGCCCGGAGAGTCAGCACGCAAATTCTGGAATAGGTTCCTCACCAAAAAGAACCAAATAGTCGACTGTCCGGACGCCGAAGCCTTAGCAGCTTTTAAACATAACGTCCAAGACGAATGGCTCGCCAGACACCTCGGCCAGGAAAAACCAAGAACAATGGCCACGCTAACGAGCCTAATTACCCGCTTTTGCGCGGGAGAAGATAGCTTGCTGGCAAGATGCAGCACCAGCGACCCGAGTACATCCGAGGTTAGAGATGGAAATGGGAAATCACGACGCAGAAAAGATCAGCGCCGGAGTAAGGAAAATGGCCCAAAGAGCACGGCGGTCAACGCCGGGTTCAAAAGCTCTCGGCCGAACAACAAAACACTGCCTATTAAGGACAACAGTGACAAGCTATCCAACCTAAACAAAATTTTGGATCGGATATGTCAAATCGACAGTACCCCCGGGAAGCCTGTGAACCTTGCCCACCGAGATTGTTGGGTCTTCAATAGTGCGGAACAATAGTGCGGCACCTGCTAGAGTATGCGCCGCACGGTCCACCCCAGCGGAATCCCGAGATTGGATGTCAAAACCAATTACTTTCGACCATCTGGATTACTCCAGAAGTATTCGAAACGCAAGATGGACTTATTTGATATTGGATCCTATAATCGACGGACTACAATTTACACAAGTCCTAATGGATGGCGGCAGCGATTTAAACCTGCTATATCTAGACACAATCCGCAAGATGGGGATAGACCCTACCAAAATTCGCGATAGCAGCACTTCCTTCAAAGGAGTGACGCCAGGCCCTTACGCCAAGTGCATGGGCTCCTTACTACTAGAAGTTGTGTTCGGTTCATCCGACAACTTCCATCGCGAAAAGCTAATCTTCCATGTCGCCCCATTTAAAAGTAGCCACCAAGCGCTATTGGGACACGAAGCTTTCGCCCGCTTTAACGCAATACCGCATTACGCGTCTCTTACACTTAAAATGCCCGGTCCACGCGGCATCATCTCATTAAAAGGTCGTTCAAGACCCCGGACACGGCTAGGCAAGTCCGGCATAAATAAAACTAGGGGCTTCCTAGACGCACACCCCTCTACAAGAGGCAGCGTGCATAAACAATGAGAGCCAATAAAGCTCAACTTTATTCATTTTTTAATCATACTCTGTTTTAAATACATTTTTTGCACGGTATTTTTCCAAACTAAATTCTTCTCTTTTACAGATGAACAGTGTGCAACACCCATCCAGGATACAGCACAACGGAGACATAGGCGCAGACGTGCAGCAGGGACCCGTTCCAAGGATTCTTTTCAGATTAAGACCCTGCGTAAACCTTTCTTACTGTCTCTTGTTGATACACATCCCCCGGTTTCCTATTATAACCGAGGAGGAGGCTGACGCTTTGGCATCGGCGCGTCGAAGTTTTTCGCCTGCACTGACACTAGGGGCTTAGCGCATTGTTCTCGCCTTATCATAGAGACCGAATACCTTAGGGAGTGTTCAAGCGCCTCGAGTTAGGGCCCTATATGCATCAGCTCGAGTCATGTCTTTGGTCAAATGTTGGGTTTGCCCGGCTTCTGTGTTTTGCTTCCTTACGTTCCGTATCATTGGCTAACGCGGCACCAGGAGAACTATTGTGATTGTGCCCTGGTTCGGCCAGGCGAGCACCTCAGTAGAGAAAGCCGAAAACTGACTGTCATGATATAGCGAGAGATTGGTCAACCACTCGATCGACTACCGGAATGTCTAGAATTCCTCCGCTTTGACGAAGGACCTTTTCCCGGTCAGGCACATACGCACCCTGAATTCGGAGAGCGCGGTGCCCCTAGGGGCTATATCATAGCCCCACCTTCGAACTCCTATGGCTAAGTGAAAGTGATAAAGCATTATAGTCCGGTTGCCTAGTTTGCTATGCTACCACCTCCTTCACAGGACCAAGACGTTGGATTAAGTGTGAAAATGCGCTATTTTTGCAAACACCCCCGCACCATGTGCGTGGGGGTTGAAGCCGAAGACTGCCATCTTTCAGGTTATGTACACATATACATTAACGGCCGCACAGGAGATATTTCAATACTTGAACGCACAAGTATAAAAAGCACTCGTATTATAAATATGGTTTCACAAATCATACATGTCATTTGAACATAACATTTTTCGAAACATCGCGATTTATCAAACGAGCGCCTGCAGACTTCCCAAAATAGTGCTCGGTGGGTAACCGCTATTGTCCAACCCGGGATGCAACATCGGGCATCCATGTCCGCCCAGTATGTCTTGACACGGGCGAGAGCCATCCGTGCACCCTCTATGCACGTCGACCGGTTCATCGCCTTGATATGCGGCACCGCCGCAAGGAACTGCTACAATAAGCCAAAATAACTCTGCTTAGGCCTATCCGGCCACAGATGAGCCACCACATCCGTC
Organism: Aegilops speltoides; assembly: GCA_021437245.1. NCBI lineage: Eukaryota > Viridiplantae > Streptophyta > Magnoliopsida > Poales > Poaceae > Aegilops > Aegilops speltoides. Next base: position 237,184,993 of record CM038142.1, read on the forward strand.
ATGGCAAATCCGTACAATCTTTTCAGCTCAGCTCACTTAGCCAACCGATCGGTCAACGGAAGTGGACGCTCCGGACTGTGGAATTGGGACCAAAAAAGCTCTTCCATCTCGTGATCCTTTTGGCTTCGGAAGTGCACGACCGTGTCCGCCGCACTCGCCGCCAAATCCAGATAAGGATCTTCCGCACCCCATAGCTGGCCCAATTGAGCATACTGATCAGGAACTTCTGCGCAGCGAGCGTAAAGGGCTTTCGGCCGCAATGTACCCGCCCGACGAGCTCCTCCTTTATAGCCTCGGTCGTAATGGGCATCCTTGGCTTCGCGGTGGCCTTCTTCAGTCCTCTTGCTCGCTCGGCGTTCTTTTCAAGAGCCTCATAGCGGTCGGTAATATCCTTCACTTCACGGCCATTCCGCCATCTCCTCCTCTCTACGGCAAAGGAGCAGCCTTTTCGGCTTTTAGCTCTTCGGCTGCCTTCGAGGCAGCCGCATTATTCCTTCTAGCCTGCTCCTTGGTGCGAGCAAGCTCTGCCCAAAGGTTTTCCACAGCAGCGGCACCATTTGCATCAAGCATACATGTTGTAAGGAATGGGCGTCAGCTCCCTTCCAAGGTGACCGCGGAGAAACCACTCACCTTGCGACTCGTCCGATCGCTTATCGACCAAATAGCGATGTCCGCATCCGCAACATCCATTGCCGCTTCAGTTTGGCAACTCTATCATCGGCTGGCCACGAACGCCCGCCCCTGAATAGGAATGGCGACATATTAAAATCTGAGATTATGATCCTCAAGACGCTGTCACTTCCGACAACGCATCGAGTCTCGAGGGCTACTATCTATACAGTATGCACTCTATGTGCAAAACTGTCAAAAGGCATGTCATTTTTACGTACCTCAAACCCGCCAGTAAACTTCTGACGGCATCATGCAACCCGCTCTCAGCGGATGAAATTCTTTCAATCACCGTACTCATTAATGTACGGTGATATTCTAAGATAGACGCCCTCTCGAGCAGATTTTTCAGCTCCCCCGGCCGTACACCAGTTGGTGCCGAACTCTCCGGCCCTGCCGGACTCGGGGATACCCTCCGCGATGACACCTCAGGGTCGTCCGCCCCGCCTGACGGTGCGGCAAATGGAGGCATCTCGCTCTCCATCATCTCCGGACGAAGGTCCCCCGAAGATGAGCTCGGCTGAGAAGGGCGGAGATCCGAACTACAAATACTTCAGTTATCCTCAGAAGCAAAAATAGGGATGTCCCTTATTACAAAACTCCCCTTTTTCTACTTACGGCTCGCTGGAGGGCTGATTCCTTAGGGGAGATAGTGCGGCCGGGGCTTCTCCTGGCGCAGGACCCTCTAGTGAAGATTTCTTCCCCCGCTTTGAGGCCTTAGCCTCTGGATTTTCGGAAGCGGTCCTCTTCTCCCCCTGGAGGGAGGGATTCTCGATCCCCCCTTTCTTGAAAGCCTCCTTAGTAGAGGCGGTAGTTTCTCTGTTTTCCCCCTTCGTCCTCTTCTGAAGGCGCAACCTCCAGCATCTTGAGCAGCATGGGATCCGGCGTGGTCTCCGGGAGGGGGGCCGGACACCGTATCAGTTTTTCTTGCGCTATCTACTCCTGTTCAAAGGACGATTGGTTAAAAGGCAAAACCACGATATGAAAACGAACGGTATGTCCGGACACAGGGCTACTTACTTGAGTATCGGGACGATTGCAGCTTAAGACGGCGTCCTCGGTCAATTCCGGACACACCTCTTGTGATCCGAAGAAAAGTTTGTACATCTCCGCGGGTGTCGTACCCATGAAGTGTTGGAGAGCTCGTGGCCCCTTCGGATTGAATTCCCATAGGCGGAGGTGGCGACGTTTGCAGGGCAGAAGACACCGGATTAGCATGAGCTGCGTCACTATGACCAGATTGATCTCCCTCTCTAGGAGGTCTCGAATCCGGCCCTGCAATAGGGGTATGTCCTTGGACGGCCCCCAGTCAAACCCTTTGTTCACCCATGACGTCAGCCGTTGTGGATGGCCCGAGCGAAAGGCGGGCGGTGGCCTCTGCCTGCTGCCCCTGGGAGCGGTGATATAGAACCACTCCTGCTGCCACAAACCGAGCTCCTCCTGAAAAGAGCCCTCGGGCCATGGAGAATCGGCCCTCTTGCTTATAACCGCCCCGCCGCACTCTGCCTGACGCCCCTCAATCGTCTTCGGCTCCACATTGAAGGTTTTGAGCCACAAACCAAAGTGAGGGGTGGTGCGGAGGAAGGCTTCACAGACGACAATAAATGATGAGATATGGAGGATGGACTCCGGAGCCAAGTCGTGGAATTCTAACCCATATGAAAAAAATGGTGCTACTTTGAAGCACAAGATATGAGACTCACTATATGAAGGACATGGTGCTACTTTGAAGCACAAGTGTGGAAAAAGAGATAGTATATTTTCTTCTTTTTTTCATTTTCTTTTTTCTTTTCTTTTTTCTTTGGCCTTTCTTTTTTTCTTTTGGCCTTTCTTTTTTTCTTTCTTTTTTTATTTTTCTTTTGGGGACAATGCCCTAATAGTGATGATCATCACATTTTTATTGATTACAACATATGAATTACTACTCGAAACTAGAACAAGATATGACTCTATATGAATGACCCCGGCGGTGTACCGAGATGGTGTAATGAATTAAGAGTGACATGTATGAAAAATTATGCATGGTGGCTTTGCCACAAATACGATGTCAACTACATGATCAGGCAATGGCAATATGACAAAAGTAATGTATGTCATGATGATGAATGGAACGGTGGAAAGTTGCATTGCAATATATCTCGGAATGGCTATGGAAATTCCATAATAGGTAGGTATGGTGGCTGTTTTGAGAAAGATATAAGGAGGTTTATGTGTGATAGAGCGTATCATATCACGGGGTTTGGATGCACTGGTGAAGTTTGCACCAACTCTCAAGGTGAGAAAGGGCAATGCACGGTACTGAAGAGGCTAGCAATGATGGAAAGGTAAAAGTGCGTATAATCCATGGACTCAACATTAGTCAAAAGAAATCATATACTTATTGCAAAAATTTAGAAGTCATCAAAAACCAAGCACTATGCGCATGCTCCTAGAGGGATAGATTGGTAGGAAAAGACCATCGCTCGTCCCCAACCGCCACTCATAAGGATGCACAATCCAAGTACACTTCATGTTTCAAATTTGTTACACAACTTTAACCATACGTGCATGCTACGGGACTTGCTAACTTCAACACAAGCATTCTTTAAATTCATAATCACCCAACTAGAATAACTTTAATATCACTACCTCCATATCTCAAAACAATTATCAAGTATCAAATTGATCATAGCATCCAATTCACTTCCTATGATAGTTTTTATTATACCCAACTTGGATGCCTACCATTCTAGGACCAATTTTATAACCATAGCAAATACCATACTGTTCTCAAAGACTCTCAAAATAATATAAGTGATGGATGAGAGACTAGCAATTTCTACAAAATTAAGCCACCGCCATGCTCTAAAAGATATAAGAGAAGTACTAGAGCAAAAACTATCTAGCTCTAAAGATATTAGTGAAGCACATAGCATATTCTAATAAATTCTAATGAAGTAGGATTCTCCCAAAAGATGTGTATAGAAAGGATTATTGTGGAAAACTAAAAAGCAAAGACTAATATAATACACGACGCTCCAAGCAAAACACATATCATGTGGCAGCTCCATGTAAAGTTACCAATGAACGAACACGAAAGAGGGGATGCCTTCCCGGGCCATCCCCAAGCTTAGGCTTTTGGCTACTCTTGAATATCTTGGGGTTCCAGGGGCATCCCCAAGCTTAGGATTTTGCCACTCCTTATTCCATAGTTCATCAAATCTTTACCCAAAACTTGAAAACTTCACAACACAAAACTCAACAAGTAATCTCATAAGCTCCATTAGTGAAAGAAAACAAAACCACCACATAAGATACTGTAATGAACTCATTCTTTATTTATTTTGGTGTTAAACCTACTTTATTCCAAGTTCTCTATGGTTCATACCACCTAATACTAGCCATAGATGCATCAAAATAAGCAAACAACACACGAAAAACAGAATCTGTCAAAAATAGAACAGTCTGTAGCAATCTGTAACTAACGCACACTTCTGGAACTCTAAATATAATAACAAAATAGGAAGTCCTGGACTATTTGTCTATTGATCAGTATCAAAAAGAATCAATGCAAAATCACGTTTCTGTGATTTAACAAAACTAAATTCATGCGCTCAAAGTTTCTGTTTTTCAGCAGAATCAAATTAACTATACCCATAGGTTATCCTATAGGTTCTACTTGGCACAAACACTAATTAAAACATAAAAACACATCTAAACAGAAGGTAGATGCAAAATCTATTAATAAACAGAAACAAAACAAAAACACAAATAAAATTGGGTTGCCTCCCAACTAGCGCTATCGTTTAACGCCCCTAGCTAGGCATAAAAGCGAAGATAGATCTAAAGCCATCTTTGGCACTCGGAATGGAAAAAGAGGATCTCCTTTCTATGGCATTCATTCTTCTGTTTAGGGTAAGCACATTGCTATTAATGAATGAAGTAAGATTAAGCACGTTACGGAAATTTGCATCTAGGCTAGACTTCATCTCTTTGATAATTTCATTTTGATAAAAGCACAAGAGAGTAGTTGATTCAACCTTATCATTCATAGGGTGCCCAAATATGGTTTTCATTTTTTCATAGGTATCTATAGCATCCCCTTCAAGAAAACCTTTTTCAAAAATAGAATCTAGAACTTGTTTGAAAGAAGCGGGCAAGCCAACATAGAAACTTCTTAAGTAAACTTCAATTTTATATTGTGGCACATAGCTAGCCCGAACCCTTAATAACCTATCCCAAGCATCTTTTAAAGACTCATCAAGCAAATAGCAGGAAATTCCGGAGTCATCTTCATCAAAATTATTTAAGCTCTCATTGGTGACCCCGGTGGGTCTTTCCATAGCATCATTATTTATGAGCTTAGAGAGGATAGAGGGGTTATCCAAGGTACTAGAACCCGGGAGAGGACCCTTAGTTCTTTTTGATTCGTCCATGGCAAAGGGAAGGCAAACGGAAAAGAGAGGAGGAGATTGGGAAAGAGATGGCGAATAAAATGGCAAGGGCGAAGTGGGGGGGAGAGGAAAACGAGAGGCAAATGGCAAATAATGTAAATGCGAGGGAGATGAGTTTGGATGGGTACTTGGTATGTCTTGACTTGAGCGAAGAACTCCCCGGCAACGGCGCCAGAAATACTTCTTGCTACGTCTCGAGCTTGTGTTGGTTTTCCTTGAAGAGGAAAGGGTGATGCAGCAATAGTAGCGTAAGTATTTCCCTTAGTTTTTGAGAACCAAGGTATCAATCCAGTAGGAGGCTCCACAAAAGTTCCACACACCTACACAAACAAAGAAAGAACTCGCAACCAACGCAATAAAGGGGTTGTCAATCCCTTCCCGGCCACTTGCAAAAGTGAGATCTGGTAGAGATAGTATGATAAGATAAATATATTTTTGGTATTTTATAATATAGATGCAAAAAGTAAAGATGCAAATAAAAGTAGATTGAAAGCTTATATGATAAAAGATAGACCCGGGGGCCATAGGTTTCACAAGTGGCTTATCTCAACATAGTGTAAGTATTACGGTGGGTGAACAAATTACTGTCGAGCAATTGATAGAAAAGCGAATAATTATGAGATTATCTAGGCATGATCATGTATATAGGCATCACGTCTGTGACAAGTAGACCGACTCTTGCCTGCATCAACTACTATTACTCTACACATCGACCACTATCCAGCATGCATCTAGAGTATTAAGTTCGTAAGAACAGAGTAACGCATTAAGAAAGATGACATGATGTAGAGGGATAAACTCAAGCAATATGATATAAACCCCATCTTTTTATCCTCGATGGCAAAAATACAATACGTGCCTTGCAACCCTTTTTGTCACTGGGTAAGGACACCGCAAGATTGAACCCAAAGCTAAGCACTTCTCCCAGGGCAAGAAAGATCAATCTTGTAGGCCAAACCAAACTGATAATTCGAAGAGACTTGCAAAGATAACTCAGTCATACATAAAAGAATTCAGAAAAGATTCAAATATTTCTCATATATAAACTTGATCATAAACCCACAATTCATTGGATCTTGACAAACACACCGCAAAAAGAGTTTACATCGAATAGATCTCCACAAGAGAGGGGGAGAACATGGTATTGAGATCCAAAAAGATAGAAGAAGCCATCTAGCTAATAACTATGGACCCGAAGGTCTGTGGTAAACTACTCACAACTCATCGGAGGGGCTATGGTGTTGATGTAGAAGCCCTCCATGGTTGATTCCCCCTCCGACGGAGCGCCGGTGAAGGATCCAAGATGGGATCTCGCGGATACAGAAGGTTACGGCGGTGGAAATTGTGCTTCGTGGTGCTCCTGGATGTTTTCGGGGTTCGTAGGTATATATAGGAGGAAGAAGTACATCGGTGGCACCGAGGAGCCCAGAGACAGGGGCATGCCCAGAGGGTGGGCGCCCTCCTATCTCCTGGCCGCCTCGATTGCTTCTTCACTTGCACTCCAAGTCCTCTGGATCACGTTCGTTCCAAAAATCATGTTCCTGAAGGTTTCATTCCATTTGGACTCCGTTTGATATTCCTTTTCTTCAAAATACTGAAATAGGCAAAAAAAACAGCAATACGGGCTGGGCCTCCGGTTAGTAGGTTAGTCCCAAAAATGATATAAATGTGCAAAATAAAGCCCATAAACATCCAAAAGGGGTAATATAATAGCATGGAACAATAAAAAATGATAGATACGTTGGAGACGTATCAGGGAGGCGCCCGAGGCGGACGAGCCCTCGGCCCCGAAGAAGAGGCGTGTCTTGCGACGGGCCGACTCCAACAAGCCAGTCCGCCCCGACAAGGCTACGTAGAGGCAAGGGGCTCAGGCGGAGCCCATGCGGCAGACAAGGCATGCAGCCGCTCAGGCACTGGAGGCGGACACAGCGGCGAAGAGGGCCCCAGCTGCCGCCTCCTCCTCGACCAGACGTGGTGCCACTTATTCCTCCTCGAGCAGACACACTGCTGCTTCCCCCGCGGCCGAGCGCGTAAGTACTCCATCTCCTTCTCCAGCGGGCTCCGTCCCGGTGGCCAAATATGACCTTGGGTCGTTCAGCCTATGGAAGAAGAGGAGGGCAGAAGAAGAGGAGGACGACTATGCACTCTGTTTCCCCATCTATTCTCTGACTCCTTACTTGAATTACTTTATCTTGATCTGGCTTCATTGTTGCAGTGACTCAGAGATGCTGGCCAAGAGGGTGAAAAGGGCCAGGGCCTCGACAAGTGATGAGCCCCCGGCAAGCACTCCTCGTCCGTCGGGGACGATCTTCACTAGCCCGGAGTCCAGCCCCCAGTGCAGCCCCCATTCTAGCCCCCAGCGTAAGTTTTCCACTTATATCTTGTCGGCGGGCGTTGGAGCGCGTCTTCTTACTGGTGACCTTGCCGGGATCGCAGGAAGGGAGCAGCAGCAGGATGAGCCCCAAAGAGCCGCCCCTGACATGCCGGCCCCATCAACTACACCAACCAGTGGGGCGTCCCCGTCAAGGGCACCTACTGACGAGCCCATGCGCTCAGAGGAGGAGGAGGAGGAGGGCACAGGCGCTGGTGTCGGCGTTCTGGGAACGGGGGTCCCCAGACATGCCTGCCTGCGGCCTGCAGCTTGGCTCAACCAGTGGCCTAGTACAGCCTGTCTTCATCAACCCAAGCTCAAGACCCTCGCGAGGGGCCAAGACTCGCGGGGCGGATTACGCAAGGGCCCCTCGGGAGCGGCCTCACCAGGCTGGCTCGCGAGGAGGCGTAGAGATCAGGGCAAGGGGTACCTCGCGAGGTGCCTATGACGCGAGCCATGACGATCAAGACCAGGCGGGCGCCAGCTTGCGCAGTGTCCTCGTTTCCTCTTTGGTGCAAAGGGGGCAAGTGCAGGCATGGAGTACCGAGGCATCGGGCAAAGGTTTCCATATCGGTGCTAGGAGACCATGGCCAGCAAGACAGCAGGACGGAGGTCACCGTGGAGCCCAAGACGACGTCATCACCAGTGCCTTTGGCAGTCGAAGACCACCTTTAGTTAGGATAGCTTGTACTAGCTGTCCCCTTTCAAAATGGCCGTTGTTGGCTCCCTTCCCGCTCAATATTTGGGAAGAGGACTAGGGCCTCTATAAATAGGGCTAGCCAGCACACTAGAAAGCATCTCATCTAGAGCCAAGAGAGACGGATCGACTCCTCTCCAAACACACCACCACAAGAACACCTCTCCTCCCGAGGCTGTTCTTCCTCTATACTGTTCATCATTAGCCCAAGAGGAAATCCACCACACCACACACTGGATTAGGGTATTACACCACAACGGTGGCCCAAACCAGTATAAACCTCGTGTCTCTTGTGTTGTTCATCGTGCTAGCTTAGAAATCGCGGCGAGGCTGAGGGCGTGTTTCGATAGGGAGAAGATCTTCATGCGCACCCCAGAGTTCGAACCTTAAGGGTTTTGCCGAAACCCGATATCCAACATTTGGCGCGCTGGGTAGGTGTGCGCCGAAATCTTCTTTCCACTAATCTGCGTCCCGTCGCTTTGTCGCATCCATGGGAGACGCTTGCCGAGCCCGCGCCGAGCGCCAGGCTGCCCTCGCCGCCCGCGTTGCCCAGACGGCTCCCGTCGGTGGGCCTCCTCGTCATTCTCCGTCACCTGTCGCCAATGCTGCCACCGGCCCGGCGGGGAACGAGCAGCAAGCATCTTCACAGCACCCCTCGGTGCGGCGGGAAGGCCGCACCGCCACTCTGTCACTGACCCCAGCTTGTTCGTCGTCTCATGGTCGCCGCGCCCCCGCGGACGCGCAGGCCGCATTGCTCTTAGCACGTGAGCTGCTACATTACCGCCCCGTCGATGACCTCTACGAAGAAAGGCCCGCTCGCATCACCGAGCTCGTCAGCGCCGCAGGGGGCTCTACCGTGTCGTCCCTCTCGTTGCCTCGCCCTCCGTCATGCATGGGCGAGGCGTCTCAGGGAGCGCCTCCGCCACCTCCGCCCCAAGACGGCACCCTGGCTCCAAGGCGTGTGGCCCTTGGACATGACCCACCGCGTCCAGCGCCCGCGCGGCAAGAAAGAAGATGCTAAGAAATTCCTCGACCTCAAGAAGGCGCTCGCATTCTCCCTGCGCCAGCACGACAAGACCGTGTCCCTGCGCCAGCATGCCAAAACCCGTGCTGCCCCTGGCGGCGGTGCGTTGGAACCATCAGGAGCAAACCCCGCGTCAGCAAAGGGCTCCGATGGCCATAGCAGGTTGCCGTACCTTCACCACCGAGCTGCGTAGCGTCGCCTAGCCAGGCAAGCTCAAGCCGGATCTGCCTCCTTGCTACGACAGTACAGCCGACCCGGCGGAGTTCCTGCAGCTCTACGAGTTGGGCATCGAGGCGGCCAGCGGAGACGAGAAGGTCATGGCGAACTGGTTTCCCATGGCGCTCAAGGATGGTGCCCGCACCTGGCTCCTGAACCTGCCTGCCGGCTTGATCTCCTCTTGGGACGAGATGCGTAGCCGCTTCATCGCCAACTTCCAGGGCACTCGCGACCCCCCTGGCCGCGAGTGACCTGCGCGGCATCAAGCAGCAGCCTGGAGAGACCCTGCAGAAATACATCCAGCGCTTCAATAGCGCCCGCGTCAAGATCCCCAAGGTGACGGACGAGGCCATAATCTCAGCCTTCTCTGATGGTGTACGCGACATCAAGATGAAGGAGGAGGTCGTCATCCACGAGGATATGTGCACATCTCTGAAGCTGTTCAACCTGGCGACCAAGTGTGCAAGGGCTAAGGAAGGACGCCTCTCTCTCCTCGAGCTTCTAGCTGCTGACCCAGAAGAGAAGAAAGCCAAGGCCAAGGACGTGAAGCGCAAAGGAGCAGCCGTGCTCGTAGCAGATCCAGACATGAAGCGCGGCAGGGACCAGCCGGAGTCGTCCAAGGGCAGCCGACCGTACTGCGCCTACCACAACCTCCACACCCACAACACTAATGAGTGCCAGGAGCTCAGGGCCGTTCGAGAAGGACGCTTCGGTCGACGCCCCGAGCACAACTACCGGGGCTATGGTCAAGGAGGAGGACGAGGCAGAGGATGATGGGATGAACGTGGCCCTCGCCAGGAGTGGCGTGACCGACCTTGTGAGGATCGCTGGTAGGATCAGCCTCACGAGGGAGCCTGGAGGGATCAGCCTCGCGAGGACCGCCCGCACGGCAACGCAGGCCTTCCTCCTCTGCCGCCACCGCCAAGAAGGAATGATGACTACCACCATGACAAGGGGGCTGGGGGCTTCCAGGAGCCACATGCTATCGCTTGCATCTTGGGCGGTGCCCAGGCCCCAGCTTTTTAGCGAGGTGAATGCAGTCCTCCCCAAGCTCGAGGCCACGCACCCGCTCAGGTCGTCCAAGTGCGCCATCACTTTCAACTCAGCAGATCAACTCAAGTGTGCGTGCATCCTCTCGATGCTTTGTTCCCCAGTCATCAACAACGTGCAAGTCACAAAGACCCTCATCGATGGCAGCGCAGGGCTCAACATTCTGTCCGTTGAGATGTTCAACAACCTCCAAGTGCCATATGATCAACTTCAGCCTACCAAGCCTTTCTCAGGAGTTACTGACGGCTCCACTACCCCGATAGGGCAGGTCTGCCTCCCTCTAACTTTTGGGCAGCGCAACAACTACCACACCGAGCTCATCGACTTCGACGTCGACCACATCCGCCTGCAATACAATGCCATCCTCGGGTATCCAGCCCTGGCAAAGTTCATGGCAGTAACCCACCATGGCTACAACGTCCTAAAGATGCCAAGAAGCGACGGAATCGTCACAGTCCCCAGCGAAGAGAAGGATGCAGTGTGCTCCCTCGAGCACGCCTTCCAAGCTGCATCAATCGAGGACCCGGACAGCAAGGGAGAGAACCCTCCTGAGGCAGTCACCAAGAAGAAGAAGACATCGCCCAGCTCAAGGCCTCAGGAGGTTGGCATCTCAAGAGGTGTCGCATCAGGAGCCGTGCCCATGCAAGGGGCGCCTCCTTCCATCGCATAGGAAGGCGCGCCCGGCGCCCTCCTTGGGCAGGGCTCGGGGGCTCTCTTCTGGTGGGCCTCAGACTTTGCCAAAATCACGGGGGAGGCGCTCGGGCACCACTTGGAGGCATGTTTTCCCCAGGAAGAAATGGGGCAAGGAAAGTCGAACCCTCAGGAGTTCATCACCAAGGCTACTCAAGAGCTTCAGGAAGCAAGAGTCATACGCGGCAACCGCTGTTAGCCTGGCGTAGCTCCCCATCCAGGGGAGGATGGTGGGCTGCGCATCTGCATCGATGTCCCAGGGCTCAACCAAGCCACATCTCAGGAGCACCTCTGGCCTTTGCGCGTGGGACGTTTCGAGGGTCCGCCACACAACTACGTTCGCATGCCTTTCGGCCTGCCGAACACAGCTGCCACCCACCAGCACCATCTGCGGAGCATTCTAGCGGCTCAGGAGGCCAGGCATCATGCGATCCTGGCAAAGCTGGAGATGGTCCTCGAGGAGCCGCCTGGACCCCCAGAGCCTCCCAAAGCTCAGGGCCCGGTGGCTCGTGAGGGTTGGCCTCTTCACTCTGCATCTTTAGCTACTCCTACACCCCTTCTACAATGGTACCAGGTGACATGTTCTGAGTTCATTTTAGCTGGGAGCGCCCTCAGGGCTGCATCATTCCCAGGCCGCATGGGTCCGTCCCTGCTGCATGTATCCCTTTTGCTTATATCTTTAGTTTACCTTGCTGGGGGCGCCCCTCGGGCTGCTCATCCCCAAGCCGCTCGGGCCTGACCCAGTGGCATGTATCCCTCCTGCATTTGCCTAAGATGATTCGCTCTTCACGCCTAACCTGACCATGATTATCATCTGCCGACCACCACGGGCCTCCTCTCCCTCATGCAAATCGCTTGCCGTTAAAAGGGGGGCTCCTGACCATCGTGACTCAAGAGATCCTACTGGCTCTCTAGCCCTCACCCCCTGGCCTTGTCCATGGCATCACGACCTGGCATACCAGCGGCGGCTGAGCTCGGTCGAGGGCCGGGACCTGAGGACGTAGAGCACTTGTATCTATCCATCTCGCAGGAACACACGGCTGTCAAAGATCCAAGACCAGGCGCAACCCGCCTTGAGGTAGGGCCTTGTGAGTCCTGCGCTGGCTCACGAGTGCCCAGATACACCTCGTCTAGCCCTGCCGTGCAAGCCACATGTCAGGGCGGGGCTGTACACGCCTCAGGGGCTCATCCCAGAGGGGGCCCCTCGCACGCACCAGTGGAAGCACCATGGTCCGCGCAGGCTGACGACACTGCTAAGGAGCGGCTATGCCCGTACACATATGGAAGCGCTATGCTCCGCGCTGGTGAAAAACAACTGAGGGCGGCCCATGGCCGTATCAACCTCAGGGAGCCCATAGCTCAGTGTATGGCCTCATCGCAACACCTCCCCTCGGGAGCGTCATGCAAGGGGGCTGGACACGGGGGATGTGCCTGGGTCACGCCCGAGGGCACGCCACGCAGCCAGGTCCCTCGGACCTGGTCGTCGCGCGCCCCTCCCCGAGCGGAGCCAAGGTATGAAGACCGTTTGAACGTGAAGGGGGACTCCTGAGCATCGCGACTCAGGAGCCTAACTGGTCACGTAGCCCCTCACTCCTTAGTCCCCTCCTGGCCAGGGCTAACGGTGGTTGAGGTATGCGCGGGGCCGGGCCCTGCCGATGTAGAATGCCAGATCCACCCCTACACTCCCTCCCTATTTGTTGTTTGCGCGTCAAGGGGGACTCCTGAGCATAGCGACTCAGGAGCCTAACTTGTCACGTAGCCCCTCACTCCTTGGTCCTGTCCTGGTGATCCGGTCGGGGCTAACGACGGTTGAGGTATGCGCGGGGCAGGGCTCTGCCGACGTAAAACATAAAGCAAATAGGAAGGAAACCGCAAAATCTCGAAGCAAATCCAGATGTAAATATTACAAACCATAATTGTCTTCACAATACCAAACACAAGTTTAAGCGCCTCCATGAGGCATGGTGCACATTGCAGGAGTTGAAACAGGAAAGAAGCCGCGAGAAGATCACCCTTGGACAACGCCGTCATTCGCCAGGGGCTCCTCCTCCGTGATGGCATTGCCCCCACCAGCTCCACCTCCCGAGGACACGGGATCAGCAGCACCTGCCATGGGCGCAGTGGCAAAGGCGCGCAACTTCGCCAGCAAGGCTTCCACCTGGCCCTTCACAGCTTCAGTAGCAGCGGCGAAGCGCTCGTTGTCCACGGGCTCCAGCAGCTCATCAAGATTTGTGCCAAGGTTGTGAAGGTAGACGTGGCTGAAGACACGCGTCAGCGCCACAGAAGAAAGGACGCGAGCTTCAACCTTGGCCATGGGGCCGACGCCGATCACGACTTCCTCGAGCGCCTCGACCAAGAAGGGAAGCAGCTGGGTGGGCCCATCCTTGGCACCAGCCAGCGGCTCCTCCAAGCCGCTCTCGTAGAGCGTCTTCGACGCCTTGTGAGATCTCTCCTCAAGGCGCGCAAAGGCCACGCGGTCCTCGGCCAGGACCTTCACCTTGGCGTCCAGCTCGACCCTCTCCGCCCTCAGCTTCTTCTCCAGCGTCTCCAGCCGGCTACGCTCAGCAGCCTGCGACTCCGATAGCCGCGTTAGCTCGGCGTCGCGGTCCCTGACGGCGTCCTCCCGAGCCTTCATCTTCTCCTCCTTCGCCTGGCAGTCGCAAACTTCTTTGGCGTGCTCATCGGGCAAGCCCTGCAGCTCGGCCTCCAGCGCCTTGGAGCGGTCCTGGGTGACCGTGGCATCCTTCAATGCCGCATCGCGGGCGGCTGCAGCCTAGGTAGCGACTTGTTTCTCCTCCTCAGAAGCTGTCGCGGCCCGCCTCAGCGCCGCTCGGACAAAAGTGTCAGAGTGAAGCCAGCCAGAGACCAGCCCCAGGCGCCCGGCTACCAGAAGTGGGTCAGTGCCCTGGAGGTCTTCTTGCAGCTGGACCATCCTGGAGAGGGCACGCCCCAAGACATCGGAGGAGACAGAAGGACCCGGAACTAGTGGTGCAGGAGGAGGAGGCGGCAGCATAACCATGGCGGGGGACTGGGGGCTCCTGAGCCTTGGGTACCTCAACAGCAGCATCAGGCACCGGCACGTCCGGAGTCAGTGGGGCCACGAGGGATGGCACCCCGCCAGAGCGCTCCTCCGAGCCTCGCGAGGACGATCGGGCAGGGGAGGTCGAACTTCACCGTCTCCCCCTCCCACGGATGAAGGCGTGGCCACAGCAGATGAGTCTGCCCCAGACAGAGCCACCATGTCCACCTTCTTCTTCTTCACCACAAGCGGCGGCCTAACCAACTGATGGAGAACGTCAAGCCCAGCAGCAAAAACAAGAACAAGAACAAGTTCGAGCACTTACTGGTCAATGGCGGCATAGGGTCACCGATCCCTTGCCGAGCTTGATGCCCGAGAGCCTAGTGGTCTGGGGTGCAGCCTCAAGAGGTCCAGAAGCGGAAGAGGGCGCAACAGAAGGGCTGGAGGCGGCTTCGGGTGGTGCTTGGGCAGAATCGGCCCCTCGGGAGTCGCCTGTCCTTCTTCGGGATCACGGGTGGATCCTCTTCCTCCCGCATGGCGTCGTCCTCGTCATCGTCCGGCAAGGTGCGAAGGATGCTGGCCCTGCGCCGAGGAGAGGTCTCCCCCGTCCCCTCAATGGTCGCCTTCGAGTCGCGCTTCTCTTCTTCTTCGTTTTCCTCTCCTCCCCCGCGGGAGTCGCCTGAAGACACTTCCACCGGCACCGTCTCCCCCTGGGCCACAGGAGGCACCGCCGGCACCAGGCCGCGCCCATCAAAGGTGGGGATGGCATCCGCCACCTATTTCCAGTCCTAACGGATGAACAAGGGGCAAGGGCACCCTCCAGGCCTTCCTGGTCGTCCCCAACCAAGACGCGAAGAGCTGCGGCAAGATCCTCGTCGGCCAAGGCCGCCTAGTTCAGGCGAAGCTCGTCGTCTGCGCCCCAAGCAACCACAGCGGGCGCAAGTGTGCCTGAAGTGGAGCCACCCGCTGCGCCAGGAACTCCCTTAGGAGCGTGGCCCCTGTCAGCTTCACCGCCTTCGCGTTGCCCGGCTTCAAGTCGACGTTCATCTTCTCCAGCACCAACTTCGCCCGGTCGTCGGTAAGCTTCGCACGAGACCACCCCTCGTCACACTGGGCGCCTCCGTGGGCAGCACCAACTAGGAGTGGATGCATCTGGCGTCCATCATGACCCACTTGCTCTGGTAGTTGTCGGACCTCTTCCCAGTCTTCAAGATCGCGTTGGCCTTGGAATACGCGACGAAGTTGGCGCACGCCAAGGTGTGCTCGCCGTTGATTCGGAGGGAGAAGAAGTGGCGCAGTAGGGTGTCGGTGTACTAAGGTAGGGGTACCTCAATACCCCAACTTGTGCATGGGCAGTTGCAGCTTCCCGCGGCCGGGTTTACCACGTGCTTGCCGGAGACCTTCCTACTCCATATCAAACCATTCAAGAACAAAGTGTACAAGACAGAAGATCGAGACCCCGGCAAGCGGAGCTTGCCGGGAAGGCCGTTCCATGCTCAAGGTTACGTCACTCACGCAAGGCCCCGGCGAGAGGAGCTCGCCGGGAAGACTAGAAGATTACATCATAGAAGACACGCCTCGGCGCCGCATGCGTCCCGGCAAGGGCCCGGGGAGCGACAAGTTACAGAGCCCGGCAAGCTCCCGGGCCCGGCAAGATCAAGACCCCGGCAAGGTGCTTGCCGGGGGAGTTGCGCTGTGTGCCCGCGCTCCAGCTCATCAGCCCACGTGCATACAGGGCCTTTCGGCGCGTGGCGGATGGTCAGGCAACCTGGGGACACGGTGGCACTTCACGGTGGTGAATCCATCGCCCGTGGCAGAGCGAGACGCACGGGCGGGAGCTTTTGGGGTCGACGGCGACGGGCATTAAATTCCCTTGTCCCCACTGTCAAAGTAGGTAGAGACCACTTGTTCACGCCTTGTAGCTTCACTGTGTTCCAAGTTGCTCCAACTACCACCTCTTTTACATTTTACCCCTTTCTCTTACGTTGACACTGCCGGTGACCCTTGCACTATAAAAGGAGGCCCATGCACAGCGTGGAGGGGTTCAACCCTTATACTCTCTCGCTCGGTGTAGCTGCTCTTGTAGCTCTTCAAGCTCCCGAGCTCAATACAACCAAGGCAGGAGTAGGGTTTCTGGCGTCCATCGCGGCCCGAACTGGGTAAAGACCGCCCGCGTGCTCGCCTCGATCTGCTCTCTGTGCTCCCTCCGCCCTCGTACCGCATAGACAAAGGGGCTCTGGTCCCATAGGTGTCCGCGGCGGGCAGCATTTCCCCCCCCCCCCGACATCTCTGGCGCCAGGTAGGGGGCGTCGAGGTTGTGCGGACCTGATCCGGCGTTCGTGCGGGCGCGCTCTTCATCAACCTCTCTAGTTTCATCAGCAACTTCGTCAACAATCGCGCCATGGCCCCGAAGAAGAAGGCTTCGGAGGTTGGAGGCCCGTCTGCGTCTCATCCGCCACCCCCAGAGCCAACGGTGGGCGAAGGAGACGCCGTCGGAAGGGTGGCCGCCGGCGAGGACACTCGCGGCGCCACCAGATCCAAGGACAAGACGGATGACCGCGCCTCGGTCTCCGTGGACTCGCGTCCATCTCAGCACAAGACCAAAATCTTCGAACACGCCCGGCAAGCAAGAGTGCAGAACCCAGACTTACGCTGGGGGCTGCGCTGGGGGCTGCTCCTCGGAGCAGCGCACGAGTCCGGCAAGCGCTCTGGGGCCCACTCCGGCAACCGCACCTCTTCGGAGTGCTGCGCTGCCGTCGAGGACGCGCCATCGAGCTCCACCGGCAAGCGCGGGGAAAGCTCTGGTGCCCACTCCGGCAAACGCACCTCCTCGGAGTCTTCTTGCTGCCCGTCGAGGACGCGCGCATCGAGCACCCGCCGACTGGTCCGCCGGCCAGTAGAGCAAAGAAAATTGCCAAGCTCCGAACCTGAGAATCCATACCCTGTATGAGGGAGGTTGCGCCGTCGGGTCGTCTTGAGTCCGCTCGACGATAAAAGCCCGCCGCAACCAGCCCGACAAGTTCTTCCCGCCGGGGCTCAAGCGCCGCCCGAGCGCTGATGCCTGCGCTCGGCAAGCATGTTCCCGCTGGTGGGCTCCCCGGAAGCGTGAGGACGAGAACATACATGGGGAAAGGATCGGGGGAGGAGTACGGCCTCGACGGATTATTGGAAATAGAAAAGCTAAGTCATCCGAGCTTTTGTGCAGAGCACTGCTTGGTTCCATACTTTTTTTATGTTATGTCCCTCGTACGTTCTTCCTTTGTACGCAATACCTGAGCGCGGAGGAACCTACCCGTGGATAGCCGCACCCTTATCTTGCTTCCGAGCACACTCAACGATTTAAGTGAGCTGCGCTAAGTGTCGCGCCCTTGCTTCGTTTTCGAGTCCGCTCAGCAAGCTAAGTGCGTTCGCGACTAGTCGCAGCAAGGTTGCTTGCCGGTAGGACCTTAACCCGCAGGCTGCTTGAGTTCAAGATCTCGGCACTTTCGCGACAAGGGCCCCTTTGCCGGCAAGTTTCCCTAGAAGCGTAGGGTAAAAGCGCACAAATGGTGTAAAGTAGAGGATGTAACGTAGCAAGCCTTGCCATGGGACGTCCTTTGTATGAGAAACTTGTGCGCGGAGGAGCCGAGTCATGGTTAAGTTGCGCCCTTGCTTTGTTTCGAGTCCGCTCAACAATACAAGTGCGCTGCAACTAGCCCGACAAGGTTTCTTGCCGGGAACAGCACCGCCAGCGGGCTGCTGATGTTCCGCACTCAGCAAGTGTGCTTACGCCGGCAAGTTCCCTAAAAGCGTAGAGTATGAACATACAAGGGATGAAACATGGCATTGCATTGCCCAGCATGAAGTTACGTTACAAAAAACTAACTTATTACAGCGCTGTCTAAGTTGTTCTCATGACTGGAATAACAGTGGCAAGGAAAGAGCAAAAGGGCGCACCGGCACCTGGGCCCCGGCAAACCGGCGTTGCTGGGGGCTGCGAGTACCAAGATCCCTCCGCGGCAAGCCAGGGTCGCCGGGGGCTGCGATGCCAGCGGCAAGAACGATGCAAGGAGCGCCAACCTGGTCCCGGCGAGCAGTGTTCTTGGGGGCTCGACGAGATTCATCCCCAAGCCGTGAGTTGCGGGGCTGCTGGGTACCAAGATCCCTTCCGTGGCAAGCCGAGTTGCGGGGCTGCAAGTACCAAGACCCCTTCGCGGCAAGCCATAGTTGCCGGGGGGCTGCGATATCAGATAAGTTTTTCATCCCTCATCATGCATCCTCTTATGGACTAGGGAATGCAAAACCGTGTCTCTTCCCAGAAACTGTTGTACCTTGTATGAACGACCCATGCGTGGAAGGAACGGCGTCGTGGCTAAGTTGCGCCCTTGATTCGTTTCGAGTCCGCTCACGATCCAAGTGCGCTGCAACTAGCCCCGGCAAGGTTCTTGCCGGGAGCAGCACCGCCAGCGGGCTGCTGATGTTCCGCACTCAGCAAGTGTGCTTCCTCCGACAAGGTTCCTCGACGCGTAGGGGGAAATCGTACAAGGGATACAACAGAGCAAGGGATATGACCCGGCAAGCATTCCCCCTTTTTCATTAAAAAAACATCCTAGTTTAGTACAAGTCCATAGAGGATGGAAAACATGATAGAGAGGATTACAAGTTTTAAATGCAACTAAGGCCCGAGGGCTTACAAATTGAAAGATAAGATGCCCGTAATCCCCCTCCTGTTTCTCTGTTCAGGAGTTCAGGAGGTAGGTCAAGGAGACCCCGGCAAGAGAAGCTTGCCGGGGAGGGCAAAAGGGGCGCCTAGGAGAGCTACGGGCGCTAGAAGACACCAAGAGAACTTCCCGGGGGCCGGCCAAGAGCTTGGAGGAGACGGAGGCGCCGGAGGCAGAGCTTGAAGACGGGGTGGTGGGACGCGACGGCCTGCTGTCGAGGCTCCTCGCCCTCGTACTCGATTTGACGGCCTTGCCGCCACCCTCTTCCTCTTCCACGGCCCCACGCCCCGCCAAGGAGACGGCCCCGGGGAGTTCAGAAGGCCGGCGACCCGGATGATGGGGTCGCCGGTGGCGCGCGGGGCAGGATCCGACGCCTAGTCGGACCCGCCATCCCTGTCGTCGCCGCTGTCGCTCCCCTCCTCGTCACTCTCGCTCGAGGAGGGACCTTCGCTATCGGAGGAGCTGTCCACACAGCATCTCGCCCGGATCCCGGAGTCCCCGAAGACCTTGACGGCGAGAAGGTCGCCCTCCATTAACTTGAAATGGAGGGTAAACCCCGCCGTCAAGCTGTGGATCCGGGCGAACGTCTTCCACCCTCGGTCGAAGTACATCACGCCGGGGGCTGGGGACACGACACTCACTCAAGTGCCGCTGATCCCGCAGCCCCTCATGCGCAACTCCATCACCTCGGGCGGATCCGGTTCCATCGCGCTCGCGAACGGGGCCGGCAGCCGGAGGCGGCGACGAGGCGCTCGGCGCAGCTTGATGAAGAACTCCCAGGGATCGTCTCCAGTATGGACCGCCTCGAGGACAGGAGCCACCGGAGGGGACGGGGGAGGCACGTCGCCACGACCGCCTCTCCCCCGACCGCCTCGACCACGCCCTCGGCCTCGTCCGCGGCCTCGCCCCCTCCCTCTCCCCTCGTGGCGGCTCCGCCACGGTCTTGAGATAGGGAGAAGTGCGCTGCCTGGAGGCGACCCTCGCTGCCACCGTTGAAGAACTAGGGTTTCCTCTCTCCATGGCAGAAACAGGAACGGAAGCTGAAGACGAAGGGAGAAGAGGAAGTGCGAGTCCATTGTGCTCCCCCTTCCGCCCCTTTTAAAGGGCGAGGTGGGGGCTCAACCGCCCTGCTCGGCCAATTAGGAGGCGAGAAGGGCAGAAGAGCGGGGTCGACTCGCCATCTCCGCCCGTGACGGCTCGGTCTCCCACCTTCGCCGCCCACGACCCCCGTGCATGAGGGCCGCGTGGCGAAAAAGCGGAGCCGGAGCGACGGGTGAAGTGACCTCGCCCTGCACCACGATCACGGGCGTGGATGCCTTAAAGACCGCACGCGCCGCCCACTTCTCCCACGACGCCGCAATCGACGCGTGCCGTTGCGGGGGGATGCGGCAGATGTGGAAGTGGACTCGACGCGCCGTGGGCTGCGTGTGCCGCATGCTTTTTGGGCCTGGCCCAACAGCTTCGGCTTGCGTGTGGCCCAGCCAGGGGCTCTGTCGGTGTACTAAGGTAGGGGTACCTCAATACCCCAACTTGTGCACGGGCGATTCAGACTTCCAGCGGCGGGTTTACCACGTGCTTGCCGGAGACCTTCCTACTCCATATCAAACCATTCAAGAACAAAGTGTACAAGACAGAAGATCGAGACCTCGGCAAGCGGAGCTTGCCGGGAAGGCCGTTCGAGGCTCAAGGTTACGTCACTCACGCAAGGCCCCGGCGAGAGGAGCTCGCCGGGAAGACTAGAAGATTACATCATAGAAGACACGCCTCGGCGCGCATGCGTCGGCAAGGGCCGGGGAGCGACAAGTTCTGAGCCCGGCAAGCTCCGGGCCGGCAAGATCAAGACCCGGCAAGGTGCTTGCCGGGAGTTCGCTGTGTGCCGCGCTCCAGCTCATCAGCCCACGCGTCGCCTGGGCCTTTCGGTAGCGTGGCGGATGGCTGTGCAGCCTGGGGACACGGTGGCACTTCACGGTGGTGAATCCATCGCCGTGGCAGCACGGAGACGCAGGGCGGGAGCTTTTGGGGTCGACGGCGACGGGCATTAAATGCCCTTGTCCCCCTTGTCAAAGTAGGTAGAGACCACTGTTCACGCCTTTGTAGCTTCACTTGTTCCCAAGACTGTTCCAACTACCACCTCTTTTACATTTTTACCCCTTTCTCTTACGTTGACACTGCTCGGTGACCCTTGCACTATAAAAGGAGGCCCATGCACAGCGTGGAGGGGTTCGAACCCTTTGCGACTCTCTCGCTCGGTGTAGCTGCTCTGTAGCTCTTCAAGCTCCCGAGCTCAATACAACCAAAGGCAGGAGTAGCGTTTCTGCGTCCATCGCCCGAACCTGGGTAAAGACACGCCACGTGCTGCGCCTCGATCTGCTCTCTGTGCTCCCTCCGCCCTCGTACCGCATAGACAAAGGGGCTCCGGTCCCATAGGTGTCTGCGGCAAGCATTCCCCGACATAGGGCCACAAAGAGCATCACCCCAACATGCGCCTCGCAGTAGTAGGCAAAAATAGACAAAAGGAGAACGGAGTTGGGATGGAGATGAAGGGCCTGCAACCTGTATTTGCGGAGGATGGCGTAGAAGAACTCGGAGAAGGGAGGAACCAGGCCAGCGACGACGGCGTTCATGAAGAAGGGGTAGAAGGTGCTCCCCTTAGCCTCCGGCTCGGCGGAGCCAGCCCGTAGTTCGGTCTCCCCCATCTCGCTACCCTCCGCCGCCGTCATCAGGCGCGTAGCGGCGAGATTAGTCTTTGACATATTGGTGGCGTCCAGGGCTGGCGAATACCAAGCCGGTAGCGTGTCGACCTTGGCCTTGCGAGGCGGTATTGCTCACTGAAGGGGAAGGAGTGGAGCGGATCTGCAGATTTCGAAAGCAAGGGAGCAAGGAAGGGGATCTGGAGCAAGGCGAAGGAGAGCAATGAAGGCAAGCCTTACCCAGGCCAGCCTTTTGTCAGTCGGGCAGTTGCCGAGGCAGCGTGGGGAAGTGGGGACGCCCACGTCCAATCAGTCGCCACGTGGCGACCAAGGCCGCAGGTTGTGGGGGGCCGCGGTGCTCCGCACTTGCCCTTTGGCTTTGCCACTAAGCCAATTCTGAGCGTGCCTTGGGCCCGGGGGCTACTGTAGGCGTTCTGGGAATGGGGGTCTCCAGACTTGCCTACCTGCAGCCTGCAGGGTGGCTTAACCAGTGGCCCAGTACGGCCTATCTTCATCAACCCAAGCTCAAGACCCTCGCAAGGGGCCAAGCCTCGCAGGGCGGACGATGCAAGGCCCCCTCAGGAGCGGCCTCACCAGGCAGGCTCGCGAGGAGGCGGAGAGATCAAGTCAAGGGGTACCTCGCAAGGTGCCCGTGACGCAAGCCATGACGATCAAGACCAGGCGGGCGCCAGGAGGGCGCTAGCCTGCGCAGTGTCCTCATTTCCTCTTTGGTGCAAAGGGGTCAAGCGCAGGCGCGGAGTACCAAGGCATCAGGGAAAGGTTTCCACACTACTAGAAAAACTGCTACTAATGGCGCACCTAATTTGGACATTAATGGCGCATCACTGGTGCACCATTACTAGCACGCCATTAGTAATTTTTACTAATGGCGCACCACTGGTGCGCCATTAGTATCTGGTATACTAATGGTGCACCACCGTGCGCCATTAGTATAAACCCGCAATGCGCCATTAGTATGCCTCCCAGGGGCCATGTATACCCATGTGCTTTGGCATACTAATGGCGCACGACAACGGGATGCACCATTAGTAACTTCGGCATACTAATGGCGCACTGTTTAGTGATGCGCCATTAGTGATGCGCCATTTTGAATCTAGATCTGGATCGTGATTTTTGCCCATTTTTGCTCGTTTTTTGCTTGTTTTTGGCACGACATTATTTCAAATTTTGTTCCTGTTTTTGGATCTTGTCGTTCTTTTGCCGTGGTCTTTGCCGGAGAGGAGTTCGCGGAGAGGAGTTCGCCGGAGAGGAGGAGGAGGTCACCGGAGAGGCGCTCGCCTACATCGCCGAAGAGGAGGAGGAGGAGGAGGTCATTGGAGAGGAGTTCACCGAGCATCGGAGAGGAGGAAGGAGAAACCATGAGGGGATGGGAGGAGAGGAGGGAGGAGGAGCTCACCGGAGAGGAGGGAGGAGGAGCTCACCGGAGAGAAGGGAGGAGGAGCTCACCGGAGAGGAGGGGCTCACCAGAGAGGAGGGAGAAGAAACCGTGAGGGGAGGGGAGGGGAGGGGAGGAGGGAGGAGGAGGTCGCCGGAGAGGAGGAGGAGGTCACCGGAGAGAAGTATGGTGGAGGAGAGAAGGGAAGATGGAGTGGAGGAGAGGAGGAGATGGAGTGTAGGAGAGATGGAATGAACCACGACCAGCCATATATACGGCATACTAATGGCGCACCGCGGGCAGGTGCGCCAATAGTTACTTTTTTTATTTTTTTGATTTATTTTGAATTTTGAAGGCGGGAAGATACTAATGGCGCACCATGGGCAGGTGCGCCATTAGTATTTTTTTTGTTGTTTTGACTTATTTTGAATTTTGAAGGAGGGAAGATACTAATGGCGCACCATGGGCAGGTGCGCCATTAGTAACTTTTTTTTTATTTTTTTTGACTTATTTTGAATTTTGAAGGCGGGAAGATAGTAATGGCGCACCATGGGTAGGTGCGCCATTAGTAAGTTTGAATTTTTTTTGAATTTTTTTGCCTCTCCAGATCTTAAAAGCCTCGTATCTTATTTTCTTTTAGGTTTTTGAGGATTTTGAAAATGTTTAACGGGGAGTAGAGTATTTTTCATATAAAAAACTTTTTCATCCGAGTTAGTATGCAAAAGTTATGCCCATTTTTACAAATTCTCGCGAGATTTTGCAAATGAAGTCAAAATTCATATTTGCAAATTTTCCCAACAACTAGGCCACATATCACATGGGAAACTTATTTTCTTTTATTTTTTTTGACATTTTCATCATTTTCTTTTATTTTTTTAAAACTGAAAAGGCGATCCACAGGGGGGGGTGCATTCGGTGGAAGTGGTGGGAAGGTTACTAATGGCACACCGTGGCATGGTGCGCCATTACTAGTTCAACTAGTAATGGCGCACCACTCCCACGGTGCGCCATTAGTAGTTTTGAAAAAAATTCAAAAAAAGTTTTTAATTTTTTTTTACTAATGGCGCACAGTGGATGTGGTGCGCCATTACTCGTTCAACTAGTAATGGCGCGCCACTCCCACGGTGCGCCATTAGTAGTTTTGAACAAAATTTTTTTAAAAATATTTTTACTAATGGCGCACCATGGATGTGGTGCGCCATTAGTATTTGGACACTAATGGCGTACCAACACATGGTGCGCCATTAGTATATAGGAATGGCGCATCACATGTCTGGTGCGCCATTAGTGTCAATTCCATCTATAGCCCTTTTCCTAGTAGTACCATATCGGTGCAACGAGACCAAGGCCAGCAGGACGGCAGGAAGGAGGTCACCGTGGATCCCAAGACGGCGTCATCACCAGTGACTTTGGCAGTCGAAAACCACCTTTAGTCAGGATACCTTGTACTAGCTGTCCCCTTTCAAAATGGCCGTTGTTGGCTCCCTTCCCGCTCAACATTTGGGAAGAGGACCAGGGACTCTATAGATAGGGCTAGCCACCACAGTAGAAAGCATCTCATCTAGAGCCAAGAGAGACGGATCGACTCCTCTCCAAACACACCACCACAAGAACACCTCTCCTCGCGAGGCTGTTCTTCCTCTGTACTTTTCATCATCAGCCCAAGAGGCAATCCACCACACCACACACTGGATTAGGGTATTACACCACAATGGTGGCCCAAACCAGTATAAACCTCGTGTCTCTTGTGTTGTTCATCGTGCTAGCTTAGAAATCATGGCGAGGCTGAGGGCGTGCTTCGGTAGGGAGAATATATTCGTGCGCACCCTATAGTTCGAACCTTAAGGGTTTTGCCGGAACCCGATCTGACAGCTAGTGACCCCGTCCCAGCGACAGATGCTGTCGGGGAGGGGTACGCATCCTCCCCACCTGCCGTGGGTAAGTATACTAGTTTCTACCATTATCGCTTTGGATTTATTTCCTTCTTTCTGCCATGGGTTGCCCTGATTTTGGCTTTATCTTTCTCCCTTCTTTGGTTTCAGATCCCCCGTAGATAAATCAGGCGATCATCAACGCCATGATCACGGAGAGTGCCAAGGACGCCGAGGGAGAGGCCACCAATATTTCTTGTGAGGAGGCCACCAAGGGGTTTGCCGAGGAGGCCGGCAAGGATCGTGTCAGGGAGAAGGTGGCTGAGGAGCCTACTGGAGAAGCCGGCAAGGCTGCCACCGAGGAGGCCGCTACAGGGCCTGCCGAGGATCCCGGAGAAGCCACCACTTGAGAGGCCACCAAGGATCCTGCCGAGGAGGAGGTGGTCAGTGACCAACTCTGTTGGAAAAGGCAGTGCCTAGGAGGTGCTTAGGCACGCCTAGGCGCTAGGCAATGGCCAAACGCCTCGCCTAGGGCATAAATGGAGGTCTAGGCAGGGCAAGCAAGGAATTGCCTACGCAAGCAAGAAATCATGCCACATCTACACTAGTATGCCAAACGGGTTATATTCCAATGGCATTAGATGGTAATTAACTTACTTATATGCCCTAAACTAATATCAACACCCATATAATAATCACGAATAAACTACGAGTAAAAACTATATTACCGCCTAGGCCACGCCTAGGGCGCTTAGGCACCGCCTAGGCACTAGGCGAAGGCCAACCGCCTCGCTTACGCCTTCCTCCTCCTAAACCCCTGCCCCGAACAGGTACTTGAAGGTTGGCGATGACCACTTCGTCAGCATCCCAGGAGAGGCAGGCACCAGAACGCCAATCGAGGGGGATGTCTTTGATGAGGAGATCCTCACCGCTGTCGGGCTCCAGGTTGTTGATGAATTGAGCATCAGCAGCGGCGTCTCCAAGGAGGACCAACTCCTTCAAGCTATAGGCGCTAACTTCCACAAGCTCCTGGATTTCCACCTGGCTCGCAAGGAGAAGGTGTACTCCAGAATGGCAGCCGCGGACAAGGCCGAGGCGGACTTCCAAGAGTGCGTCGCCCAGATAAAAACGTAGTTTGACGAAGCTTGGGAAGATGTGAGGGCCTCCCAAATTCAGCTGTGTGAGCGTTAGTGGGACCTCCTCTTGAAGAAGGCTGATTTTGACAAGGCGCAGGAGGTGGACAAGGCCAAGGCTGCCAAGGATGAGTCCGACCAGATGCAGCACCACATCTCACTCGATGTCCGGGAGGAGGACTTAGTCTCTCCCGAATTGGCGCTTGCAGCTACGCTCCATGGCAAGGACGAGGAGATCGAGCGGCTCGTCATGCAGAGGATCCAAGACCTGACACAGAAGCACCAAGAGACGCTCAGTGCTCTGGCCTTCGACCACGCCAGCAAGCTAAAAGAGGCCGTCGACCATGCTGAAGCGGTAGAGGGTACCAAGATTGAGCTCGCCGGCAAGGTGTAAAAGCTGGAGGCGAGCCTGGCCGAGCTCACCAAGGAGATCTCACGCTCAAGGACGACAGAGAGAAAGCTTTCTATGACCTGGTAGAGATGCAGATCACCATATTTGACAAAACCAAGCCGCTCTCCACGGCCAATGAGTCCATTGATGATCTGAAGCTGAAGCTGGATAGCCAGGAGAAGATGCTCTCAGAATCCCAGGCTTATGAGCAGACCCTAGCCAAGGACCTTGCGGGCGAGCAGCTGCTGTTGTGGACTGCCGCCACTTCCCACAACAAACTCGGTGAGAGCATGAAGCTTTGGACCAGCCACCTAATGGACGTCGCGGAGAAGATCACCACGCAGCTGACTGCCATGGGCATGCCAAACTTCAGGTTCTCCCACGAGACAAGAGTGGCCGAGAGCGCCAGGCTGTCTGAGTTCTTCGAGCATGTTCTTGACGCCCTGAAGCTGCTTCAGTCCACCAGGGCGGCCTACAAGGCCGAGGAGTCCCGGCAACTCTGCCGACACGCCTTGATCAAGGTGCTCACCAAGGTAGTGCACTGGAACCCCAGCGTCGACTTTGCTCAGGCGCTCGACAGCTTGACGGAGACATCGACCGTCAGGCGCTCGAGGAGTGCATCGATCCCATCATCAGCTGCATCAGCGGAATCGCGAGGCTGGAGGGCCAGCGCCGGGATTAACAACTTCATCCCTTGTAGCTGCTGCGAGTCCGTACCCAAGAAAGATTATCTTAAATTAGAATCATGGCAACTTTTGTTGTAGTATGACTTTTGCTGTAGTTTGAACTGGGTGCATGTTATCTTCCCGTTCTAGTTCATCTTTGTATTTTCGGCACCCTACGCTTAGTTGGATAGGCCTGCCCACACGTGCACCCCTTGCTGTAGGCGCTAGAAGGACGGATCCTTAGCAGCCTCCGGAGGGAGTCGATGCCAGGGGCCTACCCTGTTGCTCTTGGCGCAGTCACTTGGACTGTCGAGCGGACTCGAGGCAGAACAGGGGCGCTGTTAATTACGGCAAGGCAACCCTCCGTTCTTAGCAGAGCGCAGCACCCGAACTGTTGAGCGGACTCGAAACAGAACAGGGGCATTGCCAATCACATCAGGGTTCCTTTTGCGTGCAGGTTCTCCATACAAGGACCAAAACCATCGAGGGGGATAACCTCATAAAAAGGAATAATTACTTGAAGTTAAGATAACTTAGCTTTGTCGTTGCTGCCGTGGGCGCCGCCGCTCGCCTGGCCCTTCGCACCAGGATGGCGCGGAAGGACTCGATCGGCCTGGCCGCCGCGGTCGCCTTGTTCTTAGGTGCCATGGCAATGATGGAGATACTGTACTAACTACACACCAGATTCTCACAACTAAGCCACCCCTACCTGGCGCGCCAATGATGTCGGGGAAACCGATCACCTATGGGGTTACAAGGATCCCTTTTACGTTTGGCGGGGGATTAGTTGCATGAAGAGTAGGTCGAGCTGTTAGCACACAGAGGATATTTATCCAGGTTTAGGCGGCAAGGATGCGTAATACCCTAGTCCTACTTTATCTGGTTATATGTGTGTTCTTGGGCTTTTGAACTAGCTATGATGTGTGCTTTGTCCAAAAGTCTGAATCCTCTCTCTGTGCTCCTTGGGCCTCCTTTTATACACAAAGGGGTTGCCACAGTGCCACACAGGAGGTGGTAAGCTACAGTGCTACGAGCTTATCACTTGATTACCGTAGGACAAGCACATTTAATGCCTTGCCTATGTGCCATCTCGCTTGATTGGGGACGGCAACAGGGGCCATCTTATCCTTCGCCGCTCCTCCTCGCCTCGCCACGCATCCGGGCCGACGAGGCATGCAGTGCCATGCTGGCCAACCAGCTACTGTGTTGGCAAAATGGTAGGCTTCCATGAAGATCTGCATGCCGCCACGCAGGCGCCTGCTCAGCCGGCATGCCTATCGTCGCGTTGGAGTGGTGGTGAAGTGGCGAAACCTTGCCGGACGCGGGTCTAACCACGGCCCAGTGATTAATGTCAAGGATTGTCGGGGGCTTTGGAGTCGTCCCCGGCAAGGGTCTTGCTGGGGGACTTCATCTTCTGATCCCACGTGGATTCGTGGGTTGCCAATCTTCATGAGGAGATGCATGCCACTAGGCATGGCTCTCCAAATCTTGGTCTTTGACATTGTCGATGGTGTCAGCGCTCTCGACCCCAAGGGTGGTGGCCCTGCTGGTCTCTTCACAAGTTGCCGCGGCAAGGAGCTTGCCGGGGGCCTTGCAGGTCGCCTCGGCAAGGCTTGTTGCCGGGCGTGGCCCTGCCAGTCTCCTGCTGCTCGCTACTCTAGGCATCTGTTTTGACATTCCTTGTTCCTGCCTTGCCTCTTGACATCCTCTCTGCTTTGCCAAGCCCTGCTATAAGTGTGGCTGCGACCATCCGTGCACAAGTAATGGGTAGAGAAGTAACCACACTTTTTTACACCGACACTGCCTATGCACAATTTTGGGGTACTAAAGGACCCAAACTTTAGTACACCAAGAGGAGCCCCCAGCCTTGGTCCACACACGCATGCGAGGCATCATTGGGTCACGCCCGAACGGTGCTGTCGGATATCGGGTTCCGGCAAAACCCTTAAGGTTCAAACTCTGGGGTGCGCACGAAGATCTTCTCCCTATCGAAGCACGCCCAAAACCTCGCCACGACTCTAAGCTAGCACGATGAACAATAAGAGACACGAGGTTTATACTGGTTCAGGCCACCGTTGTGGTGTAATACCCTAATCCAGTGTGTGGTGTGGTTGATTGCCTCTTGGGCTGATGATGAACAGTACAGAGGAAGAATAACCTCGCGAGTGAGGTGTTCCTGGGGTGGTGGGTGTTCTGCTTCGTTAGGATTCGATCCCCTCCTACTGTGGTGGCTATCTCTATTTATAGAGGCCCTAGACCTCTTCCCAAATATCGAGCAGGAAGGGAGCCGACAATGGCCATTTTGAAAGGGGATAGCTAGTACAAGCTATCCTGACTAAAGGTGGTCTTCGACTGTCAAAGGCACTGGCGATGACGCTGTCTTGGGCTCCATGGTGACCTCTGTCCTGCCGCTCTGCTG
Organism: Aegilops speltoides; assembly: GCA_021437245.1. Classification (NCBI taxonomy): domain Eukaryota; kingdom Viridiplantae; phylum Streptophyta; class Magnoliopsida; order Poales; family Poaceae; genus Aegilops; species Aegilops speltoides. The sequence continues at coordinate 237,214,427 of CM038142.1, forward strand.
GTCTTGGTCTCGTTGCACCGATATGGAAACCTTTGCCTGATGCCTCGGTACTCCGCGCCTGCGCTTGTTCCCTTTGCACCAAAGAGGAAACGAGGACACTACGCTGGCTGTTGCCCGCCTGGCGCCCACCTGGTCTTGGTCGTCATGCCTTGCGTCATGAGCACCTCGCAAGGTACCCCTTGCCTTGATCTCTCTGCCTCCTCATGAGCCTACCCTATGAGGCCGCCCCTGAAGAGGCCTTGTGTCGTCCGCCCCAAGAGGCTTGGCCCCTCGCGAGGGTCTTGAGCGTTTGTTGATGAAGATGGGCCGTAGTGGGCCACTGATGAGCCACGCCGCAGGCCGCGGGCAGGCAAGTCTGGGAACCCCCATTTCCAGAATGCCGACAGTAGCCCTCGGGCCCAAGGCGCACTCGGACTTGGCTCGGGAGCGAAGCCAAAGGGCAAGTGCGGAGCGCCACGGGCCCCAACAGCCTGCGGTCTTGGTCGACACGTGGCAGTTGATTGGACGTGGGTGTCTCTGCTTCCCCATGCTGCCTCGACAACTGCCCGATTTGACGAGTCCTTGCTGCATGCAAAAAGAGTCATCATCACCTGCGATCGTGGAGGCCGGCGGTTGGACTCCCTTGGGCTATAAATGGGGAGGGGCGAAAGCCCCCGTTGCACATCTCCCCTCGCCCCGCCTGCTTCTTCTCCTTCCTCACTCCGGTTGCTTGCAGCATCCCATGGCGCCCGTGAAGAGGTTCTCGGCCGCGGAGAAGGGGAAGGCTCGCTAGGAAGGGCCTGGCTCTCCTCTGCCCTAGCGTGGGAGTGGCCGCCCCGGCAAGCGTCCCGCGACTCCCATCGCGACTTCTCATGGTCGCGGTGGTGGCCCTTCACACGGTGGTGGCCGCCCAAATCAAGGCAGCCCAGTCGATGGAGGGAGGCATGTCGTCGCTGCATGGCCTCCCCGGCCGCGCTTCCATTCGACGGAGGTACTGCCGGAGTTTGTTGTGTGGTCGGACAACCCGGCCGGCAACTGGCTCCAGCTCCCTCGCTTCTTTGCCAGCGAATTGCCAGCCGCTGGCCCTGGCGGGCTCTAGCTGCAGGCGTACGGCTGCTGCAGCAGGACCTCCTGGGTCGCGGTGGAGATCTCCGTCGCCTGGAACGTGGCCCTGGCCCGGGGCTGGCAGACTGATACGTCTCCAATCTATATATAATTTTTGATTGTTACATGCTATTATATTACCAGTTTTGGATGTTTATGGGCTTTATTTTACACTTTTATATCATTTTTGGGACTAACCTACTAACCGGAGGCCCAGCCCGTATTGCTGTTTTTTTGCCTATTTTAGTGTTTCGGAGAAAAGGAATATCAAATGGAGTCCAAACAGAATGAAACCTTCGGGAGCGTGATTTTTGGAACAAACCTGATCTAGAGGACTTGGAGTGGAAGTCAAGCAACAATTGAGGCAGCCACGAGGGTGGAGGGCGCGCCCCCCTGTCTCGTGGGCCCGTCGGGCATCCACCGACCTACTTCTTCCTCCTATATATACCCATGTACCCCGAAAACATCAGGCGAGCGAACGAAAAACTAATTCCACCACTGTAACCTTCTGTATCCGCGAGATCCCATCTTGGAGCCGTCGCCGGTGCTCTGCCGGAGGGGGAATCGACCACGGATGGCTTCTACATCAAGACCATAGCCTCTTCGATGAGTTGTGAGTAGTTTACCATAGACCTTCGGGTCCATTGTTATTAGCTAGATGGCTTCTTCTCTCTCTTTGAATCTCAATACCAAGTTCTCCTTGATCTTCTTGGAGATCTATTTGATGTAACTCTTTTTGCGGTGTGTTTGTCGAGATCCGATGAATTGTGGGTTTATGATCAAGTTTATCTATGAGAAATATTTGAATCTCCTCTGAATTATTTCATGCGTGATTAAGTTATCTTTGCAAGTCTCTTCGAATTATCAGTTTGGTTTGGCCTACTAGACTGATCTTTCTTGCAATGGGAGAAGTGCTTAGCTTTGGGTTCAATCTTGCGGTGTCCTTTCCCAAAGGATGAGGGGGCAGCAAGGCATGTATTGTATTGTTGCCATCGAGGATAAAAAGATGGGGTTTATATCATATTGCATGAGTTTATCCCTCTACATCTTGTCATCTTTCTTAATGCGTTACTCTGTTCTTTGTGAACTTTATACTCTAGATGCATGCTGGATAGCGGTCGATGTGTGGAGTAATAGTAGTAGATGCAGGCAGGAGTTGGTCTACTTGTCACGGACGTGATGCCTATATACATGATGATGCCTAGATAATCTCATAATTATTCGCTTTTCTATCCATTGCTCGACAGTAATTTGTTCACCCACCGTAATACTTATGCTATCTTGAGAGAAGCCACTAGTGAAACCTATGGCCCCCGGGTCTATCTTTTATCATATAAGATTTCAATCTACTTTTATTTGCATCTTTACTTTTCCAATCTATATTATAAAATACCAAAAATATATTTATCTCATCATATTATCTCTATCAGATCTGACTTTCACAAGTGGCCTTGAAGGGATTGACAACCCCTTTATTGCGTTTGTTGCGAGTTCTTGTTTGTTTGTGTAGGTGCGTGGGACTTTTGAGGAGCCTCCTACTGGATTGACACCTTGTTCTCAAAAACTGAGGGAGATACTTATGCTACTATTGCTGCATCACCCTTTCCTCTTCAAGGAAAACCAACGCAAGCTCAAGACGTAGCAAGAAGGATTTCTGGCGCCGTTGCCGGGGAGGTCTTCGCTCAAGTTAAGACATACCAAGTACCCATCACAAACTCATCGCCCTCGCATTTACATTATTTGCCATTTGCCTCTTGTTTTCCTCTCCCCAAATTCACCCTTGCCGTTTTATTCGCCCTCTCTTTCCCAATCTCCTCTCTCTTTCGCTTGCCCTCTTCTTCCTCCTCGCAGTCACATCCCTAGTTCTATTAAGGCCTAGTGCTAGCATCTGGTGTTGCATCATGTTTAAATTCTAGTTAAACCTGAAATGGGGATTGCCTAAACCCTAGCATAAAAGGAATTCACTAGGTTCAACTAAAATATTTTCAGTGAATCCAAATGGCTTTCAAAAATGTCCATCATTTCTGGAAAATACTAGAAACATTAACCAGAGGTGTTGCACCTTTTTCCATGTAATATTTGGGCTCTAGATTAAATCATATGCTATTGGCAATTCGGCATTCAAATGCTATATAATATTTTAAATGCTCAATTAATTCTGAACTTAAGTGAGGGCAGTTGGGAATATTCCAAACAGAGCCCACAATTATTTCCAGGATTTTTGAAAACGTTTTGGTATTTTAAATAAAGCCGAGGATTTATAGAAAAATAGAAAACAGAAAACAATTTAGAAGAGAGAGAGAGAGAGAACGCCTACCTGGGCCACTTACCTGGCTGGCCCAGCTGGCAGCCCACCTGTGCGGCCCAGCCCACTTGGGCCCTCCCGTGTCGTCTTCCTCCCTGCCAGGAGCACGAGCGTGTGGCCGACGCACGCTGGTGCATGCCTGGCCACCTCCTGCTTGCCGCTTCGCCCTGGCCTCTTCGGGTGACGCCACGCAGCCCCCTCGCTGCTCTCCCTCACTCTCTGCTCTCTCCCTCGCCGTCTAGTCCCTTCCTCGAGCGCAACTGAACACAGCCGTCGCTGCCGACGACAATCACCATGGCCACCGTCCACCCTACCCTCTCCGTACCGTCCAATGGCTCCGCCGCGACGCCCTCTTCCTCACCGCCACGCCACGTGACGCTGGGAGCCTCGTGCCGTCATCCTCACCCTTGTCTTCTTCCACGGGATCCGGTGACAACTGCCGACGATTTGACGCCGTCCGGCCTCCCTCGAGCTCGCCGACCAGCTCTACGACCCCGCTGTGAGCTCCGCCATCGTTTCCCCCTCTACCCGTACTCTACCTCCCTCTCTAGCCGCCGTTCATAATGAGCCCGAGAGCTCTTCGCCACCGGCCATGTCGCCGCCATGGCTACGGCTGCTGGAGCTCACACTTGAGCACACCACTGTGCTCAGTACCTTCCCACGAGGTCGCAGCATGCCACAGCTCGCCTTCCCGTGCCCCCTAGCTCTCACTCGCATCTCGCCCGAACTCCGGCCGCCGCTTTGGAGCTCGCCGTCGTCGTCTCCGGCCACTATATGTCCGGCCGCCACCACCACTCGACCCGCACCAGCGAGAGCTCTCCAACGAGCCCAAGAACAGCCTCGTCCGTGCCCTGTGGGCGTTCTCCGAGCCGCGCCGCCGTCTCGGGCCTCGCCGGCATCGAGTCGCCGGTCGGTTTGACCCCACCGGCCTGGGTTTGACCCACTTTGACCCCGGTCTGGCCCCACCTGGGTCAATGACATGTGGGGCCGGCACTAGCTGGATTAGTTAGATGTAAGTTAGTGCTAATCACCACTGTCAGGTGCTAATCCCCTCGCTAAACTAAACCTGAGCCACTGACATGTAGGCCCAGCCCTGCTGACATTTTCGTCACGATTAGTTTAACCCTAATCAACTCAGTTAACCAACTGAGTCACTGACTAGTGGGCCCCACTGGTCAGGTTTGACCTGGCGGCGCCTGTTGACCTGCTGAGGTCAGCATGACCTAATGCTGATGCAGTAAACATTTTCTGGAATTAAAATAAATCAGAAATGATTTACAAATTTCAGAAAATGATCTAAACTTCTAAAATTCATAGAAATTCAACCGTAACTCCAAATTAAATAATTTATACATGAAAAATGATCAGAAAAATCCAATCTATCCATCTGTAACATTTTCATGCATGTTTGAACAACTTAAATCTGCTGTATACAACAATTTGAATAAATGGCATTTGAAATGCCTTATGTGGAGTTTGAATTTGAACCTAGGGTTCAAACCAACTTCATTTAACCTGCTGCTAGTTGCATTAGCTCAAACCACAGCATATTGCCATGTCATGATCATGCATCATATTGTGCATTCAATTGATTGTGCTTCTTCTTTGTTTGTCGGTGCTTGTCCCCTCTCAGCAAGACGTGTACCGACGATGTTGTCGATGACACCAATGAAGAAATATACTATCTTCACAAGTGCCAGGCAAGCAAAACCCCCTTGTTCTTTCCGATACAATCCTACTCTCTCGCTCCTGTTCTCTTTTACTGCATTAGGACAACAACGATTCATCTGTTACTTGTTGCGGTAGCTGAACCCTTTATACTCTGCATGACCTGTCATTGCCACAGTAAATAGATGAAACGCACTAGCATGAGTAGGAGTTGTTTGAGCCCTGTTGTGCCTACTCATTCATGCTTGTTTGTCATGCCTGCTACTGCTTAGAGTTAAGTCATGTCTGATTCATCGGGGATGAATCAGAGGTGTGTGAACATGTCCTACTGTGTGTGATCTAAGTGTGTGAACACGATTTGGTAAAGGTAGCGGTGAGAGGCCATGTAGGAGTACATGGTGGGTTGTCTCATTGAAGCCGTCCTCAGGAACTGAGTTCTGTGTTTGTGATCCATGGTAGATCGATGTGGCATTGAGTCGGGGTCCTGAGAGCTTTGGTATCAGAGCCTGACTGCCTGTAGGATTACCAAGCCAAACTGGTCGAAGTTGAGTCTAGAAATTCTTTAGTTATATAAGGGAATTGATTGGGGGATGGAACGTAAGTCTCTTTTACTCCTTATACCTTATGTCCTTATGATCTGAGTCATCTTATCTTTCCTACGGGGTTAAGAAACTAGGCTATCTCCCCATTCTATCAGGATCACGTGTTACTAATCCGTAGACTTATAAGATTGTTGTATTTAAGCCTCAGTTCAGCTTCTACTACGTCTGTGTATTCATTGTTGATCTTAGAACCTTAATATTATGATGATCGAGTGGTTATGCCACCATTCTGTAGCATGTGTAAAATATTTTTGAGAATTTACAGCCGTTATGCTGTCCGAGTCATCCCAGGTTTCTAAATAGTCTGATGCATTTGCAAATTCCTTTTTACCGTTCTGAAGATCCTTTGTGCCAGATCAACCACACTAACTAGTGTGTTGAGGTATTTCATTGCCTCAGCATTTATGTTGGAGCTAATATTATGACCCTAGGTGTCTAGAGTATCACCTAGTAATTTAACCATGCTTTTGTTCCCAGTGTGATGATTCTGGCCATTATTCTCGAAAGCATCCCGTGATGCCATTTAGTTAGTAGGTATTCTACTTCTGGGTTTTGAACCCGAGATTCACCCCACTTCCCTCATGTTGATAGTGTTTGCTAGTTCCTTTAGGAAATTAGTAACCTTTGCATTAGTCCTCGAGGTCCGTGGTATTTCCTTCTGCCAAATACTATGAACCACTTATGGCAGATATTTGTTGGATCAAAAGATCACAATAGGAGTGCTCTCGATGGGCTCTCCATTCTATATTGCGACTCTGCTAGTTCTACTTTTCTGCATGGGTTATCCGGAAGAAACCTGTTGAACTTGATTCGACATACTAATCCATGCATCCACAACTCAGAAAATGATATGTTCTTTTGAGTTGTCTCTCTTAGTTGTCTTCCGACCATCGTCTATCAATTGATAGACAGAAGTAGTTGTGCACTCGAGCTCATCGATGCTTATTATTCTTGTGGTCCGTCAAGCCATTCTATTCCAGAATGACTAGGAGAAACGAACTCCAGTACCTTGTCCATTTCCAGGATTGGGTCAAAGCAGTCATACTCTGCAGATCAATTGCTAGTCCAACTTTTGTTTTGTTCTACCCTGAAGTATTACCATCTTTATATCACGAATATCATAGGAATTGCACACCATCCTATGAACTCTTGGTACATCGATACTGCTCACCATCATTATTCATTTCTCAGTTCTCGTGTTGCTGCAACCGGAATACCGACAGGTGAACTATGATGTGTGAAATCAATACTCCTAGCAACCCTGTTGCTTGGTAGTTAATGGACAATACTCTCACTCTTATCATGTTGGTTATCAAATCACTATTCTAGGATTGATCGTGCTACCTTGTCCTTATTTCTGGTGCACTCATCAATCTTTGAGTTAGGATTAAATCCCTTGCTCTATTGATCATATCGTCTTGCCCTGAAAAGCAAGATTGTTCTCGAGCTTAGTAACATATCGGTGGTTCATGATTTTCTGAATTTCTTATCGGAAGTATCACCAGGTTGTCACCTGACTGCTATGTTGAGTTCGTGATCAAGTTGGTTTTCAAAACCACCTGTTCTCCAAGAATCTGTGTCGGATACCCTGAGCAAGTTGGTTAAGCTAAACAACAACTTGGAGAGTTGGAAGATAAAAAGCTTGTCTGACTTAGTTCATTTTAAGGGATATCTTAGTGTGTGTGTGTGTGTATGTTGAAGAAAGATGATATCTCCATCGGTTGGCCCCTGTGATCAGTTGTTGGATTTATTATCCTAAACAATCTTTGATTTGAGCATGGGCTATTGTCAAGTCAAATCAGAACCAACGATATTCGTAATGTTGTCTTACTCGTGGTTGATTCCTCGATCATACACCATTATACTCTTTGGGTCTGACCAATGCTATCACCTTGTTCACATGATGGTGGAAGTCCAGTGATATGGAAATTCCGATGAGTTGTTGTTGAGCCCATCAGCAGCATCTTATCTCCTCCATGATTCATGTTGAACATCAAGTTAGTGTTGGAAACTTTTGTAGCATTATCTTCATGTCCCATTTATGAATACATGTTTGGTGTAAGAAGTGACTCTCTCCAAGTTCACGTGCATTAGGTGCAAGTTGCCGCCGTGAATTTGGGAAAGTGAGTTTTGTTCCCTCTGGTATCATCCCAAGTCAGTCATGCACGTGCGAAGTATTCTATGGTTTGATAGACTGATCATCTTCATTCCTTACGTATCCCTAGCACACCAAGCCACTGATTGATTTGTTCAGGGAGAAGAAGCTCCTTCTTAAGAATCATGACTTATGTTAGGACTTCGTTATCCTCGATGATGGTTCCCCACCCGAACTCGGTAGTGTTTCGTTGTAAGACTACTATGTGGTCATGCTTGTCTTGGACAGCGTGTTCACATGTGTGTAGCAGAACCAGCTCATGTTTTGGGGCTTACTATCGTAGTTCATTCCCCGAGAATCTCGCAACGTCATCTCATCGATTTGTGTTGCAAACTTTCATTTTCCTTTCTAGACTTGATGAGTCTGGAATATTCTAACACCAACCAGATCTGAATCTCAGGAAGATGTGATGGTTGGAACGTTTCCCAAGAACTATAATATTGGTCTCTCTGTAATCCGGTAAGTGGATGTCGTGGCCAACGCACCCAGCCGGAAGACCTATTATTGTAGTGTCTTGATTGAGGAAGTTGGCCACCTCCCCATGAGGATCTCGTAGAATTTATTCTAGTAGTTGTTCCTTATGGATTTTTGGTGTTACCGAAGTCCGACCTTTTACCTGATGTTCTAGATATCAGATCATATCTGTGAATGGGATACGCTAGCACATCGAGGAGAACATTAGAAGTGGAGTGCTAAATGTCTCTCGGTCGAACATCCAGATTTTGTTTCCTTGGCTGTAACACCCCGGATCCGATGCGCCAGGTGTCCGCCAGATATTCGCCGTTATTGCCATGTCATTTGCTTGCGTGTTGCATTTTATCATGTCATCATGTGCATCTCATTTTGCATACGTGTTCGTCTCATGCATCTGAGCTTTTTCCCCGTTGTCCGTTTTTCAATCCGACACTCCTATGCCCTCCGGCGTTCCCCTTTTGTCTCCTATTGTGAGCGGGTGTTAAACATTCTTGGAATTGTCCGTGATTTGCCAAGCGGCCTTGGTATAGCACCGGTAGACCGCCTATCAAGTTTCGTGCCATTTGGAGGTCATTTGATACTCCAACGGTTAACCGGGTAACCGAAAAGCCCCTTTTGCCTTGCAGCCCAACACCCCTCCAAAGTGGCCCAATAACCCATCCAAACCCCCTCCATGCTCTCGGCCATTCGATCACGATCGTGTGGCCGAAAACCTCATCTCATTTGGACACTCCTAGCTCCCTCTACCTATAAATATGTCCCCTTTGCCGAAATTCTCGCAGCCCAAACCCTAGCCCCCTTCTCCTCGCGCCGCCGGATGAAATCGCCGCCGCCGGACGTGTCCGCCGGACACGTCGCCTCGACCAACCACAGGACGCCACGTCACCCCCGCCGCCTCCTAGACCAACCACCGCCCGCCACCTCACCGCGCCCGCGCCCGCCTTCCATGTCCCGTGGAGCCCATCGCGTCCGTGCAGAGCCAGCCCGCCGCCGGTGCCGCTCCAGCCCGCTCCCTCCGCCGCCCGACCCTCGCCAACCCGCCGCTGGTTTGCCGCCGCCGTCTGGACCTCGCCGCCGTCTGCGCTTAGCCTCCCTCCGGCGAACCAGCGCGGCGCCGCTCCCTCCGCCCGCGAGTCCCATCCCGCCTCGTCCTCCCGAGCACCGCCGTCTCCGCCGCCTCGCCGGCGCCACCAGAACTCATCGTGCACCGCCCAGCGCCCGCCCTGCTCTGCCACATCGAGGCTGGCGCCCCGCGCCAGCCTCTCGCGCCGCCCGACCGCCGCCTCCTCGTCGCCATCGCCTCGCCCGGCAGATCCGGGCAGGCGCGCCCCGGATCCACCGTCCCGCGGCCGACTCCGGCCCTCCCGGCTCGCCGGAGCTGCCGCTCCGGTCTCCCCGTCGCCGACCTCCCGGATGTGCACCACCATGACCCGGGACATCCCCATCCATCCAAGCAAACTGATCCCCGTGCCCGGATACCTCTGTCCCGGGATTTCCTCGTCCAGATTTCGCGGGGTATATTATTTCTCTTAGTCCTCGTAGTTTTTCATATTCTGGCGCTCTGTTTAACATGCCTAACTCCATGCATACTACTCCGTTTCGTGCGTGTGATATGTCAAAATGTTCATTGAGAGATGCTCTTCATTTCATTCCATTGCACCATGTTCATTTGAGCTCATCTAGATGCCCTAATCATCGTTGCAAGAGTGCTATATGATGTTAACCTACTAAAACTATTATAACTTGGTGATTTGTCATTTTCGCTGCATTTTGTGTGTGCATCCTATGAGCATTAGCTCTAAATGTGTTTTGTGCTACATCATGCCATATTTACATTGGTGCAATCCATGTATTTTTGTGAGTCTTGTAGTGAGTGCATTGAGCTCGTGAAGTAGGGTACTTGTTGTTGCTGTTTTGCTAGTCTGAATCTGCTATATCATGATGTTATGTAAACGTGCTGCTACAAGTCATTCTATGCATAATCTGGAGATGTTCACTTAGGATGTTTTGTTGTACATGTCATGCTCTCTCCATCCATGCCACTGGTTGCATTTATAGCCTGGTGTAACTTGTTGTAATCTTGCTTTCAATTTGCTAAATAATGTTGTTGTCAGCCTGTTAACATTAAGTTCAGTTTTGCCATGAACTTTGCTACTGATCCATGCGCCCCATGAACTTGCTATTGCCATGCTTAGCTTCATAAAAATGTCATCTTACTGTTGGTTGCCTTGCCATGCCATGTATTGCTCTGTTGTGAGTGGTTCAAGCTCACCAACATGTTGACTTATTGTTGTTCCTGTCATGTATGAATCTGTCATATAACTTTCCATGTTTACATGGGGCCATCATATTTTCTGTGCCCTTTTGGCTCACGGTCAGCAAGGGACTTTTGTTACATGAGATTAGTAGATTCATGCCATGCCTTTTTTTGGCCATGATAAGTTTCTGTAACATGTTGTTTGATAGCTCTAAACATTGCAACCTGATGTTATTTCTGCTAAGCCTGAAACTGTAATTATTTGCCATCTTGCTATGTGTTTTGGAGCATGTTCTAGTGATTTCTGGAGATATCTCAGTGTTCATGTTTTGTCATGCTTTACCTGTACTTCCTGACCGTGCCTTTTGTTCTTATGTTGGGGTGCTATAGCTTATTGTTTTGATGCTTGCAAGATGCCTAGTTGCTGTTTTGGACAGCTTGTCCTCTAAACTTGTATTGTGTGTATGTGTTGAACCGTTGCTCCGTTTTGAGTGTGCTCTATATGAAACTTGCTTGTTTTTGCATGAAGTTTCATATTATCATGTTGCATCCTTGTTTTGAGGTGTTTGCTTGATGTTTGAGTGCCTTTTGCATCAATGCCATGTTTAACTTGTTTTGCTCATATCTTCTAGGCCGTAGCTCCGAATTCAATGAACTTTATATGTAGCTTGACTAGAATCCCGTGTAGATCATATTGGTGCATCTTAACTTTATGTTTAACAACTTAAACATAAGGTTTATTCAGATCTGGACCAATTTCGAAACTTGCATATGAGGACTTACCGGAATTGTTATATGTTGTTTCCGGCCTCATTTAAACTTGCTTTGATATGTTGCCCTTGTATGCATCATCTCTTGCCATGAGTAGCGTCATGTAGCCTTGTCATGCATCATACTTGGTTGAGCATCATGCCTTGTTCATGTGTGGTGTGTTTACCATGTTGTGTGCTTCTTCTCGATAGTTCCCGTTTCGTTGCGATCGTGAGAATTCGTTCGTCTACGCTTGGTTCGTCTTCATCCGTTCGTCTTCTTCATGGACTCGTTCTTCTTCCTAGCGGGATTTTAGGCAAGATGACCGTCACCCTGGATCTCATTACTATCATTGCTATGCTAGTTACTTTGTTCTATCGCTATGCTGCACTACCTATCTTTTGCTCTTCAAGCCTCCCAATTTGCCATGTCAGCCTCTAACCTTTTTCACCCTTCCTAGTGAACCGTTGCTTGGCTATGTTACCGCTTTGCTCAGCCCTTCTTATAGCGTTGTTAGCTGCAGGTGAAGTTGAAGATTGCTCCATGGTGGACAGGATTATGTTGGGATATCACAATATCTCTTATATTATTAATGCATCTATATACTTGGTAAAGGGTGGAAGACTCGGCCTTATGCCTGGTGTTTTGTTCCACTCTTGCCGCCATAGTTTCCATCATACCGGTGTTATGTTCCCGTATTTTGCATTCCTCACGCGGTTGGGTGATTTATGGGACCCCATTGAAAGTTCGCTTTGAATAAAACTCCTCTAGCAAGGCCCAACCTTGGTTTTACCATTTGCCTCACCTAGCCCTTTTCCCTTGGGTTTCCGGAGCCCGAGGGTCATCTTTATTTACCCACCCACCCCCCCCCCCCCGGGCTAGTGCTCCTCCGAGTGTTGGTCCAAACTAGAGCACCGTGCGAGACCGTCCCTTGGCAACTTGGGTTACATTGGTACCTGTATGCTTCGCTTATCCGGTGTGCCCTGAGATCGAGATACGTGCAGCTCCTATCGGGATTTGTCGGCACATCGGGCGGCTTTGCTGGTCTTGTTTTACCATTGTCGAAATGTCTTGTAAACCGGGATTCCGAGACTGATCGAGTCTTCCTGGGAGAAGGAATATCCTTCGTTGCAGGGTATTATCTTCCGAAAGTCGTGCCCGCGGTTATGTGGCAGATGGGAATATATTAATGTCCGATTGTAGATAACTTGACATCAGATACGAATTAAAATGCATCAACCGTGTGTGTAGCCGTGATGGTCTATTTTCGGTAGAGTCCGAGAAGTGAACACGGTTTTGGGTTATGTTTGACGTAAGTAGGAGTTCAGGATCACCTCTTGATCATTGCTAGCTTCACGACCGTTCCGCTTGCTCTCTTCTCGCTCTTATTTGCGTTGGTTAGTCACCATATATGCTTAGTCGCTGCTGCAACCTCACCACTTTACCCCATCCTTTCCCATTAAGCTTTGCTAGTCTTGATACCCATGGTAATGGGATTGCTGAGTCGTCGTGGCTCACAGATTACTACAACAATAGTTGCAGGTACAGGTTATGCGATGATCATGACGCGAGAGCGATGTTTGCTTGTTTTGGAGTTCTTCTTCTGCTTCTTCTTCGATTAGGGGATAGGTTACAGGTCGGCAGCCTGGGCTAGCAGGGTGGATGTCGTTTGAGCTTCTGTTTATGTTTCATCCGTAGTCGGATGTTGATCTTATGGATGATGTATTGTTGTATTCGTGTGGCATTGTATTGCTTTTGTATGTATCCCCATCTATTATGTAATGTTGATGTAATGATATCCACCTTGCAAAAGCGTCTTCAAGATGCGCTTCTATCCTTGGTGGGACCTTTGAGTTCCTTTATAATAGGGTCGCATCTTGGGCGTGACATTGGCTCTGCTAAGATGAAATCTGAGAAGGTGTTATCTTTCTTTGCATCTGCATCCTCCATCACCATTCGTCATGGTAGTATGTTGTGTTGCCAGGATCCCTGACACGGGTGTTGGTAAAACCTTGATGAATATGGAAATGCTCAAGTTCTAGAGAGAACGCACAAGCGCTAGGTGTTATCATCGGCACTAACTGGGATTGCTCCTAGTTTCCTTGGTTATGCTGTAAATTTTCAACAATGGACCCACTCTCTACTATTGAGCCTCTCCCTAGTTACCAGAATCATTCCCAACATTTGCATTTTGTTTCCAGCTAGCACCCGTCATTGTGCCAGTCTACCATGGGTCTCATCCATTTCCGGTGATAAGCAAAATCATCCCTTGTATTGTCTTCAACAAGGTAATCCACATCATCTATACTAGTTCGAGTATGCCATTCTACCGAACTCCTCCAAACGATTGCTCGAGATTTGCCCCATGCTGGTATAGAGAGTCTCAATGATCTCTATATCAAAGGTAATTCTTTTTGCCACTTAGGGTAATAACTCCACGAATCACCCTCCTCCAAGATGTTCCGTTATGGTATCATGGCAACTCAACTCCTCACTACGTTGACAACCGCTCACCACCTTCTTAAGCGTGAAATTGTTGTCTACCTAGTGAACATCCGCCGTCTATTCCACTTCATTCCTCTAGATGCGTGCTTCGTGTCTCAGCTCGAGAGATGTTTTTATGACTCACCCCATGAGCTGATCCTAAGTTGTTTGATCTTCGAGAAGATCAATCCTTCTAGAGTTTTCCCTTTCTACTCGTTGTCATGTTGGATGTAGTTCTCAAAGCAAGACGTCGAGATCAAGGTGATGCAATGAATCAACATCCTCAAGAAAGACATCTGAATCGTGAAGATCGTGTTAGCTTGTATCCCTATGCCTTCTTACCTCACGTCTTGAATCTCGGGACGAGATTCTTGTTTAGTGGGGGTGAGTTGTCACATCCCTAGATCTATTAAGGCCTAGTGCTAGCATCTGGTGTTGCATCATGTTTAAATTCCAGTTAAACCTGAAATTGGTATTGCCTAAACCCTAGCATCAAAGGAATTCACTAGGTTCAACTAAAATATTTTCAGTGGATCCAAATGGCTTTCAGAAATGTCCATCATTTCTGGAAAATGCTAGAAACATTAACCAGAGATGTTGCACCTTTTTCCATGTCATATTTGGGTTGTGGATTAAATCATATGCTATTTGCAATTGGGCATTTAAATGCTATATAATATTTTATATGCTCAATTAATTCTGAACTTAAGTGAGGGCTGTTGGGAATATTCCAAACAGAGCCCACAATTATTTTCAGGATTTTTGAAAACGTTTTGGTATTTTAAATAAAGCCCAGAAGTTACAGAAAAATAGAAAATAGAAAACAATTTAGAAAAGAGAGAGAGAGAACGCCTACCTGGGCCACTTACCTGACTAGCCCAGCTGGCAGCCCACCTGGGCCCTCCCTTGTCGTCTTCCTCCCTGCCAGGAGGACGAGCACGTGGCCGACGCACGCCGGCGCATGCCTGGCCACCTCGTGCTTGCCGCTTCGCCCTGGCCTCTTCGGGTGACGCCACGCATCCCCCTCGCTCCTCTCCCTCACTCTCTGCTCTCTCCCTCGCCCTCTAGTCCCTTCCTCGAGCAAGAATGAACACAACCTCGCCGCCGACGACGCTCACCGTGGCCACCGTCCACCCTACCCTCTCCGTACCATCCAACGGCTCCGCCGCGACGCCCTGTTCCTCATCGCCACGCCATGTGACACTGGGAGCCTCGTGCCGTCGTCCTCGCCCTCGTCTTCTTCCGCAGGATCCGATGACAACCGCCGATGATTCAACGCCGTCCGGCCTCCCTCGAGCTCGCCGACCACCTCTACGACCCCGCTGTGAGATCCACCATCGTTTCCCCCTCTCCCCGTACTCTACCTCCCTCTCTAGCCGCTGTTCGTAACGTGCCCGAGAGCTCTCTAGTCGCCGCCATGGCTACGGCTGCTGGAGCTCGCACTCGAGCACACCACTTCACTTAGTGCCTTCCCACGAGGCCGCAGCACGCCACAGCTTGCCTTCATGTGCCCCTAGCTCTCACTCACATCTCGCCCAAACTACGGCCGCCGCTTTGGAGATCGCAGTCATCGGCTCCGGCCACCATAGGTCCGGCCGCCACCACCACTCGACCCGTACCAGCGAGAGCTCTCCAACGAGCCCAAGAACGGCCTCGTATGTGCCCTGTTGGCATTCTTCGAGCCGCGCCGCCGTCTCGGGCCTCGCAAGCGTCGAGTCGCCGGTGGGTTTGACCCCGCCGGCCTGGGTTTGACCCACTTTGACCCCGGTCGGGCCCCACCTGGGTCAATGACATGTGGGGCCGGCACTAGCTGGATTAGTTAGGTGTTAGTTAGTGCTAATCACCACTGTTAGGTGCTAATCCCCTTGCTAAACTAAACCTGAGCCACTGACACGTAGGCCCAGCCCTGCTGACATTTTCGTCAGGATTAGTTTAACCCTAATCAACTCGCTTAACCAACCGAGTCATCGACTAGTGGGCCCCATCGGTCGCTTGACCAAGCGACACGTGTTGACCTGCTGAGGTCAGCATGACCTAATGCTGACGCAGTAAACATTTTCTGGAATTAAAATAAATCAGAAATGATTTACAAATTTCAGAAAATGATCTAAACTTCTAAAATTCATAGAAATTCAACGGTAACCCCAAATTAAATAATTTATATATGAAAAATGATCAGAAAAATCCAATCTATCCATGTGTACCATTTTTCATGCATGTTTGAACAACTTAAATCTGCTGTATACAACAATTTGAATAAATGGCATTTGAAATGCCTTATGTGGAGTTTGAATTTGAACCTAGGGTTCAAACCAACTTCATTTAACCTGTTGCTAGTTGCATTAGCTCAAACCACAGCATATTGCCATGTCATGATCATGCATCATATTGTGCATTGCATTGATTGTGCTTCTTCTTTGTTTGTCGGTGTTTGTCCCCTCTCAGTAATACGTGTACCGACGATGTGATCGATGACACCAATGAAGAAATATACTATCTTCACAAGTGCCAGGCAAGCAAAACCCCCTTGTTCATTCCAAACAATCCTACTCTCTCGCTCCTGCTCTCTTTTACTGCATTAGGACAACAACGATTCATATGTTACTTGCTGCGGTAGCTGAACCCCTTTATCCTCTGCATGACCTGTCATTGCCATAGTAAATAGATGAAACCCACTAGCACGAGTAGGAGTTGTTTGACCCCTGTTGTGCCTACTCATTCATGCTTGTTTGTCATGCCTGCTACTGCTTAGAGTTGAGTCATGTCTGATTCATCGGGGATGAATCAGAGGTGTGTGAACATGTCCTACTGTGTGTGAGCTAAGTGTGTGAACACGAGTTGGTAAAGGTAGCGGTGAGAGGCCATGTAGGAGTACATGGTGGGTTGTCTCATTGAAGCCGTCCTCAGGAACTGAGTTCTGTGTTTGCGATCCATGAAACAGATACTACCACGCATTGGGCCCGAAACCCTTGTCCTCTGTCCTCTGTCCTCTCGGCTTCTTAATCACCCTTGTCCTCTGTCCAGGAGTTGCAAGTAGTTTCTGGTGTTTGTAGTATGCTGGAGGCCGTGCACAGCGCTGACCGGAGGGGTGAGCTGTGATGCGGTAGGCACGTGGCCGGGTATACCGGGCGCCCGTTTGGTGTCACGGAACCCTGTACACATCGTTCGGGGCCGTATGTGGAAACCTCGGCCAGACTCCCTGCGGATGGAACTTGAATAGGCGATAAACTTGGACTAGAGACTTGAGTGTTTAGGTAGGCCGTGGCCGACACCCTCGCTGGGCTTCCGCTTGTAGGTTGCCGAGTACATGTCGTCTAAATGGCGGTAACTGGTGAGAGCGTGTGTGAAGAAGTACACCCCTGCAGGGTTAACATCATCTATTCGAATAGCCGTGTCCGCGGTAAAGGACTTCTAGGTTGCTATAACAGTTCATAGACAAGTGAAAGTGGATACTCTAAAATGTGCAAGATAAGCGTGAGTGCTATGGATGGCGTTCTCGTAGGGAGACGGGAGCGGATCCATAGTGGTGTATTGATATGGTGAATATGTGGACTCGTGTGCGGCACCTCAAAAGAGTTACTTGCAGTCGTAGTTTAGGATAGCCACTGAGTCAAAGCTGGCTTGCTGCAGTTAAACCCCACCATCCCCTTTGTTGATAATGATGCATATGTAGTTAGTTCTGATGTAAGTCTTGCTGGGTACATTTGTACTCACGTTTGCCTATTTTATGTCTTTGTAGAGAGACTTCTGTCTCATTAGTAGTTCCGCGTTGACTTCGACGTTTAGCTTCTTACCTCAGCTACGATTTTGTGCCCTCGGCAGGATCTGGTAGATAGTCAGGCTTCTCAGCCTTTTTCATTTGTAGATGTCTGTACTCAGACATGTTAAGCTTCTGCATGTGCTTTGACTTGTATGCTCTGAATGTTGGGTCACGAGACCTATGTTTGTAATATCTCGCTCCTTGGTGCCTATTGAATAAAATACTTGAGTTGTAGAGTCATGTTGTGATGCCATGTTGTATTTGCACATATCGAGCATATTGTGTGTATGTTATGGAACTGCTTGGTAGGTGTGGGATCTAACTATCTAGTGGTTTTTCCTTAGTAGCCTCTCTTACCGGGAAATGTCTCCTAGTGCTTCCACTGAGCCATGGTAGCTTGCTACTGCTCCGGAACACTTAGGCTGGCCGGCATGTGTCCTTCTTCGTTCCTGTGTCTGTCCCTTTGGGGAAATGTCACGCGATGAATACCGGAGTCGTGTTAGCCCGCTACAGCCCGGTACACTGGAGTCCTGCCAGCCCAATGCTATAGCCTGGATTCACTCGCTGATGACCGACACGTTCAATGCTGGGTCATGGATGCATGTCCCTGTAAGTTTGTGCCACTTTGGATTTACGACTAGCCATGTCAGCCCGGACTCCTTATCATATGGATGCTAGCGACACTATCATATACGTGTGCCAAAAGGCGCAAACGGTCCCAGGCAAAGGTAAGGCGACACCTGTGGGAATACCGTGCATGAGGCCGCAAAGTGATATGAGGTGTTACATGCTAGATCGATGTGGCATTGAGTCGGGGTCCTGACACTTTTTTTGCCGTCATGTCTGAAATTGGGGAGATTATCGTTGATATGGACAATAATGATAACATGGAAAATTCTGATGCTCCTGCTGAAGAACCCCCTATCTTGCATTATAAAAAGTTTCGAATCGATAGTGGTAATATTATTGGAAAAGGGGTTATTCAAGACTTCTTTACTTGTGCCGGTGCTTTACCTTCTATGGGTGGTTCTATTCTTCAGAGAACTAGTAGTCTTGCGGATGCTATCGCTATGCTTGTAGTTGAGCTTGAAAGATAATTTATGCATATGCATCCTTGCATACAAAGAATTTTCCTGGAATTTTCTAATATTGAGCATTCTTCTGTTAAGCGCGTCGCTACTATCTTTTTGGCACATGAGTTTAGATTTATAATCAAAGAAGCCAAAGAAATCTTTGCGCAATATAGGGTGGACGCCAGCCGTCCTCCCATAGAGCCGATCCTCTTTGATCAAATGGAAATTAGGCGTTTTCAATCTTTGGACTATGTTGCTTTGAATGAAAACCTTAGGAAAAAGGTTCCTACCAATGTCCAAGTTGATAGAATTTCCGAACTTAATAATGATTTTGCTCTTCGAAACAATGAGCTAGGATACTCACTTGAGTATAGGCTCACGAAATTCTGCCAAAAGAATGCTTATAATGATGAATTAGTTGTGCAATATGAAGGGCCAAAGTAGGAACCCATACATCCTGAGATTCATCTTGGGGACTTTTGTCCCGTTAAATTTAGCCCTTTTGATTACTTTTTCTTGCCTCAAAGAAAACTTGCTTCTGAACGTAGAGAATATGAGATGAGTTTTCGTGATCTATCTTATTATTATGGCACTAGTTAGATCTATCCTCGCTTTTATGCCTAGCTAGGGGTGTTAAACGATAATGCTAGTTGGGAGGCAACCCTATTTTATTTTTGTGTTTTTGTTTTTGCTTCTGTTTAGTAATAAATTTTTCATCTACCTTCTGTTTAGATGTGTTTTTATGTTTTAATTAGTGTTTGTGCCAAGTAGAACCTATAGGATAACCTATGGTGATAGTTAACTTGATTCTGCTGAAAAACGGAAACTTTGCACGCACGAAAATAATTTTCGAAATTCACAGAAACGTGATTTTACGTTGATTCTTTTTGATGTAGATCAATAGACAAATTTCCAAGAATTTCCTATTTTGGTAGGATTTTTAGAGTTCCAGAAGTATTCGATAGTTACAGATTGCTACAGACTGTTCTATTTTTGACAAATTCTGTTTTTCGTGTGTTGTTTGCTTATTATGATGCATCTATGGCTAGTATTAAAGTGGTATGAACCATAGAGAAGTTGGAATATAGTAGGTTTAACACCAATATAAATAAACAATGAGTTCATTATAGTACCTTATGTGGTGGTTTTGCTTTCTTTCACTAACGGAGCTTATGGGATTTCCTATTGAGTTTTGTGTTGTGAAGTTTTCAAGTTTTGGGTAAAGATTTGATGGATTATGGAATAAGGAGTGGCAAGAGCCTAAGCTTGGGGATGCCCATGGCACCCCAAGATATTCAAGAATAGCCAAAAGCCTAAGCTTGGGGATGCCCGGGAAGGCATCCCCTCATTCGTCTTCGTTTATCGGTAACTTTACTTGGAGCTATATTTCTATTCGCCACATGATATGTGTTTTTCTTGGAGCGTCTTGTACGATATTAGTCTTTGCTTTTTAGTTTACCACAATTATCCTTTCTATACACGCCTTTTGGAAAGAAGCCCACTTGATTGAAATTTATTAGAATACTCTATGTGCTTCACTTATATCTTTTGAGGTTGATAGTTTTTGCTCTAGTGCTTCACTTATATCTTTTAGAGCACGGCGGTGGCTTAATTTTGTAGAAATTGTTGATCTCTCATGCTTCACTACGGGCATCCCCTCTTTCGTCTTCGTTTATTGGTAACTTTACTTGGAGCTATATTTTTATTCGCCACATGATATGTGTTTTGCTTGGAGCGTCTTGTACGATATTAGTCTTTGCTTTTTAGTTTACCACAATTATCCTTTCTGTACGCTCCTTTTGGAAAGAAGCCCACTTGATTGAAATTTATTAGAATACTCTATGTGCTTCACTTATATCTTTTGAGATTGATAGTTTTTGCTCTAGTGCTTCACTTATATCTTTTAGAGCACGGCGGTGGCTTAATTTTGTAGAAATTGTTGATCTCTCATGCTTCACTTATATTATTTTCTAGTTTCTTAGAACAGCATGGTATTTGATTTGGTTATGAAATTGGTCCTAGAATGATGGGCATCCAAGTTGGGTATAATAAAAACTATCATAGAAAGTGAATTGGATGCTATGACCAATTTGATGCTTGATAATTGTTTTGAGATATAGAAGTGGTGATATTAGAATCATGCTAGATGGGTGATTATGAATTTAAAGAATACTTTTGTTGAAGTTTGTGATTCCCGTACCATGCACGTATGGTGAACCGCTTTGTGATGAAGTTGGAGCACAATTTTATTTATTGATTGTCTTCCTTATGAGTGGCGGTCGGGGACCTTCTTTTCCTACCAATCTATCCCCCTAGGAGCATGTGTGTTGTACTTTGTTTTTTATGACTTGTAGATTTTTGCAATAAGTACATGAGTTCTTTATGACTAATGTTGAGTCCATGGATTATACGCAATCTCAACCTTCCACCATTGATAGCCTCTTTTGTGCAGCGCAAATTTTGCCGGTACCATACACCCACCATATACCTTCCTCAAAACAGTCACCATACCTACCTATTATGGCATTTCCATAGCCATTCCGAGATATATTGGCATGCAACTTTCCACCATTTCGTTTATATGACACACATCATCATTGTAATATTGCTCTTTGCATGATCATGTAGTTGATATCGTATTTGTGGCAAGGCCACCTTCATAATTTTCATACATGTCACTCTTGATTCATTGCATATCCCGGTACACCGCCGGAGGCATTCATATAGAGTCATATCTTGTTCTAAGTATTGAGTTGTAATATAGAGTTGTAAGTAAACAAAAGTGTGATGATCTTCATTATTAGAGCATTGTCGCAGTGAGGAAAGGATGACGGAGACTATGATTCCCCCACAAGTCGGGACGAGACTTCGGAATTTTTACCACACTTGTGCTTCAAAGTAGCACCATGATCTTCATGATAAAGAGTCTCCTATGTTGTCACTTTCATATACTAGTGGGAATTTTCATTATAGAACTTGGATTGTATATTCCAATGATGGGCTTCCTCAAAATGCCCTAGGTCTTCGTGAGCAAGCGAGTTGGATGCACACCCACTAAATTTCTTTTGTTGAGCTTTCATAAATTTATAGCTCTAGTGCATCCGTTGCATGGCAATCCCTACTCACTCACATTGATATCTATTAATGGGCATCTCCATAGCCCGTTGATACGCCTAGTTGATGTGAGACTATCTTCCTCCTTTTTTTGTCTTCTCCACAACCACCATTCTATTCCACATATAGTGCTATGTCCATGGCTCACGCTCATGTATTGCGTGAAAGTTGAAAAAGTCTGAGATTACTAAAGAATGAAACAATTGCTTGGCTTGTCATCCGGGTTGTGCATGATCAAATAATTTGTGTGATGAAGACAGAGCAACAGCCAGAATATATGATTTTGTGGGGATAACTTTCTTTAGCCATGTTATTTTGAGAAGACATGATTGCTTGATTAATATGCTTGAAGTATTATTATTTCTTATGTCAATATGAACTTTTATTTTGAATCATTTGGATCTGAACATTCATGCCACAAGAAAGAAAACTACATTGAGAATTATGCTAGGTATCATTCCACATCAAAACTTCTGTTTTTATCATTTACCTACTCGAGGACGAGCAGGAATTAAGCTTGGGGATGCTTGATACATCTCCAACGTATCTATAACTTTTGATTGTTCCATGCTATTATATTACCCGTTTTGGATGTTTATGGGCTTTATTTTACAATTTTATATCATTTTTGGGACTAACCTACTAACCGGAGGCCCAACCCGTATTGCTATATTTTTTGCCTATTTCTCTGTTTCGAAGAAAAGGAATATCAAACGGAGTTCAAACGGAATGAAACCTTCGGGAGCGTGATTTTTGGAACGAACATGATCCAGAGGACTTGGAGTGGAAGTCAAGCAAGAGCCGAGGCGGCCATGAGGGTGGAGGGCGCCCCCCCTACTGGGCACGCCCCCTGTCTTGTGGGCCCCTCGGGCGTCCACCGACCTACTTCTTCCTCCTATATATACCCATGTACCCCGAAAACATCAGGGGAGCCAACGAAAACCTAATTCCACCATCGTGACCTTCTGTATCCACGAGATCCCATCTTGGAGCCTTCGCCGGTGCTCCGCCGGAGGGGGAATAGACTACGGAGGGCTTCTACATCAACACCATAGCCTCTCCGATGAGTTGTGAGTAGTTTACCACAGACCTTCGGGTCCATAGTTATTAGCTAGATGGCTTCTTCTCTCTCTTTCAATCTCAATACCAAGTTCTCCTTGATCTTCTTGGAGATCTATTCGATGTAACTCTTTTTGCAGTGTGTTTGTCGAGATCCTATGAATTGTGGGTTTATGATAAAGTTCTTTTATGTGTGGTTAAGTTATCTTTGCAAGTCTCTTCGAATTATCAGTTTGTTTTGGCCTACTAGATTGATCTTTCTTGAAATGGGAGAAGTGCTTAGCTTTGGGTTCAATCTTGCGGTGTCCTTTCCCAGTGACAGCAGGAGCAGCAAGGCACGTATTGTATTGTTGCCATCCAGGATAAAAAGATGGGGTTTATATCATATTGCATGAGTTTATCCCTCTACATAATGTCATCTTTCTTAATGCGTTACTCTGTTCTTTATGAACTTAATACTCTAGATGCATGCTGGATAGCGGTCGATGTGTGGTGTAATAGTAGTAGATGCAGGCAGGAGTCGGTCTACTTGTCACAGACGTGATGCCTATATACATGATCATGCCTAAATAGTCTCATAATTATTCGCTTTTCTATCAATTGCTCGACAGTAATTTGTTCACCCACCGTAATACTTATGCTATCTTGAGAGAAGCCACTAGTGAAACCTATGGCCCCCGGCTCTATCTTTTATCATATAAGCTTTAAATCTAGTTTTATTTGCATCTTTACTTTTCCAATCTATATTATAAAATACCAAAAATATATTTATCTTATCATATTATCTCTATCAAATCTCACTTTCGCAAGTGGCCTTGAAGGGATTGACAACCCCTTTATTGCGTTGGTTGCGAGTTCTTGTTTGTTTGTGTGGGTGCGTGGGACTTTTGAGGAGCCTCCTACTGTATTGATACCTTGGTTCTCAAAACCTGAGGGAAATACTTACGCTACTATTGCTGCATCACCTTTCCTCTTCAAGGAAAACCAACGCAAGCTCAAGACGTAGCACAGACGTTTGCCCGCGCGCGTGGCCTGGTCCGGCGGTGCACCCTCCACATCAAGTTCGATGGCAACGTGACCCTCTACGTGAGGGTGTTCGGAGAAGATGGCCGCCGTGTTGGGTTCTGCCCTAAAGACGATGACAGCGATGGGGTGCTCGGCCATGGCGACGGCTGTGACGAGGGCGAAGGCGAACCCGCTCCCGGCGGCGACCGCAGCTCGTCAAGCTTCAGCGGCTCCTCCCCCGGCGACAGCTCCTCCAGCGGTGGCCACGATCAGCCACCACGCCGCCGCGCCCGCTTCGAGGGCAGTAGCGGGTCGTCCCGTCGCCGCGCCCCGGTGAAGCACGAGGCGCAGTCTAATTGAGCTCGGGGGGACGGTGCGGATTCCTCCTCGCGAGCTATCGCAAGGCGCGCGCCGTTTTTATTTTGTTTTTCTCCTTTTCCTGCATTGAATGAGAGAAGTATGGAGCCCCGTGTGGGCGTGTAACAGACTATGATCCTTTAATTATCATGCTACATTTATTGTCCCTGTGCCGTGTTGTTGTGTCGCGGTTACGTGCCTGCGCGTAGGAACAACTTAGCTCGCGATGTTTGCAGTAGTTTCTACTTCACGAGGTGCCTGCTTGAGGCCTCGCCGGGCCCCTTAAGAGCTGCAAAAATCAGTTGGGAGAATCATTTCCGAACCTTAGTTGCAAGGGTTGTCGGCTATGGCCCGGTGCTCTGCGTCGTGATGCCCGAGGGGCATCGACCGGGAGGGGTGCTCCCGCTGTGAACTTGAATGAGGGAGCCTGACAAAAATCAGGCGAGAAAGGGCTCACGAGGGCGCCCGCACAGCCCCCTCGTGAGGCTTGCGAGAGAGAGAGAGAGAGCGAGCTAGACAAAAGCCGAAAACATAGAACAGGGGCAGAATACGGCAAACAACACCCGAAGCAACTTCAATAAAGGTTCAAACAGGGGAGAACAAGCTAACTGCAGAAAGCAAATGAAAAGCCACGTCCGACACCTAGTCTAGTCTTCGACGTCTTCTCACCAGCACGGAGCTAAGTGTTCCCACTGGGCGTGTGCGGGAGCCCCCGAGGCCCGAGGGCGGCACTCCGGAGACTCCGGTGCGTATACAGCCCCAACTCATTATTACGTGAGAGTGTCACGGACGGCGAGCTTCACAAGCACTGGGCCTTCTTCACAGGCAATGGGCCTTTCTTTGGGCGGCGAGCTTCACAGGCACCGGGCCTTCTTCACAGGCACTGGGCCTTTCTTCAAGGGTAGAACTTCCGGAGGTGTTGAATGTTCCAAGCATTTGGGATGGGCACCCCTTCCTGGGTCTCCAGGCGCGCGGCACTAGGCCTGGAAACATGGACAACCTTGAACGGGCCCTCCCACATGGGCGAGAGCTTATGCTGCCCTTCCCTGGAGAGCACCCGCCTGAGTATGAGGTCACCTACCTCGAGAGTACTGGGGCGGATGTTGCAGCAATGATACCGCCATAGCGCCTGCTGGTATCTTGTAGCTCGTAGTGCGGCTTCTCGACGGCGCTCCTCCCCCAGCACGAGGTCCATCCCCCGCATGGCGTCTTGTTGCGCTTCATCAAATGCTAGGACCTATGCGGAGCGACGCCTGACCTCGTGAGGGAGGACCGCCTCTGCTCCGTAGACGAGGAAGAACGGAGTCTCGCCAGTCGACTTGGTGGCGGTAGTGCGGATGGACCACAGCACGGACTGGAGCTCGTCATACCAGCCCCTGCCGCAGGCCTCTAGCTTCTTTTTGAAGGTCCAGGTTTTGAGGCCCTTCAGGACCTCTGCGTTGGCGCACTCGGCCTGGCCGTTACTCCAAGGGTGTGCCACCGAAGTGTAGCATATCTGCGTTCCAAGGTTAGCACAATATGTTTTGAAGAGATTGTTGGTGAACTGCGAACCGTTGTCGGTGATGATGCGATTAGGGACCTCGAACCGGCTCACGAGGCCCTTGATGAACTTGACTGCAGAACAAGCCGGGATGGTGCGAACGGCTTCCACCTCCGCCCACTTGGTGAACTTGTCGATGGCGATGTAGAGGTAGCAGTAGCCCCAGGCGCTCGAGGAAACGGGCACAAGATATCCAGCCCCCAGACCGTGAACGGCCATGAGAGCGGGATGGTCTGCAAGCCCTGGGCTGGCTGATGGATCTTCTTGGCATGGAATTGGCAAGCTTCGCAGGCCTTCACCAGCTCGATTGCATCGTTGAGTGCCGTAGGCCAGTGGCACCCGCTGCGAAACGCCTTGCCGACGAGGGTCCGTGATGATGAGTGGTGTCCGCAATCTCCACCGTGTATGTCAGCCAGCAACTCCTTCCCCTATTCCCTTGAGATGCAACACAGGAAAACATCATTTGGCCGCTTCCGATAGAGCTCTCCGTCTTGGATGTAGTAGGCCATGGCCTGCCGGGCCACGCGTTTCGCGTCCTCCTCTTTCTCTGCCAGTGTCCCTTGCATCAGGTAGTCCTTGAATTCCGTGGTCCAGCACCCCTCCTGAGGCTCCAGTGCTAGGAGCAAGCGCGCTCCAGAGGTCGGCCCACAGGCTAGGGCTCCTGTGGCTGGTGGCTGAGGGAGTTCCTCCCGAGGTTGCACTATGCTTAACAGTGATGGTGCCGCCGATGGCCTGAAGAGCCGCTCCTCGAAAACACCACACTCCCGAGGCAGCCACCTGGATGCCCTCCTGGCGATGTCATCAGCCTCTTGGCTGGTGTCGCGGGGCACGTGCTGCAACTCCAGCCCCCAAAACTACTTTTCCATGCTGCGCACCTCCGCAAGATACGCCTCCATGTGCTCGTCCTTCGGCTCGTACACTTTGTTGGAGAAGTTGACGAGGAGCTGTGAATCGCCTTTGATGATGAGGCGCTTCACCCCTCGTGCTGCCACAGCTTTCAAGCCTGCTATGAGGCCCTCATATTCTGCTATGTTGTTGGAGACCTTCTCGCCATGCTGGAAATAGAGCCGCATGGTGTAATAGAGCTTGTTCTGAGTGGGGGATATAAGCACTGCGTCAGCCCCCACGCCATGTACCGAGAATGCTCCATCGAAGTACATGACCCAGCCATCTGGTGCCTCACTTCCTGGGGAAAGTGACCGGTCCTTTGCCTGCTTCGAGCCCGGGCGCCTCCGTCCATTCTACCACAAAATCTGCAAGTGCAGATCCCTTGATGACCCTGGTTGTGCTGAATTCCAACTAAAATGATTGCAACTCAATGTTCCATTCGGCGACCCTTCCAGCGGAATTGGGGCTCTTGAATACCCTCTCCAATGGGTAGGCAGAGATGACCTTGATGGGGTGACCTTGAAAGTAGTGCCGCAGCTTTCGCGAGGCCACCAATAGCGCGAGCAAGAGCTTCTAAGGCATGGGGTATCGTACCCTTGCATCCCGCAGCACCGTGCTGACGAAATACACCGGATGCTCGACGAGGGTGGGTGTGCTGACGAGGTCCGTGCCCTTCGTAGGGTTAGGCGCCTCCTAAGACGATGGAGCCCCCAGCACCTGGCTGCCTGGTGAGGCCTCTTCAGCCCTAGGGGCGTCTTCCTGTTGAGGCTGGTCTCCATCTGCCAAGGCCGTGGTCTTCGCGCGGCCTTCTTGGTCTTGTGCTATCGCGGCCGGGGTCGTGGCCGGTCATGACGCAGCCTTGGTCTGGTGCTCTTCCCAAACCGCCACCAGAGCTGCACTGGCAGAGTAGGGTGTGGCGACAAGGTAGAGCACCAGGGGCTTCAGAGGGCGCAGTGCCACCATCACAAGAGGGCTGGTCAGGTATTTCTTGAGGACTTGAAATGCTTGGTCGGCCTCTTGTGTCCATTCGAACGGGCCCTTCTTATTCATCAACTTTAAGATAGGCAATGCATGCTCCCCCGTCTTGGAGATGAAGCGTCCTAACACAGTTACGCGTCCGGCGAGCTTCTGCATTTCTCTGAGGGTTTGCAGTGGACTCATGTCTTCGATTGCCTTGACCTTCTCCGAATTGGCCTCGATCCCTCTGTGGGACACAAGGAAGCCTATAAGCTTGCCAGAAGGAACGCCAAACACGCATTTCTCCGGGTTGAGTCACAGGTCCACTTCGTGGAGGCTCGTGAAGGTCTCTTCCATGTCTTGGATCAAGGTCTTTGCCGCCCGAGACTTCACCACATTGTCGTCGACGTAAGCCTCATCATTTCTCCCGAGCTGCCGGCCCAGGGCGATTTGCATCAGTCGGTGGAAGGTTGCGCCCGCGTTGTGCAACCCGAACGGCATGCAGGTGTAGCAGTATACCCCACATGGGGTCAGGAAGGCCATCTTCTGCACGTCTTCTACTGCGATCTTGATTTGGTGATACCCCTAAAATGCATCCAGGAAACACAGAAGGTTGCACTCGGCGGTGGAGTCGACAATTTGGTCGATGCGAGGGAGTGGGAACGGATCTTGAGGGCATGCCTTGTTGAGGTTGGTGAAGTCGACACACATGCGCTCCTTTCCTCCCTTTTTCGTCACAACAACTGGGTTTGCCAGCATTCGGGGTAGCGAATAACAACTGCCGCCTCCAGCTTGTGGGTTTCTTGGATGATGAAGGCCTGCTTCTCGGTAGACTACCGCCTTGCTTTCTGCTTCATGGGGCGTACATTGGGGCACACATTCAGGTGATGCTAAATCACCTGCCTTGAGACCCCCGCTAGCTGCTTGGGTTCCCATGCGAACACCTCCTTGTTCGAGCGCAGCAATTTCACCAGTGCCTCCTCTTGGTCGGGGCTGAGATTGGCACCTATGGTGAAGGTGGCGCCGGAGGACCCGTCCTCATCAACTGGTACCTGCTTGGTCTCCGCCTTGTCCTGCGTGAACAACTGCTTCTTCTTCGTTGACGCAGCCCCCTTGGCCTTGGAGGCGTCCATGCCAGCAGGCTGTGCTGCCGCGGCTATCTTGAGGGCGAGCTTGAGTGCCAGCAGAGCATCCTTGGTATCTCCAGCTACGGTGAGGACGCTGCTGCTCCCGGGCACCTTCAAGAGATTGTAGGCCAGATGGGTCGCTGCCATGAACTGAGCCAAGGCGGGTATCCAAGGATGGCATTGTACGGGAGGCTGATGTGGGCGATGTCAAAGTTGACCAGCTCCATGTGGAAGTTGTTGTGGGTGCCGAAGGTCACAGGAAGGCGGATCTGCCCCAGGGAGTTGGAGGAACCGCCTCCGACGCCCGAAAAGGGCTTGCTGGGTCGGAGCCGTTCTAGCCGTACATGGAGGAGGCGGAAGGCCTCTACCGAGAGCACGTTGAGGCCGGCGCCACCGCCAATGAGGGTGCTGGTGACGGCCACCTGGGAAATGGTGGGCGTGCAAAGCATTGGGAGTGCACCCGAGTAGGCAGTGTTGACGGGGTGATCGTCCGAGTTAAAGGTTAGGTCGGCTTTGGGTGCCACCCATCCCGGAGGAGCTCCTTGACGCGCGAGGGCGGCGCCGATCTTGTGGAAGAACGGCTTGGCGTGGCGGTCTGAGGGTGGCGCATGGGAGCCGCCAAGGAGAGCTGCGACGATTGGGGGCGCTGGTGCAGTGTACCGGATGAGGAAGAGGTTGAGCAACTCCTCCCATGAGGCCACAGAAGATGTTGGCAGGTTGAGCAGCCATATGCGCGGGACGCCGCTGAGGGCCATGGGAAACCAGTTGGCCATGACCTTGTCGTCGCCTCCGACCTTGAGGATGGCCTCGTCGTATGCCAGCAGGAAAGCCAGCGGATCCGCCGCGCCGTTGTATCGCGGCGGCATCTCTGGCTTGAACTTGTGCGGCCACTGCACCTGCCGCAAGGCAGGGGCCAAGGCTCGGAGCCCCTTGGCCCCGGCGCTGGCATTGTCCGCCGAAGCCGGAGGTGCGTTGTCTGCCATGAGGGCGAAGCGCGGTGTTGGTGGAGAGCGAGCCGACGGAAAGGAGAGCTCTGGCACACCCCTACCTGGCGCGCCAAATGTCAGATATCGGGTTCCGGCAAAACCCTTAAGGTTCGAACTCTGGGGTGCGCACGAAGATCTTCTCCCTACCGAAACACGCCCAAAACCTCGCCGCGATTCTAAGCTAGCACGATGAACAATGCAAGAGACACGAGGTTTATACTGGTTCGGGCCACCATTGTGGTGTAATACCCTAATCCAGTGTGTGGTGTGGTTGATTGCCTCTTGGGCTGATGATGAACAGAACAAAGGAAGAACAGCCTCCCGAGGAGAGGTGTTCTTGTGGTGGTGGGTGTTCTGCTTCGTTAAGATTCGATCCCCTCCTACTGTGGTGGCTATCTCTATTTATAGAGGCCCCGGTCCTCTTCCCAAATATCGAGCAGGAAGGGAGCCAGCAACGGCCATTTTGAAAGGGGACAGCAAGTACAAGCTATCCTTACTAAAGGTGGTCTTCGACTGCCAAAGGCACTAGTGATGACGCCGTCTTGGGCTCCATGGTGACCTTTGTCTTGCCGCTCTGCTGGTCTTGGTCTTGTTGCACCGATATGGAAACCTTTTCCTGATGCCTCGGTACTCCGCGCCTGCGCTTTCCCCCTTTGCACCAAAGAGGAAACGAGGACACTCGCGGGCTGGTGCCCACCTGGCGCCCGCCTGGTCTTGGTCGTCATGGCTTGCGTCATGAGCACCTCGCGAGGTACCCCTTGCCTTGATCTCTCCGCCTCCTCGCGAGCCTGCCTGGTGAGGCTGCCCCTGAAGAGGCCTTGTGTCGTCCGCCCCGCGAGGCTTGGCCCCTCGCGAGGGTCTTGAGCATTTTTTGATGAAGATGGGCCGTACTGGGCCACTGATAAGCCACGGCGTAGGCCGCAGGCAGGCAAGTCTAGGGACCCTCGTTCCCGGAACGCTGACAGGTGCACAGGCACGCGTGGTAGAGGATAAGTGTCATAATCTTCTCTTGAACAACGCCCCCCTTGACACTTGTTAAATGCGAAATGTGGGAGAGGTGGGATGAAACGGCTGCATAGGTAGCGTGTTTGCAAAACTGCATCCATGCTGGACAGTAAAGAGCCAGCCCCACGCCTTCCCCATAAAAAGGAATCCGCAGAGGGCGCTTGCTACTTCTTGAGCTCGCGTTGTTTTTTCCCTTGAAGAGGAAAGGGTGATGCGGCAAAGTAGAGATAAGTATTTCCCTCAGTTTGAGAACCAAGTTATCAATCCAGTAGGATTAGAACGCGCAAATCACCAATACCTGCACAAACAATCAAACACTTGCACCCAACGTGATAACGGGGTTGTCAATCCCTTCACGCTCAGATGCAAAACTGAGATCTCATAGAGAGAGATAAGTAGAACTAAACAAAAGATAAAATATTTTTGGGTTTTTTGGTTTATTGATCTGAAAATAAAATATTGCAAAATAGTAGATCGTAAACTAATAGGATGGAAATAGTAGACCGGAAACTAATATGATGGAAAATAGACCTGGGGGCCATAAGTTTCACTAGAGGCTTCTCTCATCGAAGGCAAGTAATACGGTGGGTGAACAAATTACTGTCAAGCAATTGATAGAAAAGCGCAAAGTTATGACGATATACAAGGCGATGATTATGCAATATAGGCATCATGTCCGTGTCAAGTAGACCGACTCCTGCCTGCATCTACTACTATTACTCCACACATCGGCCAACTCCTGCCTGCATCTAGAGTATTAAGTTCATAAACAACAGAGTGATGCATTAAGTAAGATGACATGATGTAGAGGAATTAACTCAAAAAATATGAGGAAAACGCCATCTTCTTAACCTCGATGGCAACAACGCAATATGTGTCTCGCTACCCCTACTTTGTCACTGGGTGAAATCAAGCAAGATTGAACCCAATTCTTAGAACCTCTCCCATTGCAACGAAAACCAATCTAGTTGGCAAAACCAGACCGATAATTCAAAGAGAAATACGAATATACCAAATCATGCATATAAGAATTCAGAGGAGATTCAAGTAATATTCATAGATAAGCTGATCATAAATCCACAATTTGTCGGATCACGACAAACACACCGTCAAAGAGTTTTACATCAGATAGATCTCTAAGAACATCGAGAAGAACATGGTATTGAGAATCAAATAGAGAGAAGAAGCCATCTAGCTACTAGATATTGACCCGTAGGTCTACGGTAGACTACTAACGCTTCAACGGAAGGGCAATAGAGTTGATGTAGATGCCCTCCGTGATCTAATCCCCTTATGGCAGGATGCCGGAAAAGGCCCCAAGATATGCGACGGTGGATAAGTGTTTTTGTGGATGCTTCTGGTGGTTTGGGAATATATATAAATATATAGGAGGCAGAACTATATCAGGGGGGTCACGAGGGGCCAAAAAGGTAGGGGGTGCGCCCTCCACCCTTGTCGTTGCCTCATGGCTCTTCTGACTTGAACTCCAAGTCTCCTGGGTGTCTTCTGGTCCAAGAAATATGATCATGAAGTTTTATTCCGTTTGGACTCCGTTTAGCATTCCTTTTCTGCAAAGCCCAAAAACAAGGATAAAACATAAACTAGCACTAGGCTCTAGGTTAATTAGTTGATCCCAAAAATAATATAAAATAGCATATTAATGCATATAAGACATCCAAAACAGATATAATAGCATGGAACAATAAAAATTTATAGATACATTGGAGACGTATCAAGCATCCCCAAGCTTAATTTCTGCTCGTCCTCGAGTAGGTAAATGATAAAAATAGAATTGTTGATGTGGAATGCTACCTAATATATTTATCCATGTAATTTTCTTCATTGTGGCATGAATGTTCAGATCCATAAGATTCAAAACAAAAGTTTAATATTGACATAAAAACAATAATAATTCAAGCATACTAATAAAGCAATCATGTCTTCTCAAAATACTATGGCTAAAGGAAGCTATCCCTAGAAAATCATATAGTATGGCTATGCTCCATCTTCATCATACAAAGTATTCAAATCATGCACAACACCGGTTTTCAGCCAAGCAATTGCTTTATACTTTAGTATTCTCAAACCTTTTCAACTTTCACGTAATACATGAGCGTGATCCATGGACATAACACTATATGTGGAATAAAATATGGTGGTTGTGGAGAAGACAAAAAGAAGTAGATAGCTAGTCTCACATCAACTAGGCATATCGACGGGCTATGAAGATGCCCATCAATAGATATCAATGTGAGTGAGTATGGATTGCCATGCCACGGTAGTAGAGCTATAAGTTTATGAAAGCTCAAAAAAAACTAAGTGGGTGTGCATCCAACTTGCTTGCTCATGAAGACCTAGGACATTTGAGGAAGCCCATCAGTGGAATATGCAAGCCAAGTTGAAAAATTCCCACTAGTATATGAAAGTGACAAAATAGGAGACTCTCTATCATGAAGATCATGGTGCTACTTTGAAGCACAAGTGTGGAAAAAGGATAGTAACATTGCCCCTTCTCTCTTTATCTCTCTTTTTTTTGAATGGCTTCTTTGGCATCTTTTCTTTTGATTTGCTCACATGGGACAATGCTCAAATAATGAAGACCATCACAGTTTTATTTACTTACAACTCAATACTAGAACAAAATATGACTCTATATGAATGCCTCCGGTGGTGTATCGGGATGTGCAATGACTCAAGAGTGACATGTATGATAGAATTATGATCGGTTGCTTTGCCACAAATACTATGTCAACTCCATGATCATGCAAAGCAATATGACAATGATGAAGCGTGTCATAAGAAATGTAAGGGTGGAAAGTTGCATGGCAATATATCTCGGAATGGCTATGGAAATGCTATAATAGGTAGGTATCGTGGCTCTTTTGAGGAAGGTATACTGTGGGTGTATGGCTTCAGCGAAAGTTGCGCGGTACGAGGAGGATAGCAATGGTGGAAGGGTGAGAGTGCGTTTAATCCATGGACTCAACATTAGTCGTAAAGAACTGACATCTTTATTGCAAAAATTTATTAGTCATCAAAACAAAGTACTACACGCTTGCTCCTAGGGGAAGGGTTGGTAGGAGTTAACCATCGCGTGATCCCAACCTCCACACAAAGGATGACAATCAATAAATAAATCATGCTTCGACTTCGTTACATAACGGTTCACCATACGTGCATGCTTCGGGAATCACAAACTTTAACACAAGTATTCTTACCAATCCACAATTACTCACTAGCATGACTCTAATATCACCGTCCTCATATCTCAAGACAATCATAAGGAACCAAACTTCTCTTAGTATTCGATGCACTTTATATGAAAGTTTTTATTATATCCCTCTTCAATGCCTATCATATTAGGACTAAATTCATAACCTAAGAAAATTACCATGCTTTTTAGAGAGACTCTCAAAATAATATAAGTGAAGCATGAGATTTTAACAATTTCTATAAAATAAAGCTACCACCGTGCTCTAAAAAGCTATAAGTGAAGCACTAGAGCAAAATTGCCTAGCTCAATAGATATAAATGGAGCACTAGAGTATTCTAATAAATCCCAATTCATGTGTGTCACTCGCAAAAGGTGTTTACAGCAAGGTTGATTGTGGCAAACTAAAAAGCAAAGACTCATATCATACAAGACGCTCCAAGCAAAACACATATCATGTGGTGCGTAAAAATATACACTCAAGTAAAGTTACCGATAGACAAAGATGAAAGAGGGGATGCCTTCTGGGGAATCCCCAAGCTTAGGCTCTTGGTTGTCCTTGAATATTACCTTTGGGTGCCTCGAGCATCCCCAAGCTTAGGCTCTTGCCACTCCTTATTCCACAGTCCATCAAATCCTGACCCAAATCTTGAAAACTTCACAACACAAAACTCAACAAAAAATCTTATGAGATCCGTTAGTATAAGAAAATAAATCACCACTTTAGTGTACTGTTGTGAACTCATGATTTATTATATGGTTTAATATCTACTGTATTCCAACTTCTCCATGGTTCATACCCCCCCGATACTACCCATAGATTCGTCAAAATAAGCAAACAACACAAAGAAACAGAATCCTTCAAAACCAAAACAATCTGTAGTAATTAGAGAACTTCGAATACTTATGTACCTCCAAAAATTCTGAAACATTAGCAAAACCTGGGAAATTTGTATATCAATATTGTGTAAAAAATTCAGATCAATAGCACGCTTCTGTGAATTATGGAAATTATTTTTCTGGGTGCAAAAGTTTCTGTTTTTCAGCAAGATCAAATCAACTATCACCGTAAACCATCTCAAAGGTCTTACTTGGCATAAAAACTAAGTATAACACAAAAACACATCTAACTAGAGCCTAGATGAATTATTTACTGAAAAACAGAACCAAAAAGTAAGAAAAAAAATAAAATTTTGGGTTGTCTCCCAACAGGCACTATTGTTTAACGCCCTTAGCTAGGCATAAAACATAGATCTAGGTATTGTCATCTTTGGTATGAAATTCCTTTATCATCAAATCTTCCAAAAATTGTCTTAATAAATCTATCCTTTTTTATTTCCTTTCTAGTAGATGAACTTAAATCATGAAAAGGACTTTCATTAGTGATTTTGACATTCATAAACCCGTAATCAGGATCATCACCATATATATCAACATACAGAACACGTATCTCATTTCTAACGGGTCCTTTCATAATCTTGTTCAAGCAATCCCTAATAAATCACCCTTGTAATCCAATTAAATTCCTCGTAGGCCTCTAGGTACAAAGTTTGAGAGATTTCTGAATAGGGAACTCTCCTCCTAAGATTTTTGCTATGAGAATGGTAATCCCTAGATTCCAAACTACGCATAGTTTCTCTATCATGGATAATATCTTCAATCAGAGGGTCTTCAACATATTTATTACAAAAATCAAAAATATCCCAAGCCTCTTGTATTATAAAATCAAATTCTTGCATCAGGACGATGGTGGAAATCTTTTTAGCTATTGGAAGATTAATATTGGGAAGTTTGTAAAATACTTTTTGCAGAGCGGGATGGATGTGCACAAATTTCCTTTCTAATTTCTCAAAGAGCATAGCAATGGCATCCGCACGACAATTTGAATTGAGAAGAATAGATCTTTTACTAATGGCCATACAATCAAAGAATTCTTGAATAATACTTTTCCCAATAATATTATCGTCCCCCACACAAAATGTTTTTGCTTCTAATTAGGAGGAGTTTTAGTTTCATGATCCAAAGAACAAGATCAAAGTTTTTCCTCAAGATTTTCAGTGATAACATCCCCAGATTCTGACAAAGTGACATCAAACCATTCTAGCAAACATGCAAACTAAAAGAAAACGAAAAGACGAACGGACGAAGGGCAAAAAAGGCAAATCTTTTCAAAAATCGTTTCAGAAGTGGGGGATAGGAAAACAAGTGGCAAATGGTGAATAATGTAATGCAAGATACGAGATTTTGTGATGGGTACTTGGTATGTCTTGACTTGGCATAGATCTCCCCTGCTACTTCTTGAGCTTGCGTTGGTTTTTCCCTTGAAGAGGATAGGGTGATGCAGCAAAGTAGAGATAATTATTTCCCTCAGTTTCAGAACCAAGGTATCAATCAAGTAGGAGAAGAACGTGCAAATCACCAATACCTGCACAAACAATCAAACGATTGCACCCAACGCAATAAAGGGGTTGTCAATCCCTTCACGGTCACTTGCAAAAGTGATATTTGATAGAGATACATAAATAGAACTAAACAAAAGATAAAATATTTTTGGTTTTTTTGGTTTATAGATCTAAAAATAAAAGATTTCAAAAAAGTAGATTGTAAACTAGTATGATGGAAAGTAGTAGATTGGAAACTAATATGATGGAAAATAGAATCTTGGGCTATAGGTTTCACTAAAGGCTTCTCTCCTGAAGGCAAACAATACGGTGGGTGAACAAATTACTGTCGAGCAATTGATAGAAAACACAAAGTTATGACGATATCCAAGGCAATGATTACGAAATATTGGCATCACGTCCGTGTCAAATAGACCGACTCCTGCCTGCATCTACTACTATTACTCCACACATCGATCGACTCTTGCCTGCATCTAGAGTACTAAGTTCATAAAGAACAGAGTAACGCATTAAGTAAGTTGATATGATGTAGAGGAATTAACTCAAGCAATATGATGAAAACCCCATCTTTTTATCCTCGATTCCAACAATGCAATGCGTGTCTCGCTACCCTTACTTTGTCACTGGGTGAAATCATGCAAGATTGAACCCAAAGCTTAGCACCTCTCCCATTGCTAGAAAAACACATCTAGTTGGCCGAACGAAACCGATAATTCAAAGAGAAATTCAAAGATACGAAATCATGCATATAAGAATTCAGAGGAGATTCAAATAATATTCATAGGTAAGCTGATCATAAATCCACAATTCATCGAATCTTGACAAACACAACGTGAATATTACATCAGATAAATCTCCATGAACATCGAGGAGAACATGGTATTGAGAATCAAAGAGAGAGAAGAAGCCATCTAGCTACTAGCTATGGAGCCGTAGGTCTAAGGTAGACTACTCACGCTTAATCGGAAGGGAATAGAGTTCATGTAGATGCCCTCCATGATTGAATCCCCCTCCAACAGGATGCCGGAAAAGGACCCAAGATGGGATCTCACGGGAATAGAAGGTTGCGGCAGTGGAAAAGTGTTTTCATGGATGCTTGTGGTGGTTGGGGAATATATGTGAATATATAGGAGGCAGAACTAGGTCAGGGGGTCACGAGGGTCCCACAAGGTAGGGGCGCGCCCTCCACCCTTGTCGCCGCCTCGTGGCTCTTCTGACTTGAACTCCAAGTCTCTTGGGTGTCTTCTGGTCCAAGAAAAATCATCATGAAGTTTTATTCCATTTGGAATCCGTTTAGTATTCCTTTTCTGCGAAGCTAAAAAAGAAGCAAAAAAACAGAAACTGGCACTAGGCTCTAGGTTAATAGGTTAGTCCCAAAAATAATATAAAATAGCATATTAATGCATATAAAACATCCAAAACAGATACTATAATAGCATGGAACAAATAAAAATTATAGATACGTTGGAGACGTATCAGCTCTGCTCATTTACCCCCCCCCCATATTTGGCACGCCAAAGATGTCATGCGTACAACAATCTATGGGACCAGCAATATCCCCTTGGCGGTTTTACTAGATTGATCAACAAGCACAAAGAGCAGGTCCAGCAATCAAAACAATGGTTTTTACCAGGTTCCGGCCGCTATGAAGCATAAAATCCTACTCCTGCTTTGTTATATTGGATGTGTGTATGTCCAGTTACAAGGAGCCCTGCTAGCCGGCAAGGTGCATGGGAAGAGCAGCTACGCGTGCAAATGGAAAGGGTTTCACCTTTTTCAAGGCAGCCACGGTGCTCCTTTTATAGAGAAAGGGGTCATCATGATGGCAAAATGGTAAATACACACTGTAAATAGTGGCTACAGTGCCAAATGCCTAGCTCTGGCGTGTTAGGATAAACGCATTAAATGTGCCATGAGGTGTCATGTTGATGAAGCTCCCCGACAAGAATTCTCTCTCATTCTGCGTCGTTCGTCCATCTACCTTATATATCCTTGACACGATCTTGGCACGGGTGTCATTAAAGTTGAGTCTTCAATGGCGATCTGCCACGTCCCCAGACAAAGCTCACCTAACTGCCTGTCCGCTCGACACCTATACAACAAGTGACAAGCCAGTCGCTGAGGTGGAGCAGTGGCAAGACGGTGGAAACTTTCCGGGCCCGGAGCGATTGCCAGCGAGGAACTTGTAGGCAACCCCAAGAATGATCTTCTATATTCCTGATCACTGGCTTGGGCGTCTTTTTTATATTCTTGTCAACTAGTATTGAGCTTGTCCTTAGTTGCCCTCTGGCAAGCCTTGCCTTCACGAAGTCGGCCACTGCCTGTGCACAAGTTTGGGCTACTAAAGGAACCAAACTTCAGTACACCGACAACAAGGTACTAGGGCGCGCCCAGGGGGTGGTCGTGCCCTAGTGCCTTTTGGGCGACTGGTGGGCCCCCTCTGGTATTTCTTTGATCCAATATGTCGGCGTCCTGGATTCAGGGGTATCCAGCACTGCCTACCTACGGCCCACCACCTGGCTCCACCGATGGCCTGGTACAGCCCGGCATCAACACCAACACCGCAAGACCCTCGCAAGGGGCCAAGCCTCGTGAGGCGGGCAGCGCCAAGACCCCCGAGGGGACCGGCCTCCTCAGGCTGGCTCCTGAGGGGCAGAGAGTTCTATGTAGGTTACCTCACGAGGCTCGGATGACGTGAGCCATGACGACCAAGGCCAGGCGGGCGCAGAGCGCAGGTTTCCTTTTTGGTGCAAGGGAGGCAAGCCACAGGCGCGGAGTGCCAAGGAATCAACCAAAGGTTTCCATTTCAGTGCAATAAGACCAAGACCACCAGGACGGCAGGACGGAGGTCATCGACGAGCGCACCGCAGCATTATGACGAGAGACTTTTCACAGGCGAAGACTACTTTTGTTAGGATAGACTATACTACTTGTCCCCTTTCAAATCCGGCTTTTGTGGGATCCCTTCCAGCTTATATTTGGGAAGAGGACCAAGGCCACTATAAATAGGACTAGCCACCACCATAGAAGGGGACGAGATCAAGACAAGTAGAGCTAGCATACACCACACCAGCTCAAGAACACCTCACTTCATAAGGCTTGTTCATCCACTATACTAGCTCATCCTCAGCCCTTCGAGGCAATCCACCAAAATGTTGGAGTAGGGCATTACACCACAACGGTGGCCCGAACCAGGATATAACTGTTGTGTCTCTTTGTCCCTTTGAGCTTGACGTGCTAGGCTTAGGAGGTTCGCGAGTACGCAGGCCGGGTAGGTTGAGATCTCCGCACGCACCCCAGAGTTCGAACCTCTCAAGGGTTTGCGGATCCCATAATCCAACATTTGACGCACCAGGTAGGGGTGCGTCGGATCGTCTCTTCCGTCGATCGATCCACCACCACTTCGACACATCCATGGCCGATGCGTGCCGAGCTCGTGACGAGCATCGGGCTGTAGTTGCCGCCCGTGTCGCTCAGATGGCTCCGGCGGGTGACGACTCTGCCCGTCACGCCCATTCTCCGGAGGCCAATGCCGCCACGGGCCGTGTCGGTCTCGAGGAGCAAGCTTTATCGCTGCACCCGTCGGTGCGCCGTGATGGCCGCACCGCTACTCCGTCACTGACCCCAGTAGCTTCGTCATCCCACGTGCGTCGTGGGCAAGCGGATGCGTAGGCCGCTCTTCTCATGGCACGGGAGCTCCTCCGCTACCGCCCAGTCAGCGACCTCTACGAGGAGTGACTCAAGCGGATCGCTGAACTCGTCAGCGTTGCGCATGGGGGCTCCGCCGAGCCGGCTCGCTCGCTGCCTCAGCAACCACCTGCAGCGGGCGATGTGGCGCACGGGGCGCCATCATCGAGCCAAGGTGTGTGGCTCCACGGCGCGACCCGCTGCGCCCTGCGCCAGCTCGGGATGACATGAGCTCCCAGGTGGTGCAGCGGCCACAGGGGGAAGCGCGCGCTTCCAAAGACTCAAAGACCAGGCCCGTACCGCCAGAGGGTGGCGGTCTTGCGCGCCAGGATCAATTTCCACCACCTCGAAGACCTCCGGTGGCCACGGCAGGATGCCACGCATTCACTCCGGAGCTCCGCAACATCGTGTGGCCAAGAAAGTTCAAGTCTGACCTACATCCACGCTACAACGCCACTGCCGACCCCGCCGAGTTCCTACAGCTTTACGAGCTGAGCATCGAGGTGGCCAGCGGCGACGAGAAGATCAAGGCAAACTGGTTCCTGATGGCCCTCAAGGATGGCGCGTGTTCTTGGCTCCTGAACCTGGCCAAGGGGTCGGTTTCTTCCTGGGAGGAGATGCGCAGCCACTTCATCGCCAACTTTCAGGGCACTCGCGACCATCCGCCGGCAACGGGTGACCTGCGCCGCATCAAGCACTATCCTGGAGAGACCCTGCAGAAGTATATCCATCACTTTAACAACGTTCGCCTCAAGATTCCCAGGTGTCGGACGAAGCCATCATCTCCGCGTTCACCAATGGCATCCGCGATGTCAAGATGAAGGAGGAGATCACCATCCAAGAGGATCTCTGCACCGCTCTGAAGTCTTCACCCCACCAAGACATTCTCAGGAGTGACCGATGGTTCGACACACCCGATCGGGCAGGTTCGCCTCCCTAGCACTTTCGGCAACCGCAACAACTACCACACCGAGCTCACCGACATCAACGTCGCCGACATCCGCCTGCCCCACAACGCCATCCTAGGGTACCCAGCACTGGCCAAGTTCATGGCGGCCACGCACCACGGCTACAACGTCCTCAAGATGCCAGGAAGTGGTAGCGTCATCACGGTCGCCCATCAAGAGAAGGATGCGGTGTGCTCCCTCGGGCGCGCCTTCCAGGCTGTAGCGGTCGAGAACCCCGAAGACGAGGACAGCACCCTCCCTCCTGAGGTCGCTCCCAAGACGCAGAAACTGTAGCTGGGATAGGGGTCTCGTGAGGAAGCATGACTCGAGGTGCAGCGCTGAGCCTCCCCTTCACTCATCACATAGGAAGGCATGCCCGGCGCTCCTCTGAGGCTGGGCTCGGGGGCTCTCCTTTGGAGGGCCTTAGATCTAGCCAATGTCACGAGAGGGGCACTCGGGCACTATGTGGAGGCGCTCTTCAGAGCATGCTTCCCAGGAGAATGCAGCAGGCGCGAGGCACCAAGCGTTCAGGAGTTCATCGGAGAGGTAATCGAGGAGATTCAGGAAGCAAGGGTTCTGCAAGGCGATCGTCGCCTGCCGCGTGGTGCATCTCACTGCCCTGGCGAGGGTAAGGAGTTCCACATCTGCATCGACATCCCCGGGTTCAACGGGGTAGCATCTCGATGGCTCATGTGGCCATCTCGCATCGGCCGATGCGAGGGTCCACCTCACAGCTATGTCCGCATGCCAGTTGGCTTGGCGGGCGCAGCTGAGGCATTCCAGCACTGCATGAGGGACGCTCAGATGGCCTGCAAGGCCAGGAACCAGGCGGTCCTGGCAGAGATGGAGGAGCACCTTCAGGAGCCTCTCAGTCCCTTTGAGTCTCCAAGGCTCGGCACCAGAGCGGCTCATGAGGAACGGCTCCAGCGGCGCTCGTTTTTTGGCTACATCGATGCCTCTTCAGCAACTGTACCAGGTGACATCTTTCTAGTTCGTTCAGTTTGGGGGCGCCCCTTGGGCTGCATCATCCCCAGGCCATGTGGGTCTAGCCCTACAGCATGTATTGTTTTGCATTCACCAGGACTATCTAATCATTTTTGTGAGTTTCTCTTTGATTGTCACTCCATGCACCGCCTCACGGCCCTTCATATGTGCTGGCTAGTATCATTCCCACATCGTTGTACAATACTCATATCGGCGCGGCGCTTGTGCTCGGGTCCCGCTCCACAGGGGTCCCAGTCTTTCCTTTCTTCCAACCTGCAGGTTCTTCTGGCGGTTAGGGCCACGGGTCAGCTTGAACAACCACCGTCCAGCCTCGCAAGTCGCTTGCACGTTAAAGGGGGGCCTCCCGAGCACCACATCTCCAGAGCTCCTACTGGCTCTCCAGCCCTCACCCCCTGGCCATGACCACATCATCGCGACCTGGCATACCAGCGGCGGCTGAGCTCGCTTGAGGGACGGGTCCGGAGGATGTAGAGCACCTAGGCGAGCAAGGAAAGAAGGTGGCCAAGGCAAGCCGCGCCCAACAATATTGCAGGCGCGAGGGCAAGCATCATCTCCCTAATGGACCCGGACACCAAAAAGATAAGTCTTGGCTCGTTACAGCACCAGTTTCGCTCCCCGTATGCCCCACCTCGCAATTCCACTTTGGCGGTTCTACTCCCCTTTTCGATTTTCTGCGCAGCTGCTAGCACGCCAAGGGGGACCTCATGAGCATCACGTCTCATGAGCTCTTACCAGACCTTTGGCCTCTCACTTCCTAGCCTTGACCACAGCATCACGACCTGGCATACTAGCGATGGCTGAAGCCTGCCTGGGGACTGGGTCCTGTCGGTGTAGAGTGCCATTCTGTCTAGGGAAAAGAAAAGGGAGGAACTGAGCCGAGCTAGAATACGCGCACCCATCTCGAAGCAAAAGAAATAGCGTCGATATTAAGTGCATTTCGATCCTTACAAACCCCATGGGGGCTGATCTTCATCTCGCGCAGGAAAAGCAACTACAAGGCCCTACGGTATCGCCGACGACGCCGGGAGGCAACCGCAGCTGTGCTACGGCCTTAGCGGGAGCTCGGCGGCACGTAACTATCGTCGCTCGCCTCCGGAGAATCACTGGGCTCAGGAGAGTCGCTGGATTCCCAGGAGTCGTACACTGCTACTGGATGATGCGCCGAAGGGGACAGCAGCAGGTCCAGCACCCGCTGCAGCATCCCTCGATCTGCCTCCTCCGGGGCAGCACACCAGCCATTCGCCCTCCTCGTTGAAGACCTTGAAGTGGATTGCAGGGCGCCCTCTGCGCAGCAAGCCCGGGCAATCTCGCCCCATCCTCGAGTCATGAAGACGTCTCCGGGCGGCACCACCTTGACTTCGGCTCCGGTTGCCGAGCTGCGACACCCAGCATGCTGCCGCCACAGCTCGACTGGCCCCCTCGGAGGCAGCTCGTTGGCAAAGAACACGGGAGTCGGATCTAGGTGTCGGTGGGCATTCCCACCCACACCACAAAATCACGCGAGCTACCCTCAGCGTGGGTCCGTGGTGTGGACGACAGGGCAATGGCGGCCTTGCCACTTTCGTCAGGCGTCTCTCGTCGGCACACTCCTTGGTCCTGAGCACGAGCGTATATGGGAAGAGGGAAGCCAGGAGGAGGCCCGAATTGCCAAGGCCTGGTCACCTCTCTCCCCGCGCTGGCATCATGAGGAAGGCGGAGCCGTTTCTTAGGCGGGAGCGGATCGGGCCCCTCCCGAGGGGCCTTCCCCTTCTCAGCCGCGGAATACCTTCTGATCGGCGCCATGGAGGCAAGATGGAGAAGAGAAGCATACGTAAACAAGGCGAAAGAAAGATGGGCAGGGGCTCCGGCCGCCCGCACATTTATAGCCGGGAGAAGGTAAATCGTCAGCCTCCCACGAGCTCCAGTAATGATGATTCTCTCTGGATGCAGCATGCAGTTGTCAAGTCGAGCAGTTGCCAATGCAGCGTGGGGAAGCGGAGTCGCCCACGTCCCATCAATCTCCATGCGTCATCAAGGCCGCAGGCTGTTAGGGTTCGCGGTGCTCCGCCCTTGCCCTTTAGCTTCCCCTAGAAGCCAAGTCCGAGCGCGCCTTGGGCCCGGGGGCTTCTGTCGGCGTCCTGGATTCGAGGGTATCCAGCCATGCCTGCCTGTGGCCCACCATGTGGCTCCACCGACGGCATGGTACGTCCCGGTATCAACACCAACACCGCAAGACCCTCGCGAGGGGCCAAGCCTCGCGAGGCGGGCAGCGCCAAGACCCTCGAGGGGACCATCCTCCTCGGGCTGGCTCCTGAGGGGC
Source organism: Aegilops speltoides (assembly GCA_021437245.1). NCBI lineage: Eukaryota > Viridiplantae > Streptophyta > Magnoliopsida > Poales > Poaceae > Aegilops > Aegilops speltoides. The sequence goes on from CM038142.1 coordinate 237,258,627, forward strand.
GGAGATTTCTATGCAGGTTACCTCACGTGGCTCGGATGATGTGAGCCATGAAGACCAAGGCCAGGCGGGTGCCAGGCAGGCGTCAGGTGGGCGCAGAGCTGAAGGAAATATACCCTAGAGGCAATAATAAAGTTATTATTTATTTCCTCATATCATGATAAATGTTTATTATTCATGCTAGAATTGTATTAACCGGAAACATAATACATGTGTGATTACATAGACAAACACAACGTCACTAGTATGCCTCTACTTGACTAGCTTATTAATCAAAGATGTTTATGTTTCCTAACCATAGACATGTGTTGTCATTTGATTAATGGGATCACATCATTAGGAGAATGATGTGATTGACATGACCCATTCCGTTAGCCTAGCACTTGATCATTTAGTATATTGCTATTGCTTTCTTCATGACTTATACATGTTCCTGTAACTATGAGATTATGCAACTCCCGTTTACCAGAGGAACACTTTGGGTGCTACCAAACGTCACAACATAACTGGGTGATTATAAAAAAGTACTACAGGTGTCTCCAAAGGCACATGTTGGGTTGGCGTATTTCGAGATTAGGTTTTGTCATCCGATTGCTCGAGAGGTATCTCTGGGCCCTCTCGGTAATGCACGCCAATATAAGCCTTGCAAGCAATGTAGCTAATGAGTTAGTTACGGAATGATGCATTACGTATCTAGTAAAGATACTTTGCCGATAACGAGATTGAACTAGGTATTGATACCGAGGATCGAATCTCGGGCAAGTAACATACCGATGAAAAAGGAACAACGATGTTGTTATGCGGTTTGACCGACAAAGATCTTCAGAGAATATGTAGGAGCCAATATGGGCATCCAGGTCCCGCTATTGTTTATTGACCGAGAATAGTTCTAGGTCATGTCTACATAGTTCTCGAACCCGTAGGGTCCGCACGCTTAACGCTACGATGACAGTTTTATTATGAGTTTATAAGTTTTGATGTACCGAAGTTTGTTCGAGTCCGGATGTGATCACGACATGACGAGGAGTCTCAAAATGGTCGAGTCATAAATATTGATATATTGACGACTATATTCGACACCGGAAGTGTTCCGGTGATTTCGGAGAAAACCGAAGTGCCGGAGGGGTTACCGGAAACCCCCGGGGAAGTATTGGGCCTTAGTGGGCCTGAGGGGAGAGAGTGGGCAGTAACCCAGGAGGTGCCCAACCCATGAGGAGTCCGAATTGGACTAGGGGAGGGGGCGCGGCCCCCCTTTCCCTCTCCCTCTCCCTCTCTTTCCTTCCCCCTTCCTCCTTCCTAGTGAGACTAGGAAAGGGGAGTCCTACTCCCACTAGGAGGAGGACTCCCCCCTCCTTGGCGCGCCCCCTAGGGCCAGCCGGCCTCCCCCCTTGCTCCTTTATATACGGGGGCAGGGGCACCCTAGAGACACACAAGTTGATGTACGGATCGTTCCTTAGCCGTGTGCGGTGCCCCCTCCACCATATTCCACCTCGATCTTATCATTGCAGAGTTTAGGCGGCCTCGCACGATAGAACATCATCATCGCCACCACGCCGTCGTCTTGTGGAACTCATCCCCGACGCTTTGTCAGATCGGAGCCCGGGATCGTCATCGAGCTGAACGTGTGCTGAACTTGGAGGTGACGTACGTTCGGTACTTGGATCGGTCTGATCGTGAAGACGTACAACTACATCAACCGCGTTGTCATAACGCTTCCTCTTACGATCTACGAGGGTACATGGACAATACTCTCCCCTCTCATTGCTATGCCATCACCATGATCTTGTGTGTGCGTAGGAATTTTTTTGAAATTACTACGTTCCCCAACAGTGGTATCAGAGCCTGGTTTTATGTGTAGATGTCATATGCACGAGTAGAACACAAGTGAGTTGTGGGCGATACAGGTCATACTGCTTACCAGAATGTCATACTTTGGTTCGGCGGTATTTTGAGATGAAGCGGCCCGGACTGACATTACGCGTACGCCTACGCGAGACTGGTTTCTCCATTACGAGCACTCATGCTTAAAGGTGGCTGGCGGGTGTCTGTCTCTCTCACTTTAACTAAATCGAGTGTGGCTACGCCCGGTCCTTGCGAAGGTTAAAATAGCACTAACTTGACGAACTATCGTTGTGGTTTTGATGCATAGGTAAGAACGGTTTTTGCTAAGCCCGTAGCAGCCACATAAAATTTGCAACAACAAAGTAGAGGACGTCTAACTTGTTTTTGCAGGGCATGTTGTGATGTGATATGGTCAAGACGTGATGCTATATTTTATTGTATGAGATGACACTAGTGCAGAACCAGGCATTAGCACCGGTTCGTATGGCCCTGTAGTGCCGGTTACATAACCGACACTAAATTGTGGTCACTAAAGGCCCCCCCCTTTAGTACCGGTTCAGTACGAACCGGTGCTAAAGGGCAACCACGTGGCACGAGCCAGCTCCGGGGCTCGAGTTTTAGTACCGGTTGGTAAGACCAACCAAGACTATAAGGTTTGGGGGTTTTAGTTTTATGATTTCTTTTTCATTTAATTTTGTGTTTCCATTTTAATTCTTTTTCGCTTTTTTGGTATTTTACGATACTACACATTGTACACGTTATGCATATATATATATATATATATATATATATATATATATATCATCAATGTCTCACAATGTCTCACAAACCACCATATTAGTTAATTCACACATACACACATGTATAGCTATATACAATTTCTCCTACATATGAATGTTGCCTTCGGAGCCAGTGGCATTAGCCTAATTGGTGCCTTCGGAGCACGATGACAATTGGAAGTGGTTTTTGTGGGGCGGTAGCGGTAATAGAATTCTCCAATGGATTTATGACCGGTCGAGCAAAAATCCCGCTATTTCCTTTTGAAGTGCTTCTACGCGCTCCCTTTCTATGAGCTTCTCCCGCACCTCTTTGAACTGTTAAGAAGGAGCTCAATATGCATGTGTATTAGTTGTGTGACTAGATATCGATAATGGTGTAAAATTGTGAATAGTGTTCGACAAGCGCACCCATTGTCAGTCTTTGAGATCTGCTCCTTTGGACGCCATCATGCGAATGTTCTCGCAAACGCAGAATGCACACATCAGTCCCTCGCGCCGCTTGTGGCCTTTACGAGAATGGAATTTGATCAGATAAAAATTAATCAAGCATGATAATTAAAGAGATGGCAGCTAGCTAGCTAGCTAGTAGTACTTAATTGCTTACCTTGGGTCGAAACCATTGAAGCTTTTGTTTCCATTCACCTTCCGTGACGCTGATGAATCTTGCCCAAGCCATGCCCGCCGACAAAGAAAATGAATAAAGGGGTTATTAAATAGTTCATATCATGAAATGACGAACTAAATAGGCCGAGATATATAGTTAATAATGATTGAATACTCATTGACTATCCCATACAAGATGTTATAGTCAGTTTTTTCGAGATTAGTGAGTCCAAGATTTCAACTGTTCGGCCAACTTTAATGATACACAAGACCCGTGAAATCTGCATGCACACACGCTTACATGTCTAAATTAAGCGGGCATATGTAAGCAAAAACATGTAGCTAGCTAGTAGGCAAAAACAGAGAATTTGTAGTACAAGACAAGTGACTCATTTGGAAGTTGTAAGGAAGTAGTATATCTTCATTGTATTTGAGGCGCTTCAAGAACTCTAGCATGCTGTCCTCTACTTCCTTTGCACAACGCTTATTTATCTTCCATGTGTATTCATTAACGGTGTTTGGGTCAATGAACCCAATGCCAAAGCGCCCACCTTTTCTCATTTCATATATCTTCATCTTGCATAATACCACGTAAAAGAATATAGTGAGGATAATTATAGGTAATGATTGATCAAAAGGATCACTACAGCTAGCTTGAGACTTAAATTATAGAAAGAAATCACTTACGCATAATAGCAATAGACGATAGATTTGTCGAAAAGCGTCTTGATTGTATAACTGAAACAGTTCTAAATACTCAACGAACACAGCTTTCTCATGGTAGTAATGGTCCTGCTTGACATTCACCATGAGGGACAATCGCTCTAAAATCTTGGTAATGTTCATGTACCATTGATGCAATTCATACATTCTCGTTGGGAGGTTCTTGACCTTGTCTGGCGCGACCAAAGGTTGGCCCCGGACATATTTCCATTTTACTTCATCCTCTCTAAGCAAAGGCATGGGCTCGCTCTCGAGGAGTTGTCCAACAGTGATGTTGAGAACTTCAGCCTGCATTATATGCTCCTCCGTTATTACCACATTGCCCACCTCGAGAACATGCACTATTTGCCCACAATAATATTGGGCGTCGTACTGTCACCTGTTGTTGGCACAACAAGCGAGGGATCGATTACGCCTGTGTTCTCCCACTGGGAATGGTTTTCCGCATTTTTGGCAGCTACTTCTTGTTTGCTCGATCCCGATGTAGACGTGCTCGCCTCCCTTTGTAGACGTGCTCGATTTAACTTCCTGATGTGGCGCTCATAGTCTGTGTGAATAGGCTTGGGAGCTGGTGATTGAGCCATACGAATGAAGTGGTCAATCGCTTCTCGTGCACTTTCTCCCTTGGCGGCGGTGGCGGTTTCGATTACAAAATGGGCTTCCACCTCGGCCTTGATATGGCTGTGATTTCCTCCTCGACCTGTCATAAGACCTCTGCGGAAGAGGCTTGAGGCTTGGACCATATTTATATCGCTTGCCTCCGCCCAGATACTTCTGTACTACCTCGACTGCGTCCGCTTCGCACCATAGCTGCGGGTGTCTCTTCTGCGATTGCCGAGGCGGCGGAGACGGCCGACGGACTGAGTTGGACGAGGAGGAGTGGCCTGAGGTTGTGCCGGACTTGAGGAGGAGGGGCGTCCGACGCTGTGGCGGACTTGGAGGAGGAGGATTGTCCTGACACTTTGCCGGACTTGGAGGAGGAGGAGTGGCCTGACACTTTGCCGGACTTGGTGGACTTGCAGGAGCGCGAGTCTGCTGACTCGGTGGCGGACTTCGACGTGGACTCGGCTGACGCGGTGCCGGTGGAAAGATGATGCAATCCTTTTTCCATAGGATGATACGATGTTTGGCCTCTCCGAGAAAGCGCTCGCCGTCACCTCCAGCAATGTCAAGCTGTAGCCCCGAATATGGTGGGTCCACCACCTCATCAACCAAGACACGAGCATAGCCCGCTGGAATCGGGTTGCAATTGAAGGTTGCCTCGGGGGGATTTGTGAAAGCACAGCCGTCCGCCACCTTCATGGATATGTTCTTCATTTTGACGTGTAGCTTGCAGTTAGTGTTCTCCATGATGTCATCCACAGGGTATCTACCCAGCATTGCGTCGTCCGGGATGGAACCCACGCTACTTCTCAGCATGGATGGGCCGGTGCTATCCAATGCTGGATCATCCGCTAGCTGCTGCAGCTGCTTGAGACCCCTTTGATGGGTAAGTGAGTCGATCTGCTCCTGCCGCCGGAATTTGACTGCCAATTCCGCTTGACTTGCTTCTAGGCCTTGAAGGCGTTCATAGTCCCGCTTCCTCTGCTCCTCCTCCATCTTCCTCTTCTTCTCCTCCGCAATCTTCTTTCTCGCACGGGTTCTGTAGTCGTTGTTCCCGTCTGAAAACCCCTCATACCACGGCATAGCGCCCTTGCCTCGTGTTCTTCCCGGGTGTTCAGGATTTCCCAGGGCACGCGTAAGCTCGTCGTTCTCTCTGTTGGGCTGGAACACCCCCGTTCGTGCCTCTTCTATTGCAACAAGTATCGCATCGTCGGCTCCCTTCAGACTTGCCCTCGTCGAAACATTGCCTGTCTCCAGGTCCAACTCCCCCCCATGCGCATAGAACCAAGTCCTGACCCTGGGGGGCCAGCTCTTAGTAGCCGGAGTGAAACCTGCATCCTCCACCTCTTTCTCATACTTATCCCACTTAGGCATTGCCACCGCATAGCCACCTGGCCCCATCTTATGGAACTTATCCTTTTTTCGGCATTCTTCTTGTTTATTCTCGACCGTTCCTTAGCTAATTCCGAATCCTTGAATTTCATGAAATCGTCCCAATGATCACGTTGGTTCTCCAGTGTTCCCTTGAATACTGGAGTCTTCCTTCCTCCCTTGATGTACTTGTTCCATTCACGATTCTTGTAGTTCTTGAATGCAATCGCCATCATCCTAAGAGCAGCCTCTTTGACTTTCTGCACATCTGCTTCTGTGAAATGATCTGGTAGGGTGAAATGTTCCATGAGAGTATCCCAAAGCAGATCTTTTTGATTCTTGTCGACATAAGTAACATCTGGACGTGGCTTTGCTGGCGCTCTCCATTCTTGAAGTTTGATCGGGAGTTGGTCGTTCACAAGAACTCCGCACTGATGAACGAACTTGTCCGCAATCTTCTTAGGCGCTAATGGTTTGCTAGTAGGGCCGCATGCCTCGATATTGTACTTTACGCCCGGCTTCAACTTTTTGTTAGGGCCTCGTTTCGTCATTTTTCCTGAAGATTTGCTCGATCCGGATGGCTGAAAGAACAAAGATCGATTCGTTAATATATCTTCAAGTCATTTAAAACATGTGATGATCACCAGATGCCTGCTTATATAAATATATATACCTCGCCGGTGTTTATTGTTTCAGGATCAACATGTTCTTCGTCATCGTCATAATCATAGTTCATGACTTCATCAATTTAAATCGTCGTGATCGAATATCATATCACCCTCTCCGTGTTTTTAGAAATTGGAGCTGTCATAATCTTCTTCATTCTCGATTATCATCGGCCCGCGTATCATATCGAACATGGTTTGCTCTCCTCTCTCGTCGGTATTGTCTCGCTATAGCTTTTGTTTAACTAATCCAAAAGAAATATAAAACAATTTAGTATTCAAATTACATCGCCTCGAATAATAGATATAATCTTGAATACATCGTCTAGAATAATAGATATAATCTCAATACATCATCTCGAATAATATATAATATTGAATAGTACATCACGGCTATTAGCTAATAAAGATCGAATACTACGTAAGAATCTAGGACACTCGCGGTTCCTCCGGCGCTGGCTGTGGACACCCAAAGAGAAGGAACCTCACAGATCATAGCTGAAGTGAGATCCTCAAGATACCGCCACGTGTTGGAGAACTCGCCGCCTCTAACGCAACCATGTAGCGATGGACGTGCTCGTCCTCCTCCCCGACACGGTGACGCACCACCTCCGGCGGGCCGGGTCCCCCGACCAAATCGCCCACGCTAACGCCACCAAACGAGATCAGGGTCGACGACGGGACCCGCGGCCGGGTTCCTCATCAAGCGGCGCGCCCCTCCAAGTAGCACCTCCCAGTGCCAGCCCGGCGGAGCCCAGTCCCGGACATGTGTCGGCTGGACATCGTCGCGGACAGGTCGACGGCGAGGATGCGGGCCGGTCATCGTCGAGAACAAATACTAGCTATATGCCCGCAAAAATTAACATTTTTTTAATGATTGGATTTTGATAACTAAAATTTCTAACATTTCTATATAACACTAATTATGCTAATCTAAATATTCTAAATAACACTAAAATTTCTAACATTTCTATATAACACTAATTTCTAACATTTCTATATAACACTAATTTCTAACTGATTAAGCACTAATTATATCCATCTAACATGCATTCATACATATATAATAGTGAAAAACTAATAATCTAAATAATCTAAACTAATTAAACACTAATTATCTAAACTAATTAAACATACAAAATAATAACCTAAATAATCTAAAGTAATTAAACACTAATTATCTAAACTAATTAAGCATGCTTGTGTGTGTGTGTGTGTACGGGCTCAAAAGTGGAGGACTCATAGCAGGCGGCAGCGACAGCGAGGCGATCAGCGAGGCGGCAATGAGGCGAGGCAACGGCGAGGAGAGGCGATGGCAGGCGACAGGCGACAGGCGGGCGGCGGTGGTGGGACGGCGTGATGGGGACGGGTCTGGGCGGCGACGGAGACGAGGGCGACGACGGGATGGGGCGGCGACGGGGACGGGGGCGGCAACGAAGACGAGCGGCGGCGTCGGAGACGATCGAGGGCGGCGGCGACGGCGACGAAGACGATGGAACAGAGGAACGAAAACAGAGGGAAACTGAAATTTTCGTCGCAGTTGTATATATAGAAGGCACCTTTAGTACCGGTAGGAGCCACCAACCGGTACTAAAGGCCTGTTTTGGCTAGGCCAAGCGGCGGGAAGCGACCCCCTTTAGTACCGGTGGTGGCACAAACCGGTACTAGGGCCTCCTTTAGTACCGGTTTGTGCCACGACCGGTACTAAAGGGGTGCATCAAGCAGGTGCGGTGCGAAGTTTAGCCCCACCTCGCTAGTCGAGGGCTATCTGACTTGGTTTATAAGCCCTAGTGCGGTAGCTCTCTCGAGCTCCTCTCCTAATCAGGCCTCTTGGGCCTACCTGTCCTCCTCGCCTTGTGGGCCTCTTGGGCCTTGGCCTGCATCCCGCCCAACGAAAGGTTGTGTCGCTAGTCGTGTGCAGCCGCTTTGGCCCAAAGAGGGCGGGCTTTTCTTTTTTTTTTTTTGCTTTATTTTTTTTGTTTTATTTATTTTTGAGTTGTTTTTTTGCTGTATTTAGAGTTTCTTTGTGAATATTTTTGCTTTAGGTACAAAAAATTACAAACTTTCTGTTAGTGCTGGTAGATTTCAAATTTGAATAATTTAAATTTTGAATTATTTGAAAATTGTGTGAATCACTAGTTTGTGAATAACTTAACTTTGAAAAAAGTTTTTTCAGTGATTCTTTTTTCTTATGTTTAATATTAGTGTGTTTTATCATTATATTCAATTTAGTAATGCTTAGGTTATTGAAAAATGAAATGCCTTTGTAACAGTTCAGTTTTCGCTGAAACCCCGATACTTGAAGAGATTGTCCATTTTGTACACGAAGTGCATCCAGTTTTTGCCGTAACCCTCTCTACTTTCTTGCACATGCTATTTGTATGAAATTATGATACCATGCCAAATTTCAACCTTTTATGAGTTCATTTGAATTACTTTTCAATTTCAGGGTCATTTAGCTGGGAAAAAAATCAGTAAATGCATGAAAAGAATTTGTTTGCACATAAAAATTCTTCGCGTTTCAAATGCCAAAACACATAACTACCCTAACTATTACAGACATTCCCTCCTGGGTGTGAAACACAGAAGAAAGTGATTATAGTGAAGCCGATCACATCCTAGATCTTTGGGTGTGAAACTTTTTCTTCGCGTGTGTCCCTTTGCGCCGTAACCATGGAAAATCTTCATCATTTAACGGGATGCTCGGGTCAATATTCACTGTGAATGGAGCAATTTCATCAAACTTTTCATAATCTTCTGACTTGTCTGTCTTGTCATCCACTCCCACGATATTTCTCTTCCGAGAAAGAACTATGTGCCGCTTTGGCTCATCGTACGATGCATTCGCTTCCTTATCTTTTCTTTTTCTTGGCTTGGTAGACATGTCCTTCACATAGAAAACCTGTGCCACATCATTGGCTAGGACGAATGGTTCGTCTGCATACGCAAGATTCTTGAGACCCACTTTTGTCATTCTGTACTGCGGGTCCTCCGTTACCCCGCCTCGTGTCATATTGACCCATTTGCACCGAAACAACGGGACCTTTAAACCACGTCGATAGTCAAGTTCCCTTATGTCCTGTATATAACCATAATATGTTTCCTTTCCCGTCTTGGTTTCTTCATCAAAGCAGACACCACTGTTTTGGTTGGTGCTCTTCTTATCTTGGGCGATCGTGTAAAATGTATTACCATTTATCTCGTACCCTTTGAAAGTCATTATATTTGAAGATGAGAACTAGGAAAACAAGTACATGTCATCTTCAATAGAGGTGTCATGCATGGTACATGTCTGCAACCAGTTGGCAAAACTCCTGGTTTGTTCACATGTAATCTAGTCATCAGACCGCTCCGAGTGTTTGGAGCATAGCAAATTCTTGTGTTCATCCATATACGGAGCCACCAATGTGGAATTCTGTAGAACTGTGTAGTGTGCTTCAGTGAGAGAATGTCCGTCCATACATATTATTTGTTCCCCTCCTAGCGTGCCTTTTCCATCTAGTCTGCCCATATGCCGCGATTCAGGAACACCAATCGGCTTAACGTCAGGAATAAAGTCAATACAAAACTCAATGACCTCCTCATTTTGATGGCCCTTGGAGATACTTCCTTCTGGCCTAGCACGGTTATGAACATATTTCTTTAAGACTCCATGAACCTCTCAAAGGGGAACATATTGTGTAGAAATACAGGACCCAAAACGTTAATCTCTTCAAGATAGGTGAACTAGGACGTGCGTCATGATGTTGAAGAAGGATGGTGGGAACACCAACTCGAAACCGACAAGACATTGCACCAAATCATTCTCAGAACCTTGGTATGATTTCTCGGATCGATTACCTTCGAGAGATTGCATTGAGAAATGGACATAGCTTCACAATGGCTAATCAAATGTTTTCCGTAGAAGCCCCTCAATGCAACCGGAACCAGCCATGCGTCATAATCACGTGGCGATCATGAGACTTTAGGTTCGGAACTTTTCTCTCGCCATGTTTATTATTCCTTTATATTCGACGAGAAGCTAGACGGTACCTTAATATCGAAAGGCATTCAAAGAAGATTTCCTTCTCTTCTTTGGTAAGAGCGTAGCTTGCATGACCCTGATGTATGCCGTCTTCTCCGTGCATACGTTGCTGGTCCTCCCGTGCCTCAGGTGTATCTTTTGTCTTCCCATACACACCCAAGAAGCCAAGCAGGGTCACGCAAAGATTCTTCATCACGTGCATCACGTCGATTGCGGAGCGGACCTCTAGGTCTTTCCAATATGGCAGGTCCCAAAATATAGATTTCTTCTTCCACATGGGTGCGCGTCCGTCCGCGTCCTTCGGAACAGGTTGTCCGCCAGGACCCTTTCCAAATATCACCTTCAAATCCTTGACCATATCATGTACATCAGCACCAGTACGGTAGCGAGGCTTCGTCCGGTGATCCGCCTCACCTTTGAAATGCTTGCCTTTCTATCTTACGGGATGCCTGCTCGGAAGAAATCAACGATGTCCTAGGTACACATTCTTCTTACAACTATTCAAATATATACTATCGGTATCATCCAAACAGTGCGTGCATCCGCGGTATCCCTTGTTTGTCTATCCTGAAAGGTTACTGGGAGCAGGCCAATCATTGATGGTCACGAACAACAACGCCTTTAGGTCAAATTCTTCCCCCATGCGCTCATCCCACGCACGTACACCTGTTCATTCCACGCTTGTAAGAGTTCTTCAACTAATGGCCTTAGGTACACATCAATGTCGTTGCCGGGTTGCTTAGGGCCTTGGATGAGCATCGCATCATAATGAACTTCCGCTTCATGCACAACCAAGGAGGAAGGTTATACAAACATAGAGTCACAGTGCCAGGTGCTATGGTTGCTGCTCGCTCCCCAAAAGGATTAATGCCATCTGCGCTTAGACCAAACCATACGCCCTTGCGTCATCCGCAAACTCCTTCCCGTATTTCTTTCGATTTTTCTCCACTGCGACCCGTCGTGGTACTCTCAACTTTCCGTCTTTCTTATGGTCTTCTCTGTGCCATCGCATAGCCTTGGCATGCTCTTTGTTTTGGAACAAACGTTTCAACCGTGGTATTATAGGAGAATACCACATCACCTTGGCAGGAATCTTCTCCCTGGGGCGCTCGCCGTCGACATCACCAGGCTCATCGCGGCTGATCTTATAGCGCAATGCACCACATACCGGTCAAGCATTCAAATCCTCGTACTCACCGCGGTAGAGGATGCAATCATTAGGGCATGCATGTATCTTCTGCACCTCTAACCCTAGAGGGCAGACAGCCTTCTTTGCTTCGTACGTACTCTTGGACAATTCGTTGTCCTTTGAAGCATATCCTTTATCATTACCAGAACTTTCCAAATCCTTGTCGATACACCATTCTCTCGCCTTCCATTGCGGCAATTCTAGTGTGGTGCCCAGCTTTTTCTTGTCACCTCGCAATTCGGGTACAACAATTTTTGTGATCCTCTAACATGCGCTGCAACTTCTTCTTCTCCAAATCACTTGCTAGCTTTCTTTGCATTGGCAATGGCCCGACCTAGATCATCAACGGCTCATCGATGCCTATTCTTCAGCTTCTTCCCGCATTGCCGCTCAGCTTCTTCCCCGCATTATCGGCTCAGCTTCTTCCCCATTGTTGTATCATCGTATTCAGGGAACCCATGGCGGATAGCTGTCGCCGTCCTCTTCTTATTCATTGTCTTCCATCATAACCCCTCATTCTCCGTGCTTGGTACAAACATTATAGTGGGGCATGAAACCGACTCAAACAGTGGACGTGAATGGTTCTTGACGAGAGTAATTGTGACCATTCTACAGCCAAGACATGGACAAGCCATAAAACCATCCGCCCGCTTGTTTGCCTCAGCCGCAAGCAGAAAAGTATGCACGCCCTCAACGAACTGGGAAGAGCATCGGTCATCGTACATCCATTGCCGGCTCATCTTCATTACACAACACCGAATAGACCAAATTAATACAAGTTCATAATACACTTAAATGCAACAAACAAATAACCCTCTAGCTAAAGCATTAAAATGCAACAACAAATGCGATCAAGATCGCAACTAAGGTAACAATTGATCCAACAACATAATGATACCAAGCCTCACTATCGATGGCATATTTTCTAATCTTTCTATTCTTCAAGCGCATTTTCTCCATCTTGATCTTGTGATCATCGATTTACATCGGCAACATGCAACTCCAATTCCATCTTCTCCCCCTCAATTCTTTTCAATTTTTCTTTCAAGTACTCGTTTTCTCTTTCAACTAAATTTAACCTCTCGACAATAGGGTCGATTGGAATTTCCGGTTCACATACCTCCTATACAAAAATATCTATGTCAACTTGATGGGCATAATTTGTCATAAACACGAAATACAACAAATAGTTTTAAAAGAGAATATACCACATCCGAATCATAACAAGGACGAGGGCCGACGGGGACGGATATCAAAACCATGGCACTATGTATAACAAACAACGTACGGGTAAGATAATTATTACATGATTAACTATATATCCAAATCACACAAACATCAATTTTTTATATAAAATTTCATGAACAAGAGGCTCACCACAAGGTTGTCGCGGGTCGCACGAGCACCTATGGGGCAGGGGGCCCCTTCTAGTCCGGCAAGGGAGCGGGGCGCGCACGCAGAGCAGATTGAGGGCGGGTCGCACGAGCACCTATGGGGCAGGGGGTCTCTTCTGGTCCGGCAAGGGAGCGGGGCGCGCACGCAGAGCAGATTGAGGCGAATACACGCGGGGGATTTTACCCAGCTTCGGAGCTCTCCGGAGAGATAAAACTCCTACTGCTGCCTTGTGTTTGTAGTTGTTCTTCGCTAGAAAGCGTGGGTATGCTGTGGTCTCGAGTGAGTCGAACTGACTGAACCCAAACGAGCCGAACCCCCTCTACGTGCGCACGGGCCTCCCTTTTATAGTCTAAAGGGGGTCACCGACAGGTGGCAGCGTAGAAAGAGGGGTAGAAAGGTAAAAACGCAGGTTGGTACATCAAGATCTCAAGTGTCCCTACCTAACTCGACGGCAGGGACAATAGCATTTAATGCCCGTCTGGTCGCTCCAACAGTGCAAGGAAACGACCGTTAGGGGTGCCACCGATCGCCACGATGGCCTCCTTGTCAGCTTCGCTCGCCACCTCGCACCGCTAGGCTGCACAGCTACACGCCACGTGCTCCAGGAATGATCCTGTGGCGACACGTCGTTGGGTGAGCTGGAGCGCAGGCGCAGAGTGGTGGTTCTGCCACGGCAAGCGCCTTGGCTGGCCTTCCCGGCAAGCTCCTCTTACCGGGGTCTTGCTCTTCCCGGCAAGCTTCTCTTGTCGGGGCCTTATTCTTCCCGGCAAGCTCCTCTTGCCAGGGCTTTGTCTTCTCAACTAACACTTTGTTCTTGAATGGCAGTAGAATAAGAATGACGGAGGGTCTTGGCGGCGGATCTTGGCGACGCCTCGCAAAAACTTGCCGCCGCTGGAGTCTGAATCGTCTGTGTTTCCAAGTTCGGGGTACTAAGGTACCCCTACTTTAGTACACCGACAGGAGCCCCCGGGCCTGGGTCATACATGGTGCCGAGCGCTGTTGGGCCAGGCCCAAAACAGGGCACGGGCACGCGCGGCCTGGGGCCAAACAAAATCAGACTCCATATCCGCCGCGTCCTCCCGCAATCGGCACGCGTCGATTGCGGCGTCGTGGAAGAGATCACGGGCTATATTTTAATCCAGGAATGGCGTAACATTCACCTCCCCTATTTATAAGCAGAGGAAACGGAACTGTTCCCCCACCTTCGCCACTTGCAGCTCCTTTCTCCGAAAGCTCCGCCGCTCCCCTCCGCTTCCCAAGTCGGAAGAGAGCAGCGCTCCGTCGCCCGCCGCCGCCGTCGCCGCCGTCGCCGCCGTCGCCCTCGCTTTCCCCCACCGCCTCCGCCATGGCTCCGAAGACCGGGAAGGCTGCGAAGGCTGCGAAGTCGGCCGAGGCGCTGCAGCTTGAGGCGCTGCGCAAGAAGCGGGTGCTTTTCCCCGCCGAGCTCACCCCGACGGCGCTGCGGGAGGAGTTTTACCTCTTCTGGTCGACGCAGATGCGGGCGCACCTGCGCACGCCGGTGCTTTCCGCTGAAGCTTCCAAATCGAAGAAGTGCCCAGAGGTTACTACTTCTTTCCTGTGTTCTTCTATTGCGGGCTCTGCCCACCTTTTTCCGATTTTCTCCGCGACATCATGAACACCTACGGGTTTCATCTTCTTGACTTCACCCCCAATGCCGTTCTGACAATGGCGGTCTTCGCACACCTCTGCGAGAACTTTGTTGGCATCCTCGCCAATGTCGCTCTTTTTCGTCACTATTTCACCCCCAGGCCGAGAAAGGGGAGCCACTGGCTGGCGGAATCGCCTGGACCTCCCGGATGGGCATGAAGGAGGTGTACTTGACGAGCGAGCTCCGCAGCAAGTGGGACGAGTGAAGGGCGGAGTGGTGCTGGATCTGTGATGCCAATCCGCAGCCATTCACCAAACTGCGCCAGACTCGGGTGGTGCGTGGCGCCGACTGGAGCGCTTTGTCGCCGGACGACGCCAAGCTGAGGATTGCCACCACTCGAATCCTCCGGCTCAGGCATGCCGGGCTCACAACAGGGGCGATCGGCGCGGATTTCCTTCGCCGTCGTATCGCCCCTCTGCAAAAGAGGGGGAGGCCCGCCTGGCTGTTTGGCGGCCCGGCAGATATCATGAGGCTGCGTCCAGGCCTCAACTTCAACTTCACCGTGCTGGAGCTTGACGGGATGCTGAGGGAGATGTTCAAGCATGACGCCAGCCATCCGTAATGGTTCGTTGCCGCAGTATGTCGTCCCTGTGTAACAACTCCCAGCGATCGCGATCTGCGCGTAATGATGCCAGAGTGAGACTCGCACGGATAAGTGCAACTTGATAGAGCCCGCCGCCGAGGTCGCGGCAACAATTCTTCGATAATTTGACGGAGGTAGCAGTCAATTCCGACGAAAGCGAAGCTCCTCACCCGCCGCCACCATCGACAAAGAGATGGCGACATCGCCACCAGTAGGGCAAGAGGCGGCAGCAGAAGGCCGCCGCTGGGCGAAGTTTGGCTTCACGTTGATGAGATGGAGGCGGCCGAGGCGGCAAGTCTTGCCGACCGGGAAGACCTGGCCGAAGAAGTCGCTGGCAAGGGGGAGCCCGAGGTCGAAGCGAGCGACCCGCCGAGGGCACGAGCGGCCAGCCGTCTTCGAGCAGCTTGCCGCAGGCGGAGCCCCCAGCGCAACCCCAATTCCAGCCGAGAAGGCGCCTCCGTCGAGTTGGAGAGATGGCAGAGGAGCAGGCCGACCAGCAGCCGCGGCGCCGTGGGACACGCTCCACCGCGGCAAGTACCGTTGCCGCTGGAGGGTCCTGAGCCGTGGCAGGCAACCGAGGCGGGTCTTCCTGGCCGCCACGCCTGATCTTGCCGCAGCCCGAGAACGCCGAAGGGAGTTTACTCCTCCGCCACGCCGCTGAGAGGGTACTGGAGTTCGACCTCTCCGCTGAGCTCGAGCTCGGTGACGGTGAGAGGAGGAGGAGGAGGAGGAGTAAGGCTTTCTTCTTCTGCACTTGTCTTTCTTTTGTTTGTTGTTTATCTTGTATCCGATCCGCCTCTCCCTAAACCTTGTTCCTTTTCAGACTCGGCGCGAGGGCGGCGAAGAGGGCCAAGATCCTCGCTGGCGACGCCGAGGACGATCCTGGCTGGACGACGGAAGATACGTCCGAGACCACCTTGACGGACCCGATCCCTTCTCCCACAGGCAGCCCTCAAAGACAGCCCTAAGCGTAAGTGCCTGGTTCACTCCCTGTTGTGGGGGCGCGCATGGGTGCTTTTCCTTTTGCTGACATCTTGATTGTTGATTCACTTGTGTAGGAGCAGAACAGGCCCACCAGGAGCAACCAGAGGCCGCCCCGGAGGTATCGTCGGCTTCGACTACGCCGCCAAGGGCCGATTCCCCGACATGGGAGCACTCCCCGGCAAGGGAGGGATCTCCGGCAAGGGGCGGAACCAGTGAGCCCCCAGTGGTGGAGCCCATCGTCACAGAGCCCAGCACAGGTGACCCTCCTTGTCGGAAACTTTCCCTTGGGTTCTCCTGATCTTCTTTTTCTTTCTTTTGGATATTTGCTTGACTTTTCCTTCCTCTTCCTGTCTTCAGATCACCCTCTTGGGGACCCGATGGAAACTGAGGCCACCGGTGAGGAGGGCACACACGGCAACACTGGGGATGTCGCCGCTGACGAGGAAGAGGCCGGCGCTGATGAGCCCGCCGACGAAGAAGCCGCCAAGGCTGCTAGTGTAGGAGCCGGCGAGGGATCCGGCGGTCGCACTGACGACCCGGAGGACGCAGGAGTGCATGGCGCTGCACCGACCGCCGACCCCTCCGGCGCTGACGCGGCATCGGGCTCTGAGGAGCCCCAGCCATGTGCTTACTTGAAGGCCGGCGAGGGCGTATACATCAAGCTTCCTCAAGCGCCGAGCCTGTGGCGCCGATCAAGGAGAGGAGTTTGACGTGGAAGTACTTGCCTCACGGGCCGGGCAAGGTTGACGCGCCTGCGCAAAGCAGATGGCGAAGTCGGAGGAGGAGCAGCTGCCCGAAGCTGGTGTCACTCTATCACGCTCGCAAGCTAAGCTTGAGTCCCGGAAGCGCTTTGTCGCAGCGGGAGTTTACATAGAGAAACATGCAAGAGCTCCTGAACAGAACTGTGAGGCCCTCCGATCCATTGCAGAGGAGAGGGCGCAGCTTGGCGAGGCAAAGGAGGCATTCATCCTGGAGAAGGTGAAGCCGAGGAGCAGCAGAGGCTCGCCGCCGAGGAGATGTCCAGGCGGGAAGGTGAGCTGACACAGAAGAAAGCTAGTCTGGACATCCACGAGGAGGAGCTCGAGGCACGAGAGCAGTCACTTGGCGGGGCGCTCAAGGAGGCAAAGGACGCAGCCGCGGCCGCCGAGGTGGCCAAGAAGGGGTTAGAGGAGAGAGTGGCGCAGCTGGAGGCGGATATTGGAAAGAAGAATGAAGAGCTTGCCGCGCTCCAGCGCAAGCGCGAGAAGGATGCACTTGCCCATGGCGATCTGTAGGCTCAACTTGCCGAGAGGATCAAGGAGCTGAACACTGCCAAGGACTCAAGCGCTGATCTGGAACTGAAGCTGACCACCTTGACGGAGGCACTGGACGCCGCCAAGAAGCAAGAGGATGACCTGAAGAAGGAGCTCAAGAGCAACGAAGAGCTGCTGAAGAGGGCCGCTGAGACCCAGAACACCTTCAAGGCCATGGTGGAGCTCTGGACGGAGGGCCTCGTCAACATCGCTGCATCCATTGATGAGGAGCTGGCGGAGCTGGACATGGCGGGCTTCGGGTATCCCATTGAGGAAAACCTCCAGGCCAGCGCCAAGCTTACGCTTTTCTTCAAGGGTGTGGTGACGGCTCTCCAAAGAGCTCCGGAAAGGATCCCAAGCAGCTGGCCAACGAAGTCGCGTCGCGATCTGCACCAAGGTCCCGAGAAGGTGTTGGTGAAGATACTCTTTCGCAACCCGAGCATCGACCTCACCCGTGTCACCAAGAAGCTGCCAAGAGGTGCCGATCTTGAAGAGCTCGTGAGCCGCCGCCGCACCCATTGTGGACAAGATCAACGGTTAGGAGGGTCGACGGCGCGGTGGATTAGGCCGCCTTCTTCTCCCTTTCCTTGTCGCCGCTAGATATGTCGAATAACTCATCAATGCGCCGCAAGTTATTTATTGTAATATAACTTTATTCGGTACCGCCTCGCTATGTTACTTCCTTTACTTGATTCCATCTCTTGTATGTTTTTACCCCACGCTTTTAGGAAATTTGCGGGCGCTTAACACGCTTTGCTGAGTGCGAACATCGAGAGTTCGTTGGCGGTGTTGCTTCCCGCAAGAAACCTTGTCGGGCCGATTGCAGCTCACTTTCATTGTTGAGCGGACTCAAACAAAGCAAGGGCTTAACTTAGCCACGAGTTGGTTCCTCCGCGCACAGTGTTTTCCATACAAGGCACGGTCGCTCGAGGAATGTAATTTAAAAATTAAAACCGACTATGCTCAAACTTTGGCAACTTAGCTTTTCCGTCGTTGCTCAAGTCCCGGCAAGGCTAGATTCCTTTGAACGACGCCTCGTCCGCACCTTTATCTTCTCCTTCCCCCACGGTGAACTTAGGGGCGAGGAATCTTCTTTTGAGAAGAAAGAAGATAAAATAATGATACGGAACCTTAAGGTTCGCTATTGCTTACCGGGGGTGAGTGCTGCACAAATTGTCAGATATATATGCAAGAAAGAAAGATGCATTAAATTTGACAAGGTGTGCGAGGCACATAAACTTTATTTACGCACGGGAGCTGCGCCCGGCTTTGTACAAAGGGTTACATGCAACAGCGGCAAGGCTTGTACAAAAGGTGGTTGCCGGAACGGGGCCCGGTAACCGCGCCTTATGGGTAAAACTTGCGAAGATACTCTATGTTCCAGGAATTGCTCACCGGAATGCCATCTTCGGTCTCAAGGCGGACAGCCGGGCCTAGTGACTCATTTCACCCGATAAGGGCCTTCCCACTTCAAGGCCAACTTGTTGGAATTCTTGGCGGATTGAACACGCCAAGAACAAGGTCGCCTTCCTCAAGCTTCGCATTAACTTTGCGGCTATGGTAGCAGCGCAAAGCTTGCTTGTAGCGAGCAGCTCGCACAAAGAAATCGAAGACGATCCTCCTCGAGGAGCAGCGCGTCATCTTGCCGCAGCTGCTCTTGCTCAAGCTCATCATAAGCGAGCACCGAGGCGACCTGTGATACGAAGTTCCGTGGGGAGAACTGCCTCGCCCGTGTAGACAAGAGCAAAGGGTGTCCGCCAAGGGCTCGATTTGGCGTTGTTCGATCGACCAAAGAACCACCGGCAGCCGCCGATCCAATTTCTTCCGCGACTTGTGTAGTCTGTCGAAAGTTCTCGTCTTGAGCTCACAAGAAGACTTCAGCGTTCGCCTTCTCCGCTTGACCGCTGCTTCTCGGGTGAGCAACAGAAGCGGGCGATCTTGTTGCCAAGATCTTGGACGCATCGCATGAAGGTGCGGCTCGTGAATTGTGTGCCATTATCGGTGATGATCCGTTAGGGATCCCAAACGGCAAACAATTGACTCAAGAACTTGATCGCCGATCGTGGCTGTCACCTTCCTCACCGGTTCCACTTCAGGCCACTTTGTGAACTTGTCGATTGCAACGCATAAGTATTCAAAGCCCCGACAGCTCGGGGAAAAGGGCCGAGGATCGCCGAGCCCCAGCATCAAAATGGCCGTGATAAAGGGATTGTTTGGAGAGCTTGAGCTGGTTGATGAATCTGTTTGGAATGGAACTGCACGCTTCACACTTGGTTACTTGTGCGCAGCATCCCGATGGCTGTCGGCCAAAGAAACCTTGCCGAAAGCCTTGCCGGCAAGTGCTCTTCTTGCGCAAATGTGGTGACCACATGCGCCCATGTATCTCCGCCAACAGCTCTTGTCCTTCTTCCCGGAAATGCATTTCAATTTCACTTCGCTGAATCTCCTTCAGAGCAAGATGTCATCGACAAACTTGTACATACTTGATTGCCGGGCTACTTTCTCCGCCGCTTGTTCCTCGGAAGTTCTCCTGTTTGCAGGAAATGGACGATCTGCTCTGCCCATGCCGGAGCTTGTGGCTCGACGGTAAGGACTAAAGGCACAAATGCTGCTGCGGGAACATCCGCTTCTACGGCAAGGATCTGGGATCCTGCCGGAGCGTGATGCTCCCGGCAAGCGTGTCGACATAGCTTGTCGGGAGCGCCTCGCTTCAACGAAACAAGCCCTAGGGCATGTCGGGCAGATCGCTTCCTCAAGACTTTCTGTGTTGATCCTGGGACTTTCTTGGCGGCGGCTCGGAAGCTCACGGAAAGTAGTCGCCACTAACCAACTTTCTCTTCTTGCTCATTCAATGACGGTGTTACAGATGGTTGAGTCAGCTCGAGCACAAAGATCCCTGGTTCCATTGTGTAACTTGAGGCGGGCGATTTTGACAGCCATCCGCAATGTCATTCGAGCTCTTGGAACATGTTCCATCCGCAGCCGCCAAAATGCTCTTCTAGCTTCCTCACTTCATCGATGTAAGCTTCCATCAACGGACTCGATAATCTTTGTTTACTTGGCGGACGAGAAGTCGTGAGTCACCCCCGATAATAAGCTTCTTGATCCCAAGTTCTCGCCATGATCTCGAGTCCGCAAGCAAGCCTTCATACTCTGCAGTATTGTTTGTTGCTTGCTCCTTGGGAAAGTGCATTTGGATCACGTACTTGAGGTGCTCTCCGGTGGGTGCGATAAGTAGTACGCCCGCACCGGCGCCTTGCAGCGAGAAGGCACCATCAAAGTACATGATCCATTCTTTGCTCGCTTCCTTGTCGGGGATGCTCTTCTCTGGAATTTCTTCATCAGGTGTTGGCGTCCATTCTGCTATGAATTCTGCCAATGCTCGGCTCTGGATAGTTGAAGTACTTTCAAACTTGAGGCCAAAGCTTGATAGTTCCAGTGCCCACTCGACAATTCTGCCTGTTGCTTCTGGATTTTGCAGTATCCTCTTCAACGGAAAGCGAGTGACAACTATGATCTCATGTGCTTGAAAATAATGGCGCAGCTTCCTTGAGGCCATGAGAAGGCCGAATACCAATTTCTGCACACCAGAGTACCTTGATCTAGCCCCCTGCAGAAGGGAACTGACGAAGTAAACTGGGCGCTGCACCATCTTCTTCCGTTTTTCTTCTGGCAACTGTACAGATCCATCCTTGGCTGGACTCGCTTGCCGCGGTCGCTGGCTCATCATCTGCCTCCCTCTCCGCTACTAACGCAGCACTAACCACTTGATTGGTTGCCGCCAGATATAGCAGCAACTTCTCTTGTGGCTTAGGTGCGACAAGTATTGGAGTGGAGGATAGGTATCTCTTCAAGTCTTGTAACGCAGCCTCTGCTTCGGGAGTCCATTTAATTGGACCTGCCTTTTTCAAAATTTTGAAAAATGGCAGGGCGCGCTCAGCGGACTTGGAAATGAACCTACTGAGAGCAGCAACACAGCCGGCAAGCCTCCGCACATCCTTGACGCGCTTCGGGGCGTCGATCTGCTCGATGGCTTTGATCTTGTCGGGATTGGCTTCGATCCCCCGCTGGGACACAAAGAACCAGAGAAGCTTGCCAGAAGGAACTCCAAACGCGCACTTCTCGGGGTTCAACTTGAGATTGACTTTGCACAGATTTGCACAAGTTTCGTCCAAATCTTGGATCAGAGTCTCTTTTGTCCTTGCTCTTGACCACTATGTCATCCATGTAAGCTTCTACATTTCTGTGTAACTGCAGCTCAAAGGCATGGCTGACTACTCTTGCAAATGTTGACCCAGCATTCTTTAGTCCGAAGGGCATCCGTACAAAACAGTACATGCCACGTGGAGTAATGAATGCGGTTTTCTCTTCATCCTCTTCTGCCATGAAGATCTGATATCCTGAGTACGCATCAAGGAATGAAAGCAGATCACATCCTGCTGTGGAGTCGACAATCTGGTCAATGCGCGGCAAGGGAAATGGATCCTTGGGACAAGCTTTATTAACGCCGCTGAAGTCAATACAAAGCCTCCACTTCCCGCTTGCTTTGGCGCACGACTCATCGGATTGGCTAACCACGTTGGATGGAGTACCCCTCGACCAAGCCTCTTTGCTTCCAATTTCTTGATCTCCTCAAAGAATGAACTCTTGACGCCTACCGCTTGTTTCTCGACTCTTTGCTTGACGGGCCGCGTGAGGGCGACGGCAAGGTGGTGCTCAATTACTTCCACAGGAACACCGGGATGTCGATGGTTGCCATGCAAACACATCAACATTCGCCCGCAGAAAGCAACGAAGCGCTTCCTATTTAGGATCAAGCGTGGCACTGATGGTGAAGGTACCGCCAGTGCCGTCCTCCTTGGTGGCCACTTTCTTGGTCTCTGGTGAAGCTGTCTTCGCCTTCTTGCACTTGCCGGTGGAGCTCGATGGTGCGTCCTCGACAGTAGCGCAACACTCCGAAGAGGTGCGCTTGCCGGAGTGGGCATCAGAGCTACTCTTGCTGGACTTGGTCTTCTTCTTCTTCCCGGGTGCTTCAACAAGTGGTTTATGCTCCATCATGGCTGCTGCTTCCGGTAGATCTTGTCAAGACAGATAAGTGCATCTTTCTTGTCGCTGTGGACAGAAATGACACTTATCGGACCAGGCATCTTGAGCATGTTGTAAGCATAATGAGAGGCTGCCATGAACTTGGCAAGCGCTGGACGGCCGAGTATCCCATTGTAGGGCAATGGGAAATCAGCAACGTCGAACGTGACTCTCTCTGTCCTGAAATTCAGCTTGCTGCGGAACGTCACTGGCAGTGTGATCTTCCCCTTCGGCTTGCTCCTTCCCGGATTGATTCCTTGAAAGGCACCAGTTTCTTCAAGCTCGCTGTCGGGGATCTGGAGCTTCTTTAGCACTGCGGAGGAGATGAGACTCAGGCCGGCCCCGCCGTCAACCAACATCTTTGTGACCTTGAGGTTGCGGATGGTTGGCGAAACCAACATCGGCAAGCACCCGACTGCAGTGATGCGATCAATGTGATCCTCAATGTCAAAGACAATGGGCGTGCTGGACCACTTCAGGGGCTTGCGCGATTCGACTGATGGTTCTGCTGCATTCACCTCCCGCACCCATTGTTTGAGTTGACGGTGCGAGGTGTGCAGAGAAGCACCGCCGTCAATGCACAAAACCTCCGTCGCCTTCTGAAACTCTTGATCGTCAGTCTCATCCTCATCCATCTCATCATCCTCATCTTCTTCTTCGTCCTTGTCGCGGCCACGGGGAGGTCTATCTCCTTGCCGCGGCTTGGGTTTGCCGCGGCGCCCTCCCCGGGCGGGAAGCTTCTTGCCGGATCCTCCGCCACCTTTCTGGGCCTTCTCCTTGTCGCGGCACTCATATTCAGCTTTCTGTAGCTCTGCCATCTGCTCAACCTTCTTGCATGCTTGGAGGTCATGGCCCTTGGTGCGATGGATCTTGCAATACTGCTTGCCGGAGCTGTCCTGCTTGTCGGCAGCCACCACAGCCTCGCCGGAGTTGCCAGCGTTGGCCTTGTCGGAACCGCCTCCGTTGCCGGACTACTCAACAACTAGCACATCCTTAGCCTTTCTCTTTCTGTTATTCCGCCTCCGATTCCTCCTTGCCGGAGGGGCATCCTCACTGTCCGATCCTTCTGCTCCTGTAGTCTCTCCGGGGATTTTCCTCCCCTCCTCAGCCTGTGCACACTTGTCGGCCAGAGCATATAGCTCGCTGACATCTCTGATCTTGCACATCGCCATCTCCTCCCTCGTCCTGCGGTTATGCACATTCTGATGGAACGCGCTGATAACCGCGGCAGGGTGGACGTCTGGGATGTTGCGCTGCACCTGGCTGAATCTCTGTATGTACTTGCGCAGGGGCTCTCCTCCTTCGGACGAGTAGATGCAGATCGCTCTCCTCCGCCATGGGGTTTGTGGTCACCGTGAAGGCGCCGACAAACCGATGGCACAGTCCGCCCATGAAGAGATGGAGCCGTCCGGCAAGTGCATGAGCCAAGATCGACGTTGGGCTTGAGCACCGCCGGAAGTAATTGGCGAGATCTTCTCGCTCGCCCCGCAGCTGCACCGCGATGGTGTAGACGCCGAGGAACTCCGACGGATGTATCCCGCCATCGCATTTCTCGCACGCGTCGCTTGAAGTTCTTGGTACTTGGGCCATCGGACTTGCCGCAGCTCACGGGTGAACGTAGGGGCAACCTGCCACGTCTGGCAAGTCGCTCGTTCTTCTCGGCGCATGCACATCGACATGGGCCCAGCGCGCTGGTCAGATTGACATCGCGCTTCTCTTCGACGCTCAATGCGAGTTCGGGCGTCTTCATGTCGTCACTCTTGGATAACTTGGCGTTGATCGCGGCGGGTTTGCGGGTCCGACGACGCAGTGGAGTCGGCGTCGAGGTTGGCTCGGCGAGTCGGCGATCTCGGCCTTCGGGGCGGGGAGTGCATGGTGGCGGCACCCCTAGCGGTCTTGTCGACGTTGGCTTGCGCCTGGGCGTCTTGCGGGGGCTTCGATGTGCTCGTTTGCCGGGGCTTGTCAGCGTTGGCGAAGCCAACGAGGCTCTGAATGGTCATCCTCCAGTCGTCGATCTTGTCTGGCGCTGGAGGATAGTCCAGAAGCAGCTGAGCCCTGGCTAGTGCTTCCTCTGGAGTCTTGGGTGGCGGTGGCGAGCGACGCGAGGTGCGGGACATGTTCGGACTCCCAACTGGGTTGGAAGGAGCAGATACCCGTCCGGCGACGCGCACCTCGCTTCGTGCCGGCATCTTTGGCGCGCCGCTGGTCTTGAACATCTCGCGACCGCCCGGCAGGCCTTGTTCCAACGCAAGCACGGTGTTAGGGGCACCGTGACGTTGTCGATCTTGCACCTCCGAGAGGGGCACGGTGGATATCCAGACGCGAAGCTTGCGGGGCCTTGTCTTTGGACCTGGTGACGACGTGAGTCCCACCGCCGGCGCCCGCCCCTCCGCCGGCGTCCACCCCACCGCCCGTTTGCTCCGGTGGCGATAGGACAGTCGCAGACGGAGCGGCTACCTCCGAAGTCTTCTTCTTCGGTGGCATGTTGACGAAGATGTTGACGTAGCGCGTGTAGATGCCGAATCAGATACGCACGACCGCGCACTCCCCTACCTGGCGCGCCGAAGATGTCGCGGGTCGCACGAGCACCTATGGGGCAGGGGGGCCCTTCTGGTCCGGCAAGGGAGCGGGCGCGCACGCAGAGCAGATTGAGGCGAATACACGCGGGGGATTTTACCCAGCTTCGGAGCTCTCCGGAGGGATAAAACTCCTACTGCTGCCTTGTGTTTGTATTTGTTCTTCGCTAGAAAGCGTGGGTATGTTGTGGTCTCGAGTGAGTCGAACTGACTGAACCCAAACGAGCCGAACCCCCTCTACATGCGCACGGGCCTCCCT
Source organism: Aegilops speltoides (assembly GCA_021437245.1). Classification (NCBI taxonomy): domain Eukaryota; kingdom Viridiplantae; phylum Streptophyta; class Magnoliopsida; order Poales; family Poaceae; genus Aegilops; species Aegilops speltoides. The sequence goes on from CM038142.1 coordinate 237,284,266, forward strand.
TTTATAGTCTAAAGGGGGTCACCGACCGGTGACAGCGTAGAAAGAGGGGTAGAAAGGTAAAAACGCAGGTTGGTACACTGCTATCTACAGTGTCCCCTACCTAACTCTGACGGCAGGGGACAAGAGCATTTAATGCCCGTCTGGTCGCTCCAACAGTGCAAGGAAACGACCGTTAGGGGTGCCACCGATCGCCACGATGGCCTCCTTGTCAGCTCCGCTCGCCACCTCGCACCGCTAGGCTGCACAGCTACACGCCACGTGCTCCAGGAATGATCCTGTGGCGACACGTCGTTGGGTGAGCTGGAGCGCAGGCGCAGAGTGGTGGTTCTGCCACGGCAAGCGCCTTGGATGGCCTTCCCGGCAAGCTCCTCTTGCCGGGGTCTTGCTCTTCCCGGCAAGCTTCTCTTGGCGGGGCCTTATTCTTCCCAGCAAGCTCCTCTTGCCGGGGCTTTGTCTTCTCAACTAACACTTTGTTCTTGAATGGCAGTAGAATAAGAATGACGGAGGGTCTTGGCGGCAGATCTTGGCGGACGCCCGGCAAACCTTGCCGCGGGGAGCTGCAACTGTCCGTGCCCAAGTTCGGGGTACTAAGGTACCCCTACTTTAGTACACCGACAAAGGTGGTGCTGGCGATGGGACGGTGCAGGCGATCGACGGTGGTTACGACGGAGATTTAGAAGGAACTAAGTAAACCACAGCTACATATGCAAACTAAGTGTTATTTTTGACCTCAAATTGCATATAAATCAAATACTAGCACATATATATATTTCCTTCCAAATTACTAAACTCACAAATTAGTAACTATATAAAGCATTGCAAGAGCTAATCTAGCAATGAGAGATGAAAGGACAAAGTTGCTAACCTTTGTGATCACTTGAATGGATGGGGGCCTTCAAATCTTGACAAATTTTGGGCAAAATGTGTGATGAGCTCGAGGGGAGAAGAGGAAGAACAGAGAGGAGAGGAGAGGGGAAATGGGGAAGAACAGAGCAAGCTGGACGAAGGGTTTATATGTAGGAGGACCTTTAGTACCGGTTCGTGCCACGAACCGGTACTAAAGGTGCTGGAGGGGGCCCAGACTGACAACATCCTGCCACCACCCTCATTAGTACCGGTTCGTGGCACGAACCGGTGCTAAATGTTAGCCATGAACCGGTACTAATGAGAGGGGCCCGGCTAGCCGTTGGAACCGGCACTAATGTATACATTAGTGCCGGCTCTAATACAAACTGGCACTAATGTGCTGCACGTTTCAACATTTTTCTACTAGTGTGATCATGTTTTGTAACCGAAGTTATCGGCAACTGGCAGGAGCCATATGGTTCTCGCTTTATTGTATGAAATGCAAACGCCCTGTAATTGCTTTACTTTATCACTAAGCGGTAGCGATAGTCGTAGAAGCAATAGATGGCGTAACGACAACGATGCTACGATGGAGATCAAGGTGTCACACCGGTGACGATGGTGATCACGATGGTGCTTTGAAGATGGAGATCACAAGCACAAGATGATGATGGCCATATCATATCACTTATATTGATTGCATATGATGTTTATCCGTTATGCATCTTATCTTGCTTTGATTGACGGTAGCATTTTAAGATGATCTCTCACTAATTATCAAGAAGTGTTCTCCCTGAGTATGCACCGTTGTGAAAGTTCTTTGTGCTGAGACACCACGTGATGATCGGGTGTGATAGGCTCTACGTTCAAATACAACGGGTGCAAAATAGTTGCACACGCGGAATACTCAGGTTAAACTTGACGAGCCTAGCATATACAGATATGGCCTTGGAACACGGAGACCGAAAGGTCGAACGTGAATCATATAGTAGATATGATCAACATAGTGATGTTCACCATTGAAACTACTCCATCTCACGTGATGATCGGACATGGTTTAGTTGATTTGGATCACGTAATCACTTAGATGACTAGAGAGATGTCTGTCTAAGTGGGAGTTCTTAAGTAATATGATTAATTGAACTTAAATTTATCATGAACTTAGTACCTGATAGTATTTTGCTTGTCTATGTTTGTTGTAGATAGATGGCTCGTGCTGTTGTTCCGTTGAATTTTAATGCGTTCCTTGAGAAAGCAAAGTTGAAAGATGATGGTAGCAATTACACGGACTGGGTCCGTAACCTGAGGATTATCCTCATTGCTGCATAGAAGAATTACGTCCTGGAAGCACCGCTGGGTGCCAGGCCTGCTGCTGATGCAACTGACGATGTTAAGAATGTCTGGTAGAGCAACGCTGATGACTACTCGTTAGTTCAGTGTGCCATGCTTTATAGCTTAGAACCGGGTCTTCAACGACGTTTTGAATGTCATGGAGCATATGAGATGTTCCAGGAGTTGAAGTTAATATTTCAAGCAAATGCCTGGATTGAGAGATATGAAGTCTCCAAAAAGTTCTATAGCTGCAAGATGGAGGAGAATAGTTACGTCAAGGAACACATACTCAAAATGTCCGGGTATAATAATCACTTGATTCAACTGGAGTTAATCTTCCTAATGATAGTGTCATTGATGTAATTCTTCAATCATCGCCACCAAGCTACAAGAGCTTCTGATGAACTATAATATGCAAGGGATGGACAAGACTATTTCCGAGCTCTTCGCAATGCTAAAAGCATGGAGGTAGAAATCAAGAAGGAGCATCAAGTGTTGATGGTTAACAAGACCACCAGTTTCAAGAAAAGGGCAAAGGGAATAAGAAGGGAATTTCAAGAAGAACGGCAAACAAGTTGTTGCTCAAGAGAAGAAACCCAAGTCTGGACCTAAGCCTGAGATCGAGTGCTTCTACCGCAAGCGATCGACATCGAAGCGGAACTGCCCCAAGTATTTGGCAGATAAGAAGGATGGCAAAGTGAACAAAGGTATATGTGATATACATGTTCTTGATGTGTACCTTACTAATGCTCGCAGTAGTACCTGGGTATTTGATACTGGTTTTGTTGCTAATATTTGCAACTCAAAACAAGGACTACGGATTAAGCGAAGATTGGCTAAGGACGAGGTGACGATGCGCGTGGGAAATGGTTCCAAAGTCGATGTGATCGCAGTCGGCACGCTACCTCTACATCTACCATCGGGATTAGTTTTAGACCTAAATAATTGTTATTTGGTGTCAACGTTGAGCATGAACATTATATCTGGATCTTGTTTGATGCGAGACGGTTATTCATTTAAATCAGAGAATAATGGTTGTTCTATTTATATGAGTAATATCTTTTATGGTCATGCACCCTTGAATAGTGGTCTATTTTTATTAAATCTCGATAGTAGTGATACACATATTCATAGTGTTGAAACCAAAAGATGCAGAGTTGATAATGATAGTGCAACTTATTTGTGGCACGGCCGTTTAGGTCATATCGGTGTAAAGCGCATGAAGAAACTCCATACTGATGGGCTTTTGGAATCACTTGATTATGAATCACTTGGTACTTGCGAACTGTGCCTCATGGGCAAGATGACTAAAACGCCGTTCTCCGGAACTATGGAGCGAGCAACTGATTTGTTGGAAATCATACATACTGATGTTTGTGGTCCAATGAATGTTGAGGCTCGCGGCGGGTATCGTTATTTTCTAACCTTCACAGATGATTTGAGCAGATATGGGTATATCTACTTAATGAAACACAAGTCTGAAACATTTGAAAAGTTCAAAGAATTTCAGAGTGAAGTGGAAAATCATCGTAACAAGAAAATAAAGTTTCTACGATCTAATCGTGGAGGAGAATATTTGAGTTACGAGTTTGGTTTACATTTGAAACAATGCGGAATAGTTTCGCAACTCACGCCACCAGGAACACCACAACGAAATGGTGTGTCCGAACGTCGTAATCGTACTTTACTAGATATGGTGAGATCTACGATGCCTCTTACTGATTTACCGCTATCGTTTTGGGGTTATGCTTTAGAGACGGTCGCATTCACGTTGAATAGGGCACCATCAAAATCCGTTGAGACGACGCCTTATGAACTGTGGTTTGGCAAGAAACCAAAGTTGTTGTTTCTTAAAGTTTGGGGCTGCGATGCTTATGTGAAGAAACTTCAACCAGATAAGCTCGAACCTAAATCGGAGAAATGTGTCTTCATAGGATACCCAAAAGAGACTATTGGGTACACCTTCTATCACAGATCTGAGGGCAAGATTTTCGTTGCTAAAATCGGATCCTTTCTAGAGAAGGAGTTTCTCTCGAAAGAAGTGAGTGGGAGGAAAGTAGAACTTGATGAGGTAATCAGACCTGCTCCCTTATTGAAAGTAGTTCATCACAAGAACCGGTTCCTGTGACAACTACACCAATTAGTGAGGAAGCTAATGATATTGATCATGAAACTTCAGTTCAAGTTTCTACTGAACCTCGTAGGTCTACCAGAGTAAGATCCACACCAGAGTGGTACGGTAATCCTATTATGGTAGTCATGTTACTTGACCATGATGAACCTACGAACTATGAGGAAGCGATGATGAGCCTAGATTCCGCAAAATGTCTAGAGGCCATGAAATCTGAGATGGGATCCATGTATGAGAACAAAGTATGGACTTTGGTTGACTTGCCCGATGATCGGCAAGACATTGAGAATAAATGGATCTTTAAGAAGAAGACTGACGCTGATGGTAATGTAACTGTCTATAAAGCTCGACTTGTTGCAAAAGGTTTTCGACAAGTTCAAGGGGTTGGCTACGATGAGACTTTCTCACCCGTAGCGATGCTTAAGTCTGTCTGAATCATGTTAGCTATTGCTGCATTTTATGATTATGAAATTTGGCAAATGGATGTCAAAACTGCACTTGAATGGATTTCTGGAAGAAGAGTTGTAAATGATGCAGCCAGAAGGTTTTGTTGATCCAAAAGGTGCTAACAAAGTGTGCAAGCTCTAGCGATCCATTTATGGACTGGTGCAAGCATCTCGGAGTTGGAATAAACGCTTTGATAGTGTGATCGAAGCATATGGTTTTATACAGACTTTTGGAGAAGCCTTTATTTACAAGAAAGTGAGTGGGAGCTCTGTAGCATTTCTGATATTATATGTAGATGACATATTATTAATTGGAAAAGATATAGAATTTCTGGATAGCATAAAGGGATACTTGAATAAAAGTTTTTCAATGAAAGACCTCGGTGAAGCTGCTTACATATTGGGCATCAAGATTTATAGAGATAGATCAAGACGCTTAATAGGACTTTCACAAAGCACATACCTTGATAAAATTTTGAAAAAGTTCAAAATGGATCAGGCAAAGAAAGGGTTCTTGCCCGTGCTATAAGGTGTGAAGTTGAGTCAGACTCAATTCCCGACCACAGCAGAGATAGAGAGAAAATGAAAGATGTTCCCTATGCTTCAGCCATAGGCTCTATCATGTATGCAATGATGTGTACCAGACCTTACGTATGCTTAGCAATAAGCTTGGCAGGAAGGTACCAAAGTAATCTAGGAGTGGATCACTGGACAACGGTCAAGAACATCCTGAAATACCAGAAAAGGACTAAGGATATGTTTCTAGTATATGGAGGTGACAAAGAGCTAGTCGTAAAAGGTTACGTCGATGCAAGCTTTGACACTGATCCGGACGATTCTAAATCGCAAACCGGATACATATTTTTATTAAACGGTGGAGCTGTAAGTTGGTGCAGTTCTAAACAAAGCGTCGTGGCGGGATCTACATATGAAGCGGAGTACATAGCTGCTTCGAAGCAAAGAAATGAAGGAGTCTCGATGAAGGAGTTCATTTCCGATCTAGGTGTCACACCTAGTGCATCGGACCAATGAAGATCTTCTCGTGACAATATCGTGCAATTGCCTTGGCAAAGTAATCCGGATTTCACAAGAGGACCAAGCACATCAAGAGACGCTTCAATTCCATCCGGACCAAGTCCAAGTGGGAGACATAGAAATTTGCAAGATACATATGGATCCGAATGTTGCGCACCCGCTTGACTAAGCCTCTCTCACGAGCAAAACATGATCAGCACAAAGACTCCATGGGTGTTAGAATCATTACTATGTAATCTAGATTATTGACTCTAGTGCAAGTGGGAGACTGAAGGAAATATGCCCTAGAGGCAATAATAAAGTTATTATTTACTTCCTCATATCATGATAAATGTTTATTATTCATGCTAGAATTGTATTAACCGGAAACATAATACATGTGTGAATACATAGACAAACACAACGTCACTAGTATGCCTCTACTTGACTAGCTTATTAATCAAAGATGGTTATATTTCCTAACCATAGACATGTGTTGTCATTTGATTAATGGGATCACATTAGTAGGAGAATGATGTGATTGACATGACCCATTCTGTTAGCCTAGCACTTGATCGTTTAGTATATTGCTATTGCTTTCTTCATGACTTATACATGTTCCTGTAACTATGAGATTATGCAACTCCGCTTACTGGAGGAACACTTTGGTGCTACCAAACGTCACAACGTAACTGGGTGATTATAAAGAAGTACTACAGTTGTCACCAAAGGTACATGTTGGGTTGGCGTATTTCGAGATTAGGTTTTGTCACTCCGATTGTCGGAGAGGTATCTCTGGGCCCTCTCGGTAATGCACATCACTATAAGCCTTGCAAGCAATGTTGCTAATGAGTTAGTTATGGAATGATGCATTACGTCACGAGTAAAGAGACTTGCCGGTAATGAGACTGAACTAGGTATTGGATACCGACAATCGAATCTCGGGCAAGTAACATACCGATGACAAAGGGACCAACGTATGTTGTTATGCGGTTTGACCGATAAAGATCTTCGTAGAATATGTAGGAGCCAATATGGGCATCCAGGTCCCGCTATTGGTTATTGACCAAGAATAGTTCTAGGTCATGTCTACATAGATCTCGAACCCGTAGGGTCCGCATGCTTAACGTTACGATGACAGTTTTATTATGAGTTTATAAGTTTTGATCTACCGAAGTTTGTTCGGAGACCCGGATGTGATAACGGACATGACGAGCAGTCTCTAAATGGTCGAGACATAAAGATTGATATATTGGACGACTATATTCGGACACCGGAAGTGTTCCGGGTGATTTCGGAGAAAACCGGAGTGCCGGAGGGGTTACCGGAACCCCCGGGGAAGTATTGGGCCTTAGTGGGCCTGAGGGGAGAGAGAGGGTAGCAGCCCAGGAGGTGGCCCCCCCCCCGTCGTTGCTATGCCATCACCATGAACTTGCGTGTGCGTAGGAAATTTTTTGAAATTACTACGTTCCCCAACAAGAGCGAAGGTTTCCTCTTCGGTGCAAAGGGAGGCAAGCCACAAGCGCGGAGTCCCGAGGAATCAGCCAAAGGTTTCCATTTCAGTGCAACGAGACCAAGTCCGCCAGGACGGCAGGACGGAGGTCATCGACGATCCCACCACAGCGTCACGGCCAGAGGATTTTCGTAGGCAAAGACCACTTTTGTCAGGATAGATTGTACTACTTGTCCCCTTCCAAATCCAGCTGTTGTGGGATCACTTCCCGCTCATATTTGGGAAGAGGCACAAGGCCACTATAAATAGGACTAGTGTCGGTGTCAGTACCGGGGGATCTCGGGTAGGGTGTCCCAAACTGTGTTTCTAGGCGGATGGTAACAGGAGACAAGGGACACAATGTTTTTACCCAGGTTCGGGCCCTCTCGATGGAGGTAAAACCCTACTCCTGGTTGACTGATATTGATGATATGGGTAGTACAAGAGTAGATCTACCACGAGATCAAAGAGGCTAAGCCCTAGAACCTAGCCTATGGTATGATTGTTGTTCGTCCTACGGACTAAAACCCTCCGGTTTATATAGGCACCGAAGAGGGTTAGGGTTACACAGAGTCGGTTACAATTGTAGGAGATCTACATATCCGTATCGCCAAGCTTGCCTTCCAAGCCAAGGAAAGTCCCATCCGGACACGGGACGAAGTCTTCAATCTTGTATCTTCATAGTCCAGAGTCCGCCAAAGGCTATAGTCCGCCATCCGAACACCCCTAATCCAGACTCCTCAAGAGTCTCGAACCAGGCTTCAATGACGACGAGTCCGGCGCGCGTATTGTCTTCGGCATTGCAAGGTGGGTTCCTCCTCCAAATATTTCATAGAAGATTTTGAACACAAGGATAGTGTCCGGCTATGCAAAATAAGTTCCACATACCACCATAGAGAGAATAATATTTACACAAATTCAATCTGCTAACGTATTCCATGGCATGACATCACACCACGGCCAAGCCTTTATTCGAATCGTTTTTACAGTTCCACCTCAGCGCGTTTAGCGAGGCGGTTTCCTTGGCACGTCTTGTCAAAGCAGAGATCGTGTCCCCTTATTCCGGGATTCTCATCAATACGGGCGTGGGTAACCCAACCGCGCCATTGATTGCGGCGCTTGGGAGATAAGCGAGTTTTACCAGGCTGGTGGGGATGCATAGCTTCGTCCGTCCATATAAGGGGATAAGGATCCACCTTTTTACCTATGCCTTCTTCCTCCTTTGCTTATCCATTTCCACGCACTCGAGCTCCAGTGCCCATGTCCGCACATCTCGCCTCAACCTTCCCCAGCCATGTCTGGAGCGGGAGGCAAGTGGATGGCCTCCTTTGTCACGAAGGGGCACATCAAGAGGCTGCGGATGGCCGGATACTTGTCCAGCGACATCGCGCATCGGCTCCCCGACAAGGGGCAGCTCATCCCCACACCCGGGCCCCATGAGAGGGTGGTGTTCCTCACCCACTTCCTCCACGGACTAGGTTTTACACTTCACCCATTTGTCTGGGGGCTCATGTTCTACTACGGCCTGGATTTCCACGATCTGGCCCCGAATTTCATCCTCAACATCTCGGCGTTCATCGTCATGTGCGATGCCTTCCTCTGCATCCAGCCTCACTTCGGCTTATGGCTAAAGACCTTGAATGCCAAGCCGAAGGTTGTCGGCGGCCGCCAAGCGGAGTGCAGAGGTGCCATGGTGGGCAAGATGCCCAACGTCCTATGGCTCGAGGGCTCCTTCGTGGAGACCATAAAGGGGTGGCAATCGGGGTGGTTCTACATCACTGAGTCGCGTGACCCTAAATGGGTAGCGGCCTTTGAATTCCGTTCTGGCTTCCCTACACGGCTCACCTCTTGGAAAGAGACGGGCCTGTCATGGGGTGATTTGGAAGAGCTGACCGGACTCCAATCCTGCGTCAAAACCTTGGTGAACAAGAAGCTCAAGCTCGTCAACATAGTCCAGGTCATGCTCATCCGCCGGATCCTCCCGTGCCAACAACGGGCCTTTAGCTTGTGGGAGTTTGATCCGGCACAGCACCAAACCTTGAGCAGGCTCTTCGACACTATGTACGAAGATGCCCGAAGGTGCTGTTCAAGAAGCGCCGAGGCTCCGTGATCCGCCATCAAGATCGCGGATTTAGCTCGCAGCGTCAAGCCGGCAAGGTAAGCTATTTTACCCTTTAGAGGACACTTGTTTTTCATAGTTTGACTCTATGCGGGATCTAAACTCCCTTTACCTTTGATAGGCCTGGCAAAAGACGTCCGGGCAGGTTAACTATCTGGCTCCCTTGCCCGAAGACCCTGCGGACGCCCAATTAACGGTGTTGCTGGTTCCGGCGCCTTACGTGGTGCCGGAGAAGAAGGCCACGGGGACTCGAAGGAGTTCCCGGCGCCAGGTGTTGTCGGACTCATCGTCCGATGACTCCGAGGCAGACTCCTCCCGCGAAGATGAGGAGGAGGAAAAAGAGGCCTCTCCCCCAGCGGGGGAAGAGAAGAAAAGGAAGGCCGGAGGGTCCAAGAAGGGAAGGACCCTTCCTCCGGACTACTCCACCAACGCCGACGACGGCGAAGAGGAGTGGCCACCGAGGGCTAAGCCCCTGGCGAGATCGTAAGTGTCTGGATACCAGAATAACTCATGGCATTTCATTTGTCGCACAGAATCTCCTAACACCGAATATAACCCTGCAGCCCGCCCAAGGACGGGCTCGACACTTCAACGAACGGCTCCCTGGCTTCGTCGGACGTGAATATCTCTTCACTTCCGGCCGCCTCCTCTCCTCGCGCTACGGATGACGCTGAGGTGGGGTCCCAAAAGGGGCCCAGCCAGGAGGAGGGGGTCCCGGAGGCGCCGCAAGGCAACCTCCCGGACTCTGGGCACGAGGGGGATCAAACCCCAAAGGGCTCTAAGTCCGGCCCTGGGCCATACTCAGCACCGGAACCTTTAGTTGTTCCGGATTCCGGCAGGCGGCCCCTTCATAAGAAGGGTGAGACTGCGACACCGGTGACCTCCGTCCAACCGGAGGCACCGGATAATTTGCTGGAGGCGCTTAAAGGCGCCTCCATCGACGAGGAGCACCGCACTATTATGAGTGTGGTGATCCAGAAAGTTCAGTCCGCCAAGATCGGGCTGACTGAAGCCTGTGCCAGCCTTCTAATAGGCTTTGAGGTATGTATTTAAGATATGTAAAAATATTACCGCATAGACAGTAGCCCCTGATGCTCAGTTTGGTGTTCGGAAAGAAAAGCTGAAGTGAGGATCTAAAAAGATGTACGTCGGAGTCTAACATAAGTCTGTCAATATGGGGAATGCAGGCTGCGCTGCTGACCTCTGCCGCACAAACTACGGAGATCAATGCATTGAAGCAGAGCCTCGAGCGGTCTGAGAACAAGCTCGGCCTTGCCAAAAAGTAGCTCGAGGACAAGGAAGGTAAGTAATACCTTAAGGAAATATATAAAAGATGTGGTTGCAAAAAATGACAGGAATAACGTGAGTATTGCAGGGGCCACGAACAAGGTGGCGACCCTGAAGGAAGCGGAGTCCAAGACCGAAAGCAATGCGGCCGCGTAGCACACCGAGTGAGAGAAACAGGAGGCGTGGGTGGCGGAGGTGCAGCAAGAGCTCCAGGCTCTCATGGAAAAACACGAGAGTTTGGAGCGTGACTCAAGGACTCGAGAGTCCGAGTTCGCCTCAGCTCTTGAGAGCGCCAAAGCCGCTAAGGCCGAAGCCCAAAAAGCACTTCAGGAAATTGAGGCGATGAAGAAGATAGCGGCGGGTAAGGCATTCTTCATGCAAAGCAAGCACGTGAAAGTGAATTACTTGTTACTTACCCGAATCTGGAGCTCTCCCGGAGCATTTACAGATCTTCCCTGTAGTGTGTCCGACGCTGCCGCATTCTACTGGGCCGAGGAGGGGAGCTCGATGGAGAAGGTGTTCTGGTCTTAGTATGTTGAGGCCGGACACCCGGTGCCCTTGAGCGACCAGCTGAAGCAGCTGGTCAAGCTCCATAAGGTGGCCGAACAGGCCATGAAGGGCCTCATAGTTCGGCCGTGGCCTAAGGAAGCCATGCCTGAGAGCTACTTCGGGCTGGTGAGGCGGCTGGTGGACGCCTGTCCATGGATTGAAGTCTTCAAACGCTCCGTCTGCATCGAAGGTGCCTATAGGGCCCTTGCCCGTGCTAAAGTGCACTGGTGCAAGATGGACTCTGAGAAGCTTGTGACGGCGCTGCACCGCCGGGCAGGGAGTATCGCAAGCCCGAGATGTATTATCAGGGCGCCCTGAAGGGTGTTGGCCTTATAGCGGGTGAATGCTCCAACGATGTAATTTTTGAGTAAACTCGCATTTGTTATCCTGTACGCTTGAAAACTTGTTCATATGCGCTAAGCAACTCTTGTGAATTTAAAATATTACCTTCTGTGCAGCTGTTTATTAAATTTGAGAGATGGCGAGTCGTCGGCTTCTACCCCCATGCCACAAGTGTTGGGGTGTCAGGGATAAACTTGAGCGCTCTTTTTCCCATTCTTGGGTCCTTCCAGGGAGGCACTCAATGCAACGAACGAGGCAACCAGACTATAATGCTTGAACACTCTCACCTAGCCATAGAATTCTATAATTTTAAATTTCGGCGAAGCCCCTAGTATTCGGAAGACCGAGTTCGGGGTGCTATCCACGCCTGGCTGGACAAAGCCGACTCCTCGCTCTAAGCGGCATAAGTCTTTAGGGACTCGAAAACCTCTCGAACAATGATCGCTCTCGCCTCTATCATGACGGTCAGTTTTAGCTTTCTCCACGAGGTGCTTAACCCAGCTCAACTGGGCACAATCGAGTGGTTCTCCCAAATAACCTTTTAGCCGATATAACGGAACGTAAGGTACCAAAACATGGGAGCCGGGCAAACCCAACTATTGACCCAAGACATGATTCGGAGCCGATGCATATAATGCTATAAGTTCGGGGTGCCACACTTGTGAAAGTGTTCGGACTTATCACACCATATTTTTGGGTACTTAAGCCCCTGGTGTATTCGGCCGTACCAAAGCGTATGGATGCAAAATGTCATGAGTGAACATATATAGATAAAAAAGGAATGCAATAATAGGCAGAGGCTATGTATGGTTTATTCAAAAAGGTTGCGGTAAAAGCAGAACGATACAAATAGTGCGATAAGCAATGGACAGGACTGTTTGACATGTCCCCCTCCAGGGGCGAGCTGCGGGATGATATGTGAAACAAGTATACTGCTCGTTATAGAGACCACATGGACACTCGACGTAGCTTTGTGCTTCCTTGGTTGTTGCATCGTGTGTTTCGGCCATTCTACTGCCGGACAGGGCTTCTTGAGAATGGAGTCCTGAAAGTAAGAAGAAGAAAAAAAGGAATGACACAATCGGGAGCCCCTGGTGCGGTTGAGCCGCATTCTGGGCCTGCCGTGGTTGTGCCCCTCCCCCTATGCCCATGGTATTTCCAGAGCGTAATTATGTACGCGTAGTACTGGTTTCGCAATTTCGCGAGGGCTGGGATTGGGGCCGCATTGCTACGCGTGCTCGGAACATGCCAGGTGGTCTTGTTGTAGGTTACTCCGGGCGCGCTTGACGGTGTCCGAACGTTTAATAGCTGGACTCAAGAATTGCCTTGAGAGGCTGCTTTATACTTCTGCCACGAGAGCCGCCATATGCTCCTCTCTTCGGAGAGAGCGTTCGGTGTTTCCGTTGACCGTAATGAATCCTCGAGGGCCTGGCATCTTGAGCTTGAGGTATGCGTAGTGCGGCACCGCATTGAACTTTGCAAATGCGGTTCATCTCGAGCAAAGGCGATAGCCGCCATGAATGGGACTATGTCAAAGATTAACTCCTCGCTCGAAGTTATCCGGGATCCAAGACCACTTCAAGTGTAATCGAGCCTGTCTAGCTTGGCCTCTACACCTGGTATGACGCCTTTAAAGGTCATCTTTGTGGGTTTAATCCTTGAGGGTCTATGCCCATTTTGCACACTGTATCCTGATAAAGCAGGTTCAGGCTGCTGCCGCCGTCCATCAGGACTCTAGTGAGGTGAAATCCATCAACGATTGGGTCTAGAACCAATGCAGCGAATCCACCGTGGCGGATGCTAGTGGGGTGGTCCCTTCGATCGAAAGTGATTGGGCAGGAGGACCACGGATTGAACTTTGGGGTGACTGGCTCCATCGCATATACGTCCCTTAGTGCACGCTTCCGCTCCCTTTTGGGTATGTGGGTTGCGTATATCATATTCACCGTCCGCACTTGTGGGGGGAAGCCCTTTTGTCCTCTATTGTTCGGCGGCCGGGCCTCCTCCTCGTCGTCGCTATGCAACCCCTTGTCATTGTTTTCGGCATTAAACTTGCCTGCCTGCTTGAACACCCAACAATCCCTGTTGGTGTGATTGGCTGGTTTGCCGGGGGTGCCGTTTATCTGGCACGAGGGATCGAGTATCCGGTCCAAATTGGACGGGCTCAGAGTATTTCTTTTGAATGGCTTTTTCCGCTGACCGGGTTTTGAGCCTCTGAATCCGGCATTGACTGCCGTATCCTCAGCATTATCGCCATTAATGCGGCGCTTGTGCTTGTTGTGATGCGACCTGCCGTTGCTGTCCTTGGTACCCGAATTACCAGGGCTCTTGGTCATGTTGTTACTGCAAGCTAGCCAGTTGTCCTCTCCCACGCAAAAGCGGGTCATGAGTGTTGTGAGGGCTGCCATGGATTTTGGCTTTTCCTGTCCTAAGTGTTGGGCAGCCACTCGTCGCGGATGTTATGTTTGAAGGCTGCAAGGGCCTCTGCATCCGGACAGTCGACGATTTGATTTTTCTTGGTTAGGAACCGTGTCCAGAATTGTCTGGCCAATTCTTCTGGCTGCTGAATTATGTCGCTTAGGTCATCGGCGTCTGGCAGTCGCACATAAGTGCCCTGGAAATTGTCGAGGAATGCGACTTCCAGGTCTTCCCAACAACCGATTGCTCTGCTGCAAGCTGTTAAGCCAATGCCGAGCTGGTCCTTTAAGCTTTAGTGGGAGGTATTTGATGGTGTGTAGATCATCACCGCGGGCCATGTGGATGTAAAGGAGATAGTCCTCGATCTAGACCGCAGGATCTATGCCATCGTATGATTCAATGTTCACGGGTTTGAAACCCTCAGGGATTTGATGATCCATCACTTCGTCTATGAAGCATAATGGGTGTGCGGCGCCTCCGTATTGGGCTATATCACGACGCAGCTCAAATGAGCTTTGTCTATTGTGTTCGGCCCGGCCGGAATTTCCATATCCGGCGTGACGGTTATCATCACGTATCGTGGGGCACCCACGCGATCTGTAGATCGATCGTGTTTGCCTTGCCTTGTCCTCCAATATATCCCGCAGGTCTGGCGCATTTTCCCGCGCCTTGATATTTTTTGAGTGGCGCCGGGGTGCGGCTTGAGTGGAGGGCCGAGAGGCCTCTCTGTCGCAGCCACGAGGTGGCCGGTCGGCTGTATTATGCGTTGGTGATGTAGGCTTAGGTGCTTCCTCCTCTAATTGGGGTAGCAGCCTACGTTTTGGGTAGCTCTTGGAGGGGCGTTCGAGTTCGTACTCTTCGGCCGCCAGGACATCAATCCATCTGTCGGCTAGCAAATCTTGGTCATCTCTAAGATGCTGCTGCTTTTTTCTTGAGGTTGCTTGCCGTGGCCATAAGCTTGTGTTTGAAACGCTCTTGCTCGACGGGATCCTCAGGCACGACAAATTCGTCGTCGTCGAGGCTTGCTTTGTCTTTGGAGGGAGGCATGTAATTGTCGTCCTCTACGTCTCTGCCTGCCGCTCTCTCATGAGGGCTGGCTTCTCCGTCCTCCTGCACTGAATCTTGCTGGAGGGCGTTGTCTGCGGCACTGTCCAGGGTGTTATTGTCTCTCGTGCCGGAATCACCATTATTGCTGTGGCGGGATTTAGAGCGGCGCTTAGGCTGTTTCTTGGAGGGGTCATCCTTCCTTGTTCCATCGCCATTCCCATCTTTTGGGGTGTCCACCATGTAAATGTCGTATGACGAGGTGGCCTTCCAGTTCCCTGTAGGCGCTGGTTCTTGGACGTCTCCTGCATCGTCGTCCATACCGTCGATGTCTTCGGAGTCGAAGTCGAGCATGTCGGTTAGATCATCGACAGTGGCTACAAAGTGGGTGGTGGGTGGGCTTTGAATTTCTTCGTCGTCCGCATCCCAACCTTCCTGACCATAGTCCGGCCAGGGCTCTCCTGATAAAGGGAGATATTTTAGTGAATTCAGGATGTCGCCAAAGGGCGAGTGCTGAAAGATGTCCGCGGCGGTGAACTCCATGATTGGCGCCCAATCGGCGATTGGTAGGGGCGCGGAAGGTTCGGAGTCCGGAGAGGAGTCTGGCGCCTTGGAGTCACGAGCTTTGCAAAAGACAGGGTTGGTGTTCGGCTAAATCGCTGTTGAGATAGCAGCCCCCGAGGCGGTGTCCAGCCACCTGTCCTCGATCGGCGCAGTTGGCTCCGAGCTAAGGGTCGGAGCGGACACTTGTGCGGCCTCCTGGGCACTGTCTGGCGGTAGAGCTAGATCATGCCCATCGTGACAGTGCGGCGCGCTTGGCTACGGCTCGAACCCGTCGAAGATCAAGTCTTCGTGGACGTCAGCCGTATAGTTCAAACTTCCAAATCTGACCTGATGGCCAGGGGTGTAGCTTTCAATCTGCTCCAGATGGCCAAGCGAATTGGCCCGCAGTGCAAAGCTGCCGAATACAAAGATCTGTCCGAGGAGAAAAGTCTCACCCTGGACCGCATCGTTGTTGATGATCGGAGGAGCCATCGAGCCTAAAGATGACGACATAGAGGAACTCTCAATGAAAGCACCAATGTCGGTGTCAAAACCGGCAGATCTCGGGTAGGGGGTCCCGAAGTGTGCATCTAGGCGGATGGTAACAGGAGACAAGGGACACGATGTTTTTGCCCAGGTTCAGGCCCTCTCGATGGAGGTAAAACCCTACTCCTGCTTGATTGATATTGATGATATGGGTAGTACAAGAGTAGATCTACCACGAGACCAAAGAGGCTAAACCCTAGAAGCTAGCCTATGGTATGATTGTTGTTCGTCCTACGGACTAAAACCCTCCGGTTTATATAGGCACCAAAGAGGGTTAGGGTTACACAGAGTCGGTTACAATGGTAGGAGATCTACATATCCGTATCGCCAAGCTTGCCTTCCACGCCAAGGAAAGTCCCATCTGGACACGGGACAAAGTCTTCAATCTTGTATCTTCATTGTCCAGGAGTCCGGCCAAAGGCTATAGTCCGTCCATCCGGACACCCCCTAATCCAGGACTCCCCCAACTAGCCACCACCATAGAAGGGGACGAGATTAAGACAAGTAGAGCTAGCATACACCACACCAGCTCAAGAACACCTCACCTCATGAGGCTTGTTCATCCACTGTACTAGCTCATCCTTAGCCCTTCGAGGCAATCCGCCAAAACACTGGAGTAGGGTATTACACCACAACGGTGGCCCGAACCAGGATAAAACTGTCGTGTCTCTTTGTCTGTTTGAGCTTGACGCGCTAGGCTTAGGAGGTTCGTGGGTAGGCAGGCCGGGTAGGTTGAGATCTCCGCATGCACCCCAGAGTTCGAACCTCTCAAGGGTTTGCGGATCCCATAATCCGACACAATATTTTTCAGAAACAACAACAAAGCATTTAATCCCAAACAAGTTGGGGTAGGCTAGAGGTGAAATCCATAAGATCTCGCGACCAACTCACGGCTCTGGCACATGGATAGCAAGCTTCCACGCACCCTGTCCATAGCTAGTTCTTGGGTGATACTCCAATCCTTTAGGTCTTTCTTAACGGACTTCTCCCATGTCAAACTTGGTGTACCCCGACCTCTCTTGACATTCTCCCACACTTTAGCCATCCGCTATGTATTGGAGCTTTTGCAAGCCTGTGCTGAATATGCCCAAACCATCCCAGACGATGCTAGACGAGCTTCTCTTCAATTGTTGCTACCCTAACTTTATCTCGGTTGTCATCATTCCGTACTCTATCCTTCCTTGTGTGGCCATACATCAATCTCAACATACGCATCTCCGCCTCACCTAACCGTTGAACATTTTGCCTTTTAGTAGGCCAACACTCAGCGCCATACAACATTGCGGGTCGAAAACCAGCCTGTAGAACTTCGCTTTTAGCTTTTGTGGCACTCTCTTGTCACAGGGAATGCCAGAAGCTTGGTACCACCTCATCCATCCGGCTTTATTCGATGGTTTACATCTTCATCAATACTCCCATCCTCCTGCAACGTTGACCCCAAATATCGAAAGGTGTCCTTCTGAGGTACCACCTGCCCATCAAGGCTAACCTCCTCCTACTCACACCTATTAGTAATGATACCGCACATCATGTACTCGGTTTAGTTCTACTAAGCCTAAACCATTTCGATTCCAAGGTTTGTCTCCATAACTCTAACTTCCTATTTACCCCCATCCGACTATCGTCCACTAGCACCACATCATCCACAAATAACTTACACCATGGGATATCTCCTTGTATATCCCTTGTGACCTCACCAATCACCAAGGCAAAAAAGATAAGGGCTCAAAGCTGACCCCTGACAGAGTCCTATCTTAACCGGGAAGTCAACAGTGTCAATATCACTTGTTCGAACACTTATCACAGCATTATCATACATGTACTTGATGACGGTAATGCACTTTGCTGGGATTTTGTGTTTCTCCAAGGCCCACAACATGACATTCAGCTGTATCTTATCGTAGGCCTTCTCGAAGTCTAAAAACACCATATGCAAGTCCTTCTTTTGCTCCCTGTGTCTCTACATAAGTTGTCATACCATGGAAATGGCTTCCATGGTTGACTACCCAGGCATGAAAGCAAACTGATTTTGGTCACACTAGTCATTCTTCTTAAGCGGTGCTCAATGACTCTCTCCCATAGCTTAATTGTATGGATCATCAGCTTCATTCCACGGTAATTAGTACAACTTTGAACATCCCCCTTGTTGTTGAAGATTGGTACTAATATACTCAGTCTCCATTCATTCCATAAAAATACTCCGTGAAATTTTAGCTCATTTAGAGTTGTGCGGAATGGGTTACTCTGATGTAGCATTTTCAGGTCCAAAATTCCAGCTGCCGACAATCTCCCTCTTCATTTAAATCTTGCAAATTAAGAGAGAAAAGGCATTATAATTGCATCACAACGTATTATATTGATAAAAAACATCATAAGTAATAGTAGGTGAAAATAATGCAAAATGGACGTATCAACTCCCCCAAGCTTAGACCTCACGTAGAGAGAGAGGTGTCGATAAAACCAAATACGGACATAGTAGCAGCATGATCCTTATCATAGCAGCAATATATTATCATAAAACTTCTCATGAACAAGTAACAATTCATCTCAATAACAAAGTATAAAGCCTAAAATTTCTTGAAAACTAACAAAGTATGTACTTAGTCAAGAAAGAGATGACAATTCATCATATTTTCAGGAAGGGTCTCATGTAAGAGATTTTGTTTAGCAAGTCCACATACTCAACTATCATTTAATCTTCTATGATTGCTGACACTCACGACATATATATGGAGCAAATGTTTTAGTCAGACACAAAGAAAGACAGGGGCTTATAGTTTTGCCTCCCTACTTATTTACCTCAAGGGTAATGTCAACAATAATAACTCATGATCACTCATATCCAACTGGATATATATGCCTAGATCTTCCCAACACATGATGCTTGCAAAGAGAAAAATTGAAAAAGGAATAGAGAAGAACACTATTGACTCTTGCATAAAAAGTAAATACAAAAAAGTAAAAGATAGGCCCTTCACAAAGGGAAGCAGAGGTTGTCATGCGCTTTTTATTTTTAGATGTGCAACCTGTTAATGTAAAGGAAAGTCACTTTATATTGCCCCTTGTGATAGCAACATTTATTATCCAATCTATCGCTTTTATTTCTTTACCATCAGAAGATTGTACAAAGCTTATTTTCCCTTACAATAAAAGATCATACATATTTAGGAGCAAATTTTATTGATTTTGCATCGATGACAACTTACTTGAAGGCTCTTATTCAATCCATAGGTAGATATAGTGGACTCTAATGACATGAAACTGGGTTTAAGGGTTTTGGATGCACAAGTAGTATCTCTATTTGGTGCAGATTGTTGGCTAGCAAAGATATTTAGTAAGCACGACATGTTGGAGGATCCATGACAATATAACTTCTACGTGAATATAAGCGAACATAAATCATTACATTGTCTTCCTTGTCCATATTAACAGGGGCTCACAATCATAAAAGATGTCCAAGATAGTATATTTATATGTGAATCTTCTCTTCCCTTATTAATATTTCATGAATTGCATCATTGACCAATACCATGTTAACTTCCAACAAATTTATCACTTATGTTGTTCTTTATGTAAAGTCATTACATTCCATGGGATTAGCATATGATCATTCTATTATTTTCATTGCTAAGAATGAAACATAGAAGTAAAGAAGCAAAACTCAAACTACTCTTTATTATATAACTCTCAACTTGATTACATAGATATCTAGTTGACGAAACTAGCACTCAAAAATAGATTATACTAAACTTTATTCTTCTAAATCATGAAATAACTAAGTATCAAACTAAGACAGGTAAAGATAATAAAAGTGATGGTGATACGATATCGGGGCACCTTGCCCAAGCTTGGCAAAAGCCTAGGATGGTGCCCATACCCATGTAATCAAGTTTCTTTCTTCGATGATGATGGTGTTGATGAAGTAGTGGGCTTGTCCTCCGTCTTCCACGACATATGTTCTCCATCATGAAAGGATGAACAAGTCTCTGGGTCCTGAAACTTGCAGCTAAACTCAAACAAGTAAATTTTTCTTCATACTCGAAATTTTGATTTTGGAGATCATAGACTTGGGCCTAGAGATAGTCAATTCAATCGTTGAGCTTGGAGATGGCATCTCCAATCTCCTTGCATTCCACCATGTGCTCAGGGGTGAATTCCTGATCACGGAGTGGTTGGTGTTAAGTCCACATTCCACCATCCGTTGGCACTTGAAGATCTCCTGCTCCATCGCGCTTCGAGCCTGGCCTCCACATTCCTGGTCTTCTTAGGCCCTTGAACACCTCGGATGTGAAGCACCCTCTCATGCATCTCAATGGCTTTAGGATGTTTCATCACCTCCGATAGGTATGGTTTGATGACCTTTTCATATAACTTGTCCCTGGACGAACTTGGTGGAGCCATGGTAATCTAGATATGTCAAAAAAACAACATGAAATGAGAACAGTGGAGAATCTTGCAATATGTTGGTCAAAATATTCAGGAATACATACAAACAATTTTTATCTTGCGAAACAAGTATTCTAGACAAAAACAGAGTTGGAAAGGCATGCACACGAGGGGCACATAAGGCATCAGGGCGCACTAGAGGGGTTGGCGCGCCCTCTTGCCTTGTGGGCATGTCGTTGGTCCCCTCAGTTGTTTCTCATTTCGGTATTTTTCTAATATTCCAAATCTGATTGAAATTAGTTTTATGGAATTTTTTGAGTCGTTTTACTTAGTGTATCACATACCTACTCTTTTTCAGGGTTCTGTAGTGTTCTAGAAGGTCTCTCTTATGTGTTCCTTCAGTGCCATAGTTTGAACAACGTTAGTTTCAACATTAATACGTGTACCTGAGATATAATGCTTAATTCTTGTCCATTGACTACCATCAGATTAGTGACCTCGGCATTGTTGATCTTGATAGCTCCGGAGCGATAAACTTTCTCGATGATATATGATCCTTCCCATTTAGAGAGAAGTTTTTCTGCAAAGAATCTGAAACGAGAGTTGTATAATAGAACATTCTCACCCACTTTGAATTCCCATTTTTGAATTCTTTTATCATGCCATCTTTTAACTTTTTCTTTAAACAACTTGGCATTTTCATATGCTTAGGTTGTCCACTCATCTAACAAGCTAATATCAAATAAGCTCTTTTCACCTGCAAGTTTTAAATCATAGTTAAGTTATTTAATTGCCCAATATGCTTTATGTTCTAACTCAAAAGGCAAATGACATGCTTTTCCATAAACCATTTTATACGGAGACATACCCATAGGATTCTTATAAGTAGTCCTATAAGCCCAAAGTGCATCATCAAGTTTCTTAGACCAATTCTTTCTATATCTATTAAAGGTCTTTTGTGAGATTAACTTGATTTCTCTATTGCTCAATTCAACTTGACCACCAGACTAAGGATGATAAGGAGATGCAATTCTATGGTTAACACCATATTTAGCAAGGAGTTTATGGAAAGCACCATGTATAAAATGTGAAGCACCCTCAGTCTTTAAATATATAGGGACTCCAAACCTCAGGAAAATAACCTCTTTAAGCATTTTTATAGAAGTGTTATGACCAACACTACTAGTTGGAATAGCGTCTACCCACTTAGTAACATAACTAACATCAATTAAAATATGTGTATACCCATAAGAGCAAGCAAAAATGCCCATATAATCCAATCCCCAAACATCAAATGGTTCAGTAAAAAGTGAATAATTAGGCATTTCTTGACATATAAAAATATTACCAATTCTTTGACATTCATGACAAGATAAGACAAACTTATGTGCATCCTGGAAGCGAGTAGGCCTATAAAAACTAGATTATGTTACCTTATGTGCGGTTCTGTCTCTAGCATGATGTCCTCCGTATGCCTCGGAATGACAATTCCGTAGGATTTGTTCGTGTTCATCCTCAGGTACACAACATGTAATGATACCACCTACTCCTTATTTATAAAGGTGTGGGTCATCCCAAAATTAATCAAAGTAGATTTTTTTCTGTTGTTGGTATGTGAAACTAGGTGGTATATGTTTAGCAACAATGTAATTAGCATTGTCTGCATACCAAGGAGTGTTACAAGAGGCATTTATAATAGCTAATTGTTCATCAGGAAAACTATCATCAATAGGTAGTAAAAGAACCCACTTAATCAACCTAGGTTGAGCATCTTTATTTTCCATAAGATATTTAATAGCAGCATCAACTGTGTGAACAATTACTTTAGAATCAACAATATAAGATCGAAATTTATCACATACAAACACAACTGCTAAAAATTATTTCTTAGTACTAGAATAATTTGTTTGTGCACTGTCTAGAGTTTTACTAGCATAATATATGACGTTTAATTTCTTATCAACTCTTTGTTCTAGAACAGCACCAACAACATAATCACTAGCATCACACATAATTTCAAAAGGTAGGTTCCAATCAGGTGGTTTGGGCAATGGGTGCAGAGATTAAGGCTTTATTAAGTATTTCAAAGGCTTCTACACAATCATCAGCAGAAACAAATGGAACAGCTTTTTGCAAGAGATTAGTAAGAGGCTGATGACCCACAAGTATAGGGTATCTATTGTAGTCTATTAGATAAGTAAGAGTGTTATACCCAACGAGGAGCAGAAAGGAAATGACAAATGGTTTTTAGCAAGGTATTTTCTGCAAGCACTGAAATTATCGGTAACAGATAGTTTTATGATAAGATAATTTGTAACAGGTAACAAGTAACAAGTGTAACAAAGGTGCAGCAAGGTGGCCCAAACCTTTTTTAGCAAAGGACAAGCCTAGACAACCTCTTATATGAAGCAAGCACTCCTGAGGACACATGGGAATTGTTGTCAAGTTAATTTTCATCATGGTCATATGATTCACGTTCATTACTTTGATAATTTTATATGTGGGTTGATCGGTGCTTGGGTGCTGCCCTTACTTGGACAACCCTCCCACTTATGATTAACCCCTCTCGCAAGCATTCACAACTACAAAATAAGAATTAAGATAAATCTAACCAGAGCATGAAACATGTGGGTCCAAATCAGCCCTTTACGAAGCAACACATAAACTAGGGTTTAAGCTTATGTCACTCTATGTAGCAACCAGACCTCAAACAGTCTGATCTCTGTGCTCAAGTGTCATCCCTGGATCAGTAATGCTAACACCACACAGTACTTGAAGGATTTATAACAGAGTAGCAATCACACACTTATTACATCGAATGTCTCAAGAGAGAACTTATTAAAATAAATATGGCTTAAGGCCATCCAATAACGATAACAGCGGAAGGCTTGGAAGAATAAGCGACTCCATCAACTCCAACGGCATCACTGAGTATAGAACCACGACCTAAGCTCCTTACTCGTCGTCTGAAAAGTCTGCAACATGAAACGTTGCAGCCCGAAAACGGGTTAGCACATGGAATATGCTGGCAATGTAACACATAGAGAATAATAATGGAATAAGCTATACTACAGGCATATTTGGCTGCTGGAAAGCTCTATGGTTACAGTTTTGTGTAAAGCCAATTTTTCCCTACTGCAAAGGAATAAATTTATTTAACTATCATGGTGGTTGTTAAACATTGAGAATGGTTGACAGCATTCTCAATCCCAATTAAAAGTAGTCATTAACAACCCAACAATATTAATTAGAGTAACATGACGAGATTCACATGATATCCAAGTACTAGATACTCAAGATGTCCATAACCGGGGACACGGCTAACCATGATTAGTTTGTTACACTCTGCAGAGGTTTGCACACTTTTCCCTACATGACTCGATCTCCTCCGTTTGGATTCTCACACTACATGGTGTTTGAGAAACGGATGACCGAGACATAGTCTTTCAGAAGCGCTTGCACCTTACAAACGGGTAGACCGTACCAACCTACATCCCTTACATCAGCTAGTCTACCACTGTAAGAATTCGCACGACTTAGTCAACTATGCTAGAGCCCATAGTAGCATATGGCTGCACACGGAAGTTTCTAGCATGGAAAATCGTATGATCCCTTTGAGCCTGGGTGGCGGTCCGAAGAAAAACAGGCAAATCCTGGAAACCAGGTACCTCAATCCACCCAGATGTGTGTTTAAGTTGCCACCTTAAGTAAACCATTAATTAACAAACTCACGACTGTCATGGATACACTCACCCAATCCACGTCTACTAGCATAGCATGGCATAATAAGCAAACGTAGAAGTAACTCCCAAAGGTTTGATTATAAAACAGGTAATAGGTACTACCTCCTACTTCCCAAACCCACATATTAATTATATCCTAGTCATGCAATGTTTGAGGATTGATCTAATGCATAAAAACTGGGTCGTAGAAAAGATATGATCAAAGTGTTACTTGCCTTGCTGATGATCCGCAAACCTAGAGACTCAAGTAACAAAGTACATGACTCGGTATTCTATCGCAGACAAACAAACAAGTATACAATAAGTACTCATCTAAATGCACAGTTAAAACTCAAATAAAGGATCTAACCAGAAAGTTCAACTTAAGAACTCCGGTGTCGCAAAAAGAATCAAAGCAAACGAAGCAACGGAAGTCAAACGGCGAAAGAAAACAGCTCTGTTTTACTAATCTGGATCTACGTCAAATTTTATAGAGGCAAAAACTTGTTTAAGTTGGTTACTCGGAAAGAGGGTTTCGAGACGAAACTCCAGGCGCTTGAATCGCCTGATTCTGATAAACGACCAAAAAGTTATACTAAAACGAAAATCGGATCAGAAATCACGATCAGAAGAAGCGCGGATTAAATCCGAGAAAAAAGAAAAACGACGAACAGGTTAACGAACGAACGTTCGTTAACTGGATCTAATCGCCGAACACGTTCGTTAAAATGAACGAACGAGCGAACAAACGCTATTTAACCGAACCAAAAAAAATAAACCGATCTAAAAAAGGAAATAAAAAACGGCTAAAAACCGACGGAAAATCCGAACGATTTTTTGGGAAAACCGGCGGCGCAAAAATCGAGGCGAGGCGGCGGCTTGGCGGCTCAAGGGCGGCGGCGGCCGGCACGGCTTCGAGGCGGCGAGTTAGGGTTTGGCGGCGGCGGCGGGCTGGGCTGGGGCGGGCGGCTCGAGGCGGCGCTATTTAAAGGCTGCCCCCGGGCGGAGTCCCGCTCGGGTACGGCCCATAGGTCGGTTTGTTTGTTTTTTTTTAAATAATTTCACGCAGAAAATCAAACGAAAGAAATACTAAACGGACTCCAAAAATCCCGAAATAAATTTTCCCCGGCTTCTAAAATCAAGCCGGACAAGATGAACATTTATTTGGGGCCTAAATACAATTTTGAAAAACGCGCATTTTTCCTAAATCCAAATAAAAAGGTGAAAACTCCAAAATAAAATCTTATTTGATTTTTGTATTAAATCTTCATTATTTCTTTATTTTGGGAAAGTCATTTTATTCCCTCTCTCAAATTTTGATAGTAGAAATAATTGAAGATAAAATAAATAAAATCAAATGATCCTATTTTCAAAATTTGAGAAAACTCAAATATGAAAATAACGAAATCCCCAACTCTCTCCGTGGGTCCTTGAGTTGCGTAGAATTTCTAGGATCGATCCAACAATGCAACAAAATATGATATGCAATGATGATCTACGTATAACATTCCAAATTGAAAATTTGGGATGTTACAAACCTACCCCCCTTAAGATGAATCTCGCCCTCGAGATTCGGGTTGGCTAGCAAATAGTTGAGGGTGGGCCTTGAGCAGATCTTCCTCTCGCTCCCAGGTGGCTTCTTCCTCGGTGTGGTGGTTCCACTGAACTTTGCAAAACTTGATGACCTTGCTGCAGGTGAATCGGCTGGCATACTCCAGAATCTTAACTAGTTTCTCTTCATAGGTCAGATCGTTGTTCAACTAAATCACTTCTAGTGGCACAATATCTCTCAGTGGTATATCCTCCATCTCTGCGTGACACTTCTTTAACTGAGAAACATGGAACACATCGTGAACACCTGACAAACCCTCGGGTAATTCCAACTTGTACGCAACTTCTCCCATGCACTCTAAAACTTTGTATGGCCCCACAAAACGTGGCGCTAGCTTTCCTTTAACTCCAAAATGCTTAACTCCTCAAAGCGGAGGTACTCGAAGATAAACTCTATCTCCGACTTCATATTCCGCCTTCTTGCATTTTGAATCTGCATAGCTCTTCTGCCTTGACTGGGCTACCTTGACTATCGCGAATCAACTTTACTTTCCGTTCAGACTCCTTAATCATATCCGGTCCAAACAACTGGCGATCTCCAACCTCATCCCACAATAGCGGGGTTCTGCACCTCCTTCCGTACAAGGCTTCGAAAGGTGCCATCTTCAAACTAGTTTGGTAGCTATTGTTATAAGAAAACTCCGCATATGGCAAGTTGTCATCCCAACTTGATCCATAATCCAAAGCACATGCTCTCAGCATATCCTCCAAAATCTGGTTGGCTCTCTCGGTTTGTCCATCTGTCTGTGGATGAAAAGCTGTACTGAACTCTAGTCTGGTTCCCAAAGTTTTGTGTAATTGTTTCCAAAACTTAGAGGTGAATTGGGTTCCTCTATCTGATACGATACTCCTCGGAACTCCATGCAGGCATACAATCCTGCTGGCTTCTGATGTTCTGCCTTCACTCTCTGACACACATCACAAACTGCTACATACTCTGCAATATCCTTCTTCATTCCGGTCCACCAGAAAGTTTCCTTCAAATCCAAATACATCTTGGTATTTCCAGGGTGGATCGAATATGGCGAATCATGTGCCTCTTGCAAAAACAACTTCCGAATCTCCTGATCACTTGGCACGTAAAAGCGGTCCTCAAACCATAAGGTATCGTGCTCATCCTCACGAAATCCCTTAGCTTTTCCCTTGCTCATCTTCTCCTTAATAGAAGCAACTTCCTTATCTGTCTTTTGAGCTTCTCTGATTTTATCCATCAAAGTAGACTGAATCTCCAACGCTGCTACAAAGCCTCTAGGGACTATTTCTAAACACAGCTCCCGGAATTCCTCGGCTAATTCTTTTGGTAAACCTCCGGTCATTAGGGTGTTCACATGGCTCTTACGGCTCAACGGGTCTGCTACAACATTAGCCTTTCAGGGGTGATAATAAGCTCCAACCATCTCCTCTGCCTGAGATTTAACTCCTTCTGTGTGAAGATGTACTTCAAACTCTTGTGACCCGTGTACACCTCACAGTGGTTCCCAATAAGAAAATGTCTCCAAGTTTTCAGTGCGTGCACTATGGCTGCTAACTCCAAATCATGAGTAGCATAATTTAACTCATGAGGCTTAAGCTGTCGCGAATCATACGAAACAACTCTTCCCTCCTGCATAAGCACTGCTCCAAGTCCCCGGTGTGAAGTGTCGCAATATACTTCGTAATCCTTGCTTTGATCTGGCAGAATTAACACTGGTGAGGTAACCAAACGCTTCTTCAACTCTTGGAAACTAGCCTCACACTCCTCAGTCCATATGAACTTGGTATCCTTCTTCAACAATTCTGTCACAGGCTTCGCAATCTTCGAGAAATTCTCAATGAATCTTCAGTAGTATCCTGCGAGTCCAAGGAAACTCCGGATCTCTCCAACTATTGTTGGTGCTTCCCAGTTTGTCACCCTGGCAACTTTATTGGGGTCTACTGCTATACCTTCTCCGGATATAACATGTCTGAGAAATCGAACTTCCTTCAGCCAAAACTCACACTTGCTGAACTTGGCATACAACTGTTGTTCTCTGAGCTTCTTGAGTACCAAACGCAAGTGCTCCTTATTTTCTTCTTCATTCTTTGAGTAGACCAAAATATCGTCAATGAATACCACGATGAACTTATCCAAAAACTCCATAAACACCTTGTTCATCATGTTCATAAAATAGGCTGGGGCGTTAGTCAGACCAAATGACATAACGGTATACTCATACAGCCCGTACCTGGTGGTAAAAGCCGTCTTATGTATATCCTCCTCCTGAATCTTCAACTGATGGTATCCTGATCGCAAATCGATCTTGGAAAACACCTTAGCTCCATGCAGTTGGTCAAACAAGTCGTTGATCATCGGCAACGAGTATTTGTTCTTAATGGTGACTTCATTCAATCCTCGATAATCAACAACCATTCTTAATTATCCATCCTTTTTCTCCACTAGAAGTACTGGCGATCCCCAAGGAGAAGAACTTGGGAGAATAAAACCTTTGTCCAGCGACTCCTTAATATTCTTCTTAATTTCCTCCAAATCTTGGGCTGGCATCCTATACGGTCTCTTAGATATCGGCCCAGTGCCTGGCAGTAGTTCAGTCAGAAACACAATGTCTCGGTCCGCCGGCATGCCTGGCAACTCTTCTGGAAACACGTCCGGATAATCCCTTACCACTGGTACTTCCTCCTCCACAACTCCTGATAAGGAATTTATATGTGCCCTCCTCGGCTCATGCCCTGATACATACTTGATTCTCCTTCCTTCAGGGGTGGTAAGAAAAATCGACTTACTGGCGCAATCTATATTCCCTCTGTACTTTGATAACCAATCCATGCCTAATATCACATCCAATCCTTGCGATTCCAGAACTATTAGGTCCGAGGGAAATACATAGTGTCCAATCATTAATGGCAGTCGATCACACCATATACTAGCCATATATTCTGCTCCGGGTGAGGTTACTAGCATGGGTGACCTAAGGGCTTGGGTTGGTAATTTATATTTATCCACAAATCCCCTTGTTATGTATGAATGTGATGCACCAGTATCAAAAAGAACAACTGTAGAAAATGTCTTAACCAAAAACTTACCTATTACTGCGTCTGGCTGAGCTTCAACCTCCTCCACGGTAACGTGGTTCACCTGTCCCCTGTTGAAAGGGTTCGGCTTCTTTCCTAAGCTTCCTTTGCCGTTACCATTTTGGGCTTCTGGACATTCATTTGCATAATGCCCAGTCTTACGGCACTTAAAACAAGTGATATGGCTCAGGTCTACCTTGGATGGTGTTGACGGGTTGGTGCGGTTTTGTCCATTGCTTCCTCCATTCCCGTTTCCATTCTTTGTGCCATTATGATTGTGCGAGCTGCCTCCTCCGTCAGTATGCTGAAATTGCCCTCCTGACTTCGGGGTAAAGCGTAGTTTCTGCTGAGCTCCAGAATTGCACTTCCCCTGTCCATACTTCCGCTTGCGATTGTCAATCTGCTGCTGCTTCCCTTCAATCATACGAGCACGATCTACTAACTCCTGGTAGTTATTGAAGGTGGCTACCATCAACTGCATGCTCAGCTCATCATTCAGTCCTTCTAGAAACTTCTCCTGCTTAGCTGCGTCCGTAGCAACGTCATATAGGGCATAACGTGCTAGCTTACTGAAGTCATCCACATACTGGCCAACTGTCCGTCCTCCTTGGCGTAAGTTGCGAAACTCACGCTTCTTCATGGCCATAGCTCCTGCTGAAACATGGGCAGTACGGAAATCTTGCTAAAACTGATCCCATGTGACAGTATCTACAGGGTAAGTGGCTGTAAAATTCTCCCACCATGCTGTTGCGGGTCCTTCGAGCTGATGTGCGGCAAACTTCACCTTTTACCCATCTGTACATCCTGCAGTGATCAACTCCCTCCCTATCTTACGGAGCCAATCATCTGCAACAATCGGCTTGGTGCTACTGGAAAACACTGGCGGATTCAACCTTAAGAAACGAGTCAAATGGTCAACAGGTAGCGGTGGTGATGGGTTGTTGTTATTGTTGCTGCCTTGATTCTGTACCAATGTTTGAATCAAGGCATTCTGCTGCGGAACAACTGAGTGATCTCCAACGGGAAAACAAATTTGGGGTCGCATCTCGGAGGCATCTGAGGGTTTATAGAAGAGAAGAGAGTTAAGAATAGAATGAGGTCTAGTGAGATAACACTACCCATATGCACATGAGACAAAAGCACACAATATCACTCCAATCAATTCAAACAAGGGCATACAACGGTCTAACTATCGTTACAAAAGTGCCTGGACTAAAACTAATTATTAAATGGGGGAATTTTCTACTACTGTTATGGTGGTCAACTAGAAAAACTGCTCCGATGAAGACTCCATGATATCTGCTCCAGCTTCATCAACAAAGTCATCATCACTCTCGTCGGGATCCGAGTCGGTGTCGTCGATGATGATATAATTATCTGGACAAGTGGATTCGTCATCTTCTCCTCTGGGTGCTGAACCTCCCATGAATACTCCAATCTTCACCTTAAGGTCGTCGTTCTGTCTTACTTGAGCGACGATCTCTTCCATATAGTCTTTACGTGTAGCCTTGAGTTCCTCTTCTAGCTCCTTGATCTTGGTCATAGCCTTCTGCAGATCCTCCATGTCTGCGCACATCTGATTCATCTGGCGTCAGATGTGTTGGTTTAATTCTTGGATATAAGTTGCGATTGATCTGTCCTTCCTAGTGTTGATCATCTCCCAATGCTCATCTCGGCGCCCACAAATCTGGTAGATAGTATTCTTGAGATCATTGTGGTAAACTTCTCCAATTCGTCCCATGGTGACGTGGGCTGCCATGTTCTTTACTAGGCTCCACGTTGGTGCATCAAAGGAAAACTCTATGGGCTCCGTGACTGGTGCAAATGTCCTCCCAGGAATGTGGACTTGGATCATCCAGCGCTCCTCTTCGGGTAAAGTGGCGTTGAAGGTCCCAGTGAAGCTTGGTACTCCTATGTTCAGGTATCTAGTGACTTCCTTCAAGTGATATCCAAAAGGTGAGTCTTCATCAAGTTGTGTGAACTTGTTCCTTGCATCTGCCATCCTAAAGAATAGAAAAGGTGAGGAGTCAGAAATGAGAAGAAAGAGTCGTGATCTAGGGCTTTAGCTTAGTGGCCGTGTCCTACAGTCAGTGTGTGCTCTGATACCATCTTTGTAGCGACCAGACCTCAAACAGTCTGATCTATGTGCTCAAGTGTCATCCCTGGATCAGTAATCCTGACACCACACAGTACTTGAAGGATTTATAACAGAGTAGCAATCACACACTTATTACATCGAATGTCTCAAGAGAGAACTTATTAAAATAAATATGGCTTAAGGCCATCTAATAACGATAACAGCGGAAGGCTTGGAAGAATAAGCGAGACCATCGACTCCAACGGCATCACTGAGTATAGAACCACGACCTAAGCACCTTACTCGTTATCTGAAAAGTCTGCAACATGAAAGGTTGCAGCCCGAAAACGGGTCAGCACATGGAATATGCTGGCAATGTAACACATAGAGAATAATAATGGAATAAGCTATACTACATGCATATTTGGCTGGTGGAAAGCTCTATGGTTACAGTTTTGTGTAAAGCCAATTTTTCCCTACTTCAAAGGAATAAATTTATTTAACTATCATGGTGGTTGTTAAACATTGAGAATGGTTGACAGCATTCTCAATCCTAATTAAAAGTAATCATTAACAACCCAACAATATTAATTAGAGTAACATGACGAGATTCACATGATATCCAAGTACTAGATACTCAAGATGTCCATAACCGGGGACACGGCTAACCATGATTAGTTTGTTACACTCTGCAGAGGTTTGCGCACTTTTCCCCACATGACTCGATCTCCTCCGTTTGGATTCTCGCACTACATGGTGATTGAGAAACGGATGACTGAGACATAGTCTTTCAGAAGCGCTTGCACCTTACGAACAGGTAGACCGTACCAACCTACATCCCCTACATCAGCTAGTCTACCACTGTAAGAGTTCGCACGACTTAGTCAACTATGCTAGAGCCCATAGTAGCATATGGCTGCACACGGAAGTTTCTAGCATGAAAAATCTTATGATCCCTTTGAGCCTGGGTGGCGGTCCGAAGAAAAACAGGCAAATCCTGGAAACCAGGTACCTCAATCCACCCAGATGTGTGTTTAAGTTGCCACCTTAAGTAAACCATAAATTAACAAACTCACATCTATCATGGATACACTCACCCGATCCACGTCTACTAGCATAGCATGACATAATAAGCAAACGTAGAAGTAACTCCCAAAGGTTTGATTATAAAACAGGTAATAGGTACTACCTCATCTACGTCCCAAACCCACATATTAATTAGATCCTTGTCATGCAATGTTTGAGGATTGATCTAATGCATAAAAACTGGGTAATAAAAAAGATATGATCAAAGTGTTACTTGCCTTACTGATGATCCGCGAAACCTAGAGATTCGAAGTAACAGGCGGCGCACTCCGGATATTCTATCGCAGACAAACAAACAAGCGTACAATAAGTACTCATCTAAATGCACAGGTAAAACTCAAATAAAGGATCTAACCAGAAAGTTCAACTTAAGAACTCCGGTGTCGAAAAAAGAATCCAAACAAACGAAGCAACGAAAGTCAAACGGCGAAAGAAAACAACTCCATTTTACTAATCTAGATCTAAGTCAAATTTTACAGAGGCAAAAACTTGTTTAAGTTGGTTATTCGGAAAGAGGGTTTCGAGACAAAACTCCAGGCACTTGAATCGCCTGATTCCCATAAACGAGCGAAAACTTATACTAAAACGAAAATCGGATCAGAAATCCTGATCAGAAGAATCGCGGATTAAATCCGAGAAAAAAGAAAAACGACGAACAGGTTAGCGAACGAACATTCGTTAACTGGATCTAATCGACGAACACGTTCGTTAAAACGAACGAACGAGCGAACGCTCGCTATTTAACCGAACCAAAAAAAATAAACCGATCTAAAAAAACTGAAATAAAAAAAACAAGCGAAAAACCGATGGAAAAACCGAATGGTTTTTTCGAGAAAACCGGCGGTGCGGAAATCGAGGCACCCCGGGCAGCGGGTCGGCAAGGCGGCGGGCGGCGGCTGGTTGGGCTGGGGCGGGCGGCTGGTGGTCTGGGGGCGGCTCGGGGCGGCGCTATTTAAAGGCTGCCCTCGGGCGGAGTCCCGCTCGGGTACGGCCCGTAGGTTGGTTCGTTTGTTTTTTTGTTTTTTTTAATAATTTCGCGCGGAAAATCAAACGAAAGAAATACTAGACGGACTCCAAAAATCCCGAAATAAATTTTCCCCGGCTTCTAAAATCAAGCCGGACAAGATGAATATTTATTTGGGGCCTAAATGCAATTTTGAAAAACGCGCATTTTTCCTAAATCCAAATAAAAAGGCGAAAACTCCAAAATAAAATCTTATTTGATTTTTTTTATTAAATCTTCATTATTTCTTTATTTTGGGAAAGTCATTTTATTCCCTCTCTCAAATTTTGATAGTAGAAATAATTGAAGATAAAATAAATAAAATCAAATGATCCTATTTTCAAAATTTGAGAAAACTCAAATATGAAAATAACGAAACCGCCAACTCTCTCCATGGGTCCTTGAGTTGCGTAGAATTTCTAGGATCGAGCCAACAATGCAACAAATATGATATGCAATGATGATCTACGTATAACATTCCAAATTGAAAATTTGGGATGTTACACTCTAGCAACCCAACATCTACTTATTACTTCCCAATGCCTTCCCCTAGACCCAAATCATAGTGAAGTGTCATGTAGCCGACGTTCACATAGCACCACTAGAGAAAAGACAACATACATCTCTTTAAAATATCGAACGAATACCAAATTCACATGATTACTTATAACAAAACTTCTTCCATGTTCTTAGGAACAAACGTAACTACTCACAAAGCATATTCGTGTTCATAATCAGAGGAGTATTTAATGGCATCAAGGACCTAAAGATATGATCTTGCACCAAATAAACCAACTAGCATCAACTACAAAGAGTAATCAACAATACTACCAACCGGCAGGTACCAATCTGCGGTTTTGAGACAAAGATCGGATACAAGAGATGAACTAGGGTTTGAGAGGAGATTGTGCTGGTGAATATGTTGATGGAGATTCACCCTCTCTTGAGGAGAGGATCGTTGGTGATGATGATGGCTTTGATTTCCCCCTCCCGGAGGGAGGTTTCCCCGGCAGAACATCTCCGCTAGAGCCCTAGATTGCTTCTGCCCAGGTTCCACCTCGAGATGGCGGTGCTTTGTACCGAAAGCTTCCTTCTGATTTTTTTCTAGGTCAAAACCCTCCATATAGTAGAAGATGGGCACCAGAGACCTGCCAT
The DNA here is from genome assembly GCA_021437245.1 of Aegilops speltoides. NCBI lineage: Eukaryota > Viridiplantae > Streptophyta > Magnoliopsida > Poales > Poaceae > Aegilops > Aegilops speltoides. The sequence continues at coordinate 237,318,463 of CM038142.1, forward strand.
GGGGCCCACAAGCCCTGGGAGCGTGCCTAGAGGGGTAGGGCCTGCCCCTAGGCTTTTGGGCACCTGGTGAGTCCCCTCTGGTATTTTCTTCGCCCAATATTGTTTATATATTCCAAAATAATTCTCCGGAAGTTTTCAAGACTTTTGGAGTTGTGCAGAATAGGTCACTTAGATTTGCTCCTTTCTGGTCAGAATTCCAGCTGCTGGCATTCTCCCACTTTATGTAAACCTTGTAAAATAAGAGATAAAAAGGCATAAGTATTGTACCATAAAGTGAAATAAGAGTCCATAATGCAATAAATATTGATATAAATACATGATGCAAATGGACGTATCCGAGTCCTAGAAATTTTAAAGAAGTCTTTAATAAATCTCCTATAGAAACCAACATGACCAAGGAAACTTCTTATACCTTTAATATCTTTAGGACATGGCCTTTTCTCAATTGCATCAACCTTAGCTTTATCAACTTCAATACCTCGTTCAAAAATGTTATGCCCATGCACTACACCTTTGTTCACCATGAAGTGGCACTTCTCCCAATTTTAAGACAAGATTAGTTTCTTCAAATCTCTTCAAAACTCGATCAAGGTTGCTTAAGGAATCATCAAAAGGAGTCTCGTAAATGGAAAAATCATCCATTAATACCTCAACAATCTTTTAAAGTTGAGAGAATATAGCAGTCATACATCTTTGAAAGGTAGCGGGTGCATTACATAAACCAAAAGGGATGTATCTATAAGCATAAGTTCCAAAAGGACAAGTAAAAGTAGTTTTATCTTGATCTTCTTTTGACACATGTATTTGAAAACCATAATATCTATCAAGAAAACAAAAGTGTTTATGCTTAGACAATCTTTCTAACATTTTATCAATAAAAGGCAAGGGGTAATGATCTCTTCTAGTAGCCTTGTTTAATTTCCTAAAATCAATTACCATCCTATAAACAATTACAATTCTTTGTGGGATGAGCTCATTTTTATCATTAGGAACAAAAATTATATCTCCTTTCTTAGAAACACAATGAACAAGACTTACCCATCTAATATCAGCTATGAATAAATTATACCTCCTTCCAAAATCTTTAATATTCCAGTTCTTATCACATCCTTCATCTTAGGTTTCAATCGTGGTTGTTGATCAAGAATTGGCTTAGCATTAGGTTCCACATTAATTTTGTGCTGGCATAGAGATGGACTAATCCCCTTTAGAATCTCAAGAGTATATCCAATAGCAGCTCGGTGCTTCCTCATAGTTTTAAGTAATCTCTTTTCTTCATGCAATGAAAGGTTAGCATTGATAATAACATGATATATGTTCTTTTCATCCATATACGCATATTTCAAAGTATGAGGTAGTTTATTAAGTTCAAACACAGGATCACCCATTCGTGGAGGAGGGCCTCCAAGAGTCTCGACAGGCAAATTATGTTTAAGGATACGTGCTTGATCAAAGAATATCTCACCTATTTCATTTCTTTCACTCATATACATAGAATTTTCATCGTCTAGCAAATATTGTTCTAACGAATCAAGAGGAGGTACGACAATAGAAGAAAGACCAATAATTTTAACCTTACAAGGAAATTCTTTATCATGAGGTTGTCTACGAAATTTAGAGAAATTAAACTCATGAGATACATCACCAAAATTAACACTGACAGTTTCCTTATTGCAATCGATCTTCGCGTTAACTGTATTCAAGAAAGGTCTACCAAATATAATGGGACAAAATTCATCTTGTGGAAAACCAATAACAAGAAAATAAGTAGAGTATTTGATCTTTCCACACAAGACTTCAACATCTCTAACAATCCCAAGTGGTGAAATAGTATCTCTAATGGCGAGCTTAATAGTAACATCAATGTCTTCCATCTCAACTAGTGAAATATCATTCATAATATCCTGATATAAAGTGAAAGTAATTGCGCTAACACTAGCACCCAAATCACATAAGCCATGATAACAACGATCTCCTGTTTTAACAAAACAACAGGCTTATTCTTATCTTTAGCATCAGGTTTAGCAATCCTAGTAGCTTCATCACAGAAGTAAATAACACGCCCATCAATATTATCAACCAAGAGATGTTTAACCATAGGAGTATTAGGTTAAACTTTAATTTGTTCAGAGGGTCTAGCTGTTCTAATATTACTTTTGTTAACCATGGTTGAAACTTTAGCATGTTCCTTAATCATAACAGAAAAAGGAGGTTTCTCAATATATGCAGTAGGCACAACTAGATCAACATTCTAAATGATAGTTTCGTCTTTAACTATAATAGGTTCCTCGATATTTTGTTTAATAGGGGGATAATATTTAAACCACTTCTACTTAGGGAGATCAACATGAGTATCAAAGGATTCACAAAAGGAATCTACTATCTCATAGTTAAGTTCATATTTATTATGAAAAGCATCGGTTTCCACAAAAGATTTAACACAATCAAATTCAAGTTTTATACCTGACTCTTTACCTCTATCGAGTTCATAATATTCAGAGATGCGTTTAGTTCTTTCCAGAATAACCCATTTGAATTCAATAGTTTTCTTCACAAAAGAACCTGTACAAGAAGAATCGAGCAAGGATCGATCATTATGAGAAAGTCGAGCATAAAATTTTGGTATGATAATTTCTCTTGAGAGCTCATGATTGGGGCATGTGTACATCATGTACTTAAGCCTCCCCTAAGTGTGGGGACCTAGACTTACAGAGTTGAATCCACCGATTGTGCATGCATAGTGATCCCAAGGATCAATGCTCACTATACGCAATGAACTGAATATAAAGAGTTTACATCCATTACATACCGTCTTTCACAAATAGGACCATTATTGGCAAGTCCTACATAGATAAAGCCGAAAGGACTAAACATCAAATAAAACATTGCTGCAGAAACTTCGTCGATAACCTGGACCCATGCCATCTGCCTTAACACTACAGGCATTCTCACTGGGAAAGTGTCCTAGTTTGCATGTTCTCCACTTAAAAACTCTTCTTCAAACTCCTGATCTTCCATGTCTGGCCAATTTAATAGTGAGGGACAAGCAAAATTTTGAATGTACTCACAAGCAACGCATGATTTATAATAGAATAATATGCAAGCATCTATTACTAAGTAGGCATTTTACGGAAAGCTAGTTTTTCTTATGCAAGTATGATCAATATTGATTAGAAATAATGAATGCGTCTGCAAAAAGTATTAAGAGGTTAAAGACATCAACATCGAGAAATAGTTATGAACAACTCAGTCTCAGGCTCATTGTGACTTCCTTATGAATCTCATCACAATACTTCCAACCCAACTTTTGTAAAATCCGAAAATAGTTTAAGCAGCATCACCCAACTGTCCTTGATCCTGGGCACGGCTATTCTGTTAGTTTTACACTCTGCAAAGGTTGCACACTTTACCCACAAGATTCGGGGAACTTTCATGTCAGCCATGACCCGCGGTACCTCAAGTACCCGGGATAAGCACCCGATCAGTACTTTTCCTAGACGTTGCTCACATAGAGTCCACTTTCTTGGTAATAGCCCCCGTGCCACAACCATTCTCACACATTTTACTATGTCCGTGGAGCCTCGCCCCCAGACTTATCACATAACTCATGCACGGGGGTACCAACGGTGTGTCTGGTGCCCTATAAAAAATAGTCATGGTTGCCTATCCAAGCACGACCTTATCTCGAGAGTGACAATGCTACTCCCGCCACTAGTAATGTGTCACACCCTAGCTAGTTCTTGCATTAGAGTGTTGCATCATGTCTATTTTTTCAACAGAAACCTGAAATGGGAATGACAGAACTCCCAGCCCCCTCTGAAACAAACTAGGGTTTACTAAAAATATTTTCGATGAACCTGAATGCCCTTCTAAATGTCCATCATTTTGCCTTGGTTCGAACCTTTGCCAAAAGTGGTGCACAATTTCCTAGGTCATCCTAAGGTCTTTGGATTAAATCATAAGTATTTGAATTTGGGCATTTAAAATTTATAAAATATTTCAAATGTCCAAATATTCCCAATCTAAATGTTTCATGTTGGAAATATTCCAACAATGGACCAGAGTAGTTTGGTGAATTTTAGAACCTTTAGGTATTTTAAATAATTCAACAAAGTTGCGAAAGAATTAAATAAAGAAAACAGAAGAAAACTTACCGGCGCCACCACCGCCCACCAGCCAGCCCACTGGCCGCCCAGCCCGCATCACCGCCACCGAGCTGCTTGGCTTGCTGAGCAGGCAGCCAAGGTGCTCGGCGGCAAGACGCAGCTCGCCACGCAGCTGCACGCCGCTCTGCCGCCCTCTCGCCGCCTCGCTGCCTTGGGCGAGCTCCATGTCGCGCCCGGACCTCCCGGACATCTCCATTCGCCCCAGCTCCTCTCCCTCGCTACCACGCCATGGCCGATGCCACTGCCGCGCCGCACCGCCGCCAGAGCCGCGCTCTCCGTCGTCTCCACGCCGCGCCACCGTGTCGAAGCTCCGCCGCCCTCTACTCCTTCGAGCTAGCCGAGCCCGGAAGGCCACGTGCCCAAGCCGCCGCACCAACCTCGCCCAACCGCCATCGCCGGAGATCCCCTTCACCGCCGCCGCCAGATCAGCTCGTCCCGACCACGCCGTCTGCTCCGCCGAGACCGCTGTGAGCTGGGCTACCTTCCTTCCTCTCTTTCTCGCCACGCGCACCACAGCGAGCACACGGCTCACCAAGACGCGTTGCCGCGCGGACCTCGCCGCCGACGTGCTCCCGGCCGCCCTCCGCCACCTCACCTTGTCCATCGCGCCACCACGTCGCGTTGAGCTAACTGCACTCCCGCACCTCACCGCACACTCTAGTCACGAGTTCGACTTCAACCGAACTCCGACAGCCGCCAAAGTCGCCGCCGGCGCCAACTCCGGCCACCCCGACCCCAACGGACTCCACCAAGAGCCGCGGCTCGTCCTCAGCTTCACTCCGATGGCCTCCGCGACCCATTTGGTGGCCGGAACGGCCAAAACCACTTCCGCCACCGCGTCGGGCTCGCCGGCGGCTAAACGCCGGCGGGTTTGACTCTGACTTTGACCACGAGTGGGCCCAGGTTGACCCCCCGGGGTCTATGACATGTGGGCCCCCTCTGCTAACTATATCAATTTAGTTAAAACTTAATTTAATTAGTCTAATTACCCAATGACATGCGGGACCCACTGGTCAGTTTGACCTGACCAGCCCGTTGACCACTGACGTCATCATGACATAGTGCTGACGCAGTAATTTAATTACTGGAATTATTTTTACACAGGAAATTCCAGAAATTGTTGCAAACTTCAAAAATTCATAGAAATTAATCTGTAGCTCCAAATGAAACAAATTATATATGAAAAATGATCAGAAAAATCCAATCTTTCCATCTGTACTAGTTTCATGCATGTTTACAGAAGCTAACCTACTGTTTATCACAGAACAAGATAAAGCTCTTTAAATGGCAACACATGAGTTTGAACCTTGAATCTTTGGTTCAAATTAGTTCAAACCCATCCGTTCTTAGTTGCATTAGCCCAATGCACTCATTTTGCCATGTCTCATTGCATGCATCATATTGTTGCATCCTGTTTGGTAATGCTGTGTATCGGTGCTCTCTGCGGCAGGTTCTGCCCCCGAGGAGTACCGTGATAACCCCGACGAAGAGCAATACCCGTGCACCGACCCGTCAGGCAAGCAACCAACCATTTGATCATATCGATAAAATCCCATATTCTTGCTCCCGCTCTCGTTTACTGCATTAAGACAACGCGATTCAAACTGCTGTGTGCTGCGGTAGTTGAACCCATTTCCTCTGCATGACCTGTCATTGCCACAGTAACTAGATGAAACCCACTAGCATGTGTAGGAGTTGATTGAGCCAAATGATTGTGTTGATCCTACCTTGCTATGCCTGCTATGCTTAGAGTCGTGTCAGGTCTGGTTCATCTGGGTGATGGCTAGAGTGAAATGATCGAGTCGGTATGAGAGTAAGGTGTTGAACACGATTTGGTAAAGGTATCGATGAGAGGCCATGTAGGAGTACATGGTGGGTTGTTTCATTGAGGCCGCCTTAAGCAATCGTGATCTCAGATGTGTGATTTAAGATTCAGCTACTACCATGCATTGGGCCCAAACCAATGGACCCTCTCGGCTTCTTATTCACCCTAGTCTTCGTCCGGGAGTTGCAAGTAGTTTCGTGTTTGTAGCCTCATCGAGGCCGTGGACAGCGCTGACCGTAGGGGTGGGCTGTGATGCGGTAGGTACGTGGCACGGTGTACCGGATGCCCGCTTGGTATCTCGGGAACCCTGTTCACATCGCTTGGGGCTGTGAGCGAAACTTGGTCGAACTCCTCATAGATGGAACCCAAATAGGCGATAAACCCGGACTAGAGACTTAGGTGTCTAGGTAGGTCGTGGCCGACACCCACGCTGGGCTTCCGTTTGAAGGTTGCCGAGTACATGTCGTAAAAACGGCGGTAAGTGGTGAGAGCGTGTATGAAGAAGTACACCCCTGCAGGGTTAACATCATCTATTCGAATAGCCGCGTCCGCGGTAAAGGACTACTTGGTTGCCTATACAGCTCATAGACAAGTAAATGGATACTACTAAAAGCCTCAAGATAAGCGTGAGTGCCGAGGATGGCTCTTCCGTGGGAAGGCGGAGGTGGATCCTCGGTAGTGTATTGAAGTGATGAGTAGTGGACTCGAGTGCGCAAAACTATTTCAAGTTGGTGTCTCGTAGGATAGCTTAGCCATGAGTCAAAGCTGGCTTGCTGCAATAACCCCACCAACCCTTCTTGATAATATGCATGTATGTAGGGTCTGATGTAAGTCTTGCCGAGTACCTTTGTACTCATGTTGCTTTAATTTACATTTTTCAAGATGCCACAAACCCTTCCGACGGGTTCTTCGTGACGCTGACATCGATGAGTAGACTAAGGCCCGTGGTGATCCCGAGCAAGTGAAGGACCATGTAGTATAGCTAGGCTTACCCAAGCCTCTTTTATTTTACTAGTTGTCTCAGTACTCGGACAAAACACTTCATTGTTGGCTTGTATGCTTGTATGACTTGTATGTGGGTCGTGTGACCCGTACTTGTGTGTATGCTATGTATGGCTCTCTCGAGCCCTTAAATAAAGTACTTGTGTCGTAGAGTCATGTTGTGATGCCTTGTTGTATTTGCACATATCGAGCATATTGTGTGTATGATTGAAATGCTTGGTATGAGTGGATCGACTATCTAGTTGTTTATCTTTAGTAGCCTCTCTTACTGGAAATGTCTCCTAGTGTCTCCACCGAGCCATGGTAGCTTGCTACCGCTCCGAACACTTAGGCTGGCCGGCATGTGTCCTTCTTCGCTCTGTGTCTCGTCCCTTACGGGAAATGTCACGCATTGAGTACCGGAGTCCTGTTAGCCCGCTACAGCCCGGTTTACGGAGTCCTGTTAGCCCAAAGGCTACAGCCCGAACTTACTTGCGATGACCGACACGCTCGATGCTTTGGGTCATGGATGCTTGTCCTCGTAAGTCTGTGCCACTTTGGGTTTACGACTAGCTATGTCACCGGGCTCCTTTTCATATGGATGCTAGCGACACTATCATATACGCAGCCAAAAGGCGCAAACGGTCCCGGCTAAGGTAAGGCGACACCGTTGGGATACCGTGCGTGAGGCCGCAAAGTGATATGATGTGTTACTGTGCTAGATCGATGTGACATTGAGTCGGGTCCCGACAAATATTGGCATCGAGCCGGACTGCTGTAGGTTCTCCAAGCCAAACCGGTCGATGTTGAGTCTAGAAATGCTTTAGTTATATGTAGGGAATTGATTGTGGGATGGTACGTAAGGCTCTTTTTACTCCTTTACCTCATGACATTCTCGATCCGAGTCACCCATTCTTCCACCGGGTTTAAGGATTAGGATCTCTTCTCTCTATTAGGTTCACGTGTTACTAATCGGTAGTACCTTATAAGTTTGATGGTTACAAGCCTGGTTCAGTTTTACTATCCTGATTTGTTACTAAGTTGGACCCGTAACCTTGATATGATATTGTTGAGTGGCTATGAAACTCTTTGTAAGATGTCTCAAATCCTTTGAGCATTTACAATCGTTATGTCATCCAAATTCTGCCGAAATTCTAATGTCTTTGCATTGTGGTTATAAGCTTCGATGGCCACTCGTGACCAAAATCAAGTGGTTTGTCCGACCAGATGCATTGGTGTGACCGCCATACAGCTATGCTAGTTCGGTTATGATCGAAGCGGGATATCGCTGGTATCCCGAATACACAGCTTGAAGAGCAAGATCGAGATTTTAATCAAAGCCAGATCTCGCACCGCCGTGGTATTTCCCTCTTATCCTGGTTCCACCGAGGCCCTTCACAGCTCCTATGGACTTGGTGTTACTATTGATATGGCGGTGCAAGATGCTGCGATTCTATGATGACCATCATGCGAGTCAGATCGGCTCGCTTCGCAACACCGACTTCCCAGATATGCCCGTTCACTTCTGAGCGCTTTGGTTATCTTCGAGCCATCTATGCCGATTCCATCGGAGGACTCACTAACCCGCACCACCGCCGAGTTGCTCGAGGACAAGGACCAAGAGAGTCGGGCCTTGAGGATGGAGTTCTTCAACGCCTGCTTGATCACCGGGCCACTTTGACTCGCTTTGCACCCGCTGCTCAAGCCGGATATATGGATATGAGAGACCTGTATCCTGTTAGATCTGCTCTGCCGGACATGATGGATTGGCGTGATGTGGGGGGCATCACCCCACCTCATGGTCCCCACAGGCCACCATTTGTTGGTCCAAGACCTCACCCATGCCCTTATGGTCCACAGGCTCCTCAGGACCGTCTGTTTCCGGACGATCACGTTGAACTCCCAGGCTACGGAGGAGACTTCTATGAGAACTACTACGGAGACGTCTGAGTTAGTAGTAGTCTCACTAGTATTGTAATAGTTGTATTTCCACCGTCCTGCGTGACTCGTGTTATACGACTTAGTGTGTACTAATTCCGGAGGTGTAAGAAAAATAATGTATAGGAGCTTGGTATGCCTCCGACGAGATGTAATCTTCCTTTCACCGTAGTAGTACTTTGTTTGGTCTTGTACTAAACCTTGTATGGTGTGTATGACAATGGAATAAAGAAGCGTTTCAGATTCACCATGTCATACGGATGATCATCTTGCATTCCAAGTTATCCATTACATTCTACATTTCTATGTTAGAATCTTGCCATCCTGGACTAAATCCTTGTCTTGTTTTTCCTAGGACGGTTAACACCCGCAACAACCCTGCTCCGCCAGAGCAGGCCGAAGGCAGCAGAGTTGGAGAAGCGAACCGGCCTCACCCTCCTTCTCTGGCCGGGTTATGCCGAGGCCGAGAGAAACAAACGGAGACCAACCGCTTGTTGGGCGCATCGAATGTAACACAGACATCATCGGAGAAATAATTTGGTGTCGCCGGTGACTTCATCAAGTTACACCCACCTACCTTCCACCACTCCGCCGAGCCTCTCGACGCCGATGATCGGCTTCCCAAAGATTACTCACAAGCTGCGCTTCAGATCGTAGCCGAGGTCGACAAGGTCACCTTTGCTGCATATCATCTTGAAGGCCCCGCCAGTCTCTGGTGGGAGAACTATATGGATATGCGCCCAGTTGGCCATGTCACTACTTGGGCAGAATTCAGCGAGGCTTTCCGTGAACATCACATTCCGGAGGGTCTCATGGATCGTAAACGTCAGGAGTTCTGCAGTTTCACCCAAGGTCGTCTCTCCGTGGACGCCTACAGCAGAGAGTTCGGTAATCTCGCACGCTATGCCACCGAAGAGGTCTCCATCGACGCCAAGAAACAGCAAGGTTCCGCAAGGGACTTAGCCCGAACTTCGCCGAGATCTCCGTCGCATGAGTGCACCTCTTCCGAAGCTTGTTAACAAAGCCATCAGCGCTGAAACGGGTCGACCGATTTCAAGCAACACGCAAGCATGGCCGTGATATGGGTTCTCATCCGTGCCGACCACGAAGCGCCGGGTGTGGGTGCCTAATACGCCTCGCCACCCAGATTCACACCGAGGCCATCCTTCAGCGCCTCGCCCGATTCAAAGAAGATGCACCAGCTAAGCCCTATGGTGGGCCAACCAACAATGCTCCTCTATGCGCCAACCCCGTGACGAGCTTCAAATGTGGGGAATCAGGCCACTACATGCGCGATTGTCCTCAGACCAACCCCAACCAGCCTGCAAAAGCTGTTGGCCGTGGCAAGCCAGCCAGAAAGGTGTTCTATGCCAAGCCGCCACCACCGCGTGGCCATGTTAATTGTGTCTCACCAAGAGGCCCAAGAGGATCCCAACGTCGTGCTCGGTATGCTTCTTGTTAATTGCCACCCGGCATCCGTTCTTTTCGACATCGAGCATCTCATTCATTCATATCCGAAAGCTATGCTCGCTTGCACAACACCGCATTCAAGGATATGCCCACCTCCATGGTAATTCAAACCCGGGATCCAAATGGCAAACTTCTAGAGTAAGCCATGGAAATGAAATTCAGGTCGACAGACTTGTTTTCCTTGCATCGCTGATAGCTCCCAAATCTTCGGATATAAATATCATCTTGGGTATGGATTGGATGTCAGCCCACCATGCCAAGATTGATTGTTTCTCTAGGACTGTTCAACTTACGCACCCTCGGAAAGATAGTCAATGTCTTGACCCGAATATCCAAGCGCCAACTATATTCTCTTAATGCCACCATTGCGGACCTCAAGACGCCCCGGTAGTCCGTGATTTTCCGGATGTCTTTCGGAGAAGAATTGCCGGTGTTCCACCCGATGAGATGTTGAGTTCGTGATAGACCTCATTTCAGAACTGCCCCAATTTCTAGAAGACCCTATAAGATGGCACCCCTAGAACTAGCCGAACTTAAGAAACAACTCGATGAGTCCTTGAAAAGGGTTTCATCCGTCCTAGTTCATCTCCTTGGGCTTGCCCGTCCTCTTCGTCAAGAAGAAGGATGGTACGGATCGGATGGTTGTAGATTATCGACCCGCCAACTTGGTCACAATTAAGAACAAGTATCCGCTTCCGTGATCAACGATCCGTATGATCAGCTCGCAGGATCCTCGGTCTTTCTAAGATGGATTTGAGGTTAGGCTACCATCAAATCAAAATCCAAACAGGACATTCCCAAAACGGCCTTTGTTACTCGTTACGGCCAATACGAGTACACCGTCATGTCCTTCGGTTCAACCAACGCCCAGCCACCTTCTCCCGCTAATGAACTCAATCTTCATGGAGTATTTGGATAAATTAAATCGTGGTTTACCTCGATGATATACTCATCTACTCTAAGAACGAGGAAGAACATGCCGAACATCTAAGGCTAGTGTTGATGAAACTTCGAGAGCATCGCCTTTATGCCAAGTTTTCTAAGTGCGAATTTTGGCTGCCGTATGACCTATCTAGGACATGTAATTTCGGTAAAGGTATTGTTGTCAACCCCGAGCGAAGTTCAAGCCGCCCTTAATTGGACTCCACCTGAATCGGTCAAGCAAGTTTGAGTTTCCTTGGCTTAGCGAGCTATTGTCGCCGCTTTGTCGAGAACTTCTCCAAAGTTGCTAAACCTCTAACCGAACTCCTCAAGAAGGATAAAAAGTTCGAGTGGACTCCACAATGTGAGCACAGTTTTCAGAACCGAAAAGACGTTTAACTTCGCTCCCGCATCGTACCGCCAGATTTCTAAGGACTTTGTTATCTATTGCGACGCCTCGCGACAAGGACTAGGCTGTATTCTCATGCAAGATCGGCACGTAATTGCTTATGCTTCAAGACAATTACACCCACATGAGGAAAACTATCCTACTCATGATCTAGAGCTTGCAGCTGTAGTCCATGCACTAAAAACCTGGCGACATTACCTTCTTGGTAACCGTTGTGAAATCTACACCGATCACCAAAGTCTGAAGTACATATTCACCCAACCAGATTTGAATCTTAGGCAAAGACGTTGGGTTGAGTTGATCACAGATTTCGACTTAGGAATAACTTATACCCTAGGGAAAGCCAACGTCATGGCTGATGCGCTAACTCGTAAATCTTATTGCAACAACCTGATGTTGCAACAAAGTCAACCACTTCTCCATGAGGAATTTCGGAAGCTTAACCTTCACATTGTTCCTCAAGGATTCCTTTCCACCTTGGTGGCGAAACCTTCCTTACGGATCAGATCATCAAAGCCCGTAAGGTAGATCCGGAATTTCCGCATCAAAAGAAACATCAAGAAAGGAGTTGCGGATTGTTTCTCCGTTGATGATCAAGGAGTCGTATACTTCGGAAACCGCCTAGTGGTTCCTAAAGTACGAAACCTGCGGCGATTGATCCTTAAAGAAGCTCATGAATCTCCTCTCACCATTCATCCCGGTAGCACTAAAATGTATCAGGACCTACGCCAGAGGTTCTGGTGGACTAGGATGAAGAGAGACATTGCTCAATTTGTTGCTAACTGCGACGTCTGTCGTCGTGTAAAGGCAGAGCATCAACGGCCTGCTGGCACCCTTCAACCCTTAGCTATTCCTGAATGGAAATGGGATAAAATCAGTATGGATTTCATCACTGGTTTTCCCAGGACCAAGAGAGGGAATAATGCTATCTTTGTCGTTATCGACCGCCTCTCCAAAGTAGCCCATTTCTTACCTGTTCGCGAGAGTATAACCGCTAGTCAACTAGCAGACTTGTACATCTCCCGAATAGTGTCTCTTCATGGTGTTCCATTGGAAATTAACTCGGATCGAGGAAGTCTCTTTACCTCTCGATTTTGGGGAAGTTTCCAAAACGCTATGGGAACCCATCTTTCCTTTAGCACTGCTTTTCACCCTTAATCAAGTGGTCAAGTAGAATGCGTCAACCAAATCCTAGAAGACATGCTTCGAGCTTCTGTTATCTCGTTCGGAAAGGATTGGGAGAAATGCCTTCCATTTGCCGAATTTGCTTATAACAACAGCTATCAATCTAGCTTGGGCAAAGCACCTTTTGAAGTTCTCTATGGACGAAGGTGTCGAACACCTCTTAACTGGTCAGAAACCGGGGAAAGACAATTCTTTGGCCCGGATATGATCCAGGAAGCAGAAGAGCAAGTTCGCATCGTTCGTGAAAAGTTGAAAACAGCCCAATCTCGTCAAAAGAGTCAATATGACCGAAAACATAAGGCTATGACTTACGAGGTTGACGAGAAGGCTTACCTTCGGGTTACTCCTCTGAAGGGAACCCATCGTTTCGGCATCAAAGGCAAATTGGCTCCTTGCTACATTGGACCCTTTCGCATTCTTGCCAAACGAGGAGAAGTTGCCTACCAATTGAACTACCTCCGATCTCTCCAAAGTCCACGATGTCTTCCACGCTTCTCAACTCAGCGTTGCTTCTCGGATCCTATCCATGGAGTGGACCACGAAACGCTTGATCTTCAAGATAATCTCACTTATCGAGAATACCCGCTCAGATCCTCGATCAAGCCGAGCGCACCACTCGACGGCATAATATCTAGTTTCTCAAGGTTCAATGGTCGCACCATTCCGAGAAGGAAGCTACTTGGGAAAGGGAGGATCGTCTTCGACTTGAGTACCCCGCCTTCTTTCCGGAGGAACCTAAATCTCGGACGAGATTCTTTTGAGTGGGGTGAGTTGTCACACCCTAGCTAGTTCTTGCATTAGAGTGTTGCATCATGTCTATTTTTTCAATGAAACCTGAAATGGGAATGACAGAACTCCCAAATTTCTCCTCAACAAACTAGGGTTTACTAAAAATATTTTCGATGAACCTGAAATGCCCTTCTAAAATGTCCATCATTTTTGCCTTGGTTCGTAACCTTGCCAAAAGTGGTGCACAATTTCCTAGGTCATCCTAAGGTCTTTGGATTAAATCATAAGTATTTGAATTTGGGCATTTAAAATTTATAAAATATTTCAAATGTCCAAATATTCCCAATCTAAAATGTTTCATGTTGGAAATATTCCAATAATGGACCAGGAGTAGTTTGGTGAATTTTAGAACCTTTAGGTATTTTAAATAATTCAACAAAGTTGCGTAAGAATTAAATAAAGAAAACAGAAAGAAAACTTACTGGCGCCACCACCGCCCACCAGCCAGCCCACTGCCGCCCAGCCTGCCACCGCCAATGAGCTGCTTGGCTTGCCAGCAGCAGCCAAGGTGCTCGGCGGCAGACCGCAGCTCGCCACGCAGCTGCACGCCGCTCTGCCGCCTCTCGCCGCCCGCTGCCTTGGACGAGCTCCACGTCGCGCCCGGACCTCCCGGACATCTCCATTCGCCCCAGCTCTCTCCTCGCGCCCCACGCCATGGCCGACGCCACTGCCGCCGCACCGCCGCCGTAGCCGCGCTCTCCGTCGTCTCCACGCCACGCCACCGTGTCCAGAAGCTCCGCCGCCGTCCACTCCTTCGAGCTAGCCGAGCCCCGAGCGCTCGCGTGCCCCGAAGCCGCCGCACCAACCTCGCCTAAACCGCCATCGCCGAGATCCCTTCGCCGCCGCCGCGCGCATCAGCTCGTCCCCGACCACGCCGTCTGCTCCGCCGAGACCGCTGTGAGCTGGGCTACCTTCCTTCCTCTCTTTCGCCACGCGCACCACAGAAAGCACACGGCTCACCCAAGACGCGCCGTCGCGGACCTCGCCGCCGACGTGCTCCCGCCGCCCTCCGCCACCTCACCTTGTCCATCGCGCCACCATGTCGCGTTGGAGCTAACCGTGCACTCCCGCACCTCACCGCACACTCTAGTCACGAGTTCGACTTCAACCGAACTCCGGCGGCCGCCAAAGTCGCCGCCGGCGCCAACTCCGGCCACCCCGACCCCAACGGACTCCACCAAGAGCCGCGGCTTGTCCTCAGCTTCACTCCGATGGCCTCCTCGACCCATTTGGTGGCCGGAACGGCCAAAACCACTTCCGCCACCGCGTCGGGCTCGCCGGCGGCTAAACGCCGGCGGGGTTTGACTCTGACTTTGACCACGAGTGGGCCCAGGTTGACCCCTGGGTCTATGACATGTGGGCCCCCTCTGCTAACTAAATCAATTTAGTTAAAACTTAATTTAATTAGTCTAATTACCCACTGACATGCGGGACCCACTGGTCAGTTTGACCTGACCAGCCCGTTGACCACCGACGCTCATCATGACATAGTGCCGACGCAGATAATTTAATTATCGGAATTATTTTTACACAGAAATTCCGAAATTGTTGCAAACTTCAAAAATTCATAGAAATTAATCAGAGCTCCAAATGAAACAAATTATATATGAAAAATGATCAGAAAAATCCAATCTTTCCATCTGTACTAGTTTCATGCATGTTTACAGAAGCTAACCTGCTGTTTATCACAGAACAAGATAAAGCTCTTTAAATGGCAACACATGAGTTTGAACCTTGAATCTTTGGTTCAAATTAGTTCAAACCCATCCGTTCTTAGTTGCATTAGCCCAATGCACTCATTTTGCCATGTCTCATTGCATGCATCATATTGTTGCATCCTGTTTGGTAATCGTTGTGTATCGGTGCTCTCTCGGCGTGTTCTCGCCCCGAGGAGTACCGTGATAACCCCGACGAAGAGCAATACCGTGCACCGACCCATCGTGCAAGCAACCAACCATTTGATCATATCGATAAAATCCCATATTCTTGCTCCCGCCTCGCATCGCATTAAGACAACGCGATTCAAACTGCTGTGTGCTGCGGTAGTTGAACCCATTTCCTCTGCATGACTGTCATTGCCACAAGAATTAGATGAAACCCACTAGCATGTGTAGGAGTTGATTGAGCCAAATGATTGTGTTGATCCTACCTTGCTATGCCTGCTATGCTTAGAGTCGTGTCGTCCGGTTCATCCGGGTGATGGCTAGAGTGAAATGATCGAGTCGGTATGAGAGTAAGGTGTTGAACACGATTTGGTAAAGGTATCGATGAGAGGCCATGTAGGAGTACATGGTGGGTTATTTCATTGAGGCCGCCCTTAAGCAATCGAGATCTGTATGTGTGATTTAAGATTCAGCTACTACCATGCATTGGGCCCAAACCAATGGACCCTCTCGGCTTCTTATTCACCCTAGTCTTCGTCCGTGAGTTGCAAGTAGTTTCCGTGTTTGTAGCCTCATCGGAGGCCGTGGATAGAGCTGACCGTAGGGGTGGGCTGTGATGCGGTAGGTACGTGGCACGGTGTACCGGATGCCCGTTTGGTATCTCGGGAACCCTGTTCACATCGTTTGGGGCTGTGAGCGAAACTTCGGCCGGAACTCCTCATAGATGGAACCCAAATAGGCGATAAACCTGGACTAGAGACTTAGGTGTCTAGGTAGGTCGTGGCCGACACCCACGTTGGGCTTCCGTTTGAAGGTTGCCGAGTACATGTCGTGTAAACGGCGGTAAGTGGTGAGAGTGTGTATGAAGAAGTACACCCCTGCAGGGTTAACATCATCTATTCGAATAGCCGCGTCCGCGGTAAAGGACTACTTGGTTGCCTATACAGCTCATAGACAAGTAAATGGATACTACTAAAAGCCTCAAGATAAGCGTGAGTGCCGAGGATGGCTCTTCCGTGGGAAGGCGGAGGTGGATCCTCGGTAGTGTATTGAAGTGATGAGTAGTGGACTCGAGTGCGCAAAACTATTTCAAGTTGGTGTCTCGTAGGATAGCTTAGCCATGAGTCAAAGCTGGCTTGCTGCAATAACCCCACCAACCCTTCTTGATAATATGCATGTATGTAGGGTCTGATGTAAGTCTTGCTGAGTACCTTTGTACTCATGTTGCTTTAATTTACATTTTTCAGAAGATGCCACAAACCCTTCCGACGGGTTCTTCGTGAGACGCTGACATCGATGAGTAGACTAAGGCCCTGTGGTGATCCCGAGCAAGTGAAGGACCATGTAGTATAGCTAGGCTTACCCAAGCCTCTTTTATTTTACTAGTTGTCTGTACTCAGACAAAACACTTCCGCTGTTGGCTTGTATGCTTGTATGACTTGTATGTGGGTCGTGTGACCCGTACTTGTGTGTATGCTATGTATGGCTCTCTGAGCCCTTAAATAAAGTACTTGTGTCGTAGAGTCATGTTGTGATGCCTTGTTGTATTTGCACATATCGAGCATATTGTGTGTATGATTGAAATGCTTGGTATGAGTGGGATCTGACTATCTAGTTGTTTATCTTTAGTAGCCTCTCTTACCGGAAATGTCTCCTAGTGTCTCCACCGAGCCATGGTAGCTTGCTACCGCTCCTAACACTTAGGCTGGCCGGCATGTGTCCTTCTTCGCTCTCGTGTCTGTCCCTCACGGGAAATGTCACGCATTGAGTACCGGAGTCCTGTTAGCCCGCCATGCCCCGGTTTACGAGTCCTGTTAGCCCAAAGCTACAGCCCGAACTTACTTGCGATGACCGACACGCTCGATGTTGGGTCATGGATGCTTGTCCCTGTAAGTCTGTGCCACTTTGGGTTTACGACTAGCTATGTCAGCCCGGGCTCCTTTTCATATGGATGCTAGCGACACTATCATATACGTGTGCCAAAAGGCGCAAACGGTCCCGGGCTAAGGTAAGGCGACACCCGTTGGGATACCGTGCGTGAGGCCGCAAAGTGATATGATGTGTTACAGGCTAGATCGATGTGACATTGAGTCGGGGTCCTGACATAATGCTGGCTCCATGCTATCACGAACTAGGTAATAAATAAGGCCCTATCCCATAGCAAGGTAGTGTGGTTGCACATGTTTAGTTGGGACAGTCGACAAATCTTAAATCTAATCTGGTTTTGAAAACAACACACTCACTTAACTCGGTACACCAATTCTTCACCAAGTAGTTACCTAGCTCATCATCATCTCCCAAGGGCATTAGTGTCACCTAGTGGGGTTTTCAAAAGTCTTTGTTAAACCACACTTGTTTTTACCATGCATAACCCTGCCCCGGTTTGCGTAGCTAGAGTCTACAATAGCAATCTACTTCCTACCAAAACAACCCTAAGCAAGGGTATAGTTATGAACAATGCAAGTATCAATGGAAATATGCAACGGAGGCAAGCCTAGGAAGGTTGCCAGTAAAGATATCATGCCTTCGGTAACACAACGGAATATGCTATTATTATGTAAAAAGGGTTTATCATGGTCAAAGGGTTGCCTGCCTTGGCGGGCTTGATCTTTGAAGTCTTAAACCTCATCAAACAGGGTTTCTAAACGTCGCAAAAGAATAATGGGAAAATAAGGCAATAGGAAAATAAAAGTTCTCATAAAAATTGAACCCATTTTTGTTAAATACTAGGGTGAAAACTATGAATACCAAAATTCTTAGTTTGGGACTTGGAGCTATAAAAGCAGAGATATGGATTTTTAAAGGTGGATTTATATGCTTCAGTTTGAATTGTCAGAAAAGTGTTAAGGTGTCATAGACCTAGAATCATGTAGTTTAAACAGTGGCAATTAGTTGCATCAGTGAGCATCATGCATCATCCTTCAATTTTTCGAAACTTGAATTGAGGATTTTTAAAGCCTCAAAAATCCATTTTAAAAGAAGGGCAAGAACCGTGAAAATTGTATTCAATGAAACCAAAATGTCCTTAATTAATGTTTGATAACTTTGGCAAGGGTTTTGGTCCAAACAAAATATTATTAACATTTTTAAGGATTAATTTTGGTCATTGAATTTAAATCATATTGTATTTGAATTTTTAGTTATATTGATATAACTACAATATATCTTCAAATGCTTCTAAAATAATTTATGTGCCTTTGGGAAAGGTCCTTGAAGCAACATAGAAATATTCAAAGGATTTTGGCATTGTTTGAATTCAAAACAATGACAAAAGAATTAAATAAAACAGAAAAAAATAAAAAACAGAGAAAAACTTACCTGGCCAATCCTGCAGCCTGGCCCCGCCCACCTACCCCCATCGCGTCGTCTTCCTCCCGCCAGTAGCAGCAGGTGTATGTCGACGCATGCGCAGCCACGACCACCTCCTGAGGCCCATCCTTCTTCTTGATCCCATGCTTGGAGATACCCTGGAGCCCTTCGGTCCTCTCCTCCTTCACTGGCCACTCTTCTCCCAGCCATTGCTCGTCCCCAAGCTCATCTAAGAGCAGCAATGGCCGCCACTCGACGTCCTCGCAGCCACCATCCGCCCCTCGCCCCCCTAGTCCATCCAATCTCCCCACCAAGATGTTGCAGACCTATTTACCGAAGCAGACGAGCGGGAGGCACCGCAAATGTCACCTTCATCATCATCTTCACTGACAGGCATTGGAGAGCACTGATGTCGATTCGCTAGAGTCAACACCTCCCCTACCTCACCGACGACGTCGTCGAGTCCGTTATGAGCCTGTGAGCATTTTCCATCACCTCCCACTCTCACATTCCTCCTCTATCCGCCGCCCCACGAGCACCCGAGCTCCGTCCATCATGACGACCGATGAGCTCGACGCTCTTGAGCTCCTCCGCTCAAACACGTCACTCTGTCGTGCTCCTGGAGTACTCAGCGTGCCTCAAAGCCCCTCCACTGACCTCCTCGCACCCTACAGCCTCGCCGTGTTCAAGCTTGAGTCACAGTCCTAATTTGGCTCGTCGCCAATGTCGATTCTGGTGACCTCGTGACCTGCTGCTGCCTCTGTTGGATGGGCGGGAGGAAGGGCTACAGCCTGGCGCCCTTAGCGCGTTGAACCGCTACCGGAGCAGTGTTTTCGGCGAGCGTCTGCCACGGTTTTCGTCGCCGCCGAACAAACTCTAGCGAGTTGACGTGGCGCTAGCTTATTAGGCTATCCACCAGATTGGCACTAACTAGTTGACCCTTGGGTCACGAACGTACGGGTCTGGCCTGCTGACAGTTTTTGGTTAGGACAAAAGTTAACACTAATTATGTTGTTAGTGAGATGGGTCACTGACCAGTGGGCTATTTTTTTGTTTCAATATAGTACCAAGTAAAGCCATTGGGATTATGTTTGGTGATAGTTGATTTTATCTTGTTGGAAACAGAAACTTTTGCATCCAGTAAAATAATTTTCGCAAACCAAGGAACCGACGAAAGCTTCTGTTTTTTACAAAAGATTGATATACAAATTTCCTACATCTTCCTAATTTTTTAGGATTTCTAGAGTCGCAGAAGTATGGTTAGAGTAAACATTACTACAAACTGTTCTGTTTTTGGCAGATTCTATTTTCAATGCATTGTTTGCTTGTTTTCTAATTTCTATGGCTTGTATTGCTCATAAATTGTGGAAATGATAAGGTACAGTAGGCATTGTGTGAGAACAATTATGAATCTTGTCTTTGATAGTACCAAAGTGAATGTTTTCTCTTTATCATACTAACCTATCTCACGAAGTTCCGTTAAGTTTTGTGTGATTGAAATTTCAAGTTTTGGGTGAGATATCGATATGAGGAGAATAAGGAGTGACACGACCCTAAGCTTGGGTATGCCCAAGGCACCCCAAGGTAATATTCACGGAAGATCCAAGAAACTAAGCTTGGAGATGCCCCGGAAGGCATCCCCTCTTTTGTCTTCAACATTATCGGTAACCACACTTGGAGCTATATTTTCATTCATCACATGATATGGGTTTTGCTTGGAGTGTCATTTTAGTTTGTTAGGATTTTCTTTATTTTATTTAGAATAATGTTTTGCATCATTTCAATAAAAATGTCAAGTATAGCCTTTGACATCCTTATTTTCCAAGTCTATATGTGGCTGAATGAAAACTTAAAGTTGCACGGTAGTGCATGAATTCTTGCAAAAATTCAAAATGTGATAAACGTTTATTTTTTTGCAAAATAATCTATGATAATTTTTCTCCAGTTTGGTATATTTTTAGAATTTTTAAAGTTAGATAAGTATGAATCTTCTTGCATTCTTTATAGACTGTTCTGTTTTGACATATTGTTGTTATGTTTGCATTGTTTGCATATGTTTGGTTGTTTAATGATTCTATTTGAGGATTAGATTATTAAATATGCAGAGGCATTTAGAGTGCAATGTTAAATAATAATTTTAGTAATTTTCTACAGTAGAGAATGATAAGGTTACTGCATTGATTTATACTAACTATCTCACAAGTTCTTGTTGAGTTTTGTGTGGATGAAGTTTTTAAGATTTAGGGAAACTGTGATATAATAGGAATTAAGGAGACACAAAATCTAGAGCTTGGGGATTCCCAAGGCATCCCAAGATAATATTTCAAGAAGTCTCAAGCAACGAAGCTTGGGGATGCCCCGGTAGGCATCCCACCTTTCATCATTAGCAATTATCGGTTTGTATCGGTTGAGCCTAAGTTTTTGCTTCTTCACATCATGCGTGCCATTCTTGGAATGTCATTTTATTTTGTTTTTCTTGTTGTTTTAAGAAAATACTTATATCTGAATGTTTTTAATAAAAGAGAGTCTGTCGGTGTACAATAGTATGGGCCTTTCTGTACCCCTTACTTGAGCACGAGTAGTCGTTGCCACACCTGCGGAAGGCTTGCCCGGGCAGTGGAAGATAGAATACAAGACTAGCAAAAGACGAGCTATGCCTCCCCGACAACATCTTTGCCTGGTCGGCTAGCATAGCCCCGGCAAGCTCCTTGCCGGGGGAACCCGTGAAGCACCAGCAAGGCCATCACCCTTGAGGCTGAGAGCTCCGACATCATCAACCATGTCAAGGCCAAGGCTCGGGGGCGTGTGCATAGTAGCATGCAGATCTTTGTGAAGACTAATGGCCTGCAGGTCCACGTGGAGATCAGAAGGCAAAGACCCCCGGCAACGCCCTTGCTGGGGGCGACTGCGAGGCCCCAGCAAAACCCTTGCCGGGGACAATTGCGGGGCCACAGCCAGGCCCACACCCGACAAGGTTTTCGCCACCTAACAGTCGTTCCAGCGTGATGACCAGCTTGCCAACTTGGAAGACGCCTGTGTGGCGGCATGCAGATCTTCGTGGAGGCTCTACCACTGCGCCAGCACAACAGCTAGCCAGCAAGCCTAGCGTTGCATGCCTCATCAGCCTGGACACGTGTCAAGGCAAGGAGAGGCGGTAATGGACGGGACGGCTTCTGTTACCATCCCCGATAAAATTGGAGGGCACGTAGGCAGCGCGTTAAATGTGTTTGTCCTATGATGTCAGCGATAAGCTTGTACACTATAGATACTTTACGCCTCCTGTGTGCCACTGTGGTGACCCCTTTGACATATAAAAGGAGGCCCGAGGCGTACTGGAGGAGGATTCAGAGTTTTTGGATTAGGCATGCATAGGAGATATGTCGGATTACGGGTTCCGCAAACGCTTGAAAGGTTCGAACTCTGGGGTATGTGAGGAGATCTCAACCTACCCAGCCTGCTTACTCGCGATCCTCCTAAGCCTAGCACGGCGAGCTTGAAGAGACAAAGAGACACAACAGTTTATCATGGTTTGGGCCACCTTGCGGTGTAATAACCTACTCTAGTGTTTTGGTGGATTGCCTCGAAGGGCTGAGGATGAACTAGTACAGTGGATGAACAGGCCTCAGGAGGTGAGGTGTTCTTAAGCTCAAGAGAGCTGGTGAGGTGGTCGGGTGAGACTGGATCTCTTCCCGTTGCCCCCCATCTATGGTGGGGGCCAAGTCCTATTTATAGTGGCCCATGTCCACTTCCCAAATGTTGGTGGGAAGGGATCCCACGACGGCCGGATTCGAAAGGGAACAAGTAGTACAACTTATCCTGACTAAAGTGGTCTTTGCCTGCGAAAAGCCCCCGGTCGTGACACTGCGGTGGGTTCGGTGATGAACTCCGTCCTGCCGTCCTATAGGTCTTGGTCTTGTTGCACAAGAATGGAAACCTTTGGCTGATTCCTCAGGACTCCGTGCCTGCGGCTTGCCTCCCTTGCACCAAAGAGGAAACTGGCGCTCTGTGCCCGCTGGCGCCCGCCTGGCCTTGGTCATCATGGCTCACGTCAGTTGAGCCTCGCGAGGTTGTCACGCCCAATATGCGACTTTATCCTAAAGGAACTCGAAGGTCCCACCAAGGATAGAAGAGCATATTGGACACTCTTTTGCAAGGTGGATATCATTACTTTGTACCATTACATAATAGTTGGGGATACATGCAAGAGGCATACAATGCCACATGAATACAACAACATCATACATAAGAGCGACATCCAACTGCAGATGAAACACAAAAAGAAACACAAATGACATCCACCCTGCTAGCCCAGGCTGCCGACAAGGAACCTATCCCCTGAACGACGAAACAGAAGAAGAACTCAAGACAAGTAAGCATCCTTCTCACGTCATGATCGTCGCATTACCTATGCCTGCAGCTGTTGTTGTAGTAATCTGTGAGCCACGAGGACTCAACAATCCCATTACCATGTGTATCAGGACTGGCAAAGCTTAATGGGAATGGAAAGGATAAGTGGTGAGTTACAGAAGCGACTAAGCATGATATGGTGGCTAACTTAGGAGTACAAGAATAAGATGAGAAGCTACGGAAACGGTCGCAAGCTAGTAATGATCAAGAAGTGATCCTGAACTACTTACATTCAAACATAACACCACCGTGTTCTCTTCTCGACCCACTCGAAAAGAGACCATCACGGTTACACACACGATTGGGTATTTTAATTCGAGTCTGGTGCCAAGTTCTCTACAACCGGATATTGACAAATTCCCATCTGCCACATAACTGCGGGCACGGCTCTCGAAAGTTTAAACCCTGTAGGGGTGTCCCAACTTAGCCCATTATAAGCTCACGATCCGCGGAGACAATCGTCCATCGCGGGACATTCGATCAGTCTCAGGATCCTGCTCAAGACATTTCCACAATGGTAAGACAGGTCCAGCAAGACCTCTCGACGTGCCGACACCCTGATAGTAGCCGTGCTTATCTCGTCTCAGGCCACGATTGGATGTCCAAACTTCCGGTAGGCCAATCCAGAGTTGCCCCTGGCGGTCACCGGCGGTTGACAGGTTTGGACCAACACTCATGAGCAGCACTGGCCCGGGGGTTGATTAAGAGTCCTCGGGTGCTAGCTGGTCCCTATGCAAGTTTTTGGTTGTTATTAGGCAAATGGTAAAACCAATGTTGGGCCTTGCTGGAAGAGTTTTATTCAAAGTGAACCGTCAAGAGGGTCCCATACCCCTCACCGTGTTAGGGACGCAAAATCAAGGAACATAACACTGGTATGACGGAAACTAGGGTGGCAAGAGTGGAACAGAACACCAGACATAAGGTCGAGCCTTCCACCCTTTACCAAGTATATAGATGCATTAATTAAAATAAGATATATTGTGATATCCCAATATAAACATGTTCCAACATAGAGCAATATTCAACTTCACCTGCAACAAACAATGCTATAAGAGGGGATGAGCAAAAGTGGTAACTTAGCCAAACAACGATTTGCTAGGAAGGTGAAAAATGTTAGAGGCTGACATGGCAATTTGGGAGGCTTGATAAACAAGTGATAGGAAGCGCGACATAGCGATAGCATCGAGACAACTAGCATAGCAATGGTAGTAGTGAGATCCAGGGTAACGGTCATCTTGCCTGAAATCCTGGTAGGAAGAAGAACGAGTCCATGAATAAGACGAACGGGTGAAGACGAACCAAGCGTAGTCGAACGAATCCTCACGATCGCAACAAAACAGGAACTATCGAGAAGAAGCACAACCGGAAAGAAGCAAACAACATGGTAAACACACAACACATAAACATGACATGATGCAAAACCAAATATGATGCATGGCAGGGCTTTATGAAGCTACTCATGGGAAGGTATGATGCATACAGGATCAACACATCAAAGCAAGTTTAAATGAGGCCGGAAACAACATATAACAAGTCCGATAAGTCCTCATATGGTAATTTCGAAATTGGTCCAGATCTGAATAAACCTTATGTTCAAGTTGTTAAACAGAAAGTTAAGATGCACCAAGATGATCTACACGAGATTCTAGTCAAGTTACATATAAAGTTCATTTAATTCGGAGCTACGGCCTAGAAGATATGAGCAAAACAAGTTAAACATGGCATTGATGCAAAATGCGTTCAAACATCAAGAAAACACACTCAACACAAGGATTCAACATGACATGATGAAACTACATTCAATTCTAAGCAAGTTTCATATAGAGCATGCTCAAAACGGAGCAACGGTGCAACACACACTCCAAACAAGATATAACAACAATCTGCCCAAAACAGCAACTAGGCACTTAGCAATCACCAAAACAACATGCTACAGGAATCATATGAGCACAAACTTGACATGAACTTCACGTACAGATAGGAAACTTCAAATATCATTAAGTGTCAGGTTCATAGGCATCAAGATTAAACCAATATGATCAATGCAAAAACCAACTTTATAACACATGATCATATACATGAGCAGAGTTAATATGATGGCATGTTGGAGGCATGAAACAAAGAATCTACAGCAAATGTGAATGGCAACCAAGGTCATGGCATCAAAGTTCACATAACAAAGAGAAAATAACATCATGGCATCATATACATATGGCTCATAGATTAGTGGCAACCAACAAGACAAGATTGAATGTTGAAACAGTTTCAGCAAGTGTAAAACAGCAATATTATGATAGCATGGAACAGTGGCATATGATATCCCAAATTGCCAACCATGGAATTTGAACAAAGTACTCATACCATACTTAAAAACATGTAACTGGAGCATCTCCAAAAGAGGCATGGATCGATTAATAACAACCTCACAACATGGCATCATGAAGTTAACAGAAAACTGGAACATAATATAAGCATCTTCATGGCAATGAAAATATATGCTACAAGACACATATATGGCATCAAATAACATGGAAGGATATAGCATAACATAGAATTCAAAACATGTGAACGAAGCATGTCCAGATTATGCATAGATTAATTGGTAGCATCGAACAAAGATAGCAACATGATATGAAAGAAACATACTTGACAGAAAGTTAACAGCAAATAGCCCACTTCACAAGCTTGATGCACTCACTACAAGGCATATCAAAATACACAGATTGCACCAATCAAAATATGGAATTATTATGCTCCTAAAACATGTGGACATGATGCTCAAAACAAAATCACACATAAAGATATAAAAATGACAAATAGGCAAGTTATAATAGTTTTCAGCAGTTAAGAGCAACATGCACTTTTGCAACAGAGATAAAGATATCTATGTGCACCACAAAATGTATGCAAAGAACACCAACATGTAGAGCATGAAGAGCAAAACATGTGCATATCAAGATCATCATCATAGGATTAACAGGGAGAAAGTTACCCCACTCACAAGGTGCATACATTATGTTAGCAAACAACAGATTTCAGCAGTTTATATCACTTAGCAGTTTTGCAATGACGATTAATACATCAATATTAACAGCGGCAGGAATTAAAAAGCAACCATCATTTAGATAATCAAGAGACGAACATTTTGACATATCATACACGCAAAACGGAGCAGTATGCATGAAGTTACACCCAAAATATAATGCAACATGATATGAGTTTTCTGGGTATGTAGTGAAATATACCCTTGTGAAACGGGACGGGGAGGAGCGGGACGGAGGGATCCAAGGGAGGCGGAGGCTCGTATGGATCGGTAGTCGGGTTGATCTCATCCCACCCGACCAGATCCGAGGTGGGGCAGCGGCCGACGACGGCGAGGTCACCGGAGATGGCGGGGACGGGGCGCCAACGCGAAGGGTGGTGACCGGCGGCGCGGTAGGCAGAGTGGCGCAGCAGCAGCAGTGGCGGCGGCGGTGGCGGTGGCTCAGCGGCGCGTGGCTAGACAGAGGCGGGTTCACAACCGCGGCGAGGCGGCGGAGGGCGGCGAGGGCTCATGGGAGGCACTCGGCGAAGCGGAGGCAGCGGCGGCGCTGCTGGCTCGACTTCGGCCCAGGCGGGCGGCGGCGGCGGAGGTGGCGGAGTGCCACATGGCGGCGTGGGGCTAGACGTGGCGCGGCGGCGGATGTGTCTGGCGGCAGCGAGGACGCGTTCGGTGGCGTGGAGGAGGTGGGATCTAGGGTTAGGGGTGGAATCATCTGTGATTTGAGGAGGTGAAGGACTATTTATAGGTAGAGGGAGCTAGGAGAGTCCAAATGAGGTGTGGTTTTTGCCGACACGATCGTAATCGACCGGCGGAGAGCATGAAGTGGAGTTTGGTGGGCTACGTTGGCTGTGTGGAGGGGTGCTGGGCTGCAAAGAGAAGGGTGGTTTTGTTGTTACACGGTTAATCGTTGGGGCACCAAACGGCCTTCAAATGGAACGAAATTTGATAGGCGGTCTACCGGTGATGTACGAAGACCACTTGTCAACTCTCGACCCATTCCAAGAATGTTTTTCTGTGGCTCACAAAACAAGATCTGAGAGGTGCGACGGGCGCATGCTAGTGTGGTTGGGCACAGAACAACGGAGAGAACCAGGGGAACCCGAACGGATGCAACTTTTGAAAAACATGCAGATGAAATTCACATGATGACATGGCAAAGTGCAGCACGCAAGCGAATGACACGGCAACAACTGGGAATAAATGGAAGACACCTGGCGCATTGGTCTCGGGGCATTACAACTCTCCTCGACTAACAAGAGATCTCGTTCCGAGATCTTAGGAACGAGACGAAAGAGAAAGAGGAAGAGGTGAAGCAAGGGCACAAGAGAGAAGGTGAACAAAGTTGAGAGCACTCGGGTAGAAAAGAGGAACGGTGATTATAAAGAGAATGAAAAGCTCAAGAAACAAGATATACTCTGAAATCACTCCGGTTAGAATAAGATTGGAAAGGAATAAGAACATAAGAATTTAGGCAGCACTCCGACTAAAAATGGAAGGAATGGAGTCATGAACTTCACAAGATGGAATGACACATGATGAGATGAACAACGCAATGCCTCCGGAAGAATCGAAAGAATGGAATGACAAGGATGGATGAGAGAACAACAACTTCCACCACGAACGAATTCAATAGGATCCCTAGAGGAAGGGTAGAACGGAGTTGTTGAGATATTCAAGAACAAAAGAATAAGCTTGTTGTGGACTTATCAAAAACATCTCAAAACTTCTGGTGAAATTATACCACAACCAAAAGTCTGAATAGGTGAGAAGAATGAATAAATGCAAAACTCCACTTCAGATGAAAACGGAGAATTATTTGCACTTCGAGATGCAAGAAGAAAAGATACTTGAACTCCTCCAACAAAATCTTGATGAACTCTTGAAGAATGAATTAAATCATGAAGAACCACCAAGAAGAACTCCGGTGACAAAAGGATGATGAGATAGAATGAAGGATGAAAGAATAAGATTAAGCCTGGTGGTGATTTAGATGGAGGTTCCAATGAAATGGCTGAGGAAATTTGAACTCCGGAAGATGAAAACACTTCGAACCACGAAATTATTCATCATGAACAAACTCCGAAGGAAAGGATTAATCACTTGGAGGAAATAAGAATAAGATTTATTGTATTCTTTTCCTTCATCAAATTATTGTATGCTTTTCCTTCATCAAATTAAATTGATGGCAAGCAATGGATTTGGCATGCAACTTATTCCCCTTGAGAAGGATTGAGGAGTATATGGCGCAACCTTGAGGAAGGTCTTCAACAAACCTCCGATAGGATTTGAAAGAATGAACGAATTAATATGATAACAAAGGAAAAGGAATCTGAAGGAACCACCGTAAGAATTGGAAAATGACTGATGAAAGAGAATGAAACACCGGGAATAATTAGAAGAACAAATATGCTCTGAGTGGATTTAGATAAACTAGAAGCTCAAATCTTTGGGAGAACGGACAAGATTTAGAAGGAACTCCTCTTCGATCTTAAGATGTAGAGAATGACGACGAGGAACACCACCAAAATTACTAAGATACTCCGGGAGAATAAAAAGCGAAAAGGTTGAGCCTACAATGGAAAGAATTTGAAAGCGATCTTCGAGAAGGCATGTGACTGTGGAATCCAATCTCACATCACACATTGAAAAGAATTTAAGAATAACTCCAGAATAATTAGAAGAGTCTGGTCAGATCCTGGGAAAAGACCTGTGGGCTAGGGACCACAAAAGAAAACACCGTTGAAAAAGAATTTTTGAAGAGTTAGATGATGCACCAGAACAATTGAAATATTTGAATGAGGTGACAACCTCAAATTAATTGGAACACAGACGAATCTCCTAAGATGTCTTCCGAACTCCGGAATAATTAAATGGCTAGAGGCGAACGAGCAAGGGGAACACTTGATCCAAGGAAAAGAATATGATCAACCCGAAAAACTTGAATTGAGTCCACCAGAAAAGAAAGAGATGAAGAATGACGAACTAGACAAGAAATTACCGGTTGAAATGATTGAGGAAAGACTGAAGAGGCTCCGCACGAATGAAATTGATGGTCGAAAGAGACAGACTCCGGGAAGAAGAGGGGTGGGAGGGCAAGAAAACAAAGGCAACTTGAAATGGGGAACCGACGAATATCTTGAAGAGAAAACACCGGTTGAAATAATTGAGGAAAGAATGCAAAGGCTTCGCACGAGTAGGATGGATACTCGAGTACAGACTCCGTCTCTGAGAAGAAAAAAGCGGTGGGTGGGTGGGAAAACGAAAGCAACTTAGGATGGAGAAACAACTACGTTGAGAAAGAACTGAGGATTTATCTTGCGAAAACAAAGAGGTCGAATCTACTTGACGAGAAATGCACCGGATGAAAAGAGCTGACACACAACGATCAGAAATCTAACTGCGTGAACCTAAAGAAAACTTTGAAGGGGAAGAGGAGTGAGTCAAAACACCTACGTCAAGATTCCTCACTAGAGTGACGAAGGGGCTGAGGAGTAAAAAGAATTCGTATTCTCCGATATAACTAGACTCCGAAAACTATTTTCTTCTAGACTTAACAACGGCCATGCTACGAACACTCAAGGGGGCTCCTATGGTCGGTCGAGGCTCTGATACCAACTTGTCACGTCCAATATGCGACTCTATCCTAAAGGAACTCGAAGGTCCCACCAAGGATAGAAGCGCATATTGGAGACGCTTTTGCAAGGTGGATATCATTACTTCGTACCATTACATAATAGTTGGGGATACATACAAGAGGCATACAATGCCACATGAATACAACAACATCATACATAAGAGCAACATCCGACTACAGATGAAACAGAAACAGAAACACAAACGACGTCCACCCTGCTAGCCCAGGCTGCCGACCCGGAACATATCCCCTGAACAACGAAGAAGAAGAAGAACTCAAGACAATTAAGCATCGCTCTCACGTCATGATCGTCGCATAAGCTGTACCTGCAACTATTGTTGTAGTAATCTGTGAGCCACGAGGACTCAGCAATCCCATTACCATGGGTATTAAGACTAGCAAAGTTTGATGGGAATGGAAAGGATAAGTGGTGAGGTTATAGAAGCGACTAAGCATGATATGGTGGCCAACTTACGAGTACAAGAATAAGATGAGAAGCTACGAAAACTGTCGCAAACTAGTAATGATCAAGAAGTGATCCTGAACTACTTATGTTCAAATATAACACCACCGTGTTCTCTTCTCGACCCACTTGAAAAGAGAATGTCACGGTTACACACGCGGTTGGGTATTTTAATTCGAGTTTGGTGCCAAGTTCTCTACAACCGGATATTAACAAATTCTCATCTGCCACATAACCGCGTGCATGGCTCTCGAAAGGTTAAACCCTGCAGGGGTTTCCCAACTTAGCCAATTATAATCTCATGATCCGCGGAGACAATCCTCCATCGCGGGACATCCGATCAGACTCGGGATCCCGGTGCACAATATATTTCGACAAAGGTAAAACAAGTCCAGCAAGACCTCCCAACGTGCCGTCACCCTGATAGTAGCCGCGCGTATCTCGTCTCAGGCCACGATCGGATTGTCCAAACTTCCGGTAGGACAATCTAGAGTTGCCCCAGGCGGTTATCGACGGTTGACAGGTTTGGACCAACACTCATGAGGAGCACTGGCCCGGGGGTTGATTAAGTGTCCTCGGGTGCTAGCCGGTCCCTATGCAAGGTTTTAGTTGTTATTAGGCAAATGGTAAAACCAATGTTGGGCCTTGTTGGAAGAGTCATTCAAAACGAACTGTCAAGAGGGTTCCATACCCCTCACAGTGTTAGGGACGGAAAATCAAGGAGCATAACAGCGGTATGATGGAAACTAGGGCGGCAAGAGTGGAACAAAACACCAGGCATAAGGCCGAGAAAAAGCGGTAACTTAGCCAAACAACAGTTTGCTAGGAAGGTGAAAAAGGTTAGAGGCTGACATGGCAATTTGGGAGGCTTGATAAACAAGTGGTAGGAAGAGCGACCTAGCGATAGCATCGAG
Source organism: Aegilops speltoides (assembly GCA_021437245.1). Taxonomy (NCBI): domain Eukaryota; kingdom Viridiplantae; phylum Streptophyta; class Magnoliopsida; order Poales; family Poaceae; genus Aegilops; species Aegilops speltoides. The sequence goes on from CM038142.1 coordinate 237,349,800, forward strand.
ACAACTAGCATAGCAATGATAGTAGTGAGATCTAGGGTAATGGTCATCTTGCCTAAAATCCCGCTAGGAAGAAGAACGAGTCCATGAAGAAGACGAATGGGTGAAGGCGAACCAAGCATAGTCGAACGAATCGTCACGATCGTAACGAAACAAGAGCTATCGAGGAGAAGTAGAAACGAAAAGAAGAAATCCACATGGTAAATACACAACACATAAACATGACATGATGCAACACCAAGTATGATGCATGACAAGGCTTTATGAAGCTACACATGGCAAGGGATGATGCATACAGTAACAACACATCAAAGTAAGTTTAAATGAGACGAGAAACAACGTATAACAAGTCTGGTAAGTCCTCGTATGCAAATTTCAAAATTGGTCCAGATCTGAATAAACCTTATGTTCAAGTTATTAAACAGAAAGTTAAGATGCACCAAGATGATCTACACGAGATTCTAGTGAAGTTACATATAAAGTTCATTTAATTCGGAGCTACGGCCTAGAAGATATGAGGAAAACAAGTTAAACATGGCATTGATGCAAAATGCATTCAAACATCAAGAAAACACACTCAACACAAGGATTCAACATGACATGATGAAACTACATGCAATTCTAAGCAAGTTTCATATAGAGCATGCTCAAAACGGAGCAACGGTTCAACACACACTCCAAACAAGATATAACAACAATCAGCCCAAAATAGCAACTAGGCACTTTGCAATCACCAAAACAACATGCTACAGGAATCACCAAAACAAATATCATTAAGGTTCAGGTTCATAGGCATCAAGATTAAACCAATATGATCAATGCAAAAAGCAACTTTATAACACATGAGCATATACATGAGCAGAGTTAATATGATGGCATGTTGGAGGCATGAAACAAAGAAGCTACAGCAAATGTGAATGGCAACCAAGGGCATGGCATCAAAGTGCACATAACAAATAGAAAATAACATCATGGCATCATATACATATGGCTCATAGATTAGTGGCAACCAACAAGACAAGATTGAATGTTGAAACAGTTTCAGCAAGTGTAAAACAACAACATTATGATAGCATGTTTGCAAGCATGGAACAGTGGCATATGATATCCCAAATTTCCAACCATGGAGTTTGAACTAAGTACTCATACCATACTTAGAAACATGTAATTGGAGCATCTCCAAAAGAGGCATGGATCGATTAATAACAACCTCACAACATGGCATCATGAAGTTAACAGAAAACTTGAACATAATATAAGCATCTTCATGGCAATGAAAATATATGCTACAAGACACATATATGGCATCAAATAACATGGAACGATATAGCATACCATGGGATTCAAGCCATATCAACTAAGCATCTCTAGATTATGCATAAATTAATTATTAGCATCAAACAAACATAGCGACATGATATGACAGAAACAGACTTGACAGAAAGTTAACAGCAAGTAGCCCACTTCACAAGCTTGACGCACTCACCACAAGGCATATCAAAATAAATGGATTGTGCCCTGCAAATATGGCATGCTTATCCTCCTAAACCATGTTGACATGATTCTCAAAAGAAAATCACACAAAACGATATAAAAATGACAAATTGGCAAGTTATAACCGTTTTCAGCAGTAAACAGCAACATGCACTTTTGCAACAGAGATAAAGATATCTATGTGCACGCTAACATGAATTCAAAGAACTCCAACATGTAGAGCATGAAGAGCATAACATGTGCATATCAAGATCATCATCATAGGATCAATAGGGACAAAGTTACACCACTCACAAGATGCATGCATTATGTTACTAAACTGCAAATTTCAGCAGTTTATATCACTTAGCAGATTTGCAATGAATATTAAGGCATCAATATTAAAAGTAGCATAAATGAAAAATCAACCATCATGTAGAGAATCATGTAGACATGTCATACACGCAAAACAGAGCAGTATGCATGAAGTTACACCCAGAACAATAATGCAACATGATATGAGTTTTCTAGGGACTTGGTGAAATATACCATCGCGAAACGGGACGGGGAGGAGCATGACGTAGGGATCCAGGGGAGGCGGAGGCGAGTTTGGATCAGTGGTTGGGTGGATCTCATCCCACCCGTCGGGATCCGAGGCGGGGCGGCGGCCGACGACGCCGAGGTAGCCAGAGATGGCAGGGACGAGGCGCCGACGCGAGAGCGGTGACCGCGGCGTGTAGGCAGCGGCGGCGAACGGCGGAGGTGCGGCGGCGGCGGCGCGGCGCGGCGCGCAAGCGGCGGGCATGCAGCCGCGGGACTCGGGCGGCGCATGGCTAGATGGCGGCGGTTCAGCGACCGCAGCGAGGCGGCGAAGGGCGGTGAGGGCTCGCGGGAGGCGCCGGGCGACCGGCGGCGGCAAGCAGGCCACGTGGGCCGACTCGGGGCCCACGGGCCAGCGGCGTGGAGGTGGCGGAGTGCCACGTGGCGGCACGGGAACGGACCTGGCGCGGCGATGGACGTGTCCGGCGGCGGCGCGGATGCGTCCGGTGGCGCGGAGGAGGTGGGATCTAGGGTTAGGGGTGGAATCATCCATGATTTGAGGAGAGGAAGGCCTATTTATAGGTAGAGGGAGCTAGGAAAGTCTTAATAAGGTGCGGTTTTCGCCCACATGATCGTGATCCCACAGTGCAGAGCATGGAGGGGAGTTTGATGGGGTAGGTTGGCTATGTGGAGGGGTGCTGGGGTGCAAAGAGAAGGGGGGTTTCGCGGTTACATGGTTAACTGTTGGGGCATCAAACGGCCTCCAAGTGGAACGAAATTTGACAGGCGGCCTACCGGTGATGTACCAAGACCACTCGTCAACTCTCGGCCCATTCCAAGAATGTTTTTCTGCAGCCACAACACAAGATCTGATAGGTGCGACGGGCGCGTGCGAGTGTGGTTGGGATGAGAACGGACAACAGAGAGAATCGGGGAAACCCGAACAGATGCAAGTTTTGAAAAACATGTACATGAAATGCACATGATGACATGGCAAAGTGCAACACACAAGTGAATGACATGGCAATGACGGCGAATAAATGGAAGACACCTGGCGCATTGGTCTTGGGGCGTTATAGAGGTGCAACTTGCATGGAACTCTGCCCCTCGGGAGCCAGCCTGAAGAGGCCGATCCCCTCGGGGGTCTTGGCATCGTTCGCCTCGTGAGGCTTGGCCCCTAGAGAGGGTCTTGAGTCGTTGATGCTGAAGCTGGGCCATACCAAGCCATCGGGGGAGCCACGTGGTGGGCCGCAGGCGGGCAAGTCTGGATACCCCCATATCCAAATTGCAGATAGTAGCCCCCGGGCCCAATGCATGCTTGGACTTGGCTTCCAAGCAAAGCCAAAGGGCAAGTGCGGTGCGCCGCAGGCCCAAACCCCCTGCGGCCTTGATGATGCATGGTGATTGATGGGACGTCAGCGTCTCCACTTCCCCACGCTGCCTCGGCAACTGTTTGACTTGACGGAACGATGCGGCATGCAGAAGATCATCATGGCGTGAGGTTGTGGAGGCCGGCGGTTGGCCTTCCTTGGCTATAAATGTGGAGGAGGGGCAGAGCCCCCTCGCCCATCTCTCCTTCATCTTCTTGCCGCCCGCTTCTTCTCCTTCTCCGGTTTGCTCCCATGGAGCCGCCGAGGAGGTTTTCGGGGCCGAGAAGGGGAAGGCTTCCAAGGAGGGACCAGCCTCTCCGCCTCCCAAGAGAGGCCGTGGCCGTCCCTGCAAGGACCTCGCGACCCCCGCAGTGGCCCCCATGGGGCGCGGGCGCGCATTCCCCAGGGCCAGCCTTTCTCTTGGTGCATGTGATGGTACCGCTTCTCGAGGCGGGGGCCGCCGGCTTTGGAGCAACCCCCATGACGAAGGGAGGCACGCCGTGATTGTGCGCCCTCCTCGACCACGCTTCTCCTCGCTGGACGTGCTCCCCAAATTTATGGTGTGGTCGGAGAGCCTAGACGGCACCTCGCTCCGGCTTCCGCGCTTCTTCTCTAGCGAGCTTCCATCCACGGGGCTAGATGGTCTCTGGCTACCGGCTGATGGCTGCTGCAATAGAGCTTCATGGGTCGGGACTGAGGTCGCCGCCTCTGGTGGCATGCTCCTTACCTGCGCGTGGCAGGCGTTTGCCCACGTGCAAGGCCTAGGCGGATGGTGCACCCTCCACTTCAAGTACGACGGCCTGGCGCCCCTCTACGTGAGGGTGTTCAGGCAGGATGGCCGCCGCGTGGGGTGCTGCCTGGAAGATGGCAGCGACAACGAGGGTGGCGAAGGTGAGCTTGGCCTTGGCGGTGTGCCCTCCTCTTCTCGAGACGGCAGCTCTTCCTCGGATGAGAGCTCGACTAGTGGTGGCTATGACCAGCCCCCACGCCGTCTCACTCGAGACGAGGACGGCGGTGATTCGTCCCATCGCAGCGCTCTAGTGAAGCTGGAGAGGAGCCCGGCGTGACCCTGGGGCCGCCGAACTTGGACTTAAGACTGGCCGGGCCATAGGTCGCCTATGGGGGAACTGGTGAAACGCCGGGCCACCTTGAGGTGCTGCTTGAGGACACGGCGTTGGTGCCGGGTTCGTATGTCCTCGGGTCTTCTTTGTTTAGCCTTTCATTTCTCTAGTAATTCGAAAAAAAAAGATAGTGTACCCCGCCGAGGCGTGTAATGGACTATGGCAGTTATGCCCTTTATGCTATGCTTGCTATTTTGATGTTCTGCCGTAATGTTCACACTCTGAGTAGGCCAGGATAGGAAAACTTAGCTTGATATGTGTGCAGTAGATTTCCGCCTTGGGGGACTTGGCTTCAGGCGCCCGACGAGGTCCCCTTTCTGGGGAGCTAGAGTTCAAAGAGTTCTGGAGGTTCCTTGGGGTCTCGGGAGACGACGCAGAACCGCTGCAGGGCTGTTTTTAAAGGAAAAGAAAACCTGACGAGCACCTCATTCCTCCGTATGCGAGCCCCTTGTCATAGACCAGCTCTTACTTAATGCACTATGTCGCGCTACCCGGGGGGCACGAATATGAGGGGTGTTGATGCTTGTGAGCTTGATCGAGGGCTCCGCGCGAGGATAAGGCCGAAGCACCAGGGCAGCAGGGTTCGGCGAGGTGTGCGCGCATGACGGCATGCCCAAGGCACACACACCTGCCTAGCCCCCACGCGCGAGGCGCGCGACGGAGAGTGACGGGCAACTGCCACCTCTCGCCTGTCCTTAGGCTAAAAGAAAACGAACGGGAGGAGAAGAATTCAACTCGGTGAACCAAAACACGAATGCACCAAATCCATTGAAAGATTATTAAAAGACTGCAAGCAACTTCGGAAAGCAAATGAGCAGCCGCGTCCGGCACCTAATCTAGTCTTCTCACCAGCGTGTAGCTAAGTGCTGCCACTAAGACGTGGGAGGGAGCCCCCGTGAGGCCCCAGGGCGGCTCTGAGGAGACTCCGGTGCATGTACAACCCCACTCATTATTACGTGAGAGTGTCAAGATCGGAGACCTTCACCGGGCGGAGCCTTGATTCATTGGCCGAAGCCTTTCTTCAAGGGTAGAACTTCCGTAGGTGCTGGATGTTCCAGGCGTTCTGGATGGGGACTCCGTCCTGTGTCTCCAGGCACGCGGCGCCAGGCCTGGAGACACGGGAAATCCTAAACAGGCCCTACCAGATGAGAGAGAGCTTGTGCAACCCTTTCCTTGGGAGCACCCTATCGGCGTTCTGGGAATGAGGGTCCCCAGACTTGTCTGCCTGCGGCCCATGGCGTGGCTCCACCAGTGGCCCGGTACGGCCCATCTTCGTCAACCAAGGCCTCCTCAGGAGCGGCCTCACCAGGCAGGCTCGTGAAGGGGTGGAGAGATCAAGGCAAGGGGTACCTCATGAGGTTCCCGTGACGCAAGCCATGACGACCAAGGCCAGGCGTGCGCCATGCGGGCGCCAGTGCGCATAGTGTCCTTGTTTCCCCTTTGGTGCTAAGGGGGCAAGCGCAGGCACGGAGTACCGAGGCGTCAGGCAAAGGTTTCCATATCGGTGCAACAAGACCAAGACCAGCAGGACGGCAGGATGGAGGTCTTCGTGGATCCCAAGATGGCATCACCACCAGCGCCTTTGACAGGAGAAGACCACCTTTAGTCAGGATAGCTTGTACTAGCTATCTCCTTTCAAATTGGCCGTTGTTGGACCCCTTCCCACCCAATATTTGGGGAGAGGACCAGGACCTCTATAAATAGGACTAGCGACCACAGTAGAAGGAGGACGAACGAGAACGACACAGATAAGAGGATGGAATGAAATCAGTGCACCCTCGTATCCACCAAAGCACAAGAATACCTCTCCTCAGGAGGCTGTTCTTCCCTTGTACTGTTCATCATCATCCCAAGAGGCAATCCACCACACCCACACTGGAGTAGGGTATTACACCACAATTGTGGCCCGAACAAGTATAAATCTTGTGTCTCTTGTGTTGTGAGTTCATCGAGCTAAGCTTAGAGATCGTGGCAAGGATGAGGGCAAGATTCGGTAGGGGGAAATCTTCGTGCGCACCCCAGTGTTGGAACCTCAAGGGTTTTTCCGGAACCCTAAATCCGACATTTGGTGCGCCAGGTAGGGGGCGCGCCGAGGCTTTCCTTCCGTCAGGCCGCACTCCGTCAACACCGCGCTTCGCCCTCATGGCGGACATCGCGCGTCTAGCTCCGGTCATAGGTGCCAGTGCCGGTGCCAGGGAGCTCCGAGCCTTGGCCCCCACCTTACAGCGGGTGCAATGGCCGCCCAAGTTCAAGCCAGAGATGCCGCCGCACTACGATGGCACGGCGGACCTGGTGGTTTTCCTGCTGGCGTACGAGGAGGCCATCCTTAAGGTCGGGGGCGACAACAAGGTCATGGCCAACTGGCTTCCCTTGGCCCTTACTGGCGTCCCGCGCGCTTGGCTGCTCAACCTTCCCGGGTCCACAGTGGCATCTTGGGAGGAGGTGCATAGTCTCTTTGCTGCGCGCTTCGCGGCTACGACGCCCCACGCGCTCGCGGCCCTCCTCGGCGGCTCACAAGCGCCACCCTCAAACCGCCACGCCAAGCCATTCTTTCCCTGGATCAGCATCGTCCTCGCACGGCAAGGAGCTCCCCCGAGTTGGGTGGCGCCCAAGGCTGACCTAACCTTCGACTCGAAAGATCACCCCATCACCACCGCATGCTCGGGTGCGCTCCCGATGCTCTGCACTCCCACCATCTGCCACGTGGCCGTCACCAAAACACTCATCAATGGTGGTGCCGCCCTCAATGTGCTCTCGGTGGAGGCCTTCAGCCTCCTCCATGTACCGCTGGAGCGGCTCCGTCCCAACAAGCCCTTCTCAGGCATCGGAGGCGGTTCCTCCAGTCCCCTAGGGCAAATCCGCCTTCCGGTGACCTTGGGCACCCGCGACAACTACCGCACGGAGCTGGTCGACTTTGACATTACTCACATTGGCCTCCTATACAACGCCATCTTCGGATACCCTGCCCTGGCTCAGTTCATGGTAGCAACCCATCCGGCCTACAACCTCATGAAGATGCCCAGAAGCAAGGGCGTCCTCACCATAGCTGGAGATACCAAGGAGGCTCTTATGGCGCTCAAGCTTGCCCTCAAGGCCGCCGCGGCGACGCAGCCCTCCGACGCGGACGCCTCCAAGGCCAAGGAAGCTGCACCGACCAAAAAGAAGCAGTTGTTCACTCAGGATAAGGCGGAGACCAAGCAGGTGCCGGTTGAGGAAGACAGGTCCTCAGGAGCCACCTTCGGCGGCAGCGCCTCCATCTATGTGGGAAAGGTGCGGCTAGGGAGGGGATGTGAGGGAGCAGGACAAGGAGCGTGGCGGCTGGGCAAACCCTAGCACTGTTTGAGATCGAGGGGAGCCTCGTTCCCGTCAGAGCTCAAGGGTTTTTTTCGTTGGTTTTTCTTCGTAGTTTTTTTATTGTTTGATTCTCTGGCGTGCGAAGGGCATCGCTCCCTTCTAAGGTGGGTTTTGATTCTCTGGTTTTGGTTGGGTTTTTTTGTCGAGGTGGGAGGTGGGAGTGAGGACGAAAAAAACGGCTTTGGTGGGACAAAATTTAACTGGTGAATGAAGACTACCAACTGAGACATTAGGAGTAGAGAAATTGGTGGCTGCTTAGACTTAGTGCACGGCTTTTGTCATTTGAGGGCAACCCACCTCTGAAGTATTTGAGAGAGAAATCCTTGCGAGGACAAAGCCCAAAACACCCAGAGCAAAAGAGTGTTAGTCATCACTGAAGTCTTTCTGTCCAAGTGATCTAAAGACTTGTTACACTTTGAGGACTGTGAATCCTCCAGTCGGTTAGGCGTCACGTTCTGAGCATTCGAGAGTCATTTTGGATTGCCGGTGAACGAAGTCTATGAAGGTTTGGAAGTCTACCACAAAGACTTACCAGAGTGATTGGGCGAGGACTGAGTATCCTTAGCTCAAGGGGAATAAGGTGAAGACACAATTATCTGAGTTAAATCTCAGCCTCCCTAACAAGACGTAAAGTTGTCACAGCAACTGGAACTGGTCTATCAAATCCTTGTCTCCGTCAAGCTACTGGTTGTATCCTCTACTCTCCTTACTTTACAGTTGTCTTCGTGAAGTCACTCCTTGCCTGTCTGATCTATTTGACCTCACTCTGTGAAGACTAATATATGTTAAGCTTCGTACTATCTACCTCTCTGATCCTCTCTACCTAGTTGCAATTAGTCTTCGTGCTTTCATTGTATTGTATGTTTGACTAATGCTTGCCTAGTGTATCTTTCATTCCATTGCTTACTATATAGGCTCAGTCTACCTGTTTGTCTTCAAAACCACTGTGTTTTGAAGACTTTCATAAAAATCGCCTATTCACCCCCCCTCTAGTTGATAACTAGCACTTTCAATTGGTATCAAAGCAAGGTACTCCCTTGTTCTGTGTGATTCGGTTTAACCACCAGGAGTTTTAGCTATGTCGACTGCATGGATAATCAAGGTCCCCGTTGCATGCCCTATCTTCGATGGCACTGACTACCCCTACTGGAAGAATAAGATGTGCATGCATCTTGAAGCCATTGATGTTGATCTCTGGCATGTCGTCAAGAGTGGCATTCCCAAAGTCGGTGAAGGCGTCACCGCTGCTGATGTCAAGAGATTTGCTCAATTGGACTCAACCGCCAAGAACATCATCCGTGGTTATCTGACCAAAGGGCAGTATGGCCATGTAAGTGCACTGGAAACTGCAAAGTTGGTCTGGGACTGGCTGTTCAAGGTCAATGAAGGCGTCTCAACTCAGAGAGACTCAAGAATCGATGTTCTTCACAATCTCTTCTACCGCTTCAAGAGAAATGACAATAAAAATGTCCAGCTCATGTTCGATCGCTTGACTGATATCACCAATGAGCTGCATGCTCTCGGCGCCACTGAGATCACCAAGCATGAGATCATGAAGAAGCTTCTGAGATCACTTGACAGCTTGTTTGACACCTTAACCCTGATGATTCAAGAACATCCTGACTTCAAAGATCTCGATTCGTTTGACATACTCGAGAGGCTCAACACACATGAGTTCTAGTTATATGAGAAGCGTGATATCTATGGTCCCAACTATGGCTGAACCCGTGCTCTGAAGGCAAAGGTTGTTTCCTCATCTGAAGAAGAATCTGATTGTAGCTCTGGTGATCCCAAAGTGCTTGGCAAAGAACTTGCAATGCTTGTGACGAAGTTTCAGAAGTTCTCCAAGAAGAATCGATTCAGCAAGTCTTCAAGATCTAGCTTCAAGAATGACGAGGGTTCATCACGTGACTACAAGAAGAGGGCTTGCCACAAATGCAAGAAAACATGCCACTACATCTATGAGTGTCCACAGTGGGATAAGGAATCAAAGAAGAAGAAGAAGAAGAAGAAGAAGAAGAAGAAGAAGAAGAAGAAGAAGAAGAAGAGAAAGGAATATGATTCTGATGACAAGAAGAAGAAGAAATCTTCAAAATCTTCTTCAAAGTCTTCATCAAAGTCTTCATCTCACAAGAAGACCTCATCAAGCAAGGCTCCTGCATTTATTGGAAAGAAAATTGATTCAGAGGAGGAGTATGCCTCTGAGGAGGCGGAGGTGGAGTCACATGAGGAGTCTGATTCAGGCGTGGCAAGCCTGGCTCTGGCATCGGCGTTCTTTGCCCAGTCTATCTTCAACACTGAAGACAGTGGTCACACCGTTGAAGCCAAAGCTGATGACGACGACTCTGCTCCTACCTACTGATGACCCACAAGTGTAGGGGATCTATCATAGTACTTTCGATAAGTATGAGTGTCGAACCCAACGAGGAGCAGAAGGAAATGACAAGCGGTTTTTAGTAAGGTACACTACAAAAAAGACACATCCGTGACATTTTGGCTGAACAAAAAAACTTTTGTCATTCTTATGACACTTCTGTGACGATAATTGTGACAAAACCCGGTATCATCATAGATGTGGTGGGCACCTACTTCTATGTCAAACAATCATGAAAGAAAATGGGCTTTTCGTCCTGGGTGGGCCGGAGACGCAGATGCATGACATTCTTTAGGCCGTCCATGACGGAAAAAATCATGGTAGAAGCGAGGGCGAGGAAAATTTCTGGGAGTTCCCGGTTACGGTGGGTGGTAGGGGGCCGAGCTATGCGTGTTTCTCTTGTACACGTACGCGCGTGTGTGCGAGGCGTTCGGATCTAACTGAACCCGAGCGAGGCGTCACCTAACTGAACCCAAGCGATTGCACTGTAGGCTACGCATTATTGAACCCGAGCAATCGAGCAATTCCTTCGCTACTGCTGCTAACTGAAGCCGATCGATGCTGCCTCTGGATGAACTGTGAGCGTTGCTGGGGGGATTTGGATGAACAGTGAGCGGTGGGGTTGGATGAACATAACCCCGTGGTGTTGCCTCTGGATGAACAGGGCCCCGATCGATCGAGCCAGTTGGGGCTGGATGAACAGGACCCCATGTAAGGCTGGATTAACAGGACGACCCCGTTGAGGGCTGGATGAACAGTAGACGGTGGAGGGGTGGATGAACAGTAGCCCATGGTGGGGTGGTTGAACAGGAGCCCGTCAAGAGGGGTGGTTGAACAGTAGCCGGTGGAGTAGCGCAAGATGGAGGCTGGATGAACAGGAGCCCGTGGATGAACAGTTGTAGGTGGAGGCTGGAGGAGGTCGACGGTGGATGAACATTAGCCCGTGGAGGTTCGAGGAGGTCGACGGTGGAGATGAGTAGTATCCCGGGGAGTCCCGTTTTGCAGTACGCCACACCCCTCCTGATGAATAGGACCCCCATTTTGACCGTAGCGCTCCAACACAAGTCCGTTTCCTCCATTTTGCGGTACGCCACACCCCTCCCGATCAACAGGACCCCGTTTCAACCGTAGGAGGTCCAACACAAGTTTGTTTCCTCAATTTTGCAGTATGCCAGACCCCTCGCGATGAACAGGATCCCGTTTCAAACGTGGCCGGTCGAACACAATGTCGTTTCCTTCGTTCTGCGGTACACCAGGCCTCGTTTTCATCGCCTGTTCCGTCCAAGCCCCCCCCCCGATGAACACGACGACGCATTCCGTTTTGGCCCAGCCGGTTGGCTCCCCATGAACACGACGACGATGCTGTTTCTCCGTTCTGACCTAGCCATGTACACGAGCCTTGGCCGTACATATGCACGAGTAGGCATTCGAGACCCCACCCGTATGTACGTACGTGGCCGTATTTACTTTCTCGCACCCTAGCCGTTGTATGTATGTGTACATGCTACGTGCGCGCCTCTACTATGACACGAGTGCACCTCTACATCGACCATTATGTACGTACACGTTCGCGACCAGAATGACAACGCAATGTACGCTTCGACCAGGTGGGTCCCGACTGTCACGCACTTACTTGCGTGCGAGGATGTAGCCGGTGGGTCCCAGCAGTTAGGGGGGCGAATCGGTTTTTTTGCTTGGACGCACTTCCTTGCGTGCGAAGATGTAGCTGGTGGGTCCCAGCAGTCAGTGGGGAAACATTTTTTTCGCGAAATACGGTGTCTTGTCCGGTGGATCCCTGCTATTAGGTGGAGGAATAATTATTTTGCACGTAATAAGGAGGCACTTCCTTGCGGGCACCGTGGACCCAGCTGTCAGTCTCTCCACGTACAGTACTCTTCCGATGGAAGTCGCTCCTTGACCACGTTAACTGTGACGCCCCCGATTCAATCTTACACTAATCATGCACGCAAACGTGTACGATCAAGGTCAGGGACTCACGGGAAGATATCACAACACAACTCTAAAAACATAAATAAGTCATACAAGCATCATATTACAAGCCAGGAGCCTCGAGGGCTCGAATACAAGTGCTCGATCATAGACGAGTCAGCGGAAGCAACAATATCTGAGTACAGACATAAGTTAAACAAGTTGCCATAAGATGGCTAGCACAAACCGGGATACGATGGAAAGAGGCGCAGCCTCCCGCTCGATCCACCTAAACTACTCTGGTTGTCGCCGCCGCCCGCACATAGTAGTAGGCACCTCCGTGTAGTAGGAGTCGCCGCCGATGGTGGCGCCGGCTTTTGGGCTCCAAGATCTGGTTGCGACAACCGAGAGAGAAAGGAAAGGGGAAAAGGGGAGAAAGCAACCGTGAGTACTCATCCAAAGTACTCGCAAGCAAGGAGCTACACTACATATGCAGGGGTATATGTGTAAAGGGCCAGACGGTGGATCGAATCTGAGAATGCCGTAATAGGAGGGGATAGTTAATCTCGTCAAGACTACGCTCGACACCTCCATCTTGCAGCATGTAGAAAAGAGTAGATGGTAAGTTCACCAAGTAGCATCGCATAGCATAATCCTACCCGACGATCCTCTCCTCGTCGCCCTGTGGAAAAGCGATCACCGGGTTGTTTGTGGAACTTGTCTGGGTGTGTTTTATTAAGTATCCGGTTCTAGTTATCATAAGGTCAAGGTACAACACCGGGTCATCCTTTTACCGAGGGACACGGCTATTCGAATAGATCAACTTCCCTGCAGGGGTGCACCACATAACCCAACACGCTCGATCCCATTTGGCCGGACACACTTTCCTGGCTCATGCCCGGCCTCGGAAGATCAACACGTCGCTACCCCACCTAGTCCTAACAGAGACGTCAGCATGCCAGTCTAAATCCTATGCGCGCAGATGTCTGGGCCCATCGCCCATTGCACACCTGCATGTTGTGTACGCGGCCGGAAGCAGACCTAGCCCACTTAATAGAAGAGCAGGCTTACGGTCCAATCCGACGCGCGCCGCTCAGTCGTTGACGTCACGAAGGCTTCGGCTGATACCACGACGTCGAGTGCCCATATCTCTCCCGTGTAGTTGGTTAGTGCGTATAGGTCAGTAGCCAGACTCAGATCAAATACCAAGATCTCGTTAAGCGTGTTATTATGAAGTAACCACGGACGCCGACCAGGGCCAGGCCCACCTCTCTCCTAGGTGGTCTCAACCTGCCCTGTCGCTCCGCCATAAAGTAACAGTCGGGGGCCGTCGGGAACCCAGCCCACCTCTACCGGGATGGAGCCACCTGTCCTTCCAAATTTCCCACATTGGAATCATTTATGGTACTCAACGAAATGACCCTACTTTAGTCACCATCATGCAAGATGTATATATGTATAATATATACCGTGATCACCTCCCAAGTGATCACGGCCCGATAGTATAGCAAGGCGATCGACAAGAATGTAGGGCCAATGATGACAAACTAGCATCCTATACTAGGCATTTACGATTGCGGTAAGGTATCACCATCTTGTAGCAACAATGACAAAGCTATGCAATGTAATAGGAGTAACCGAACAAAGAATAAGCTACACTACTCTAATGCAAGCAGTATAGAGAAGAATAGGCGATATCTGGTGATCAAGGGGGGGCTTGCCTGGTTGCTCTGGAAAGGAGGGGTCGTCAACTCCGTAGTCGAATTGGGCAGCAGCAGCGTCGGTCTCGAGGTCTACCAAAGAAGAAGAGGGGGGAAGAAATAGTAAATACGGAGCACACAAGGCATCACAGAATATAACATGGCAATAAGCAGTGCTAGGGTGACCTAACGCGGTAGGAGGTGATACCGGTGAAGGGTGGAAACAACCGGGAAAGTATCCCCGGTGTTTCACGTTTTCGGACGGATGAACCGGAGGGGGAAGGTTGCCTGTTTGCTATGCTAGGGATGTGTAGCGGACGAACAGGTTGCGTATTCGGGTTCGTCTCGTCGTTTTGAGCAACTTTCATGTACAAAGTTTTTTCATCCGAGTTACGGTTTATTTTATATGATTTTCTAAATTTTAATCATTTTTAGAATTTATTTAATTATTTAATTCTAACATTATCCAGAATAGTGCATGCTGACGTCAGCATGACATCAGTAGTCAACAGAGGTGTTGACTGGTCAAACTGACGTGTGGGTCCCACTGTCATTGACTGAGTTAGTTAAACAGAATTCAATTAGTTTAAGTAGGTGATTAGTTTAATCTAAACAGGATTAACTAAGTTAATTAATTAATTAATTATTATTTTAATTATAGCTTTATTATTCTCTCTTTTTTTAGATCCAGGGGGCTGGGCCCCACTAGTCAGTGGGCCAAAAGGCCTTAGAGGGTCAACGGGCGTGGGCGGAGCCGGGTGACGGGCACCAGCCCGCCCGACTGGGTGCTGCAGCCAGTGGGTGAAGGGGGCAGCGCCAGGCCCGACGTCGGCGACCGTGGCTGGAGCGGGGCGGCGCCGCGAGGCCAACCGGAGCGAAGGGATGAGCAGCAGCGCCAGGGGAGGCAGGGTATGAGCGGGTGGAGGTGGCCACCGGTGGGAGGTAGGCTGCGGTTGCACGCGCGTAGACGATGGCACGGTGAGCGCGCATCGCGCGCAGTTGGAGATGGCACCGGCGTGCACGGTGGTGGGGACCGGGGCGCGCGGTGACGAGGCGAGCCGGAGAAGGCGAGTGCGCGACCGACGCGGGGAGAGGAGGAGGGAAAGGCGGCGGCTCACGGCGGGGAGTAGGGTCCAGGGCAGTGGCCTCGATGAAGGTTGATGTAGTGGGGGCTAGCGACAGCGGGGACGAAGTCGAGGATGGAGAGGATGGCAAGGCGGCGACGTGACGATGTCGGCAGGCGCCGAGGTCGGGTGCCGGCGGGGATGACGGGCATCGATGGGGCGATGAGGCCTGGGGAGGCTGACGGGGATGAGGCGAGGAGACGGGCCAGCGCGGGTGGGGGCCAGCGAGGGAGGTCCGGCGAGGACGAGCTCCGGGTGCGGGGCGGCGTCGAGTGGCCTCCCTCCTCGATCCCGATCCAATCGGGGAGAGGGGGAGATATTTTCGTGGGGGCAGGGGGAGTGAGGTGTCGGTGGGTTAGGGTTTCCCCCCTGGTGGGGATATGGAGAGAGTGGAGTGGCCGGTTGGGCCAAATGGGTCAGAGAGCTGGGCCTTCTGGCCCAGTTGGCGAGGGGGGCCTTTTCTCCCTTTTTTTGTTCTGTTTTCTTTTCCTTCTTTTATTCTATTACTTTTTTTGTTTTTTTTCTTTTAGTTTTATAAAATTTAAAAGCGACAACTAATTTGGTGTTATTAAATAGGTCATAGCCCCAAATATTTTGGCACTTTAAAGAAAGTATTTTGCATTTGCTAATTATCTTAAAAGCATTTTAGATAATTGTTTTATCGTTGTTTTAGTTTATTTAGTGCATTTAAGTATTTTATTAAAAGATGATTTCTCCACCAACATTTATTATGGATTATTTGACATATTAGGAACAATTTAGTTTTGACTTTTGAAAACTTCAATTGTTTTGACTTTAATTCAAATTTGAATTTGGAACGATTCTGAACTAACGCAAGATTATCAACAATAATCGAGGTGACATGTCATCATTACCAGAGGGTTACTGTTGCTTGATTACCTGGGTGTCACAATTCTCCTCCACTACAAGAAATCTCGTCCCGAGATTTAAGAGGGGGACTAAGGGGAAAATTCTGGTTACAAAATTCTAACAGATCTTCTCGATCTTGGTTGCTCTTCTCGAAGAGGTCGATCCATTACGTTGAAGTCTTTATTTCTCTGCTCCAGGTCATCATGATCAATTCGTCATCCTTTCTTCGGGATCTCCGTCGTCTTACGAACGCGACCAAGGGGAAAAACTCCGGAAGAACGCATCTCCACAAAGCTGGGCATCTGACGGTGAACTCAATGGGAAATACACAAGGTACCCCCACGAGTTGTATTTCAGTGAATTCATTGAGTGCAATATACGATGGTACCAAAGTTTCAAACGGGTAGGCAATCATTCGATGACTAGACAGAAGCTGGAATGGGGGCTTGAACAACGAGAATAACATGGTGTTTGATTCCAGGATGAATAATGGTATAGCATTCAGCTCATGAATCACATACGAAGCCAGGTGCAAAGGATACATTAGAATCCGGGTTATAAAGAAGTGTCAGGTTTCGATCTAGTGGACCTGTGGGTTATGGGCCCACCATGTGGGTTAAAAGTAGGAGTGGTGACATCTTGCGTGATCATGTAAGAAAGGCATGTCAGAGGATAGCCTGTCAATTATGTCGGCAACAACATAGGTACCAAGGGCGAGGGACGAAGAGAACCATTTCCTGCTCGTTGAATGAGGCGGACCAATAGGCAAAGTTCTCGTCCATCGATGGCTACCGGAACATCATCAACAATAGTAACAGGGTTACACCAGACAAGATGGTACACCGAGGTGTTTACATAAGCAGGGAAATATTACTGCTTATATAGATCACAAGAAGGTTTAAACAAAACAATGGAAAGGAAAATGTGCTTAAACACATATTTGAGGGGTATATCCTTCCCAAGGACAAGCAGAGTATGATATCCATGATAGGAAATGATGTAGAAAACCCTTTAGGTAAGGGGAGAGAAATTTCATGACATTACCCATACAACGGTGTTTGGATAATTGATAAAGAAACATTTAGCATTGTGCTTCAAATGTTATTATTGATGATTGGAGTACCACAAACATGCTTCGAGATAGCATTCACATGGTCTTCGAGCAAGGTCGGACTTTGGATACTCAAAGGATTCATCAGGAACAACTTATAGAATAAGTCTTACAATTTTCTCTAGGAAGAATGGTTATCCTTGCAAAAGAAATTATAATGATAGGTCCTCCAGCCAGGGGGGTGCTAGGCATGACGTCATATTACCAGGTCATCAAAGGACCAACATCATAACTCCTGGAAAGTTATCCCAACCATCATATCTGACCGAGATTCAGATCCGATTAATGTCATGATACCTCAGAGTCAGGATGTCCGAGAAGAAAAGGTGCAACACAAATCAACGAAATGACATTGCAAGATTGTTGTGAAATGAACTATGGGAGCGAGTTCATGAAACAGTAGTTCATCATTAAACCAAGGAGGGGATGAGAAGGTGGCTGATGGGCTCAGCGGAAATTCATCGAGAATTCCAAACGGATGGATTTCCACAATAATGTGAACAAGAAGATGACACTTGTCAATTCAAATGATATAATGTTGTATGCTCTAGGAAAACATACACCATCAATCATTAGTGGAAAGATGTGCCCGAAATATGACCTTAGATAGCAAGATCAATGTTAGAGTGACGATTCAATATCAACGGTCTAAGAACGAACTGTCGATCGTTATATTCAAAGCAATAGGGTTGCTAGAAGTACAGAACTCAAATAGTATCTATTGGTATGCTGGTTAAAAACAACATGGGGACCAAGGAAGAATGGTGATGGTGAGAAGTATCATCATATCGAGAATTTCTAAGAGGTGGAGCAATCCCCACAACATTCTCGACATAAAAGAGAGTAATACTTCAGGGCGGAACACAACACTAGCTGGAGAGCAAGTTGTACTCAGAATGTCGACAAGTTCGCGATAAAAGGAAGTCAAGGGTGTTGTCGATGATAATAAAAATCATCGAGGGCAAGGAGGGTATTTCTCATCATGATCACAGTTGACATCTTGGAAGAAGTCAAAGTCTTGAAGGTGATCCGACACATTTGCCGGGAGGTTTCACGAGGATGCAATCAACCAACAACAACAAAAGCAAGGGAATGACAAAGTGGCAAGTTATAGGATCTATATATAAGATGCAAGCTCGGAACCAAGGTTGCCTTTCAAGACAAGCAACACGATGTTGAAAGCTCAACGTAAGTCGTGCTTACACACTAAAGAATGCGTGCACCAGAGGACGCGATAGCACAGTCAAAGGTAGCAAGACTAGGATGTAGTCGATAGTCTAGGAATAACCAGATTGAGTTCAGAATTTCCTAGTAAAAATACTAGGGATATTTGATTTGTAGTGCGGAATAATTTCACTAGTCGGTGTCCTCGGTTGACAACAACCCAGAACCCGTAGAGTGAATACGACAAAGAAAGTCATTACTTCAACAAAGTTAATAAGATCTGGTGCAATAGCAAGACATCTTCGAGATACCAGGGGATAATACTCGAAGGTAGAACATGTTAGAAGCAGAACCGGGTCATTGACCTGTGACAGTAGATACTTCCACCTTGCCAAAATAGACGAGGCACTGGAATGAATTCCCATCAGATATATCCGATCAGGACAACATGGTCGGAACCATAACTGTAAGGAATCAATTTCAAGAATACCGAAAGAATCATACAGCTGGATAATCATTTTGCAAGAAGCTTCCGAGACGGTCTACATCATTTTCATGGGCATGAACACAAAGTTCAAGGTCAACTCCCACTTCTTTAATGCATATCATTTCATTCACCTCTCGCTTTGATATATCTGTAGTGTTGGAATTTTATCTGGTACAACACCGGAAGAGTATGACTTGTGAAAACTTTCGGGTTCTCACGGTTTAGGGGAAGGCATAGGTTCGACCCATCGGGCATCTTAGTAACATATACCACAAGTCTCAAAAGTAAATGCACAAGCTCGAAAGTAGAGCATGGTTAGTCAAGCAGAGGATACAATGTACCAAAGGCATTATGTATCAGGGGAACATCTCACAAGGTGATTGAATATGAAGGACACTGTCGGATAAAAAAAATCCAACAATGGATATGGCGATCCACAATGGAGCTGAGGTGAGTATCGATACCCAATCAGAGGAAGAAATCGGTTTATAGAACATCTGAATAATTCAACGTTTAAATAACGAAGGAATTACGATTTTCAAATCAAGGGACCGGGAGCAAATGCTCTGATCAAGGATGGATAAGTTGAATAGACTTAGGGGTACAATCGATGGCAATTTGACTGGTCGAGATCCAGCT
The DNA here is from genome assembly GCA_021437245.1 of Aegilops speltoides. NCBI lineage: Eukaryota > Viridiplantae > Streptophyta > Magnoliopsida > Poales > Poaceae > Aegilops > Aegilops speltoides. Next base: position 237,369,053 of record CM038142.1, read on the forward strand.
CATGTTTAAAATGACGTCTGAGCCGAAGGATGAATTCTTGGATCTGATTAAGGATTGCAACATTCACAACATATTGAATCAAGGGACCCAAGATGATAAAGGCAAAGGACATCCATGAATATTGCTAGTTATTTGGAATTAACCAAAATGCAGGCAGACAAGCATTTCAAGAGCCATATGCTAATGAGGATTCTCGAAAGATCGGATAGTATTTTGAAGAATTTTGTGAAACACATGAACAACTAGGGATGAGCGGATACTCGGTAAGACAGAGGAATTATCCGTAGGGGTATTCATTCGGCAAAGAACTGCAAGACAGTAGGCACAAAGTATTCTTGAAAGAATAGGGAGAATTTCGATGTATCTTGTAATAACAAAACGAACGGGGAAGCATTATATGAATGGCGAGTATACGTGGTTATCCATAGGGTTTATCGATGGAGGGGAATTGCAAAAGCGATGCCATAAAGTCTCAAGAGAACATCGGAGAGTATCTTCGGATGCTTCTGGTGCAGCAGATGATCATCTGTAATAAGGGGCTCCCCGGGAGAAAGTATTATCGAGAACCTAGAGTCAGAGTTAGTATAATCGTTTAACCCGGATAGAAGAGATGTCAGAGTTTCAAAGTATAGGTCGAGGAATAAAAGATCCTACTACCACCCAATGGCGACGTGTGCCAGTAAGACACACAACCATGTTAGTAAAAGTTTTGCAATGGCTGGACTCAACTTCGGCCAAGGAGTTGGAAAGGGGGATTCCTACAGGCAGTTGGCTCTGACACCAACTTGTGACGCCCCCAATTCAATCTTACACTAATCATGCATGCAAACATGTACGATCAAGATCTGGGACTCACGGGAAGATATCACAACACAACTCTGAAAACATAAATAAGTCATACAAGCATCATATTATAAGCCAGGGGCCTCAAGGGCACGAATATAAGTGCTCAATCATAGACGAGTCAGCGGAAGCAACAATATCTGAGTACAGACATAAGTTAAACAAGTTGCCATAAGATGGCTAGCACAAACTGGGATACAGCTCGAAGAGGCGCAGGCCTCCCGCCTCGATCCTCCTAAACTACTCCCCGGTCGCCGCCGCCCGCACGTAGTAGTAGGCACCTCCGGTGTAGTAGGAGTCGTCGCCGATGGCGTCTGGCTCCTGGGCTCCAGCATCTGGTTGTGACAACCAGAGAGAAAGGAAAGGGGGAAAAGGGGGAGAAAGGAACCGTGAGTACTCATCCAAAGTACTCGCAAGCAAGGAGCTACACTACATATGTAGGGGTATATGTGTAAAGGGCCGTATCGGTGGATTGAACTGCAGAATGCCAGAATAGGAGGGGGGTAGCTAATCCTGTCGAAGACTACGCTTCTGGACACCTCCATCTTGAAGCATGTAGAAGAGAGTAGATGGTAAGTTCACCAAGTAGCATCGCATAGCATAATTCTACCCGACGATCCTCTCCTCGTCGCCCTGTGGAAAAGCGATCACCGGGTTGTCTGTGGAACTTGTCTAGGTTTGTTTTATTAAGTATCCGGTTCTAGTTGTCATAAGGTCAAGGTACAACTCCGGGTCGTCCTTTTACTGAGGGACACGGCTATTCGAATAGATCAACTTCCCTGCAGGGGTGCACCACATAACCAAACACGCTCGATCCCATTTGGCCGGACACACTTTCCTGGGTCATGCCCGGCCTCGGAAGATCAACACGTCGCAGCCCCACCTAGGCCTAACAGACACGTCAGCACGCCAGTCTAAATCCTATGCGCGCTGAGGTCTGGGCCCATCGCCCATTGCACACCTGCACGTTGCGTACGTGGCCGGAAGCCGGCCTAGCCCCCTTAATACAAGAGCAGGCTTACGGTCCAATCCGGCGCGCCCGCTCAGTCGCTGACGTCACGAAGGCTTCGGCTGATACCATGACGTCGAGTGCCCATATCTTTCCCGCATAGTTGGTTAGTGCATATAGGCCAGTGGCCAGACTCAGATCAAATACCAAGATCTCGGTAAGCGTGTTATTATGAAGTGACCAAGGACACCGACCAGGGCCAGGCCCACCTTTTTCCTAGGGGGTCTCAACCTGCCCTGTCACTCTGCCACAAAGTAACAGTCGGGGGCCGTCGGGAACCCAGGCCCACCTCTACCGGGATGGAGCCACCTGTCCTTCCAGCCCCCACATCGGAATCACATGCGGGTACTCAACGAGCTGACCCGACTTTAGCCACCATCTGTAAAGTATGTATATATGTATAATATATACCCGTGATCACCTCCCGAGTGATCACGACCCGATAGTATAGCAAGGCAGACTGACAAGAATGTAGGGCCAATGATGATAAACTAGCATCCTATACTAGGCATTTAGGATTGCGGGTAAGGTATCAATTACTGTAGCAACAATGACAGGCTATGCAACAGAATAGGAGTAACCGAACAGTAACATGCTACACTACTCTAATGCAAGCAATATAGAGAAGAATAGGCGATATCTGGTGATCAAGGGGGGGGGGCTTGCCTGGTTGCTCTGGCAAGAAGGAGGGGTCGTCAACTCCGTAGTCAAACTGGGCAGCAACAGCGTCGGTCTCGAGGTCTACCAGAGAAGAAGAGGTGGGAAGAAACAGTAAATACGGAGCACACAAGTCATCACAGAACATAACATGGCAATAAACGGTGCTAGGGGTGACCTAACGCGGTAGGAGGTGATACCCGCGAAGGGTGGAAACAACCGGGAAAGTATCCCCGGTGTTTCATGTTTTCGGACGGATGAACCAGAGGGGGAAAGTTGCATGTTTGCTATGCTAGGGATGTGTAGCGGATGAACAGACTGCATATTCGGGTTCGTCTCGTCGTTCTGAGCAACTTTCATGTACAAAGTTTTTTCATCCGAGTTACGGTTTATTTATATGATTTTCTAAAGTTTTAATCATTTTTAGAATTTATTTAATTATTTAATTCTAACATTATCCAGAATAGTGCATGCTGACATCAGCATGACATCAGTAGTCAATAGAGGTGTTGACTGGTCAAACTGACGTGTGGGTCTTACTGTCATTGATTGAGTTAGTTAAAGAGAATTCAATTAGTTTAAGTAGGTGATTAGTTTAATCTAAACCGGATTAACTAAGTTAACTATTTATTTATTTATTTATTATTTTAATTATAGCTTTATTTTTCTCTCTTTTTTTAGATCCAGGGGGCTGGGCCCCACTAGTCAGTGGGCCAAAAGGCCTTAGAGGGTCAACGGGCGCGGGCAAAGCCGGGTGACGGCACTAGCTCGCCTGACCGGGCCGCCGCGCAATGGGTGAAGGGGCGGCGCCAGTTCGACGTTAGCGGCGTGGCTGGAGCGGGGCGGCGCCGCGAGGCCAACCGGAGCGAAGGGATGAGCAGCGGCACCGGGGGAGGCAGGGCGTGAGCGGGTGGAGGTGGCTACCGCGGAGGTAGGTTCGGTTCTTGCTGTGAGACGATGGCACGGTGAGCGCGCATCGGGCGCGGCCGAAGATGGCCCCGGCATGCATGGCGGTGGGGACCGGGGCACGCGGTGACGAGGTGAGCCGGGGAAGGCGAGTGTGCGGACGACGCGGGGAGAGGAGGAGGGAAAGGCGGCGGCTCACGGCGGGGAGTAGGGTCCAGGGCAGCGGGCTCGATGAAGGTTGATGCAGCGGGGGCCAGCGACGGAGGGGACGAGGTCAAGGATGGAGAGGACAGCGAGGCGGCGACATGACGATGTCGGCAGGCGCCGAGGTCGGGTGCCAGCGGGGACGACGGGCGTCGATGGGGCGACGAGGCCTGAGGAGGCCGGCGGGGATGAGGCGAGGCGACGGGGTGGCGCGGGTGGGGGCCGGCGAGGACGAGCTCCGTGCGCGTGATGGCGTCGAGCGGCCTCCCTCCTCGATCCCGATCCAATCGGGGAGAAGGGGAGATATTTTCATGGGGGGGGGAGTGAGATGTCGGTGGGTTAGGGTTTCCCCCTTGGTGGGGATATGGAGAGAGTGGAGGGGCCTGCTAGGCCAAATGGGTCAGCCAGGTGGGCCTTCTGGCCCAGTTGGCTAGGGGGGCCTTTTCTCCCTTTTTTTGTTCTGTTTTCTTTTCGTTCTTTTATTCTATTACTTTTTTGTTTTCTTTTATTTTAGTTTTATTAAATTTAAAAGCGACAACTAATTTGGTGTTATTAAATAGGTCACAGCCCCAAATATTTTGGCACCTTAAATAAAGTATTTTGAATTTGCTAATTATCTTAAAAGCATTTTAGATAATTGTTTTATCGCTGTTTTAGTTTATTTAGTGCATTTAAATATTTTATTAAAAGATGATTTCTCCACCAACATTTATTATGGATTATTTGACATATTAGGAACAATTTAGTTTTGACTTTTGAAAACTTTAATTGTTTTTACTTTAATTCAAATTTGAATTTGGAAGGGTTCTGAACTAACGCAAGATTATCAACAATAATCGAGGTGACGTGGCATCATTACCAGAGGGTTACTGTAGCTTGATTACCTAGGCGTCACATTAACCATGCCGCGTGGAGAGCATCAGGGTGGTGGACGACGGCGAGGCCGAGGAAGGGGACGACGCGGAGCCGGGGAAGACGTGGCAGTGGAAGCCCACGCGGAGAGGAGTACGAGGGTTCACTAGTTCGGCTGCGTTGTGAGGCTGCCGTCACCGCAGAATAACAGGGGGTGTGGGTGAGTAGAGAGAGGGCCTGGCCAGTAGTGGGAGTCGTAGGGGGCGGTGAGGCCTCCGCGGCATCACAGCCGACCACGGGAGGCAGGAGCATGCGGCACGACCGGTGCTAGTTTGGGTGGCTGGAGCAAGAAGACCAGAGGTTGAAGAAGCATTACGGCCGTTGGATGGACATCGTACGGTCACTGGAGCTAGAATCGTTCATATTGACTAAGTTGACAAAGCCCTCCGTCTCCGTCAACTTAGTGGGCCCACAAGTCAGCCTCCTACTATAGTGGGTCCCAGCTAGCAGGGGGTATTAATTTTTTTGTGTGTAATAAGGAGGCACTTCCTTCCGTGCGAAGATATAGCTGGTGGGTCCGACCTGTCAGCAGGGGGAACGTTTTTTTCGCAAAATAGAGAGGCCCTTCCGGTGGGTCCCAGCCGTCAGGTGGAGGAATCATTATTTTGCGCGTAATAAGGAGGCATTTCCTTGTGTGCGGCCGTGGACCCAGCTGTCAGCCTCTCCACGTATAGTCCACGTCCGATGGATGTCGTTTGTTGACCATGTTGACCAGGGCGCGCCGAGAGCACCATGGCGGTGGACGACGGCAAGGCCTAGGAAGGGAATGACAGGGAGCCGGGGAAGACTCGTCAATGGTTGCCAACGCAGTGGGGAGTACGAGGGTTTACTGCTCTGGCTACCATCACCGGAAAATAACAGGAGGTGTGGGTGAGTAGAGGAATGGCCTGGCCAGCAATGAAGTTGGGTGGGGCGGTGCGGCGTGTGCGGCAGCACATCCGGCCACGGGAGGCGGGAGCAAGCTGTCCCACCGGCGCTGGTTTGGGCGACTGGAGCAAGAAGATCAGATATTGAAGAAGCAGCATGGCCGTTGGATTAACATCCAACGGTCACTGCTGCTAGAATCGTTTGTGGACTAAGTTGACAAAGCCTTTAGTACACGTCAACCTAGTAGACCCACAAGTCAGCCTCCAAATATGTCCCAAACAGCATACAACCCAAAATTTCTAGCCAGATTCAAATTAATTTTAAATCTAAAAATACCTTAAGTTAAATTCAATGAAATTTTACCCGCGCAAAAACAATGAAATTTAAAATATCAAAATCTGAAAGAAAAAAGTATTTTGGAACTAATTGCATGTTTGCTATATTTTTTTCATTTTACAGCCCATTTATTATTACTTATAGCCCGTTTCTTATTACTTATAGCCTATTCGCTGTGCAAAATGCATCCCTCCTTGTTTTGAAAGATTTCCGGCCCAGCAGGGCTTAGAAAAGCAAGTAAGCCTTCGTTGGTTATTCTGCAAAAAACAAAATAGCTGGCTAGCCATTTTCAGAAAGGAAAAAAACAAACTGGGCTGGTCATGTGCTAAACATATGAAATAAAAGCCTGGGCTAGATGGGCCACTGGTCCCGCAGAACCCATGTGATACCCTTCTCCCTCCCGAAAAAACAAAATTACTGCACACGCTGCTGGGTCCCTACTATCATCCTCACCATGTACAGTCACCTCCTTATTCCTCTCGGTTGTTGACCATGTTGACAACACTGAAGGGCGGCGCCGCGGCAAGCGAACCAAGGTGGAGGACGATGGTGAAGCCTCGGACCGAAACGAATAGGAGCCGGGGAAGATGCACAGAGTTTTAGTGTGCGATGTGGCCATGATGCATGCGCGGCAGCACAGCCAGCCATGGGAGGCGGGAGCGGGCGGTTCCGCCGGCGCTGGTTTGGCTTTGGCAGCTCAAGGAAGAAGAGACTGAAGAAACACGATAGATGTTGAATATCAATCCAACGGTCAAGGTTGGCACAATCATTTGTTGACTAAGCCGACACCAAGTAGCATACTTTTTTATATATAGGAAGAAAAGAAAAACTGAGCTCGTTCGCCTGATAAAATTCCCGAAACTTTGACCGTTCGATCTTGTGTCGCAACTAAAACTTTGAGGAAAATGCGTTCGTCTGTTGTCCTCCTCCCAGGGAACGTTCGCCACATAAGTGAATAGCACCCTTGGTTTTCAACCGAGTGGTCTTGGGTTCGAGTCCGAGGAACTCTCAATTTTGTCCTCCTTCCTTCCTTGCCAAAAAAGGGAAAGAAAATCAAAGACTTTAGAAGGCGTACAGAACAAGCTAGTGTACCAGTAAAGAGATGTTGCTGAGTTTTAGAAAAAAGAGAGACGTGCTCCTGTAGCTGGTTGGAATCCAAACCTAGATTATGACCATATATAGTGTTATTCTACTATGCAAGTAATGAAACTGACATATCCAATGTTCACTTCTCCTCTTCTCTACTTACTCTGCCTAGCATCAGAAGCTCTGGCCGCAGCAACCATGTCCGTCGGCTGCTCATCCACCTTCTCTTCAGCAGGCAACAACCCGATATGCGCCAAGTCGCCACCCGTACCATCGCCTATGGGTCTCATCACACCCCCGCCGGCACGCGCACCGCAGCTGATTGCTCATTGCAACCCGGTGCCGTTGGTGTGGTGCCACTACTGCAAATCACGCAGAGGCATCCATTGCGTCTCAACCACAATCCACAACCCTGTCCGAGTCTTCTACAAATGCCCGAATCATGGGGTAATAATATGTTTAAGTGTTGTTCTGCTGCTTTCAGTTGCTGATTTTTTTAATAGTTTGGTTGATGATCTTCCAATTTGATTCGTGCAGAAAAGGGAAGATTCGTGTGATTTGTATTTCTGGCAAGTTGCTGATGTGGGGGAATGCAACTATGCTGATTATTTGGTTAGCCGAGGAATCCCAATACCAGCAGGTTGGGGTGTTGGACAAGTGACTGAAGGAATGGCAGAAGAGGAAGATGCAGAGCAAAAGGTTAAAGATGCAGTTCCTATAATCATGGTCAAGCAATAGCTACTGAACGGCCTTGACAGCAATGAGGAGATGAAAGAGCTTGTGAAGATAATGGGAAAAATCAATGTGCTCTGTAGGATGATTGTCTCTTTATTTGCAGTGTATGTAGCACTCGTGATGTATTCAGTGGCTATGACATGAGCTCTTTGCTGAAACTAGTAATGAATGAAACATGTGTAGCAGGCTGGGCATAGTGTTGTGAACATCTAATGTTTTCTATTAACGAAAGTCAGGGGGTATGCCCTTTTGCTCATAAATAAATAAATATCAGAGGCCCTTTTGGTAATAATTAAATAAATTAGCAGAGGCCCTGTCGAGTCAGCTTTGTTCTCATTCAAAGACATCGAGCAAATTGCAGTCCAACAACAAACTATGTCATCAAATTCAGGTTTCATAGCCAAATATGAGTACATAAACAACAATGTCATCATGTTTTAGTCATCATACAATCACCAAACACAAATCGGCATACATAAAAAGTGATGTTCTCACAACAAAATACTAAACAACATGTTCATCAGGTTTCAGTTGTCATAGCAAACACAATTTCACATAGTAGATAAAAAACATCTTCTGACAGGCAAATACGACAAAAGCAATGTAATCATCATCCGCAGCAGCAGCATCAAAATCTTCGCCACGTGTATCAGTCTGAATCATAATTCCCCATGGTGTCATCTTCTTCTTTGTCCTCAACATCCTCGAATGTTGGCTTCTTCTTGATCAACTCTTGTATGTCCACAGCACGACACGCAATCTTTTCGCCGGGATCATTGACGTGATGGTTCTCAAAGATATTAGGAACATCTGTGTTATCTTGTACATCAGGAGCAGTGTAAGCATCATCTTGTTGTGCAACTTCATTAAACGAATTCCTCTGCTCAAACCTTTGCAATACTCTCCAGTCATCGCTACGCGCAAATGTGTCTTCCAAGAAAAATATCTGTGTTGCTTGATTTGCCAAAATAAAATGCTCGATGGTCTGGTACGCTGCCTTGACATTGATGGATTTGAAATAATCATCAGCTCTGGATTTTTCGGTCCTGCAAAACAAGTTATACCAACGACAGCACAACAGAACCACACACCGATGATCCTTGAAACTGGAGATATACTGCAACTGAGCAATGTCTGTTATGTTAGCATACATTTCAGTTGTCTCTTTGTCATATGTATCCGTGCTCATGATGGCACTGTTTTGTGTCTTCCTGCCTTCATCTCGTGCAAGGGTGTTGTAGCGCACATCTCCAACAACGCAAGATTCATAATGTCTTACCCGAGTATCAGGACCCATTGCTAGTGAGTAAAGGGCTTCATCAACTGCCTGCCCATCCTCCCGCATCTTCTTAACCTATTGTTAGAAAATAGGCAAGCTGATCATCTTATGTACTCAATATATTAAAAAAACTGATAGTGCAATTCAAAAGCTTACATGGCTCTTGAGCCATTTTGCAGATCCTGCCATAACCAGTTTGTCGATGTTTCTTGGATTTTACGGCAGTAACTCCTTTTTGTAGATGCTGCACAACATAGTGATCGCGTCAAACATCTAAATATATAAGAATGTGCTGCAAGTTTACTAGATTACAATGTATAAGATGCAGTACTTAGCACTTACTTGATATAAGGTAGTATCTCAGGACAAATATTCAACACATACCAAACCATTTTGTCCAAATCTTTAGGTTTGTCCTCTTGTCGACTCTTCCCTGCAACTCGAACAAAATAATCGAAAACATTGAGCCCGGGATTGTCTTCACCCACCTCTTTGCTAAGATGATCAGTTGTTTCAATGTATTTTGAGCAGAATGCCAACGCTTCTGTAGCAATGCAGGCCTCTACAATGGAACCCTCGGGTCTAGCTCTGTTCCTAACATAGCCCTTGAAAGTGCCTAGCCGCTTTTCAATATCGTACATCCAGCCATACTCTACTAGACCTCTAAGTAGTGCCCCATCAAGTAGATGAACAACCAAATGCACCATCACATCAAAGAAGGCTGGAGGATATATCTTCTCAAGGTTGCATAGTTGGTATCTTGTCTCTAAGACGCTCCAAACCATCTATCCTGATATTTCTACTTCAGAGTTCCGTGAAGAATTGTCCCAACTCGCAATCGCTCAGATAAGTCGTATGCCCAATCCTCTAAGGATAATAGGTAAAACCCTTTGAAGTAGGTCGTGGCAGTCATGAGTTTTCGACCCATGTACCTTGTTTCCATCTGCACTGACTCTCCTTTCATTGTTGGAAGCAAATCCATGTGGGAATCTCACAAGTGACAGGACCTCGCAGAATTCTTTTCTTTTTACCTTGTCCAAGACGTACACAGCTGGTGCCATATCCCGTGGTTTACCTTCATCTTGCACCTGCAAATCTGTCGATACCTGTGTGTCAAATCAATCCTAGATTTTAAGGTATCTTTCGTCTTGCCTTCAATATTAAGAAGTGTGCCGATAATGCTGACACATATATTTTCCTCGATGTGCATGACATCAAGATTATGCCGCAGATCCAAATCTTTCCAATACTCCAAGTCCCACAAAGTGGACCTGCGGGTAAACAATAATCTCTCTTCTGCCCTGCCACACTTCCTTTTCCCGCTACCATTACCAGGATGGTTTCCTGGTGTAGTATGCCTGACCTTCTCTAATTCCACTTGCAACTCATCGATGGTGAGCCTCTTTGGCGCTCCACAGTTTTCATGCTTTGCATTGAACACATGTCTTCGGTATTTTCTAGGATGTGGCTTGTCCTTGTCAAGGAAACGGCGGTGTCCAATGTAACAGATCTTGCTAAGTATTGCGTATGACGGCGGATTCCTGTCACAGCGAACACATGCATTGTAACAATGTGTCGTTCGCCCTCACATAGTGCCCAAAGTCAGATAATCATGGATGCACCAAATTATAACAGCACGCAGAAAGAAATCAGCTGGTGGGCTACTATATAGGTCTCAAGTGAGAACACCCCTCCATAGCTGTTGAAGTTCCTCCACAAGAGGCTCCATGAACAAATCAAAATCCTTTCTAGGACTTTTTGTACCTGGGATGAGCAAGGCCATCATGTAGTTTGATTCTTTGGTGTAGACATTTGGAGGCATGTTGTACGGGATAACAAGCACTAGCCACATGCTATATGTGGCGCTCTGGTGGCCAAGTGGGATAAATCCATCTGAAGCTAAGCCAAGTCTAATGTTTCTCGGGTCAGCAGCAAACTTTTTGTGTTTATGATTGAAGCTTTTCCACTCACTACCATGAGATGGATGGCTCATTACATTCTGATCTCTGTACTCCTAGTTCCTAGAATGCCACAAGACATCCTCTCTTGTTTCAAATCATGAAACAACCTCTGCAATCTGGTATAATTGGAAAATGTCTCGAACATTATGAGGAATCCTCTTCACAGATCGCCATCTTTCCATCTTGATGATTTGCATTTCGGCATTCACTTAAGTTGGCATCATCCTTCCGAATGTAACACAATTATTCTTACAAACATGGATCATATCATATCCAATTCCAACCGCATCGAAGGAAATTCTTCATTTTATCAGAGGTGTGTGGCAGCTCGACGATCCGGGAAAGATTTGTGGAAAGCAGCCAACATCGCATCGAATGATTTGTTGATCATCCGCTCAGATGTCTTCACCTGAAGAAAGGTGACCATAGCTGAGAATACTGACAGCTTATTTCCTGGGGTGACAGCCATGTTGCATTGTTCCAACATGCGGGCCCACCGTATTTCTTCTGCAGGTGAAAGTTCACGGAATGCACGAGCATTTTGTAGCATTGTTTCAATGTTGGTAAAACTCACTGGCTCCACCACCACCACCTCCTCCTCCTCTTCAACCTGAGCATCAGGTAGATCAAGATGGTGATCTGCTGCTTCCACGTAGTCAATAACATTGACGTTCACAGTTTCACCATGATGAACCCACCTAGTATATGTGACCGACATCCCATACAAGTGTAGATGATTTTGCACAGTTGACTGGGGTCTTGTAACTGAATTCATACAACTGCTACACGGGCAGAGCACATCTGATTTCGGACCACCGTACTCAGCTCTGATAAACTTCATGAAGTTTTCAACCCCCCTTGACATATGGAGTGGAGAATCTTCGAGCAGAAGTTATCCAAGTCATGTCCATCTGTTAGACATACAAATTCGTTCTTCTACTAGATATTACAGGAAAAACATATATGTTTTTTATGAAGTCCGGCAAAAAATACCTAGGTCGATGTCCAAAGCTATGGCAAGATATTTGGATGAGTAGATCTAAGTAACGTAATATATGTGAAGCTAATTTAGCAAACAGATTTGAGTGGTAAATTATGGCAGGCTGTTTCAGCAGTCAATGAGGCTGAGCACACAGCCATCAAACTATCGAAGGCCATCGCAGCAACAAAGATCGAGTATAAAACAATGTAGAGCTATTTCACCTAATAGTTTGGCTACTAGACCATGGCAATCTACGTCACAATAAATATATGGCAGGATATTTTAGCAACTAATCAGCTTTGGCATGCCATCTCAGCTAAGCAGATTGAGTGCAGACCAGGGCAAGAAAGCTTCTTAAGCAGAGCATATTTAATGTAAACTACTTCGGCAAACAATGAGATTAACAGCGTCTATCAGCTAACATTCAGCGCTACACCGACATGCATGGGGCCTCAGTCTAGAATGCGCGTACTGTGGGAGAAGCTGACCGCCGTGCGTCTCCACACGAACGTCGCCTGCGGTGGCGGCGCTGACCATCGTGCGCCTCCACAAGAACGTAGCCAGCGGTGGCGGCGTGGCTAGAGGACGACAGTCTATGAGAGCATACTGTGGGAGCGAGAGGATCGCCGTGCGTCCCCTCGACGAACCGCGGCGCCGACATATCGGCGCGGCGGGGAGGGAAGCTTTGGCGGAGCGAATGGAGTGGAGGGGGACGGGGGGGAGGGGGTTTGGGGAATACTATTGGCTAGTTGGCTGAAGGGCGGTTGAATCGTATTTGGGGGGAATTTTTGGGTGGGGGGAGGATTTTCGTGCGGAGGGCGGGGGGAGTTTGGCGCATGGTTGGTTTCTCCAAGTGCAGTCCCACGTGTTCAGTGAAGAGGCAAGCCGAAGCTCATTCCGTTTGCGTGAGCCGTGTGCAGGACCGAACGTGTTTGGGGTGCAATGCGACCGCGACAGGAGTGTTGTGAGTGTACCGCCTTTTTTCCTTTTAAAGTAGGTGCTTCGCCCCCTCAAAGAAAAACTTGTTGCTTCACGCGATCCATCGATACTACCACTAGCAATCCGGTAATCCCGACTAAAACGGCACGGCCGGATCTTTTCCCGCGCGATATGCTGGGAGGCTGGCTTAGTTGTGTTTTTTAGGATGAGTAATGCTACACCTACATAATCCCAGTTACGTAATTAATGTAATGTGAAACGTTTGAGCTGTTGATTGTAGATTGGGGGGAGGGAGGGTCCCACCACCATGAAAATCAGGGGAGGAGAGAGGGGGCAATTTACGTTAACCCTTTTGTAGGTTCTCGTAGATGTAGAAAGATGTGAAATGCGTGAATGTGTAGTGGACGTACTATTGGAGTGCCTAAGGTAAATTGTGTATGTAAAGACCCTATTGAGGGAGTCCTGGATTAAGGGGTCCTCAGATAGCCGGACTATATACTTTGGCCGGACTGTTGAACTATGAAGATACAAGATTGAAGACTTCGTCTATGTCCGTATGGGGCTCTCCTTTGAGTGGAAGGCAAGCTTGGATATTCGGATATGTAGATTTCCTTCTCGGTAACCGACTCTGTGTAACGCTAGCCCCTTGTGGTGTCTATATAAACCGGAGGGTTTAGTCCGTAGGACAACAACAATCATAATCATAGGCTAGCATCTAGGGTTTAGCCTCTACGATCTCGTGGTATCAACTCTTGTAACACTCATATCATCAAGATCAATCAAGTAGGAAGAGGGTATTACCTCCATTGAGAGGGCCCGAACCTTGGTAAAACATCATGTCCCCAGCCTCCTGTTACCATTAGCCTTAGACGCACAGTTCGGGACCCCCTACCCGAGATCCGCCGGTTTTGACACCGACATTGGTGCTTTCATTGAGAATTCCACTCTGTCGTTGTGATAAGGCTTGATGGCTCCTTCGATCATCTTCAATGACGCAGTCCGGGGGTAGGTTTTCCTTCCCAGACAGATCTTCGTATTCGGCGGCATCGTGTTGCGGACCAATTCGCTTGGCCATCTAGAGCAGATCGATAGCTACGCCCCTTCCCATCAGGTCAGGTTTGGAAGCTTAAACTATACTGCCAACATCCGCGGAGACTTGATCTTCGACAGATTCGAGCCCATGCTGGGCGCATTGAACTGTCATGACGGGCATGACTTTGATCTACCGTCGGACAGAATTCGGGAGATCGCGCCTGCGGTGGTGCCGGGAATCAATCCGGAGAAGATCGTGCCTTCCGAGGGTGGGTGGATGGACCTCGTCACGGAGGCCGCGCACTCATCGGCGTCGGAGTCGAACACTGATCCCACCTTTTGTAAGGGTGGTGTCATCGGACCCTCGGACTCGTCTCCTGCTACAGGATCTGAACCACGTGCGTCCGTGCCTATCAAATCGGATTGGGCACCAGTCATGGAGTTCACCGCAGCAGATATTTTTCCGCACTCTCCCATAGGAGATGTGCTAAATTCGTTAAGGTCTCTTTCCTTGTCGAGAGATTCCTGGCCGAACTATGTCCGGCTCGAGTGGGAAGCGGACGACGAAGAAATTCGTTCCCCAACCACCACCCACTTAATAGCCACTGTCGATGACTTAACCAACATGCTTGACTTCGACTCCGAAGACATCGACGGTATGGATGACGATGTAGGAGAAGAACAGGAACCACCGCCTATAGGGCGCTGGACTACGACTTCATCATACGATATTTATATGGTGGACACCCCTAAAGAAAGCAATGGCGATGAGGCAACGGAAGATAACCCCTTGGAGAAGCAATCCAGACACCGGCGTCATCGACGCCGCTCCAAACCCCGCCATAGGAAAAATGGTGATACCGGCACAAGAAATAACAATCCGGATGGTGCCGAAGACAAGGACAATCCTGCCCAGTCAGGCTTCGCGCGGGCCGAGCAAGAGGATGGGCAAACTAGCCCTAAAGAACAAGCAAGTGATGGAGAAACAGAGGACGATAATTACATGCCTCTCTCCGAAGATGATGTGAGCCTTGGCGACGAAGAATTCATCGTGCCTGAGGATCCCGTCGAGCAGGAGCGCTTCAAACACCGGCTTATAGCCACTGCAAAAAGCCTGAAGAAAAAGCAGCAACAGCTTCAAGCTGATCAAGATCTGCTAACTCACAGATGGACAGAGGTCCTGGCTGCCGAGGAATACGGACTCGAGCGCCCTAGCAAAAGCAACCCAAAGCGCAGGCTGCTACCTCAACTCCAGGAGGAGGCTTTAAAGCCCACGCGACCAGCGCATGATGCGGCTGACCAGCCACCCTGTGGCCTCGACAAAGCGGCATACCAGCCCGAAGTTCAGACCGCACCCCGTCGCCAATCAAACGATAATACTAAGGCCAGGGGCTACACGAAGGACCTGTGAGATGTATTGGAAAACAAAGCAGGATAGTCAAGATCGATCTACGGATCATGGGGGCGCGCCACAAGACGTGACGATGATCGTCACGCCGGATACGATAAACCAAAGTCCGGCCGGGCCAAATACAATAGACTGGATTCATTTGAACTACGTCGCGATGTAGCCCGGCATAGAGGCGCCGCACACCCCCTATGCTTCATTGATGAAGTTATGGATCATGAATTCCCAGAAGGGTTTAAACCCGTAAACATTGAATCATACGATGGCACAACAGACCCCCGCAGTATGGATCGAAGATTTTCTTCTCCACATTCACATGGGCCGCGGCGATGACTTACATGCCATAAAGTACCTGCCACTTAAGCTCAAAGGACCGGCTCAGCATTGGCTGAATAACCTGCCAGCAAGCTCCATTGGCAGTTGGGAGGATCTGGAAGACGCGTTCCTCGATAACTTCCAGGGCACTTATGTACGACCACCGGATGCTGATGACTTAAGTCACATAACCCAACAGCCCGGAGAGTCGGCCAGGAAATTTTGGACTCAATTCCTAACTAAAAAGAACCAAATTGTCGACTGTCCGGATGCCGAAGCCTTAGCGGCCTTCAAGCACAACATCCGCGATGAATGGCTCGCCCGACATCTCGGCCAAGAGAAGCCAATGTCCATGGCAGCCCTCATGACACTCATGACCCACTTCTGCGCGGGCGAGGACAGCTGGCTGGCTCGCAGCAACATCACACCCAAAAACTCAGGCGATACAGACGCCAGGGATAGCAACGGCAAGCCACGACGAAATAGACACAAGCGTCCCAATAATGGTGACAATGCCGAAGTCATGATAGTCAATGTCCGATTCAGAGGCTTTAAATCCGGATAGCGGAAAAAGCCATTCAAAAGAAACAGTCCGGGCTCGTCCAGCTTGGACCGCATTCTCGATCGCTCGTGTCAAATTCACGGCACCCCGATAAACCAGCCAACCACACAAACAGGGAATGCTGGGTGTTTAAACAGGCTGGCAAGTTGAATTCCAAAACAAGGAAAAGGGGCTGCATAGCGACGATGACGAGGAGCCCCGACCTTCGAACACGGGAGGACAGAAGAAATTCCCTCCCTAGGTGAAAACAGTAAATATGATATACGCAACCCATATTCCCAAGAGGGAACGGAAGCGCGCACTAAGGGACGTCTATGCGATGGAGCCAGTCGCCCCAAAGTTCAACCCATGGTCCTCTTGTCCGATCACCTTTCATCACAGGGACCATCCTACCAGTATCCGTCATGGCGGTTCGGCCGCGATGGTCCTTCACCCCATCATCCACGGATTCCATCTCACACGAGTCCTCATGGACGGTGGCAGCAGCCTGAACCTGCTCTATCAGGATACAGTGCGCAAAATGGGCATCGACCCCTCAAGGATCCAGCCCACAAAAACCACCTTCAAGGGCATCATACCCAGTGTAGAGGCTTGTTGTATGGGCACAATCACACTGGAAGTGGTCTTCGTTTCTCCGAACGATTTCTGAAGCGAGGAGTTAATCGTCGACATCGTCCCCTTCCACAGTGGCTATCATGCACTGCTCGGACGAACTGCATTCGCCAAATTCATTGCGGTACCACATTATGCATACCTCAAGCTCAAAATGCAGGGACCTCGTGGGGTTATTACAGTTAATGGAAACACAGAGCGCTTGCTTCGCTCGGAGGAGCACACCGCGGCCCTCGCGGTGGAAGTGCAAAACAGCCTTCTTAGGCAAACAGCCAATTTGGCGATAAAGAAACTAGATACCGTCAAGCGAGTCTAGAGTACTCCACAACAGGATCGTCCGGCACGTCTAGAGCTCGACTAGCAATCTGGCCTCCGCCCCAGTCCCAGTCAAACGGAGAAATTTGTTCCGCACGTACACAACTACGCACTTAAAATACCCTCGGCATAGGCGGAGGCACGGCCATGACACGACCCACAATGCGGTTCGACCGCCCCAGGACACACGCATTTTCGCACCCCTTTTTCTTTCAGGTCCCTATCTTCAGGAGGCTCTTCCGAAAGACCGGCTATCAGACACATAGCGGGACGGACACACCAGGAGGATAAGAAGCTTTGGCGTATGAGGGAATCCTCAGGTGGTCTCCGATAATGATCGTTATACCTGTTTTACATACCCGGATACCGCCCGCTCCTGGTCAGGATGTGTCAAACTGTCCTATTCTGCTTATCGCACTACTTTTATACGTACGCTTGGACGTATCATTTGAATAACAAAGGAAAATAGTATACATCATCAGCTTGCTATTACATTTATGTCGGATTTTGGGTTCCGGCAGACCCTTGAGGTTCGAACACTGGGGTGCGCACGAAGATCTTTCCCCTACCAGCTCATGCTCGAAGTCTCGCAAGGATCTAAGCAAGAAAGATGAACACACAAGGGACACAAGATTTATAGTAGTTCAGGCCACCATTGTGGTGTAATACCCTACTCCAGTGTGTGGTGTGGTGGATTGCCTTAGGGGCTGATGACGAACAGTACAAATGGAGAACAGCCTCGCGAGGGGCTGTTCTTGAGCTGGTGTGATGAACTACTTGGGGAGTTCAGTTGCCTCTCTCTAGTCTATGCGCAGTCTGGATCCGATGTCCCTAGGTGCTTCCAGATGCCTCTACCTTGTGGGTCGCTACTCCTATTTATAGAGGGAGGCCCTAGGCCTCTTCCCAAATAATGAGCGGGAAGGGCGCCAACAATTGGCCATTTTGAAGGGGAACAACTAGTACACTTATCCTGACTAAAGTTGGTCTTCGGCTGCCAAAGGCTCTGATGATGACGCCGTCCTGGGCTCCACGATGACCTCCATCCTGCCGTTCTACTGGTCTTGGTCTTGTTGCACTGAAACGGTAACCTTTGCCTGATGCCTTGTCCTGTGCTTGCCCCCTTTGCACCGAAAGGGAAACAAGGACACTGCGCAGGCCGGTGCCCGCCTGGTCTTGATCGTCATGGCTTGCGTCATGGGCTCCTCAGGAGGTACCCTGCCTTGATCTCTCCGCCTCCTCGCGAGCCTGCCTAAGGAGGGTGCTCCTGAGGAAGCTTCCTATCATCCGCCCCGCGAGGCTTGGCCCCTCGCGAGGGTCTTGAGCTTGAGTTGATGAAGCTAAGCTGCGTTGGGCCCCCACTTGAGCCACGCCGCGGGCCGCAGGCAGGCAAGTCTGGGGACCCCCGTTCCCAGAACCCCGACAGTAGCCCCCGGGCCCAAGGCGCGCCCGGACTTGGCTTAGCAGAGAAGCGAAGGGGCAAGTGCGAAGCGCCGCAGGCCCCAACAGCCTGTGGCCTTGGGCGCCACGTGGCTATTGATTGGACGTGGGCATCTCCACTTCCCCATGACGCCTCGGCAACCGCATGACTTGACAAGTCCCTGCATGCAAAAACGGGTCATGATTACCTACGATCGTGGAGGCCGGCGGTTGGCCTCCTCCGGCTATAAGTACTGTATGGCGCAGGCCATTCCAGGCCATCCCTTCCTGCTACTCCTTTCTTCTTCCTCCATGTCCTTGCTCCACCTCACGCTGATGGCACCAATTCGCTGGTTTTATGCACAAGAGAAGGGGAAGGCCCCCCGAGAGGGTCCCGACCCACTTCCGCCGAAGAAGCGGCTAGTCCTCTGCCGCCGAGACGAGGGCGCGCGGCAGGAGGCATCGAGGCCCTGGTACGAGCGGCCGCAGCCGGGGTTCCCGCTTCCCTTGTACACCCACATCCAGGGCCCTGGAGAAGAAGGCACCGAGCGACACCGTCGGTGCCGCCGTCGACGCCGGCATATTACGGCGGTGCGCGACCTTCCTCCTAGAGTCCACGCCGAGGGCTCATCTCGCGAGTTTTTGCTCCACGCCGCCATGCCTCCTCGATCTTGGATTGGCCTTCCTTCCTCCTTCGCCTTTGAGATCCCGCCGAGGGGGCCTCTTGAGCTCTGGCTGTAGCACGCTGACTGCAGCACCCCTACGACCGGAGCGGAGGTCGAAGTTGTCGCTCCGGGCAAGGTCTACATGACCCGTGGCTGGGGCGAGATCGCGCGGGTATGCCGGACAGGGGGCGCCCTCATAATCCACCTCGAGTATGATGCGCCTCCCTGATGGTCTTCATGGTCTTCGACGCAGAAGGATGCCGGCTGGTATGCTGCCCCGAGAAAGGCGGCCGGAGCATCGTCATGGCGAGGACCAGGCCCGCCAACGGCTTCCCTGGTAGCTCCTCAGGCAGCAGCGGAGGAGCCGGAATGTCCAGCGACTCCATCGAGCTTTACATGACTCCGGAGACGAGTGACGACAGCTATGAGCCCCCGAGCTCGCGTCGCTCCTGGAGCAGGGCAGCTGCATCAGGCCGCCGACGCCACTGATCTGGATGGGGATTGGCGCCGGTGCCCGACGGCCCACTGTTGATGATGGCGTCTCTTGCGGAGGCGCGTGTAGTTAGCACTCCCTAGGATTAGCACCTTTTGTTCCCTGCGAGGAATCGAAGTACCACCCCGCGGGGGTATGTAAGGCGCTGGCCATGTCTTTTGTAAATATAATATCCCTATTGAATCGATGCGAGATGCTTGTCCTGTCTAGGCTTGGCTCCCCCTTTCTTCCCTCACGAGGGCCTGGTGCTTTACGCTGATAGGTCCCGGTCCCCAGGCAGGCTTCAGCCGTCGCTGGTATGCCAGGTCGTGATGCCATGGTCAAGGCCAGGAGGTGAGCGGCCCGAGGTCCAGTAGGAGCCCCTGAGTCGCGATGCACAGGAGGTCCCCTTTAGCGCTCAAGCAGCCTCCACTGGGTAAGAAAGGCAGGAAACGTTGCCGTGACAGAGCTGCAGTAGGCGATGGTTCAGCGCTGATTCGATTCAGTTCTCGCGTGACTTATCTCGTAGGTTTCGAGTGGCCTTCGGTGAAGCGCCGAGCCTGCATGGCGGCAGCTGAGGTATGGCTGGGTTAGGCCCTCGTGAGCTTCTTCCCTCTCCCCCGGACTTTCCTTAATGCTCTACGTCCTCAGGTCCCGGCCCTCCAGCGAGCACAGCGGCCGCTGGTATGACAGGTCGCGATGCTGTGGGTCAAGGCTAGGGGTGAGGGCTGGAGAGCCAGTAAGAGCCCATGTGTCGCGATGCTCGGGCACCCCCCTTTTAACGCGCAAGCGGATCATGCCGGAAAGAAGGAGAGAAAGCTCATGATGCCACCAGCGTTGCTCCTAGAGCGGGTCTTGCATATCAATCATGAGGGGAAAAAGGGTCTGTCGTTACGGTTGCCAGCCAACCATTGGTCACTCCGAGGGAGTGAGAGGGGCACTGAGGGCCTGGTGAGGTGGCGCCTTGCAGGACTGCCGCGGCAAGGGCTCAGCCACTCAGATTTTTCGGCGTTTGTCGGGATGGGCCCGTGTGCCAGTGTCGTGCCAGAGCGAGCGGCTCCAAAG
Source organism: Aegilops speltoides (assembly GCA_021437245.1). Lineage (NCBI taxonomy): Eukaryota > Viridiplantae > Streptophyta > Magnoliopsida > Poales > Poaceae > Aegilops > Aegilops speltoides. Next base: position 237,389,631 of record CM038142.1, read on the forward strand.
GTAGGTGTCAATCGCATAGGCGATTAAGTCAAGCAGGTCAAGCATGAAGGAGCAAATCCATTTAGATAGATGCGGAAAAAGGTAAATGCCACTGGGTCTGACCCGAGCAGCTTGGGGATAATGCAGCTTGAGGGGCGCCCCCAACCAAGGTGGGTAAAGAGCATAAGAAAAACGGATACATGCTGCACGGACAGACCCACGCGACCTACGAATGATGTAGCCCTGCGGGCGCTCCTAGCTAAAAATAGAACTTGGAAAGACGTCACATGATACCGTTGCAGAGCGAGTGTCAGAGTAGCTGACGAAGCGCGGTGAAGAAGCCACCCCTCACGAGCCTTCGGAGCCCTAAGCCTCGGGAGGCTCAAGAGGGCCGGGCGGCTCCTCAAGGTCCATCTCCATCTCCTCCAGGAACGCGCGGTGCCTGGCCACCTGAGCTTCCAGGAGGCTCCTCATCAGGCACTGGTGGGCAGCAGCAGCGTTTGGCAGGCCGAAGGGCATGCGAACGTAGCTGTGAGGTGGGTCCTCACAACGCCCCCACGCCGGCCGGCAGAGCGCTCTGAGATGCGGCTCGGTTGAGCCTGCACGCGTCGATCTGACACACAGCCCACCATCCTCGCCGGGATGTGGGGCTACGGTGGGTAGGCGGCGGCTGCCGCGCATGACTCTTGACTCCTGCAACTGCTGAATGTTCCTCGCGATGAACTCCTGAGGGTTTGGCCCTCCTTGCCTCATGCCTTCCTGAGGGAAACGTGCCTTGAAGCACGCCTCCAAGCGACGCCCGAGCGCCTCCCTCGTGACCTTGGCGAGGTCGGTGGCCCTCCAGGAGGGAGCCCCCAAGCCCTGCCCGAGGAGGGCGCCGAGCGCGCCTTCCTATGCGATGGAGGGTGGCGCCCCTTGAACGGGTGCGGATCCTGACGCAACGCCTCCGGAGGCGCCTGCCTCGTGAGGTTTGGGCCAGGTGAAGCCTTCTTCTTCTTAGGGACTGCCCCTGGGAGCCTCCCGCTCCTGTGATCTGGGTCTTCGATTGCCGCGGCCTGGAAGGCACGCTCAAGAGAACACACTGCATCCCTTTCTTCAAAAGGCACTGTGATGATTCCACCGCTTCCTGGCATCTTGAGGACATTGTAGCCATGATGAGTCACTGCCATTAACTTGGCCAGAGTTGGGTACCTGAGGATGGCACTGTATGGTAGGCGAATGTGGGCGACGTCGAAGTCAATGAGCTCGGTGCAGTAGTTGTTGCGTTGCCCAAAGGTGACAGGAAGGCGAACTTGCCCTGTCGGAACAGTGGAACCATCAGTGACTCCTGAGAAAGGCTTGGTCGGCTGAAGATGATCGTATGGCACTTGGAGATTGTTGAATGTCTCGACGGACAGGACGTTGAGTCCTGCACCGCTATCGATGAGGGTCCTGGTGACTTGCACATTGCTGATGACTAGGGAACAGAGCATCGGGAGGACTCCGGCCGTTGCTGCGCAGTTGAGCTGATCCACTGAGCTGAACGTGATAGCACACGCCGACCACCTAAGAGGGCGCGTGGCCTCAAGTTTGGGGAGGACTGCATTCACCTCGCAAGCAAACTGCTTGAAGATGCGCTGAGAGGCTGGGGCCTGAGCGCCGCCCAGGATGCAAGCAATTGCACGCGGCTCCTAGAAGCCCCCAGCCCCCTCGTCTTGGTGATGGTCATCATTCCTCCTTGGCGGTGGTGGCAGAGGAGGGAGGCCTGCGTTGCCTTGAGGGCGATCCTCACGAGGCTGATCCCTCCAACCTCCCTCGCGAGGCTGGTCCTGCCAGCGGTCCTTGCAACGTCGGTCATGCCACCCTTGGTGAGGGCCACGCTCTTCCCATCGTCCTCCACCTCTTCCTACTCCTTGTCCATAGCCCCGGTCGTTGCGGTCGGGACGCCGGCCGATACGCCCATCTCGCACGGCCCTGAGCTCTTGACATTCATTGGTGTTGTGGGTGTGGAGGTCGTGGTACACGCAGTACCGGCTGTCCATGGATGACTCAGGCTGATCCCTGCCTTGCTTGGTGTCTGGCTCTGCTGCTAGCATGGCAGCCCCCTTGCGCTTCACGTCCTTGACCTTGGGCTTCTTCTCTTCTGGGTCGGCAGCTGGAAGCCCGAGGAGGGAGAGGCGCACTTCCTCAGCCCTGGCGCACTTGGTCGCCAAGTTGAACAGCTCCAGTGATGTGCACAGGTCTTCATGGATTGCTGGCTCCTCTTTCATCTTGACGTCACGCACGCCGTCGGAGAAGGATGAGATGATGGCCTCCTCAGTCACCCTGGGGATCTTGAGGCGGGCGTTGTTGAAGCGCTGGATGTACTTCTGCAGGGTCTCTCTTGGCTGTTGCTTGATGCGGCGCAGGTCACTCATGGCCGGGGGCCGGTCGCGAGTGCCTTGGAAGTTGGCGATGAAGCGGGTGCGCATCTTGTCCAAGGAGGAGATCGTGCCAAGGGTCAGGTTCAGGAGCCAGGTGATAACCCACAAGTGTAGGGGATCGCAACAGCTTTCGAGGGTAAAGTGTTCTACCCAAATTTATAGATTGGACACAAGGGGAGCCAAAGAATATTCTTGAGTATTAGCAGTTGAGTTGTCAATTCAACCACACCTGGATAACTTAGTATCTGCAGCAAAGTATTTAGTAGCAAAAGTGGTATGATAATAAAGGTAACGGTAGCAAAAGTGAAGATAAATGTTTTTGGGTTTTGTAGTAGTTGTAACAGTAGCAACGGAAAGGTAAATAAGCGAAGAACAATATATGAAAAGCTCGTACACAATGGATCAGTGATGGATAATTATGTCGGATGCGATTCCTCATGTAATAGCTATAACATAGGGTGACATACAACTAGCTCCAGTTCATCAATGTAATGTAGGCATGTATTTCGTAAATAGTCATACGTGCTTATGGAAAAGAACTTGCATGACATCTTTTGTCCTACCTGTCACGCCCAAGATGTGACCCTATCCTAAAGGAACTCGAAGGTCCCACCAAGGATAGAAGCGCATCTTGAAGACGCTTTTGCAAGGTGGATATCATTACATCAACATTACATAATAGATGGGGATACATACATAAGGCATACAATGCCACATGAATACAACATCATCTTACATAAGAGCACCATCCGACTACGGATGAAACACAAACAAAACTCAAACGACATCCACCACCTTTAGCCCAGGGCTGCCGACACGAACCTATCCCCTGATCGAAGAAGAAGCAGAAGAAGAAACTCCAAAACAAGTAACATCGCTCTCGCGTCATGACCATCGCATAATCTGTACTCAGCAATCCCATTACCATGGGTATCAAGACTAGCAAAGCTTAATGGGTAAGGAAGGGATAAAGTGGTGAGGTTGCAGCAGCGACTAAGCATGATATGGTGGCTAACATACGCAAATAAGAGTGAGAAGAGAGCAAACGGAACGGTCGTGAAGCTAGCAATGATCGAGAGGTGATCCTGAACTCCTACTTACGTCAAACATAACCCAAAACCGTGTCCACTTCCCGGACTCCGCCGAAAAGAGACCATCATGGCTACACACACGGTTGATGCGTTTTAAGTCGAATCTGGTGTCAAGTTATCTACAACCAGATATTAAAAAATTCCCATCTGCCACATAAACGCGGGCACGGCTCTCGAAAGTTTATACCCTGCAGGGGTGTCCCAACTTAGCCCATGATAAGCTCTCGCGACCAACGAAGGATATTCCTTCTCCTAGGAAGACCCGATCAGTCTCGGAATCCCGGTTTACAAGTGTAGGATCGAAAGTATGTCTAGAGGGGGGGTCATTAGACTACTTGACAATATAAAAATTCAGCCTTTTGATAAAGACAAGTTTTTGGTAGATTCACGATGATGATCAAGTCAAGTATCACCCTACACATGCAATTCTAGAGTATTGGCAGCGGAAAGTAAATTGCACATGTAGTAAAGAGAGGTGGAGAAGAGCAAACGCAATTTGGATACACGGAGATTTTTTCTCGTGGTTCCGATAGGTGGTGCTATCGTCAATCCACGTTGATGGAGACTTCAACCCACGGAGGGTAACGGCTGCGAGAGTCCACTGAGGGCTCCACCCACGAAGGCTCCACGAAGAAGCAACCTTGTCTATGCCATCATGGCATACGCCCACGGAGGACTAGCCTTACTCGGGGTAGATCTTCACGAAGTAGGCGATCTCCTTGCCCTTACAAACTTCTTGGTTCAACTCCACATCTTGACGGAGGCTCCCAAGCGACACCTAACCAATCTAGGAGGCACCACCCTCCAAAAGGTAATAGATGGTGTTGATGATGATGAACTCCTTGCTCTTATGCTTCAAATGATAATCTCCCCAACACTCAACTCTCCTCACTGATTTGGCTGTGGTGGAAGAAAGGATTGAGTGGAAAGCAACTTGGGAAGCCTAGAGATCAAGTTTCATATGGTGGGAGTGGAGCAACTTGATCTCAACACAAGGGTAGGTAGTTTTCTTCTCGTAAATGTAAGGTAGGAGTGGTAGTTCTTTCGATGGCTCTCTCTGAATGAAGAGGGGTGGAGGGTATTTATAGCCTCCACACAAAATCCAACCGTTACACACATTTGACCAATCTCGGTTAGACCGAAGTTGACAACTCGGTGAGACCGAAAGTTCAAATCATGTGAACGTTGGGATTTTCGGTGGGACCGAAAATACAATCTCGGTGAGTCCGATTCTTCCAAAGACTAGGGTTTGCCAATCTCGGTGGGACCGACTTCATCATCTCGGTGACACCGATTTGATGACGTATGTTCTGAAGCTTGGCAACACTAGTTTCGTGAGACCGAGTTCGAATCGGAAAATCCGAAATTTCTAGGGTTTGGCTTTATGGCTGAGGTAGTTCATCTCGGTGTGGTGAGTTTAGGAAATCGGTGGGACCGAGATTACTTATGAGTGTATATTTGAAGTGAGAGTTGCTGATAGTTTAGGAGATATATCACTAAGCACTTTGAGCAACCAGATCATTAACATAACCTCATCCCCTTTTAATAGTATTGGCTTTCCTATGGACTCAATGTGATCTTGGATCACTAAACCAAAAATGGAGTCTTGAGCTTTTGCCAATGCTTGCCTTAGCATTTTGAGGGGTCCACTTCTTCACCATTGCCATACCCATATCAATGAACTTTCTGAAATGATTCTCAAGAAGCTATTAGTTCAATGATATATATGTTGTTATTAATTACCAAAACCACCCGGGGATTAGTTGCACTTTCAATCTCCCCCTTTTTGGTAATTGATGACAACATATAGATCAAAGCTTCGACAAATGATATAATCAATGAATAATATCGTCGCTTTGAGAAGTATGTGATAAGCAAGAGCTCCCCCTAAATTTGTGCATTATTTAAGGTTTGCGTTTGAATGCAAATGCACAGTCGATTAGGATCATGGGTCACTCTTCCATGTCACATACATCTTGGTGGAGCGCACAAAATGATAAGAATGAATAGCTTGCACCCAATCACCAAGACATGAGTAAATGGTCATACAAGATATGAATAGCATATGATAAGCATTAAGCACACATTAAGGCATAGTACGACCAAGCACTCATCAAAGTAGAGCAAACGTAGTATCAAACACACGGAATGTCTCAAAATCTCAAAAGTATCTCAAAAGACCGCAAATGAACGAAAGAGCAAAAGCGCAAAGACAAAGCACTCTCTCTCGAAGTCCTATGATCTATACAATTTCTCCCCTTTGGCAACAAGTTACCAAAAGTTCGAAAGGTATAGAGCTAAACGTCACTAGGGACTCTGTGGCGGCTCTATGCAGGTTGAGGTTGGAGTTGAGATGGCAGATCGGCGAAGACTTCACCGATGTCTGTGGAGCTGGAGGAGTGGTCACCGGAGCTGGAGCTGGGCCGATGGAGCTGTGGGAGGTGCCGAGGCTGTAGTCCCAGTGTCATCCTTTGGAATAGCAAATGATCGGGTCTTGTGGGAACCGGAGCAGGCTGTTCATAATCATGCATCTCAATATCTGCCTCTCACGCATGAGCTCTTCTTTCTCCCTCTTTGCTTCCTCAATATCTGCCTCAAGTTTGTTGACAGTGACTTGCACTTCAGTCAGCTTCACATCCAGAGCATGGATCTTCTCTTCAACAATCCTCTCAAGACTCTCCCGAGACTGCATAATGCTTGGCAGGCGTTGTTCAATCCTCCGGTAGCTTCAAGGAGCTGCTCTCCAACACTCTTGGGTTTAGCTGCTGCTTCTTCTTGCTTCCTTCTCAGCTTTGACTTTCTTGGCAGTTTCAATCTTTGCTTGACCTTCAACCGACGTTGGATCCTCCTCATCCATCACAACTTCATTGTCCTCATGCTCAGGCTGCAGTGGCAAGTGTGGTCTATCCAACAAGTATGTGCCCGTGCCAAACTTGGCATTGATAAGCATCTGAATGTGCGGGCAAATCCACATGACCTCTTCTTGGTCAGCTGCAGTCCTCTTGATAGTCTCAACTATCAAATCCATCACCTTGAAAGGTGCCTTCTCATCAAGTATATGCAGCATGTTGATAGAATACCCTCTGATCATGCGATGATCTGCAGACTTGGGCATCAAGGTATGCCTTAGAATAGTGTTTGTGGTAGGTAGACCTACCTGGAGATGATACACTGAGCCGAGCTTCCAGATTTCTACATCCTTAGCTGGTACCTCGTTGTACATATTCTTCATAGATTCATGGTTCTTCTTGGGAATTCCATAGACATCAACATCATCCTCTCTCTGACTTTGGAGCATTCAGCAAGGCTGCCCATTCTTCAACAGTTGAAGAGAATCTTTGGCCTTCAGTCATCCATGTGATCTTACCATCTGGATAGAAATGAGCTCTGGCATAGAATTGCATGATCATCTCATCATTCCAATCTGTCAGCTTCTGACCAATAAAGTCTGCAACACCACATGCAGTGAAGCTCTCATGCACATGTGGAAAGAAGTCTCTGTGATCTTCACTATCAATGTATGCCCAGTCAACATAGCGAGTGTCTGCAACTATGGGCTTCTTGTCCATTAGCACAGTCTCATAGAAGTCCTGCTGCTCTCTGGTGTGGAATCTTGGATCAACAGCAGTTCTTCTTCTCACAGCATATGGATCAGCTTGTCTCCATAGCCTGAGACCTCTATCCTTTCTTTCCTTCATGTTCTCAGCTCGAGGATGAGCATCATTGTGAAGTGGCAGTTTCTGACGAAGTTTCAGCAATACAGGTGCCTCATCATCTGACTCAGCTGGTGGCACATTATCTTTCTTCTTCTCTAATGCTGGAATGTTCCTGACAGTTTTCTTGGGCTTGGCAGCAGGCTTGGCTTGAGCTGCCTTAACTGGAGCAGATGGCTTGGGCTTTGAGGTGCTCCTGCCCTGATGGCATCACCCATGAACTTAGACTTCTGAGGAGGAGGCTGGGGTGCTTCCTCATCCTCATCTTCTTCTGCTGCATCATCATGCACAATCCTCTTCCTCTTGGAAGTTTTCTTCACTTTGCTTGTAGTTTCCTCTTCCATGCTTAGCTTCTTGGCAACAGTGGACTTCTTCACTTTACTGGTGCCTTTCTTGGTTTGTTGCCCTTGATGCTCTTTGGCAACAACTTTTCTCTTTGGCTTGGAGGAGACCTCTTCCTCAGCAATGAAATCAGAATCTTCTTCATCAGAGTTCCTCTTCTTTCTGGCCCTGGTGGCAGCAGGAGGCAAACCACTTGGTGTGCTCCTCTCACCATCATCTAAAAAGCTGCTGGCCTCAGGACTAGTGCATGCCTCTGGAATATCAGCAATTGGTGACTCAGACCTATTCTGGCTGTCACTGGCATCGACATGGTGACAACCCGTGAATAGATAAGGTGTAGGCGAGTAGAAGAGTTATCACAAACTGCGTAAGATTTTGCAAAAAATGAGTTCAAATTTCAGTTTTAGGTTTTCACGGAAGACATTTCGGTCCGACCGAGTTTAAAATTCGGTGAATCCAAGTGCTCAAACAAAGCATTCACACCACTTTCGGTTGGACCGATGTGGGTTTCGTCTGCCGAAAACACTAGGGTTTCACTAAATCCTCATTTCGGTCGCACCGATTTGCACAACTCGGTTGGACCGAAAGGTGCAGTGTAATGGCCAGAGGCCAAATCGGTCATACCGAGAATGTAAAATCGGTCTCACCGAGATGTATTCGGCGGAAACCTAACCCTAAAACTTTTACTCGAATTTCGTTCAAAGGAACTAATCTGGTGTTAAGGAAGATCTCAAACGTGGCAAGATGCTAGGCAAACCAATCGTGCATTGAATCGGAGATGGGAGCACGAGTGGGATCGAAACTCACCCTAACTTGGTGGAGTTCCTCTACAGCGGCAACGGCGCGGAGAAGATGTCCGTTGACGGCGACGGAGACCTGTGGCGAGGACGCACAGGCAACGACGGAGACGATCCGGAGACCACGGCGACGGCAGCAAGGGGTGTGGGGGCGAGGCGTTTTGAAGTAGGAATCCACGCGCGCTGCCCTCGGAGTATATATACCCTTTGTTGTCGGTGGGACCGAGTTGTAAAACTCGGTGGCACCGAGATGGATAACTCGCAGTTACACACTTCGTCACGCCGAAAATCACAACTCGGTTTCACCGAGGTGAAAACCTAGATCAATCTAAATGCTTTCGGTCTGACCGAGTTTGAGTGGGTTGGTCTGACCGAAATCACTTAGAAGGTTTTGGAAGTTAGCCTTTGAAGGATCGGTGGCTCCGAGTGCTCCTCCCTCAGAGGGTCCGAAAATGACTTGTTCAAAGTTTGTGATGTAAGCATGAATAGAATTTGAGACAAGAAAGCATAGATAGCTAGGGGAGGAACTTAGGCATTCTTGTCCATCCATTTGGTCAGAAAAATCCAAAAGACCAAAGCAACAAATGGATGTCCTCGAATGGATAAAATCATGCATCCAACATGCTCACACAATAAGATAGCAAATGAAATATGTGTCAAACATGCACAAACAAAACTCTAGCTACTATCACACAATTTGTCGATGACTAGGTCATCTTTATATGAGTATATTGACTTAGGAGTCAAATGAGAACATTTGATCATAGGTCATACTCATCGTTTAAGCACAAGTGGGGTTACCACTTTTACATAAAGCATTAATGTGTTCACATCATTTGAAGATGCTTTAGCTCAATTCTTTAGAGCAAAGCTCCCCTTGATGTGAGAACCCTTTTAAAGGGTCAAACTAACCTTGGGTTGTCGAGAAGACTTCATGTAGATGTTGAAGATGTGGATGCTCAATGTTGATGAAGATCATCAAGAGTTGGGAGCAATCCTTTGGATTCGGCACTTTCAATACCTACATGGGTTAGTCCCACAAGGAACAAACAAGGATATCCATGGACATAGATTGAAGTTCACAATAGATGATGTCCATGAAAGCAATGATTACCTTGTCCCTTGACTTACCAACAAGAGGGTTTGTGACTCCATGAACTAGTGCAAGATGTGGAAGTTGATTGCACAAGTTTTGCCAAAATGAATGTGAGTGAAGTATGTTGGCGGAGTCACCCTCAAGAACTCTCTAGTTCTTCTTCTTGGGATCCACATCATCTTGATGGGAATCCTTGGGGTTGTAGTTGAGCTTGACGAAGTAGAACTTGACGTTTCCTTGGGAACCCACTTGACCATGGCTTTAGGTGCTTCAATAAATGCATCAATCTCCTCTTGAAGCTTGTCCTTGCCTTTTAGCTTGTGGTCTTGTGGTGGAAGGTCAGCTTGAGCTTGTTCCACATTGGAAGAAGTAGGATCATACTTCTCCTTTTGAGAAACAAACTTTGGAGTGGGATATTGACCTTCTTCCCATTCAACACCTTCGGCGTTGAACTTTCGCTCAAAACCAATTCCTTGATTTTTCCGGTTCCTTCCTTGCTTGCGAACAATTTCCTCAAAGTTCTTGCTTCCGGCAAGGCTCTTGTAGACACCTTTCTCTATAATCCCTTTCAATAAACTATTTTCTTGCTCAAGTGTAACTTGGCTTGAAACATTGTTAGTGGAATCAAGAGAACTACTAGAGGTAACAACATTAGATTTAGCATGGTTATTGTTACTACTAGATGAAGAATTTTTCTTATGCTTGTCATGCTTAGTTTTAATAGGTGGCAAGAAATTAGACAAGAGAAGTCGTTTGGCAAGATATGAAGAACTCTTCTTTCGAAGATCGTCATTGATAGCTTTTAGAAACTCATGTTCTTGCTCTAGATTGAGCTTCTCGAAGCGTAGCTTCTCATGAGATCTTAGGAGCTCTCTATGATCTTCTTGAGTTGTTTCATGAGCTAACTTAAGAGTGTTTAGTTCTTTAGTTAGACGCTCAATCTCCTTCATAGCATTGTCATTCGACTCTTCTCGACTATAAAGACTACTAGCATGTTCATCATAACTAGGCTCACTAGATTTGTCATGTAAAAGCTCATCTTCACCAAGCAAGTCATCCTCATCACTACCAAAGTCAATGAATTCAGGGTGTGATATCTTGGGGCCTTTAGCCATGAAGCATCTTCCAATTCCCTCATTTGGTGAATCAAATAAGTCATAGGAGTTGGAGTTGGAGGACACGAGAGCAAGACTGGCAACACCTTCATCTTGACTGTAGTCGGAGTTGGAGTGATAGCTTCTTTCGGAGTGATTGTCGGAGTCGGAGCCGGAGACCCATTCACCTACATGAGCTTGATGTTTTCTTCTTGTGTAGCTCCTTGATGACTTGTCTTTCCTCTCCGAATCCTTGCTTCTCCGAGAGGGTCTTCGTTCATAACGATCATCTCTACTCCTTCTCTCTTCCGAGGTGACTCTTCTCTTGAGCTTCTTCTTCTTGGAGATTCTTCTCTTCTCTTGTGGGGCCGAACACTCATTTGAGTAGTGTCCGGTCTTCCACAATTGTAGCAGCTTCGATCACGACTAGAAGATCTCTTTTCATCATATGATCTAGACTTGAGCTTCTCTCTTTGCTTCTACTCTTGTAGAATTTGTTGAAGTTCTTCACCATTAGGCTTATCTCTTCATTGGAAACTAACTTGTCACTTGAGGTTGTGGGAGCATCACTTGTAGCTTTGTAAGCACCACTTGACTTGTTGTGAAGCTCTTCCTTATCTTTAAGTGTCATCTCATGAGCAACAATTCTTCCAATGACTTGGTTGGCTTGAGATTCTTGTAGTTTGGCATCATTTGGATCAAAGTGCACACGGTGTCATACTTTCCATCCAAAGCTCTGAGAATCTTCTTGATGATGAATCGGTCGGTCATTTCTTCGCTTCCTAAGCCGGCAATCTCATTTGTGATGAGAGCAAGCCTAGAGTACATTTCAGCGACTCCTTCACCTTCCTTCATCTTGAACTTGTCAAGTTGACCTTGAAGAACATCTAGCTTTGATTCCTTCACGGACTCGGTACCTTCGTGCATTTCGACCAAAGTATCCCAAATCTCTTTTGCATTCTCAAGACGGCTGATTTTGTTGAACTCCTCGGGACACAAAGCATTGAAGAGAATGTCACAAGCTTGAGCATTGTTTTGCAACATCCGCAATTCATCCGTTGTAGCTTCACGATCCGGAACTTTTCCTTCCTCGAAGAATTCACCTTGCAAACCAACACAAATAATGCCCCATGCGGCAGGGTTATGTCCAAGAATATGCATTTTCATTTTATGCTTCCAACTAGCAAAGTTTGAACCATCAAAGTAAGGACCTCTACGAAAATTACCCTCACTAGACGCCATACTCTCCTAGGTTGTGAAACCAAGCTTATGGAGTCCAATGCAATGGAAACCAATACAATGGAAACCAAAGCTCTGATACCACTTGTAGGATCGAAAGTATGTCTAGAGGGGGGGTCATTAGACTACTTGACAATATAAAAATTCAGCCTTTTGATAAAGACAAGTTTTTGGTAGATTCACGATGATGATCAAGTCAAGTATCACCCTACACATGCAATTCTAGAGTATTGGCAGCGGAAAGTAAATTGCACATGTAGTAAAGAGAGGTGGAGAAGAGCAAACGCAATTTGGAGACACGGAGATTTTTTCTCGTGGTTCCGATAGGTGGTGCTATCGTCAATCCACGTTGATGGAGACTTCAACCCACGGAGGGTAACGGCTGCGAGAGTCCACGGAGGGCTCCACCCACGAAGGGTCCACGAAGAAGCAACCTTGTCTATGCCATCATGGCATACGCCCACGGAGGACTAGCCTTACTCGGGGTAGATCTTCACGAAGTAGGCGATCTCCTTGCCCTTACAAACTTCTTGGTTCAACTCCACATCTTGACGGAGGCTCCCAAGCGACACCTAACCAATCTAGGAGGCACCACCTCCAAAAGGTAATAGATGGTGTTGATGATGATGAACTCCTTGCTCTTGTGCTTCAAATGATAAACTCCCCAACACTCAACTCTCCTCACCGATTTGGCTGTGGTGGAAGAAAGGATTGAGTGGAAAGCAACTTGGGAAGGCTAGAGATCAAGTTTCTTATGGTGGGAGTGGAGCAACTTGATCTCAACACAAGGGTAGGTAGTTTTCTTCTCGTAAATGTAAGGTAGGAGTGGTAGTTCTTTCGATGGCTCTCTCTCACGAATGAAGAGGGGTGGAGGGTATTTATAGCCTCCACACAAAATCCAACCGTTACACATTTGACCAATCTCGGTCGGACCGAAGTTGACAACTCGGTGAGACCGAAAGTTCAAATCAGTGAACGTTGGGATTTTCGTGGGACCGAAAATACAATCTCGGTGAGTCCGATTCTTCCAAAGACTAGGGTTTGCCAATCTCGGTGGGACCGACTTCATCATCTCGGTGACACCGATTTGATGACGTAGGTTCTGAAGCTTGGCAACACTAGTTTCGTGAGACCGAGTTCGAATCGGAAAATCCGAAATTTCTAGGGTTTGGCTTTATGGCTGAGGTGGTTCATCTCGGTGTGGTGAGTTTAGGAAATCGGTGGGACCGAGATTACTTATGAGTGTATATTTGAAGTGAGAGTTGCTGATAGTTTAGGAGATATATCACTAAGCACTTTGAGCAACCAGATCATTAACATAACCTCATCCCCTTTTAATAGTATTGGCTTTCATATGGACTCAATGTGATCTTGGATCACTAAACCAAAAATGGAGTCTTGAGCTTTTGCTAATGCTTGCCTTAGCATTTTGAGGGGTCCACTTCTTCAGTCATTGCCATACCCATATCACTGAACTTTCTGAAATGATTCTCAAGAAGCTATTAGTTCAATGATATATATGTTGTTATTAATTACCAAAACCACCCGGGGATTAGTTGCACTTTCAACAAGACATTTCGACAATGGTAAAACAAAACCAGCAAAGCCGCCCGATGCGCTGACAATCCCGATAGGAGCTGCACATATCTCGTTCTCAGGGCAACACCGGATAAGTCAAGCTACGAGTAAAACCAGACCTCGAGTTTCCCCGAGGGGGCCCCGCAGGCTGCTCGGTTCGGACCAACACTTAGAGAAGCACTGGCCCGGGGGGGGGCTGAATAAAGATGACCCTCGAGAGAGCGACTCGCAAGGGAAAAGTAGGTGGTGGTGAGGCAAATGGTAAAACCAAGGTTGGGCCTTGCTGGAGGAGTTTTATTCAAAGCGAACTGTCAAGGGGGTCCCATAAATCACCCAACCGCGTAAGGAACGCAAAATCTGGGAACATAATACCGATATGACAGAAACTAGGGCGGCAAGAGTGGAACAAAACACCAGGCATAAGGTCGTGCCTTCCACACTTTACCAAGTATATAGATGCATTAATAATATAAGAGATATTGTGATATCCTAACATCACCCTGTCCACCATGGAGCAATCTTCAACTTCACCTGCAACTAACAACGCTATAAGAGGGGCTGAGCAAAGCGGTAACATAGCCAAGCAACAGTTTGCTAGGAAGGGTGAAAAGGTTAGAGGCTGACATGGTAATTTGGGGAGGCTTGAAGAGCAAGAGATAGGTAGCGCGGCAAAGCGATAGAACGAAGCAACTAGCATAGCAATGATAGTAGTGAGATACAAGGTGACGGTCATCTTGCCTGAAATCCCGCTAGGAAGAAGAACGAGTTCGTGAAGAAGATGAAGCCACGAAGACGGTCCAAGCGTAGACGGACGAATCCTCACGATCGCAACGAAACAGGAACTAACGAGAAGGAGCACAACCGGAAAGAAGCAAACAACAAGGTAAACACACAACACGAAAACATGACATGATGCACAATCAAGCATGATGCAGACAAGGTTAAATGAGGCATGGCATGGCAAGGTGCAACAAACAATACTACAAGTTAAGTGGAGCGCAATATGCAACGAGTTGCATATTGACAAAACACCACATTCAACTATTTAGTTACCTCCCGTTTAGGTACCCAACAATATTAAATGTTGATTAACATGGCAAGAGGTGAAGCATAATAAAACTACGTATCTATGCAAGTTTAAATGAGGCCGGAACAACAAATAACAATTTCGGAAAATCCTCACATGCATATTTCGAATTTGGTACTGTTCTGCCCTATACACTATTTTAATGTTGTTAAACAGCAAAATAAAGTGCAGCAAGTTAATCTATGCATTTTTCTACCCCATTTATATATAAAGTTTATTTAAAATGAAGCTACGGTTATTTAGTTATGAAATAAAGCATTTTAATATGGCATTTGAGCAAGTTTAAACAAACAACATGTTTAAACATTTTTACCAGGGATGAAAGTTGCATATTGTGAAACTAGATACAATTCTAAGCATTTTACATATATTGTTTGTTTAATTTGGATGCATGATTAGTTATTAACAATACAAAACAGTGGCAATTCTGTAAATAAGAATGTATTGGAAAATGCTAAAATACCCAGACTGGGGAAAAAATATGCACGGGCCGGATTGCAGCAACCCGCAGCGGCCCAAGAAGATTTGGCCCGAGTGAGCGCTGAGTGTGTGTGTGCGCGTGCAACAGTACAGGAAAACAGAGCAAAAATTGGGGCACCTGGGAATTGAACCCCAGACCCCTCGGATGGATACTGGCTGCGCTGGCCACTGGGCTAGCTTTGTGTTGGTGATGCAAAGGGAGATCGGCGCAAGGTAAAGTATATGGGCAATGCGACCAGGACCCAAACTGAAGCATGCACGGGGATCTCAGCGGCGATGGCAGTGAGCAAGCATGGCGCTTGCGGTGGATGCTGAGCTATGGCGGGCGTGCGGAAAGGTTCAGGGTGCAGCGCACAGGTGTGGAGAATGCTCGGGACGTGTGTGGCATGGTCTCGAAGCTTCCGAGCTGTCGGCCATGGGGGTTTAGGCTCGGTGCTGGGCGGCTGCAAGGCGACAGGCGAGGCTCTGGTTGCGCGCGAGAGCTGCTGGTGTGCGTAGTTGGTGCGGAGCAACACGCGAGGTGTTGGTGCTGCAAATTGGACTCGACTGAAGCGTGAAATGCAAACTTACTGAACGGATTTGAAGTCTGAACCCAAGCGAAGCAACTACAGAGAAACATGGCCGATATTGCAGGTCGAGGCGCTCGGCCACGGCCACGGCGGGGCATGCAGGCGTGCAGCGGGGGTGGGTATGGGCGTGCAGCGTATGTGGTGCTAGGTGTGGATGCAGGTGCACGCATGTACAGGAGGCGCATGGGTGTGAGTTTCAGAAACTCATCCATGGCGGATATGGGATCGGCGACTCGGGAAGACGACCACAGTGATAGAATTGAACCGGAGAGAGAGAGATGGGGAGGAACGGGGCTTCACCGTGGGGGTGCTGCTGGAGTCAATCGGGGTCCGGGACGAGCGGAAGCGACGAGGGAAGGTGCTGCCCGTGAAGCAGGGGAGGAAGAGGACGACGGGGAGGTAGCCGGACATGGCGATCCTTGGGCGCGGCTCGTCTTCAGAATGGGTCCGGGGCAGTGTTCTCGAGCGAGAAGACGATGGAGGGGAGGCTACGGCGGAGGGATAGGCCGGCGGCGAGGTCGTGCCCGAGCCGGCCATGGCTCCTGGAGGCGGGGAAGTAGGTGCGTGGGTGCCCCTTACCTGTGGCGGCGGCGCGGAGGGGAAAAGAGGGTTGAGGAGGAACCCTAGGGCTAGGGCTGCTGGTTTTATAGGAGGGCAAGTCGAGCTTGCTCGGACACGGTGGCCATGGCGAGCGTGTAAAGCAGAGGAGGAGAGGGAGGAGAAAGGTGGTGAAAGCTACAGTCTCCCCCGCTGACGGATGGGTCCAGCGTTGCCACGTGGGACGAGTGGAAGAGAGGGTTGGCTGGGTTTTGGGTGAGAAAAGGATCTGGAGGGATAAGTGGGCTGCTGCTGGGCTGCCTTCTACTGTGCCGGCCTGCTGGATGCTGGGCCGCTGCTCTCTCTTCCTTTTCCATCTCCTCAGCCAGAAAATAAACAGAAATGCACAGGGATAAAATATGGGAGTATGAGAGATATGACAATATCCCTGGAGTCTAGAATTTGTTCGGAATTTGAATAAATTGCTTTGGGCATTTTTAAGGACAGAAAAATAATTCAACTTCAAACTTAATTCAAACTTGAGTCATTTTTAAACCCAACCAAAACATCTTCAAATGAGCTAAAAGTTGACAGAGGGGTTAATGACAAGGTGTAGGGTTTGCAGGAAAAGAAGGAACATTTCTGGACAGGGAAAATGTCACATGAAAATAAATGTAATAAAGAAGAAAGGAGAAGTTTGAATGGAATAGAAACTTGGGTGAACTTGACGAATGGTCGCTGGTATGAGCATGTTGCATGAGTAAGATGGAGATCAGAAGAAAAGGGGGGGGGGTCACAGAAGATTACACAACAAGATTCCAAGATGCAAATCAAGGGATGATGCTCCTGATGCAAATGCAACAAAAATGACATATGCAATATCATGAAGCATAGAACAAAGCAAGGATGGTGCAATGCAATATAATATAAGATGAACATGATGCAAGAAGCAAAAATGACAAGGCACTCAACATGATCATGGCATAACATATAGGATTGAAATATGCAAAACAATTATGATAATGCAACAAACATAATAAACACACGTCAACAACTAAAATAAATGGAAGGGCAACTGAAGCGTCAGTTTCAGGGCGTTACACTACCCTCCCGTGGCAGCGGGGTCCTAGCGGAAACTAAGGGATATTAAGGCCTCCTTTTAATAGAGAACCGGAACAAAGCATTAGCACAGAGTAAATACATGAACTCCTCAAACTACGGTCATCACCGAGAAGTATCCCGATTATTGTCACTTCGGGGTTGTCGGATCATGACATATAATAGGTGACTATGGACTTGCAAGATAGGATCAAGAACACACATATATTCGTGAAAACATAATAGGTTCAGATCTGAAATCATGGCACTCGGGCCCTAGTGACAAGCATTAAGCATAGCAAAGTCATACCAACATCAATCTCAGAACCTAGTGGATACTAGGGATCAAACCCTAACAAAACTAACTTGATTACATGGTAAATCTCATCCAACCCATCACCGTCTAGCAAGTCTACGATGGAATTACTCACGCACGGCGGTGAGCATCATGAAATTGGTGATGGAGGATGGTTGATGATGACGACGGTGACGAATCCCCTCTCCGAGCCCCGAACGGACTCGAGATCAGCCTCCCGAGAGATTAGGGCTTGGTGGCGGCTCCGTCGTAAAACGCGTTGAAACTTTCTCTCGATTTTTTCTCCCGAACGTGAATATATGAAGTTGGAGTTGGCGTCGGTGGAGGTCCAGGGGCCCACGAGATAGGAGGTCGCGCCTAGGGGCGCTCCCTGCCTCGTGGACAGCCTGTGGGCCCCCGGCATTAATTCTTTTGCCAAAAATTTTATTAATTCCAAAAGTGCCTCCATGGATTTCCAAAGACAATCGAGAACTTTTCTTTTCTACACATAAAACAACATCATGGCGATTCTGCTGAAAACAGCGTCAGTCCGGGTTAGTTTCATTCAAATCATGCAAGTTAGAGTCCAAAACAAGGGCAAAAGTGTTAGGGAAAGTAGATATGTTGGAGACGTATCAACTCCCCCAAGCTTAAACCTTTGCTTGTCCTCAAGCAATTCAGTTGATAAACTGAAAGGATAAAGAAAAACTTTTACAAACTCTGTTTGCTCTTGTTGTAAACATGAAAAGCCAGCATTCAAGTTCAGCAAATATTATAAACTAACCCTACTCACAATAACACGTAGGTCTCACAATTACTCATATCAATAGCATAATCAGCTAGCGAGCCATATTAATAAAACTCGGATGACAACACTTTCTCAAAATAATTATAACATGATATAACAAAATGGTATCTCGCTAGCCCTTTCTGGGACCGCAAAACATAAATGCAGAGCACCTTTAAAGATCAAGGACTGACTAAACATTGTAATTCATGGTAAAAGAGATCTAGTCAAGTCATACCCAATATAAACCAATAATAATGAATGCAAATGACAGTGTGCTCTCCGGCGGGTGCTTTTGATAAGAAGGGTGATGAATCAACATAAAAATTAAATACATAGGCCCTTCGCAGAGGGAAGCAGGGATTTGTAGAGGTGCAAGTGCTCGATTTTAAAATAGAGATTGAATAACATTTTGAGTGGCATACTTCCGCTGTCAACGCAACAACTATGAGATGGCTATATCTTCCATACTACATGCATTATAGGCAATTCCCAAACAGAATGGTAAAGGTTTATACTCCCCCAACCACCAACAAGCATCAATCCATGGCTTGCTCGAAACAATGAGTGCCTCCAACATACAACAACCCTGGGGGAGTTTGGTTTAATTATTTTGATTTGCTTTGAACGTTTTGGATCATGGGACTGGGCATCCCGGTTACCGGCCCTTTCTCGTGAATGAGGAGCGGAGTCCACTCCTCGTGAGAATAACCCACCTAGCATGGAAGATATAGGCAGTCCTAGTTGAAACATGAGCTGCTCGAGCATAGAAAACAGAATTTCATTTGAAGGTTTAGAGTTTGGCACATACAAATTTACTTGGAACGGCAGGTAAATACCGCATATAGGAAGGTATAGTGGACTCATGTGGAACAACTTTGGGGTTTAAGGAGTTTGGATGCACAAGCAGTATTCCCGCTTAGTACAGTTGAAGGCTAGCAAAAGACTGGGAAGCAACCAACTGAGAGAGCGACAACAGTCATTAACATGCATTAAAATTTATTCACACCAAATACAAGCATGAGTAGGATATAATCCACCATGAACATAAATATCATGAAGGCTATTTTGATTTGATTCAACTACATGCGTGAACATGTGCCAAGTCAAGTCACTCAATTTATTTAAAGGAGGATACCATCTCATCATACCACATCATAATCATTCTAATAGCATGTTGGCACGCAAGGTAAACCATTATAACTCATAGCTAATCAAGCATGGCACAAGCAACTATAATCTCTAAATGTCATTGCAAATATGTTTACTTCATAATAGCTGACTCAGGAACGATGAACTCATCATATTTACAAAAAGAAGAGAGGTCGAGTTCATACCAGCTTTTCTCATTCCAATAAGTCCATCATATATCATCATTATTGCCTTTCACTTGCACGACCGAACGATGTGTATAATAATAAGAGTGCATGTGCATTGGACTAAGCTGGAATCTGCAAGCATTCAACTCAAGGCAGAAGACAAAGTAATATGGGCTCTAAGTTAAATAGACAATCATGCATATGAGAGCCACTAAGCATTTTCAATATGGTCTTCTCGACCCCCAAAGGAAAGAAAACAAAATAAAACTATTTACACGGGAATGCTCCCAAAAAGTAAGAAGAAGAACTAGAAATCTTTTGGGTTTTCATTTTAATTCTACTACAAGCATGGAAATTAAACTAACTAATTTTTGGTTTTTCTTAAAGTTTATCAAACACTCAAGAAGAAAACTAGAAAAAGAAATTTAAACTAACATGGATAATACAATGAAAGAGTATGAGCACCAACGACTAGTGTGTGAACATGAATGTAAAGTCAGTGAGAAATGTTTACTCCCCCAAGCTTAGGCTTTTGGCCTATGTTGGTTTAATACCAAGGACCGCCGCTACTCTCCCCGGTGTAGTGGGAGGTATAATCAGGATACCACTGGCTGGTCATCTCCGGATCCCACTGGATAGATGATGCACGATACGGGTCCAGCTCAGGTTCTAGCTCAGGTTCAGGTTCTGGAGTAAAAGCTTGAGCTCGATGATTGTTCACCGCTTCCGGCGTGACAAGATGATTTTCTGCAAGCAAATCAAACAACAGAGGTGCAGGCAAAATAATAATCTCAATGTGTTTCTTATTAAATCTAAGTTTGTACAAGAGCATCTTTTCTTCATTGTCAACAATAAACTTGTGTGCTACCATGCTCTTGTAATCTAAAATGTGAGGGGGCAATTTTATCTCATCCTCCTCATGGTGCCTAATGGGTATCTGGAAATGTTCAGCAAGATGTGCAGCATAGATAACTCCAAATATGGGGCCTTTTGTACGATTCAGGGCTAGCCGTTTAGCAACGACGGCACCCATGCTAAAAGTATTGTCTCTGAGCAAAGCATGTTGAAGAATAATAATATCTGGAACGCTCAAATTTCCACTATTACCATTACCAATCAAACATCTACTAGCAAATATGGCAAAGTAGCGTAAAGCAGGGAAGTGTATGCTAGAGACTTTTGCCTCAGAGCCCTTCTTTGGCTCTTCTATAGCAATAGTTTTAACGAAGCCACCCACATCCTCACGACGGGGTTCCTCTAATTCTCCCTCATAAGGTATCCTACATACCGCACAAAAATGACGTAAAGACATTTCTCTGAATTCATCATATAAATGAAATGATACTGCAGGCGGGGATTTCTTAGGATAATAATAAAAGTTGATGTGACCCCAAATGATGTCGTTAAAAATATTGTCAGTAAGGTGAACCAGAGAAATACTGAAAAGTATATAGTTCCTGCCAGACGCTATGAGAAAAAGAAACAAGCTACTGATGGACATGTTCCTGTCCAACTTGTTGCACCGGAGGACGTGGAGCCACGATTCAGAACTCCATGCAAGCAAACACATCTACATGAGCGTACAAGGAAGTATTACTAGTTTGTTTGTCCTTTTGTGATCAGTGTGCCGTATTTTTAAATTAGTTAATTAGTAATTAATAAGATAGATGAATGAGAGAGTTGTATTAGTACTAGTAGTAGTACATGGTTATGTTCAGGTTTGAGTCCAACTAGTAGTCGGTCCACAATAGGAGTCCAGGACGGTGTACCTTGTGCCTGCGTGCACTATTAATAGGCCCAGCCGGCCGTGTATCTAGGTCAGTTTTGGGGATTGCGTTTGTTCAACCGGAAACTCGCCATGTTTCGGCGGCCAAGTTCTGTGTATTTTTGTTGAGAATCCACCTAGGGTTTGTGTTCTTGGCGAGGAGATTAGACGGGCGAACCTCTAATTTGCTGCCGATTCTAGTTGAATCGCCCACGCAGTTCCGGCTGGTTCGCATCTACAGATTGTAAGCTTGCTGTTTTCCTTTTCCTGTTATTTGGTGTACTCCGGAGATTGGACTTCGAGTTGCTGATTTTGTACTATGAAAGATTTGGGAAAAGCGTTTGCGCCATCAATTTTCTGTCGAAGGCCGCATCAAGTGGTATTCAGAGCAAGGTTGATCACGGTACAAATTTTTTTCCTACTATTTGCTTCAACTGTTTGAAAGATGGTGAACTCGCAGCATGACAAATCTGATCATGAGGATGTCGATGAGCTTCCAGAGGGTTTGGAGATAAGTGATGATTTGCGTATCCATGTGATGGCGATCAAGGGAGCCAACAAGAAGCTTGGGACAAGGGTTGAGGAATTGTCCGCAAATATTGTAGGCGTCGAGGACAGGTTGAACGAACGTTTGACTGCCAGCTACCGACAGCGCATTGATAGTCTACAGGTGGTGACTGAGAGTTTTAATCGTCTCACCGCAGCGTTCAGCAGCGCTTCAGCGAGAGATGTAACACCCGACAGTCCCCTCCACCTCGACGACGTCGTGACCGTGACAACGATGATGGTGTTGATTTTTCTGAGGATTCCGATGCCCGTGGAGGCTTACATCACCGACCACGACATGATGCTGGGGCTCACCGCCATGCTGGGCGGGGCTGTGACTATGGCGGCAATGGTGCCCATGAGGATGATGGCTTGGGTCGAATCAAGATAACCATACCAGAATTCTCGGGACGTTGTGCCGACCCGGAGAAATATTTGGATTGGGAGATGCGCATAAATCAGATTTTTGATGGTCACAACTACTTCGAAGAGAAGAAGGTTCGTGTTGCATCAATGGAATTTATAGAGTATGCTCTTGTATGGTGGGATAATAAAAACCGTACTCACGAGCGATCAGCGACATGGGCTGACATGAAGCGAATCATGAAGGAATGTTTTGTGCCTGCTTACTACACTCGCTAGCTTCATAGTAGACTGCGTCGTCTAGTGCAAGGTACAAAATCAGTGGATGAGTACTATAAGGAGATGCAACTTTTGATGATCCGTACAAGTGTGCGTGAGTCTACGGAGGCGACCATGGTACGTTTCTTTGAGGGGTTGGAAGAAAAGATTCGTGACCGTGTTGATTTAATGCAATATAATGATATTCATGAGTTACTTCATCAAGCGGAGTGTGCTGAACGGTGGGTATTGGAGAAGCAAGTTTCAGAGAATCGTCCGACTTACAATGGTGGGCGACGTGGTTCTTCTCCTATTGAGGGTGGGTTTAGTGCTAAACCGACTCCTCATAAGTCGGGAAGCATTGAACAGAGCAAAGTGGCGGCTGCGCCAAAGGAGTTTTCTCATGTTTCATCTAATGTGTCTTCATCTCATCATCGTAATATTATTTGCCACAAGTGTGGAGGACGTGGACACATGAAGCATGAATGTTCCAATCAACGAAGGGTTCTACTTGTTGATGCGGAATATATTTCAGAATCTGAAGATGAGACGCCTAAGTTAGAGGATGGAATTGAAAGAGGTCATGGTGATACCATACTATGTTATCCTCAAGATGATCCTGATATGGAGAGTTTGCTAGCACATAAGGTCCAGCGAGATGACAAGACCATTGTTGAACAAGGACAACGGCGGAGTATTTTTCAAACTGCATGTACCATCAAGGGAGAAGTGTGCAAACTCATAATTGATGGCGGCAGTGCTAACAACATGATTAGCAAGGATGTGGTGGATTCTCTTTCGTTGCCAACATGGGAGCATCCAAAACCAGACTATATGAAGTGGATAAATGATGTGGGCAAAGTGAAAGTAACACACAGGGTTAAGGTGCCTTTTTCGGTTGATGGCTATGTTGACAAAGTGGAATGCGACGTTATGCCACTACATGTCTGCCATCTTATATTGGGGCGCCCGTGGCAGCATGATGTTAACGCTCTTCATCATGGACGAACAAACAAGTACACTTTTATGCATAAGGGCGAGTTCTATTCTATTCTTCCCAGGGATGCAACGAATATAAAGTGTACCGTTGAGGTGTTCAAGAAAAAATCTGCAAGGTATAGGTTGAAACCGAGGACATTTTCCTTTCAAGGAAGGGAGGATGATGTGACCCCAAATGATGTCGTTAAAAATATTGTCAGTAAGGTGAACCAGAGAAATACTAAAAAGTATATAGTTCCTACCAGACGCTATGAGGAAAAGAAACAAGCTACTGATGGACATGTTCCTGTCCGACGTGTTGCACCGGAGGACGTGGAGCCACGATTCAAAACTCCATGCAAGCAAACACATCTACGTGAGCGTACTAGTTTGTTTGTCCTTTTATGATCAGTGTGCCATATTTTTAAATTAGTTAATTAGTAATTAATAAGATAGATGAACGAGAGAGTTGTATTAGTACTAGTAGCAGTACATGGTTATGTTCAGGTTTGAGTCCAACTAGTAGTCGGTCCACAATAGGAGTCCAGGACGGTGTACCTTGTGCCTGCGTGCACTATTAATAGGCCCAGCCGCCCGTGTATCTAGGTCAGTTTTGGGGATTGCGTTTGTTAAACCGGAAACTCGCCATGTTTCGGCGGCCAAGTTCTGCGTATTTTTGTTGAGAATCCAGCTAGGGTTTGTGTTCTTGGCGAGGAGATTAGACGGGCGAACCTCTAATTTGCTGCTGATTCTGGTTGAATCACCCACGCACTTCTTCTGCCTGAGGATGTAAGTTGAGTTCCGGCTAGTTTGCATCTACAGATTGTAAGCTTGCTGTTTTCCTTTTCCTGTTATTTGGTGTACTCCGGAGATTGGACTTGGAGTTGCTGAGTTTGTACTGTGAAAGATTTGGGAAAAGCGTTCGCGCCATCAATTTTCTGTCGAAGGCCGCATCAAAAGTTCTGCACGAAAGTATTGGTAAGTAAGAGATACTGATCGATTCGGTCGTTGATGAAACCGGTGAGGCCTGCAGTCTCGATTAAAGCATTAAAGTCTTCATGCATTCCGGCTTCTTTCAAGAAATCCTCACACGGCCATTCACAAGATCGCACTTCCGCTAAGCGAGGAAGATTATACTTGGCTTTTTCCTTCTCTTTATCTTGTTTTTCCTTAGAGCTTTGGCTAGAAGAGCACCTCAAATGTTTCCTCAACATTTTCTGAAAATTTCTGAAAGTTTTGTAAATTCAAAATAAAAGTGAATAAAACTAAACAATAATGGTAGCAACTACTCCTACAAGTGCCCAGAGCCTATATCATGCATCAAAATTGCTTGGGACCTCAAAGATTTAACATGCAAGCTCAAGAACATGGTCAGCTATGCAGCAAAAATTTGCAATGAATAAAGCACTAGAAAAAAAAACTAATTGGACCAATGGAGGAGTCACATACCAAGCACCAATCTCCCAAAGCAGTTTTGTGAATGGAGCTTTGAGCTAAGAGATCGAAAATCGCAATAAAACGAGCTAGAACTCGTCCTTGAGCTGGATGGGGATTTTTTTGGGCAGAAGATGAAGTGTGTTGGTTGTGGCATAAGTGGAGGGGGGCCACCAGGGGACCACGAGATGGGCGCGCCCTGAGGGGCCCTCCTCTTCGTGGCTGGTGCTTGCCCTCCTCAGCAGTTTTCAATGCCTAAAATCCTCAAATATTCCGAAAAAATCATACTAAATTTGCAGGGCATTTGGAGCACTTTTATTTTCGGACTATTTTTTAATGCATGGATAATTCAGAAAACAGACAGATAATACTATTTTTGCTTTATTTATTCTAAATAACAGAAAGTAAAAAGAGGGTACAAAAGGTTGTGCCTTCTAGTTTCATCCATTTCGTGATCATCAAAATGAATCCACTAACAAGGTTGATCAATTCTTGTTAACAAACTCATTCTGAATAACACGAAACCGGAGAAATTTCGAATAACACTAAGTTACCTCAACGGGGATATGAAAATCCCCAACAATAAAAATATCATACTTTTTCTTGACAGTAGGTAGAGGAAATTCAAAATCTCCAAAAATGATAGTTGGAATTTTTTCAATAGAATTGATGCTATGAACTTGAGATTGTTTCCTCGGAAAGTGTACCGTATGCTCATTACCATTAACATGAAAAGTGACATTGCCTTTGTTGCAATCAATAACAGCCCCTGCAGTATTAAGAAAAGGTCTACCAAGGATAATAGACATACTATCGTCCTCGGGAATATCAAGAATAACAAAGTCCGTTAAGATAGTGACATTTGCAACCACAACAGCACATCCTCACAAATACTGAGGCATTATAGCAGTTGATTTATCAGCCATTTGCAAAGATATTTCAGTAGGTGTCAACTTATTCAATTCAAGTCTACGATATAAAGAGGGAGGCATAACACTAACACCAGCTCCAAGATCACATAAAGCTGTCCTAACATAATTTCTTTTAATAGAGCATGGTATAGTTGGTACACCCGGATCTCCAAGTTTCTTTGTTATTCCACCCTTAAAAGTGTAATTAGCAAGCATGGTGGAAATTTCAGCTTCCTGTATCTTTCTTTTATTTGTGATGATATCCTTCATATACTTAGCATAAGGATTTACTTTGAGCATATCAGTTAAGCGCATACGTAAGAAAATAGGTCTAATCATTTCAGCAAAGCTCTCAAAATCCTCATCATACTTTGACTTGGATGGTTTAGGAGGAAAGGGCATGGGTTTCTGAACCCATGGTTCTCTTTCTTTACCATGCTTCCTAGCAACAAAATCTCTCTTATCATATCGTCTATTCTTTGATTGTGGGTTATCAAGATCAACAGCAGGTTCAATCTCTATATCATTGTTTTTGCTAGGTTGAGCATCAACATGAACATTATCATTAACATTATCATTAGGTTCATGTTCATCACCTGATTGAGTTTCAGCATCAGAAGTAGAAGTATCATTGGGATTCCAAGGTGTGTCTACAGTAGGTTCACTAGAAGCATGCAAAGTTCTATCGTTTTTCTTCTTCTTCTTTTTAGAAGAACTAGGTGCCTCTACATTATTTCTCTGAGAATCTTGCTCAATTCTCTTAGGGTGGCCTTCAGGATACAAAGGTTCCTGAGTCATTCTACCAGTTCTAGTAGCCACTCTAACAGTAAAGTCATTTTTATTATTTAATTCATCAAACAAATCATTTTGAGCTTTGAGTACTTTCTCAGCTTGAGTAGCAACCATAGAAGCATATTTGCTAACGCGGTGAAGTTCATCTTTAACACTAGCCAGATTATCACCTATGCGTCCTATCTCGAAAGCATTATTCTTTAACTCTCTACCAACATAAGCATTAAAACTTTCTTTTCTATCCATAAAGTCATCAAATTCATCTAAGCATGGGCTACGAAATTTAGTAGAGGGTATTTCAAATTTATCATATCTATAGAGAGAATTTACCTTTACTACCTGTGTCGGGTTCTCAAGACAATATGGTTCTTCAGGCGGTAAATTAAGACCATGTATTTCTTCAATAGGTGGTAAATTCTTACCATCTTCAGCTTTAATACCTTTTTATTTTATTGATTTCTTTGCCTCTTGCATATCTTCGGGACTGAGAAATAAAACACCTCTCTTCTTGAGTGGGTTTAGGAATAGGCTCGGAGTTGGCTCAATTGGTTCAGAATTGCTTGAGAACTGGCTCGGGAGAGTCCAAATATTTTCATTAGTCAACATATTATTCAAGAGTATTTCAGCTTCAATCATTGTTCTTTCCCTGAAAACACAACCAACACAACTATCCAAGTAGTCCTTGGAAGCATCGATTAGTCCATTATAAAAGATATCAAGTATTTCATTTTTCTTAAGAGGATGATGAGGCAAAGCATTAAGTAACCGGAGAAGCCTCCCCCAAGCTTGTGGGAGACTCTCTTCTTTGATTTGCACAAAATTGTATACTTCCCGCAAAGCAGCTTGTTTCTTATGAGTAGGGAAATATTTAGCAGAGAAGTAATAAATCATATCCTGGGGACTACGCACACAACCAGGAGCAAGAGAATTATACCAAGTCTTAGCATCACCCTTTAATGAGAACGGAAATATCTTAAGGATATATAAATAGTGAGACTTCTCATCATTAGTAAACAGGGTGGCTATATCATTCAACTTGGTAAGATGTGCCACAACAGTTTCAGATTCAAGGCCGTAAAAAGGATCAGATTCAACTAAATTAGTAATATCAGGATCAACAGAGAATTCATAATCCTTATCAGTAACACAGATAGGTGAAGTAGCAAAAGCAGGATCGGGTTTCATTCTAACATTAAGAGACTGTTGCTTCCATTTAGCTAATAACTTCTTAAGATCATTTCTATCATTGCAAGCAAAAATTTCCCTAGCAGTTTCTTCATTCATAACATAACCCTTAGGAACAACAGGTAATACATAATAATTGGGGGAACCTTCATCATCACTATCATCAATAATAGGTTCTTCAGTAATATCATTCCTCCTAACTCTAGCAAGTTGTTCATCAAGAAATTCACCTAATGGCAAAGTAGTATCACGCATAGAAGTAGTTTCGTCATGCATAGCAGAAGTGGCATCATCAATAACATGCGACATATCAGAATTCATAGCAGTAGTAGGTTTAGGTGTCGCAAGCCTACTAATAACGAAAGGAGAATCTAGTGCAGAGCTAGATGGCAGTTCCTTACCTCCCCTCGTAGTTGCGGGCAAAATAGTAGTTCGGTCATCTTTCAAGTTCTTCATAGTGATGAACAGATATAAATCCCAAGTGACTCAGAGAATAGAGCTATGCTTCCCGGCAACGGCGCTAGAAATTAGTCTTGATAACCCACAAGTGTAGGGGATCGCAACAGCTTTTGAGGGTAAAGTATTCAACCCAAATCTATTGATTCGACACAAGAAGAGCCAAATAATATTCTTGAGTATTAGCAGTTGAGTTGTCAATTCAACACACCTGGATAACTTAGTATGATAATAAAGGTAACAGT
Source organism: Aegilops speltoides (assembly GCA_021437245.1). Lineage (NCBI taxonomy): Eukaryota > Viridiplantae > Streptophyta > Magnoliopsida > Poales > Poaceae > Aegilops > Aegilops speltoides. The sequence goes on from CM038142.1 coordinate 237,418,067, forward strand.
AGCAAAAGTTAAGATAAATGTTTTTGGGTTTTCGTAGTAGTTGTAACAGTAGCAACAGAAAAGCAAATAAGCGAAGAACAATATATGAAAATCTCGTAGGCAATGGATCAGTGATGGATAATTATGCCGGATGCGATTCCTCATGTAATAGCTATAATATAGGGTGATATAGAACTAGCTCCAGTTCATCAATGTAATGTAGGCATGTATTCCGTAAATAGTCATATGTGCTTATGGAAAAGAACTTGCATGACATCTTTTGTCCTACCATCCCGTGGCAGCGGGGTCCTAGCGGAAACTAAGGGCTATTAAGGCCTCGTTTTAGTAGAGAACCGAAACAAAGCATTAGCACATAGTAAATACATGAACTCCTCAAACTATGGTCATCACCGAGAAGTATCCCAATTATTGTCACTTCGGGGTTGTCTGATCATAACACATAATAGGTGACTATAGACTTGCAAGATTGGATCAAGAACACACATATATTCATGAAAACATAATAGGTTCAGATCTGAAATCATGGAACTTAGGCCCTAGTGACAAGCAGTTAGCATAACAAAGTCATAGCAACATCAATCTCAGAAGATAGTGGATACTAGGGATCAAACCCTAACAAAACTAACTTGATTACGTTGTAAATCTCATCCAACCCATCACCGTCCAGCAAGCCTACGATGGAATTTCTCACGCACGGCGGTGAGCATCATGAAATTGGTGATGGAGGATGGTTGATGATGACGACAGCGACGAATCCCCCTCTGTGGAGCCCCGAATGGACCCCAGATCAGCCCTCCCGAGAGAGATTAGGGCTTGGCGGCGGCTCCGTGTCGTAAAACGCGATGAAACTTTCTCTCTGATTTTTTTCTCCCCAAACGTGAATATATGGAGTTGGAGTTGACGTCGGTGGAGGTCCAGGGGGCCCACGATATAGGAGGCCGCGCCCTAGGGGGGCCACGCCCCCTGTCTAGTGGACAGCCTATGGGCCCACTGGCATTAATTCTTTTGCCAAAAATTCTTATTAATTCCAAAAAGTGCCTCCATGGATTTCTAGGACATTCCGAGAACTTTTCTTTTCTACACATAAAACAACATCATGGCAGTTCTGCTGAAAACAACATCAGTCCGGGTTAGTTTCATTCAAATCATGCAAGTTAGAGTCCGAAACAAGGGAAAAAGTGTTTGGAAAAGAAGATACGTTGGAGACGTATCACCAGGTGTGGGCACCGTCCTTGAGCTCCATGGGAAACCAATTAGCCATGACCTTTTCGTCCCCATTGGCGGCTTCGATGCCCAGCTCGTAGAGCTGGAGGAACTCCGTGGGGTCTGTAGTGCCGTCGTAGCGAGGAGGCAGGTCCGGCTTGAACTTGCTGGGCCATGCGACGCTACGAAGCTCGGAGGTGAAGTTGCGGAAGCCTGCAATGGCCACCGGAGCTCTCTGCTGATGCGGGGCTTGCTCCTGGGGATTCCCGCGCACCGCTGCCTGGAGTCGCGCGGGGTCTTGACATGGTGGCGCAGGGGCACGGTCATGGCGCACCGGTGCCAGAAGCACGCGAGCACCTTCTTGGGGACGAGGGATTTCCTGGCATCTCCTTTCTGGTCGCGCAGGCACCGGACGCGGAGGGTCTCGTCCTGGGGCCGCGCCCCTTTGAGCCAGGGCGCCTTCTTGGGGAGGAGGTGGTGGAGGCACCTCCTGCTCCTCGCCTCCTGCGCAGGATGGAGGGCGAGGCAGCAAGAGGGACGGCATGGGAGAGCCCCCTGTGGCGCTGACGAGCTCGGTGATGCGGGCGAGCCAGTCCTCGTAGAGGTCGTCGACGGGACGGTAGTGCAGGAGCTCACGCGCCAGGAGCAGCGCGGCGTGCGCGTCTGTGGGGGCGCGACGAGCGTGGGACGACGGACTGGCTGGAGTCAGCGATGGGGTGGCGGTGCGGCCATCGCGCCGCGCTGAAGGATGCAGGGATGAGGCCTGCTGCTCGTTCCCCGCCGGGCCAGTGGCGGCGTTGACGGCAGGCGACGGGGAACGACGGGGGCATCCGCCGACGGGCGCCGTCTGGGTGACGCGGGTGGCGAGAGCAGCCAGACGCTCGGCGCGAGCTCGGCGAGCGTCAGCCATGGACACGGCGGAAGATCACCCGCGACTAGCGGAAGAAAATTCTGGCGCACCCCTACCTGGTGCGCCAAATGTCATATTTCGAGTTCCGGCAGACCCTTGAGGTTAGAACACTGGGGTGCGCACGAAGATCTTTCCCCTACCAGCTCACGCGTCGAAGTCTCACAAGGATCTAAGCAAGGAAGATGAACACACAAGGGACACAAGATTTATACTGGTTCAGGCCACCATTGTGGTGTAATACCCTACTCCAGTGTGTGGTGTGGTGGATTGCCTCAGGGGCTGATGATGAACAGTACAAAGCGAGAACAGCCTCGCGAGGGGCTATTCTTGAGCTGGTGCGATGAACTGCTTGGGGAGTTCAGTCACCTCTCTCTAGTCTATGCGCAATCTGGATCCAATGTCCCTAGGTGCTTCCAGATGCCTCTACCCTGTGGGTGGCTAGTCCTATTTATAGAGGGAGGCCCTGGGCCTCTTCCCAAATAATGAGCGGGAAGGGCGCCAACAATTGGCCATTTTGAAGGGGAACATCTAGTACACTTATCCTGACGAAAGTTGTTCTTCGGCTGCCAAAGGCTCTAACGATGACGTCGTCCTGGGCTCCACGATGACCTCCATCCTGCCGTTCTGCTGGTCTTGGTCTTGTTGCACCGAAACGGTAACCTTTGCCTGATGCCTTGGCCTGTGCTTGCCCCCTTTGCACCGAAAGGGAAACACGGAAACTGCACAGTGGGGCGCCTTGGCCTCGTCGTCATTGCTTGCGTCCACGGGCTCCTCGGGAGGTGCCCCGCCTTGATCTCTCCGCCTCCTCGCGAGCCTGCACGAGGAGGCTGCTCTGAGGAAGCTTCACGTCCCGCCCATGAGGCTTGGCCCCTCGCGAGGGTCTTGAGCTTGAGATGATGAAGCTGGGCTGCGTTGGGCCCCCACTTGAGCCACGTTGCAGGCCGCAGGCAAGCAAGTCTGGGGACCCCCGTTCCCAGAACGCCGACAGTTTATTTACCCCTTCTTCTTTACTGCTTATTTATTATACCCGTGCATTTTGGCACGACCAGTTTGCCAGGGGCTTCAGTACCCCATAATCTGGCAAGAAAAGTCCGAACACTTTCGACAGTGCGGCACCCCGAACTTATAGCACTATATGCATCAGCTCCGAATCATGTCTTGGGTCAATAGTTGGGTTTGCCCGGCTCCCATGTTTTGGTACCTTACGTTCCGCTATATCGGCTAAGGTAGCGCAGGGAGAACTACTGCTATTGTGTCCCGGTTCTTCCGGACGAGCACCTCAGTAGAGAAAGCCGAAAACTGGTTGTCATGATAAGGCGATAGCTGGTCGTTGTTCGAGAGGTCTCAAATCCTTAAAGATTTTTTCCGCTTCAGGCGAGGAATCGGCCTCGTCGGATTTAGGCGTGTATAGCACCCCGACTTCGGCTTTCCGGATACTAGGGGCTTCGCCAAAATTTAAAATTGTAGACTTCTATGGCTAAGTGAGGCCGATAAAGCCATATAGTCTGATTGCCTCATTCGTGGCGCTAAACACCTCCTTCAAAGGACCAAAAACTTGGATAAAGAATGTTTATACTTATCCCGAACACCCCAGTACTAGTGACATGGGGGCGGAAGCCGACGACTGGCCAACTCTGAAGATTTTTTTAAAACGGCCGCACAGAAGCTAATATTTTATATTCACACGCGCTACATAGCGCACATGAACTGGTTTTCATAATACAGGATGACATGAGTACATTCATTCAAATATCACATCCTTAGTACATTCATCCGCCACAAGGCGGGCACCCTTAATGACATTTTCATAATATTGTTTGGGGTGGTAATGCTCCTTGCCCTTCGATGGCCCCTCTGTCACCAGCTTCTCGGCGTCCATCTTCCCCCAGTGCACCTTCGCACGGGCCAACGCCTAGCGTGCACCCTCAATGCAGACGGACGCTTAACGACTTCAAGCCGCGGACATGCATTCACCATCCGCTTGACAAAGCCGAAGTAGCTGCTGGGCAGGGGCTCCCCAGGCCATAGCCGGACTATGAAGTCCTTCATGGCCAGTTCGGCCGCCTTATGAAGTTCGACCAGTTGCTTTAGCTGGTCGCTCAAGGGCAACGGATGTTCGGCCCCAATATATTGGGACCAAAACAGCTTATCCGTCGAGCTCCCCTCCTCAGCCCAGTAGAACTCTGCGGCATCAGAGATGCTGTGCGGCAGATCTACGAATGCTCCTGGAGAGCTCCGAATTCGGGTAAGTAAAAGGAAAGTCTCTTTCACATGCTTGCTTTGCATAATAAAAGCCTTACCTGCAGCTATCTTCTTGGCCACCTCAATTTCCTGGAGGGCCTTCTGGGCTTCGGCCTTGGCGTCTAATGCGCTCTGACGGGCCTTCGCAAGCTCCGACTCTTGCGTCTTGGAGTCACGTTCCAAGGACTCGAATTTTTTGACGAAGTCCTGAAGCTCTTGCTGGAGCTCATCAACTCGCGCCTCTTGTTTTTCGCGCTCGGTGCGCTCCTTGACCGCTTTGTTTTCGGCCTCAGACAGCGCCTTCTTAAGGGCCGCCACTTCGGTTGTGGCCCCTAGTAAAATTCATTGTGCTTCTATTAGCGTCAACGATGTTTTCCTTTATATATAACATTCAGATGGGTATTGCTTACCTTTGTTCTCCTCGAGCTGCCTCTTCATGAGGCCGAACTCTTCTTCGGACCTCCGCAGTGGCAGCGGCGGCGGCCAGCAGCGACGCCCGCTTATTCAGAAAGACATAATATGATAAGACTCCTGGGAAAAATATTTGATCCTCTGTTCAGATTTTCTTCGCGGACACCAAATAGAGCATCAGGGGCTACTGTCTGTACTGTGATACTTTCTCATAATTTAAAATACTTACCTCAAAGCCTGTTAGGATGGATAGAGGTCATCGACACAAACGGCTCGCCCCCCTTGACGGGTGGCTGCCTGCCTAAATCCGGATCCACTGGAGGTTCCGGCGCAGTATCCGGCTGGGGGCCAAGCCTGTTGCGCCCCCCCCTTATCCGAATCCATGGGGATCTCCCCCCCCCCCATGAGCCCGGCATCGGGAGTCTCGCCTTGAGGCGTCTCCAGGACTACCTCCTCCTGACCCGGTATCCTCTGAGATAACACCTTGGTGTCATCCGCGGGCCGGGGAGTAGAAGCCGTCGGGAGAGAATAGGTGTTCATCTCCGACGAGCTCAAGGACCCATCCGAGGAGGATGAGTCGATGTGGGCTTTGGACGGACTGCACAAGCAAATCTTGACATCATAAGTAAAGCTAAAAACATGCAAGAGATATTATGGCATCTAAATACTTACGACTTCGCGAGGGGCTTGGCCCTGGGTAACCACTCCTCCTCGCTGTAGGCGGGGGTTGTGGAGTGGTTTGGAGGGAGGGTCCTTCCCTTCTTGGCCCCTTCGGCCTCCCCGGAAGGGGCGGCCTTCCTTTTATTCTCCCCCTCAGTTTGGGGGAGAGGGTTTTCCTCTTCCTCCTCCTCATTGTCATTGGAGGAGTGCGCCTTGGTGTCTTCGGACGATGAGTCCGACAACACCTTGGGCCGGAGACTTTTTCTGGTCCCCGTGGCCTTCTTCTTGACCTTCTTCTCCGACGCCTCATAGGGTGCCGGAACCAGCATCTCTGTCAGGAGAGCGGTTGCTGGATTTTCAGGCAACAGAGCCGGACAGTCGATCCGCTCCGCTGTCGCCACATAATCCTATTAAATCAGTACGATGGCTTAAGTTTCTCCCACGAACATACTGAGGAAAGGCACATCTTGCGAAATGTAGAAGTCTTACCGCATTGGCGTGGCGCTTGGTGCTGAGTCCGCGGTCCTCGGTGGTGGGAGGAGGAACTTCGCTAGCCTTGAACAACACCTTCCAGACGTCTTTGTGCGTCGTGTCAAAGAGCTCTTGCAGTGTCTAGTGTTGGGCCGTGTCGAACTCCCACAGGTTGAATGCCCGTCTTTGACACGGGAGAATCCGGCAAAATAGCATGACCTGGACCACGTTGACAAGCTTGATCTTCTTGGTTGTCATGTTTTTGACGCAGTTCTGGAGTCCGGCCAGCTCCGCGGACGCGCCCCAGGTTAGGCCCTTCTTCTTCCAAGAGGTGAGCCGCACGGGGATGCTGTATCGGAATTCGGTGGCCGCCACCCAGTTGGCGTCACGCGGCTCGGTGATGTAGAACCACCCCGATTGGCACCCCTTCACGGTCTCCATGAAGGAGCCTTCGAGCCAGGTGACGTTGGGCATCTTGCCCACCATGGCGCCTCCACACTCTGCCTACTGGCCGACCACTATCTTCAGCTTTACGTTGAAGATCTTTAGCCACAGGCTGAAGTGGGACCTAATGCGGAGAAAAGCCTTGCACACGACGATAAACGCCAAGATATTGAGGATGAAATTAGGGGCCAGATCATGAAAATCTAGCTGGTAATAGAACATGAGCCCGCGGACAAATGGGTGGAGGGGGAATCCCAATCCACGGACAAAGTGGGCGAGGAACAGGACCCTCTCATGGGGTCCTGGAGTCGGAATGATCTACCCTGCATCCGGAAGCCGGTGCGCGATGTCTGCGGTCAAGTATCCGGCCGCCCGGAGCTTCGTAATGTCCTCCTCCTTGATGGAGGAGGCCATCCACTTGCCTCCCGCTCCGGACATGTTTGGCTGTGCGGAGAAAGGGAGAACTGGGGCGCTGGAGATCGATAGTGCGAGAATGGATGAGCGAAGAAGGAAGGAGGCGTGGGTGAAAGAGGAGAATCCTTATCTCTTTATAAAGGCGGAAGAACCTGTGCGCCTCCCCACTCGCCCGTTTAAATCGCTTATTTCCCAAGCAGCGTGATTGATGGCGCGGTTGGGTTACCCATGCCCATATTTATGAGAATCCCGTGATAAGGGGACACGATCTCTGCTTCAACAAGACATGTCAAGGAAACCGCCTCGCGTTACGTGTAGTAGCTGGTTGTGAAAAACGGTTCGAATAATGACCGGACCGTGGTGTGATGTCATGCAATGAAAAGCTGTCAGCAGATTAGATTTGTGGAATATTTTATTCTCTTCGGTGGTATGTGGAATTTGTTTTGCAGAGCTGAACATGATCCTGGTGTTCTAAATCTTCTATGGAGTATTTGGAAAAGGAACCCGCCTTGCAATGCCGAAGACGATCTACACGCCGGACTCGTCATCATTGAAGCCTGGTTCAGGGGCTACTGAGGGAGTCCTGGATTAAGGGGTCCTCGGACAGCCAGACTATATACTTTGGCCGGACTGTTGGACTATGAAGATACAAGATTGAAGACTTCGCCCCGTGTCCGGATGAGACTCTCCTTTGCGTGGAAGGCAAGCTTGGATATTCAGATATGTAGATTTCCTTCTCGGTAACCGACTCTGTGTAACCCTAGCCCCCTCTGGTGTCTATATAAACCGGAGGGTTTAGTCCGTCGGACAACAACAATCATAATCATAGGCTAGCTTCTAGGGTTTAGCCTCTACGATCTCGTGGTAGATCAACTCTTGTAATACTCATATCATCAAGATCAATCAAGCAAGAAGTAGGGTATTACCTCCATCGAGAGGGCCCGAGCCTGGGTAAAACATCATGTCCCCTGCCTCCTGTTACCATTAGCCTTAGACGCACAGTTCGGGACCCCCTACCTGAGATCCGCCGGTTTTGACACCGACACCTATGTGTTTATTTTACTTCGCATGTTAGCTTTGTCTCGATTCAATAAAAAGCAGAGTTGGTGATGATGGTGTGCCTATCATCCTGCAATATAGGCCATCTAATCTATATCTAATGGATAGGAAGGAAACTATGACAATTTACCCGCACTCCTCTCCACATTTGCAGATAAGGCTTTCCCTCGTTCATCCTTTTCTCCCACAAGATCTTGATCTTCCGTGCAACGCACGGGCATCTTGCTAGTACTCCTACAATATACTATATTATTGTGAAAGTTCATATACACCGGCCGAGATTAATGCAAACACGGAAGATTTTCATTACATTTCGAGCTTTTATAGGACAGAAAAATAAAAGAAACCCGACCCTAAACCTATTCTACGGCGGCGATCGACGTCCTCCATCTACGATCTCTTTGTACAGGGGTGGGGTTCAAGACCCGTGAAGTGAAGGTGTGGTCTCCGGCGAGGAAGAGTAGAACACGGGATACGGACCGGCCAGTTGGCACACCATGCCCTGCCACCTCCCATGCCCTACTCATCCTCGGAGGAGTCCCCGACCTCGGCGGTGCCGGACGTTGGACGGTGGCAAGTACGACGTGTGGCTGGCAGTGCTCCCGTCATCGGCCGCCAGCATGGCCACCGCTTGTGCGGTCGCATCCGTGTCCAGCTACGCCGCTATTGCGTCGTGAGAGGCGATTTGAGCGAGGATGGTGATCTCGAGCTTCATCCCTGAAGACAAGCTCTCCCGCAGAGCGTTCGCGCTTGCGGTCATGGCGGATGTGGTGCCAGGTAGGAGGACAATGATCTATGGTGTGGAGGTTAGCTGGGCATTGCCGCTTTAAGTAGCGCATTCAGGTGAGGCCAAGCGTCCAGGTGCGTCATTAAGTCGCCAGAGTTGGTTCCTCGGGCACCGAGCCTCTTAACAACGGCATAAATGCGGGCAGCTAGCGCCGGCTGGGAACGCACCGCGCGACGGCGCGAGGGATGAGGGCTTTTGGTGTGCCAGGGTAGTCAGCTGCGGTCGTGGCAACGTTGGAGATGCCCTTTGCTCACATGCGATCCCCGTGTGTCATTGAAAAAGCAAGACGACCCAGCATGGTCTCAGGTCCTGAGGATGCAGTTGACCACGCTACACCACTCCGCGGACGCGTCATGGCGCCCCGTGCAACCTTGACGAGCCGGGTGTTGGGGTGTGTTTGGATTGTGGCCAAAGTGCACCTTACCAAAATTTTGGTCATGACCCAAAGATTGGTCTTTGTTTGGATGGTTGCCATTTTTTTGGCATGCCAATGAACTCTAGCCAACTCTCGTTCATTTTTGTTGCCAATATTGGCCAAATCATGGGAAACCAAAACCTCAGCTAAAATTTTGGCTACCCAATGCTTTGATGGGGCAACCTTGGGCACAAACCAAACATACTGTTGGTCGTGCAACAACAATAACGCCACCCTCGGCACACTGAAATCGACCATGGTTAGCGACGATGAGTGTGTCTGTCACATCCCCAGTTCAGGCCTTGCTTGTCTTTGCTTTATCATCCATGCATCATGTTTAAATTTTATGAAACTTGAAATGGGGATTGCCTAAACCCTAGCATCAAAGGAATTCACTAGGTTCAACTAAAATATTTTCAGTGAATTCCAAATGGCTTTAAAAAAATGTTCATCATTTCTGGAAAAATGCTAGAACCATAACCAGAGGTGTTGCACATTTTTCCATGACATATTTGGCCACTGAATTAAATTATATGCTATTTGCAATTGGGCATTTAAATGCTATATAATATTTTAAATGCTCAATTAATTCTGAACTTAAGTGAGGGCTGTTGGGAATATTCCAAACAGAGCCCACAATTATTTTCAGGATTTTTGAAAACGTTTTGGTATTTTAAATAAAGCCCAGAAGTTACATAAAAATAGAAAACAGAAAATAGAAAACAGAGAGAGAGAGAAGAGGCCCCAGGCCACTTACAGGACTGGCCGCCCACAGCCCATGCCACCACCACCTACCTTTGCCAAGAGGCGGAGGAGGGGACAGCAAGACCGCCGCCGAGCACGCGAGGCCACCTCTGCCAGCTGTCGACGCCTCCTTCGCCTCATCTTGCGCCGTGGAGCTTCTGGAGACGCCCGTGACCCCTCTCTCGCCTCCCTCACTCGCTGCTCTCTCTCCCCTCCCCTGCTTCCCTTGCGCGCAGCCACCGAGCGGGGCTCGTCGCCATCGCCGCCAGCTGCGCTGCCACCGCCATCGTCCACCCCTCGCCTCGCCGGTGCCTCCAGAAGAACCGCCGCACCTTCTTCTTCGTCTCCACCAACCCATGTGGCGCCGGAAGCCCGGGCGCCGTCCCGACGTCTTCTTCCTCCTCGGGACACCGAGATCGCCGCGACCTTCCGTCGTCACCAGCCCCTCCCGAGCACGCCGAGGCCTCCGTTTAACTCCTTTGTGAGCTTGCGTCTTTTCCCTTCCTTCCGGGCTCGTGCCTATCCGTGAAGTCGCTGATTCCACCGGAGCCGCGAGCTCGCTCCGCCCGCCCATGCCGCCGCTGTAGCCACCGACACCTAGAGTCGCAACCGACCGCGCCAGTGGCGCTCGAGGCATCACAAGGTGCCCGTAGCACCCTCCGTGGCCTCGTCGTGCGGTATAACGCCGACCCGAGCACACCCGCGACGCCGCCGCCGCCTCACTCGCCGCCGCGCTGTTTCCGCCACCCAAAGACCTCCCATCGCACCACCGACACGCGAGTCCACCGGCAAAGACGCAGCGCCTCTCCGCCGTCGATTTGGTCGACGGAGGACCAAACCCGAAGCCCGCCGCCGTCTCGGCCCTCGCCGGCGGCTAAACGCCGGCGTGTTGACCACTTTGACCGGCGGGGTTTGACCCCCAGAGTCACTGACGTGCGGGCCCGTCTCTGTTAACCTCTAGTCAAATTTAGATTAGTGCTAATTAACCCTGACAGTTAGCTTAGTCACTAACCAGTGGGCCCAGGCCCTAATTAACCTAGGTTAGTGCTGACGTAACACTAACTAACCCTGTTAGTTAGCTGTTACACCGACATGTGGGCCCCAGCCGTCAGGTTTGACCTGGACTGGCGCCTTTGACCTGATGACGTCACCCCGACGTCATGCTGATGCAGTAAATGATTTTCTGTATTTATTTTTATACAGGAAATTCCAGAAAATTGTATAAACTTCTAAAATTCATATAAAATCAACCATAGCTCCAAATCAAACAAATTATATATGAAAAATTATCAGAAAAATTCAAGGAATCCATCTGTACCATTTTCATGCATGTTTGAACAATGTTTGTCCTCTGTTTTGGACAAAACAAATAAAGGGCATTTAAGTAATCATATATGGAGTTTGAAATTGGATCATGTATTCAAACCAACTTCATTTAAATCATAGCTAGGTGCATTAGCTCAAATCACAGCATATTGCCATGTCATGATCATGCATCATATTGTAGCATTGCATTGATTGTGTTCTTTCTCAGTTGCCGGTGTTTGTCCCTCTCGATAGGCGTGGTTCCGACGACGAGTTCGATGACACCGATGAAGAACTATATTATCTTCGAAGTGCCGTGCAAGCAAAACCCCTTGTTCATTCGATATAATCCCACTCTCTCGCTCCTGCTCTCTTTTACTGCATTAGGACAACAACGATTCAACTGTTACTTGCTGTGGTAGCTGAACCCCTTTATCCTTTGCATGACCTGTCATTCCACAGTAAATAGATGAAACCCACTAGCATGAGTAGGAGTTGTTTGAGCCCTGTTGTGCCTACTCATTCATGCTTGTTGTCATGCCTGCTATTGCTTAGAGTTGTGTCAGGTCTGATTCATCGAAGATGAAACAGAGGTGTGTGAACATGTCCTACTGTGTGTGAGTTAAGTGTGTGAACACGTTTTGGTAAAGGTATCGGTGAGAGGCCATGTAGGAGTACATGGTGGGTTGTCTCATTGAAGCCGTCCTCGGAACTGAGTTACGTGTTTGTGATCCATGATTCAGCTACTACCATGCATTGGGCCTGAAATATGACCCCGCCGACTTCTTATTCACCCTTGTCCTCTGTCCGGGAGTTGCAAGTAGTTTCGGTGTTTGTAGTATCTTTGGAGGCCGTCTTGCAAATCTTGACCGTAGGGGTGGGCTGTGATCACGGTAGGCACGTGGCGGGTAAACCGGGCGCCCGATTGGTGTCACGGAACCTGTTCACATCGTTTGGGGCTGTGAGCGAAACTTGGCCGGAACTCCTCATAGATGGAACCCAAATAGGCGATAAACCCGGACTAGGGACTTGAGTGTCTAGGTAGGTCGTGGTCTCACCCACGTCGGCTTTAAGCTGAAGTCTGCCGAGCACATGTCGTGTCGACGCTAAGTGGTGGAAACATGTATGAAGAAGTACACCCTGCAGGTTAATATGATCTATTCAATAGCCGTGTCATGCGTAAAGGACTTCGGGTTGCCTATAACAGTTCATAGACAAGTGAAAGTGGATACTCTAAAATACGCAAGATAAGCGTGAGTGCTATGGATGGCGTTCTCGTGGGAGACGGAGCGGACCCATAGTGGTGTATTGATATGGTGAATATGTGGACTCGTGCGCCACCTCAAAAGAGTTACTTGCGATCGTAGTTTAGGATAGCCACCGAGTCAAAGCTGGCTTGTTCTGCAGTTAAACTCCACCATCCCTTTATTGATAATGATGCATATGTAGTTAGTTCGATGTAAGTCTTCTTTGGGTACATTTGTACTCATGTTTGCCTATTTTATGTTTTTGCGAGAGAGACTTGATCTCGCTAGTAGTTCCACGTGGACTTGACGTTTAGCTTGATACCTCAGCTACGATCTTGTGCCCTCGGCAGATCTCGGTAGATAGTCGGGCTTCTAAGCCTTTTTCATTTGTAGATGTCGTACTCGGACATGTTAGCTTCCGCTTGTGTTTGATTTGTATGCTCTGAATGTTGGGTCATGAGACCTATGTTTGTAATAACTCGCTCCTCGGAGCCTAATGGATAAATACTTGAGTCGTAGAGCCATGTTGTGATGCCATGTTGTATTTGCACATATCGAGCATATTGTGTGTATGTTATTGAAATGCTTAGTATGTGTGGGATCTGACTATCTAGTTGTTTATCTTTAGTAGCCTCTCTTACCGGGAAATGTCTCCTAGTGTTTCCACTGAGCCATGGTAGCTTGCTACTGCTCCGGAACACTTAGGCTGGCCGGCATGTGTCCTTCTTCGTTCTGTATGTTCCCGGGAAATGTCACGCGTTGAGTACGGAGTCTGTTAGCCCGCTACTGCCCGGTTTATCGAAGTCTGCTAGCCCAGGCTACAGCCGGAACCTACTCGTGATGACCGACACGTTCGATCTCGGGTCATGGATTCTGTCCTGTAAGTCTGTGCCACTTTGGGTTTACGACTAGCCATGTCAGCCGGGCTCCTTATCATATGGATGCTAGCGACACTATCATATCGTGTGCCAAAAGGCATAAGCGGTCCCGGCAAAGGTAAGGCGACACCTGTGGAATACCGTGCGTGAGGCCGCAAAGTGATATGAGGGTTACATGCTAGATCGATGTGGCATTGAGTCGGGTCTGACAGCTTTGGTATCGAGCTGATCGCTGTAGGATTACCAAGCCAAACTGGTGAAGTTGTGTCTAGAAATGCTTTAGTTATGTAAGGGAATTGATTGTGGGAAGGAACGAAAGGCTCTTTTACTCCTTATACCCCATGGCCTTCGATCCGAGTCATCCTCTTCTTTTCTCGGGCTTAAGAACTTGGCTTCTCATCTATCTACTAGGATGACGAGTTACCGTGTTAGAGACTTATAGGATTGATAGTTTCAAGCCTCGCTTCAGTTTTTACTACTTCGTATGTTCATAATGTTGATCTCGAAACCTTGATATTGTGCTTCTGAGTGGCTATGCCACCATTTTTGTAGTATGTCTCCAAACTTTTTGAGCATTTACAGCCGTTATGCTGTCCGAGTCATCCCAGGTTCCTAAATAGTCTGAAGCATTTGCAAAATCCCTTCCTCCCGTTCCGATGTTCCTTTGCGCCAGATTAACCACACTAATCGGTGAGTTGAGGTATTCTATTGCCTCGACATATATGTTGGAATTATTATTATGACCCTAGGTGTCTTAGGGGATCATCTAGTAATCTAGCCATGATTTGTATCCCAGTGTGAAGATTCTGGCCTTCATTCTCGAAAGCATCCCGTGATGCTACTTAGTAGTAGGTATTCTACTCCTGGGTTCTTGACCCAAGATTCACTCTACTTACCTCGTGTTGATAGTGTTGCTAGTTCCTTTAGGTTATTAGTAACCTTTGCGATAGTCCTCGAGGTCCGTGGTATTTCCTTCTTCCAAATACTATGAACCGCTTATGGCAGAAGTTAGTTGGATCAAAAGATCACAACAGGTGTGCTCTTGATGAGTTCTCCATTTTATATTGTGACTCTGCCAGTTCTACCTTTCCGCATGGATTATCCGGAAGAAATTAGTTGAGCTTCGCTCGACATACCAATCTATGCATCCACAACTCAGAAAATGATATGTTCCTTTGATTTGTCTCTCTTTAGTTGCATTCCTGACCTTCGTCTATCGATTGATAGTCAAAATTAGTCGTGCATCCGCGTTCATCGATGCCTTTTACTTTTGTAGTCCGTCAAGCCATTCTATTCAGAATGACTAGGAGAAACAAATTCCAGAACCTCATCCATATCTAGGATTGGGTCAAAGCAATTGTAATTCACAGATCAAATTGCTAATCTAGCTTTCGCTCTGTTCTACCTTGGAGTATTGCCATCTTTATGTCAAGAATGTCATGGGAATTGCACACCATCCTATGAACTCTTGATACAGTGATACTTCTTGCCATCATTATTCATTCCTCGGTTTCCATGTTATTGTAACCGGAATGCCGACAAGTGAATCGTGATGTGTGAAATCTATACTCCTAGCAACTCCGTTGCTCGGTAGTTAAATGGACGACAACCTCATTCTTAGCATGTTGATTATTGAATCGTCACCCTAAGATTGATTGTGCTACCTAGTCCTTATTTCCGGTGCACTTTTCAATCAATGAGTTAGGATTTTGTTAAACCCTTGCTCTATTGATCATACCGTCTTGCCCTGAAAAGCAAGATTGTTCTCAAGCTTAGTAACATATCGGTGGTTCGTGATTTTCCGAATATCTTCTCGGAGGTATCACCAGGATGTCACCTGACCGCTATGTTGAGCTCGTGATCAAGTTGGTTTCTTGTAAACCACCCCTTCTCCAAGAATCTGTGTTAGATACCCCTGAGCTAGTTGGCTAAGCTAAACAACAACTTGGAGAGTTGGAAGATAAAAGCTCACCTGACTTAGTTCATCTCCAAGGGATATCCTTGTGTATGTTTGTTGAAGAAAGGTAATATCTTCATTGATTGATCCTCGTGATCAGTTGTTGGACTTATTGTCTTGCCAAAACTTTGATTTGAGTGTGGGCTATTCTCAAGTCAAATCAGAACCAACGATGTGCGTAATGTTGTCTTACCCGTGGTTGAACCCTCGGGCATACACCATTATATCCTTTGGTCTGACCGATGCTATCACCTTGTTCACATAGTTATGGAATTTCATCTCCATGGGAATCTGGATGAATTGTTGTTGAGCCCATCGACAACATCCTTGTCTTCTCCATAATTTTGTTGAACATTAAGCTAGTGTTGGAAACTTTTAAAAGCATTTGTTCATGCTAGCTCATGAAGCATATGTTCGGATGTAAGAAGTGACTTCCTCTAGTTCATGTGCATTCGATGCAAGTTGCCGCCGTGGATTCGAGAAAGTCAATGTTGCTTCCTTTGGAATCATCCCAAATCATTCATGCATACGTGCGAAATATTCTGTGGTTCGAAGACTTGCAACCTTCATTCTATATGTATTCCTAGCACACCAAGCCACTGATTGAATTGTTCAAGGAGAAGAAGTTCCTTCTTAAGAGCAAGACTTATGCAAGGACTTCGATATCCTTGTTGATGGTTCCCCACCTGAACTCGGTAGTGTTTTATCATAAGACTACTATGTGGTCATTTTTGTCTTGGACATCATGTTCACATGCATGTAGCGAACCAGCTCATGTTTTGGAGCTTGCTATCGTAGTTCATTTCCCGAGAATCTCGCGACGTCATCTCGTCGATTTGTGTTGCAAACTTTCATTTCTTTTTCTAGACTCGATGAGTCTAGATTATTCTGACACCAACCAGATCTGAATCTCAGGCAGATATGATGGTTGGAACGTTTCCCAAGAATTATATTATTGGTCTCTCTGAAACCCGGTAAAATGGATGTCGTGGCCAACACACCCAGCCGGAAGACCTGTTATTGTAAAATCTTGATTGAAGAAGTTGACCACCTCTCCATAAGGACTTCGTAGGATTTACTCCTTAGTTGTTCCTTATGTATTCTTAAGTTCCCGAAGTCCGATCTTTTACTTGATGTTTTGGGAACCAAACCATTTTAATGAATGGGATACGCTAGTACATCAAGGAGAACATTAGAAGCGGAGTGCTAAGTGTCTCTCGGTCAATCATCCAGATTTTGTCCCCTTGGTCCCACTAAGGAGAAATCTGAGAAGGTGTTATCTTCCTTTGCATCTGCATCGTCCATCGCTATTCCTCATGGTAGTATGTTGTGTTGCCAGGATCCCTGACACGGATATTGGTAAAACCTTGATGAATATGGAAATGCTCAAGTTCTTGAGAGCACGCGTAAGTGCTAGGTTTTATTGTCGGCCTTAATTGCATAGTGCTCTTAGTTTCCTCGGTTATGCTATAACCCTTTCAATAGTGGAACCACTCCCTACTGTTGATCTTCTCCCCAGTTACAAAAATCATCCATTGCGTTGTCTTCAACAAGGTAGTCCACATCATCCATTCTAGTCCGAGTGTACCATTCCTTTGCACTCCGCCAAACGATCGCTCGAGAATTGCCTTAGGCTGGTATAAAGAGTTTCAATGATCTTTGAATCAAAGGTAATTCTTTTTGCCACTTAAGGGGATATTTCTACGGGTCACCTTCCCTGAAGTGTCTCAACATGGTATCATGGCAACTCAAATCTTCGCTACGTTGACAACCGTCCACCACCCTCTTAGGTATGGAATTGTTGTCTACCTAGTGTACCGACAACATCTGTTCCACTCCATCCTTTTGGATGAATGCTTCAGATCTCAGCTCGAGAGATGTTCTTATCTCTCACTCCATTAGTTGATCTGAATAATCGATCTTGAGGAGATCGTTTTACAGAGAGTCTCCTTATGTCGTCATCGTGTTGGATGAAGACCTCGCAAACAAAGACGACAAGATCAATTTGAGTCAACAAATCAACAACCTCGAGGAGACAGATGGATCATGAAGACGTATCGGTTCCATGTTCCTTTGACTTCTTACCTCACGTTTTGAATCTCGGGGCGAGTTTCTTGTTTAGTGGGGTGAGTGTCACATCCCCGCTCAGCCTTGCTTGTCTTTGCTTTATCATCCATGCATCATGTTTAAATTTTATGAAACTTGAAATGGGGATTGCCTAAACCCTAGCATCAAAGGAATTCACTAGGTTCAACTAAAATATTTTCATGAATTCCAAATGGCTTTAAAAAATGTTCATCATTTACGGAAAAATGCTAGAACCATAACCAGAGGTGTTGCACATTTTTCCATGACATATTTGGCCACTGAATTAAATTATATGCTATTTGCAATTGGGCATTTAAATGCTATATAATATTTTAAATGCTCAATTAATTCTGAACTTAAGTGAGGGCTGTTGGGAATATTCCAAACAGAGCCCACAATTATTTTCAGGATTTTTGAAAACGTTTTGGTATTTTAAATAAAGCCCAGAAGTTACATAAAAATAGAAAACAGAAAATAGAAAACAGAGAGAGAGAGAAGAGGCCCCAGGCCACTTACCTGGACTGGGCCGGCCCACCTGGCCCATGCCAGTCACCACCTACCTTTGCCAGTAGGCAGAGGAGGGGGACAGCGCACCGCCGCCGAGCACGCGCGAGGCCACCTCCTGCCGCTGTCGACGCCTCCTTCGCCTCATCTTGCGCCGTGGAGCTTCTGGAGACGCCCGTGACCCCTCTCTCGCCTCCCTCACTCGCTGCTCTCTCTCTCCCCTCCCCTGCTTCCCTTGCGCGCAGCCACCGAGCGGGGCTCGTCGCCATCGCCACCGCGCTCGCTGCCACCGTGGCCATCGTCCACCCCTCGCCTCGCCGGTGCCTCCAGAAGAACCGCCGCACCTTCTTCTTCGTCTCCACCAACACATGTGACGCCGGAAGCCCCGGAGCGCCGTCCCCGACGTCTTCTTCCTCCTCGGGCCACCGAGATCGCCGGCGACCTTCCGTCATCACCAGCCCCTCCCGGAGCACGCCGAGTCCTCCGTTTAACTCACTGTGAGCTTCTGCGTCTTTCCCCTTCCTTCCCGGGCTCGTTCCTATCCCATAGTCGCTGATTCCACCGGAGCCGCGAGCTCGGCTCCGCCGGCCATGCCGCCGCCGTGGCCACCGACACCTAGAGTCGCGAACCGACCGCGCCAGAAGCGCTCGGTGCATCACAAGGTGCCGTAGCACCCCTCGTGGCCTCGTCAGTGCGGTATAACGCCGACCCCGAGCACACACCGCCCGACCGCCGCCGCTCACCGCCGCCGCGCTGTTTCCGCCACCCCAGCACCTCCCATCGCACCACCGACGCCTTGAGTCCACCAAAGCAGACGCAGCGCCTCTCCGCCGTCGATTTGGTCGACGGAGGACCAAACTCAAGCCCGCCGCCGTCTCGGCCCTCGCCCGTGACTAAGCGCCGCGTGTTGTCCACCTTGACCGGCGGGTTTGACGCCTCAGAGTCAGCGACGTGCGGGCCCGTCTTTGTTAACCTCTAGTCAAATTTAGATTAGTGCTAATTAACCACGACAGCTAGCATAGTCACTAACCAAAGGGCCAGCCCTAATTAACCTAGGTTAGTCTTGACGTAACACTAACTAACCTGTTAGTTAGCTGTTACACCGACATGTGGGCCCCACCGTCGGTTTGACCTGGACTGGCGCCTTTGACCTGATGACGTCACCCGGCGTCATCTTGATGCAATAAATGATTTTCTGTATTTATTTTTATACAGGAAATTCCAGAAAATTGTATAAACTTCTAAAATTCATATAAAATCAACCATAGCTCCAAATCAAACAAATTATATATGAAAAATTATCAGAAAAATTCAAGGAATCCATCTGTACCATTTTCATGCATGTTTGAACAATGTTTGTCCTCTGTTTTGGACAAAACAAATAAAGGGCGTTTAAGTAATCATATATGGAGTTTGAAATTGGATCATGTATTCAAACCAACTTCATTTAAATCATAGCTAGGTGCATTAGCTCAAATCACAGCATATTGCCATGTCATGATCATGCATCATATTGTAGCATTGCATTGATTGTGTTCTTTCTCAGTTGCCGGTGTTTGTCCCCTCTCGATAGACGTGGTTCCGACGACGAGTTCGATGACACCGATGAAGAACTATATTATCTTCAGAAGTGCCAGGCAAGCAAAACCCCCTTGTTCATTCTGATATAATCCCACTCTCTCGCTCCTGCTCTCTTTTACTGCATTAGGACAACAACGATTCAACTGTTACTTGCTGCGGTAGCTGAACCCCTTTATCCTTTGCATGACCTGTCATTCCACAGTAAATAGATGAAACCCACTAGCATGAGTAGGAGTTGTTTGAGCCCTGTTGTGCCTACTCATTCATGCTTGTTGTCATGCCTGCTATTGCTTAGAGTTGTGTCAGGTCTGATTCATCGAAGATGAATCAGAGGTGTGTGAACGTGTCCTACTGTGTGTGAGTTAAGTGTGTGAACACGATTTGGTAAAATATCGGTGAGAGGCCATGTAGGAGTACATGGTGGGTTGTCTCATTGAAGCCGTCCTCGTGAACTGAGTTACGTGTTTGTGATCCATGATTCAGCTACTACCATGCATTGGGCCTGAAATATGACCCCGCCGACTTCTTATTCACCCTTTTCCTCTGTCCGGGAGTTGCAAGTAGTTTCGGTGTTTGTAGTATCTTTGGAGGCCGTCGCATCTTGACCGTAGGGGTGGGCTGTGATGCGGTAGGCACGCGGGGCGGTAAACCGGGCGCCCGATTGGTGTCACGGAACCTGTTCACATCGTTTGGGCTGTGAGCGAAACTTCGCCGGAACTCCTCATAGATGGAACCCAAATAGGCGATAAACCTGGACTAGGGACTTGAGTGTCTAGGTAGGTCGTGGTCTACACCCACGCGGCTTTAAGCTGAAGTCTGCCGAGCACATGTCGTGTGCGGGCGCTAAGTGGTGGAAACATGTATGAAGAAGTACACCCTGCAGGTTAATATGATCTATTCAATAGCCGTGTCCGCGTAAAGGACTTCGGTTGCCTATAACAGTTCATAGACAAGTGAAAGTGGATACTCTAAAATACGCAAGATAAGCGTGAGTGCTATGGATGGGGTTCTCGTAGGGAGACGGAGCGGACCCATAGTGGTGTATTGATATGGTGAATATGTGGACTCGTGTGCGCCACCTCAAAAGAGTTACTTGCGTTCGTAGTTTAGGATAGCCACTAAGTCAAAGCTGGCTTGTCATTGTTAAACTCCACCATCCCCTTTATTGATAATGATGCATATGTAATTAGTTCTGATGTAAGTCTTGCTGGGTACATTTGTACTCACGTTTGCCTATTTTATGTTTTTGCAGAGAGACTTAAGTCTCGCTAGTAGTTCCACGTGGACTTCGACGTTTAGCTTGATACCTCAGCTACGATCTTGTGCCCTCGGCAGGATCTGGTAGATAGTCAGGCTTCTAAGCCTTTTTCATTTGTAGATGTCTGTACTCAGACATGTTAGCTTCCGCTTGTGTTTGATTTGTATGCTCTGAATGTTGGGTCATGAGACCTATGTTTGTAATAACTCGCTCCTCGGAGCCTAATGGATAAATACTTGATTCGTAGAGCCATGTTGTGATGCCATGTTGTATTTGCACATATCGAGCATATTGTGTGTATGTTATTGAAATGCTTAGTATGTGTGGGATCGACTATCTAGTTGTTTATCTTTAGTAGCCTCTCTTACGGAAATGTCTCCTAGTGTTTCCATTTGAGCCATGGTAGCTTGCTACTGCTCCGGAACACTTAGGCTGGCCGGCATGTGTCCTTCTTCGTTCTCAGGTCATCCTTCGGGAAATGTCACGCGTTGAGTACCGGAGTCTGTTAGCCCGCTTCTGCCGGTTTACGAATCTGCTAGCCCAATGCTACAGCCGGAACCTACTGTGATGACCGACACGTCCGATCTTTGGGTCATGGATGCTGTCCTCGTAAGTCTGTGCCACTTTGGGTTTACGACTAGCCATGTCAGCCGGGCTCCTTATCATATGGATGCTAGCGACACTATCATATCGTGTGCCAAAAGGCGCAAGCGGTCCCGGGCAAAGGTAAGGCGACACCCGTGGGAATACCGTGCGTGAGGCCGCAAAGTGATATGAGGGGTTACATGCTAGATCGATGTGGCATTGAGTCGGGGTCCTGACAGTGTCGCTCACTGCGGTCGCCGTGTCCAGAGGCGGTGCTGGAGTTGTGCCACGTTGTTGGCCCCCACGACCCACATGAAAGGTTGTCGGTGGCGAGGAGGTCGTGGGCCAGCTCCTCCATTGGACTAGTTTGCGCTACGTCATCCCGACGGGTGTGCCCCACATGTCGGTTTCCCTGTTTTCCCGGTCATATTCGAGCATTAGTGCTCCTCGTTGCGCATTAGGCCTTTCACTATGTAGGCCAAGCGAGACAACTTATTGTTTATTTGAGCCGTTCAAGTATAATGATGCGGTGTTTGCTTATTTCTCATTCCTCTCCAACCCTGTTCTGCATCGATCATGTCACCCTCCGGTCGAGTCCATCCTCCCGCACGACCCATTTGAACATTCCACCAAGTATCATTCGCATGTACCCACCCTAGTCCTCTTTCAATCGGTCTCCGGACCCTGAGATGAAATCGAGAGAGAATGAGTGGGGGCACGTGCCTAAGGCAGATTCAAAATTTTTAACCGGTGATCATAGCATCCGCAAATCATATATAAAGGGTATTCAATGTTCGTTTCATTTTTCAATGTACAATATACTCCCTCCTATCCTTTCTAGTTTACATATAAGTTTTATGTGTAGTCAAAGTATCTCTACTTTGATCAAAAAAGTATCAATATTCAACAACGTCCAATCAATATTCTTAGATTCGTACGTACTCCTAGATTTGTACTCGAGATGGTTTCCAATTTGTTTTCAACCACATGAATGTGCTTGTTCTCGCACATGCTCTTCCTACTAGGATTTCTCCACGTATAGCCAGTCCAATAGTAACTTTTTTAAGCTCCCTGTCCAATAGTACTAGTGGAGTACTGACAACATCTGTACTAGAGTATGCAGTGGTCATAGTAGTACTCCCTCCTTCCATTTATATTGGGCTATGTGGAAGAGAGATATGTGAAAAAGTAAGGGGAGCGAGCTCTCATGCAAGAGCCTAGCTATATACGCATTCCTAGTTAAATACAATAAATATGAAGAAAGAGATAGAGAGGAGGTGGGAAAAACTACTAATACAATAGCCAACCTTATATTTTTTTGTGGGAAATAGCCAACCTTATTGTCACGCCCAATATGCGACTGTCGTGGCGGGAACGAGCACCTATGGGGCAGGGGGCCCCTTCTAGTCCGGCAAGGGAGCGGAGGGCACGCGCAGAGCAGATCGAGGCGACGTTACACGGGGGCTTTTTACCCAGCTTCGGAGCTCTCCCGAGAAATAATATTCCTACTGCTGCTTTGTGTTTGTATTTGTTCTTGCTCGAGAGCACGAGCGTGTAATGGTGTTGGATGTGTCGAATGGACCGAACCCCTTCTACGTGCGCCTGGGCCTACCTTTTGTAGTCTAAGGGGGTCACCGACAGGTGGCAACGCAGAAAGAGGGGGTAAAAGAGTAAAAACGCAGGTTGGTACAACAGTGTCCAACAGTGTCCCCTACCTAACTCTGACGGCAGGGGACAAGGGCATTTAATGCCCGTCCGGTCGCCCCAACAGTGCAAGGAAACGACCGTTAGGGGCGCCACCGATTGCCACGATGGCCTCCTTGTCAGCTCCGCTTGCCACCTCGCACCGCATGGCTGCACAGCACCTCACCACGTGCTCCTGGGATGGCCCTGGGGTGACACGTCGTTGGATGCGCTGGAGCTTGGGTGCAGGGTGGCAGCCTTGCCGCGGCAAGCGCCTTGCCGCGGCCCTTCTCTTGTTGCGCCGGCAAGCTTGTCGGTCGCCGGGCCTTGCCGGGACGCGCGGGGCGTCGCGGCAAGTCTTCTGGAAGCGCCTTGGTTGGCCTTCCCGGCAAGCTCCTCTTGCCGGGGCCTTGTTCTTCCCGGCAAGCTCCTTTTGCCGGGGCTTTGTCTACTTGGTTGACACTTTGTTCTTGAATGGTAGTAAGTGGAAATGACGGAGGGTCTTGGCGGACGCCCGGCGAGCCTTGCCGCGGGGTGCTGCAACCGCCCGTGCACAAGTTCGGGGTACTAAGGTACCCCTACTTTAGTACACCGACAGGAGCCCCCGGGCCTGGGCCATACACGGTGCCGAGCGCTGTTGGGCCAGGCCCAAAACAGTGCACGGGCACGCGCGGCCTGGGTCCAACCGAAACCCACTCCGTATCCACCGCATCCTCCCGTAACGGCACGTGCCAATTGCGGCGTCGTGGGAGGCGTGGGTGGCGTGCGCGATTTTCAAGGCGCCCTCCCCTGTGATCACGGGGTGGGGCGAGGTCACCTCATATGTCGCTTCGGCTCTGCATCTTCGCCACGCGGCCCCCATGCGCGTGGGGTCGTGGGCGGTGGAAGTGGGAAGTCGAGCCGTCACGGGCGGAGGCAGCGGGTCGGCCCCGACTCCCTGCTCTCCCCGTGCTCTGATTGGCTGAGCGGGGCGGCCGAGCCCCCACCTCGCTCCTTAAAAAGGGGCGGAAGGGGAGCGCAAAAATCCCGCACTTCCTCATCTTCTCCTTTATTCAATTTCTGCTACCCTTCCTCTCATCCGACATGGAGGAAGGGAACCCTGGCCCTTCATCGGTGGCGGCGAGAGTCGCCGCCAGGCAGCCCATCCCTCCCTATCCCGCGCCCGTGGTGGCAGAACCAGCCCCAAGGGGGAGAGGGAGGGGGCGAGGTCGTGGGCAAGGCCGAGGGCGAGGTTGAGGTGCGCGGGGAAGAGGCGGACAGGGTGGTGCGTCGGCGTCGCCTCCGCCGGCGGTTCCTCTCCTCCCGGCGGTCCACATGGGGGATGACACTTGGGAGTTCTTCGTCAAGCTGCGCCGGGCACCTCGTCGTCGCCTCCGGCTTCGGCTCCGTTCTGGCGATGGAGCGGACCCGCCGAGCAGCTGGGATTGCACATGAGGGCTGCGGGATCAGCGGCACGTGAGTCGGCGTCGTATCCCAGCCCGGCGTGATGTATCTTGATCGTGGGTGGAAGGCGTTCGCCGCATCCACAGCTTGATGGCGGGGTTTACCCTCCATTTTAAGTTAATGGAGGGCGACCTCCTCTCCGTCAAGGTCTTCGGGGACTCCGGCACCCGGGCGAGAAGCTGTGTGGACAGCTCCTCCGATAGCGATGACTCCCCCTCGAGCGAGAGTGACGAGGAGGAGAGCGACAGCGACGACGAGGGCGGCGGGTCCGACTAGGTGTCGGGCGTCGCCTCGTGTGCCACCGGCGACCCCATCATCCGGGTCGCCGGCCCCTTGAACTCTCCGGGGTCGTCTCCTTGGGCGGCCGGCGTAGGGAGGCTGCGGAAGAAGAAGAGGGGTGGCGGCAAGGCCGTCAAGTCGGAGTACGAGGGCGTGGCGCCCTCGACAGCGTGCTGACGTCCTGCCGCCCCATCTTCGAGCTCTACTTCCGGCGCCTCTGTCTCCGCCAAGCCCCTGGCTGGCCCCCGGGATGTTCTCTTGGTGTCTTCTGGCACCCGTAGCTCACCTAGGCGCCCCTTTTGCCCTTCCCGGCAAACTTCTCTTGTCGGGGCCTCCTTGACCTACCTCCTGAAGAGAGGAACAGGAAAGGGATTACGAGCATCTTATCTTTTCAAATTGTAAGCCTTCGGGCCTTAGCTACATTTAAAACATGTAATCCTCTCTTTCATGTTTTTCATCCTCTATGGACTTGTACTGGAATGGGATGTTTTTTAATGAAAAGGGGAATGCTTGCCGGGTTATATCCTTTACTTGATTCTATGCCTTGTACGTTCTTTCCTGTGCTTTGAGGAACTTGCGGCATAAACACGCTTCGTGAGTCTGAACATCAATGACCCGCTGGCGGTGCTGCCTCCGACAAGAAACCTTGTCGGGGCTAGTTGCAGCGCACTTGTATTGTTGAGCGGACTCGAAAACAAATCAAGGGCGCAACTTAGCCATGCAGTCGATTCCTCCGCGTCTGGTTTCCCATACAAAACACGCTTGTTCAAGGGCAACCGCATTCCCCAGCCCATAAGAGGATGCATGACGAAGGATGAAAAACTTATCTGATATCGCAGCCCCCGGCAACTATAGCTTGCCGGGGATGAATCTTGGTATTCGCAGCCCCCAGCAACTCTGTCTTGCCGGGACCCAGGTGCCGGTGCTCCTTCCTTTGTTCTTGCCGCTGCTGGATGCGTCATACGAACAATCTCTTAAAGCGTGGCGAGTTGTTCCTTTGTAATATATATCTCTATCACAGGCCTTTGCTTGTTGCGTTATCTCCTCCACTTGATTCCATGCCTTGTATGTTTTACCTGCGCTTAGAGGGAACTTGCGGCGCAAGCACACTTCTTGAGTCAGAAACATCAAGAACCAGCCGGCGGTCTTGTTTCGACAAGAAATCTCGTCGGGCTAGTTGCAGCGCGCTTGTATCGTTGAGCGGAATCGGAAACAAATCAAGGGCGCAACTTAGCCGCGAGTCGATTCCTTCGCGCGTAGGTTTTCCATACATGGCACGGTCGTTCAAAGGGGATAACGCGGTTTCGCAATCCCCAGCCCACAAGAGGATGCATGATGAGGGACAAAAAGACTTATCTGGCATTGCAGCCCCCGGCGACCCTGGCTTGCCGCGAAGGGATCTTGGTACTCGCAGCCCCCAGCAATGCTGGTTTGCCGGGGTCCAGGTGCCAGTGCGTCCTTCTGCTCCTTCCTTGTTGCTGTTATTTTAGTTATGAGAGCAGCTTAATCAGTGCCGTAATAAGTTGCTTCTGTAATGTAACTTTATCTTGGGCAACGCTATGTTATATTCTTTACTTGACCCCATCCCTTGCATGTTTTTACTTTTACGCTTTTAGGGAACTTGCCGGTGCAAACAGACTTGCTGAGTGCGGAACATCAGCAGCCCGCTGGTGGTGTCGCTCCCGGCAAGAAACCTCATCGGGGCTAGTTGCAGCGCGCTTCCCTTGTTGAGTGGACTCGAAACAAAGTTAAGGGCGCAACGTAGCCGCGAGCCGGTTCCTCCACGCACAGGTTTTTCATACAAGGCATGGGCACCCAAGGAATATAACATAGAAATTTAAAAATGACTGTGCTCTGCGCTCAAATTTCGTGCAACTTAGCTTTTTCTGTCATCTGCGTTCCGGCAAGGCTGCACTTCTTCCTTGATTCCCTCCCTGTATGTTTTTACCCTTACGCTTTTAGGGAACTTGCCGGTGCAAACACTCTTGCTGAGTGCGGAACATCAGCAGCCCGCTGGTGGTGTTGCTTTCGGCAAGAAATCTCGTCGGGCTAGTTGCAGCGCGGTTTCATTGTTGAGCGGACTCGAAACAGATCAAGGGCGCAACTTAGCCGCGATTCGATCCCTCCGCGCCCAGGTTTTCCAGACAAGGCATGGTCTTTCAAGGAATATAACCCAAAAATTCGAAAGCGACTGCTCTCTTTGCTCTACTTGCCGGTGGGGCTCGATGGTACGTCCTCGACGGCAGCGCAGCACTCCGGAGAGGTGTGCTTGCCAGAGTGGGCACCAGAGCTATTCTTGCCAGGCTTAGTCTTTGGCGAAACTGTCTTCGCCTTCTTGCACTTGCCGGTGGAGCTCGATGGTGCGTCCTCGACGGTAGCGCAGCACTCCGAAGAGGTGCGCTTGCTGGAGTGGGCATCAGAGCTACTCTTGCCGGACTTGGGTTTCTTCCTCCCTCGGGGAGCTTCAGCGGCAAGTGGTTGGCGCTCCGCTGCAGCTGCTGCTTCCCGGTAGATCTTGTCGGTGCAGATAAGTGCATCCTTTTTGTCGCTTTGGACAGAAATGACACTTATCGGACCAGGCATCTTGATCACATTGTAGGCGTAATGAGAGGCTGCCATGAACTTGGCAAGCGCTGGACGGCCGAGTATCCCATTGTATGGCAATGGGAAATCAGCAACATCGAATGTGACTCTCTCTGTCTTGAAATTCAGCTCAACGCCAAATGTCCTTTGGCGGTGTTATCTTCCCTTCGCTTGCTCCTTCTGGATTTATCCCTTGAAAGGTACCGATCTCTTGAGCTCATTGTCGGGATCTGGAGCTTCTTGAGCACTGCGGAGGAAATCAGATTCAGGCCGGCCCCGCCGTCAACCAATATCTTCGTGACCTTGAGGTTGCGGATTGTCGGTGAAACCAACATCGGCAGGCACCCGACCGCAGTGATGCGATCAGGGTGATCCTCAACATCGAAGATGATGGGCGAGCTGGACCGCTTGAGGGGCTTGCGCGATTCGACGGATGGTTCTGCTGCGCTCACCTCTCGCACCCATTGTTTGAGTTGGCGGTGTGAGGTGTGCAGAGAAGCACCGCCGTCGATGCACAAGACCTCCGTCGCCTTCTGAAACTCCTGGTCATCAGTCTCATCTTCCTCCATTTCATCATCTTCATTTTCTTCTTCGTCCTTGTCGCGGCCCCGGGGAGGTCTGTCACCTTGCCGCTGCTTGGGTTTGCCGTGGCGCCCTCCCCGGGCGGAAAGCTTCTTGCCAGATCCTCCGCCACCTTTCTGGGCTTTCTCCTTGTCGCGGCTCTCATACTCAGCTTTCTGTAGCTCCGCCATCTGCTCAACTTTCTTGCAGGTTTGGAGGTCATGGCCCTTGGTGCGGTGGATCTTGCAATATTGCTTGCCGGAGCCATCCTGCTTGTCGGCGGCTACCACAGCTTCACCGGAGTCACCAGCTTTGGCCTTGTCGGAGCCGCCTCCGTCGCCGGACTGCTCGACAACTAGCATATCCTTAGCCTTTCTCTTCTTGTTGTTCCGCCTCTGGATCCTCCTCGCCGGGGCGGCATCCTCACTGTCAGATCCTTCTGCTCCTGTAATCTCTCCGGGGATTTTCCTCCCCTCCTCAGCCCGTGCACATTTGTCGGCCGTATGCGTACAGCTCGTGGCGTCTCGATCTTGCACATCGCCATCTCCTCCCTCATCCTGCGATTCGCGACGTTCGATGGAGCAGCGCTAATAACCGCGCGGGGTGGACGTCTCGATGTTGCGCCGCACTGGCTGAATCTCTGTATGTACTTGCACAGGGTTCTCCTCATACGGGCGGCGGATGCAGATCGCTTTCTGGCCATGTGGTTTGTGGCCGCCCGTGAAAGCGCCGACAAACCGATGGCACAGTCCGCCCATGAAGAGATGGAGCTGTCCGGCAAGTGCATGAGCCAAGATCGGCGTTGGGCTTGAGCACCAGCGGAAGTAGTTGGCGAGATCTTCTCGTCGCGCCCGGCAGCTCGCACCGCGATGGTGTAGACGCCGAGAACTCCGGCGGATGTATCCTGCCATCGTACTTCTCGAGACGCGTCGGCAAGTTCTTGGTCTTGAGCCCTTTGGACTTGCCGCAGCTCACGGGTGAACGCAGGGCAACCTGCTGCGTACGGCAAGTCGCCTGGTTCCCCTGGCGCATGCACATCGACAGTGGGCCCAGCACGCTGGTCAGATTGACGCCGCGCTTCTCTTCTGCACTCGATGCGAGTATGAGCGTCTTCGTGTCGTTGTTCTTGAAGAACTTGGCGTTGATCGCGGTGGGTTCGCGGGTCCGACGACGCAGTGGAGTCGGCGTCGAGGTTGGCCCGACGAGTTGGCGATCTCGGCCTTCGGGGCGGGGAGTGCATGGTGGTGGCACCCCCAGCGGTCTTGTCGGCGTCGGCTTGCGCCTGGGCGTCTTGCCGGGGCTTCGACGCACTCGGCCGCCGGGGCTTGTCGCCGTTAGCGAAACCGATGAGGCTGTAAATGGCCATCCTCCAGTCGTCAATCTTGTGTGGCGCCGGAGGGTAATCTAGAAGCAGCTGCGCTCGGGCCAGCGCTTCCTCTGGAGTCTTGGGTGGCGGCTGCGACGAGCGGCACGAGGAGCGAGATGTGCTCGGGCTCCCAACTGGATTGGAAGGAGCAGCACCCCGTCCGGGCGACCGTACCTCACTCGCACCAGCGTGCTGGCGCGCACGCTGGTCTTGAATGTCCCGCGACCCACCAGCTTGGCCTTGCTCCAACGCGAGCACGGTGCTAGGAGCACCGGGGCGTTGTTGACCCTGCACCTCCTGGGAAGGGCGTGGTGTTTGCACGGTTGCCGACGCTTGCGGGGCCTTGTTCTTGGACCTGGTGACAACGTGAGTCCCACCGTCAGCGCCCGCTCCTCCGCCGGCGTCCACTCCACCGCCCGTTTGCTCCTGCGGCGGTGGTAGAATCGATGTAGACGGAGCGGCCACCTCTGAAGGCTTCTTCTTTGGTGGCATGTTGATGAAGACGTTGATGTAGCGCGTGTAGACGCCGAATCAGATACGCACGACCTCGACGCGCCCCTACCTGGCGCGCCAAAGATGTCGTGGCGGGAACGAGCACCTATGGGGTAGGGGGCCCCTTCTAGTCCGGCAAGGGAGCGGAGGGCGCGAGAGAGCGATCGAGCGACGGCACGCGGGGCTTTACCCATCTTCGAGCTCTCCGGAGAGATAATACTCCTCTTGCTGCTTTGTGTTTGTATTTGTTCTTGCTCGAGGCCGCGCGTGTAATGGTGTTGGATGTGTCGAATGGACCGAACCCCTTCTCGTGCGCTGGGCCTCCCTTTTATAGTCTAAGGGGTCACCGCAGTGTAGCAACGCAGAAAGAGGGGGTAAAAGAGTAAAAACGCAGGTTGGTGCAACAAGTGTCCAACAGTGTCCCCTACCTAACTCGACGGCGGGGACAAGGGCATTTAATGCCCGTCCGGTCGCTAACAAATGCAAGGAAGCGACCGTTAGGGCGCCACCGATCGCCACGATGGCCTCCTTGTCAGCTCCACTTGCCACCTCGCACCGCATGGCTGCACAAATACTCGCCACATGCTCTGGGATGGCCACAGGGTGACACGTCGTTGGATCGCTGGAGCTTGGGTGCGGGTGGCAGCCTTGCCGCAGCAAGCGCCTTGCATGCCCTTCTCTTGTTGCGCCGCAAGCTTGTCGGTCGCTGGGCCTTCTTAGGACGCCTTGGGTGTCGCGGCAAGTCTTCTGAAGCGCCTTGGTTGGCCTTCCCGCAAGCTCCTCTTGCCGGGCCTTGTTCTTCTGGCAAGCTCCTTTTGCGGGGCTTTGTCTACTTGGTTGACACTTTGTTCTTGAATGGTAGTAAGTGGAAATGACGGAGGGTCTTGGCGGACGCCTGGCGAGCCTTGCCGCGGGGTGCTGCAACCGCCCGTGCACAAGTTCGGGGTACTAAGGTACCCCTACTTTAGTACACCGACAGCGACCCTATCCAAAAGGAACTTGAAGGTCCCACCAAGGATAGACCCGCATATTGAAACGCTTTTGCAAGGTGGATATCATTACATCAACATTACAAAATAGATGGGGATACATACAAAGGGCATACAATGACACACGAATACAACATCATCATACATAAGAGCAACATTCGACTATGGATGAAACACAAACAGAAACTCGAACGACATCCACCCTGTTATCCCAGGCTGCCGACCTGGAACCTATCACCTGAACAAAGAAGAAGCGGAAGAAGAACTCTAAACAAGCAAACATCGCCTCGCGTCATGATCATCGCACAACCTGTACCTGCAACTGTTGTTGTAGTAATCTGTGAGCCACGAGGACTCAGCAATCCCATTACCATGGGTATCAAGACTAGCAAAGCTTAAAGGGAAAGGAAGGGGTAAAGTGGTGAGGTTGCAACAGCGAGTAAGCATATATGGTGGCTAACATACGCAAGTAAGGGCGAGAAGAGAGCAAACGGAACGGCCGTCAACTAGTAATGATCAAGAAGTGATCCTGAGCTGATACTTATGTCAATCATAACATAGAAACTGTGTTCACTTCCCGGACTCCGCCGAGAAGAGACCATCACGGCTACACACGCGGTTGATGCGTTTTAATTCGAATCTGGTGTCAAGTTATCTACAACCGGACATTAACAAATTCCCATCTTCCACATAACCATGCACGGCTCTCGAAAGTTTATACCTGCGGGGTGTCCCAACAGCCCATGATAAGCTCTCGAGATCAACGAAGGATATTCCTTCTCCCAGGAAGACCCGATCAGTCTCGGAATCCTGGTTTACAAGACATTTCGACAATGGTAAAACAAGACCAGCAAAGCCTCCCGATGTGCCGACAAATCCCGATAGGAGCTGCACATATCTCGTTCTCAGGGCACACCGGATAGGTCAGCCTACGAGTAAAACCAACCCTCGAGTTGCCCCGAGGTGGCCCCACAGTCTGCCCGTTTCGGACCAACACTCCA
Source organism: Aegilops speltoides (assembly GCA_021437245.1). Lineage (NCBI taxonomy): Eukaryota > Viridiplantae > Streptophyta > Magnoliopsida > Poales > Poaceae > Aegilops > Aegilops speltoides. The sequence goes on from CM038142.1 coordinate 237,449,626, forward strand.
AGGAGCACTGGCCCGGGGGGGTTAAATAAAGATGACCCTCGGGCTCCGGAAACCCAAGGGAAAAAGGGCTAGGTGAGGCAAATGGTAAAACCAAGGTTGGGCCTTGCTGGAGGAGTTTTATTCAAAGCGAACTGTCAAGGGGGTCCCATAAATCACCCAACTGCGTAAGGAACGCAAAATCCGGGAACATAACACCGGTATGACGGAAACTAGGGCGGCAAGAGTGGAACAAAACACCAGGCATAAGGCCGAGCCTTCCACCCTTTACCAAGTATATAGATGCATTAATTAAATAAGAGATATTGTGATATCCCAACATAATCCTGTCCACCATGGAGCAATCTTCAACTTCACCTGCAACTAACAATGCTATAAGAGGGGCTGAGCGAAGCGGTAACATAGCCAAGCAATGGTTTGCTAGGAAGGGAGCAAAAGGTTAGAGGTTCACATGGCAATTTGGGGGGCTTCATAAAACAAGGGATATGTAGCGCAGCAAAGCGATAGAACGAAGCAACTAGCATAGCAATGATAGTAGTGAGATCCAGGGTAGCGGTCATCTTGCCTGAAATCCCGCAAGGAAGAAGAACGAGTCCATGAAGAAGATGAAGCCACGAAGACGAACCAAGCGTGAGCGAGCGAATCCTCACGATCGCAGCAAGCAGGAACTATCGAGAAGAAGCACACAACATGGTAAACACACCACACATATACATGACATGATGCACAACCAAGCATGATGCATGACAAAGCTACATGAATCTACTCATGGCAAGAGATGATGCATACAAGAGCAACACATCAAAACAAGTTTAAATGAGGCCGGAAACAACATATAACAATTCCGGTAAGTCCTCATATGCAAATTTCGAAATTGGTCCAGATCTGAATAACCTTATATTCAATTTTTTAAACAGCAAGTTAAGACGCACCAAGATGATCTACACGAGATTCTAGTCAAGTTACATATAAAGTTCATTTAATTCCGAGCTACGACCTAGAAGATATGAGCAAAACAAGTTAAGCATGGCATTGATGCAAAATGCATACAAACATCAAGCAAACACCTCAAAACAAGGATGCAACATGATAATATGAAACTTCATGCAAAACCAAGCAAGTTTCATATAGAGCACACTCAAAACGGAGCAACGGTTCAACACATACACTCTAAACAAGTTTAAAGGACAAGCTGTCCAAAACAGCAACTAGGCATCTTGCAAGCATCAAAAAAATATGCTACAGTATCCCAACGTGACAACAAAAGGCATGGTCATGACGTATAGGTGAAGCATGACTAAACATGAACACTGAGCAATCTCCAGAAACTACTAGAACATGCTCAAAAGGACATGGCAAGATTGCAAATAATAACAGTTTCAGGCTTAGCAGAAATAACATCAGGTTGCAATGTTTAGAGCTATCAAACAACATGCTACAGGAACTTCACATGGCAAACAAAGGCATGGCATAAATTTACTAAACCCATAAAACAAAAGTCCCTTACTGACCATGAGCCAAAAGGGCACAGAAGATATGATGGCAGCCATGTAAACATGGCAAGTTATATGACAGATTCATACATGGCAGGAACAACAATAAGTAGGCATGTTGGTGAGCTTGAAACACTCACCACACAGCAATACATGGCATTGAAAGGAAACCAACAGTAAGAATACATGTTTATTAAGCTAATCATGGCAACAGCAAGTTCATAGGGTACATGGATCACTAGCAAAGCTCATGGCAAAACTGAACTTAAAGTTAACAGGCTGACAGCAACATTATTTAGCAAGTTGAGAGCAAGATTACAACAGGTTACAGCAGGATATATATTCAACCAGGGGCATGAGTTGATAGAGCATGACATGTATAACAAAACCTCCTTAGTTAACATCTCCAGATTATGCATAGAATGACTTGTAGAAGCAGGTTTACATAGCATCATAATAAAACAGAATCAGTCTAGCAGAACAGCAACAACAAGTACCCAACTTAACAAGCTCGGTGTACTCACTACAAGACCCACAAAAATACATGGATGGCACCACTTTGAAGATGGCATGATGTAGTAGAAAACACATGTAGACCTCATGCTCATAGGATGCACACATCAAATGCAACAAAAATGACAAAACACCAAGTTATAACAGATTCAGCAGGTTAACATCACATAGCACTCTTGCAACGATGATTAGGGCATCAAGATGGACTCAAATGAACATGATGCAATGGAATGAAATGAAGTACTTGTCGAGGCGAACAATTTGACATATCACACGCACAAAACGGAGCTACATGCACAGAGTTATGATGCGATGAACAAGGGACCAAAATGCAAATAATTAGGGACTTGGTCAAAAATTCAACCTCGTAGAACTGGATGGAGCCATGCGGGATGGAGGGAACCGGGACGGGGCGCGGGCGTTTGGATCGTCTCCCGGTGGATCTGGTCCAGGCGGGATGGATCCTGCCGGAGTGGAACTCCGGCGAGCTACTCCGGCGAGACGGCGAGCCGGGGCGAGGGAGATGGCCGGAGAGGGGGCGGGGCATCGGCGCGGAGGGCGGCGACCGAAGGCGCGGGCGAGGCTGCTGCCGGAAGGCGCGGGCGGTAGATGGGCGCATGGCGGCGGCGCGTCCGGCGACGGCAGCGTATGCTACCGGCGGGCGATCGCGATGCGATCTGACGGCCGCGGATGGGGAACCGAGATATGGCGGCGGGGCGGGGCGTCGCGGGGAGTTCTCGCCTGGCGAGGCACGCCGAGCGAGCAGCGGGCGACGGGCGGCGGCACGGAAGGCGGGATCGGCGGGCGGCAGCGGCGGGCGCTGGAGGGTGGCGGCGCGGGCGGCGGAGGAGCTCGGGCCGACCAGGCCCCGATGGGCTTTGGCAGGCCCCGCGCGGGCTCGGGCGGGCTGGCGGCGGCGGGACGAAAGAGAGAGGCCGGCACGGGTGAGGTGGCGGCGTGGGAGTGGTTGGCGGCGGCAGCGGGCGACGTGGCACGATGGGATTCTCCGGAGTGAGGTGGCGGCTGGACGCGTCCGGCTGCGGGGATTTTTGTCCGGTGGCGCGAGCTAGGGGAAGGCTAGGGTTAGACCGCAAATTTCGGAGGGGATCACTTATTTATAGGTAGGAGGAGCTAGGAAGCTCCAAATGAGGTGCGGTTTTTGGCCACGCGATCGTGATCGAACGACCGAGAGCATGGAGGGGGTTTGGATGGGTTATTGGGCCACTTTGGAGGGGTGCTGGTCTGCAAAGAGAAGGGGGTTTCGGGCTACGCGGTTAACCGTTGGAGTACCAAACAACCTCCAAATGGCACGAAACTTGACAGGCGGTCTACAGGCGTCGTACCAAGGCCACTTGGCAAGACTCGGTCCATTCCGAGAATGTTTAACACCCGCTCACAACAGGAGACAAAAAGGGGGACGCCGGAGGACATAGGAGTGCCGGATTGCAAAACGGACAACGGGGAAAGGGCCCGGATGCCTGAGACGAACACGTATGCAAATGCGATGCACATGGCGACATGATATGAAATGCATATGATGACATGGCAAAGTGCAACACGCAAGCAAATGACATGGCAACGACGGCGAATAACTGGTGGACACCTGGCACGTCGAATCCGGGGCGTTACAACACTCCTCCACTAACAAGAGATCTCGACCCGAGATCTTAAGACCGAGACGGAAGGGAAAATGGATGAGGTGAAACAAGAACTCAAGAGAAGAAGCAAAGAATCGAGAGCACTCGAGAAGAAGAGGGGAACGACGAGAATGATGAGAATCGAAAGCTCACAGAATCAGATAGACTATGAAACCACTCTGGTTAGAACGAGATAAGAAACGAATAAGACTAAAAGGATTTAGGTAGTACTCCAGCTGAAACATGGAAGGAATAGAACACGAGCTTTAGAGGATGGAAATGATACTTGATGAAGACACGACACAAAACCTCCGGAAAGAATTGAAAGAGTTGATTGAAAAGACCGGAGAAGACAATGACAACTTGTGCCACGAATGAAATTGAAAGCATCTTTAGGAGGAAGGTTTAAACGGAGTTGTTGAGAAAATCAACAATGAAAAGAATAAGCTTGTTGTGGTCTTATTGGTAACATCTCAAGATCATAAGGTGATAACCGGCCACAAACGGAAATGCTTGGACATCTGAGAAGAACGAAGAAATGCAAAACTCCACTTCAAAAGAATACGGAGAATTAATTACACTTCGAGATGCGAGAAGAAAAGATACTACAACTCCTTGAACAAGAATCTTGATGAACTCTTGATGAATGAATTAAATCATGAAGAACCACCATGAAGAACTCCACTGACAAAAGGATGATCAGATGGAAATGAAGGATGAAAGAATAAGATGAGCCTTGAGGTGATTTAGATTGAGGTTCTCACGAAATGGCCGAGGAAGCTTTGAAGTCCGGGATAGAAAAGATGAAAACACTAGGAACCGAGAGATTATTCATCATGAACAAACTCCAAAGGAAGGGATTACTCGCTTGGAGGAAATAAAAATAAGATTTATTGTATGCTTATCCTTCATCAAATTAAATTGATGACAAGCAATGGATTTTACATACTACTTATTCTTCTTGAAAAGGATTAAGGGATTAAGGGGCGGTATATGGCGCAAAACATGAGAAAGTCTTCATGAACCACCGGTAGGATCAAAAAGAACGAATGAATTGATATGATAATCAAAGAAAAAGAATCTGAAAGAACCACCGTTAGAATTCGGAAATGACTGACGAAAGAGAAAGCATCACCGAGAAAAATTAGAAGAACCAAATGCTAGAGGGGATTTAGATGCAAAAGAACGAAGAGATCATGAGCTGAGTAAATAAAGCTTGAACAAAGCACCAGTACAACTATAGGACGAGCGAAACTGAAAACTTGGAACGAAGAAGTATTTTGAAATGGAGGCCTCCGGATGAACGAAACGGGAAAACAAATCCTGAAATACTCCGGATGGGTAAGCAAAGTAATATCTGACAAATGGAATAATTCGAGACTGATAAGATGAAGCTAGAACCACAAATCTTCGAGAGAACGGGCAGAATTTAGGGGAAAACTCTTCTTCAATCTTCAAAGCTGAGAATGACGACGAGAAACACCACCGAAATTACTAAGATACTCCGGGAGTATGAAAAGCGAAGGGGGTTGAGCCAATAATGAAAAGAATTTGAAAGAGATCTTGGAGAAGGCATGTGACTGATGGGATCCGTTCTTACGTCACAAATGAAAAGAATTGAGAAAAAAAACTCCGGGGGAATTAGAAGAGTCAGGTAAGATCCTGGGAAAAGATCTGTGGGTTAGGGCCCACTAAAAGAAAACACCGTTTGAAAGGGACGTTGAGCAGATAGATGATGAACCGGAACAGTTGAAAATATTTAAATGAGGTGATAACCTCAAATTAATTGGAACACAGACGAATATCCTGTGATGTCTTGAACACTTCGGAAGGATAAACTGGCAAGAGGCGAACGAGCAAGGAAAACACTTGAGCCGAGGGAAAGAATATGATCAACCTGGAAAAAAAACTTGAATTAAGTCCACCGGAGAAGAAAAAGAGATGAAGAATGTCAAACAAAAGAGAATTCACCGGTTGAAATGATTGAGGGAAGACTGAAGAGGCTCCACACGAATGAAATTGATGGTCGAAACAGACTCAGGCTCCGGGAAGAAGAGGGTGGGAGGGCGGGAAAAACAAAGGCACCTGGAAGGGGGAATCGATGAATAACTTGAATAGAAAACACCAGTTGAAAGAATGCAAAGGCTTCGCACGGTAGGATGGATACTCGATTACGGACTCCGTCTCCGAGATGAAAATGGGTGGGTGGGTGGCAAAAGAAAACAACTGAGGATGGGAAAACAACTTCATTGAGAGCGAACTGAGGATCGAACTTGCAAAAACGGAGAGGGTCGAATCACCTTGACGAGAAATGCACCGGATGCAAAGAGCTGAGGAACAACGATCAAAAAACCAACTGCGTGATCCTAAAAAAAGTTTGAAAGGGAAGAGAAGTAGTCCAAAACACCTACGTCAAGATTCCTTACCAGAGCGACAAAGGGGCAGAGGAGTAAAAAGAATTCCTACTCTCCGATATAACTAGACTGAGAAAAATAGTTTTCTTCTAGACTCAACAACGGCCAAACTACACGATCAATCAAGGGAGCTCCTATGGTCGGTCGAGGCTCTGATACCAACTTGTCACGCCCAATATGCGACCCTATCCAAAGGAACTCGAAGGTCCCACCAAGGATAGACCCGCATATTGAAATGCTTTTGCAACGTGGATATCATTACATCAACATTACATAATAGATGGGGATACATACAAAAGGCATACAATGACACACGAATACAACATCATCATACATAAGAGCAACATCCGACTACGGATTAAACACAAACAGAAACTCGAACGACATCCACCCTGCTAGCCCAGGCTGCCGACCTGGAACCTATCCCCTGAACAAAGAAGAAGCGGAAGAAGAACTCCAAACAAGCAAACATCGCCTCGCGTCATGATCATCGCATAACCTGTACCTGCAACTGTTGTTGTAGTAATCTGTGAGCCACGAGGACTCAGCAATCCCATTAGCATGGGTATCAAGACTAGCAAAGTTTATTGGGAAAGGAAGAGGTAAAGTGGTGAGGTTGCAACAGCGACTAAGCATATATGGTGGCTAACATACGCAAGTAAGAGAGAGAAGAGAGCAAACGGAACGGCCGTCAACTAGTAATGATCAAGAAGTGATCCTGAGCTCCTACTTACGTCAATCATAACACAGAAACCGTGTTCACTTCCCGGACTCCGCCGAGAAGAGACCATCACGGCTACACACGCGGTTGATGCGTTTTAATTCGGATCTGGTGTCAAGTTATCTACAACCGGACATTAACAAATTCCCATCTGCCACATAACCGCGGGCACGGCTCTCGAAAGTTTATACCCTGCAAGGGTGTCCCAACTTAGCCCATGATAAGCTCTCGCGATCAACGAAGGATATTCCTTCTCCGAGGAAGACCCGATCAGTCTCGGAATCCTGGTTTACAAGACATTTCGACAATGATAAAACAAGACCAGCAAAGCCTCCTGATGTGCCGACAAATCCCGATAGGAGCTGCATATATCTCGTTCTCAGGGCACACCGGATAGGTCAGCCTACGAGTAAAGCCAACCCTCGAGTTGCCCCGAGGTGGCCCCGCAGTCTGCCCGTTTCGGACCAACACTCGAAGGAGCACTGGCCCGGGGGGGTTAAATAAAGATGACCCTCGGGCTCCGGAAACCCAAGGGAAAAAGGGCTAGGTGAGGCAAATGGTAAAACCAAAGTTGGGCCTTGCTGGAGGAGTTTTATTCAAAGCAAACTGTCAAGGTGGTCCCATAAATTACCCAATCGTGTATGGAACGCAAAATCCGGGAACATAACACCGGTATGACGGGAACTAGGGCGGCAAGAGTGGAACAAAACACCAGGCATAAGGTCGAGCCTTCCACCCTTACCAAGTATATAGATGCATTAATTAAATAAGAGATATTGTGATATCCCAACATAATCCTGTCCACCATGGAGCAATCTTCAACTTCACCTGCAACTAACAAAGCTATAAGAGGGGCTGAGCGAAGCGGTAACATAGCCAAGCAATGGTTTGCTAGGAAGGGTGCAAAAGGTTAGAGGTTCACATGGCAATTTGGAAGGCTTGATAAAACAAGGGATAGGTAGCGCAGCAAAGCGATAGAACGAAGCAACTAGCATAGCAATGATAGTAGTGAGATCCAGGGTAGCGGTCATCTTGCCTGAAATACCGCAAGGAAGAAGAACGAGTCCATGAAGAAGATGAAGCCACGAAGACGAACCAAGCGTAGACGAACGAATCCTCATGATCGCAACGAAACATGAACTATCAAGAAGAAGCACACAACATGGTAAACACACCACACATATACATGACATGATGCACAACCAAGCATGATGCATTACAAAGCTACATGAAGCTACTCATGGAAAGAGATGATGCATACAAGAGCAACACATCAAAACAAGTTTAAATGAGGCCGGAAACAACATATAACAATTCCGGTAAGTCCTCATATGCAAATTTCGAAATTGGTCCAGATCTGAATAATCTTATATTCAATTTTTTAAACAGCAAGTTAAGACACACCAAGATGATCTACACGAGATTCTAGTCAAGTTACATATAAAGTTCATTTAATTCGGAGCTACGACCTAGAAGATATGAGCAAAACAAGTTAAGCATGACATTGATCCAAAATGCATACAAACATCGAGCAAACACCTCAAAACAAGGATGCAACATGATAATATGAAACTTCATGCAAAACCAATCAAGTTTCATATAGAGCACACTCAAAACGGAGCCACGGTTCAACACATACACTCTAAACAAGTTTAAAGGACAAGCTGTCCAAAACAGCAACTAGGCATCTTGCAAGCATCAAAACAATATGCAATAGCATCCCAAGGTGACAACAAAAGGCATGGGCATGAAGTAGAGGTGAAGGATGACAAAACATGAACACTGAGCAATCTCCAGAAACTACTAGAACATGCTCAAAAGGACATGGCAAGATTGCAAATAATAACAGTTTCAGGCTTAGCAGAAATAACATCAGGTTGCAATGTTTAGAGCTATCAAACAACATGCTACAGGAAGTTCACATGGCAAACAAAGGCATGGCATGAATCTAATAAACCCACAGAACAAAAGTCCCTTACTGACCATGAGCCAAAAGGGCACAGAAGATATGATGGCACCCATGTAAACATGGCAAGTTATATGACAGATTCATACATGGCAGGAACAACAATAAGTAGGCATGTTGGTGAGCTTGAACCACTCACCACAGAGCAATACATGGCATGGAAAGGCAACCAACAGTAAGAATACATGTTTATGAAGCTAAGTATGGAAAGAACAAGTTCATAGGGTACATGGATCACTAGCAAAGCTCATGGCAAAACTGAACTTAAAGTTAACAGGCTGACAGCAACATTATTTAGCAAGTTGAGAGCAAGATTACAACAGGTTACGGTAGGCTATAAATGCAACCAGGGGCATGAATGGATAGAGAATGAGATGTATAACAAAACCTCCTTAGTTAACATCTCTAGATTATGCATAGAATGATTTGTAGAAGCCGGTTTACATAGCATCATAATAAAACAGAATCAGTCTAGCAGAACAGCAACAGCAAGTACCCAACTTAACAAGCTCGATGCACTCTCTAAAATACCCACAAAAATGCATGGATGGCACCACTGTGAAGATGGCATGATGTAGTACAAAACACTTGTAGACCTCATGCTCATAGGATGCACACATCAAATGCAACAAAAATGACAAAACACCAAGTTATAACAGATTCAGCAGGTTAACATCACATAGCAATCTTGCAATGATGATTAGGGCATCAAGATGGACTCAAATGAACATGATGCAATGGAATGAAATGAAGTACTCGTCGAGACAAAAAATTTGACATATTACACGCACAAAACGGAGCTACATGCACAGAGTTATGATGCGATGAACAAGGGACCAAAATGCAAATAATTAGGGACTTAGTCAAAAATTCAACCTCGTAGAATTGGATGGAGCCGTGCGCGATGGAGGGAACCGGGACGGGGCATGGGCGTTTGGATCGTCTCCCGGTGGATCTGGTCTTGGCGGGACGGATCCAGCCGGAGTGGAACTCCGGCGAGCTACTCCGGCGAGACGGCGAGCCGGGGGCGAGGGAGATGGCTGGAGAGGGGGCGGGGCACCAGCGCGGAGGGCGGCGATCGGAGGCGCGAGGTAGGGGAAGGCTAGGGTTAGACCGCAAATTTCGGAGGGGATCACTTATTTATAGGTAGGAGGAGCTAGGAAGCTCCAAATGAGGTGCGGTTTTCGGCTACGTGATCATGATCGAACGACCGAGGGCATGGAGGTGGTTTGGATGGGTTATTGGGCCACTTTGGAGCGGTGCTGGGCTGCAAAGAGAAGGGGATTTTGGGCTACGCGGTTAACCGTTGGAGTACCAAACAACCTCCAAATGGCATGAAACTTGACAGGCGGTCTACAGGCGGTGTACCAAGGCCACTTGGCAAGACTCGTTCCATTCCGAGAAATTTTAACACCCGCTCACAACAGGAGACAAAAAGGGGGACGCCGGAGGACATAGGAGTGCCGGATTGCAAAACGGATAACGGGGAAAGGGCCCGGATGCCTGAGACGAACACGTATGCAAATGTGATGCACATGACGACATGATATGAAATGCATATGATGACATGGCAAAGTGCAACACGCAAGCAAACGACATGGCAACGACGGCGAATAACTGGCGGGCACCTGGCGCATCGAATCCGGGGCGTTACACTTATAGCCCACACTACTGTACGAGTGCATATAATAGATGATGGCTATAGATGACATGGCAGTCCCTCATAGCCATCGACTAGCTTTATTATTAACCATGCTCTAATGCATTTTCCAAAACCGCATTTGACCATTGACAAGATTAATAGTACATGAGATGTATAATGTGAAAATTATATCATTGGAAACTCCTTTCACATACGAATTTGATAGTATGCTTTGTGTAAGTTGCATGTCATATATTATTACTCTAACATTTGGTCAAAGTTAGCCTCAAAAAATGCATTAGGCCCTGTATAGTAAATGGAAGGAGGGAGTAGTAGTGGAAGTGAATCCTCTGACATAGGTATCCCTGCCTTACCCTCCCTTTCGGTCACTTACTAGCGGAGCCCATCCTTGCTAGGCCCCGCATGTCAGTTACTCAATGGGTTCGGCCACGTCATTCCCTCTATTTTTATTTGCTCTGCATAAAACGGAGGGAGTGGTTGTATAAATGACACAAGCGGTGGAGGGGGAGGGACATTGGTTTGCTCTCAACTGCGGTCCCACAAGCGAGCGAAAACGCAAGATGAAGCGTGTTCCATTCAGTGAGCGACGTGGAGGGTCTAGCGTGCTGGGCTGCAACGTGAACGCGACAAGAGTGATGTACAGTCAAAACCGATTGACCGGTCGTCACCGGAACCACTATTCACACCAGAACCTTCGCTGCTCGGCCTACGCCAGCCACTGCCCTAAAATCACACCTAATCTCCAGCCCGTTCCCCCACCTTTCGATCCCCTAGCCCGCATCAAGCGTCCCCTAGTTCGCCCGAAAGCCATGGTGCATCGCAAGATCACTTACTACAAGATGCTGACACCGGAGCGCCGCACAGAAATCGCGGTGGCAGTCGGCACCACAGACCACCATTCCCAAGCTCGCTTTGCGGCGGGCCAATCCCCGAGTTCTCTGGAGCCAAGCTATGAGGAGGAGGAAGCCGATCCAATGATCATGGCGGAGGCCCCAGCGCAGCAGGCCCTCGATGGGTATGAGACGATGGACGTCGATTTTGTGTCGGCGTCCGAGTCCTCCATGGTGCAGGCGGAATAGCGGTTCAACATGGAGATACTAAAGGAGGACCGAGAGGCAGAGGCTCAACTCAACACGAAGCGCGTGCATGCCGCTGCCATCGAGGCTCTCCTGCAGGTGGAACCGGATGTCGTCGATTTGAACCGGGCAGAGGAGGCTCAACTTGAGGTGGAGCACGTGGATGCCGCTGCCATCGAGGCCCTCCTGCAGGCAGAATCGGACGTCCTGGACTTGAACCGGGTGGCAGAGGATCAACTCAACACGGAGCGCGCGGATGCCGCTCTCATCGATGCCCTTCTCCAGGCGGAACCGGACGTCCTGGACTTGAACCGGGCGGCGGAGGCTCGACTCAACGCGTAGCGCGCAGATGCCACTGCCATTGAGGCCCTCCTGCAGGCAGAACCAGACGTCCTTGACTTCGACCGGGTTGTGCTCTCGTTCGTGCAGAGCGCCCGCACGCTCCACATGAACGAGTAGCTAGAGGCCGAGGACAACCATGGTGCGGAGACACAAGTCGGCAGCTACGGCTGGTTCGCGCCGGCAGCCAAAGACGACGAGGCCGTCTGGTTCCGCGAGCAGTGATAGTTTTCTTTGTGTTGTTGTTTTTATGGATCTTTTGTTGTGTAAAAAACATATATTGTTATGCAAGTCGCCTGAATTGGGCTAGTCTACCATTTTAGGCGGTTGGATGAATATCCTATGTCTCCTAACCCTTCTTCCTCACCTCTTCTTCTTCCCTAACAGACCATCGCACGGGCCGTACGGATACTCCCCAACATGAGGTTGGATAAACATACTCTATGAACGAAAATTATGTGTCAGCGATAGGATGGCTGAGTTTGGTTTGTTCACATGCGACATCATGTGTCAGTGAGGGTGCGTTCCCTTGGTTGGGTTTGCGGCGTGCAGGAGCGACTGTGTGAGGGTGTGGTGCGACCGCGGCATGCAGGAGTGACCGTGTGAGGGTGCGGTGCGACCACGACAGCCGTGCGCAAGTGTACCTCCTTTTCATTTTGAAAACTTTAGGCAAGCTTGGCAAAAATGTGTGGCGAAGTATGGAAATGCAAGGCCTAGACCGAAACAGGATAAGTACATACGTACTAGGAGTACTAGTGTTAAAAAAGAAAGGCAGGGTTTCCCTTCGCGGGATTTAATCGATATAAATCCTCATTTCACGTGTCAATTAATGCGTATTTTTTTTCTCCAAAGACCAAAGAGCTAACCATCTCACTCCTCATCGCTTGATTAATGCAGCGCCATGCAAACCAACCTTCTCACTTCCGCATGCATGCAGGGGATACTAATGTCCTTGGTTGCTAGTACGAGGCCAACCCCATCATTTTTGCCTCGATTAGTGTTAGTGGCCTTTTGCAAATTGTAATTTTGATATACTGGCCTTGTGTACAAAAAAATGGACATAGTAACTATATTTGACTTCCTTCTCCATTGCGATGACGTCGACGATATCTCAAAGATTGTGGTTTGGCGAAGTGTGTTCGACAGAGAACACCATTGAGGGAGACCACAGTAAGTCGTTCGCAAGTGCCGCCTGCAAGCCGAGACAACTGCTTTATTTGCATCTAGGAAGTCTGTTGAACCAAAGGACACGTAAATGTACTAGTACTACTAGTACACAATAGCGTCGTCCATCCAGCTTAGTACGGTGAGATGGTTTCTCAAAGAAGGCGATGGAGAAGCGGAGTCAGTGAAGAGTGAAATGATGGTTGCTTCGTCTGTGCTTTTGTGATTTGACGCCTCACTGCTTTGTGATTTGTGATAGAAGGGACATGGGAGTAGACTCTGTCCAAGCATGGGAGAAAGAGGAGAGATGTTGCATTTTTATTCCTTCAATCAATCAATGAGGGAGCTTTGCTTCCATCTTTTCGGCTTTGGCAACACCGTCCACAATGGTTCCCACGATGCCAAAAGCTATTTTCACATTTGGCCACACATTGTGGATGCCCTTAACCATACCACTTGGTTTTGCTCCTGTGTGCTATCTATACAAATATCAATTATATTGATCTAAAACATTATAGAATCAAGATTAGTAAAAAGGAGGTGATTTTGCCGCGCTGATGGCGGGGGAGGTTTCTTATTTTTAGATGACATTGTCCTGGCGGCTTGCTAACATGCAGTCCCACGTGTCAGTGCTATATCAAGCCGATCCATGTCCCACATGAGGCAGAACAATGGCAGAAGCAACACGTGGTTAAGTTGAAGAAGATGAGGGAGAAGCGATTCAGCAACGAGTGAAATGATGGTTGCTTCGTCCCTCCAACTTCTTTTTTTAGCATTATTACTTCGTCCCTCCAACTTAACTGCAGGAAAGGTGCATCTTTGTGAATTGACGCCTCATTTCTCATTACTACGTTGGCGCCATGACTGGGGTGCTTCACCCCGGCTGCTCTGCATTGTATTCCGGTACAGCACGTGGACCCGGTAGCTTGATGTCCCACATGTCGGCAAAAGGGACTAGAAGATTTATGAAAGCGAGCGCTCCACTCTTACGACGGAGGAGTAGACGACATGACGGCCTAGTGAACTGTCACTTTTTCTGTATAGTACTATAGTTTTGTTGTTTTGCATGATCCATCGATACAAACCCGATTAAACAGGAAAGGGCGGGATTTTTTCCGCACGGTAGATGATACTGGCCATACATTTCAAAGGCAATTTTAATGTATGCAAACTGAATAATTAAGTAACAATATGATATCTAGTAAAACTAAAAACACATATGATTTATTGTGTTAGAGTGTAGTAGTAGTGCTGTATGGCATAGTTGTTAGATGTAACATGCGAGAACGTGTAGAAATGTAGTTTTGGGGGGCCTACAGAGAGAAAAGTGCAATACGGTCAGCGAACTTCAGAATAAGCTGATTACGGTCACTATTACGTTTTGCGATGATTATACGGTCACTTGCTCACGGTTCAGCATCAGATTGCACTCTGTTGACCGGCCAAATAGTTTGCATGGCGCATGTTGACTAATTAAATTGACCATGTTCCTTGTGGGTCCCACCTGTCAATTCGCACAGGGAAAAGGTCAGATAAACACAAATTTACGCAGGCGCGACAAGACTCCAACCCATGCGCGCGAATCACCTGGTTGAGTATGTGTCTGTCAGGGCCTGATGTGTGCGCATGCACGTGTAGGTTGAGCACTTGAGCGTGAGTGTGTGTTGGTCGTGTGGTGTACTGGTGTGTGCATGCATGTGTGCGTGTGTGCGTGTGATTGTTGCGTGCGTGCATGGCTGCGTGTGTACGTGTGAGTGTTGCGTGCGTGCATGGGTGCATGTGTTCGTGTGAGTGTTACATGCATGCAGTTCGTGTGCATGCGTGCGTGTGTGTATAATCACCACACCAGCTCCTGTGTGTTAAAACAGACGGCTCAGCATACCAATACAAGGCCACCTTGTCCGCTGTGCCCATGATCATGACTTGAACCACCGTCCCAATATTTTTTTGTCGTTTGTTTTCATTCTTACTAGCAAGATGCCCGTGCGTTGCACGTAACATCAAGATGCATTTGTATGACTAGTTTATCTTGTGAGAGAAAAGGATGAACGAGGGAAGGCCTTATTTGCAAATGTGGAGAGGTGTGTGGGTACCTTTTTGCCAAATTGCCATAGTTTCTTTCCTATCCGTCAGATATAAATCGGACGGCCTATATTGCAGGATGGCAGGCACACCATCATCACCAACTCTGTTTTTTATAAGAGTGTATTTTATAAGAGTGTAGATGTAGAGTAGATACAAGCCGACAGGTGGGCACGATGGTAGTGAGATAATGTGGTGCAACACTAGAGGTGCCACGTGGAGCATTTAACTGGTCAACTAGTCATGTCTTGAGCAAATACAGAGTTGTACGGTGAGCCCATGACAGTATAATAACCACAAAACATAAATGGTGACCGTAATGAGTGGATTCTGAAGTCCAATGTACGTATCGTGCTTTTGCTTCAAATACAATGATCATCATTGTATATATCGCGAGAGAAAGATGAAACATGCGTGAATGTGTTGGGGGCTTACTTTTAGAGGACCTGGAGATAGTTTGTGTGCATACGTGAAAGGGGCGTAGAGGGGGGTATGCAATGGAGAAAGAGATGCTCTTCGTTTCTCTTTATTATGACTAACTTTGTATATAGTATAAAAATATACAAATTCACAGTGCGGAATAAATATCATTGTGGGCACCATGCAATGCAAATTAGCGTTCGTACTCCTCCATATAACTTTGTAATGTTGTATATATGTAGAAATTCTAAAATAATTTTTTGGCCACACTTTATTCAAAAGGAATGTTGTATGCGAAATAAACGTGAAGAGAGGGCTTTTTAGATCAATGGGGTATGTGATGTAACATGTGCGAATGTGTAGTTGATGCATTTGGTAGGGCCTAGAGAGGTATGTGTGTGTATTACGTATTCGAGAGAGGCATGGATAGAGGGGCCTACAGGGGGGGCGTGGGAGAGATAGCACGAGAAATGAGAGTGGTCTAGAGAGAGAGACGAATATGACATCACAGAGTGAGATTCCCTTGAGTGTGTATATGCAACGGTGGAGGGGATAGAGGCACCAGGAGAATTTTTTTTGTGTGTGTGGTGTTTGTGTTGGTATGTGTTGGTGTGAGAACATAACGAGACGTGGGGGCATAGGGTGTGTCACCGCGTGAGGTCCGGTGGGTCCAGGTGAGGCCCTTCGTTCGGTTCCGCCCTGCGCCACATTGGTCGGCCCATGACGCATTTAGGGAGACCCATGGATGACAAGTCGTACATGACAAAGATAGCATAATTGTGAAGGACTCTATGTCCACTAACAAAGCAGGCTAGGATTTGTAACCCTAGGTTCTCGGACTAAGGTAACCCCTTTATCTCTGATATTACTATTCATCCAACCTAACTTTAAGGGGCATCCTACAGAATGCTCTGCTAGAATCATACTCGTCGATTAGGAAGAGAGGTGTGAGACAATGCGTGAGAGACAGGCATAAAGATAATGTGCGTATAGGAGACACGTAGGCAGGTCTATGTATATAGAAAGGGTCTATGGCTATTGTGCGTGTGTATGCTTCCAAGAGGAAGAGTGCTTGTGATAAAGGTTAGTGAAAACGGTCGTAAATATTTACAAGAGGGAGGGAGGGTTATATCGAGAGCTTGTGAGCGGGAAAGACACCTCGGGAGAGAGTGTGTGAGCCTGTGTGAGAGACCACCCACTACTAGGAAAAGGCATGCTAGTGGCGCACTAGTTTTGCCTTCTAATGGCGCATGGCTGGTGCGCCACTGGCATCACGCCATTAGAATTTCTTTCTAATGGCGCACCACATGTGCGCCATTAGAATCAGAGTATTCTAATGGCGCTTTTGCGGATCGCCATTAGTACTGCTCACAAGGCGCCACTATTATCTGCTATACTTACAGTATGACACATTGTAGTCGCCATTAGTAACAACTTTTTAATTCTTTTCTTCTTAATCTCATGTCACTATTTCACATATGAGATATTCAACACATATATATATACAACAAGCATCCATATAGCAATCATATCCAACACACAAGTTTCATCATATATATATCGTACATAGCCAACACATAGTTCCGTCGTTACAAAAGTTTCACATTGTTCATCCAACACCGTTATCCATCAATTCACAAAAGTTTCACATTCATACAAAATAAAAACACAAATGGAAAAGAAGCACCCCATCCACGCAAGCTTCCGTCAATTAAATCAAATCTGCAAAATGATAAACAAGAAGTTAGAAGAAGAAAAGAAGAAGACTAGAAGAAGAATAAGAAGAGTTTTGGAAAAGAAGAAGATTAAGAAAAAGACTATAAGCTTATTATGTAAACTTGATCATTTTGTGCTAACATAAGTTATTTTGGAGCTAACCTATAGGAAACTAAGCATATAAGGTCTAAGTTAGTATATTAGAGCCAACTTAGGTAAAATGAAGCTAACCTATGTCATTTTGGAAAAGAAGAAGATTAAGAAAAAGACTATAAGCTTATTATGTAAACTTGATCATTTTGTGCTAACATAAGTTATTTTGGAGCTAACCTATAGGAAACTAAGCATATAAGCTCTAAGTTAGTATATTAGAGCCAACTTAGGTAAAATGAAGCTAACCTATAGGAAACTAAGCATATTAGAGATAACATAGGTAACTAAGTATATATATATCATTTTGGATAGCTAACCTCACAGGAGATCCGACATACCGACAAAGTAGGCAGTTCTTCTCCTTCTTCTCCTTCATCTCTCTGATCGCCTAGAGCGGCGAGGCGTGGAGGCGGTGGAGGTAGTGGGATGTAGTCTTCTACCACAATTGGCGTGGTCATGTTGCCCAGGTGTGGGATCGCCGGCGCCACCACCGGTGCGTGGTCATTGTCGAGCACCACCACCATCGCGAGGCCACCTTCAGCACGACCATTGCTAGGTCATCCTCACCACCTCCATCTCTTGCCCATGGTCACCACCACCATCTCTTGCCCTTGGTCACCACCACCAGCTAGGTCATCCTCACCGATGCCCATCGTCATGATGTAGCTCCTCATCCTCACTCTGCTCCTCTTCTCCGCACTCCATCCGGATCATCCTTCTTGTTGTCTATCTGGTGCCAGAATCGCTGCTTTTTGTCACATCTGACCAGAATCATTGCAGCTTCGCTACAGACCATAGTCGCCGCTTTGCTTTAGGCTGTAGCGATGTCATTCTTGCTGCTCCTACCTGTCCAAAATGCAACAATGACCGTTAACAATCGATGTGAGACAAAGCCAAATGTAGAGGAATAAGAAGAGGCGAACGCATCGCATCATCATCGGCAACAGATCGCATGCGACACATAGTCTTGTTGTACACCTTCACGATGAGCATGTTGGCGTCGTCGTCGCACTCAAGACAAGGAAGTACCCCAGCTGCAGGTCGTAGGCATGGTAGAAGTTCTCCCACCCACGAGACAAGTACATGTGGCCCTTCTTGATCGCCAACTGCACATCCCATCGCTGCGCGAAACCCGCTGCCGACTGTCGCAGCTTCACATTATTGGCGGATCTTCACCCATCAAGATGTTCATAAACCTGTCGGGCAGCCTCTGCAGTTTGGGAAAATGAGTGATGTAGCAAACAACAGATATCATAATGAGATGGGTGAAGGGAGATCTCTCGTTTTATATACCAGCGTCATGGATCCAACTGAAGCCTCAAGTATGATAGTGAAGAACTCGGAATCATCCAACTCGTACTGCGGTGTCGCAGATCGGTGGTGGTTGCTTCCCACCATCTCTGATAAGCAGCAGAAGAGACCAATTAGTACCCTTACAACAGATCATAAAACATGCATTAGTCGCAAGTACCCCATATGTCCTATTTTTAGCAAAGTCATGCTAAAATTCACGGAAAATTTCAGCATGACCTTTGCTGAAAATAGGACATATGGAGTGCCCGAATTTGCCGGAACGGAAGTTAATCGACATTCCGGCAAACTCAAGGGCCTCTCGGGTACCTGCAAGTTCATCACGATACAATGGTCGGAGACAAAACCCAACAAACTAGCAAGTCTTTCTCAATGTGATCACAAGTAATTCAGAGGCATCACAATAAAGCAACACCCTGCACTAGCCTAAAAACAAGTGAAGTTTCACCCATATAAGAACAACTTTATAAAATTTTTGTATCCTTCATACACACCGAGTACAATGCTTTATAATGTTCCATCATCATTACAGAAATCCAAGACCATGTGTTCCATCATCATCATCATTACAGTAAATCCAAGAAACATCATGCTTTTAATAGTTTTCGCTTTGGATGAATCTGAAAACTGCAGCTTGGACAGAATTCCTAACACTTTGGTCTTCTAGTTACAAAACAAAACTGACATAATTCTAGATGCCATAACTGAATTTTTTGACAAGAGCTCCTAACAAAGAGCTCCTAACTGAATTTTCTCGCTTAAAGGAAGGCTGACTTAAGTGGCAAGATGATACAATTGCAGTGTCTAGTACAAGGTATAGAAGAGGAGGTAAATCTGATAGACATGTAATTGCAGTATTAACAAATAATTTCAATAGATTTATAGTGCAAATTTATAGTAGAATTACAACTACAAGTGTGAGCGTAACCATACTCAAAATGTAGTAGAAGATACCTTCATCCATTTGTCAATCTAAAGGGCTGCAACTTGGGCTTTGAAATGAAGATAAGTGGCCGCTAACACCTTGTCAAAAAATTCAGTTAACACACTGCCAAAAAATTTCAGTTAACACACTGTCCAAAAAATTCAGTGAATGGATGGCAATACATCATACACTCACATTGCTACATTATTCATCAACTTGTATCATTAAGAAATACTACTCCAAAGATAGTTTTGGTGTAAGTAGGTTTTGCCTCCTGTTGTATTCTTCTTTTGTTAGCTATCTCAAAAAATTGGAATGAACCGTTAGCTATCTCAGAAGACAAAAACAAAAATTCAGTGTGTTAACCATATGGCCAAAATATTGTCCCTAGACATCTCCTGGTCCTACCCAAGATAAACCCTAGTTACAAAAATGCAAGTGAAAATTCAGCAAGCAACATGCCTAAATCCAAAGGCTTGTTTGGCTTTATCAAGAGTTTTCCACGGTCAATCATTGTGAGGTCTACATTAGCAGGAGACTAGTAGTGGCACCAAAATTTACCTCCTGGTAATAGAATGGTATCCAAGATAGTTACCTCTCGGTAATAGAATACTATCCAAGATCCTGGCGCATGAGACGATTACTTCTCTCGCTAATTAACTTTGTCAATTTTGTGCCAAAAATGTGAAAGTGACCTCACTAAGTAGCCCTAATCATTCTCTACCTCCAAGTCAAGAGCAAGTCTTTTGTACCAAGATAATTATTTTTTCACCTCTCCTTTTCATGCACCATTGCACCATTCATGCCCAATCAAAATCAAAGCCCAAAGTGATAATCCTAGTTCAAGGAGGAAAACAAGCAACATGCCTAAACAACACATTTATATTTTTTCAGTCACACAAAACATGCCCGAGGAGGAAGATTGAATTTTCTCTGAAGCATCATCAGTACACTTCAACAAATGGCAATATATTGAGTAATCCACTTTGCAGTTTGATCTCTGCAGATAATCTATTGCAATATTTTTTTCAGGTCACACAACACATGCCCGAGGAAGGAATGGGGAATGGTGGAGAGAGAGAGGAAGGAGGAAGGAGGAGAGGTACACAGTCACGGAGGGGTCGGAGTCGTGGTCGGCGAAGGGGTCGGGTCGGGTCCGAGCTCGTCAGGTCCCGCCACCGCGGTCGAAGGAGAGCAGGGCCGGTGGGCGGGCGGAGGGAGGAGGACTCTGCGGGAGGGAGGAGGAGAGGAGAGGAGCGGCGGCGCGGCGGAGGAGAGGAGAGGAGCGGGCGGCGGGGCTCGGCCGATCCTGTTCGGGGCGCGGGCGGCGGGGTGGACTCTGCGGGGTCGGGCGGCGGCGTCGGGGCAGCGCAAGACCACAGCGGCGGCGGCGGCACCGACGGCGTGCAGGCGCGACGGACGGAGGGGGCGGAGCAAGGGAGCGGCGGCGTACGGTTGGGGTCGAGTGGATCTGGCGAGGGAGGGAGGGAGGCAACAGTGAGAGGGGAACAGGTGAACTGGGGAGAGGGATCTAATGGCGCACGCAAGCCTAGTGCGCCATAAGTACAACCACTCTAATGGCGCACCCCGCCCCGGTGCGCCATTAGAATTTACTAGCCCGATTGGTCAAGTTATATACCACATAACCCCCACTCCATCAGAACAAGCCCACTATAGCCCGACTGTCAAGACGCAGACACACACGAGGAGGTCCCGGTTCGATTCCTGTGATCCCCATTTTTGTATTTATGCATTTAAAATGATGTTTGATATTTATTTGTGTTTAAATATGTTCAAACTTGTTTAAATCATAATAGTAATATTTTTATCAAAATAGAAATAATTTTTAAAAATATCATCAAATTTGTTATTTGAAAATATTTATGAATATGAAAAATATCATCAAATTTATTATTTGAAAATATCATCAAATTTCTTATTTGGAAATATAATCAAATTTGTTTTTTTTGCAATTTTAGTTGCATCCATTTGTGACGGTGGAGCGGGCGGTGAGGGTGCGGGGAGAGGGTGCAGTGGTCGTCGACGGCGGTGGAGTGGGGGACAGTGCGGGCGGGGGTCGGCAGGCAGCGGCAGTGGAGCGGGAGGTGCGGTGGGGCGTCGGTGGCGGTGGAGTGGGGAAGGGTGCAGGCAGGGGTCGGCGGTGGAGTGGGAATGGTGTTTTATATTTATTTGTGTTTATCAAACTTGTTTAAATTATAACAGTGTAATATTTTTTATAAAAATAGTAAAAAAATAAAAATATGTTCAAAATGTCTTGGTGCGCTGGGGGCCGGGCAGTGCTCGGCGGTGGAGCGGGGAGGTTGCGATGGGTAGAGCTAAGCGGGAGGTCTGCGGGTGCGATCGAGATGGAGGGGATCGAGATCGAGATGGGGGATCGAGATCGAGATGGAGGGGATCTGATAATATGCATTTTAAATATGTTCAAACTTGTGTTTAAATATGTTCAAACTTGTTTAAATCATAACAGATAATATTTTTTATGCATTTTAAATGCTGTTTTTATATTTATTTGTGTTTATCAAACTTGTTTAAATTATAACAGTGTAATATTTTTTATAAAAATAGTAAAAAAATAAAAATATGTTCAAAATGTCTTGGTCTGCTGGGGGCGGGCAGTGCTCGGCGGTGGAGCGGGGAGGTTGCGATGGGTAGAGCTAGCGGGAGGTGCGGTGCGATCGAGATGGAGGGGATCGAGATCGAGATGGAGGGATCTGATAATGGCGCACGTGCGGGCGGTGCGCCATTAGAAGTTATATATAGTAATGGCGCATTGGTGGACACATGCGCCATTAGTATGTATGGGAAAATGGAAAAAAAAATTCATACTAATGGCGACTCGTCACGCCGGCGCCATTAGAGTCTTCCACTCTAATGGCGTATGAGGAACAGGTGCGCCATTAGTATATAGTAGTGGCGCACTGCATCCACGGTGCGCCATTAGAATCAATCCTATCTATAGCCCTTTTCCTAGTAGTGACCGGCGGAGAGTGAAACTACACGTAAAAGACTATTGTACACATTGATTAAAGATATAAATTGTATCCAAATATTAGGATGGGATCATGATATTTGCAATTCGCGTAAGGAACGGTCATTGATCCATCAGACATCTAGATTCTATCGAATTTGAGCATGTCTATGTTATTATTCGACACAATTGATCCACATAGTTAGTATTTTGAACTCCAGACAATGCATCTCTTTAGCAATCGAATATAAACATGAGTATAGTTCATGTTGTGTGTGTATAGCACATTATACATAAGAAAGTTACACAATGAACATTATAAATAGCTACCTATGAATTAGCATACATTTTAATTCAACTTAAGGTGGTTGAAAAAAATCAAATTCAACATGAAGTCCATTCAATTATTTGAATTTGACATCATGGCATTTTCAAATCATACCTAAATTATGGGGGCACCAATCTTTGCTCTGATTTTGTACATAATAGCATACGTAGTCGTGTACAAAATAGATTCAAATTTAGCTCCTCCATTCCAAAATAATCGTAGTTATAGGATTTTCAAGTGTCAAAATTTCAAAAAGAAGCGGATAATTTAATGAGGTTTTCAAACATACAAGGTCAAATATAACGTTGTCTATTTAGGTCAATCCTCATAATTCAAGAGTACTCTAAACGTGAATGCTTGTGTTTCAAAATTTCGAACGAAGCGCCATAAGAGCCTCTACTCGCCCGAAACCGCGTGAGACCAATGTTTGGTAGTACAAGGAAATTACTTTTCTAATAACTCCGACCCGTGAAACCTACCGGCCCGACGTCCAAAGTTCTAAAATGGGGTAGGTTTGCAGCTTCATCTAGACGCCACGCAACCGCCTCCGAAAAACATTCATACACAATGGCCGCCTAAGCACACATGCATGTCATGGTCCTAAGACTGACAGTAGAATGGGGGTAGGTATGAGGAGGCAAGATCTCAGCTATGGTGAAGTTGTACACACAAGATTTACGAGTTTAGGCCCTTCACGGTGGAAGTAAAAGCCCTACGTCTCGGTGCCCGGAGGCGGGCAACTGGATTATATGTGTGTGGTGTTATAGGGGGTGCAAACCCCTGTGCCAGAGGAGGGGGGTGGATTATATAGAGTGCGCCAGGACCCTAGCCATCCTCCATTACAAGGGGTTCAATGTACATAAAGATGGGGCGTTACTGATAACGCCAGCCATAAGTGCTTTTAATGATCGTAAAGACTACTGAGTGAATGCCTGACCGTTGCAGTGCTAAGTGACTCCTGGTCTTCAGTAGGTCGAGTGGTTTCTTGTATGGTCGAGTGACATCAGGTAAGAGGGGTACCCGAGTGATATTGTTGGTCGAGTGGCTTGCACTCGACGCCTTCCCTGGGTATTCCTTGTTGTCTCTTGGACTTCTTTGCTTCTAGGGTAGTGATCTTTGGTAGGGCATATAGGTCAGGCCTGTGACCCTACCCTAGGTCTGTATCCTCATCATTAGCCCCCGAATGGATTAAGGTCCGAGTGGAAAGAAGGTTGAAGTTGATCTTGATCCGAGCCTTGCGCCTCTCGAGTATTTTATGCAGGACGGAAGACTCATGTTGGAACTTCAGCTTTGATTTAGTTGCCTTGATCGATTCCGAAAGTTGCCGAGTGAATTTGTAACATCATCTATCGAGTGTTGCTTCTGGGCGCAGAATCTTTGGCGCGATTGGTTGCAGTGTATCCCGGATCTCACGGGATTCGAAATTTCGGGGGAACACGCGGGACGGAGCATGCCGAGGTAAGCAGGGTGGATTAACAGGACCGGCTTGATCTCTGCGCCACCTTTTTCACGACGTATGTCACGCGCGACTGTTGCGGGATTTGACAGGATCGCCTGGACCCACGCGTCAGACACTCGGAAGCGGGCCTTTATAAGGCGACGGAGTCGAGGCGCCTGCACTGTGCGCGTCAATTTTCCCCCTCTTTCTCTCTACTTCTCCACTGCATCCGGCTCCTCCGCTCTCTATGCCGCCGCTCCTCCACCATGGTGAAGGACAAGACGGCGGTGGTGGAACGCGTGAAGAAAGCGACGGGGGATGCGAAAGGCAAGAAGCAGAATCGTGGGTCGTCGTCGCGCTCTGTGATGCCACCAGGGTGGATCCAAGGAGACTGGATCCGGTCTTCGCTCCGCCAGGAAGATCTAGACAAACTGGTGGAATCCGGATTGATCGCCAAGGGCACGGCAAGGTTGCCGGAAGGGGAGGCGGAGCCGCAGCCACGGCCGGGTAAGTGTGTTCTGCTTGCCACCCATGTCGATCGGGGCTTTTTGCTTCCTCCTCACCCCTTTTTCTGGGGTTTCTTGAACTTCTTCGGTGCCCAACTCCATCACTCTTCTCCCAATACCATCACATATCTTGCTGCATTCGTGCCCATGCGCGAGAATTTTCTGGGGTGTCGACCGCACTAGGGTCTTTTCAAGCACATTTTCACCATCCGTTCTCAGTCAGTGAAGAAAGCAAATATGAGTGACGAGAAAACACATGTCATTCAGATGTGTGGGGGCTTGGGTATCCAGAAGAGGCAGAGGAGCTCTTTCCCTTCCATGACTCTTCCTGAATCGGTCAGGGGCTGGCAGTCGACCTGGTTCTAATGCCAGGACCTCGCAACTCCAGGTCCGTCGACCGGACTTTCACACTTCACCTTTGATCGTGTTCAGACACCTTCTTTGCTGAAAGTGACTGCTGCTGAAAGCATGGAGACGAATGTGTTAGTTGAGAGGGTGGTCCAACCGATCAATCATGGTGTCACTGGCATGGATCTGCTGGAAGTATTCCTCAGTCGACGCATCCAACCTCTCCAGGCCCATGACCATCCCATGTGGATGTATTCTGGGGTCAACGACACCACTCGGGTCCATCCAGAGGAAGTACCAGCTAAGACGGTGGCCATGTGGTTGAAGAGCAATACAGGCAACAAGGACAACCCTAGAGGCGCCAAGAGAGTCGACCCCTTTAGGGACAACAATCTGCCAGACAAGGTGTGTCTTCCGTCGTCGACTATTTTTTGGGTATATTTTCTGACTGCTCTTGAACCCGACTGACTTTTACTTGACTTCTTGTCTTGTAGGTTTTTACTGAGATGTACTCGATGCACAATGGTGAACAAGTTCTGGAGCAGGGTGATGAACCACAAGTATAGGGGATCTATCGTAGTCCTTTCGATAAGTAAGAGTGTCGAACCCAATGAGGAGCAGAAGGAAATGACAAGCGGTTTTCAGTAAGGTTTTGTCCGCAAGAACTGAAATTGTAGGTAACAGATAGCTTTGTGATAAGATAAATTGTAACGAGTAACAAGCAATGAAAGTAAATAAAGTGCAGCAAGGTGGCCCTATCCTTTTTGTAGCAAAGGACAAGCCTGGACAATTTCTTATAATGAGAAAAGAGCTCCCGAGGACACATGGGAAATATTGTCAAGCTAGCTTTCATCACGCTCATATGATTCGCGTTCGGTACTTTGATAATTTGATATGTGGGTGGACCGGTGCTTGGGTTCTGCACTTACTTGCACAAGCATCCCACTTATGATGAACCCCTATTGCAAGCATCCGCAACTACAAAAGAAGTATTAAGGTAAACCTAACCACAACATTAAACATATGGATCCAAATCAGCCCCTTACGAAGCAACGCATAAACTAGGGTTTAAGCTTCTGTCACTCTAGCAACCCATCATCTACTTATTACTTCCCAATGCCTTCCTCTAGGCCCAAATAATGGTGAAGTGTCATGTAGTCGACGTTCGCATAACACCACTAGAGGAAAGACAACATACATCTCATCAAAATATCGAACGAATACCAAATTCACATGACTACTAATAGCAAGACTTCACCCATGTCTTCAGGAACAAACATAACTACTCACAAAGCATATTCATGTTCATAATCAGAGGAGTAATAATATGTATTAAGGATCTGAACAAATGATCTTCCACCAAGTAGACCAATTAGCATCAACTAAAAGGAGTAATCAACACTACTAGGAACCCACAGGTACCAATTTGTGGTTTTGATACAAGATTGGATACAAGAAATGAATTAGGGTTTTGAGAGGAGATGGTGCTGGTGAAGATGTTAATGGAGATTGACCTCCTCCCGATGAGAGGATCGTTGGTGATGATGATGGTGATGATTCCCCCCTCCCGGAGGGAAGTTTCCTCGGCAGAACAGCTCTGCCGGAGCCCTAGATTGGTTCCGCCAAGTTTCCGCCTCGTGGCGGCGGAGTTTCGCCCCGTAAGCTTCCTTATGATTGTTTCCAGGGTAAAAGCCTTCATATAGCGGAAGATGGGCACCTGAGGGCCACCATAGGGCCCAAGAGACAGGGGGCGCGCCTAGTAGGGGTGGGGGAGCCCCCCACCCTCCTCGCCAGGGTGTGGGTCCCCTCTGGTAGTTTTTTCGCTCAATAATTCTTATTATTTCCAAAAATAACTTCCGTGGAGTTTCAAGATTTTTGGAGCAGTGCAGAATAGGTTTACAATGTTTGCTCCTTTTCCAGCTGCCGGCATTCCCCCTCTTCATGGTAAACCTTGTAAAATAAGAGAGAACAGCCATAAGTATTGAGCTATATTGTGTAATAATAGCCCATAATGCAATAAATAATGATATAAAAGCATGATGCAAAATGGATGTATCAACTCCCCCAAGCTTGGACCTCGCTTGTCCTCAAGCGGAAGCCGATATCAAAAAATATGTCCTCATGTTTAGAGATAGACGTGTTGATAAAAATAAAATACGGACATGAGGGTATCATGATCATTCTTATAACAGCAACATATATAGATTCTGTCATATGATTTCTTGTGCTCAAGTAACGATCAATTCACAATGTCAAGTATGGTTTAGAAACTCCATTGGGAACTAACAAACTATAATCTCAGTCACTGAAGCAATTGCAATTTATCATAACATCAGAAAGAGTAAAGAATAGAGGTTTTGAGCAAGTCCACATACTCAACTATCATGTAGTCTTCTACAATTGCTAACACTCACGCAGTACTTGTGGTTAGGGAATTTCAACCGGACACTGAGAAAGATAGGGGCTTATTGTGTTTCCTCCCAACGTATTCACCTTTGGGTGATGTCAACAATAATAATTCATGCTAACTTACATCCAATTGGATATATATATCAAGATCTTTCAAACACGAGGAGCTTGCCAAAGGATAAAATTAAAAAGGGAAAGGTGAAGATCACCTTGACTCAAACATAAAGTAAAAACATAAAGTAAAAGATAGGCCCTTCGCAGAGGGAAGCAGAGGTTGTCATGTGCTTTTTAGGGTTGGATGCACAAAATCTTAATGCAAAAGAACGTCACTTTATATTGCCACTTGTATGTGGACCTTTATTATGCAGTCCGTCGCTTTTATTGCTTCCACAACAAGATCGTACAAAGCTTATTTTATCTGCACTAATAAGTCATACATATGTAGAGAGCAATTTTTATTGCCTGCAACATGACGAGTTACTTGAAGGATCTTACTCAATCCATAGGTAGGTATGGTGGACTCTCATGGCAAAACTGGGTTTAAGGATATTTGGAAGCACAAGTAGTATCTCTACTTGGTGCAAGGAATTGGATAGCATGAGGGGGAAAGGCAAGCTCAACATGTCTGGAAGGTCAATGACAATATAGTTTAACTGAGATGTGAGAAAACATAAACCATTACGTTGTCTTCCTTGTCCAACATCAACTCTTTTAGCATGTCATACTTAATGAGTGCTTCACAATCATAAAAGATGTCCAAGAAAATATATTTGTATGTGAAAACCTCTCTTTCCTTATTACTTCCTATTAATTGCAACGATGACCAAAACTAAGTTTGTAAACTCTCAACAACTTTTATGCCTCATACTTTCTATGTGTGAAGTCATTACTATCCATAAGATCAATAAGAACTCTTTTATTCTTTCTACTTCCTCAAGATCATAGCAAGATAGTAAAGCCCTTGACTCAACACTAATTTTTATTATAGATAGCTCACGGACTCGACTACAGATCACAAAGAAAAACTCAAAACTAATTGATACTAAAACTTCAATCTACTAGATCAAGATACTACTAAAAGGATCGAACTAAATAAAACGTTAAAGATAGGACTGTGATGGTGATACGATACCAGGGCACCTCACCCAAGCTTGGCAGTTGCCAAGGGGAGTACCCATACCCATGTGATTATGTCCTCGAAGGTGGTGAAGTAGGAGTTGTTGATGATGTAGGCTTGTCGTCCATCTTCCAAGGCATAGGCTCACCATCATAGAAGGATGATCGAGTCTCCGGGATCCTCAAATCTGCAGCCAAACTCATCCTCTTGAATCTATATTCATACTCACAGTTTTGGTTTTGCAGGTCATAGATCTGGGCTTGGAGGTGCTCGATTTTCTCTTGAAGATTGAAGATGGTCTCCCCAATGACCTTGGCATCTACCTTGTGGTTGTTGGTGAACTCCGTGATCATCATATGGTTGGCGTTGAGTCCACGCTCCACCATCCCTTGACACTAGAAAACTTGTTGCTCCATGGCTTCGAGCTTTGTCTCCATGCTTCTGGTACGCCTTGGTCCCTCCACATCGCGGATGTGCAGCACCCCCTCACACATCTCAATGGTTTGAGGGTGCTGTAGCACCTCCGCGAAATAGGGGTTGATAATCCTCTTGAAAAACTTGTCCGTGGGAGCGCTTCGAGACGCCATGATGCTCTAGATCTGTCAGAAAAACAGCTGGAAACGAAAACAGAGGATATTTGCGTGATATGGTGGTCAAAGCCTTCGAGAGATTATATAATGAATTTTTACCGACCAAAATACGTAACATGCAAGAAAACGAATATGGGAGGCACACGAGGTGGCCACAAGATAGGGGGGCGCGCCCAAGAAGGTTGGGCGTGCCCTCCACTCTCGTGGAGGCCTCGTGTCCTCGCCGGATTACTTCTTTCTTCCTAAAATTCTTAAATATTCCAAAACGGATAGAAATTGCCTTCAAAATTGTTTTGGAGTCGGTTTACTTACCGTACCACATACCTATTCCTTTTCGGAGTCTGGAACATTCTGGAAAGTGTCCCTGATGTATTCCTCCGGGGTTACGGTTTCGACAATATTAGTTTCAACATTGATAGGATTACCTGAGATATAATGTTTAATTCTTTGACCGTTCACCACCCTTGGACTTGTGCCTTCGAAGTTGTTGATTTTTATGGCATCGGAACGATAGACTTCCTCGATAACGTAAGGACCTTCCCATTTAGAGAGAAGTTTTCCTACAAAAAATCATAAACGAGAGTAGAATAATAACACATAATCACCTATGTTAAACTCATGCTTTTGTATCCTTTTGTCATGCCATCTTTTAACTTTTTCTTTGAATAGCTTGGCATTCCCATAGGCTTGGGTTCTCCATTCATCAAGTGAGCTAATATCAAATAACCTCTTCTCACCATCAAGTTTGAAATCATAGTTGATCTCTTTAATAGCCCAATATGCTTTATGTTCAAGTTCAAGAGGTAAGTGACAAGCTTTTCCATAAACCATCTTATACGGAGACATACCCATAGGATTTTTAAATGCAGTTCTATAGGCCCTCAATGCATCATCAAGTTTCTTGGACCAATTCTTTCTAGATCTATTCACAATCTTTTGCAAAATTAATTTGAGCTCTCTATTGCTCAACTCTACTTGACCAGTAGACTGTGGGTGATAAGGAGATGTGATTCAATGATTAACATCATACTTAGCAAGCATCTTACGGAAAGCACCATGAATAAAATGTGAACCACCATCAGTCATAAGATATCTAGGGACTCCAAACCTCGGAAAAATAACTTCTTTAAGCAATTTAATAGAAGTGTTATGATCAGCACTACTAGTTGGAATAGCTTCTACCCACTTAGTAACGTAATCAACAACAACTAAAATATGTGTGTAACCATTAGAGGCAGGAAAAGGTCCCATATAATCAAAGCCCCAAACATCAAATGGTTCAATAACAAGAGAATAATTCATAGGCATTTCTTGACGTCTACTAATATTACCAATTCTTTGACATTCATCACAAGATAAGACAAACTTACAAGCATCTTTGAAGAGAGTAGGCCAATAAAAACCAGATTACAGTACCTTATGTGCAGTTCTATCTCCAGCGTGGTATCCTCCATATGATTCAGAGTGACACTTGCGTAGGATCTGTTCCTGTTCTTGCTCAGGTACACAATGTCTAATAACACCATCTACTCCTTCTTTCTAAAGGTGTGGGTCATCCCAGAAGTAATGTGTTAAATCATAAAAGAACTTTTTATTTTCCTGGTATGTGAAACTAGGTGGTATAAATTTAGCAACAATGTAATTAGCATAATCAGCATACCAAGGAGTGGTACGAGAAGCATTAATGACCGCTAATTGTTCATCAGGAAAGCTATCATCAATAGGCAGTGGGTCATCAAGAACATTCTCTAACCTACACAAGTTGTCTGCAACGGGGTTCTCAGCTCCCTTCCTATCAATAATATGCAAATCAAATTCTTGGAGCAAGAGAACCCATCTAATGAGTCTAGGCTTAGCATCTTTCTTTTCCATAAGATATTTAATAGCAGCATGATCAGTGTGAATAGTAACTTTGGAATCAACAATATAAGGTCTAAACTTATCACAAGCAAACACAACTACTAAGAATTCTTTTTCAGTAGTAGCATAATTTCTCTGGGCAGTATCAAGAGTCTTACTAGCATACTGGATAACATTCAATTTCTTATCAACTCTCTGCCAGCACCTACAGCATAATCACTAGCATCACACATAATTTCAAAGGGTAAATTCCAATCATGTGGCTGAAAAATAGGTGCAGTGATCAAAGCTTTCTTAAGTATTTCAAATGCTTCTACACAATCATCATCAAAGACAAAAGGAATATCTTTTTGTAATAAATTAGTCAGAGGCCTAGAGATTTTAGAAAAGTCCTTAATGAACCTCCTATAAAAACCGGCATGACCAAGGAAACTTCTTATACCTATTATGTCCTTGGGACATGGCATCTTTTCAATAGCATCAACTTTAGCTTTATCGACTTCAATACCTCTCTTAGAAATCTTGTGCCCCAAGACAATGCCTTCATTAACCACAAAGTGGCACCTTTCCCAATTCAAGACAAGACTAGTGTCTTCGCATCTCTGCAAAACTCGATCAAGGTTGCTCAAGCAATCATCAAAAGAGGATCCATAAACGGAGAAATCATCCATGAATACCTCACAAATCTTTTCACAGAAGTCAGAAAATATAGCCATCATGCATCTTTGAAAGGTAGCAGGTGCATTACATAAACCAAAAGGCATATGTCTATAAGCAAAAGAACTGAAAGGGCAAGTAAAAGTAGTTTTTGATTGATCCTTTGGTGACACAGGTATTTGAGAGAAACCAGAATAACCATCTAGAAAGCAGAAATGTGTGTGTGTTTGGATAGTCTTTCAAGCATTTGATCAATAAAAGGTAAAGGGTAATGATCTTTCTTAGTAGCTTTATTTAATTTACGGAAATCAATTACCATCCTATAACCTGTAATAACTCTTTGCGGGATCAATTCATCTTTATCATTAGGAACGAAAGTAATACCTCCCTTTTTCGGAACACAATGGATAGGGCTTAGCCAATCGCTATCACCAACGGGATAAATTATACCTACCTCAAGGAGCTTTAGTAACTCCTTTACTACCACTTCTTTCATCTTAGGACTCAATCTTCGTTGAGGATCTCTAACTAGTTTGGCATCGTCCTCCAAATTAATTTTGTGTTGGCATAACGTGGGACTAATGCCTTTGAGATCATCCAGAGTATATCTGATAGCAGCACGGTGCTTCTTCAGAGTTTTTAATAATCTTTCTTCTTCTTGCTCCGAAAGGTTAGCACTAATAATAATAGGATATATTTTCTTTTCATCAAGATAAGCATACTTAAGATTATCAGGTAATGGTTTGAGTTCAAACATGGGATCACCCTTGGGTGGAGGGGGATCCCCAAGAATTTCAACGGGTAGGTTGTGTTTCAGAATAGGTTCCTGTTGAATGAACACTTCATCTATTTCCCTTCTTTCCTTCATAAACGTATCATTTTCATGGTCTAGCAAATATTGTTCTAAAGGGTCCGTAGGAGGCCCGGCAATAGAAGCAAGACCAATAATCTCATCCTTACTAGTTGATTCTTTATCACGGGGTTTTCTACGAAACTTAGCAAAATTAAACTCATGAGACACATCCCGTAAGCCAATTGTAACAGTATCCCTTTCACAATCAATCCTAGCATTAACAGTATTCAAGAAGGGTCTACCAAAAATAATGGGACAAATGTCATCTTGTGGGGAACCAAGAACAAGAAAATCAGTAGGATATTTAACCTTCCCACACAAGACTTCAACATATCTAAGAATCCCAAATGGCTTAATAGTATCCCTATTGGCAAGCTTAATAGTAACATCTATATCTTCCATTTCAGTGGGTGCAATACCATGCATAATTTCTTTATATAAGTCATAGGGTATTACACTAGCACTAGAACCCATATCACATAAGCCATGATAACAATGATCTCCTATTTAACAGAAATAACAGGCATGCCTACAACAGGTCTATGTATCTTAGCATCTGGTCTAGCAATATTAGCAGTCTCACCACAAAAATAAATAACATGCCCATCTAAATTATCATCCAAGAGATATTTAACCATAGCAATACTAGGTTCAACTTTGATTTGCTCAGGAGGTGTATAAGTCCGAGTATTACTCTTACAAACAACAGTCGAAGTTTTAGCATGATCCTTTATCCTAACAGGAAAAGGAGGTTTCTCAACATAAGTAGTAGGAACAATAGGATCACTACAAGTGACAGTCTTTTCTTCAACTGTAATAGGTGCAACTACTTTTACTTCAATGGGAGGATTATATTTAAACGACTTCTCCTTAGGGAGATCAACGTGAGTAGCAAAAGATTCACAAAAGGTAGCTACTATCTCAGAGTCAAGTCCATACTTAGCGCTAAATCCACGGAAAGCATCGGTATCCATAAAAGATTTAACACAATCAAACTTAGGTGTCATACCTGACTCCTTACCATTGTCGAAACCCCAATCTTCAGAGTTGCGTTTAATTCTTTCCTATAAGTCCCACTTGAATTCAGTAGTCTTCAACATATAAGAACCAGCACAGGAAGTATCGAGCATGTTGCGATCATTGGGAGAAAGCCGAGCATAAAAATTTTGAATAATCATTTCTCTGGAGAGCTCATGATTGGGGCATGAATATAACATTGACTTAAGCCTCCCCCAAGCTTGAGCGATGCTTTCTCCTTCGCGAGGCCAAAAATTATATATGTAATTACGATCACGATGAACAAGATGCATAGGATAGAACTTCTGGTGAAATTCCAACTTCAGTCATTTATAATTCCAAGATCCCGTATCATAACATAGCCTATACCATGTCAATGCATCCCCCTTCAAAGATAAAGGGAAGACCTTCCTTTTGACAACATCATCGGCAATACCTGCAAGCTTAAATAATCCACAAACTTCATCCACAAAGATAAGGTGTAAATCGGGATGCAATGTTCCATCTCCTGCAAAGGGATTAGCTAGCAGTTTCTCTATCATACCTAAAGGAATCTCAAAGTAATTATTTTCAGTAGGTTCAGTAGATTGAGGAGAAACTCTTTGCTCTTCTGGTCGGGGTGAAGATACCCCGAACAAGCCCCTCAAAGGATTAGTTTCCATAGTAACAAGTAACAGAAAATTTCAGCACACTATATAAATGTTTCCTTACCAAGTTTGTCACACCCTGATTTTCATGCCACAACACTTAAGTCAATAAATAATGATAAAATGTGGTTTGACAAAAACTTTTGTGTGTTTTGGTCTTTGCTTGATTTGATTTTTGTCTGTTGTTTGAAAGTGCTCTAGAAATAAAATAAATCCTCCAACTCTTATACTCCTTCTCCTTGATCCACAAACTTTGCCCAATGATCATGCCATGTGTATACAGCAATATAGTATTTTCTTACAAATTTGATTTGGCCAAAAAGTATTTTCTAAAATTAGTTTTCCAAAAAAAAACCCTGAATTGAGGTTTGCTCTGCAAGTACTTAATTAAGGGCAATAAAAATCTTTCCAAAAATATATTTGACTCCTATTAGATATAGGATACCCAGAAACCACAAAAATATAATTTTAAAAGTTATTTTCCTATTTTATTTAAAAGCTTTTTCTTAAGGCCAGAAATGGTCTTTAATAAGGAAAAATTATTTTAATGCTTTAAAAATATTTTGGAAAAACCTAGGGAAACTCAGTGGACATATATTTTCCATATATAAGAGTTCAACACATGGTCATGTTCAAAGTATTGGTCAAATCCCTCAAAAACCCTTTCTGGATATTTCAAGCTTTTGAAATATTTACAAAGGAAATATTCTCCAAAAATTCCAAGAAAATTCTAGCATGTCACATATGACATGTGTGATGATCTTGCCAAGTATCATGTCATGGAGTATAGTATAACTCCATGAAATCCACCCAAAACCATTTCTGTCCATTTTGAAGTTTGAGCAACTTTACATTGCCAAACATGTCCAAATGTTCTCAAAACTTGTGAACATGCTCTAATGGTCTAATAATTAATCTAGACCAAGTGTCACAAGTTGGAGAACAATTTAACTTGATCAAGGAACCTCAAAACCCTTTCTGTCCAGAACCAAATTTGAACAACTCAACATTGCCAAGTGTGTCCTTTTGATCTGAACTTTTGTGGGCATGTTCAGAACCTCAAATGATGACACTACACCAAGTGGTGCATCAAGGAGAATTGATTTGCATGACTAAATCTTGGTAAAACCAGTTCTGCCAATTTCTAGGGTTTACCAAAGTCACATTGGCAACTTTTCCCAAATGGACTCAATCTTGGTGGTACCTCTTATTTTCTCATACCATTTGACCCTGTCAAGCCTCATGACAAATGGATATCATCTACTTGCCCAAACCAACATCAAACACCTTCTGGCAGAATCTCTAAATTCATGTTTTATCCCCTTCCACTAATCTCCATGACTTCTCCTTTTTACCACAGCCCCTCCTAGTCCCCCTCTACCTCTGGTATGCTTTCCTGCCCGAGAGGCAATGATGAAGGGGGGCAGGGATCCATTTTTCTTCTCTGGACATCCACTTTTTCCTCCCTTTCTCATCTCTCTCTCACTCCTGGCATGTTCCAGAGCATCCAAAGCTTCTTTCACCTTTGTTTATCCCCCCTGCAGCTACCAGACACATGTGGGCGCTGGTGCTGCAAAAAAAGCGGCGGTGCCGCCATTTGCATGCTCTGGGCGCTGGCGAGGCGTTCGACCGTTGACGCCTGCGTCCCCGACCACCTCGAGCCTCCCCTCGCTAATCGAGGTGCCTCGGCGTCCGTGAGCACGCCTGTGATCGGCCCCTCCTCTCTCCTCCTCCCCGCGCCTCCGCGCTAGCAAACAGAGGCTGCCCGAGCACGCCAATGGTGTGCCTCACACGCGCGGCACCTCTGGCCCTTCCCCGCTCCTTCTCTCCCCTCCTCTCGCCCTAGAACAACCCCACGAACACCCCAGACACACTCACACGAGCCCCCGTGGCCTCTAGCGACGGCTACGGCCTCGCCGGCGCACGGTCCCGCGGTGCACCTCGCCCCCTCCTATTTAAGGCCACCCCGAGCCTCCTCTCTACTCCTTTTCCAGTCTATCCCTCCTGTGAACCCCCTGAACCAACCCACTCCCCTCCTCACGCTCTCCATCCCCTCCTAGGCCGGAGCCGAGCCGCCGGCCGCTGCTCAAATCCACAGGCCTCGGCACCTCTCTCTTCCCCCTCGATAGATCCGCACCCTCTTGTCACCACCACAAGCCCTCCCCTTGCCGCCGTTCGTCCCCAGGAGCATCGCATGCTCGAAGCCGAAGATGGCCGATGGCCTCCTCCGCGGTCGCCCAGGCCGTCGCCGCCACGGCTCTCCTCGGAAAGCGAGCCGTACACCGATGGATGCGGCTCATCCTCCTGAGCACGCCGGTGGGCGGATCATCGCCGGAGACGCCCTGTAGCGCCAGCAGCCGGCGTCGAACGCCTCCCCTGTCTCCCGTCACGCCCACGCGGGAGGTTGAGGACGAGCCTGCCAGCGGGCCCCGCGTGTCGGCCGGCCAACGAGAGTGAGACGCTGATGGGTGGGCCCATTCCGTTAAGTGGAGACGGGCTCTGCCTGTCACCGTCTTCGCTAGGGGAAGGCGTACTATCGTGAGTGCGCCTCCTGCGTCGACAGCGCACGCGTGGCCGAGTAGCTGGGCCGGCCCGTTGCCTATCTCGCGCCTTGCGCGCATGAGAAGGGTAAAGCCCCCATTTATTTTTTTTCTTTTTCCCAGTAGACTTCAAAAATCCATAAACAAATCAAATCAACTCCAAATTTGATGATTCAAATTTCTGGTGACTCTATAAATCATGATCTACCTGTTGGTGCAACATGCACATTTTTCTAGAGACTTTTTCCTCACAAACATTTATCAAATCTTGTTTTTCCTATTTCTGTGATGAACTTTAGAAAATCACAGAGAGCCCATTTTTTATCCAAATGCCATGATTCAAATTCCTAGATGCATCTAAGTTCAAAACTTAGTTTTTGAACATTTTTTTACTAATACTTTCTGTATCACCTCAAATAATGGTCTATTTCTTTATATATAGCCAACTTTGCAAACTCATAGGAAAATCATCTCAACTCCAAATCCAGTGAAACCAATTCCTAGATGCTTCTAAAATCATCCTTTGTTAAATGGGTGCCTTTGCTCATTTTTCAAAAATATATTTATGTACACTTCTTGCAAACCCATTAATCCCTTGATTCCATCATATTGAAATGTTCAGAGATCTCCATTGATCAAATCCTAATGAAACCACTTTGGTCATCCCTCATACGACCAGAGGTATCCCAGAAAAGTCCAACTCATATTTTTAGAGCACTTTTATTTCCTGCCTTGTTGTGTTGCTTACTATGGTTGCTTTCAACGATAGTTGACGAAGTAGACGGAGTACTTGGAGAAGGACCAGAAGATTTCAAGACTCTGATGAACCAGGCAAGCAGCCCTTTGACCATGTCCATGAAACCCTTTTTATGCATGACATATAACTCTTTATTATTGTTTCATCGGAATCATGATGAGATGGTAGACCATGTTGGTTGGTTGCCTCTGTTACTTCCTCAATGAAACTTGCATTGTGCATGACCCTACCTTCTTATGAGGGTTATGCCGGTGGGAGTAGATAGGATGCTAAAGTAGTTGCTATGCAAAGTGGGTCAGGGTATGCATGGAAAGAAACCAAGTGTGGTTTGACATACTTGCAAATAGCCCAGTGGGTGCCACTAATGCCCCTGGGAGATGATGATGAACTAGGTCACTACTTGGTGGAGAGGTAGTGTACCGAGGCTTGATGAAAGTGTTGTTTACAGAGACGGATTAAATTTAAGATTTGATGACTATCCCAACCTTAGATGCGCAACCACTCTACCCTTATATGGGAAAGGGCATTATTGATTACCTAGACCGATACTAGCTTGGAGCCCGCATTACTAGTGACGGGGGAGAGTTGGTGCTCTCTCTCGGGACGGGGTCGTGCCAGGTAGGGCGGCCATGACTGTTTTCACAGGGCACCGAACACACCGTTGGTACCCCGTGCCAGTGGTATGTGATAATTATGGGAGCAAGGCTCCATGAAAGTGTTATGTGAAATGTTGGGCATGGGGTTATCGCTAATCGAGTGGACTCCATGTTAGTGTCGTCTAGGAAAGGTAGTGATCGGTGCTTACCACAGGTACTTGAGGTACCGCTGGTCGTGGCGACACGGAAGTTCCCCGGATCTTGTGGGTACAGTGTGCAACCTCTGCAGAGTGTAAAACTATTCTAATAGCCGTGTCCACAGTCAAGGACGGTTGGGCGGTGCTGCTTAGACTATGTCCATATGTTTCTGAAAAACAACACAGTTTGGTGATATTGATGATGCGACTCGTGAGGAAGTCACGAAGAGCTTGAGCATGAGTTGGTTATAACTCTTTCTCGATGATGATGTCTGAAACCTCCTGATACTTGTTGGAGACATAGTCATGCCCTTGATATATGTTGATCATACTTGCATGAGAAAAACTAGCTTTCTGCAAAAATTTACCTATATCATGCATTGTTGTATCTTGAACCAAAACATGGGTTGCTTGCGAGTACATTCAAAGTACTCATTGGCTTGCCACTGGTTATTTTATTGGCCAGGCATGAAAGAACAGGATATGATGGAGAATACTTCGGTGACGAACAAGCGAGATAGGACGCTTCCCAGTCAGGATGCCTGTAGGGTTAAGGCAGATGGCATGGGTCCAAGTTATCGACGAAGATTTCCGCTGCGATGATATACTCCAGACTTGACCATACTGGTCCTACTTGTGTAATACGGTATGTATGGATGTAAGACTCTTGTTATTCAGCTTCTGTGTGTTCAGTGAGCATTGATCTCTGGGATCACTGTACACGTGCATTCGGTGATCACGACTTATGAGTCGGGGTCCCCACAAAGTTCCACTCACCAAAGGCGCTTCACTCCCCGGCAACGGTTCCAGAAAAGAGTCTTGATGACCCACAGGTATAGGGGATCTATCGTAGTCCTTTCGATAAGTAAGAGTGTCAAACCCAACGAGGAGCAGAAGGAAATGACAAGCGGTTTTTAGTAAGGTTTTCTCTGCAAGCACTGAAATTGTAGGTAACGGATAGTTTTGTGATAAGATAAATTGTAACGAATAACAAGAAATGAAAGTAAATAAAGTGCAGCAAGGTGGCACAATCCTTTTTGTAGCAAAGGACAAGCCTGGACAATTTCTTATAATGAGAAAAGAGCTCCCGAGGACACATGGGAAATATTGTCAAGCTAGCTTTCATCACGCTCATATGATTCGCGTTCGGTACTTTGATAATTTGATATGTGGGTGGACCGGTGCTTGGGTTCTGCACTTACTTGCACAAGCATCCCACTTATGATGAACCCCTATTGCAAGCATCCGCAACTACAAAAGAAGTATTAAGGTAAACCTAACCACAACATTAAACATATGGATCCAAATCAGCCCCTTACGAAAACGATAAACTAGGGTTTAAGCTTCATCACTCTAGCAACCCATCATCTACTTATTACTTCCCAATGCCTTCCTCTAGGCCCAAATAATGGTGAAGTGTCATGTAGTCGACGTCAGATAACACCACTAGAGGAAAGACAACATACATCTCATCAAAATATCGAATCTAATACCAAATTCACATGACTACTAATAGCAAGACTTCACCCATGTCTTCAGGAACAAACATAACTACTCACAAAGCATATTCATGTTCATAATCAGAGGAGTAATAATATGTATTAAGGATCTGAACAAATGATCTTCCACCAAGTAGACCAATTAGCATCAACTAAAAGGAGTAATCAACACTACTAGGAACCCACAGGTACCAATTTGTGGTTTTGATACAAGATTGGATACAAGAAATGAATTAGGGTTTTGAGAGGAGATGGTGCTGGTGAATATGTTGATGGAGATTGACCCCCTCCCGATGAGAGGATTGTTGGTGATGATGATGGTGATGATTTCCCCCTCCCGGAGGGAAGTTTCCCCAGCAGAACAGCTCTACCGGAGCCCTAGATTGGTTCCGCCTAGGTTCCGCCTTGTGGAGGCGGAGTTTCGTCCCGTAAGCTTCCTTATGATTTTTCCAGGGTAAAAGCCTTCATATAGCAGAAGAGGGGCACCGGAGGGCCACCAGGGGGCCTAGGAGACAGGGGGCGCGCCCAGTACGGGTGGGCGCGCCCCCACCCTCCTGGCAAGTGTGTGGGCCCCCTCTGGTAGTTTCTTCGCTCAATAATTCTTATTAATTCAAAAAATAACTTCCGTGGAGTTTCAGGATTTTCGGAGCAGTGCAGAATACGTTTCCAATGATTGCTCCTTTTCCAGCCAGAATTCCAGCTGCCGACATTCCCCCTCTTCATGGTAAACCTTGTAAAATAAGAGAGAATAGACATAAGTATTGAGATATATTGTGTAATAACAACCCATAATGCAATAAATATTGATATAAAAGCATGATGCAAAATGAACGTATCACAGGGCCAGGAGGGAGAAAACAGCGTGGAGGAGAGCGGCGAATGGGAATCTTTGGACAAAGAAAACGAGGAGGAAAGCGAGGAGTCGGACGATGATGAAGCGGTCGACTCGCCGCCTCGCTCAGAACATCGATCCAAGCAACATCATGACCCAGCAGGCGGGCGTGGTAAGAACGTGGCCCCAAGCACCCAATCGCAGAAGCGCACTCGGACGT
The DNA here is from genome assembly GCA_021437245.1 of Aegilops speltoides. Taxonomy (NCBI): domain Eukaryota; kingdom Viridiplantae; phylum Streptophyta; class Magnoliopsida; order Poales; family Poaceae; genus Aegilops; species Aegilops speltoides. The sequence goes on from CM038142.1 coordinate 237,490,616, forward strand.
CGACTCCGGAGCCAACAGAAAAAGTCGCCAAGCAGCCCAAGGTTGCTCCTCCAAAATCTCGGAAGATTCTGCCCAGGATCAAGATGGATGTTCCTGTTGCCTCTGGGTGAGTATCCTTTCTGTGTTTACCTCTACCGATTGATTCTCCTGCTCTGGCCGAATGGATCGTGCACCTTTCCAGCCCGACCTCAGCCAGGGCTGACAAGGATGTTGGCAAGGCCCCAGGGGATGAGGAGACCGATGACACGGCCACCTCCCGAGCTGGTAAGTCCGTTCGACCAAAACTTATTTTGTCGAGTGAGTTGTTAGTCAGTTGAATCTCTCATGTTCTCTTTTTGTTGCAGCTCCACGAGACATCGTCGTACTCCCTGATGATGAAGAATAAGAAGTGCCTCTGAAGGAGATGAGGAGGAGAGGCAAGGGCTCGAGCGGTTGGGGGCTTGAAGTTCAAGTCCCTCAGTCGACGCCGGTGCTTGAGGCGGTGGTCGAGCGATCCGAAGATCTGGTTCGGACCAATGTCACATTCACCGATCTGCTGACGACTGATCGCCCTCAGGGTCGACTGCCCTGACTCCTACCGCTCTAGTGCAACTCCATGCGTCTGACCCCGTGGCTGCTTCCACTGCTTTGGCACCATCACTCTTTGCTACATACCAAACTCTAGACGACTCGCCAAGTGCCGCCAGGGAGACTCTTTGCCAGGTGAATCTTGTTATGGAGCAGGTGAAGGTGATGCACGAGGCCTGTCAGGTGGCCTATAATGCCAGCACCGCTCTGGAAACCAATGTTAAGGTCAGTTACCTCCCGACTGAACTTTTGAATCATGAAAACTGCCGCTGTAGCTTCGCTGCCCATATGTGCATCTACTATCATGGGTCTGTGTTTAATATCTGATTACCCACTGGGGTGTGCCTGCCTTGGATTTTAACAAGTCTTCTACTCAACTTGACTCATGCTTAGTCGAGTGTTTTGTCCGAACTAGTGGGGGCACGCAGAGTGCACCCACTGGGTGTAGTCCCCGAGACCACGGTCAACTACTGGCAGTCGACTGGGGTCTGAGAATCTACTCTCTTTTTTTGAGTCATGCTGGGCAGACCATGCTGAGTGTTGATCCAAATAGTGGGGGCATGCTAAGTGCACCCACTGGGTGTAGTCCCCGAGACTACTGTTGAATGTTTGATTCAGCAGTAGTCTTAGACTAACTTTCATTGTGATTGTGTTTCTGTCGACTGATATATCTCTCTCGCGGACTGCAGAGGTCTTGTGATCTTAGGGCTCAACATTCTGAGTTGAACAAGAAGCAAATCAGCCTCAATCTTGATCTTGAACTGGCGAAGAAGAACCTCAAGACTGCTCAGGAAGAAACAACCATCATGGGAGGTAACCAATTGACACTCGTCCACCTTGTGGCTCGCGCCTTTCAGTGTTTTTTCTTTCAGTCTCTTTGAACGGAGTGACTTCACAAGAACAGATGTGCGTGGTGAAAACCGCTAGCTTCAAGCTCGTCTGAAGAGTGTTGTTTCTTTGGAGAAAATGAAGGAAGCTCTGGAGAAGAAGGATCTGGATCTTGCTAATGCTCAGAAGGAGGCGTGAGAGAAGACAGCACTTGCAGACAAGAAGCTAGCTTCGGTCGGCAAGTTGGAAGAGGAGAACTCAAAGCTGAAGACTGCCATCTCTGAGGCCAATCGGGAGGTTGAGCAACTGAAGAAGGACAAGGAGAACCTGACCAATGAAGTTGGAAGCCTCCAAGCCAAGACGGGCGAGCTGGAGTCCTATCTGGGACAACTTGCTGCAAAATTGTTCCTGAAGCTTGAAGGTATCATCATTCGACTGATCAGTTGCCGTCGATTGAAATGTCTTGCTATACTGTTGACTCACCATTTTTCCTGATTATGCAGAACTTTGCCAGGACTTTGAGGCTGAGACTGGGTGGGTTGAGACGGGTCTCGACCCCATCAATTGACCTATTAAAGATGATGTTGCGATGAGCTTGGTGCAGTTGGAATCACGCATGGACAGTTTTGTTGCTTATCTGGCTCGACTGAAGGTGGCGATGACTCGGGTTGATGCCGAACTCTGGCCTCAGGCGGATCTTTCACAAGATCTCGAGTCGCTGATGACTCGACTGAATCAGATCCCTGGCTGAGTGCAGGAATGGAAGAAATCATCTGCGCGCTGTGGCACTGACGTTGCCATGTCATTGGTCCGAGTGCACTGCAAAGACGCCAGAGAAGACAAGCTGGCGGCCCTCAAGGTTGCGAATACTAAGAAGCACACCTTCCAGTCCTTCATGGACACCTTCCCTGAGGCTGGCACTCACATCGCAGACAGCATTAATCTTGACAGTTTCTATGATCCAGCCAGCCCTTCTCCTGACGAGTGACCAAAAAACATTATGCACCACCTTTATTTGCCTCGGTATGCCAAGTGATAGTATATCGTTAAACTCTTTTGGACCTGATGCATGAGCACTTTAATCCGCAGTCTGGAAATTTTGGATTTTTCTGAACTTGGTTTATCTCTGAATATGTTGTGTTTGTCTTCGAGTGGAACTTGTTCTTCACTCGCTATAGTTCTTATACTTTGATGCAATTCTGAGGAAGAGGTCGTAGTCGACCTGTACCTCGTCGTCCTTGCGGATTAGGATGGAGCGGCTATTGGATGAGCCCTTGGAAGCATTGATCAGCTCACAGCAAGGCACTCAGCAATGGTCTTGACGTTCCTAAAAGCAGTTCACCTTGGCAGCAGCTGTTGGATGAGCCCTTGGCAGTATTAATCAGCTCATCAGCGAGGCACTCAGACATGGTCTTGACATTCCTGAAAGTGGTTCACCTTGGCAACACGCTCAATCTCGTCCTTCTTCTTGATGGCATAGCTCTGAGCAGGAGGTCGTAATCGACCTACACCTCGCCGTCCTTGCGTATCGGGATGGAGCGTATGGCTAAGTCCTCGAGCGAGAAGATTGGTTCTCACTCGGAATGTATTTTTAAACTTAGGCGAGTACTGGACTGCAGCTAAGCCTTCGAGTGAGAGGATTGCTCACCACTCGGTAGGATTTTTCAAACTTAGGCAAGTACTGGACTGCAGCTAAGCCCCCGAGTGAGAGGATTGCTCACCAGTCGGTAGGATTTTTTAAACTTAGGCGAGTACTGGACTGCAGCTAAGCCTCCGAGTGAGAGGATTGCTCACTACTCGGTAGGATTTTTTAAACTTAGGCGAGTACTGGACTGCAGCTAAGCCCCCGAGTGAGAGGATTGCTCACCACTTGGTAGGATTTTTCAAACTTAGACGAGTACTGGACTGTAGCTAAGCCCTCGAGTGAGAGGATTGCTCACTACTCGGTAGGATTTTTCAAACTTAGGCGAGTACTGGACTGCAGCTAAGCCCCCAAGTGGGAGGATTGCTTGCCACTCGGTAGGATTTTTTTCAACTTAGGTGAAACAGATTCGCAGCTAAGCCCTTGAGTGGGAGGCTTGCTCACCACTCGGTAGGATTTTTTCAACTTAGGCGAAACGGATTTGCAGCTAAGGCACCCACTGGGGATTTAGAACATGTAAAAAAGGAACAACAATCATTCAGGAGACTATAAAATCTTTTATAATCAAACTAGAAGGTATCTCTTATTACATCTTAACAGTCTGAATGCTTAAGTGTAAAAGGGGCGGAGCAGCTCCGCATTCCAAGCATGTGGTGAGGGAGTCCTGGATTAGGGGGTATCCAGACTGCCAGACTGTGTACAACGTCTGGACTATTGAAGCGTGAAGATACAAGACTCAAGACTTCGGCCCGTGTCCAGATGGGACTCTCCTTGGCATGGAAGGCAAGCTTGGCGATCCGGATATTATGTTTCCTTCCTTGTAACCGATTCCATGTAAACCCTATCCCTCTCCGGTGTCTATATAAACTGGAGAGGTTGGTCCTTAGAAGGCCGATCACAATTACAATCATACCATCATAGGCTAGCTCTTAGGGTTTAGCCTCTACGATATCGTGGTAGATCTACTCTTGTACTACCCATATCATCAATATTAATCAAGCAGGAAGTAGGGTTTTACCTCCATCGAGAGGACCCGAACCTGGGTAAACATCTGTGTCCCTTGCTTCCTGTTACCCTCAGCCTTGACGCACAGATCGGGACCCCCTACCCGAGATCCGCCAGTTTTGACACCGACATTGGTGCTTTCATTGAGAGTTCCTCTGTGTCATCGCAACAGGGCTTGATGGCGCCTCCAATCATCAACAACACAGTCCAGGGCGAGACTTTTCTCCCCGGACAGATCCTCGTGTTCGGCGGCTTCGCACTGCAGGCCAATTCGCTTGGCCATCTGGAGCAGATCGATAGCTATGCCCCTGGTCCCCAGGTCAAGTTCGGAAACTTGAACTACACAGCGGATATTCGCGGAGATTTGATCTTCGGCGGACTCGAGACTGCGCCGGGAGCACCGAACAGTCATGATGAGCACGGTTTAGACCCGCTGTCAGACGAGGCTCGGGATATCACCCCGGCAGAAGCCTCGGATCTAAATCCGGGGCAGGTTGCGTTGCCCAAGGACGGAGGGATAGACCCCTCCCCACAGACCGTAACCTCATCGGTGATGGAGCGGAACACAGGCCTCGCTTCTGAGGAAGCCCGTGACTCCAGACCCCCGGACTCGTATCCGGATGTAGGTTCCAGTCCGCGCGTTCCCGAGCCCGCCGAGCCTGGTAGGGCTCCGGTAATGAAGTTCACCGCAGCGGACATCTTTCAGCACTTGCCCTTTGGCGACATACTAAACTCACTAAAAATTCTCTCTTTGACAGAGAATTCCGGGCCGAACTATGTCCGGCTCGAGTGGGAAGTAGGCGACGAAGAAATTCGTTACCCACCCACCAACCACTTGGTAGCCACGGTTGATGATTTAACCGACGTGCTTGACTTCGACTCCGAAGGCATCGACGGTATGGACGATGATGTAGGAGACGACTCAGAATCTATGGGGTACCGGACTCCCGCCTCATCACATGACATATACATGGTGGATACGCCCAAGGAATACGACGGTGACAATCCGGAAGATAAAACCCCCAGGCAAAAGCCAAAGCGACGGCGTAGACGCCGTTCCAAATCCAGCAACAGTAAAAATATCAGCAAGAGCGCCAGAAGGATGGATACTCTGGTCAACCCCGAAGGCAACAACGACCAAACGGAACCAACGATGGAGCAGGACAAACTAGGTCACGCCGAACACAGTTCAGAGAGACGCCCGAAGACAATGATCCAGAGGGACGAATTCATCAAACCGGCCCTGGACAAGAAGACAGTCCGGACGATGACGCATTCATCATTCCGGAAGAACGCGTGGAACGCGATAACCTCCACAAAAAGCTTATGGCCACAGCAAGAAGTCTGAAGAAGCAGAAGAAATGGCTTAAAGCCACACAGGAAACGCTCAATCGCAGATGTAACAAAGTGCTAGACACTGAAGAAAGATATGGCGACGATTGCCATACAAAGAGCTACCCAAAACCCAAGCTACTGCCAGAATTCGACGACGAGGCTGTAACACCAAAGAGTAACACGACCAGGAGACCAGATGTACCACTTCAAAACCGCAACAAAGCAGCTAACGAAGACGCGCACGATTTACGTGAGCACCTGGATAAGACAGCCGGTGCAGCTAGGTCCATCTACGGATCTAAAGGACACACCCCGGCGGGGCACTGCGGTCGTCGCAAAGACTATGTCAATCAAATATCAGTTCGGAATAAACACCAGACACAACAACAGCCGACAGCATGCCACAGCGCGTCCGGATACAGATGGGCTGCTCACCCCATGTGCTTTACTGATGAAGTATTGTACCATGAATTCCCACAGGGCTTTAAACCTATGAACATAGAGGCATACGATGGAACGACAGACCCAGGGGTGTGGATCGAGGACTTTATCCTACATATACATATGGCTCGCGGGGATGACCTCCACGCCATCAAATACCTTCCCCTCAAACTAAAGGGACCAGCTAGACACTGGTTGAAAAGCCTCCCCGAAAATTTCAATTGGGAGTGGGAGGAACTCGAGGACGCTTTCAGGGCCAATTTACAAGGGACTTATGTCCGGCCTCCGGATGCTGACGATTTAAGTCATATAATCCAACAGCCCGGAGAATCCGCCCGAAAGCTTTGGAACAAATTCCTCACTAAGAAGAATCAAATTGTTGATTGTCCGGATGCCGAAGCCCTAGCAGCATTCAAACACAGCATCCGTGATGAGTGGCTCACCAGACACCTCGGCCAAGAAAAGCCAAGGACAATGGCAGCCCTAACAAGCCTTATGACCCGCTTTTGCGCGGGTGAAGATAGCTGGCTAGCCAGTAAAGGCACCAGCGACCCCAGCACGTCCGAAGTAAGGGATGGCAACGGGAATCCACGGCGTAATTAAAAACAAACGCCAAAACAAGTAAGAGAGCCCGGATAACACAACGGTTAATGCCGGATTCAGGGGCTCTCGACCTAACCAGCAAAATAGGCCATCTAAAAAGGTAAGAGGATCGTCCGGTCGAACGAGTCTGGACAGACTATGCCAAATTCATGGCACCCCTGACAAACCTGCGAACCACACGCACAGAGAGTGCTCGGTCTTCAAGCAGGCTGGCAAACTAAACGCCGAACACAAGGGAAGGGAAACACCAAGTGAAGACGAGGATGAACCTCGCCCGCCGAACACTGGGGGACAGAAAAAAATCTCGCCAGAGGTTAAAACAGTGACTATGATCCACGCAACTCGCACATCCTCGAGAAGGCACGAACGCGCCCATAAAGACGCGCGCGATAGAGACAACATCGTACCCACGCCTAACTACTGGATGTCTTATCCGATCACCTTCAATCACCTGGATGGCCGAACTAGTATTCGGCGCGAAGGATCAGATGCCTTGGTGCTTGACCCAATAATCGACGGATACCATCTCACCCACGTCCTTATGGACAACGGTAGCGGTCTCAATTTAATATATGAGGAAACTGTCCGTAGGATGGGGATAAACCCATCCAGAATCAGCAAGATTAACACCACCTTTGAAGGGGTGATACCAGGCGTTGAATCCTACAGTAGGGGCTCCGTCATACTAGAGGTAACATTTGGCTCTCCAGGCAACTCCAGAAACGAAGAACTACTCTTCATCATCGCACCCTTCCAAAGCAGCTATCAAGCATTGCTTGAAGAACGGCCTTCACCCGCTTCAACGCATTGCCGCACTATGGCTACCTTACACTCAAGATGCCCGGTCCACGTGGCGTCATCACCATTAGCATAATAACATGGCGCTCTTCGCGTGCAGAGGAACACGCGACGGCCCTAGCGGGCGGACTATAAGCGGCATGTAACAAAAAATATGACGGGTCGTTAAGACCACAGACACAGTTAGACGAGTCCGGCAACCCATATCAAACTAGGGCACCGTATATGTAATCCTATAGTGGATACCAAGGGCTAAAAACACGTAATAAAGCCCCACACTTGGCTCAACCTTATTGGCAGGCCAACATCTTACACTTTTACTATCCATCGCATACTTACGTTGCACTCTTCTATGAGTTTCCCTTTTCCGCAGACAACGTTCGCGCGATACCCTTCTAGGATGCGGCACAACGGAGACAAAGGCGCAGACGTGCAGCAGGGCCCCGTTCAACAAGTTTCTTTTTAGATTAAGCCCCTGTGTAAACCTTTTCTATTGCCTCTTGTTGTTTAACCATCCCATGGGTTCCATACCCACAGAGGATACTGCCGTTTTTGGCATTTCGCCACGACAGATTAACGCACGTACCTGGAAATACAGGGTTTATAATGAATCGGCATTCTTGAGCCCATCATCTGTTATAAAGTTCGAATACCTTCGAGAGTGTTCGGCGTCACGAGTTTGGCCTTATATGCATCAGCTCCAAATCATGTCTTTGGTCAAATGTTGGGTTTTCCTGGCTCCTGGGTTTGCCGCCCGTTATTGTCGGCTAAGGTGGCCAAAGGCGAACTACTGCGATTGTGCCCTGGTTATTCCGGATGAGCACCTCAGTAGAGAAAGCCGAAAACAGACTGTCATGATGCAGCGAGAGACTGTTCAACCACTCGATGACCCACCGTAATCTCTAGGATTCCTCTGCATTAATGAAGGGCTAGGTACATATGCGCCCGTATTCGGATGCACGCGAAGGTACCAGGGGCTACATAGTAGCCCCAACGATAGAATCCCGCGGCTAAGCGAAAGTGTTACAGCTATATAGTCCGGTTTCCTAGTTCGACGTGCGATCACGTCCTTAATGGACCAAGACATTGGATAAAGTGTGATTAAGCACATTTTTTCGCGAACACCCCCTCACTGTATGCGTGGGGGCTGAAGCCAACGACTGCTAACTTTTGGATTACACACACACACACACACACACACACACACACACACACACACACACACACACACACACACATATATATATATATATATATATATATATATATATATATATATATATATACGTCCACACAGGGGACACGATCATATTTTCAGACAAACATTTTAAATATAGCCTTATAATCAAAATAAACATTGTTTTTACAATGATTCGAATCATCACTCGAATAGGACATTCTTCAGGCACTACGCCTCTATTAGGCGGGCACCCCCTGTGACCTGTGACAAGTAGTACCCAGCCGGATATTGGCCCCCCACCGGATCCTGGGACACTATAATAGCTGCATCCATATCCGCCCAATACGCTTTAACGCAAGCAAGGGCCATCCGCGCACCCTCTATGCACGTCGACCTCCTCATGGCATCGATCCGAGGCACGGCCCCAAGGAACTGTTGCACCAAACCAAAGTAACTGTCCGGCTTAGGCCCCTTCGGCCAAAGATGGTCTATTACAGACTGCATTGCAAGCCCGGACAGCCTGTGAAGCTCCGCTACAGCAGCCATCTTATCACTTAACGGCAGCGGGCAAGTGGGAGCATTGAACTACGACCAGAAAAGCTTCTCCACTTCCTTCTCACCCTGATATTTGAAGAACTCGAGAGCATCAGCCGTACTCTTCGCCAGGTCCGCATATGCGTCCGCCGGACTCCAGCGTCCATCCAGGGGAGCGTACTTCGGATCGAAGAACTTCGTCCGCAGCAAATAGGAGCCCCCAGCCGCGATTTTACCGGCTTGTTGAAGCTCCTCCCACGCACCCCTGAGCTCGGTCCGTATTTCCTTGCTGGCATTAAGTGCCTTGCTCTGGTCGGCCGATTTATCCTCATGCTCCTTTTTCAGGAGCTCATACCGGTCAGTGGCATTTTTTAACTCGATAGCCATTTCGGCTATCTTTTCCTCGCTTCGGCGATGAGCAGCCTGTTCGGCTCTCAATTCCTCGGCCGCCTTTAGGGCAGCCGCATTGCTCACCCGAGCTTGCTCCTTGGCTAGAGCAAGTTCCTCCCTCAGGGCCTCCACGGCAGCAGCACCATCTGCAGTCCGAACATAGTACATTAATATATGCCACCTTAATATTCTCCTATACAAAGGAACACAGCGCACATACCTTGTGATTTATCCAGCCCCTCATTCACCAGCGTGATATCGGCATCAATCGACCCAATTTGCGTCGTCAGTTCGGCAACTTCAACAGGCGGGCCGGTGGCCGGACCCACAGGTACCTGCACATTACAACATAAATTTTTGGTTTATGATCCCCCGTTTGCCGCCTAGGACGGGCAACCAGAGTCTCAGGGGCTACTATCTATATGGCGTATTCTTCACTACATACCTCAAAGCCTCTGAGTAGGCTTGTAAATGCTTCATTCAAACCACCGGTAGCGGATGAAATCTTCTGGAGCACCGCGCTCATTAATGAGTGGTGCTCCTCCGAGATTGCAGCTCGCTCCAGTAAGCCTGTCAGTACGTCTGGTCGGACATTGAACTGCACCGGACCCTTCCCATCACCACTCGTGGGAGCGAAAGCCCCGGGCTCAGGGGGGCTAACGCATTGACTTCCAGCTTCGGCAGATCCGAACTCCTCCGTGATGACACCTTGGTGTCGCCCGCTTCATGAGCCGAAGAGGTAGGTGGGGTCTCGCTCTCCATCATCTCTAGAGGAAGATCCCCCGAAGACGAACTCTGTCGAGAAGAGCTGCTAGCCGGACTGCAAAAAAACGAATCCTGGTTATTGATCTAAGAGAAGCACAGTACCTTTAAATTAACGATTGACTTACAGCTCGGTGGAGGGCTGGCCCGTTGATGGGCATAACACGGTGAGGATGCTCGTCGCGGCAGAGCCCCTTGGTGATACCTTCTTCCCTGGTTTAGGCATCTCCACCTCCAGGTCTTCGGAGGCGGCCCTCTTCTTCCCACGCGGGGAGGAGACCTTAGCCTCCTGATGTAGAGTAGAACCCTAGGAAGGACCTTTTCACACTTGGAGGGGGGAAATGGAGGGAAATCACAAGAACAACTAGAACACAAGGATGAACACCAAGAGGAAATCACTCCAACAATTCCCAACTACACATCCACTAGAGTAACAACACAAGATCCACAAGTCTCAAACACAATCAAAGGAAAGATACAATGGCAAAGTTCATCCCAACTCCAAAGGAAGAGGAGTCTTGGTGGTAGATAGTCTTCTCCCAATGGAGGTCTTGAAATCCTCAAGGATTCTTCCCTATGGGGTCTTGATCCTCAAAGAGGGAAGGTAATGGAGCAAAGCCCACCAAGATCTCATTTAATACTTTGCTAACCCTAAACATGGCCCTAGGTACGAAATATATAGGCTTGGGGGTCGAAGGAGGAGAAGTGGAGCCGAAGTCATCATCTTAGCCGTCCATCCTGGGAGGCCCGTGCGCACGGGGTAAGTTGGGCCCGTGCGCACGGGGTCCCGTGGGCACAGTACATGTCTGTGCGCACGGGGTGCTCCAGCGCCAACTCTCTGGATAGTCTGTGGGCACGGGGTCGCCTGGAGCTTCCTGTGCTGCTGCTGTTGTCCTTGTTCTTGGTCCACGTGGCCTTGGGGTGGTTCTCCAACTCCTTGGTGATGCTCCTGAGCTTCTTGGTGATGTTCCTCTTCTTACCTAAGGAGGCATAGCACATTTTGGTGAGGTAGTAGACATGTTCCATTTGTGTCCATATGCAAGTCTAGTAGGAAGGAGTTCACCTCGGTTTCCAAAGCACGTGCTCTAGCTCTTGTCATGGGTCCTTGTGGGGTTGGATGTGTTGATGTAGAGTCCATGGGGATGATGGAAGGATGCTCCGCATCATCTCCCCTCCCTTCGAAAGGATCCAACCTCGAATCAAGATCTTCATCACCATGGAAAGGCGAGAGGTCTTTGACGTTGAAGATTTCGCTCACGTTGTACTTGTCTCGTGGGAGTTCAATCTTGTAGGCGTTGTCGTTGTAGCGTTCTAGCACCTTGAATGGTCCGTCGGCTCGTGGTAGTAGTTTGGACTTGCGTTCGTTGGGGAAGCGGTCCTTGCGAAGGTGTAGCCACACGAGATCACCTATGTTGAAGATCATGGGTTGTTTGTTGATGTTGAGCTTGGTCGCTAGTCGATGAACTTGGCGCTCGATGATATTTCTTGTATCTTCATGCATCTTCTTGATGTAGCTTGCTTGTGCACTCGCATCCATGTTTGTGCGTTCTTGTAGAGGTAGAGGTAGAATGTCCAATGGGGACAATGGGTTGAAGCCGTAGACGACCTCGAAGGGAGACTTGCCGGTAGTCGAATGTCTTGCGCGGTTGTAGGCATACTCAGCGATGGGTAGACATGCCTCCACTCCTTGATGTTCTTCTTGATCAACACGCGAAGTAGAGAGGATAGTGTCCAGCTCGTCACCTCCGTTTGGCCGTCGGTTTGAGGATGGTATGCCGATGAGAACAAGAGCTTGATTCCGAGCTTGGCGCATAGAGTCTTCCAAAAGTAACTCAAGAATTTGATGTCACGGTCAGAGATGATTGTCTTTGGTACTCCATGAAGGCGTAAGATTTCCCTACAAAAGAGATTTGCAATATGTGAAGCATCGTCTATTTTGTTGCAAGCAATGAAATGTGTCATCTTAGAAAATCGGTCCACAACAACAAACATGGAATCCTTTCCATTTTGAGTTCTAGGCAAACCAAGTACAAAATCCATGCTAATGTCTTTCCCAAGGTTGACAAGGAATAGGAAGAGGCATGTAAAGACCAGGAGATTGAGCTTTTGACTTAGCTTTGCGGCATGCAGAGCATCGGGTGGTGAAGCGTGAGACGTCGCGGAACATCTTTGGCCAAAAGTAGTTCTTGGAGAGCGTGGCGAAAGTCTTGTCGCGTCCAAAGTGTCCCATGAGTCCGCCTCCATGAGCCTCTTGCAAAAGTAGCAAACGAAGAAGACTAGGAATGCATAGTTTGTTAGCTCTCATAAGATAACCATCCTTGATGTAGTATTGTTCCCAAGATGTATGCATCAAACATTTAGCATAATGAGGTGCAAAAGATGGATCACTAGCATACAAATCTTTTATGTGCTCAAAGCCAATAACATTCAACTCAAGTTGGGTGACAAGCGTGCATATGCGTGAAAGTGCATCGGCAACTACATTTTCCTTACCCGTAATGTACTTGATCACATATGGGAAAGATTCAATAAATTCACTCCATTTGGCATGACGCTTGTTGAACTTAGTTTGACCTTTTAAGTACTTAAGCGTTTCATGATCAGTATGTATGAGAAACTCATGAGGTCTAAGATAATGTTCCCAAACATGTAGGACACGCACTAAAGCATACAATTCTTTGTCAAAGATGGGATAGTTAAGTTGAGCACCGGAGAGTTTTTCACTAAAATATGCAATGACTCGTTTTTCTTGCATCAAAACTCCGCCAATTCCGGTACCACTTGCATCACAATGAACCTCAAAAGTTTTGTCAAAGTTGGGCAAAGCAAGAATCGGAGCATGAGTAAGCAAAGACTTGAGCTCATCAAAAGCGGTTGATTGCAAAGTTCCCCAAACAAAAGGAGCATTTTTCTTACTCAAAGCATGCAAAGGGGCAGCAATAGTGCTAAAGTTTTTCACAAAGCGGCAATAAAAACCTGCAAGACCAAGGAAACTTCGCACTTGTTGCAAATTGGTGGGTTGGGGCCAAGTTTTAACTGCTTCAATTTTAGTTTCATCAACGTGGACACCCTTGGAAGAGACAACGAAACCCAAGAAAACCACTTTGTCAACACCAAATGTGCACTTTTTCATGTTGGCATAAAGACTTTCCTTTCGAAGTGTTTGCAAAACAAGCTTAAGATGATCAAGATGCTCTTTCATGGTTTTGCTAAACACAAGAATATCATCGAAGTAAACCACAACAAAGACTCCAATGTATGGGCGAAGTACATGATGCATGAGACGCACAAAAGTACCGGGAGCCTCCGATAAACCCATAGGCATGACTAACCATCCATATAAGCCAAATTTTGTTTTGAAAGCAGTTTTCCATTCATCACCTTCTTGTATGCAGATTTGATAATAGCCACTTTTAAGATCAATTTTGGAGAAAAAGTTGGCTCCACTAAGTTCATCAAGCATATCATCTAAGCGAGGAATGGGATGCCTATAGCAAACTGTGATAGCATTTATAGGTCTACAATCGGAACACAAGCGGAAACTTCCATCGGGCTTAGGCACAAGTATAACGGGAACGGCACAAGGACTTAAGCTTTCACGTACATGACCGTTGTCGATTAGTTGTTGTACTTGCCGTTGAATCTCCTTGGTTTCTTCGGGATTGACACGGTATGGGGCTTTGTTTGGAAGTGGCGCTCCGGGGATGAGGTCGATTCGATGCTCAATGCCTCGTAGAGGAGGTAGACCCGGAGGTAGCTCATCGGGGAAAACATCGTGAAATTCCTGCAAAAGAGATTGAAACACCAAAGGTAGCTCGTGGGTGGTGTTAGTTTTTGGTTCTCCATCCTTGCACACAAGGACAAAGTGCATCACACTCGATGGGTTCTCACACACTTCTCTCATCTCACTTTTTGTGGCGAATAGTATGAGGTTTTTCTCTCTAGGCGAAGAGGCGCTCAAGTGTGGCTTGTTGCTTTCACTCATGTTTTGGTGGATCACTTTCTCACTCTTCTCTCTATGGTGGGTGGCTTGCTTGTCGGCTATCACTTGACTAGGAGACATGGGTCATAGCACATATTCTTTTCCTTTCATCTTGTAGGTATAGTGATTGGTACGCCCATTGTGGACGACGCCACGGTCGAAGTGCCATGGTCGACCAAGAAGGAGGTGGAAAACGGTCATTGGGACCACATCACACTCCAAAGTGTCTTCATATGCACCGATTTTGAAGGATACTTGGACCGTATGCTCAACTCATATAGTGCCGGAGTCACTTAGCCATTGAACCTTATAGGGGTGCGGGTGCTTCCTCTTGACCAATTGAAGCTTGGAGCATAGTTCTTCACTTGCCAAGTTGTGGCTACTACCTCCATCGATGATGACCTTGACGGATCGTCCATTGATGCCGGCCTTGGTGTGGAACATATGGCATCGTTGGTCTTCTTCTTGTTGATGTTGAAGTGTCAAGACCTTGGAGACAACGAGAGCGGGGCTCGTATCTTCATCACAAAAGACTTGATCATCTTCATCCTCATTCACACGCCGGTGCATGGCCACTTGCTCAATAGCTTCCATTTCATCTTCACTCATTGAGTCGTAGGTGCCGTCGTCGTTGAGGATCATAGTGCGCTTGTTGGTGCATTGGAAGGAATTGTGGCCTCGGCCGCCACATGTGAAGCACTTGATTGAACTTGTCTTGATGGTCTCATCGGTCGGAGTAGGGGAAGAAGCATGCGGCTTGTAGTTGCTTGTAGTAGGAGGAGGACGACTTGAACTTGACGAATGTTTCTTGTATGTTGTCTTGTCGTCGATGCTTGGAGAAGGCTTGGTTGAAGTAGATGTTGGAGGAGTTGTTGAAGCTTGATTGTTGGAGAAGCCATATGTCTTGGATGAGTACTTGGCGTACTTGAAGTCATCTTGCACTTGACGTTCCGCCTTGGTCGCTTGATGTACTAGCTCAATGAGGTTGGAGTAGGGTTGGAAGTCGGCGATCTTCTTGATGGGATGATTGAGTCCATTCAAGAATCATGCCATTGTTTGCTCATCATCTTCCTTGACATTGGCTCGAATCATGGCTATCTCCATTTCCTTGTAGTATTCTTCAACACTCTTGGTTCCTTGCTTGAGGAGTTGTAGCTTCTTGAAAAGATCATGGTTGTAGTAGGTGGGCACGAATCGTGCTCGCATGACATCCTTCATTTGAGCCCAAGTGGTGATTGGAGGGTCACCTCTTGCTTCTCGGCGCTCAAGGACTTGTTCCCACCATATGAGCACATAGTCTTAGAACTCAAGTGATGCCATTGCGATCTTCTTCTCTTCCTCATAGTTGTGCAAACGAAAGATTTTGTCGACCTTCAATGCCCATGAGAGGTATTCTTCCGGATCATTGCTTCCATTGAACTTGGGCATTGTGAATTTTAGCTTGCCATAGCATTGCTCTTCATTTTGGTAGCGGTTGCAGTGTCGTTCTTGCCTTGTAGGGTCCTCGAATGCTCGTTCCTCATGATGTTGCTCTTGGTGTGGAGGAGGGTCTTGAAGCACTTGTTCCACTTGGTGTCGCTCTTGTTGTGCTTGAGGTTGAGGTGGAGCTTGACGAGCTTGTGGAGGAGCTGGAGAAACTTGACGGTGCGCACGTGGTCTATAGTTCCTTTCTTGTATTTCTTCTCGAAGGGCTTCCTCTTGATTGCGCCGTTCGCGATTGCGGTTGGCGATGGCTCGACTTGATTCTTGAAGGGCACGTTCCGCTTCAATAGCTTGTGCTTCTCGTTGTTGTTGTTGTTGAAGACGTTGGGCCTCGGCGTCTTGTTCCTCTTGGTGTAGACGCGATCGTTCTTCTTCTTCTTGATGATGAAGACGTTGTCGTTCTTGAGCTTGAGCAAAAGCGACTTGATTTGCTTGATGACGAGGGACTTGCTCATCGACTTGCTGTTGTGAATGCTTGGCGTGTAGCGGATCTCGAGATGCATGACGGTCTTGACGCGCGGCTCGTCGAATAATGGTTGATGACGGTGTACTTGAGCCGGAGACGGTGTCATCGGAGTGGTGACTTGAGTGGCTCCGTCTTGAGTAGGAAGAAGTTGAAGGAGGCCTGTTGACCAACAAAGCTCAGATCTCGTCCATTCTTGCATCGTTCTCTTGCTTGTGCGCGTCGAGCTTGTTGTCGAAGTAGTCGCGTGTACGTTGCTCGGAGATTCGCAAGTCGGTGGCGAGGTTGTCGATGCGGTCGTTCATTGCTTGTTGCTCTTGATGTAGATCTCGTTGTGCGCCAAAGAGGTGGCTCTTGGTGACGAAGGATGACATGTCGTCGTCTTGCTCGATGAAGAGTGGGTTGGTAGAAGAACTTGGCCTATCCATCATAAGAAAGTGGTGGTGAGTAGGAAGATGAGAGAACAAAACCAAAGTTACCTTTTTCCGAAGATTGTGGATGTAACAAGTAAGATCCCACGTGATGTTACAATAGGGGAATTGGTACTGGGAATTGTTTCTCACACCTACAAGTAAATGGCCTATGGAGGAGCTTGGTTAGGAAAGGCACAAATAATTCAAGCAAATGTTAGTCAAGATGTTGATAAAGTTGAGAAGATTCACAAATGGCAAATAAGACAAATAGATCAACCTCCCAATATAACACTAGGAACACACACACGGAAGATAAATGGGATCCGCACAACCAAGGAATGAGCTCGAAGATATCGAAACACGGGAAAAGCTCTTGTCGTACGGATACTAGAGAGACGCTAGCTCGATTGCACTAACGGGCTAGATACGCTAGTGCACCAATCTAAAAGAGAATCTACTCGTCTCACTATCCCAAGTATGCTTATGTATGTGGTGACCAAGATGATGCATGAATGCAAAGGCTCGATGCTATTGCTTATAAGCTCTTTGCTTTTCTTCTCTTTTGCTTAAAAGCTTTTCTCGCTTTTTTTTCAACTATGCCACGGTACTTGGTATGCGAGCCACACAACGAGGTAACAAGTAGTAAATGCACGGGATGGACGGAAAACTAAATGGTGCACTAAGACGTGGCCCAGCAATACTCAACAAGCTAGTCTCGATGGGTAAGCTACGCAAAATGGCTCAAAGCTATCAAGTTAATGGCAAGGGGTACAAAGTGTCGTCGAGATTACCGTCCTTGCTTATGGTTGAGGATGATCTTCTCGAAGCCGAAGTGTTGTTCGAGTCGATGGTTGGTGGCTATGATGATACCAAGTTGCGCCTAAGTAGCCGAAACACCTTAGGACACAAGAGAAGTCGCAACCGAACGCTCAACAAACACGTGGAATGGTGCGGAAGAACACGAGAGGTGGTGGTGAAACAAAATGAGAAAAACAGAAAAATGGCCGAAAGTTTCTGGATAGGCCGTGCGCACGGGGTAAGTGAGGCCCGTGTGCACGGGGTCCCGTGTGCACGGGGTCCCGATGGCCCGTGTGCACGAGGTCTCCCGAGAGCGGATGAACTTCTTTGATTTCGTGGGGATTGCGAGTTTTTGGCCAAATTCCAGTGGGGGATGGTTGGGGATGATGGTGGAGGTGTAGATCCACTTGCCAAACACCAAATTCGCGGATCAAATCAACCAAATCTCACAAGATCAACAAATTGCAAGAAAATATTTGGGGCTATTTTTGGTGGGGATTTTCGGATTAGGACGAAAAATAACAAAATCAAGCTAGAAAGTGGAAGGTAAGGACTCCAAGGTGTGAATCAACGTGGCTCATGATACCATATGATGTAGGGTAGAACCCTAGGAAGGACCTTTTCACACTTGGAGGGGGAAAATGGAGGGAAATCACAAGAACAACTAGAACACAAGGATGAACACAAAGAGGAAAGCACTCCAACAATTCCCAATTACACATCCACTAGAGTAACAACACAAGATCCACAAGTCTCAAACACAATCAAAGGAAAGATACAATGGCAAAGTTCATCCCAACTCCAAAGGAAGAGGGGTCTTGGTGGTAGATAGTCTTCTCCCAATGGAGGTCTTGAAATCCTCAAGGATTCTTCCCTATGGGGTCTTGATCCTCAAAGAGGGAAGGTAATGGAGCAAAGCTCACCAAGATCTCATCTAATACTTTGCTAACCCTAAACATGGCCCTAGGTACAAAATATATAGGCTTGGGGTCGAAGGAGGAGAAGTGGAGCCGAAGTCATCATCTTAGCCGTCCATCCTGGGAGGCCCGTGCGCACGGGGTAAGTTGGGTCCGTGCGCACGGGGGTCCCGTGGGCACGGTACACGTCCGTGCGCACGGGGTCCTCCAGCGCCAACTCTCTGGATAGTCCGTGGGCACGGGGTCTCGGGGGCCCGTGCGCACGGGGTCGCCTGGAGCTTCCTGTGCTGCTGTTGTTGTCCTTGTTCTTGGTCCACGTGGCCTTGGGGTGGTTCTCCAACTCCTTGGTGATGATCCTGAGCTTCTTGGTGATGTTCCTCTTCATACCTAAGGAGGCATAGCACATTTTGGTGAGGTAGTAGACATGTTCCATTTGTGTCCATATGCAAGTCTAGTAGGAAGGAGTTCACCTCGGTTTCCAAAGCACGTGCTCTAGCTCTTGTCATGGGTCCTTGTGGGGTTCGATGTGTTGATGTAGAGTCCATGGGGATGATGGAAGGATGCTCCGCATCACCTCCCCTCCCCAACTATCCTCCTTGGGGGAGGTAACAATTCCACCGGTTCGGATGCGTAGCGTGCGGGGTTTGGTTTCTTCGTTCCTCCCCTTGTCTTTCCCTGAGGGCATTCTGCTGAGTACCCGGTCGAGCATCTTGGCCATGGTAGGGGCGGGCGAGCCTTCGGGAAGCGGCACCGGACACCTGATTCTCTCCGCCTTGCTGAGCCATTCCTGGACGCGGATGATTGTCAGAATAACAATCATGATAAATACAAAACAGGGTGTCCAGTATCAAGGCTACTTACTTGGGTATCTAGACGATTGCAGCTCAGGCCTGCATCCTCGGTGGTGTCCGGACACACTACTTCCTGTCCGAAGAATAATTTGCACATCTCTTCGGGCTTCAAGCCGAAGAAGTGCTTGACAGTCCGCAGACCCTCCGGATTGAACTCCCACATCCGGAGAGGCCGGCGTTGGCACGGCACCATCCGCCGGATTAACATCACTTGCATTATGCTGACGAGGTAAATGTCCCTCTCAAGACGCTCCCGGATGCGATTATGCAGTACTGGTACATCACCAGCGGGCCCCCAATTCTGTCTTACGTCTGTCCAAGATGCCAACTGTGACGGAGGGCCCGAGCGGAACTCAGGGGCAGCCGCCCACTTTGTGCCTCTGGGAGCCGTGACATAAAACTACCTCCGTTGCCATACATCGGATACTTCTGGGAAAGAACCCTCTGGCCATGGGGCATCGACGTTTCTGCTTATTATGGCACCTCCGCACTCTACATGTCGCCCCTCGATCATCTTCGGCTTCACATTGAAGGTCTTGAGCCATAAGCCAAAGTGTGGCGTGACGTGGAGAAAAGCCTCACACATGATAATAAACGACGAGATATGGAGGATAGCATCTGGAGCCAGATCATGAAAATCCAACCAATAGTAGAACATGAGCCCCCTCACGAAGGGATCGAGGGTGAAACCCAAACCGCGGAGGAAGTGTGGGACGAAAACGACACACTCATTAGGCTGCGGCGTAGGGATGACCTCTCCTGTAGCAGGAAGCCTGTGCTGGATATCGGCGGTCAGGTATCCGACCTCCCTAAACTTTGCAATGTCCTTCTCTTTAATCGAGGAGGCCACCCACCAGCCTTGAGGGTCAGATCCGGACATATTGGAGGTTCCGGGGGGTTGGAGCTTAGGTTTTGGGTGTTGGAACTCGAGGTGCGAGAAGGCACGATGAAGGTGAAAAAGAGGCGTAGGTCTCGACCCCAATATAAAGAAGGTGAATATCAAGAGTCCTCGGTGTGACCATTTGAGGCTTATCTAAAAACACACGGGGTTATACCAACAGCCGTCGTAGGGTCACGAATGCCCATATTGATGGAAAATTCCGTAATAAGGGGAACACGATCTCTGCCCCGACGGGACGTGCCAATAAAACCGCCTCGTAACACGAGTGGAGGTGGGGTAAGAAACGTCGGTTCGCATTGGACCAGGCCACGGTGCAAGGGCACGAGCACGAAGATTTCCAGCAAATCAGATTTATACCATGTGAAGATCATCCTTCAGATCTGGACACAGGTCTACGTGTTCGATAACCACTTTGGACTATTCGGAGAAGGAACCCGCCTTGCAATGCCGAAGACAATACTGCACGCCGGACTCATCGTCATTGAAGCCTGGTTCAGGGGCTACTGAGGGAGTCCTAGATTAGGGGGTATCCGAACTGCTGGACTATGTACAGCGTCTTGACTATTGAAGCATGAAGATACAAGACTCAAGACTTCGGCCCGTGTCCAGATGGGACTCTCCTTGGCGTGGGAGGCAAGCTTGGCGATCCGGATATTATGTTTCCTTCCTTGTAACCGACTCCATGTAAACCCTAGCCCTCTCTGGTGTCTATATAAACCGGAGAGGTTGGTCCTTAGAAGGCCGATCACAATTACAATCATACCATCATAGGATAGCTCTTAGGGTTTAGCCTATACGATCTCGTGGTAGATATACTCTTGTACTACCCATCTCATCAATATTAATCAAGCAGGAAGTAGGGTTTTACCTCCATCGAGAGGGCCCGAACCTGGGTAAACCTCCGTGTCCCTTGCTTCTTGTTACCCTCAGCCTTGACGCATAGATTGGGACCCCCTACCCGAGATCCGCCGGTTTTGACACCGACACGTGGCTCAGCTTTATTGTGCTCGACGTTGTAAAGACGGTATGCTCCGTTGTGGAGCACTTTGGTGACCATGAAGGGGCCTTCCCAAGAAGGAGCGAGCTTGCATGGTTTCTTCTGGTCCACCCGAAGAACCAAGTCTCCCTCCTGAAATGCCCGACCCCTCATATTTTTGGCATGGATTTGACGCAGGTCTTGCTGATAAATGGTTGCTGGATCAAGGCCATCTCTCTTTCCTCTTCCAGGAGATCGACTGCATCTTGCCGAGCCTGTTCCGCTTCATCTTTTATGAAAAGTTCGACTCGGGGTGCATTGTGAAGCAAGTCACTCGGAAGTACAGCTTCAGCTCCATAGACTAAGAAGAATGGAGTTCGGCCAGTCGACCGATTAGGAGTTGTTCTCAATCCCCGAAGTACTGATGGAAGTTCATCGACCTAGGTGCCTCCTGCATGCTTGAGGTCACGCATCAATCAGGGTTTCAGTCCTTGGAGAATCAATCCATTTGCTCTTTCAGCTTGTCCATTCGACTGAGGATGGGCCACTGAAGCATAGTCGACCCTAGTGCCTTGGGAAGCACAAAAAGGCTCTGAACTCGTCAGAATCAAAGTTGGACCCATTATCAATGATGATGCTATGCGGAACACCATATCTAAATGTTAATTCTCTGATGAAACTAACAGTTGTACTTGCTTCAAGGTTTTTGATGGGCTTGGCTTCAATCCATTTGGTGAACTTGTCGACTGCTACGAGCACATGGGTAAAGCCACTCCTGCCAGTCCTCGGAGGTCCAACCATATCTAATCCCTGGACAGCAAAAGGCCAGACGAGTGGAATAGCCTTCAGAGCTGACACGGGTTTATGGGACATGTTAGAGTAAAACTAACAGCCTTCACATTTTTCTACTATTTCTTTCGCCATCTCGTTGGCATGTGGCCAGTAAAATCTGGCTCAGTATGCTTTGGCCACGATGGTCCGAGAGGACGCATGGCGACCACAGGTCCCCGAGTGAATATCATTGAAGATCATTCGGCCTTCTTCTGGTGTGATGCATTTCTGACTGACTCCAGTTACACTTTCTCTGAACAACTGTCCTCTTATCACAGTAAAGGCTTTGGATCGCCGGACGATCTGTCAAGCCTCTTCTTCATCCTCTGGAAGTTCTTTCCTAAGAATGTATGCAATGTATGGCACTGTCCAGTCGGGAGTGACGAACAAAACCTCCATGATCAAGTCGACCATGGCCGGGACTTGGACTACAGTCGGATCTATGGCACTCTTAGGCTGTGGGGGCTCTTCAGTGAAAGGATCTTCCTGAACTAATGGTGAGTGAATATGTTCCAAAAACACATTCCTGGGAATGGTCTCTCTCTTGGATCCTATCTTTGCCAATTCATCTGCAGCTTGATTTTTCAGTCGGGGTATATGGTGAAGCTCCAACCCCTCAAACTTTTTTTCCAACTTTCTTACTGTGTTGCAAGAACTAGTCATAGCCGGACTCCTGACATCCCACTCTTTCATTACTTGATTAACCACCAAATCTGAGTCACCGTAGACCATGAGGCGACGGACGCCGAGTGAAATGGCCATACGCAACCCATATAAAAGTGCTTCATATTCAACTTAATTGTTGGAGGAATTAAAATGAATCTGGAGAACATAGCTGAGCTTGTCCCCATGGGGGGATACCAATACCACCCCAGCACTGGAACCATTCAACATCTTGGAGCCATCGAAGAACATGGTCCAATGCTCCGAGTGAACTTGAGTCGGCAGTTGCTGCTCAATCCACTCGGCAAGGAAATCTGCAATTGCATGGGACTTGATAGCTTTCTTTGCCTCAAACTTGATATCCAATGGAAGGAGTTCAATCGCCTATTTTGCCACTCGACCAGTTGCATCTATGTTGTTCAAAATTTCAGATAATGGTGCATCGCTGACGACTGTAATGGAGTGATCAGAGAAATAGTGTGCAACCTTCTTCACGGTCATGTAGATTCCATAAACAAGCTTCTGATAATTCGGATATCTCTGCTTGGATGGACTCAATACTTCAGAAAGATAATACACTGGGCGCTGAACTTTATAGGCTTTTCCTTCTTCCTCCCGCTCAACCGTGAGTAATGTATTGACAACTTGTCCAGTGGCTGCAATGTAAAGTAGTAAAGGCTCTTTGCTGGTTGGTGCATCAAGCACCGGCTGGGTGGAAAGCAGGGCTTTGAGCTCTCCAAACGCTGCGTCAGCTTCATCAGTCCACTCAAATTTATCAGATTTCTTCATCAGGCAAAGATGTAATGCCTTTTCACCGAGACAGAAATGAATCGACTCAAGGCGGCCAAACAACCAATAAGCTTCTGAACGCCATGCACACGCATAGGGCGTTTCATTTGGAGGACAGCACCGACTTTCTCTGGGTTCGCGGCGATCCCCCATTCAGAAACTAGGAAACCGAGTAACTTTCCACCTGGGACTCCGAATGTGCACTTCGACGGATTAAGCTTGATATCATACCTTCTTAGGTTGGCAAAGGTTGCTGCGAGGTCGGTAAGCAGGTAGGAACCCTTACGCGACTTGACCACAATGTCATCCATATATGCTTCCACATTCCGACTGATTTGAGTGAGCAGGCACTTCTGAATCATCCTCATGAATGTGGCACCATCATTTTTGAGACCAAATGGCATGGTGACATAGCAAAAGCACCCGAATGGGGTGATGAAAGCCGTTTTTATTTCATTGGGTCCATACAGTCGGATCTGATGATACCCGGAATATGCGTCTAGAAAGGACAAGCGCTCACACCCCGCAGTCGAGTCGACAATTTGATCGATGTGGGGAGAGGGAAATGATATTTCGGGTAGGCCCGATTGATATGCTTGAAATCGATGCACATACGAAGTGAATCGTCCTTCTTAGGGACCATGACCACATTGGCAAGCCACTCGGAGGGGTAGATCTCCCGGATGAACTCTGCTGCTAGGAGCCGAGCCACTTCCTCGCCAATTGCTTTTCTTTTCTGCATGACGGACTGTCGAAGATGCTCCTTGACAGGTTTGGCCTTCAGATCAACTCGCAAACGGTGCTCAGCCAGTCCCCTTGGTACACCTGGCATGTCAGAAGGTTTCCATGCAAAGATGTCCTATTTCTCACGGAGGAACTGGATGAGCGCTTCTTCGTATTTGCTATCGAGTGTTGTTGAGATATGAGTCGGTGCAACATTGGGATCGGTCGGGTGAATATGAATCGGCTTTGTTTCTCCAGACGACTGGAATGCAGAATCTATGGCAGGCTTCTTGGCTCGCAACAAATCAGTTGGATCTACATTTTTCTGATACTCTTGAAATTCAACTGCTGCCATTTGTGCATCGACAATTTTAGAACCCTTCTGGAAGCATTCCTCTGCTTTCTGCCGATTGCTAGTGACTGTGATCACTCCTCTAGGGCCAGGCATCTTCAGCTTGAGGTACACGTAACATGGCCGAGCCATAAAACGTGCATAAGCAGGCCTACCCAGAATAGCATGATAAGCACTCTGGAAATCCACTACTTCAAATGTCAACTTTTCCTTGCGGTAATTCTTGGAATCACCGAAAACTATGTCAAGGGCGATCTGGCCGATTGATTCGGCTTTCTTTCCAGGGATAACGCCATGAAAACTCATATTGCTATCGCTAAGCTTGGACATCGGAATGCCCATCCCTTTTAATGTTTCAGCATAAAGGATATTCAGGCCGCTACCACCATCCATTAGCAATTTGGTCAGTCGAGTGTCTTCAACAACTGGGTCGACCACCAACGCTTGCCTCCTAGGAGTGGCTATATGCACCGGGTGATTAGACTGGTCGAATGTGATGGCTGTTTGTGACCATTTCAGGTATGTCGTCGTTGCCGGAGCAACCATATTTACTTCCCTGTTGATAACTTTCAATCGACTCTTGCTCTCAACATCAGCAAAAATCACCTGCGTGGAATTAGCCTTAGGATAACCATCGTCTTCCTCATTGTCTTCGTCCTTGTCCAACTCCTTTTCCTTTTCACTGGGTTGTTTCTCTCGGAATTGCTGGATCAGGAGTCGACATTGCCGAGTGGTGTCTTAGGATAAATCAGATTACCCTCTTCATCCTTCTTCATATGAATGTGACATGGTAAATCCAACACATCATTTCCCACTTGATCTTTTATCTTCTTAGGGGTCCAGCCCTTAGGTTTTCCTTTAAACTTTCCTTGAACTACTGATGCAGTTTCACCAGGCGCTGCAAGTTCAGCCTTACGTTTCTGTTTCCGATTGGAATTGCCTCCACCGGCGTCCTGGACGACTAGTTTACCCTTTCCACTTCAGAGTTGATCCTCTTCTTCTCCGTTAGCGTACCGAGTGGCTATTTCCATCATCCGAGTCAGAGATATATCTCCAGTCCGACCGAACTTCAGGACCAGCTCTCTATATTTAACGCCTTCCTTGAAGGCACACACTGCTTGGTGCTCAGATACATTTTCCACTGTGTGATGCAAATTGGTCCACCTCTGAATGTAATCCCTTAGAGTTTCACTCGGTTTTTGTACGCAATGCTGCAATTCTGTTAATCCTGTTGGTCGCTTGCAAGTCCCCTCAAAAGTCATGACGAACACTCGGGCAAGCTCCTCCCAACTGAATATACTGCGAGGGGCTAACTGAGTCAACCACGCCCTGGCTGATCCTTCCAACATCAGAGGAAGATGCTTCATGGCCACCTCATCATTACCGCCACAAATCTACACAGCCACTCGGTAATCCTCAAGCCAAGTGTCAGGCTTGGACTCTCCAGTGAACTTGCTGACTCCAGTCGCCAACCTGAAGTTGGGAGGAATCACTTTAGCCCTGATGGCTCTGCTGAAACATTCGGGATCCGAAACATGAACTCTGCTACTAGTCGGACGGTCTCTGTCAAGGCCCTCCCTATGCGCTCTGTTCCGGTTGATTAGATCTTGAACAAGAATAGATCTCACATCAAAGCCTGGCTCTCTTGGGTCGGACGGTACTCTGTGCTCGCCACCGTAAGGGCGTCTGCCATCATATTGCTGAGGCACATATGATCCACTCGGAGCAGGAGGTGTGGGCAATCGATGACGGTCATCATGGCCGAGTTGGTGATCACGCTGCCCATGGTTCCTATACTGATCCTGCTGATGCCCACGATCTTCATGCTGCAGGGGTGATCTAGGGCTGTGGGCCAACTGAACTATATCCGTCATCACGGACCTACTATGAATCCTATTCCACGACTGAGACACTGGTGTGTTCTATTCTCCTGCTGCCCGGAGTAAGGCCCGGATCTGCATCAAACCTCTACCAGCCTCCGACTAGGAAGGCTGAATTGATTCTGCTATACGGGCCGCAACTATGAGATTTTGAATTGGAGTGCAGTATACCTTAGGTTGAGGCGGAAAAGTTGTCGTCCACTGGACTCTGGGATTCGGTCCCGAGCACGCTCGTCGAGTGCATGCTGAAGGTTCTCCAGTCGAGTGCGCTCAGCCAAAGCCAGGCGCACCTCTTCCAAGGCCCGAGCCTTGGGGTTTCCCCAACGATGGGCATGTGGAGTGCATCCATGTTGCGGCGACAAAGTTCTTCTCTCTGTTGTGACGAGAGGGGTTCGGGACGGTACACCTCGTGAACGCGTGATTGATCGCGACCACCATCACCGCCATCGTCACGGCGGAAGCCAGGCGGACTACGTGGTCTGTCGACCATCAAGACATCAGTTGCAGGGTCGCTGCTATCGCACTCGGATGCGCTCTCGACGGAGCCAGTCGAACAGGCCGTAGAGAGTTTCGTTGGGCTCGATTGCCGCGACTTGATGGGTGGCCGACTGACGAGCCACCGCATGTTTCACCCACCACTGAAGCCGTGACCGATCGGATCACTTGCGACGGCGATCAGCGAGGAGTGAAGACACCACGGGAGTCGACCGATACTGGGTCGACGGCTGCCGGAGAAGGACGCCGTGTACGCACGTGCGAAAGTGCGTCGCCCCACGGATGAGGAGCGCCTCGATGTCAAGGGGAGCTTCCTGAAGCCAGGCGGAGTCATCTGTGACGAAGACGAGCATGCTGAGACAGATCTCACGGCCCTCAGCCAGTCCACCGCTGGAAACCATGATGATAGGGATCGGAAAAATTGCAACTTCACCAAAAAGTCGCAAAAACACCTGCCCCATGGTGGGCACCAACGGTCGTGGTCCTAAGACTGACAGTAGAATGGGGGGTAGGTATGACGAGGCAAGATCTCAGCTATGGTGAAGTTGTACACGCAATATTTACAAGTTCAGGCCCTTCACGATGGAAGTAAAAGCCCTACGTCTCGGTGCCCAGAGGCGATCAACTGGATTATATGCGTGTGGTGTTACAGGGGGTGCGAACCCTTGTGCCAGAGGAGGGGGTGGCTAATATAGAGTGCGCCAGGACCCCATCCATCCTCCATTACAAGGACTTCAATGTACATAAAAACGGGGCATTACTGATAATGCCAGCCATAAGTGCTATTATAATGATCTTAAATACTACGGAGTGAACGCCTGACCGTTGCTGTGCTGAGTGACTCCTGGTCTTCAGTAGGTCGAGTGGTTTCTTGTATGGTCGAGTGACATCAGGTAAGAGGGGTACCCGAGTGATATGGTTGGTTGAGTGGATTGCACTCGACGCCTTTCCTGGGTATTCCTTGTTGTCTCTTGGACTTCTTTGCCTCTAGGGTAGTGACCTTGGGTAGCGTGTATAGGTCAGGCCTGTGACCCTACCCTAGTGTTACGCCCAATATGCGACCCTATCCAAAAGGAACTCGAAGGTCCACCAAGGATAGACCCGCATATTGGAACACTTTTGCAAGGTGGATATCATTACATCAACATTACATAATAGATGGGGATACATACAAGAGGCATACAATGCCACACAAATACAACATCATCTTACATAAGAACACCATCCGACTACGGATGAAACACAAACAGAAGCTCAAACGACATCCACCCTGCTAGCCCAGGCTGCCGACCTGGAACCTATCCCCTGATCGAAGAAGAAGCAGAAGAAGAACTCCAAAACAAGCAAACATCACTCTCGCCATGATCATCGTGATAACCTGTACACAAGAATCGTTGTTGTAGTAATCAGTGAGCCACGAGGACTCAAAGAATCCCATTACCATGGGTATCAAGACTAGCAAAGCTTAATGGGAAAGGAAGGGGTAAAGTGGTGAGGTTGCAGCAGCGACTAAGCATATATGGTGGCTAACATACGCAAATAAGAGTGGGAAGAGAAGCAAAGGAACGGTCGTGAAGCTAGCAATGATCAAGAGGTGATCCTGAACTCCTACTTACGTCAAATATAACCGAGAAACTGTGTTCACTTCCCGGACTCCGCCGAGAAGAGACCATCACGGCTACACACACGGTTGATGCATTTTAATTTGGATCTGGTGTCAAGTTATCTACAACCGGACATTAACAAATTCCCATCTGCCACATAACCGCGGGCACGGCTCTCGAAAGTTTATACCCTGCAGGGGTGTCCCAAGTTAGCCCATGATAAGCTCTCGCGATCAACGAAGGATATACCTTCTCCCAGAAGACTGATCGCCTCGGAATCCCGTTTACAAGACATTTCGACAATGGTAAAACAAGACCAGCAAAGCCGCCCGATCGCGCGACAATCCCGATAGGAGCTGCACATATCTCGCTCTCGGCAACACGGATAGGTCACCCTCGAGTAAAACCAGCCCTCGGTTTGCCCGAGGTGGCCCCGCAGTCTGCCCGGTTCGGACCAACACTTAGACAAGCACTGGCCCGGGGGGGGGGCTAAAATAAAGATGACCCTTGGGTTAATTACTCCCAAGGAAAAGGTAGGTGGTTGTGAGGCAAATGGTAAAACCAAGTTGGGCTTTGCTGGAGGAGTTTTATTCAAAGCGAACTGTCAGGGGGGTCCCATAAATCACCCGACCGCGTAAGGAACGCAAAATCCGGGAACATAACACCGTTATGACGGAAACTAGGGCGGCAAGAGTGGAATAAAACACCAGGCATAAGGCCGAGCCTTCCACCCTTTACCAAGTATATAGACGCATGAATAATATAAGAGATATTGTGATATCCCAACATAAACCCTGTCCACCATGGAGCAATCTTCAACTTCACCTGCAACTAGCAACTCTATAAGAGGGGCTGAGCAAAGCGGTAACATAGCGAAGCAACAGTTTGCTAGGAAGGGTGTCAAAGGTTAGAGGCTCATGGCAATTTGGGAGGCTTGAAGACCAAATGATAGGTAAAGCAGCAAAGCGATAGAACGAAGCAACTAACATAGCAATGATAGTAGTGAGATCCAGGGTAGCGGTCATCTTGCCTGAAATCCCACTAGGAAGAATAACAAGTCCATGAAGAAGATGAAGCCACGTAGACGAACCAAGCGTAGACGAACGAATCCTCACGATCGCAACGAAACGGGAACTATCGAGAAGAAGCACACAACATGGTAAACACACCACACATAGACAAGACAATGATGCACAACAAGCACGATGCATGACAAAGCTAGATGAGGCTACTCATGGTAAGAGATGATGCATACTAGAGCAACACATCACGGCAAGTTTAAATGAGGCCGGAAACAACATATAACAATTCCGGTAAGTCCTCATATGCATATTTCGAAATTGGTCCAGAACTGAATAAACCTTATGTACAAGTTGTTAAACAGCAAGTTAAGATGCACCAAGATGATCTACACGAAATTCTAGTCAAGTTACATATAAAGTTCATTAGATTCGGAGCTACGGCCTAGAAGATATGAGCAAAACAAGTTAAACATGGCATTGATGCAAAACGCACCCAAACATCATGCAAACACACCAAAACAAGGATGCAACATGATAATATGAAGCTACATGCAAAATCAAGCAAGTTTCATATAGAGCACACTCAAAACGGAGCAACGGTTCAACACATACACTATACAAAGCATAACAACAATCTGTCCATAACAGCAACTAGGCATATTGCAAGCATCAAAACAACATGCTACAGCACCCCAAAATAATAACAAAAGGCATGGGCCTGAAGTACAGGTAAAGCATGACAAAACATGAACACTGAGCTATCACCAGAAACAACTAGAACATGCTCAAAAAGACATGGAAAGATTGCAAATAATAACAGTTTCTGACTTTAGCAGAAATAACATCAGGTTGCAATGTTTAGAGCTATCAAACAACATGTTACAGGAAGCTATCATGGCAAACAAAGGCATGGCATGGTACTATTAATGCATATAACAAGAGTCCCTTACTGACCATTAGCCAAAAAGGCACAGAAAATATGATGGCACCCATGTAAACACGGCAAGTTATATGACAGATTCATACATGGCAGGAACAACAATAAGTAGGCATGTTGGTGAGATTGAACCACTCACCACAGAGAAATACATAGCATGGCAAGGCAACCAACAGTAAGAAGACATGTATATGAAGCTAAGCATGGCAAGAGCAAGTTCATAGGGTGCATGGATCACTAGAAAACAATCATCGAAACATTGAAGTTAATGTTAACAGGCTGACAGCAACATCATTTAGCAAACTTTGGAGCAAGAAAACAACAAGCTACAATAGTCTATAAATGCAACCAGGGGCATGAATGGATAGAGCATAACATGTATAACAAAACATCCTTAGTGAACATCTCTAGAATAATGCACGAAATGACTTGTAGCAGCAGGTTTACATAGCAACAAAATATAACAGAATCTGTCTAGCAAAACACCAACAGCAAGTACCCTCCTTAACAAGCTCGATGCACTCAGCACACAACTCACAAAAATACATGGGTAGCACCACTGGAAATATGGCATATCATAGATCAAAACACATGTAGAGCTCACACTCATAGGATGCACACATCAAACATGGCAAAAATGACAAATGAGCATGTTATAACAGTTTCAGCAGATTAACATCAACATGCACTCTTCCAACAGAATTTCGGGCATCAAGATGAGCTCAAATGAAAATGATGCAATGGAACTAAATGAAGTACTCGTCGAGGCGAACAAACTGACATATTACACGCACGAAACGGAGCAGCATGCACAGAGTTATGATGCGATGAACATGGCATGATAATATAAAAAATCTGGGACTTAGTGGAATTTCGGGGTCAACCTCGGGCTTGCACGGATAACGAGGTTCGCCGGAGGGCTCGCCAGAGAAGACGGGGAAGGCGCCGGGGAGGGCCGGAGATGGCGGGGACGATGACGGGACGATGCGGGCGGCGCGGATCGGGGCCGGGGAGGGCCGGATCCGGCGGCGGCGGAGACGGGTCGCCGGAGAAGGCGGCTCGGCGCAGAATCGCGCGCGGCTCCGGCGCTGGAGCCGAGAAGGCGCGGGTGGCCGGCAGGCGCCGCGAGGCGCACGGCCACGGATGTGGGGCGGCGGCTTGGGTCGCCGGCGGGAGGAGCAGGGCGGCGCGGCTGGCGCAGATCCGGCGGAGGGCGGACGGCGAGGCGCCGACGGCGGCGCGGCGGCGGGAGATTGGGCGCAGGGCGGAGGAGCGAGGCGGCGCGGGCGGCGCTGGCTCGGGCGGGCCAGACCTGGCCCGGCTCTGCGGCGGCGGGTGCGGTGGCTGGCGGCGGAGAGGCCACGTGGCGCGTGGGGATTAGCTGGCTTGGCGGCGCTGGCTTGCTTCGTCCGGGACGGACATGTCCGGCGGCGAGAGAGGAAAAGATCTAGGGTTTGCACCGCGAATTTGGAGGGGAAGGCACCTATTTATATAGGTGGAGGGAGCTAGGAGAGTCCAAATGAGGAGCGGTTTTCGGCCACGCGATCGTGATCGAACGACCGAGAGCATGGAGGGGAGTTTGCTGGGTTTTGGGCCACTTTGGAAGGGGTGTTGGGCTGCAACAAAAGAGGGCTTTGCAGTTACCCGGTTAACCGTTGGAGTACCAAACGACCTCCAAATGGCACGAAACTTGACAAGCGGTCTACCGATGGTGTACCAAGGCCACTTGGAAAACCTCGGACCATTCCGAGAATGTTTAATACCCGCTCACAATGAAAGACAAAAG
This sequence comes from Aegilops speltoides, assembly GCA_021437245.1. Lineage (NCBI taxonomy): Eukaryota > Viridiplantae > Streptophyta > Magnoliopsida > Poales > Poaceae > Aegilops > Aegilops speltoides. The sequence goes on from CM038142.1 coordinate 237,522,566, forward strand.
GGGGACGCCGGATGACATAGGAGTGCCGGATCGCGAAACCGACAACGGGGAAAATGCTCGGATGCATGAGACGAACACGTATGCAAAATGAAGTTCACATGATGACATGATAAAATGCAACACGCAAGCAAATGACATGGCAACGACGGCGAATAACCTGCAGACACCTGGCGCATCGAATCCAGGGCGTTACAACACTCCTCCACTAACAAGAGATCTCGTCCCGAGATCTTAGGACCGAGACGGAAGGGAAAAGGGATGAGGTGAAACAAGAACTGAAGAGAAGAAGAAAAGAATCGAGAACACTCGAGAAGAAGAGAGGAGCGACAAGAATGACGGGAATCAAAAGCTCAACGAACAAGGTAGACTCTGAAGCCACTCCGGTAACAAAAGAATGACTAGATAAAATTGAAGGATGAAAGAATAAGATGAGCTTTGCGATGATTAGATGGAGGTTCCGACGAAATGGCCGAGGAAATTTGAACTCCGGAAAAGAAAAGATGAAAACACTTGGAAGTAGAATTTATTCATCAAGAACAAACTCCGAAGGAAGGATTACTCACTTGGAGGAAATAAGAATAAGATTTATTGTATGCTTATCCTTCATCAAATTAAATTGATGACAATGGATTTTGCATACTACTTATTCTTCTTGAAAAAGAATTGAGAAGTGACATATCGCAAACTTGAGAAGGTCTTCGTGAACCACCGGTAGGATTGAAAAGAATGAATGGGTTAATATGATAAACAAGGAAAAGAATCTGAAAGAACCACCGTAAGAATTCAAAATGACTGATGAAAGAGAATGAATCACCGGGAAGAATTAGAAGACAAATATGCTTGAGGGGATTTAAATGCAAAAGAACAAAGAGAACATGAGCTGATTAAAGAACACTTGAACGAAGCACCGAGATAAATAGAGAATGATAACTAGAATGATGGACTCCGGTAAAAAGCAATGGGAAAACAACTTCTGACATACTCCGGATGGGTAAGAAAGAATATCGGACAAACGGAATAATTCGAGAGGATAACATGAAGCTAGAACCGCGGAACTTCGAGAGAACGGGCAAGATTTAGAGGAAAAACTCTTCTTCGATCTTCAAAGCTGAGAATGACGACAAGAAACACCACCGAAATTACTGAGATACTCCGGGAGAATGAAAAGCGAAGAGGTTGAGGCAACCATGAAAATGATTTGACAGAGATCTTGGAAAAGCATCTGACTGATGAAATTCATCCTTACATCACACTTGAAAAGAATTGAGAATAGCTCCGGGGGAATTAGAAGAGTCAGGTAAGATCCTGGGAAAAGACCTGTGGGTTAGGGCCCACTGAAAAGGAACACCGTTGAAATGATTTTAAAGAGAGATTGCACCGGTTGAATTAAATGGCTTGAATGAGATAACAATCTCCAAATAGCTTGAACGGATTAAGAATGGAAACATAGATCTTCTGAGATTTCTTCTGAACTCCGGAATGATAAACTGGCGAGAGGTGAACGAGCAGGGAAAACACTTGATCCGAGGAAAAGAATATGATCAACACCGAAAAACTTGAATTGATTCCACCGGAAAAGAGATGAAGAATGTTAACAAAAGTGAATTCACCGGTTGAAATAATTGAGGGAAGACTGAAGAGGCTCCGCACGAATGAAATAGATGGTCGAGAGAGAGTCAGGCTTCGGGAAGAAGAGGGTGGGAGGGCGGGAAAACAAAGGCAACTTGGAAAGGGAATCGACGAGTATCTTGAAGAGAAAACACCGGTTGAAATCATTGAGGAAAGAAAGCAAAGACTTCGCACGAGTAGGATGGGTACTCGATTACAGACTCCGGTTCCGAGAGGAAGAAGGGTGGGCGGGAGGGAAAAGATGTAACGCCCTCGATGCGGCTATATCTCCCACGTGTCGAAGCACGACTTAGAGGCATAACCGCATTGAAAGCAATGTCGCAAGTGAGGTAATCTTCGCACAATCCATGTAATACATAAGGAAAAGGTACATAGTTGGCTTACAATGCCACTTCACACAATTACATGAATAAAGCATTACATCATCCAGATACAATCAAGGTCCGACTACGGAACCAAAATAAAAGAAGAACCCCAAATGCGACATTAAATCCTCGATCGCTAACTGGCTCCACTACTAATCGTCTCGAAAGGAAACATAGTATCGACCAAGGGCCTCATCATATTCCCACTTCAGCTCGATTAGGCCATCTGCTACCGGCATCACCGTACTGCATCTGCTTTTGGTAGAATCAGGAGCCACAGGACTCAACAATCTCACACCATGAGATCAAAACTATTTAAGCTTAAGGGAAGGCTGGTGTCAAAAGGAGGAGCTGCTGCAAGCGACTTAGCATATATGGTGGCTACATCGCAAAAGAGAGCGAGAAGAGAAGCAAGGCGCGGTCGTGAAGCTATTAGCGATTAAGAAGTGATCCCGACTACTTACGTCAAGCATAACTCCAACACCGTGTTCACTTCCGGACTCCGCGAGAAGAGACCATCACGGTTACAAACACGGTTGATGTATTTTAATTAAGGTCAACTTCGGTTTTCTACAACCGACATTAACAAATTCCCATCTGCCTCATAACCATGGGCACGGCTTTGAAAGATTATACCTGCAGGGTGTCCCAACTTAGCCCATAACAAGCTCTCACGGTCAACGAAGGAATAAACCTTCACCCAAGACACACCGATCGACTCGGTATCCCGTACATCAAGACATCTCGACAATGGTAAAACTAAACCAGCAAGACCTCCCATTGCCGACAAATCCCGATAGGAGCTGCACATATCTCGTTCTCGGGGCACACCGGATGAGCCGACATCGGGTTGGCATAGACCCTGGTTGCCCAAGGGCGCCGGACATCGCTTCGAGTTGGACCAACACTCGAAGGAGCACCGCCCGGGGCTAAAATAAAGATGACCCTCGGCTCGCGAAACCCAAGGGAAAAAGGGGTATAGGTGGCAAATGGTAAAACCAAGGTTGGGCCTTGCTGGAGGAGTTTTATTCAAAGCGAATTGTCAAGGGGGTCCCATAAATCACCCGACCGCGTAAGGAACGCAAAATCAAGGAACATAACACCGGTATGACGGAAACTAGGGTGGCAAGAGTGGAACAAAACACCGGGCATAAGGCCGAGCCTTCCACCCTTTACCAAGTATATAGATGCATTAATTAAAACAATAGATATTGTGATATCCCAAAATAACCATGTTCCAACAAGGAACAAACTTCATCTTCACCTGCAACTAACAACGCTAGAAGAGGGGCTGAGCAAAGCGGTAACATAGCCAAACAACGGTTTGCTAGGAAATGGGTGGTTAGAGGTTGACATGGCAATATGGGTGACATGATATGGCAAGTGGTAGGTATCGCAACATAGGCATAGCAAAAGAGCGAGCATCTAGCAAGCAAAGATAGAAGTGATTTCGAAGGTATGGTCATCTTGCTCAGAAGGTTCTCGAGTTGTCGAAGGTCGGATCCTCGTAGTCGTTCTCAACAGGCTCCTCGCTCACGTACTCTTCTCCCGGCTCTACCCAAAGCAAGAACACAAGCAACGGAACCACAATCAAACAAGGAACAATGCACAAGCAATATGATGCAATACATGACATGCTATGCGAGATGTGATATGCAATGCATATGTGTGCTCCGGAAGGAAAATGATGAACCGGGCATCAACTTGGCAAACCAAGTATGCCGCTGGAAAGAAGGAGTGATTTCGGTGGAAATCGATATAAAGATCACCGGAATCGGATGCACGGTTTGCAAATGACAAGCAAAACAAGAATGACGCAAATCTGCGTTTAACAGCCCGATGCTACTTAGCACGCAACACGAAACTATGCTACAGCACCCCAACATAAAAACAACACATATGGCAGCGAACTACAGGAGATGCTTAACAATAGAGGAACACTGAGCTACGGCTAAATCACATCATAACATGTTCAAAAAAGCATGGTGAAAGTGCTCAAAATATCAGGTTCTCAGACTTGGTGAAAATACTAACATGGCAGGAATTTACATCAGGAAGGCATGTTTAGAGCAAGCAAACAACATGCTACAGGAACTTATAATAGCAAAGCAAGGCATGACATGATTCTACTCAAAGCATATTTCAATGGTCCCTTACTGACCATAAGCCAAAAAGGAATCTAAGAAATGATGGCACCCATGTAAACATTGCAAGTTTTATTACAGATTTCAGACTTAGTGAAATATCAGGACATGGCAAAAACAGATTCAACATGGCATGTTCGTGAGCTCGATGCACTCACTACAGAGCATCTCAAGATAAACTAAGCATACACCCATCAAGAAGACATGGCATAGGAGCTATACATGGCAAGAACAACATCATAGCATACACGGATCAACTACACCGACCTCGTGAAAATTGAATCTCATGCAAACAGTCTGCCAGGAAACATTTTCAAGCAAAAGTAGAGCACGAAAATGACATGCTAGACTACTCCATAAATACCAACAAAGGCATGGATGGATATAGCAAATCCATATGTTCAAAACACCCTTACTGATCATGCTCAAAAAGGGCATGGATCTCTCTGAAACAACATGAACATATGGCATAAAATTAACAGCAGGACAAGACTTAGTGAAAACACTAAGTCTCTGAAATCAGTAACAACATCATCCCTACTTTGCATGCTTGTTCTAGTCAACACATAGCTCACAAAAATACATGGAAAACACCCCTGGAAAGATGGCATGGCAATGTTCAACTCACATGTAGGAATCAAGTTCATAGGGTGCACACATAATTCATGGCAAAAATGACAAAAGAGCTCGAACTGATAAGATTCTGAAACTAACGATCTGAAGCCATCTCCCAACAGCATTTCGGGCATCAAGATGAGCTCAAATGCAAATGATGCAATGGAATGAAATGATGTACTCGTCGAGGCGAACAATTTGACATATTATACGCCCAAAACGGAGCCACGGTTGCGCAGATGTAATGCGTTGAAAATGCCACGAAATTACTCACAGACAAAATACTTAGAGAAAATAACGAGGGGGAAGAGGGTCAACCTGCCCGATCCAGATCGGATCTGGCCGGCGTTGGGGCGACGGCGGCCGGAGAAGGAGGTCGCCGGCGGGTCCTGCCCGGCGGCGGGAAGGACGACGGCGGGGCCAGCGGGCGGCGTGCCCGGCGGCGGCGGCCAGGCGCATGGATGCGGCAGCATGGCGCGGCGGAGCGGGGCGCGGCGACGGCGCATGCGGCACGGCGCGGAGGCGGGCGCGCGGCGGCGGCATGGCGGCGGCAAGGCAAGGCCGGCCGGAGGCGGAGCGCGGCGCGGCGGCGGCCGACGGAGGCGCGGGCGCGCCCGGCGCGGCGCGGCCGGGCGCGCTGGCGCGGAGGGCCGGGCGGCGGGCTCGGCGGGCGGGCGGCGGTGGCGGGTGCCACGTGTCGCGCCCTGGTTCGCTGGGCGGCGGCGGCGCGGACGCTGTCCGCCCGATCCGGACGTGTCCGCGGCGGCGAGGAGCGGGCTAGGGTTTTGGGTGGTTTGGACCCGGATTTCGGGGAGGGTGTATTTAAAGAGGTAGAGGGAGCTAGGAGTGTCCAAATGAGGTGTAGCTTTCCACACGATCGTGATCGAACGACCGAGGGCATGGAGGGAGTTAGATGGGTTATTGGGCTGTTTTGGAGGGTGTTGGGCTGCAACTTAAAAGAGGCCTTTGCGAGGGCGCGGTTAACTGTTGAGTACCAAACGAACTCCAAATGACCCGAAACTTGACAGTGGTCTACCGGTGCTATACCAGGCCACTTGGCAAGGCTCGGTCCATTCCGAGAATGTTCAACACCCGCACACGGAAAAAGAACAAGAGGGGACGCCGGGAACATAGGAGTGCCGGATTGCAAAACGCAGACAACGGGAATATGCTCGGAATCATGAGACTAACACGTATGCAAATGAGATGCACATGATGACATGATATGAGATGCATGACATGAACAAAATGCAAAATGAAAACAAAACCCAACCACGGAGGGAATATCATAGCACATATCCGAAAATGGCAAGAGTTGGAGTTACAAATATGGAAAGATACATCCGGGTGTTACAACACTCCACCACTACAAGAGGATCTCGCCCCGAGATCTACGACCGAAAGAACTCCGGATATTCGAACGGAGGTGATCCTCGCGCTCCCGTGTGGCTTCTCGGTCGGAATGGTGTGACCACTTCACTTTTAGGAATTTGATTGACTTGTTGCGAGTCTTGCGCTCGGTTTCTTCAAGAATAGCAACGGGTGCTCATGATAAGAGAGATCTTCTTGGAGGTCAATTTCTTCAAAGTTGATAGTGCGCCAGAATCTTGAAGCACTTATGAGCTGTGACACGTGAAACACATCGCACGCTTGCAAAGTTGAATGGAAGCTCGTTGATAGGCGAGATCGCCTCTTTTGCCAATGATCTTGAAAGGACCCACATATCTAGGGGCAAGCTTCCTTTGATACCGGGCGGCGAGTGCCTTTCATTGGAGAGACGCGAGGTAGACATGGTCTCCGATTTCAAAAGCCACATCATGGTGCTTGTCATCATAATAGCCCTTCCGCGCGATTATGCGGCTTTAAGATTCTCACGAATGACTTTGCACATTTCTTTGGCTTCGTGATCAAGTCGTTGCCAAGAAGTTGGCGCTCACCTGTCTCGACCAATTGAGAGGAGTACGGCACTTTCGCCATATAGAATTTCGAATGGGGCCTTGCCCAACTCGCTGGAAGCTGTTGTTGTAGGAGAACTCGGCATATGGGAGACACTCTTCCCACTTCATGCCAAAGAAATGACACAAGCCCCGAGCATATCTTCAAGGATTTGATTGACTCGCTCGACTTGGCCACTAGTTTGAGGATGGAAAGCTGTCTTTGAAACGAATGTTGGTGCCCATGGCCTTCTCAAAAGAATCCTTAACTTAGAAGTGAAGATGCTTCCACGGTCCAAGAGATCAATTGCGAATACCGTGCAAGGAGACAATTCGAGGTGTATAGCTCGCCACCGAGCTGCTGTGATAGATTCTTTGACAGAAGAAAATGAGCCACTTTAGTAAGCTTGTCAATGACAACGAAGATAGCATCATTTCCACGCTTGGACTTTGGAAAACCAATCACGAAGTCCATCTCGATATGATCAAACTTCCATTCGGAATAGCAAGAGGTTGGAGGAGACCAGCTGGTCTTTGGTGTTCTGCTTTCACTCTTCTGCAGACATCACATTCATTCACGAATTGAGCAATTTCTCGCTTCATTCGAGTCCACCAATACGATCGCTTGAGGTCATGGCACATCTTCGTACTTCCGGATGAATGGATAGGAGGAATTGTGTGCCTCATTCATGATGACTTTTCTCGGATCGCCTTTAGGAACCACAATACGATCCTCAAGAAAAGAGTGTCTTTGTCATCCAAGCGATAGCACTTGTATTTGGAAATGCCCTTGTCAATACCACGCTTCACCTTCTTCACCATGGCATCCGAAGTTGAGCCTCACGAATTTGATCTTCCAAAGTAGGAGAGACTATGAGGTTGGCAAGAAATCCTTGAGGAACAACTTGAAGATTCAGCTTGCAAAAGCTTCACAAAGATCCGGTTGGAAGGGCTTGAGAATTAAGTCAAGGTTGCAATAAGCCTTTCTGCTCAAGGCATCTGCAATCACATTCGCCTTGCCAGGAGTATATTCAATACTTGGATTGTACTCTTGAATCATTTCAACCCATCGAGTTTGCCTGAGGTTGAGGTTTGGTTGAGTGAAGATATACTTGAGACTCTTGTGATCGGTGAAAATGTCCACTTTCCTTCCCAACAAGAGATGTCTCCATGTTATCAATGCATGGACAATCGCCGCCAACTCAAGATCGTGAGTGGGGTAGTTCTTTTCGTTGGGCTTCAATCAAGAGAGGTATAGGCCACAACTTTCTTCTCTTGCATTAACACAAAGACCGAGACCTTGCAAGGAAGCATCACGAAAACTTCAATGGCTTGGATTCATCAGAGGAGTCAAGACAGAGCTGTAACTAGCTTCTCTTTGAGGGTATTGAAAGCGACATCACACTCAAAGGCCCGCACATACTTGACATGCTTCGAGGAGGTTGGAAAGAGGCTTTGCAATCTTGGAGAAGTTCTCAACGAATCTTCGACAATAGCTTGCAAGACCGAGAAAATCATGGAGTCGCTTGACATTCCGAGGAGGTTCCCAATTCAGAATCAAGACACCTTCTCGGATTAACAGCGATGCCCTTGGCGGAGATGATATGACCAAGATAAAGAACTTCATCAAGCCAAAACTCACATTTGGAAAACTTCGCATAGAATTGATGTTCTCTCGAGCTTGTCGAGCACCAACCGCAAATGTTTGGCATGATCCTCGCTTGTTCTTGGAGAAGACCAAAATATCATCGAGATACACCAAGACGAAATCATTTGTGTAGGGGTTGAAGATAAAGTTCATCATGCGAGAGAAAGTTGGAGGAGCATTGACAAGGCGAAAGACATGACAAGATATTCATAAGAACCATAGCTTGTTCTCAATGCTTTGTTTGGGAATATCTTGTTCACGAATGCGAATCTGATGATAACCCATACGGAGGTCAAGCTTGGAGAATACTTGAGCACCTTTGAGTTGCTCGAATAGCTCATTGATGTTGGGAAGTGGATACTTGTTCTTGATTGTCTTCTTGTTCAATGGACGGTAATCAACGCAAAGTCGGTCCGTGCCATCCTTCTTCCGACAAAAGAACTCCACATCCCCATGGAGATGAACTCGGTCTGATCAAACCCAGACGCTCTTGTTCATCGAGCTGCTTCTTCAATTCTTTCAGCTCCTTGGGTCCAAGCTTGTAAGGACGCTTGCAAACGGGTTCAGTGCCAGGCTCAAGATCAATAACGAATTCGACTGGCCGATGAGGAGGCATACCCGGAAGCTCTTCTGGGAAGACATCTTGGTACTCACAAACGACTGGAATTTGAGAGATAGCATCCAACTCTCCCTTCTCATTGAGAGAAAACAACCGAATGGTATCATCACGAGCGGCATAGATGATAATATCCTCAGAAGGGTGTGTCAATTGAATTTCCCTGGCAGCACAATCAAGCTGAGCCTTGTGCTGAGAAAGCCAGTCCATCCCAAGAATAAGATCAATATCAGAGTCACCAAGGACAATTGGAGAAGACAGAAATCTATAGTCGCCCATCTTGATAGAGACATCCCGAACCATGGAGCTTATGCTCATGAATTTACCCGAGAGACAACTCGATAACGGTCTAGGCAAATCTTGAAAAAACATCTCATGCTTGGATGAAAAAGGTCTTGAGATGAAACTATGCGATGCACCAGTATCAAATAAGACTTTTGCAGGAATATCATTAACTGAGAGATTACCCATTATCACATCAGAAGAATCCTCCGCTTGCGCTGCATTCATCATGTTCACCTTGGCAGACTTGGGATTATGCTTGACCACTGCATTGCTTGAAGACCTCACAGGAGGAGGAGGAGGAAGGCGCCTTTGGTTATGGCATTTGTTCGCATAGTGACCTTTCTGCTGGCACTTGTTGCAGGTCACCTCTGAGAGCGGACGATGATAAGGAGCATTTGACCTTGGAGCTTGAGGCTGAGACTTGTTCTCGTAGCTTGGGTTGGGTGGGTGGGAAGATCCACGACCACCGAGTTCTTCTCACGATAAGGCCGATTTTAACGGAGGAGGAGGAAGGTAAAACTTTTGCTGCTTTGCTGCCACTTGAGAGGAAGACGAAGACTGAACTGCATCCCTGATTCTCTTCTTTGAAGCCTCACACTTGAGCTGAGCACCTTCTAGCTTGAGTGCCATATCATCCGGTGTGCCCTGAGAACAAGATATGTGCAGCTCCTATCGGGATTTGTCGGCACAGCGGGAGGTCTTGCTGGTTTAGTTTTACCATTGTCGAGATGTCTTGATGTACCGGGATACCGAGTCTGATCGGTGTGTCTTGGGTGAAGGTTTATTCCTTCGTTGACCGTGAGAGCTTGTTATGGGCTAAGTTGGGACACCCCTGCAGGGTATAATCTTTCGAAAGCCGTGCCCGCGGTTATGAGGCAGATGGGAATTTGTTAATGTCCGGTTGTAGAAAACCCGAAGTTGACCTTAATTAAAATACATCAACCGTGTTTGTAACCGTGATGGTCTCTTCTCGGCGGAGTCCGGGAAGTGAACACGGTGTTGGAGTTATGCTTGACGTAAGTAGTCAGGATCACTTCTTGATCGCTAATAGCTTCACGACCACGCCTTGCTTCTCTTCTCGCTCTCTTTTGCGATGTAGCCACCATATATGCTAATTAAACTAAGCAGCTCCTCCTTTTGACACCAGCCTTCCCTTAAGCTTAAATAGTTTTGATCTCGCTGGTGTGAGATTGTCGAGTCCTCGTGGCTCACGATTCTACCAAAACAGATGCAGGTACGGTGATGCCAGCACAGATGGCGCCAATCGAAATGAAGTGGGAATATGATGAGGCCCTTGGTCGATACTATGTTTCCTTTCCAGACGATTAGTAGTGGAGCCCAGTTAGAAGCGATCGATTTGTGTCGCATTTGGGGTTCTTCTTTATTTTGGTTCCGTAGTTGGACCTTGATTGTATCTGGATGATGTAATGCTTTATTCATGTAATTGTGTGAAGTGGCGACTGTAAGCCAACTATGTACCTTTTCCCTTATGTATTACATGGATTGTGCGAAGATTACCTCACTTGCGACATTGCTTTCAATGCGGTTATGCCTCTAAGTCGTGCTTCGACACGGGAGATATAGCCGCATCGAGGGCGTTCTAAGTTGGTATCGAGCCAGGTTGCCCAAGGGCGCCGGACATCGCCAGTTGGACCAAAGACTCGAAGGAGCACCGCCCGGGGCTAAAATAAAGATGACCCTCGGGCTCGCGAAACCCAAGGGAAAAAGGGGTATAGGTGGCAAATGGTAAAACCAAGGTTGGGCCTTCTTTGGAGGAGTTTTATTCAAAGCGAACTGTCAAGGGGTCCCATAAATCACCCGACCGCGTAAGGAACGCAAAATCAAGGAACATAACACCGTATGACGGAAACTAGGGTGGCAAGAGTGGAACAAAACACGGGCATAAGGCCGAGCCTTCCACCCTTTACCAAGTATATAGATGCATTAATTAAAACAATAGATATTGTGATATCCCAAAATAACCATGTTCCAACAAGGAACAAACTTCATCTTCACCTGCAACTAACAACGCTAGAAGAGGGGCTGAGCAAAGCGGTAACATAGCCAAACAACGGTTTGCTAGGACATGGGTGGTTAGAGGTTGACATGGCAATATGGGTGACATGATATGGCAAGTGGTAGGTATCGCAGCATAGGCATAGCAAAAGAGCGAGCATCTAGCAAGCAAAGATAGAAGTGATTTCGAAGGTATGGTCATCTTGCCTGTAAGGTTCTCAGAGTTGTCGAAGGCTGGATCCTAGTAGTCGTTCTCAACAGGCTCCTCGTTCACGTACTCGTCTCCCGGCTCTACCCAAAGCAAGAACACAAGCAACGGAACCACAATCAAACAAGGAACAATGCACAAGCAATATGATGCAATACATGACATGCTATGCGAGATGTGATATGCAATGCATATGTGTGCTCCGGAAGGAAAATGATGAACCGGGCATCAACTTGGCAAACCAAGTATGCCGCTGGAAAGAAGGAGTGATTTTGGTGGAAATCGATATAAAGATCACCGGAATCGGATGCACGGTTTGCAAATGACAAGCAAAACAAGAATGACGCAAATCTGCGTTTAACAGCCCGATGCTACTTAGCACGCAACACGAAACTATGCTACAGCACCCCAACATAAAAACAAAGCATATGGCAGCAAACTACAGGAGATGCTTAACAATAGAGGAACACTGAGCTACGGCTAAATCACATCATAACATGTTCAAACAAGCATGGTGAAAGTGCTCAAAATATCAGGTTCTCAGACTTGGTGAAAATACTAACATGGCAGGAATTTAAATCAGGAAAGCATGTTTAGAGCAAGCAAACAACATGCTACGGGAACTTATAATAGCAAAGCAAGGCATGACATGATTCTACTCAAAGCATATTTCAATAGTCCCTTACTGACCATAAGCCAAAAAGGACTCTAAGAAATGATGGCACCCATGTAAACATTGCAAGTTTTATTACAGATTTCAGACAGTGAAATATCAGGACATGGCAAAAACAGATTCAACATGGCATGTTCGTGAGCTCGATGCACTCACTACAGAGCATCTCAAGATAAACTAAGCATACACCCATCAAGAAGACATGGCATAGGAGCTATACATGGCAAGAACAACATCATAGCATACACGGATCAACTACACCGACCTCGTGAAAATTGAATCTCATGCAAACAGTCTGCCAGGAAACATTTTCAAGCAAAAGTAGAGCACGAAAATGACATGCTAGACTACTCCATAAATACCAACAAAGGCATGGATGGATAGAGCAAATCCATATGTTCAAAACACCCTTACTGATCATGCTCAAAAAGGGCATGGATCTCTCTGAAACAACATGAACATATGGCATAAAATTAACAGCAGGACAAGACTTAGTGAAAACACTAAGTCTCTGAAATCAGTAACAACATCATCCCTACTTTGCATGCTTGTTCTAGTCAACACATAGCTCACAAAAATACATGGAAAACACCCCTGGAAAGATGGCATGGCAATGTTCAACTCACATGTAGGAATCAAGTTCATAGGGTGCACACATAATTCATGGCAAAAATGACAAAAGAGCTCGAACTGATAAGATTCTGAAACTAACAATCTGAAGCCATCTTCCAACAGCATTTCTGGCATCAAGATGAGCTCAAGTGCAAATGATGCAATGGAATGAAATGATGTACTCGTCGAGACGAACAATTTGACATAATATACGCCCAAAACGGAGCCACGGTTGTGGAGATGTAATGCGTTGAAAATGCCACGAAATTACTCACAGACAAAATACTTAGAGAAAATAACGAGGGGGAAGAGGGTCAACCTGCCCAATCCAGATCGGATCTCGCCGGCGTTAGGACGGCGTCGGAGAAGGAGGTCGCCGGCGGAGTCTTGCCAATGGCGGGAAGGACGACGGCGGGGCGGGCGGGCGGCGTGTTCGGGCGGCGGGGTGGCGGCGGCGGCAAGGCATGGCAGGCGCGGCCTTGGCGGGCGCGGCGGGCGGCCGGCGGCGCGGCGGCGCGAGGCAGCGGCGGCGGCGGGGCGGGCGGCGGCAAGCGCTATGGGCGGCCGAGGCGGAGCGCATGCGCGGCGGCGTACGACGGAGGCCTTGGCGCGTGTGCGCTGGCGCGGAGGGCTTGGGGCAGGCTTTTGGGGGCGGGCGGCGCATGTGGCGGGTGCCACTTGTCGCACTCTGTTCGCCGGGCGGCGGCGGCGCTGACGCTGTCCGCCCGATCCGGACGTGTCCGTGGCGGAGGAGCGGCTAGGGTTTTGGGTGGTTTGGACCCGGATTTGGGGAGGGTGTATTTATAGAGGTAGAGGGAGCTAGGAGTGTCCAAATGAGGTGTAGTTTTCGCCACACGATCGTGATCGAACGACCGAGGGCATGGAGGGAGTTAGATGGGTTATTGGGCTGTTTTGGAGGGTGTTGGGCTGCAACTTAAAAGAGGCCTTTGCGAGGGCGCCGTTAACCGCTGGAGTACCAAACGAACTCCAAATGACCCGAAACTTGACAGTGGTCTACCGGTGCTATACCAGGCCACTTGGCAAGGCTCGGTCCATTCCGAGAATGTTCAACACCCGCACACGGAAAAAGGACAAGAGGGGACGCCGGGAACATAGGAGTGCCGGATTGCAAAACGGACAACGGGGAATATGCTCGGAATCATGAGACGAACGCGTATGCAAATGAGATGCACATGATGACATGATATGAGATGCATGACATGAACAAAATGCAAAATGAAAACAAAACCCAACCACGGAGGGAATATCATAGCACATATCCGAAAATGGCAAGAGTTGGAGTTACAAATATGGAAAGATACATCCGGGGTGTTACAAAAGAAAACAACTAAGGATTGAACTCAGAGATGAAGAGACTCGAGTCAACTTGACGAGAAATGCACCGGACGAAAAGAGCTGAGGAACAACGACCAGAAAACCAACTGCGTGAGCCTAAAGAAGATTTGAAAGGGAAGAGAAGTAATTCAGAACACCTACGTCAAGATTCCTTACCAGAGCGACGAAGGGGCTGAGGAGTAAAAAGAATTCCTACTCTCCGATATATATAATCCTAAGACTCAAAATAGTTTTCTTCTAGACTCAACAATGGCCAAACTACACGATCAATCAAGGGGCCTCCTAAGGTCGGTCGAGGCTCTGATACCAACTTGTCACGCCCAATATGCGAACCTATCCAAAAGGAACTCGAAGGTCCCACCAAGGATAGACCCGCATATTGGAACGCTTTTGCAAGGTGGATATCATTACATCAACATTACATAATAGATGGGGATACATACAAGAGGCATACAATGCCACACAAATACAACATCATCTTACATAAGAACACCATCCGACTATGGATGAAACACAAACAGAAGCTCAAACGACATCCACCCTGCTAGCCCAGTGCTGCCGACCGGAACCTATCCCCGATCGAAGAAGAAGCAGAAGAAGAACTCCAAAACAAGCAAACATCGCTCTCGCGTCATGATCATCGCATAACCTGTACCTGCAACTATTGTTGTAGTAATCTGTGAGCCACGAGGACTCAGCAATCCCTTTACCGTGGGTATCAAGACTATCAAAGCTTAATGGGAAAGCAAGGGGTAAAGTGGTGAGGTTGCAGCAGCGACTAAGCATATATGGTGGCTAACATACGCAAATAAGAGCGGGAAGAGAAGCAAAGGAATGGTCGTGAAGCTAGCAATGATCAAGAGGTGATCCGTAACCTGCAGACATGAGAGCATGGAGGGGAGTTTGCTGGGTTTTGGGCCACTTTGGAAGGGGTGTTGGGCTGCAACAAAAGAGGGCTTTGCGGTTACCAGGTTAACCGTTGGAGTACCAAACGACCTCCAAATGGCACGAAACTTGACAAGCAGTCTACCGATGGTGTACCAAGGCCACTTGGCAAACCTCGGGCCATTCCGAGAAAGTTTAATACCCGCTCACAATGAAAGACAAAAGGGGGACACCGAATGACATAGGAGTGCCGGATCGCGAAATGGACAACGGGGACAATGCTCGGATGCATGAGACGAACACGTATGCAAAATGAAGTGGACATGATGACATGATAAAATGCAACACGCAAGCAAATGACATGGCAACGACGGCGAATAACCTGCAGACACGTGGCGCATCGAATCTGGGGCGTTACACCTAGGTTCGTATCCTCATCAATGCATGCGGCTGAAATTGTCGGATTTCGGGTTCCGGCAGACCCTTGAGGTTCGAACACTGGGGTGCGCGTGGAGATTCAACCTTCTACCAGCTCGCTCTTCGTCGACTCGCTAAGATCTAAACTACCAAACTGAACAGCACAAGGGACACAAGATTTATACTGGTTCAGGCCACCATTGTGGTGTAATACCCTACTCCAGTGTGTGGTGTGGTGGATTGCCTCTTGGGCTTGATGATGAACAATACAAGGCAGAACAGCCTCGCGAGGGTCTGTTCTTGGCTGGTGCGACGAACTACTAGGATGAGTTCAATCGCTCTATCTAGTGGTTTCTTGGTGAGGATCCCGATTGCTAGGTCAGGTCCAGATGCCTCTACCCTGGGGGTGTCTAGTCCTATTTATAGGCAAAGGCCCTGGGCCTCTCCCCAAATATTGAGCGGGAAGCTCCTTGAGGCTTGGCCGCCCCGCGAGGCTTGGCCCCTCGCGAGGGTCTTGAGCTTGCGTTGATGAAGATGGGCTGTGCTGGGCCTCCTTTGAGCCACGCCGCAGGCCGCAGGCAGGCAAGTCTGGGGACCCCCGTTCCCAGAACGCCGACAGTAGCCCCCGGGGCCATGGCGCGCCCGAACTTGGCTTAGCAGAGAGGCGAAAGGGCAAGTGCGAAGCATCACGGGCCCTATCAGCCTGCTGCCTTGGGCGCCACGTGGCGGTTGATTGGATGTGGGCGGCACCGCTTCCCCACGATGCCTTGGTAACCGCTCGGATTCGACAAGTCCCTGCATGCAAAGCGGGTCATGATTACCTGTGATCGTGGAGGCCGATGGTTGGCCTTCGCTGGCTATAAGTACGGAACGGCGCGCGCCCTTCCAGTCTATCCTTCTGCTTCTCCTCCTTCCTGGGCCTTGCTCCGTCTTGCTGCAATGGCTCCGATCCGCCGCTTCTCCGCGGAAGAGAAGGGAAAGGCTCCCCAAGAGGATCCTGACCCGCTTCCTCCGAAGAAGCGGCTTGCCCTCTAGTGTCAGGGCGAGGGCGCTCGCCAGGAAGCGTCAAGACCCTGGTGTGAGCGGCCACCACCAGGGTTCCCTCTTTCCTTGTACGCGCACATTGGCGGCTCTGAAGGAGTCGACGCCGAATGCCATAAGCGGCGCCGCCGATGACGCCGGTGGGTCACGAAGGTGTGCGTCTTCCCCCTTGGAGTCCACGCCGAGGGCTCCTGCCGAGAGTAAGTGCTTCACGCCGCCACGCCTCCTAAGTCTCGGATTCGTCTCCCTTCTTTCTTCGCCTCCGTCGTCTGGCAGGGGGAACCCCTGGGGCTCTGGCTGCAGCATGCCGGCTGCGGCACCCTCGCGACCGGGGCAGAGGTCGCGGTCATTGCCCCGGGCGAGGTCGCCCGGGTCTGCAGGACGAGGGGCGCCCTCACGATCCATCTGGAGTACGACGGTGCCTCGGTGATGTCCTTCAAGGTCTTCGATGCGGAGGGTCACCGGCTGGAGTGCTGCCCCGGGAGAGGTGGTCGGGACCCCGCTGCGGCGAGACAGAGGCCGGCCGATCATTCCCTTGGCCGCTCCTCAGACGACGGTGGCGCAGGAGGATCCAGTGACTCCGCCGAGCTATTCGTGACTACGGAGACGAGCGACGACAGCTACGAGCCCCCGAGCCTGCGCCGCTCCCGGAGCAGGGCGGGCTCGTCAGGTCGTCGCCGCCTCTGATCTGGATGGGGTTGACGTCGGTGCTGGGCGGCCCACTGTTGATGATGGCGTCTGCCGCGATGCCCCCTGTAGTTAGGACTCCTTAGGATTCGCGCCTTTTGTTCCTGCGAGGAGCCAAGAATATACCCCATGGGGGCTTGTAAGATGTTTGTAGCTCCGTCTGTCAATATGATCCTTATTCTGAAGCAGTGCGAGATGCTCATCCCGTTTTAGCTTAGTTTCCTCCTTCGCACCTCGCGAGGGCTCGATGCTCACGCCGACTGTGTCCCGTCCCCAAGCGGCTTCAGCCGTCGCTGGTATGCCAGGTCGCGATGCCGTGGTCAAGGCCAGGAGTTGAGTGGCTTGAGGTCCGGTAAGAGCCCCTGAGTCGCGATGCTCAGGAGGTCCCCCTTAGCACTCAAGCAGCCATCATTCGGTGCGACAGGAGAGCGACGTTGCAAACACGGGATTGCATTGGGTGCGGGGATGGTGCCGCGGTAACTAGTGTTTCCGGAGAGTGACTTATCTCGAGGGTCAGGAAACGCTTCCTGGTGCGGCGCTAGGTCAGCGCCTTGGCCGGCGAGGTGTTGCTTGGAGAGGTCCTCGCGTGCTCCTCCCCTCTCACCTTCGCTCCCCTTTCCGCTCTACGTCCTCGGGTCCCGGCCCTCGAGCGAGTCTCAGCCGTCGCTGGTATGCCAGGTCGCGATGTCGTGGACAAGGCCAGAGGGTGAGGGCTGGAGGGCCAGTAGGGGCCCTGAGTCGCGATGCTCAGGCGCCCCCCTTTAACGTGCAAGCGGGTTGCGCGGACAAGAGCGAAGAAGGCACCATGAGGGCTTCGCCTGGCGGTGCTCCTTGGAGGGACCCTGCAGGCTCATCACAAAAGGAACGAGAGTTCGCCGTGGCGATCGACAGTTAGCCGTTAGTTGCTTGGGAGAGGCGTGAGAGGCCTGGCGAGGTGTATCTGGGCACCCGTGAGCCAGCGCGGGACTCACGGGGCCCTACCTCGAGGCGGGTTGCACCTGGCCCTGGGTCTTATCTTCGAGTGTGTTCCTGCAAATTTGTCCAGATGTCGGAGCTTTACGTCTTCGGGTCCCGGCTCTCGGGCTGGTCTCAACCGTCGCTGTCATGCCAGGTCGTGATGCCATGGACAAGACTAGAGGGTGAGGGCCGGAGAGCCGGTAGGAGCCCTGAGTCATGATGCTCAGGCACCCCCCCTTTAACATGCAAGCTGGGTTAGATGACGAAACTCTACGTCCTCGGGTCCCGGCTCTCTGGCTGGTCTCAAATTGTCGGCTGCATGCTGTGTCGCGATGCCATGGACAAGACCAGAGGGTGAGGGCTGGAGAGCCAGTAGGAGCCCTGAGTCGCGATGCTCAGGCACCCCCCCTTTAACGCCCAAGATTCCGACACCCAGGAGAAAAAGGAACCAACTAATAAGCATGGTGGATCGAAAGCATAGCCCTAAGATAAATGCAAGAGGGATACATGCCGCTGGGACAGGCCCGAGCGGCCCGGGGATGATACAGCCCAAGGGGCGCCCCCAATAAGGTAAGCTAGGAACATGAAATAAAAGGGATACATTCCGCAGGGACGGACCCACGCGACCTGGGAATAATACGGCCCTGAGGGCGCTCCCAGCCAAAAATGAAACTTAAAAGATGTCACCTGATGATGTTGGGGTCGAAGGGGTGTTGGTGTAGCAGACTCGGTGGGCTGCGGGAGCCGATCCTCACGAGCCCCCAGGCCCAGGGGCCTCAGGAGGCTCCAGAGGCGCTAGCGGCTCCTCGCGGGCCATCTCCATCTCCGTTAGGGCTGCGGCTCGCCTGACCTCTTGAGCCTCCAAGATGGCTCTCATGAGACGCTGGTGCACAGCAGCCGCGTTCGGCAAGCCACAAGGCATGCGTACGTAGCTGTGGGGCGGACCTTCGCAACGTCCCACTCGCGATGGCCAGAGGCACTCTTGAGACACGGCTCGGTTGAGCCCCGGTATGTCGATGCAGACGCGCAGCCCACCATCCTCGCCTGGATGAGGGGCCACAGCAGGTAGGCGGCAGCTGCCTCTCATGACCCTTGACTCCAGTAACTTCTGAATGGCCTTGCTGACGAACTCCTGAGGGTTTGGCCCTCCTTGACTTGCTCCTTCTTGAGGGAAACGTGCTTCGAAGCACGCTTCCACGTGGTGCCCAAGCGCCTCCCTCGTGACCCTGGCGAGGTCGGTGGCCCTCCAGGGGAGAGCCCCCGAGCCCTGCCTGAGGAGGGCGCCAGGCGCGCTTCCCTATGCGACGGAGGGAGGCTCCTCCCGGCGAGGCGCGGGCCCTGAGGGGCCTGCCTCCTGAGGGGGCCGGGCCGGTCAATGTCTTCTTCTTCTTGGGGGCGGTCTCGGGAAGCCTCCTGCCTCCGCGGTCTGGGTCTTCTAGTGATGCGGCCTGAAAAGCTCGCTCCAGGGAGCACACTGCATCTCTCTCTTCGCAGGGCACCGTGATGACCCCGCCGCTTCCTGGCATCTTGAGGACGTTGTAGCCGTGGTGGGTCACGGCCATGAACTTAGCCAGCGCAGGGTACCCGAGGATGGCGTTGTACGGCAGGCGAATGTGGGCGACGTCGAAGTCGATGAGCTCGATGCGGTAGTTGTCGAATGCCCCGAAGGTGACAAGAAGGCGGACCTGCCCGATCGGGACCGTGGAGCCGTCGGTGACTCCGGAGAAGGGCTTGGTTGGCTGAAGCCGATTGTAGGGCACTTGGAGATTGTTGAACATTTCCACGAACAGGACAATGAGCCCTGCCCCGCCGTCGATGAGGGTCCTGGTGACCAGCATGTTGCTGATGATTGGGGAACAAAGCATCGGGAGGACTCCGGCTGTGGCCGCGCACTTGAGCTGATCCACTAAGCTGAATGTGATGGCGCATGCCGACCACCTAAGAGGGCGCGTGGCCTCGAGCTTGGGAGGGACTGCATTCACTTCGCGGGCGAACTGCTTGAAGATGCGCTGAGAGGCTGGGGCTTGAGCTCCGCCCAGGATGCAGGCGATTCTGCGTGATTCCTGGAAGCCCCCAGCCCCCTTGTCCTGATGACGGTCTTCATTTCTCTTGGGCTGCGGCGGCAGCGGAGGGAGGCCTGCATTCCCTTGCGGGCGATCCTCGCGAGGCTGATCCCTCCAGCCTCCCTCGCGAGGCGGGTCCTGCCAACGATCCTCGCGAGGTTGGTCGCGCCATCCTTGGCGCGGGCCGCGATCTTCCCAATGTCCTGCATTCCTTCCTCCTCCTCGGCCGTAGCCCCGGTCGCTGCGGTCGGGACGTCTGCCGACCCTTCCTTCACGCACGGCCCAGAGCTCTTGGCACTCATTGGTGTTGTGGGTGTGGAGGTCGTGGTACACGCAGTACCGACTGCCCTTGGAGGATTCGGGCTGATCTCTGCCCCGCTTGGTGTCTGGCTCGGCCGCAAGTACGGCAGCCCCCTTGCGCTTCACGTCCTTGGCCTTGGGCTTCTTCTCATCGGGGTCCGCGGCAGGCAGCTCAAGGAGGGAGAAGCGCCCCTCCTCAGCCCTGGTGCACTTGGTCGCCAAGTTGAACAGCTCCAAGGAGGTGCACAGGTCTTCATGCATCGTCAGCTCCTCCTTCATCTTGACGTCGCGCACACCGTCGGAGAAGGCAGAGATGATGGCCTCCTCCATTACCTTGGGGATCTTGAGGCGCGCATTGTTGAAGCGCCGATGTACTTCTCGCAGGGTTTCCGGTTACCGCTTGATACGGGCGCATGTCGCCACGGCGGTGGCCGGTCGTGAGTACCCGGAAGTTGGCGATGAAGCGGTGCGCATCTCGCCCCAGGAGGAGATCGTGCTCAGGGCCGATATAGGAGCCAAAAGGGCTCCGTCCTTGAGCGCCATGGGAAACCAGTTCGCCATGACCTTTTCGTCTCCGTTGGCAGCCTCGATGCCCAACTCGTAGAGTTGGAGGAACTCCGCAGGGTCAGTCGTGCCGTCGTAGTAAGGAGGCAGGTCTGGCTTGAACTTGCCGGGCCACGCGACGCTGCGCAGCTCGGAGGTAAAGGCGCGTGTCAGGACCCCGACTCAATGCCACATCAATCTAGCATGTAACACCTCATATCACTTTGCGGCCTCACGCATGGTATTCCCACGGGTGTCGCCTTACCTTTGCCCGGGACCGTTTGCACCTTTTGGCACACGTATATGATAGTGTCGCTAGCATCCATATGATAAGGAGCCCGGGCTGACATGGCTAGTCGTAAACCCAAAGTGGCACAAACTTACAGGACAGCATCCATGACCCAAAGATCGAACGTGTCGGTCATCAGCGAGTGAATCCAGGCTGTAGCACTGGGCTAGCAAGACTCCGGTGAACCGGGCTGTAGCGGGCTAACAGGACTCCGGTATTCATCGCGTGACATTTCCCTGAAGGGACAGACACGGGAACAAAGAAGGACACATGTCGGCCATCCTAAGTGTTCCGGAGCAGTAGCAAGCTATCATGGCTTATTGGAAGCATTAGGAGACATTTCCCGGTAAGAGAGGCGACCAAGGATAAACAACTAGATAGTCAGATCCCACACATACCAAGCATTTCAATAACATACACACAATATGCTCGATATGTGCAACATGACTCTACATCTCAAGTATTTTATTCAATAGGCTCCAAGGAGCGAGGTATTACAAACATGGGTCTCATGACCCAACATTCAGAGCATACACGCTCTCACCACTTACCGCCGTTTACACGACATGTACTCGGCAACCTTCAAGCGGAAGCACAATGAGGGTGTCGGCCACGACCTACCTAAACACTCAAGTCTCTAGTCCAGGTTTACCGCCAATTCGGGTTCCATCCGCGAGGAGATCCGGCCGGAGTTTCGCTCACAGCCCCAAACGATGTGTGCAGGGTTCCCGAGACACCAAAGGGCGCCTGCACACACGTGCACGTGCCTACCGTGATCACGGCCCACCCTCCGGTCAGCGCTGCGCCGGCCTCCAAAGATACTACAAACACGAAACTATTTGCAACTCTTGGACAGAGGACAAGGGTGATTAAGAAGCCGAGAGGGTCCATTGGTTTCGGGCCCAATGCGTGGTAGTATCTGTTCATGGATCACAAACACAGAACTCAGTTCCTGAGGACGGTTTCAATGAGACAACCCACCATGTACTCCTACATGGCCTCTCACCGCTACCTTTACCAAATCGTGTTCACACACTTTGCTCACACACGCAGTAGGACATGTTCACACACCTCTGATTCATCCTCGATGAATCAGACCTGACTCAACTCTAAGCAGTAGCAGCCATGACAAACAAGCATGAATGAGTAGGCACAACAGGGCTCAAACAACTCCTACTCATGCTAGTGGGTTTCATCTATTTACTATGGAATAACAGGTCATGCAAAGGATAAAGGGGTTCAGCTACCGCAGCAAGTAACATATGAATCGTTGTTGTCCTAATGCAGTAAAAGAGAGAAGGAGCGAGAGAGTGGGATTGTACCGGAATGAACAAGGGGGTTTTGCTTCCCTGATGGAGTGATAGTAGGATACTGCCCTTCAGTCGGATAATCGTAGGTATCCTCGGAGGCAGAACCTACCATGAAAGATACGTCGAACACAATCATCACATGACGATATGCAACAATATGATGCATGCTATGACATGGCAATATGAATGTGTTTTGGGCTAATGTGTAACGCCCCAGATTCGATGTGCCAGGTGTCTTCCAGTTATTCGTCGTTGTTTCCATGTCATTTGCTTGCGTGTTGCATCATATCATGTCATCATGTGCATTGCATTCGCATACGAGTTCGTCTCATGCATCCGAGCATTTTCCCCGTTGTCCGCTTTGTGATCCGGCACTCCTATGTCATCCGGCGTTCCCCTTTGGTCTTTCGTTGTGAGCGGGTGTTAAACTTTCTCGGAATGGCCCGAGGTTTGTCAAGCGGCCTTGGTATAGCACCGGTAGACCGCTTGTCAAGTTCCGTGCCATTTGGAGGTCGTTTGATACTCCAACGGTTAACCGGGTAACCGCAAAGCCCTCTTTTGTTGCAGCCCAACACCCCTTCCAAAGTGGCCCAAAATCCAGCAAACTCCCCTCCATGCTCTTGGACGTTCGATCACGATCGCGTGGCCGAAAACCGCTCCTCTTTTGGACTCTCCTAGCTCCCTCTACCTATAAAAACGTCCCCTCCCCCTTCATTTTCGGGCAAAAACCCTAGCTCCCCTCACCTCCCGCTGCCGGACGCGTCCGTTCGCGCCGGACACGTCCGCGCCGACCGCCGCAGCCTCTCCCGATCCGCCACCTGTCCCGTCGCGCCTCCCTCCCGCGGCCCGCGAAACATGGCCCAAAGCGGGCTCAAGAGCCTGCGGCGCCACCGCCGCCTGCCTGCTCGCCGCCTCCAGGCGCTTCGCCGCCGTCGTCTGCCTCGCCGGCGCTTCGCCACCCGCGGTGCCCGCCGCCCTCCGCTGCATCGGTGTCGGTGCCTCCCCTCGCCGCCACGCCTGTGCTCCGCCGCCGCTCTCCGCTTCGCCGCCCGTCGGCTCGGCGTCACCCACCACCCTCCGTCCATGACACATACATTGACAGCTGCCATGCCGCCGCCATCGCCGCTGACCCCTCCGCCGGTGCTCCGCCGCCGCCACACGCCGCCGCCGCGCCCGCCAGCCTCCGCGCTTCGCCGAGCCCGCCTCCGCCGCCTCCTCCAACTCCGGTCGCCGCCCCTCCAACTCCAGCGAGCCGCGGTCGCCGGACCCGGACCCGCCCTCGATCTGGATCTGGAGGTGGACCAGATCCACTAGTGCAGTGATCCAAACACGCCCCGAGCCCCAGATCTCTCCATCCCGTACCACCCCGTCCATTTTTTTCGAGGTGCAATTTCCACAGTCCTCGAATCTGTGACATTATCATGCCATGTTCATCGCATCATAACTCCATGCATGCTGGTCCGTCTCGTGCGTATAATATGTCAAATTGTTCTTCTCGACGAGTACTTCATTTCATTCCATTGCATCATTTTCATTTGAGCTTATCTTGATGCCCGAATCATCGTTGGAAGAGTGCATGTTGCTGTTAATCTGCTGAAACTGTTATAACATGCTCATTTGTCATTTTGCCATGTTTGATGTGTGCATCCTATGAGGTTGATGTCTACATGTGTTTTGATCTATGCCATGCCCTCTTTCCAGTGGTGCCGTCCATGTATTTTTGTGAGTTGTGTGCTGAGTGCATCAAGCTTGTTAAGGAGGGTACTTGGTGTTACTGTTTTGCTAGGCTGAATCTGTTATTTCGTGATGCCATGTAAACTTGATGCTACATAGAGATCCATGCATATTTTGAGATACTTCAGTAAGAATGTTTTGAACATATGGTTATGCTCTATCCATTCATGCCCCTGGTTGCATTTATAGCTTGCTGTAGATTGTTCATATCTTGCTCCAAACTTGCTAAATGATGTTGCTGTCAGCCTGTTAACATGGAGTTCAGTTTTACCATGTGATTTCCTAGTGATCCATGCACCCTATGAAGTTGGTTGCCTTGCCATGCCATGTATTGCTCTGGGGTGAGTGTTTCAAGCTCACCAACATGCCTACTTAATGTTGTTCCTGCCATGTTTGAATCTGTCATTAACTTGCCATGTTTACATGGGTGCCATCATATCTTCTGATCCTTTTGGCTCATGGTCAGTAAGGGACTCTTGTTCTATGCCATTAGTAGATTCATGCCATGCCTTTGTTTGCCATGATATGTTCCTGTAATATGTTGTTTGCTTGCTCTAAACATTGCAACCTGATGTTATTTCCTGATAAGTCTGAAACTGTTATTACTTGCAATCTTACCATGTGTGTTTGAGCATGTTCTAGTGATTTCTAGAGATAGCTCAGTGTTCATGTTTTGTTATGCTTTACCTGTAATTTATGCCCATGCCTTTTGTTATTATGTTGAGATGCCGTAGCTTGTTGTTTTGATGCTTGTAATATGCCTAGTTGCTATTATGGACAGATTGTTGTTATGACTTATAGAGTGTATGTGTTGGACCGTTCCTCCGCTTTGAGTGTGCTCTATATGAAACTTGCTTGTTTTTGCATGTAGCTTCATATTATCATGTTGCATCCTTGTTTTGAGGTGTTTGCTTGATGTTTGTATGCATTTAGCATAAATGCCATGTTTAACTTGTTTTGCTCATATCTTCTAGGCCGTAGCTCCGAATCTAATGAACTTTATATGTAACTTGACTAGGATTTCGTGTAGATCATCTTGGTGCATCTTAACTTGCTGTTTAACAACTTGAACGTAAAGTTTATTCAGATCTGGACCAATTTCGAAATATGCATATGAGGACTTACCGGAATTGTTATATGTTGTTCCCGGCCTCATTTAAACTTGCCTTGATGTGTTGTTCTTGTTTGCATCATCTCTTGTCATGCCATGAGTAGCTCCATTTAGCTTTGCCATGCATCATGCTTGTTGTGCATCATGTCTTGTCTATGTGTGGTGTGTTTACCGTGTTGTGTGCTTCTTCTCGATAGTTCCCGTTTCGTTGCGATCGTGAGGATGTGTTCGTCTACGCTTGGTTTGTCTTCGTGGCTTCATCTTCTTCATGGACTCGTTCTTCTTCCTAGCGGGATATCAGGCAAGATGACCGCTACCCTGGATCTCACTACTATCATTGCTATGCTAGTTGCTTCGTTCTTCCGCTATGCTGCGCTTCCTATAACTTGTTCTTCAAGCCTCCCAAATTGCCAGGAACCTCTAACCTATTGACACCCTTCCTAGCAAACCATTGATTGGCTATGTTACCGCTTTGCTCAGCCTCTCTTATAGCGTTGCTAGTTGCAGGTGAAGTTGAAGATTGCTCCATGGTGGACATGATTTTGGTTGGGATATCACAATATCTCTTATATTATTAATGCATCTATATATTTGGTAAAGGGTGGAAGGCTCGGCCTTATGGCTGGTGTTTTGTTCCACTCTTGCCGCCCTAGTTTTAGTCATACCGGTGTTATGTTCCCGGATTTTGCGTTCCTTACGCGGTCGGGTGATTTATGGGACCCCCCTGACAGTTCGCTTTGAATAGAACTCCTCCAGCAAGGCCCAACCTTGGTTTTACCATTTGCCTCACCACCACCTACTTTTCCCTTGGGAGTAATTAACCCAAGGGTCATCTTTATTTTAGCCCCCCCGGGGCCAATGCTTGTCTAAGTGTTGGTCCAAACTAGAGCACCGTGCGGGACCATTCCTTGGCAACTTTGATTCGTCGGTACCTGTACACTTCGCTTATCCGGTGTTGCCCTGAGAACGAGATATGTGCAGCTCCTATCGGGATGTCGGCGCATCGGGCGGTCTTGCTGGTCTTGTTTTACCATTGTCGAAATGTCTTGTAAACCGATTCCGAGAGTGATCGGTCTTCCGGGAGAAGGAATATCCTTCGCTGATCGCGAGAGCTTATCATGGGCTAAGTTGGGACACCCCGCAGGGTATAAATTTTCGAGAGCCGTGCCCGCGGTTATGTGGCGATGGGAATTTGTTAATGTCCGGTTGTAGATAACTTGACACCGATCCGAATTAAAATGCATCAACCGTGTGTGTAGCCGTGATGGTCTCTTCTCGCGGAGTCCGGAAGTGAACACGGTCTTTGGGTTATGTTTGACGAAGTAGGAGTTCAGGATCACCTCTTGATCATTGCTAGCTTCACGGCCGCCCTTTACTTCTCTTCTCGCTCTTATTTGCGTATGTTAGCCACCATACTTGCTTAGCCGCTGCTTGCTACCTCAAACTTTACCCCTTCCTTTCCCATTAAGCTTTGCTAGTCTTGATACCCATGGTAATGGGATTGCTGAGTCCTTGTGGCTCACAGATTACTACAACAATTCTTGGTGTACAGGTTATGCGATGTTCATGACGCGAGAGCGATGTTTGCTTGCGTTGAGTTCTTCTTCTGCTTCTTCTTCAATCAGGGGATAGGTTCCAGGTCGACAGCCTGGGCTAGCAGGGTGGATATTGTTTGAGTTTCTGTTTGTGGTTCATCCGTAGTCGGATGTTGATCTCTTGTAATATGATGTTGTATTCGTGTGGCATTGTATGCCTTCTGTATGTATCCCTACCTATTATGTAATGTTGATGTAATGATATCCACCTTGCGAAAACGTTTCAATATGCGGGTCTATCCTTGGTGGGACCTTCGAGTTCCTTTTGGATAGGGTCGCATATTGGGCGTGACGTAATGCAAGCTAGAACAGATTGAGATGAGTCCATTTGAACCAAAGATTCAAATGCAAACCCATTTTATGAAGTCATAAAGGTGCATTAACTTGTTTCATCTAACCAGCAAGGTTAGGTTGCTGTAACATGCATGGAACCAGTACAGATGGATAGATTGGATTTTTTTGATCATTTTTCATATATAAATCTTTGCATTTGGAGTTACAGATTAATTTCTATGAATTTTTGAAGTTCGCAAGATTTTCTGGAATTTCCTGTAAAAGAATAAATCCAGAAAATAAGTTACTGCATCAGCATGACATAGGTGTGATGTCAGCAGGTCAACTGGGTCGGCCAGGTCAAACCTGACCAGTGGGGTCCACAGGTCAGTAGCTGGGGCTGGTTAGTGACACTGACAGGTGGGTCCGGTCAACGGCCACGTCTGCAAAGTCAACATGACATGTGGGGCCAGTCAACAGCCATGATAGCGCGGTCAAAGCTGACGGGTGGGGCCCATGTGGTTAGTTAAACTTAACAGAAAATAAACAAAGATTAAATAACGGCATGGGGCCAATCCTTCAGTGACCTATGGGCTTAGTTAGTGGCGTCATTAGTGGCTAATGACAGGCCACGTCGACCTAGCTGGAGTTCGTCCGGCGACGACCAAAATGACGGCGGAGCATTTCGGAAAAATGCTACGGGGCTCCATTTTGAGCACGGTTTGTTGCTACGGCTTGCTGGCGCTCTGGCGCATCTAGTGGTAGTAGCGGCAGCAGCTAGGACGGCCTGAGTCGACGGCGACGAGCATTTCCGCGGCGGCCGGAGTTCGGGCACCTGCGGGTTTGGCTTTGTAGTGCACGGGAGGGGGAACTGGTGTGTGTGTTAGGCTCCTGGTGAGGTGTGGAGCACGTTGCCGTGCTCGGGAATGAGCTAAGGTGGCTCTGACCTCGTCTGCGTCATCGCCAGCGGCGAGGAGCTCACGGCCCCGGTGAAAAGGGCGGCTAAAGTGCGGGAACGAGCGCGGGGAGGAGGGGGAATGGTGGCGGAGCTCACAGTGATCTCAACGGAGGACTCAGCGGGCTCGGGGAGGGGTTGGAGCAAGCGGGGCGGCGAGGGGGATCTCCGGCGGCCGATGGCATGGATGAGGATGATGGCGCTGCAAGGCGTCCCATGAGCGCTGCCGTGCTTAGGGCTCCGTGGCGTCGAGCCGGAGCCTCTGGACAGTACGGAGAGGCGAGGGAGAGGCGATGGCCGCGGTGGTGACGAACGGTGGTGACGGGATCCGCTCGGCATTCGCGAAAGAGAGAAACAGAGGAGGGGAAGGAGCACGGGGAGAGTGAGAGGCATCGAGGGGGGCCGCGTGGCGTCTGCGAGAGACGTCCAGGGGGAATGAGGCAGCCAGGCAGGGAGGAGGTGGCGGCGTGGTCAGGCCGCCGCACGCTGGCCCCGCCATCGGGCGCAAGGAGGAAGGCGACATGGAGGAGCCGGTGGTGGGCTGGGCCGGCCAGCTGCAGTGCTGGGCCGGTTGGTGGCGCTAGGTAAGTGCCCCAGGTAGGCTCTCTCTCTCTCTGGTTTTTCTATTTATTAATGTTTTCTATTTTCGGCAATTGGTTTTGATTTGATTTAAAACATCAAATCATTTTTTTAACTTTCTGTAAATTGTATGTGAGCTCAGGAACTAGTCCAAGGTCACAGGAAACTTACAAAAATATTTGAACTTTATCTCTTATATAACAAAAATAAATTCAACTCAAATATGTCATTGGTTTAAGTCAAAGGCCCGAAATAAATATTTCTGTGATTCCAAAAATATTGGTTTGAATTTTACCTCATGCCAATATTTTTACAGAATAACATGAACATTTTCTTGGACTCATTTGATGAGATTTAAATGTTGGTTATTTTTAGAGGTTTTCTGAGGCTTTTGAAAATTCCTCAATTCAAGTTTCATTTGAATTTAAACATGATGCTCACATGGAAGCTAGCATAGGTCACGCCAGAACTAGGGATGTGACAGCGCGGCAGCCCACCGTGGCCGCAGGGGGCCTTGGGCGACGGAGGGCTTGGTCCTGTAGGTCCCCATGCACCGCGGCTGGGGGCAGCGTAGGGTCTTGACGTGCTGGAGCAGGAAGCGCTCGGGCAGCTTCTCGAGGGCAAGGGACTTCTTGGCAGCTCTGCTCTTGCCGCGCTGGCGCCTGACGGAGCGGTTTCCTCCCAGGGGCCGCACACCTTGGGGCCAGGGCACCTTCTTGAGGAGGAGGCGGCTGAGGCGCCCCAGGAGCTTCATTGCCCGCGCAGGGCGGGGTGCGGTGCAGCGAGAAGGATGGTGCGGGGGTGCCTCCAGCGGCGAGGACGAGCTCGGCGACTCGGTCGAGCCACTCTTGGTAGACGTCATCGATGGGGCGGTAGCGCAGGAGCTCATTTGCCGCGATAAGCATGGCTCGGGCCTCCATGGCTGCGCGAGGCACGTGTGATGAAGAACCAGCGGGGGTGAGCGAGGGCGTGGCAGTGCGGCCGTCCCGCCTCATGGACAGATGCTGGGACGATGCTTGCTGTTCGTTCCCCGCCGGGCCGGTGGCGGCGTTGATGGCAGGTGATGGGGAACGACGAGGGCACCCGCCGACGGGAGCCGTCTGGGTGACATGGGAAGCGAGGGCGGCTCGGTGCTCGGCGCGAGCCCGACGAGCGTCAGACATGGATGCGGTGGTCGGAAAGAACAAGACGACCGGCAGCAAATTCAAGACTTTACCGGGCGCGCCAAATGTCGGATTTCGGTTCCGCAGACCCTTGAGGTTCAACACTTTGGGGCGCGGCGAGATTCAACCTCTACCGCTCGCTCTTCGTCGACTCGCTAAGATCTAAACTACCAAACTGAACAGCACAAGGGACACAAGATTTATACTGGTTTAGGCCACCATTGTGGTGTAATACCCTACTCTAGTGTGTGGTGTGGTGGATTGCCTCTTGGGCTTGATGATGAACAATACAAGGCGTAACAGCCTCACGAGGGTCTGTTTTGGCTGGTCTGCGATTTAACTGGGATGTGTTCAATCGCTCTATCTACTTGTTTCTTGGTGAGGATCCCGATTGCCAGGTTAGGTCCAGATGCCTCTACCCTGGGGGTGGCTAGTCCTATTTATAGGCAAAGCCCTGGGCCTCTCCCCAAATATTGAGCAGGAAGGGCGCCAATAATTGGCCATTTTGAAGGGGAACAGCGGGTACACTTATCCTGACTAAAGTTGGTCCTCGCCTGTCAAAGGCTCTGGTGGTGACGCCGGCTTGGGCTCCACAATGACTTCCTTCCGGCCGTTGGGCTGGTCTTGGTCTTGTTGCACCGAAATTGATGCCTTTGCTTGATGCTCTCACCGCGCTTGCTCCTTTGCACCAAAGAGGAAAGGAGGACATCGCCGGGCTGGCGCCTCGATCGCGCGCCTTGGTCGCCATGGCTTGCGCCACGGGCACCTCGCGAGGTACCCTACCTGAACTCTCCGCCTCCTCATGAGCCAGCCTGACGAGGCTGTGCCTGAGGAAGCTCCTTGTCCTCCGCCCCGTGAGGCTTGGCCCCTCCCGAGGGTCTTGAGCTTGCGTTGATGAAGATGGACTGTGCTAGGCATCCTTGAGCCACGCCGCAGCCGCAGTGCAAGTCTGGGACCCCTGCTCCTGAACACCGATGTAAATCGCCTCCGCCCACTATTTGGGACACACAGGATTACCATCCTACCTCGACCATGCAGTAGGTCTGAATTTAAGAGGGGCAAAGTTTGTACTTTCCCCAAATTTCAAACAAGCGTCCCCATCTTCTGTTAAAAAAGCAAAAGACAAGCGCATCCTGCATCAAACATGGTTCTCTCCCCTCCCCCCGCCCACCCGTCCGATTACCCATTCATACTCCATGGCGCAAAAACTACCTCTCCACCAGCCGCGAAACCCCGGCGTCCTCCGTCCGCCACCCCATCCCACCCATCAACCGGCGCCCTCCCCCATCACGCCGGAGCCGATACCCCGACGTTGTCGTCCACCGCAACCTCAACCGCAATGCCCTCCACAGCTAGTAGTTGAAGCCGAGGCCGAGCCGTTTGTACCCGAGCTAGTTCAACCACGCCGTCCTGCGCCTCACAGCTGCCGCTCCAACTTCGCCACCATCCACCGCACCAGAGTTGTTCCTGCTACACCATTCTTCGCCGCCTCGGATCTGCTTCCCCTCCGTCGATATACGGCCACGGCAACATAGTCAACAATTTGGCCATGGGTTTGTCCAAGGATCCACGGCTCTCCAAAACATCAGTTCCCCCGAGAGAAAAAAGAAGATCGCTGTGACATATGGACGAGACCACACTGGCAACCGATAAGGTTACTCCTCTTCCCTTATTTGTGCAAATCTTACGTGTCTGCTTGCATGGTATTTATCCCATAGAAGAAACTAGTTGTCCGCTTCTTCTTGATACTAGATGTTCCTAGTAACTTGCGATGCATAAGGTTTCTCCTTAGCTAGAGGTCCGTCGCCCCCCATGAATTTCAATTTTTGGTCAGTTGATTCCCAATTAACGGAAGCATTCCCCGGCGTAACAGGTGCTAGTACGCCTATTACGCCAGGGAAGCAGCGCCTCGGTGTTTATCTTAGGGGTGTGTGGGGCCTAGAGCTACAGGCGCCTGATCTGGAGGTCGGCCGGGATTAAAGGGATGGCCTGGGGGCACTGCCAAGCGCGGTGGTGGTGTGAGGTCGAGGGGAGGGCGGGGCGGAGGAGGTAGGGGTCTGGGCCGGTGGTCGCTGGTGGTTCGAGAAAGATCGTCAAAGTGACTGGCGGGAGGTAGACGAAGGCCATCTGCCCGTTCCTTATAGATCGGACAGTTCATTGAAAAAATCGACTGACCTATTTATTTTCAGTCAACTGTTATCTTAGATATGACCACATGTGGTGGTGTGCTGGAGGAGTACCTGCATTTCCTGTGCTCATATATTACAAAATCATACGGAGTAGAATCTAATTTTGTTTGCCATGCAATGTTGTAGAGCTATCATATGTCTCCTGTCATTTATTTTTTAGCCACCTGCTATGTGCTACTTTTACAGTGCACTAGTTCTGCACACACTTCACCCATACTCTCACTATTGTGTTTTTATGCAAGGGTATTTCAGAGTCTGCCTCATGAGACGCAGCAAAGAAAAGAGAGAAGTTGTGCCAGCTTTCTACGCGGGTAGGCACGACACGTTACAGCGCTATAAAAGGTGCAGTGTTAGCAGATGGAGACGGTAAACGTAGCTCTGGAGTTGATGACCTAGCTCGCAATGAACCACCATCCCAAGTGCTTGCTTTAACCTCGCGTTGTCATATGTGGTTGCATGCTCCATATGGTGTCTAGCTTGTATTCGAAAGGCCGAACTCGGTCTTTATTAAGATAAGGAAAGATATTTTTTACACGAACTGCCATCCCGTGAGCACAAGAAGACAAATAGCTAGTCAGGGCACTGGCCGAGCCAGTGACAAGCCCAGCAAAGACGGGCATCACCTGGAAGCCAACTAAAAAGCCACGATGGTGGCGAAGCAGCCCGCCTCCCACCAGGCTCTCAGGTCCTAGATGATCACGCTCACCACTCCAGCCGGATGTCTAGCTTGTATTGCTTCCAATTTGGTTAAATTGCATCTGCTTAGCTTACACATTATACCTTTGAATATGACATGCCTTTCTGTTTTTGGTACATACTAGTACATTTGTGTATTAACCATGTTCTTACATCAAACTAATGTTCTTGTGTATCCCTCATCAATCACTTATAATGAGGCAGGCAGGCAAGTGGACTACTCCTCATTTAACGAATGTAGCGTCAGCCTCCCGACATGATTCTCAAGAAATAGCAAGGCTAGATGAAGATAGTGAACGTAGCTCTATAGTTGATTACCGCATTTCCCCTACACAAGCATCAGAGTTGCTTCCTCTAACTTGGCAGCGTGATATGTGGTTGCATGTTGCATATGGTGTCTAGATTGTAATTCTTCCAATCTGGTTAAACTGCATGTGCTAGTCTGCTTAGCTTATACATTATACCTGTTAATGTGACATGTCTTCCTGTATTTAGTACATAGTACATCTGTCTATTAAGCATGTCCTTACATAAAACTATTGTTTTTTTGTATCTCACATCAATCAATATGATGAGACACCTTTAGTATATGCAGTGTGATATTAGTTAAATCTTTCATATGATTTATAGCATGCGTTGCTTCTAATTTGTTGAAATTCCATTTATGATGGGACGCTTTTAACTTGGCAGAGTCATATTGGTTGCATCTTTCATGTGATGTCTAGCTTGTATTGCTTCTTATTTGTTGGAATGGTTTCTGCTTAGCTTACACAAACAGTTGTGAACATGCCATGCCGTCCTGTTTTTCGTACATATTCCATCCTAGTATCATTTGTTTGCCTTACATCAAAGTAGTGATTGTCAGTATCATGCATGAATGAGTTCTGAAGAGAGAATTTTATTGCTTTTCCTTGTCGGTTTTACTTGACAATTCAAAATCAATAAAGCGGAAGGAATTTACCAAGGCAGCGGATAAAGGTGCTCCTTCCAAACGGAGGGCCTCTACAGTTTCTACTCCTCCACCCCCCCAAGATGATTTCCAAGACAACACATGCATAGACACACAACGTAGTTGTGTTTATGATGAGCACGTCTCCCCTAGTGCACCATCACCGGTGCTCCCTCTA
The DNA here is from genome assembly GCA_021437245.1 of Aegilops speltoides. NCBI lineage: Eukaryota > Viridiplantae > Streptophyta > Magnoliopsida > Poales > Poaceae > Aegilops > Aegilops speltoides. Next base: position 237,556,581 of record CM038142.1, read on the forward strand.
ACTTGGCACTGTTGTATGTGGTTGCATGTTATGTGTGATGTCTATCTTGTATTGCTTCTAATTATGTTGAATTCCAGCTGCTTACTTTACACATTATACTTGAATAACACACGTGTTCCTATTTCTAGAACATACAATATCTGTCTATTACACCATGTTCTTACATCAAATTACTACTATTGTGTAACCTGCAACAATCACTTATCATAAGACACATTTGACTTTGGAGTGTCATATAGGTTACATCTCGCATTCTTTTCTAGCTTGTACTACTAATTTGTTGAAATGGCACTTATGACGAGACAGTTTTAACTTGGTAGAGTGATATTCGTTGCATCTTTCATATGGTGTCTAGCTTTCATTGCTTCTAATTTGTTGAAATGCCTTCTCCTTAGTTTACACATCATAAGCTGTGAATATGCAATGTTGTGAATATGCAATGGCACTAATGATGAGAGACCTCTAACTTGGTAGTGTGATGTTGTTTACATCTTGCCTATGATTTATTTCTTGTATTGCTTCACATTTGTTTAAACGCCATTTATGACGAGACACTGTTAACTTGGCAGAGCGATATTTTTAGCATCTTTCATATGGAGTCTACCTTCCATTGCATTGCTTCTAATTTGGTGAAATGTCTTCTGCTTAGTTTACACATCATAGTTCAGGTGATCTCTTCCGTCCTGTTTTTCGTACATATTACATCCTCCTATCATGTTGTTGTCTAACATCAAAGTTCAGTTCATCATGACGCATCAATTTGTTCTGAAGAACTAAATTGTTATTCGTTTGTCTTGTCGGCTTGACTTAACATGGCATAGAGAAAGAGGAAGAAACACAGAATGGCAGGGAATGAGAAGCGGATGAATCCTGCAGATTCTGCTGGTACTGATGGTGCAATAGAAGGTCAAAGTCCAGCGGAAAATTCTACAAACAGGGTATCTCATGCTACATGAGCTGCAAAAAAATCCAAATAGAAACGAATAGCTGCCACCAAACAAGCAGAGATAGCCCTAGTTCTTGCAACACCTTCCACAGTACTACCTGTCGTGGTTCTATGTCTGACAGTAGTGTAGGGGGGTAGGAATGGAGAGGCAAGATCCTAGCTATGGAGTAGTTGTATACGCAAGAGATTTACGAGTTTAGGCCCTTCTCGGAGGAAGTAACAGCCCTACGTCTCAGAGCCCGAAGGCAGTCGACTGGATTATGTGTATATGAGTGACAAGGGTGTGAACCCTTTACACTAAGGAGGGGGTGGCTTATATAGAGTCCGCCAGACCCCTCCGGCCCTCAGTTATGCAGGGTTTAAGGTACATTAAGATCGGGCATTACTAGTAACGCCACAAATAAAGTGGTATGATGACCATAAAAGCTACTTAATGACAGACCGTTTGCGTGCAGAGTGACTTTAGGTCTCCTGGCAGTCAAGTGGTTGGCTTCATGGTCGAGTGTCATCGAGTCCGCCGAGTGGAACACTTCCGGGTCCATTGAAAGGTGGTTTCTTCTAGAGATGTCCTTGGGGAGGGTATCTTGGACAGGTCCATGACCCTACCCTAGGTACATAGCTTCATCATTAGCCCCCGAATGGATCGAGGTTTGAGTGGGGAAGGAGTTGAACACACTTCCGACCCATTTTCGTGCTATGAGTATGTCTTGTTCTGGATCAGTGAACTTAGGTGACGGCACCAACTTCTTTTTCAGTCGCATTGATCCATTATTTGTATCCGTCGAGTGAATTTATTTACTTGGAGAACTCCGAACAACAAAATGGAGGAAATCTTCCATCTGACGAGTTGTTCTGCAGCTCGTGGATTTAGCGGGATTTGAATTTTGGGAAGCGCGCAGAGCGGTGGAGGCCGCAGTAATCGGATGGGATAAGGCAGGGACGCCTAGATCTCCGTGCCACCTTTTTTGCCATGTATCGCGTGCACGACTGTGCGGGATTTTACAGGATCGCCCAGGCCTATAAGTTAGTCACTTGGAAGTAACCTTATATAAGGCGCCGGACGGGGGTTTTTGAACAGTGCGTTCTCATTTCCTCCTCTCTTCCTCAAACTTATCCGCCGCGTTCGCTTCAGTCTCAGCGCCGCTGCCCTGTGCGCATCTCGCCGGCGACGATGGTGAAAGAGAAGACGACATCCCTAGAGCGGGCGAAGAAAGCGAAGGCGAAGGCGAAGGGAAGGGTGACCAGTCGGAGCGGATCTTCATCGAGGGCCGGCCTGCCGCAGGTGTCACACCCTAGTTAGTTCATGCATTAGAGTGTTGCATCATGTCTATTTCATTTAACACAAACCTGAAATGGGGATGACAGAACCCCCACCCCCCTCTGAATCCAACTAGGGTTTACTAAAAATATTTTCAATGAACCTGAAATGCCCTTCTAAAATGTCCATCATTTTTGTCTTGGTTCAGAACCTCTGCCAAAAGTGATGCACAGTTTCCTAGGTCATCCTAAGGTCTTTGAATTAAATCATAAGTATTTGAATTTGGGCATTTAAAATTTATAAAAATATTTCAAATGCTCAAATAATTCCAAACTAAAATGTTCCATGTTGGGAATATTCCAACTAAGGACCAGGTGCAGTTTGGTGAATTTTGGAGTTGCCTAGGTATTTTTAGTAATTCAACAAACCTACAGAATAAAAACAGAAACAACAAAAAAGGGAAAAAGCTTACCTGTCGCCACCCAGAGGCCCACCTGCCAGCCCAGCCCAGCCACCGCTCCAGCGAGCTGCTTGGCTTGGCCAGCAGTAGCAGTGTGCTCGACGGCGGCAAAGCAAGGCGCCACGCAGCTGCCCGTCGCCCTGCTTCCCCCTCTCGCCCCCCTGAGACCTTGGACGAGCTCCACGTCGTGCCCCGAACCCCCTGGACACTCTCACTCAGCCCCAGCTCCTCTCCCTCGCTCTCCCACGCCATGGCCGACGCCACCGCCGCTGCACCCTCGCCGTAGTTGCGATCTCCGTCAACCTCACGCCGCACCACCGTGTCCAGAAGCTTCGCCGCCCACTACTCCTTCGAGCCAGCCGAGCCCCGAGCGCTCGCGTGCCCCGAAGCCGCCGCACTGACCTCGACCGAACCATCGCCGGAGATCCCCTTCGCCGTCGCCGCCGCATCAGCTCGTCCCCGACCGCGCCGTCCGCTCCCTCAAGACTGCCGTGAGCCTGGATATCTCCTCCCCCTTCTTTATCTCGCTCCCGTGCACCACTACGAGCACATGTAGCTCACCCGCACGCGCCGCCGCGGAGCACGTCGCCGACGTGTCTCTGGCTAACCACCGGCCACCCCACCTTGTCTAACACACTCACCGCGTCCCCAGGGGCCTAACGCACCTCACCACAGGCCTCGCCGCGCCCGTAGAAGGCCGGATCCATCTTCACCCGACCAAGCGACCGCCAAAGTCGTCGCCGGCGACGTCTCCGGCCACCCCGAGCTTAACCACCACCACCAATAGCCGCGGCTCGATCTCAGCTACGCGCAGATGCCTTCCGCCGCCCGTTTGGTCGTCGGAATGCACAAAAGCACTTCCGCCGCCGTGTTCGGCCTCGCCAGCGGCTAGACGCCGGCGTGTTTGACTTTGACCTTTACCAGGGTGGGCCCAGGTTGACTCCCCTGAGTCTATGACATGTGGGGCCCCTCTGCTAATTAACTCAGAGTAGTTTAAACTAATTTTAGTTAGGTTAATTAACTACTGACATGCGGGACCCACTGGTCAGTTTGACCTGGACCAGCCCATTGACCACTGACGTCATCCTGACGTAACGCTGACGCAGTAATTTTTTTGCTGGAACTATTTTTATACAGGAAATTCCAGAAAATGCTACAAACTTCAAAAAAACATAGGAATTAATCTGTAACTCCAAATGAAACAAATTATATATGAAAAATGATCAGAAAAATCCAATCTTTCCATCTGTACTGGTTTCATGCATGTTTAAACAAGCTAACCTGCTGTTTATCACAGATCAAGATAAAGCACTTAAAATGGCAACTTAGGAGTTTGAACTTTGAATCATTGGTTCAAATTAGTTCAAACCCATCTGTTCTTAGTTGCATTTGCCCAATACACTCATTTTTCCATGTCTCATGCATGCATCATATTGTTGCATACTGTTTGGTAATATTGTGTATCGGCGCTCTCTGCGGCAGGTTCTGCCCCCGAGGAGTACCGTGATAACCCCAACGAAGAACAATATCAGTGCACCGACCCATCAGGCAAGCAACCAACCATTTGATCATATCGATACAATCCCATGTTCTTGCTCCTGCTCTCTTTTACTGCATTAAGACAACGTGATTCAAATTGCTGTGTGCTGCGGTAGTTGAACCCATTTCCTCTGCATGACCTGCCATTGCCACAGTAACTAGATGAAACCCACTAGCATGTGTAGGAGTTGATTGAGCCATATGATTGTGTTGTTCCTACCTTGGTATGCCTGCTATGCTTAGAGTCGAGTCAGGTCTAGTTCATCTGGGTGATGGGCTAGAGTGAAATGATCGTGTCAGTATGAGAGTAAGGTATTGAACACGATTTGGTAAAGGTATCGATGAGAGGCCATGTAGGAGTACATGGTGGGTTGTTTCATTGAGGCCGTCCTTAAGCACTGAGATATGTATGTGTGATTTAAGAATCAACTAATACCATGCATTGGGCCCGAAACCAATGGACCCTCTCGGCTTCTTATTCACCCTAGTCTTCTGTCCAGGAGTTGCAAGTAGTTTCTGGTGTTTGTAGCCTACTGGAGGTCGTGGACAGCGCTGACCATAGGGGTGGGCTGTGATGTGGTAGGTACGTGGCACGGTGTACCGGATGCCCATTTGTTGTCTCGGGAACCCTGCTCACATCATTTGGGGCTATGAGCAAAACTCCGGCCGGATCTCCTCATGGATGGAACCCGAATAGGCGATAAACCTAGACTAGAGACTTAGGTGTCTAGGTAGGTCGTGGCCGACACCCACGTTGGGCTTCCGCTTGAAGGTTGCCGAGTACGTGTCGTGTAAACGGCGGTAAGTGGTGAGAGCATGTATGAAGAAGTACACCCCTGCAGGGTTAACATCATCTATTCGAATAGCCGCGTCCGCGGTAAAGGACTACTTAGTTGCCTATACAGTTCATAGACAAGTAAATGGAAACTACTAAAAGCCTCGAGATAAGTGTGAGTGCCGAGGATGGCTTTTCCGTAAGAAGACGGGGGTGGATCATCGGTAGTGTATTGAAGTTGTAACGCCCTCGATGCGGCTATATCTCCCACGTGTTGAAGCACGACTTAGAGGCATAACCGCATTGAAACCAATGTCGCAAGTGAGGTAATCTTCACACAACCCAAGTAATACATAAGGGAAAGAGATACATAGTTGGCTTACAATCGCCACTTCACCCAAATACATGAATAAAGCATTACATCATCCAGATACAATCAAGGTCCGACTACGGAACCAAAATAAAAGAAGAACCCCAAATGCGACAAAGGTCCCCGATCGACCCCATCTGGGCTCCACTACCGATCAACTAGAACGAAACAACACAAAGGGAAAGATCTTCATCGAAGCTCCTCCTTGAGCTTGGTTGCGCCACCGCTTCGGTAACAAAGGCACCGCAAACTGGTTTTGAAGTATCCGTGAGCCACGAGGACTCAAAGCAATCCCATTACCATGGGTATCAAGACTAGCAAAGCTTAATGGGAAAGGAAGGGGTAAAGTGGTGAGGTTGTAGCAGCAGCTAAGCAAGTATGGTGGCTAACATACGCAAATGAGAGCGAGAAGAGAACAAAGGAACAGTCGTGAAGCTAGCAAGGATCAAGAGGTGATCCTGAACACCTACTTACGTCAAACATAACCCAGAAACCGTGTTCACTTCCCGGACTCCGCCGAGAAGAGACCATCACGGCTACACACGCGGTTGATGCGTTTTAATTCGGATCTGGTGTCAAGTTATCTACAACCGGACATTAACAAATTCCCATCTGCCACATAACCGCGGCACGGCTCTCGAAAGTTTAAACCCTGCAGGGTGTCCCAACTTAGCCCATGACAAGCTCTCGCGATCATCGAAGAATAGACCTTCACCCGAGACACTCCGATCGACTCGGTATCCCGACATCAAGACATTTCGACAATGGTAAAACAAGACCAGCAAGACCTCCCGGCGTGCCGACATCCCGATAGTAGCCGCAGATCTCGCCTCGAGCCATGACCGGATGAGCACTACGCATAACTAGAACCAGCCCTCAAGTTTCCCGAGGTGGCGCCGCAAGTGGTTCTAGTTTGGACCAACACTTAGACAAGCATTGGCCCGGGGGGGCTAAAATAAAGATGACCCTTGGGATGCGCGACTCCCAAGGGAAAAAGGTAATAGGTGAGGCAAATGGTAAAACCAATGTTGGGCCTTGCTGGAGGAGTTTTATTCAAAGAAAACTGTCAGGGGGGTCCCATAAATCACCCGACCGCGTTAGGAACGCAAAATCCGGGAACATAACACCGGTATGACGGAAACTCGGGCGGCAAGAGTGGAACAAAACACCAGGCATAAGGCCGAGCCTTCCACCCTTTACCAAGTATATAGATGCATTAATAATATATAAGATATTGTGATATCCCAACAAAAAATCCTGTCCACCATGGAGAAATCTTCAACTTCACATGCAACTAGCAACGCTATAAGAGGGTCTGAGCAAAGCGGTAACATAGCCAAACAACGGTTTGCATAGGAACGGTGTCGAAGGTTAGAGGTTCATGGCAATATGGGATGGCTGGACAAACAGGTAATAGGTAGCGCAGCATAGCGAAAGAACGAGGCAACTAGCATAGCAATGATAGTAGTGAGATCCAGGGTAGCGGTCATCTTGCCTGAAATACCGCAAGGAAGAACAACGAGTCCATGAAGAAGATGAAACCACGAAGACGAACCACACGCAGACGAACGCATCCTCACGATCGCAACGGAACGGGAACTATCGAGAAGAAGCACACAACATGGTAAACACACCACACATGAACAATACATGACGCACAACAAGCATGATGCATGACAAAGGCTACATGAAGCTACTCATGGCAAGATATGATGCAAACAAGAACAACACATCGAGACAAGTTTAAATGAGGCCGGAAACAACATATTACAATTCCGGTAAGTCCTCATATGCATATTTCGAAATTGGTCCAGAACTGAATAAACATTATGTTCAAGTTGTTAAACAGCAAGTTAAGATGCACCAAGATGATCTACACGAAATTCTAGTCAAGTTACATATAAAGTTCATTAGATTCGGAGCTACGGGCTAGAAGATATGAGCAAAACAAGTTAAGCATGGCATTGATGCAAAATGCATACAAACATCAAGTAAACACCTCAAAACAAGGATGCAACATGGTAATATGAAGCTACATGCAAAATCAAGAAAGTTTCATATAGAGCACACTCAAAACGGAGCAACGGTGCAACACACACACACACTATACAAGTTATAGCAACAATCTGTCCATAACAGCAACTAGGCATCTTACAAGCATCAAAACAACATGCTACAGCACCCCAACATAATAACAAAAGGCATGGTCATGAAGTACACGTAAAGCATAACAAAACATGAACACTGAGCTATCTCCAGAAACAACTAGAACATGCTCAAAAGGACATGGAGATATTGCAAATAATAACAGTTTTAGAGACTTTTAGCGTAAATAACATCAAGGTTGCAATGTTTAGAGCTATCAAACAACATGTTACAGGAACTTATCATGGCAAACAAAGGCATGGCATGAATCTACTAATTTCATATATCAAAAGACCCTTACTGACCATGAGCCAAAAAGTCACGGAAAATATGATGGCACCCATGTAAATATGGCAAGTTATATTACAGATTTATACATGGCAAGAACAACAATAAGTAGGCATGTTCGTGAGCTTGAACCACTCACCACAGAGCAATACATGGCATGGCAAGGCAACCAACAGTAAGAAGGCATGTTTATGAAGCTAAGCATGGCAAGAACAAGGTCATAGGATGCATGGATCACTAAGAAAACACATGGGAACAAGTGAACTTAATGTTAACAGGTTGACAAACAACATTTTCAAGCAACTTTGGAGCAAGAAATGAACATGTTCCAGCAGGCTATAATTGCAACCAAGGGCATGAATGGATAGAGCATGACATGTAGATCAAAACATGTTTATAGGACATCTCCGGGTTATGCATAGAATGATTAGTAGAAGCATGTTAACATGGCATCAAAATATAACAGAATCTGTCAGGAAAACAACAATAGCAACTACCCTACTTAACAAGCTTGATACACTCAGCACACAAGTCACAAAAATACATGGTTGGCACCCCTGGAAAGATTGCATGGCATAGTTCAACATTCATGTAGAGCTCATACTCATAGGATGCACACATCAATCTTGGCAAAAATGATAAAACAGCAAGTTATAACAGTTTCAGCAGATTAACATCAACATGCACTCTTCCAACAGCATTTCGGACGTCAAGATGAGCTCAAATGAAAAAGATGCAACGTAATGAAATGAAGTACTCATCGATACGAACAATTTGACATATTATACGCACGAAATGGAGCTACGTATGCAGAGATGCGATGGCATGAACATGGCATGAAAATTACAGAAATCTGGGGACTTAGTCAAAATCAACCTCGCTAAAGCGGGACGGAGCCATTCTGGGACGGGGAGATCCGGGCGCGGACGCGGTGTTTGGATCGCCGGACCGGTGGATCTGGTCCACCCCGGCTGGATCTGGCCGGAGGGAGCTTCGGCGAAGCTCGCCCGCGAACGGAGGCGCGGGAGGCGAGGTCCGGTCGGCGAGCGGCGGAGGCGCCGTGAGGCGCGGCTGGGCGGAGGGCACCGCCGGTGGAGGCGGCGGCGAGGCGCCGGGCGACGGGCCGGCCGGGAAGGAGGCGGCGAGGTCGGCGGCGGCGCGGCGGCGGGCGGCAGGAGAGGCGCCGCGGAGGCGCTGGCTCGCGGGCGGCGCTGGCGAGGCGCTGTAGGCGACGACGGCGGGGCCGGGCGGTGTGCGTGGACGGCGGCGGCGAACCGGGCGGCGGGTCCGCGAGGGGCGGGCGGCGGAGGGAGCCGGCGGCGGGCGAACCGCGGCGGGTCCGGCGAGGGGCTGGGCGGCGAGGGAGCCGGCGCGGCGGCGGAGCACGGCGCGCTGTCCTGGCCGCGCTCGGACGGCCTCCGTGGGCCCGGGCGCGGCGGCGCGAGGAGAGAGAGGATGCGGGCGCGGGCTGAGGTGGCGGCTTCGCTGATGAGGCGGCGGGAAGGTGATGTGGCGCGCCCCGATTGGCCGGGGTGACGCGGCCGGCGGACGGGTCCGGCCGAGGGCGGACGCGTCCGGCGGCGGAGAGGGAAAAGCTAGGGTTAGGGGGGATTTTCATCCGCGAATTTAGAAGGGGGAGGCATATTTATAGGTAGAGGGAGCTAGGAGAGTCCAAATGAGGAGCGGTTTTCGGCCACGCGATCGTGATCGAATGACCGAGAGCATGGAGAGGAGTTTGCTGGGCTTTGGGCCACTTTGGAAAGGGTGTTGGGCTGCAAACAAAAGAGGCTTTCGCGGTTACCCGGTTAACCGTTGGAGTATCAAACGACCTCCAAATGGCACGAAACTTGACAGGCGGTCTACCGGTGCTATAACAAGGCCACTTGGCAAACCTCGGGCCATTCCGAGAAAGTTTAACACCCGCACACGAAAAGGGAGAAGAGGGGGACGCCGGGTGAGATAGGAGCGCCGGATTGCAAAACGAACAACGCGGAAAATGCTCGGATGCATGAGACGAACATGTATGCGAATGCAATGCACATGATGACATGATAAAATGCAAATGATGACATGGCAAATGCAACACGCAAGCAAATGACATGGCAACAACGGCTAATAACTGGCAGACACCTGGCGCAACGAATCCGGGGCGTTACAGAAGTGGTGAGTAGTGGACTCGAGTGCGCAAAACCATTTCAAGTTGGAGTCTCGTAGGATAGCTTAGCCAAGAGTCAAAGCTGGCTTGCTGCAATAACCCCACCAACCCTTCTTGATAATGTGCATGTATGTAGGATCTGATGTAAGTCTTGCTGAGTACCTTTGTACTCATGTTGCTTTAATTTACATTTTTCAGAAGATGCCACAACCCCTTCCGACGGGTTCTTCGTAGACGTTGACATCGATGAGTAGACTAAGGCCTAGGTGGTGATCCTGAGCAAGTGAAGGACCATGTAGTATAGCTAGGCTTACCCAAGCCTCTTTTATTTTACTAGTTGTCTGTACTCAGACAAAACACTTCCGCTGTTGGCTTGTATGCTTGTATGACTTGAATGTGGGTCGTGTGACCCGTACTTGTGTGTATGCTATGTATGGCTCACTGAGCCTTTAAATAAAGTACTTGTGTCGTAGAGTCATGTTGTGATGCCTTGTTGTATTTGCACATATCGAGCATATTGTGTGTATGATTGAAATGCTTGGTATGTGTGGGATCTGACTATCTAGTTGTTTATCTTTAGTAGCCTCTCTTACGAGAAATGTCTCCTAGTGATTCCATCGAGCCATGGTAGCTTGCTACCGCTCCGAACACTTAGGCTGGTCGGCATGTGTCCTTCGCTCTCGTGGTCTGTCCCTTCGGGAAATGTCACGCATTGAGTAACGGAGTCCCGTTAGCCGCCATGTTCCGGTTTATCGGAGTCCTGCTAGCCCAGGCTACAGCCCCAAAACTTACTTGCGATGACCAACATGTTCGATGTCGGGTCATGGATGCTGTCCTCGTAAGTCTGTGCCACTTTGGGTTTACGACTAGCCATGTCACCCGGGCTCCTTTTCATATGGATGCTAGCGACACTATCATATACGTGTGCCAAAAGGCGCAAACGGTCCCGGGCAAAGGTAAGGCGACACCCGTGGGGATACCATGCGTGAGGCCGCAAAGTGATATGAGGTGTTACAGGCTAGATCAATGTGACATTGATTCAGGGTTCTGACAGCGTTGGCATCAGAGCCGGACATCCTGTAGGTTCTCCAAGCCAAACTGGTCGATGTTGAGTCTAGAAATGCTTTAGTTATATGTAGGGGAATTGATTGTGGGATGGTACGTAAGGCTCTGTTTACTCCTTTACCTCATGATATTCTGATCTGAGTCAGTCCATTCTTCCACCGGGGGTTAAGGATTAGGATCTCTTCTCTCTATCAGGTTCACGTGTTACTAATCAGTAGTACCTTATAGGTTTGATGATTACAAGCCTAGTTCAGTTCTACTATCCTGTTATGTTACTAAGTTGGACCCAGAACCTTGATATGATATTGTTGAGTGGCTATGCAATTCTTTGTAAAATGTCTCAAATCCTTTTTGAGCATTTATAGCCGTTATGTTGTCCAAATTCTGCTAGAAATTCTAATCTCTTTGCATTGTGGTTATGCTTCCAGATGGCCACTCGTGACCAAAACCAAGTGGTTCGTCTGACCAGATGCATCGATGTGACTGGTCATACGGCTATGTTAGTCCGGGTAATGATTGAGACGGGTTACCGTTGGTATCCTGAATACACGGTCGAAGAGCAGTTTCGAGACTTCAATCAAAGCCAGTATCTCTGCACTGTCAGGATATTTCCCTCTTATCCTGGTTCCACCGAGCCCCTCCACTATTCCTATGGACTCGGTGTTACTATTGAGATGGCAGTGCAAGATGCTGCCTATTCTATGATGACCATCATGCGAGTCAGGACTGGCCTGCTTCGCAACACCGACTTCCGGTATATGCCAGCTTCACTTCCTGGAGCGCATGGGTATCTCAGGGCTATCTATGCTGATTCCAGTCAGGAGGACTCACTAACTCGCACCACTGCCGAGTTGCTCGAGGACAAGGACCGAGAGAATCGGGCCTTGAGAATGGAGCTTTTCAATGCCCGTGCCGATCACTGGGCCACGTTGACTCGGTTTGCACCGGCTGTGCAAGCTGGATATATGGATATGAGAGATCTGTATCCTGTTAGATCTGCTCTGCCAGACATGATGGATTGGCGTGATGTGGGGGGCATCACCCCACCTCGTGGTCCCCGCAGGCCACCGTTTATTGGTCCAAGACCTCACCCTAGCCCTTATGGTCCACAGGCTCCTCAGGACCGTATGTTTCCGGATGCTCACGTTGAACTTCCAGGCTATGGAGGAGACTTCTATGAGAACTACTACGGAGACGTCTGAGTTAGTAGTAGTCTCACTAGTATTGTAATAGTTGTATCTCCACCGTCCTGCATGACTTGTGGAATATGACTTAGTGTGTATCAGTTCCGGAGGTGTATGAAAAATAATGTATAGGAGCTTGGAATGCCTCCGATGAGATGTAATCTTCCCTTCACCGTAGTAGTACTTTGTTTGGTCTTGTACTAAACTTTGTATGGTGTGTATGACGTTGGAATAAAGAAGCAGTTTCTGTATCTACCATGTCATACGGATGATCATCTTGCATTCCGAGTTATCCATTACATACTACATTTCTATGTCAGAATCTTATCATCCTGGACTAAATCCTTGTCATGTTTTCCTAGGATGGTCAACACCCGCAACAACCCTGCTCCCCTAGAGCAGGCCGAAGGCAGCAGAGTTGGGGAAGCAAACCTGCCTCACCCTCCTTCTCTGGCCGAAGTTATGCTGGAGGCCGAGAGAAACAAATGGGAGACCAACCGTTTGTTGGAGCGCATCGAATGTAACACAAGACAAAGATCGGAGGAATAACTTGGTGTCGTTCAGTGACTTCATCAAGTTACACCCACCTACCTTCCACCACTCCGTCGAGCCTCTCGACGCTGATGACTGGCTTCGCGGCATTACTCACAAGCAACGTTCTGCACTCGTAGCTGAGGCTGATAAGGTCACCTTTGTTGCATATCATCTTGAAGGCCCCACCAGTCTCTGGTGGGAGAACTATATGGCTATGCGCCCAGCTGGCCATGTCACTACTTGGGCAGAATTTAGTGAGGCTTTCCGTGAACATCACATTCCGGAGGGTCTCATGGATCGTAAACGTGAGGAGTTCTGCAGTTTCACCCAAGGCCGTCTCTCTGTGGACGCTTATAGCAGGGAGTTCGGTAACCTCGCACGCTATGCCACCGAAGAGGTCTCCACTGACGCCAAGAAGTAGGCAAGGTTCCGCAAGGGACTTAGCCCTGAACTTCGCCGAGATCTCCGTCTGCATGAGTGCACCTCTTTTCAGAAGCTTGTGAACAAAGCCATCAGTGCTGAGACGGGTCAGACTGATTTCAAAGCAACACGCAAGCATGGCCGCGACATGGGTTCCTCATCCGGTGCTGGACCACAGAAGCGCCGGGTGTGGGTGCCTAACACTGCCCTGCCACCCAGATTCACACCGAGGCCATCCTATCAGGCGCCTCGTCCAGCTCAGCAGTTTGCACCAGCTAAGCCCTATGGTGGGCCAACCAACAATGCTCCTCCACGCACCAGCCCCGTGACGTGCTTCAAGTGTGGGGAATCAGGCCATTACATGCGCGATTGTCCCCAGACCAACCCCAACCAGTCTGCAAAAGCTGTTGGTCGTGGCAAGCCGACAGGGAAGGTGTTCTATGCCAAGCCGGCCACCATAGCACGTGGCCAAGTGAATTGTGTCTCAGCTGAAGAGGCCCAAGAGGATCCCAACGTCGTTCTCGGTACGCTCCTTGTTAATTGCCACCGGGCATCTGTTCTTTTCGATACTGGAGCATCTCATTCATTCATATCCGAAAGCTATGCTCGCTTGCACAACACCGCATTCTGCAATATGCCCACCTCCATGGTAATTCAAACCCCGGGATCCAAATGGCAAACTTCTAGTGTAAGCCATGATAATGAAATTCAGGTCGACAGACTTGTTTTCCTTGCATCATTGGTAGCTCTCAAATCATCGGATATTAACATCATCTTGGGTATGGACTGGATGACAGCCCATCATGCCAAGATCGATTGCTTCTCTAGGACTGTTCAACTCACGCACCCCTCGGGAAAGATAGTCAATGTCTTGACCCGAATATCCAAGCGACAGCTTTATTCTCTTAATGCCAGTCCCTTGCCAGACCTCGAGGACATTCCGGTAGTCCGTGACTTCCCGGATGTCTTCCCAGAAGAATTGCCAGGTGTCCCACCTGACATAGATGTTGAGTTCGTAATAGATCTCATTCCAGGAACTGTCCCAATTTCTAGAAGACCCTATAAGATGGCACCCCTAGAACTAGCCGAACTTAAGAAACAACTCGTTGAGTCCTTGAAAAAGGGTTTCATCCGTCCTAGTTCATCTCCATGGGCTTGCCCCGTCCTCTTCGTCAAGAAGAAGGATGGTACGGACCGGATGGTTGTAGATTATCGACCCGTCAACTTGGTCACAATAAAGAACAAGTATCCGCTCCCCAGGATCAACGACCTGTATGATCAGCTCGCTGGATCCTCAATCTTCTCTAAAATGGATTTGAGGTTGGGCTACCATCAAATCAAAATCAGGAACAGGGACATTCCTAAAACGGCCTTTGTTACTCGTTATGGCCAATACGAGTACGCCGTCATGTCCTTCGGTTTAACCAACACTCCAGCCACCTTCTCCCTGTTAATGAACTCAATTTTCATGGAGTATTTGGATAAATTCGTCGTGGTTTACCTCGATGACATACTCATCTATTCAAAGAACGAGGAAGAACATGCCGTACATCTAAGGCTAGTGTTGATGAAACTTCGAGAGCATCGCCTTTATGCCAAGTTTTCTAAATGCGAATTTTGGTTTCGTATGACCTATCTAGGACATGTAATTTCGGTAAAGGTATTGCTGTCAACCCCGAAGCGAGTTCAAGCCGCCCTTAATTGGACTCCACCTGAATCGGTCAAGCAAGTTCGGAGTTTCCTTGGCTTAGCGAGCTATCGTCGCCGCTTTGTCGAGAACTTCTCAAAGTTGCTAAACCTCTAACTGAACTCCTCAAGAAAGATAAAAGTTCAAGTGGACTCCACAATGTGAGCACAGCTTCAGAACTGAAAAGACGTTTAACTTCGCTCCCCGTCTGGTACCACCAGATTTCTAAGGACTTTGTTATCTATTGCGACGCCTCGCGACAAGGACTAGGTTGCATTATCATGCAAGATCGACACGTAATTGCTTATGCTTCACGGCAATTACACCCACATGAGGAAAACTACCCTACTCATGATCTAGAGCTTGCAGCTGTAGTCCATGCACTCAAAACCTGGCGACGTTACCTCCTGGGTAATCATTGCGAAATCTTCACTGATCACCAAAGTCTAAAGTACATATTCACCCAACCATATCTAAACCTCAGGCAAAGACGTTGGGTCGAGTTGATCAAAGATTTCGACTTAGGGATAACTTACACCCCAGGAAAAGCCACTGTCATGGCTGATGCGCTAAGTCGTAAATCTTATTGCAACAATCTGATGTTGCAACAAAGTCAACCACTTCTCCACGAGGAATTTCGGAAGCTTAACCTTCATATTGTTCCTCAAGGATTCCTTTCCACCTTGGTGGCGAAACCTACCCTTACGGATCAGATCATCAAAGCTCAGAAGGTAGATCCGGGGATTTCCCGTATCAAAAGAAACATCAAGAAAGGAGTTGCGGATTGTTTCTCCATTGATGATCACGGAGTCGTATACTTCGGGAACCGTCTAGTGGTTCCCAAAGTGCGAAACCTGCGGCGATTGATCCTTAAGGAAGCTCATGAATCTCCTCTCACCATTCATCCCGTAGCACTAAGATGTATCGTGACTACGCCGAGGTTCGGTGGACTAGGATGAAGAGAGAAATTGCTCAAGATATTGCTAATCTGCGACGTCGTAAATCGTGTAAAAGCAGAGCATCAACGGCCTGCCGCACCCTTCAACCCTTAGCTATTCCTGAATGGAAATGGGATAAAATTGGTATGGATTTCATCACCGGTTTTCCCAGGACCAAGAGAGGGAATAATGCTATCTTCGTCGTTATTGACTGTCTCTCCAAAGTGGCTCATTTCTTGCCTGTTCGTGAGAGTATAACTGCTAGTTAGCTAGCAGACTTGTACATCTCCCGAATAGTGTCTCTCCATGGTGTTCCATTGGAAATCAACTCGGATCGAGGAAGTCTCTTCACCTCTCGATTTTGGGAAAGTTTCCAAAACGCTATGGGAACCCATCTTTCCTTTAGCACCGCCTTTCACCCTCAATCAAGTGGTCGAGTAGAACGTGTCAACCAGATCCTAGAAGACATGCTTCGAGCCTCTGTTATCTCATTCGGAATGGATTGGGAGAAATGCCTTCCATTTGACGAGTTTGCTTATAACAACAGCTATCAATCTAGCTTGGGTAAAGCCCCTTTTGAAGTTCTCTATGGACGAAGGTGTCGAACGCCTCTTAACTGGTCAGAAACTGGGGAAAGACAATTCTTTGGCCCGGACATGATCCAGGAAGCAGAAGAGCAAGTTCGCATCGTTCGTGAAAAGTTGAAAACAGCCCAATCTCGTCAAAAGAGTCAATATGACCGAAAACATAAGGCTATGAGTTACGAGGTTGACGAGAAGGCTTACCTTCGTGTTACTCCTCTAAGGGAACCCATCGTTTCGGTATCAAAGGCAAGTTGGCTCCTCGCTACATTGGACCTTTTCGCATTCTTGCCAAACGAGGAGAAGTTGCCTACCAATTGGAACTACCTCCGCATCTCTCCAGAGTCCATGATGTCTTCCACGTTTCTCAACTCAGGCGTTGCTTCTCGGATCCTATCTGTGGAGTAAACCACGAAACGCTTGATCTTCAAGATAATCTCACATATCGAGAGTACCCCGTTCGTATCCTCGATCAAGCCGAGCGTACCACTCGACGACATAATATCAAGTTTCTCAAGGTTCAATGGTCGCACCATTCTGAGAAGGAAGCTACTTGGGAAAGGGAGGATCGTCTTCGACTTGAGTATCCCGCCTTCTTTCCGGAGGAACCTAAATCTCGGGACGAGATTCTTTTGAGTGGGGGTGAGTTGTCACACCCTAGTTAGTTCATTCATTAGAGTGTTGCATCATGTCTATTTCATTTAACAGAAACCTGAAATGGGGATGACAGAACCCCCAGCCCCCTCTGAATCCAACTTGGGTTTACTAAAAATATTTTCAATGAACCTGAAATGCCCTTCTAAAATGTCCATCATTTTTGTCTTGGTTCAGAACCTCTGCCAAAAGTGATGCACAGTTTCTAGGTCATCCTAAGGTCTTTGAATTAAATCATAAGTATTTGAATTTGGGCATTTAAAATTTATAAAAATATTTCAAATGCTAAAATAATTCCAAACTAAAATGTTCCATGTTGGGAATATTCCAACTAAGGACCAGGTGCAGTTTGGTGAATTTTGGAGTTGCCTAGGTATTTTTAGTAATTCAACAAACCTACAGAATAAAAATAGAAACAACAAAAAAGGGAAAAAGCTTACATGTCGCCACCTAGAGGCCCACCTGCCGGCCCAGCCCAGCCACCGCTCCAGCGAGCTGCTTGGCTTGGCCAGGCAGGCAGGCAGGTGCTCGACGGCGGCCGCAGCGTGCGCCACGCAGCTGCCCGTCGCCCTGCTTCCCCCTCTCGCCCCCCTGAGACCTTGGATGAGCTCCACGTCGTGCCCCGAACCCCCTGGACACTCTCACTCAGCCCCAGCTCCACTCCCTCGCTCTCCCACGCCATGGCCGACGTCACCGCCGCTGCACCCTCGCCGTAGTTGCGATCTCCGTCAACCTCACGCCGCGCCACTGTGTCTAGAAGCTTCGCTGCCCTCTACTCCTTCGAGCTAGCCGAGCCCCGAGCGCTCGCGTGCCCCGAAGCCGCCGCACTAACCTCAACCAAACCATCGCCGGAGATCCCCTTCGCCGTCGCCGCCGCATCAGCTCGTTCCCGACCGGGCCATCCGCTCCCTCAAGACCGCCGTGAGCCTGGCTATCTCCTCCCCCTTCTTTATCTCGCTCCCGTGCACCACTGCGAGCACATGTAGCTCACCCGCACGCGTCGCCGTGGAGCACGTCGCCGACGTGTCTCCGGCTAACCACCGGCCACCCCACCTTCTCTAACACACTCACCGTCCCCTCAGGGCCTAACGCACTCACCACGGCCTCACCGTGCCTCGAAGCGTCGGATCCATCTTCACCCGACTCGGCGACCGCCAAAGTCGCCGCCGCGACGCCTCCGCCACCCCGAGCTTAACCACCACCACCAATAGCAGCGGCTCGATCTCACTACTGCGTAGATGCCTTCCGCCGCCCGCTTGGTCGCCGGAATGCACAAAAGCACTTCCGCCACTGTTCGCCTCGCCTCGGCCAAGGCTAGATTTCCCGGCTGGGCTGGCCGTGTGTTTGACTTTGACCTTGACTAGGTGGGCCTGTGTTGACTCCCGAGTCTATGACATGTGGGGCCCCTCTGCTAATTAACTCAGAGTAGTTTAAACTAATTTTAGTTAGGTTAATTAACTACTGACATGTGGGACCCACTGGTCAGTTTGACCTGGACCAGCCCGTTGACCACTGACGTCAACCTGACGTAACGCTGACGCAGTAATTTATTTGCTGGAATTATTTTTATACATGAAATTCCAGAAAATGCTACAAACTTCAAAAAATCATAGAAATTAATCTGTAACTCCAAATGAAACAAATTATATATGAAAAATGATTAGAAAAATCCAATATTTCCATCTGTACTAGTTTCATGCATGTTTAAACAAGCTAACCTGCTGTTTATCACAGAAAAAGATAAAGCACTTAAAAT
Organism: Aegilops speltoides; assembly: GCA_021437245.1. Classification (NCBI taxonomy): domain Eukaryota; kingdom Viridiplantae; phylum Streptophyta; class Magnoliopsida; order Poales; family Poaceae; genus Aegilops; species Aegilops speltoides. The sequence continues at coordinate 237,575,336 of CM038142.1, forward strand.
GGCAACTTTGGAGTTTGAACTTTGAATCATTGGTTCAAATTAGTTCAAACCCATCTGTTCTTAGTTGCATTAGCCCAATACACTCATTTTGCCATGTCTCATGCATGCATCATATTGTTGCATACTATTTGGTAATGTTGTGTATCGGCGCTCTCTGCGGCAGGTTCTGCCCCCGAGGAGTACCGTGATAACCCCAACGAAGAACAATATCAGTGCACCAACCCATCAGGCAAGCAACCAACCATTTGATCATATCGATACAATCCCATGTTCTTGCTCCTGCTCTCTTTTACTGCATTAACACAACGCGATTCAAACTGCTGTGTGCTGCGGTAGTTGAACCCATTTCCTCTGCATGACCTGTCATTGCCCCAGTAACTAGATGAAACCCACTAGCATGTGTAGGAGTTGATTGAGCCATATGATTGTGTTGTTCCTACCTTGCTATGCCTGCTATGCTTAGAGTCGAGTCAGGTCTGGTTCATCTGGGTGATGGGCTAGAGTGAAATGATCGTGTCAGTATGAGAGTAAGGTGTTGAACACGATTTGGTAAAGGTATCGATGAGAGGCCATGTAGGAGTACATGGTGGGTTGTTTCATTGAGGCCGCCCTAAGCAAAGAGATCTGTATGTGTGATTTAAGAATCAGCTACTACCATGCATTGGGCCCAAACCAATGGACCCTCTCGGCTTCTTATTCACCCTAGTCTTCCGTCCGGGAGTTGCAAGTAGTTTCGTGTTTGTAGCCTCATCGGAGGCCGTGGACAGCGCTGACCGTAGTGGTGGGCTGTGATGCGGTAGGTACGTGGCACGGTGTACCGGATGCCCGTTTGGTGTCCTGGGAACCCTGCTCACATCGTTTGGGGCTGTGAGCGAAACTCCGGCCGGATCTCCTCATGGATGGAACCCGAATAGGCGATAAACCTGGACTAGAGACTTAGGTGTCTAGGTAGGTCGTGGCCGACACCCACGTTGAGCTTCCGCTTGAAGGTTGCCGAGTACATGTCGTGTAAACGGCGGTAAGTGGTGAGAGAGTTTATGAAGAAGTACACCCCTGCAGGGTTAACATCATCTATTCGAATAGCCGTGTCCGCGGTAAAGGACTACTTGGTTGCCTATACAGTTCATACACAAGTAAATGGAAACTACTAAAAGCCTCAAGATAAGTGTGAGTGCCGAGGATGGCTCTTCTGTAGGAAGACGGGGGTGGATCCTCGGTAGTGTATTGAAGTGGTGAGTAGTGGACTCGAGTGCGCAAAACCATTTCAAGTTGGAGTCTCGTAGGATAGCTTAGCCAAGAGTCAAAGCTGGCTTGCTGCAATAACCCCACCAACCCTTCTTGATAATGTGCATGTATGTAGGATCGATGATAAGTCCCTTTGAGTACCTTTGTACTCATGTTGCTTTAATTTACATTTTTCGAAGATGCCACAACCCCTTCCGATGGGTTCTTCGAGACGTTGACATCGATGAGTAGACTAAGGCCTGGTGGTGATCCCGAGCAAGTGAAGGACCATGTAGTATAGCTAGGCTTACCCAAGCCTCTTTTATTTTACTAGTTGTGCGTACTCGGACAAAACACTTCCGCTGTTGGCTTGTATGCTTGTATGACTTGAATGTGGGTCATGTGACCCGTACTTGTGTGTATGCTATGTATGGCTCACTGAGCCATTAAATAAAGTACTTGTGTCGTAGAGTCATGTTGTGATGCCTTGTTGTATTTGCACATATCGAGCATATTGTGTGTATGATTGAAATGCTTGGTATGTGTGGGATCTGACTATCTAGTTGTTTATCTTTAGTAGCCTCTCTTACCGGGAAATGTCTCCTAGTGATTCCAATGAGCCATGGTAGTTTGCTACTGCTCCGGAACACTTAGGCTGGCCGGCATGTGTCCTTCTTCGTTCATGTGTCTGTCCCTTCGGGGAAATGTCACGCATTGAGTACCGGAGTCCTGTTAGCCCGCTACAGCCCGGTTTATCGAGTCCTACTAGCCCAGGCTACAGCCCGAACTTACTTGTCATGACCGACACATTCGATCTTTGGGTCATGGATGCCTATCCTGTAAGTCTGTGCCACTTTGGGTTTAAGACTAGCCATGTCAGCCCGGGCTCCTTTTCATATGGATGCTAGCGACACTATCATATACGTGTGCCAAAAGGCGCAAACGGTCCCGGGCAAAGGTAAGGCGACACCCGTGGGGATACCGTGTGTGAGGCCGCAAAGTGATATGAGGTGTTACAGGCTAGATCGACTTGACATTGATTCAGGGTTCTGACAGCAGGGCTGGATCCAGGGCGACTGGATCCGCTCGACGATTCGTCAAGAAGACCTTGACGACCTGGCCAATGGAGGACTGATCCCCCATGGATCGGTGCGGCTCCCGGGGAAGGAGTCTGAGCCGCAGCCTCAGGAGGGTGAGTGCGTTCTCTTGGCCACCCATGTCGACCGTGGGTTTTCTTTGCCACCTCACCCTTTCTTTCGGGGATTTCTGAATTTCTTTGGGGCGCAACTCCACCACTTCACACCCAACACCATCGTGTACCTCGCTGCTTTCGTGTCTTTGTGCGAGAATTTCTTGGGTTGTCGGCCTCATTGGGGTCTTTTCAAGCACATTTTCACCTGTAGCTCCCAGACGGTGAAAAAGGCCAATCCGAGTGATGAGAGAACACAAGTGATTCAGATGTGTGGGGGTCTTGGGGTTCAAATGAGGGGGAAAAGTTCTTTTCTGGCCATGATCCTACCCGACTCGGTCCGCGGATGGCAGTCGACCTGGTTTTACTACAAAGACCAGCCGACGCCTTGAGCGATCGACAATCGAGTCCCTCCTTTTCTATGGACCGAGTGAGGAAGCCTTCCTCTTTGAAGGTGATCCCGGAAGAGAAGGCGCAGGTTAAGGTGTTGGTCGAACGTGTTGTCCAGCTTATCCGTGACGGGGTGACCGGCATGGACCTCTTGGAGGTCTTCCTCCGACGACGCATCCAGCCACTTCAATATCGAGACCATCCGATGTGGATGTATTCTGGCACTGAGGACACCACTCGGATCCACCCGGAGGAGGTCGAGGATGCCACGCTGGAGAGGTGGCTGGCGAGTATCACAGGGAACAAAGACAACCCCCGAGGAGCTAGGAGGATTCCTCCACTCGACCAATCATATGAAGTAGACCAGGTCCGATTCTGCATCTCTGACTGTGATCCTGTTTTCTTCATTCTGTTTGCTTCAAATCAATTGACTGACTTTTGTCTTGTTTGTTGTCTTCTAGGCCATTACTGAGATGTACTCGATGCCCAATGGGGTGCAAGAACAGGCCGAGGAGGAGGAGGCGAGCGGAGGTGAAAGTGAGGAGGAGTGGCAATCTGATGGCGAGGGGGAAGAGGATGACGACGGCTCCAGTGAAGAGGAAGAGGAGGAAGTCGATCCTCCTCGCACGGAAAGGCGATCCAAGCTCATCCACGATCCCACAGGCGAGCGTGGCAAAGCGACTGTGCCTGTTGGGCAGTCGTCGAAACACCCTCGGATGGCCTCTCCAGCGTCGACTGAAAAAGCGCCGAAGCATCCCCGAGCGGCATCATCAAAGCCGCCGAAGGCCTTGCCCAAGATGAGAATGGCCATTCCCACCATTTCTGGGTAACAGCAGGACTTGTGTTTTCTCGTTTAGCATGGACAGACTTTTGGTCGACTCATTGACTAACCGACTGGTTTTTGAAATCTGCAGTGCTGCTACCTCCGAGACCTCCGCCAAGAACGAAGACAAGGAAATGGAAGACGCAGCCACCTCCAACCTTGGTACGATCTTTGTAGTTTCACTTTTGGTTGATTGGACTTTCGATTTTAACTTTGGACTTTTCCTGAAGCTCCTCCTCATGTCATTGATCTCCCTGATGATGACGACGAGGCACCGCTGAGGCCGAGGAGCAATAGAAAGGTGCCGACTGGCAAGACCACTTAGACTGCATCAGTGCCTGAGGCACCGGTTCAGGATGGTAGTAATACTACTCAGAATTCCGTGTCCTTCGCTGTGCCGCTGACGAGTGCTCGACCTTCGTCGTCGACTACTGACCCGCCTTCCCTTTTCGCCACACACCACGTCCCAGGAGGACCAAGCGGGTGCTGCTAAGGAGGCTATCGCCAGCGAGGATCATGATGGAAGCGGTGAAGGCGATTCGAAGCCAGCCAGCGGCCTATAATGCTAGCTCAGCCCTTGAAGCAACGTCCTGTGTTAGTTGGTCACCACTTGTTACTCATTAGGATATGCTATCTGAAGACTTTCTTCCGAAGATCTTTGTGTCTGTACACCTTTGGGTGTGTCGATTGAATTTTTGGATTGGTGGGGCACGCTGAGTGCACCCACTGGGTGTAGTCCCGAGACTATGGTGGACTGGCTGGCAGTCGACTGTAGTCTTTGTATTTTGAATTTCTTCACTCTAACTTCTTCACTCGGTCTGGTCGGACCATGTCAAATGGAATCTTGGAACCAGTGGTGGCATGCTGAGTGCACCCACTGGGTGTAGTCCCCGAGACCATGGTCGACTGCTGGCAGTCGACTAAGGTCTGAAGAACCTATGTTGTTGTTTTTTTAGATCATGATGAGACCATGGCTGAATGCTGGCAGTTAGCTATGGTTTAGGATCATAACCTTTTTGTCTATTTCGGTCGACTGATCGGACCGAGTTGGTAGAACCAGTGGGGGCACGCTGAGTGCACCCACTGGGTGTAGTCCCCGAGACTACTGTTGAATATTTTGATTCAACTATAGTCTTAGAAATGTTACGATTTTTCTCTTAGTCACTCGGAAGCAACCTATCTTTGATGTCTGTCGACTGACCCTTCACAGAAATCTTGCAAGCTTGTGGCTCGCTATACTGAATTGGAAAACAAGCATATCTAGCTCGACCTTGACTTGAAGCTTGTTCAGGAGAACTTTAAGAAGGCGAAAGATGAAGCGAAAGGTATGGTTGGTGTGAATCTTGACGACTGTATTTATCTTTGTGCCCATTCCTGATTCTGATCTCATTGTTACTTTGCAGATAAAATGAAGGAGGCTCTAAAGAAGAAGGACCATGACCTCGCCGAGGCGCAGAAGGCACCTTTGGACAAAACAAAGCTTGCGGAAGAAAAGATGGCTTCGGTCGGTAAACTTGAAGAGGAGAACGCCAATCTAAAAGCTGCTCTCGACGCGGCCAACAAGGAGGTCGGCCGTCTGAAGAATGGTAAGATAGCTCTGAGTGACAAGGCTAGCAAACTGGCGTGGAAGAAGAATGATCTAGAGGCTTATCTGGGAGGGCTCGCCAAGAAGTTATTCATCATGCTTGAAGGTAGTCTCTTCTATCCGACTGACTTGTTATCATCGACTCATCATAGAACTGTTGGCTTAACTTCGAATTGTGTTTACAGAATTCTGTCAAAACTTCAAGGAGGAGACCAGTCGAGTGGAGACAAGCTTGGACCCCATTAACTCTCCTGTGAAGGATGAAGCCGCTATGAACGTGCTCCGACTGGAGTCTCGTGTTGCTGGGGTTGTTGACTATCTTGCTCGACTGAAGGTTGCGGCGTCGCGAATCGACACGACACTCTGGCCGGGAGAGACGCTTCAAATTGACCTCGAGTCTCTAATGACTCGACTGAATGACGTTCCAGGTCGAGTGCAAGAATGGAAGAAGTACGGCCAGATAGCTCTGAGGCTGAGGTTGCTCTGTCCCTGGTCTGTGTTCGCTGCAAGGATGCGCGAGAGGACAAGCTGGCGTCCATCAAAGTGGCCAATACCAGGAAGCACGACTTCCAATCTTTCATGGAGACCTTCATTGTTGCTGCCACTCGGATTGCTGAAGGAATCAACCTGGACCAGTTTGTCGCACCGTCCAGTCCTCCACCTGAGAAGTAAGAAAAACTTCTATGCTTCGCCTTAAATTTGCCTCGGAATGCCGAGTGGTTTTGTAACCGACAAACTTTTACAGGCTTGACGCCTGAGCACTTCTAAATCCGTAGGATGTTATCTGAACTTGGCTTATCATTGAATATCCTTGCTTTTGCCATCGAGCGAACTTTGTTCTTCACTCGGAATATACTTTAACGCTTGAGACGCAGCACTGAGGTGGAAAGTTTAGTCGACTTGCACGTCATTGCTCTTGCAAGTAGGGATATAGCACAGATTGCAGTCGACCTGCGTTCTTGCGGATCAGGATGGAGTGCATGTTGTACTTGTGGCATAGCTCCGACGGAGAAGGCGGTAGTCGACCTGCACCTCATCGTCCTTGCAGAGCATACGTTGTATTTGTGGCATAGCTTCGAAGGAGAAGGTAGCAGTCGACCTGCACCTCGTTGTTCTTGCAGAGAGCGCGTTGTATTTGTGGCGTAGCTCTGAAGGAGAAGGTAGCAGTCGACCTGCACCTCGTCGTCCTTGCAGAGTGCACGTTGTATTTGTGGCGTAGCTCCCAAGGAGAAGGTAGTAGTTGACCTGCACCTCGTTGTGCTTGCGGATTGGAATGGATTAAGTACTTAGGCGAGTACTGGACTGCAGCTAAGCCTCCGAGTGGGAGGATTGCTCTCCACTCGGTAGGATTTTAAATACTTAGGCGAGTACTGGACTGCAGCTAAGCCCCCCAATGGGAGGTTTGCTCTGCACTCGGTAGGATTTTTAAATACTTAGGTGAGTACTGGACTGCAGCTAAGCCTCCGAGGGGGAGGCTTGCTCTCCACTCAGTAGGATTTTTAAATACTTAGGCGATCTTGACTCTGACTAAGCCCCGAGTGGGACGGTTGCTCTCCACTCGGTGGGATTTTTAAATACTTAGGCGTCTTGGACTGCCGCTAAGCCCCGGGTGGGAGGTTGCTCTCCACTCGGTGGGATTTTTAAATACTTAGGCGAAATGGATTAGCAGCTAAGCCCCGATGAGGGATTGCTCTCCACTCGGTGGGATTTTTAAATACATGGCGTAGCTTGGACTGCATCTAAGCCCCGAGTGGGAGGATTGCTCCCCACTCGGTGGGATTTTCAAATACTTAGAGTATCTTGGACTGCAGCTAAGCCCCCGAGTGGGAGGGTTGCTCTCCACTCGGTAGGATTTTTAAATACTTAGGCGAAACGGATTCGCAGCTAAGCCCCCGAGTGAGAGGCCTGCTCGTCACTCGGTAGGATTTTTTTATTTACAAACTTAGGCGAAATGGATTCGCAGCTAAGCCACCCACTGGGGGATTTATCACATAAACAAAAGCAACAACAATCACTGGGAAAATTATAACACTCTTGTCTTTGATAAACAAACTACAGAGGTACTTTTTATTACATCTCATCCGAGTGAGTACTTAAGTATAAAAGGGGCAGAGCAGCTCCGCATTCCAAGCCCGTGGCTCATCGATCTGGCGATCGACATTGTAAAGATGATATGCTCCATTGTGGAGAACTTTGGTGATGATGAAGGGGCCTTCCCAAGTAGGAGCGAGCTTGTGTGGCTTCTGTTGATCCACTCGGAGGACCAAATCTCCTTCTTGGAAGGCTCGACTCTTCACGTTTCTGGCATGGAATCGACGCAAGTCCTACTGATAAATAGTCGATCAGATCATGGCCATATCTCCTTCTTCTTCCAGAAGGTCGACTGCGTCCTACCGGCCATGTTCTGCTTCATCTTAAGAGTAAAGATCGACTCGAGGTGCATTGTGAAGCAGGTCACTCGGCGGAACTGCTTCAGCTCCATAGACCAGAAAGAATGGAGTTCGCTCAGTCGACTGATTAGGAGTGGTCCTCAATCCCCAAAGAATTGATGGACGTTCGTTGACCCACGCGCCTGCTGCGTGCTTGAGATCACGCATCAACCGAGGTTTCAGTCCTTTGAGAATTAGGTCGTTTGCTCGTTCCACTTGTCCATTCGACTGGGGGTGAGCGACTGAAGCGTAGTCGACTCGTGTGCCTTGAGAGGCGCAAAAGGCTTTGAACTTGTCGGAGTCGAAGTTCGACCCATTATCAGTGATGATGCTATGCGGAACTCCATATCTGAATATCAACTCTCTGACAAAACTGATAGCAGTGCAAGCATCGAGATTCTTGATAGGTTTAGCTTCAATCCATTTAGTAAACTTGTCGACTGCCACTAGCAAGTGAGTGAAGCCGCTCTGCCGGTTCTCGATGGTCCAACCATATCCAACCCCCAAACAATGAAGGGCTAGGCGAATGGAATGGTCTTCAAGGCTGAGGCGGGCTTGTGTGACATATTGGAATAGAACTGACATCCTTCACACTTGTCGACTATCTCTTTCGCCATTTCATTTGCTCTTGGCGAGTAAAACCCTGCTCGGTATGCTTTAGCCACAATGGTCGAGAAGGCGCATGGTGACCACGGGTTCCCGAGTGGATATCATCAAAATTATCGGCCTTCTTACGGTGTTATACATTTTGGGTGACTCGATCAAGGCTTTCCACTGTACAATTGTCCCTTTATCACAGTAAAGGCCTTGGATCGACGGACGATCTGTCGAGCCTCTTCTTCGTTCTCCGGGAGCTCTTTCCTTATGATATCTGCGATGTGCAGCATCGATCGGGAGTGATGACCAAAACTTCCATGATCAGGTCGACCACAGGTGGGACCTCAACTTCAGTCGGATCCGTGACACTTCTTGGCTGCGGGGCTTCTTCGGTGAAAGGATCCTCTTGAACTGATGGTGTGTGGATGTCCTCCAAAAACAAATTACTGGGAATGGCTTCTCTCTTGGAACCTATTTTTGCCAAATCATCAGCCGCTTGATTTTTCAATCGGGGTATATGATGAAGCTCTAACCCCTCAATTTCTTCTCTAGCTTTCTCCTGCATTGCATTAATCAAATCATGGCGGACTTCGACGTCCTCCTTCATCACTTGATTAACCACAAAATCTAAGTCGCCATAGACCATGGGCGACGGACGCCGAGTGAAATGGCCATCATAACCCATACAAAAGTGCTTGATACCTTCCTTATTGGAGGAATCAAAATGGATCTGGAGCACAAATCTGAGCTTATCTCCTCGGGGGGAAACCAACACTACCCCAGCACCGGAACCATTCAGCATCTTAGAACCATCAAAGAACATGGTCCAGTGCTCCGAGTGAACTTGAGTCGGTAGTTGCTGTTCAATCCACTCGGCGATGAAATCTGCTATTGCTTGGGACTTGTTGGCTTTCTTTGCCTCAAACTTGATATCCAAAGGAAGGAGTTCAATCGCCCATTTTGCCACTCGACCAGTTGCGTCTCTGTTGTGTAGAATCTCTGACAATGGAGCGTCACTGACGACTGTAATGGAATGGTCAGAGAAGTGATGAGCATCCTTCTTCCTGGTCATATAAATACCATATACAAGCTTCTGATAATGAGGGTATCTTTGCTTTGATGAGGTCAAAACTTCAGAAAGATAATATACTCGGAGCTGAACTTTAAAGGCTTTTCCTTCTTCTTCCCGCTCGACCGTAAGTACTGTACTAGCGACTTGTCATGTGGCTGCAATGTAAAGCGGCAAAGGCTCTCTGCTGATCGGGGCAGCAAGCACCGGCTGGGTGGAGAGCAGCGCTTTTAGCTCTGCAAACGCTTCATCAGCTTCAGGAGTCCACTCGAACTTGTCTGATTTCTTCATCAGTCGGTAAAGAGGCAATGCCTTTTCACCGAGACGAGAGATGAATCGACTTAAAGCGGCCAAGCATCCAGTAAGCTTCTGGACATCGTGCACACGCACGGGGCATTTCATTCGGAGTATAGTACCGACTTTTTCTGGGTTGGTGTCGATTCCTCGTTCGGAAACGAGAAAACCGAGTAACTTTCCGCCAGGAACTCCGAATGTGCACTTTGATGGATTAAGCTTGATATCATACCTCCTGAGGTTGGCAAATGTCTCAGCAAGGTCAGTCAGCAGGTCGGAACCTTTCCGTGACTTGACCACAATATCATCCATGTACAATTCCACATTCCGACTGATTTGAGTGAGAAGACACTTCTGAATCATCCTCATGAACGTGGCTCCGGCATTCTTGAGGCCGAATGGCGTGGTGACATAACAGAAGCACCCGAATGGAGTGATGAAAGCTGTTTTGATCTCGTCGGGTCCATACAGATGGATCTGATGGTAACCGAAATAGGCATCTAAAAAAGACAGGCGCTCACATCTCGCAGTCGAGTCGACTATTTGGTCGATGCGGGGGAGAGGAAAATGATCTTTTGGGCAGGCCCGATTGATATGTTTGAAGTCAATGCACATGCGAAGTGACTTGTCCTTCTTGGGGACCATGACGACATTGGTGAGCCACTCGGAGTGGTAAATCTCTCGGATAAACTCCGCTGCTAAGAGCCGAGCCACCTCCTCGCCAATGGCCTTTCTCTTATGGACGGCGGACCATCGAAGATGTTCCTTGCCGGGTTTCACTTTTGAGTCGACTCGTAGACGGTGCTCAGCCAACCCCCTGGGAACACCCGGCATGTCAGAAGGTTTCCATGCAAAGATATCCCAGTTCTCACGGAGGAACTAGATGAGCGCTTCTTCCTATTTGGAGTCGAGTGTTGTAGAGATATGAGTCGAAGCAGCACTGGGGTCGGTCGGGTGAATGTGAATCGGTTTTGTCTCACCGGACAACTGAAATGCTGATTCCGTAGCGGGCTTCTTGGCTCACAATAAATCACTTGGGTCTGCAGTTTTCTGGTATTCCTCCAGCTCTACCACTGCCATCTGAGCATCGGTGATGTTTGAGCCTTTCTGAAAGCACTCTTCTGCCTTCTTCCGATTGCCAGTAATAGTGATCACACCTATGGGACCAGGCATCTTCAATTTGAGGTACACATAACATGGTCGAGCCATGAAACATGCATAAGCAGGTCTGCCCAAAATAGCGTGATAAGCACTCCGGAAATCCGCAACTTCAAACGTCAACTTTTCTTTGCGGTAATTCTTGGAATCAGCGAAAACCACATCAAGAGCAATTTGGCCGAGTGACTCAGCCTTCTTTCCGTGAATGACTCCATGGAAACTCATGTTCTTTGGTCTTGAAGTCCGGACATCGGAATGCCCATCCCTTTCAGCGTCTCCGCGCCACAATATATTCAGCCACGCCACCATCCATCAAAACCTTAGTCGATCGAGTGCCTTCGACGACCGGGTCACCACCAAAGCTTGCCTCTCGGGGGTGGCTATGTGTGTCGGATGATCGTCTTGGGTCGAATGTGATGGCGATCCGAGACCATTTCAGATAAGCGGGTGTCGCCGAGCAACCATATTCACCTCTCGGTTGATAACTTTCAATCGACTTTTGCTTTCAACATCGGCAAAAATCATCGAGTGGAATTGACTTTGGGATATCCATCATCACTATCTTCTTTGTCTCCAACTTTGTCCGACTCCTTTTCCTTATCTTTGGGTTATTTCCCCTGGAATTGCTGGATCAAGAGCCGACACTGTCGAGTGGTATGTTTCGAGTAAATGAATTTACCCTCCTCATCTTTCTTCGTGTCGATGTGGCACGGCAAATCCATCATGTCATTCCCTTCCTTGTCATTCACCTTCTTAGGGTTCCAAGACCCTTTGGGCTTCCCTTTAAACTTTCCTTGAGTCACGGCCAAGGCTTCTCCAGAGCAAGCAGTGACTCGGCTTTCCGCTTCGCTTCGATTTGGAGTTCCCTCCCCAGTTTAAGTAGGCGTCGACTTGTGCTTGCCACTCGGGCCGATCCTCTTCTTCACCATTGGCATACTTGGTGACAATCTCCATCATTCGACTCAGAGACATGTCTCCGGTTCGACTGAATTTTAGGTTTAGCTCTCTGTACTTAACGCCTTCCTTGAAGGCACAGACTGCCTGGTGATCAGATACATTCTCCACCGTGTGATGCAACGTGGTCCATCTCTGCATGTAATCCCTCAGAGTTTCAATCGACTTCTGCACACAAGATTGCAGCTCTGTCAACCCTGCTGGTCGCTTGCAAGTTCCTTCAAATGTTTTGACAAACACTCGGGCAAGATCTTCCCAAGTAGAAATGCTGCTGGGTGCTAACTGATTCAACCATGCTCTGGCCGAGCCCTCCAACATAAGAGGCATGTGTTTCATGGCCACCTCATCGTTGCCGCCGCCAATCTGAAGAGCCACTCGGTAGTCTTCAAGCCAAGTATCAGGCTTGGACTCTCCAGTGAACTTACGGACTCCAGTCGCCAACCTGAAGTTGGGAGGAATCACCGCGGCCCTGATGGCTCTGCTGAAACACTCTGGTCCTGAGACGTGTACTCTGCTGCTGGTGGGTGCATCTCTGTCATGACCTTCTCGGTGAGCTCTGTTCCTGTCGACCAAACCTTGAACAATAATGGATCTCGCATCAAAGCCTGGTTCCCTGGGGTCGACTGGAATCCTTTGCCCAACACTGTGATGATGTCTGTCATCCTGCTGTCGAGGCACGTATGATCCACCCCTTCGGGGAGGGGTGGGCACTCGACGTCGATCATCACGATCGAATCGGTGATCATACTGCTCACGGTTCTTGTACTCATCACGCCAGTCTCCACGTTCCTCACGCCTCGGGGGCAATCTTGGGCTATGGGCCGACTGGACTGTATTTGCAACGACGGATCTGCTGTGAATCCTATTCCGTGACTATGATACGGCTGAATTTTTATCTCTTGCTGCCCGGAGTAATGCTCTAATCTGTAAGAGCCTCTGCCAGCCTCTAAATGGGAAGGCTGAATCAACTCTGCTATACGGGCTGTAGCTGCTAAATTCTGAATCGGAGTTTGATATACCCGAGTCGGTGGTGGAAAGAGTTGATGTCAACTGGATTCTGGAACCCGTTGTCGCGCACGCTCGTCGAGTGCTCGCTGGAGGTTCTCGGTCAGTCGCTCCACCAAGTTAATAGCGCGTGTCCTCTAAGGCACGAGCCTCGGGGGTTTCTCCGATGATAGGAGTGTGTAGCGCATCCATGTTCCGGCGGCAAAGTTCTTCCCTCTGCAGCGAAGTGAGGGGCTCGGGGACATACTCTTCGTGGACCTGCGCCAGATCGCCTCCGCTGTCGCCTCCATCAGCGTGGGGAAAGCCGGGAGGACTGCATGGTCCATTGACCATCAGAACCTCCGCCGCTGGATCATTCTTTATCGCTTTTCGGATGTAGTCTATCTTGAGCCGATCGATAGGTCGAGCAGGCTGTAGAGATCGTCCGGACTCGATCGCGCGACTTGGGGGTGGCTGTTGGCGAGCCACCGCGTGCCTCACCCACCGCTGAAGCCTCGACCGACCGGAGCAGCTCGTGCTGCGGGAAAGCGAGGAGGATGACACGAGGGGCCGACCGATCTTGGGTCGACAGTTGCCATGAAGGACACACATGGACGCATGCGCAAAAGTGCATCGCCCTGCGGACAGGGAGTGCGTCGATGTCGAGCGGAGCCTCCTGAAGCCAAGAGGAGTCGTAGGCGATGAACGTGAGCGTGCCGAGACGGATCTCGCGGCCCTCAACCAAAACTCTGCCTAAAACCATGATGAAGGAGATCGAAAAAATCGAAACTTCTCCAATAAGTCGCTAAGACACCTGCCCCAAGGTGGGCGCCAACTATCTTGGTTCTAAGTCTGACAGTAGTGTAGGGAGGTAGGAATGGAGAGGCAATATCCTAGCTATGGAATAGTTGTATACGCAAGAGATTTACGAGTTCAGGCCCTTCTCGGAGGAAGTAACAGCCCTACGTCTCGGAGCCCGGAGGTGGTTGACCGAATTATGTGTATATGAGTTACAGGGGTGCGAACCCTTGACACTGACGAGGGGGTGGCTTATATTGAGTCCGCCAGACCCCTCCAGACCTCCGTTATGCAGGGATTAAGGTACATTAAGATCGGGCGTTACTGGTAATGCCACAAATAAAGTGCTATGATGACCATAAAAGCTACATAATGACAGACCGTTTGCGTGCAGAGTGACTTTAGGTCTCCTGGCAGTCGAGTTGTTGGCTTCATGGTCGAGTGTCTTCGAGTCCGTCGAGTGGAACACTTCCGGGTCGATTGAAAGGTGGTTTCTTCTAGAGATGTCCTTGGGGATGGTATCTTGGACAGGTCCATGACCCTACCTGAGGGAGTCCTTGACTAGGGGGTGTCCGGATAGCCGGACTATCATCATCGGCCGGACTCCAAGACTACGAAGATACAAGATTGAAGACTTCGTCCCGTGTCCGGATGGGACTTTCCTTGGCGTGGTAGGCAAGCTTGGCAATACGGATATGTAGATCTCCTACCATTGTAACCGACTCTGTGTAACCCTAGCCCTCTCCGGTGTCTATATAAACTGGAGGGTTTTAGTCCATAGGACGAACAACAATCATACCATAGGCTAGATTCTAGGGTTTAGCCTCCTTGATCTCGTGGTAGATCCACTATTGTACTACCCATATCATCAATATCAATCAAGTAGGAGTAGGGTTTTACCTCCATCGAGAGGGCCCGAACCTGGGTAAAAACATCGTGTCCCTTGTCTCCTGTTACCATCCGCTTAGACGGATAGTTCGGGACCCCCTACCCGAGATCCGCCAGTTTTGACACTGACATTGGTGCTTTCATTGAGAGTTCCTCTTTGTAGTCACCAATAGGCTTGATGGCTCTTTCGATCATCAACAACGACGCGGTCCAGGGTGAGACTTTTCTCCCCGGACAGATCTTCGTATTCGGCGGCTTTGCCTCGGGCCAATTAAACAGGCCATCCGAGCAGATTGAAAGCTACGCCCCTAGCCATCAGGTCAGATTTGGAAGCCTGAACATCACGGCTGACATCCATGGAGACTTGATCTTCGACGGATTCGAGCCACTGCGAGCGCGCCGCACTGTCACGATGGGCATGATTTAGCTCTGCTGCTGGACAGTTCCCTGGAGGCGCACACAAGTCCGCTCCGATCCTCAATCCAGAGCCGGCTGCCCAGATCGAGGACGGGTGGCTAGACACCACCTCGGGGGCTGCAACCTCTGCGGCGATGGAGCCGAATACTGACTTTGTCCCTTGTGAGGCTCGTGACTCCGAGGTGCCGGACTCCTCTCCGGACTCCGAACCTCCCGCGCCCCCTCCAATCGAATCTGATTGGGCGTCGATCATGGAGTTCACCGCTGCGGACATCTTTTAACACTCACCTTTTGGCGACATCCTGCATTCGCTAAAGTATCTCTCGCTATCAGGAGAGCCTTGGCCGAATTGTGGTCAGGATGGTTGGGATGCGGATGACGAAGAAATTCAAAGCCCACCCGCCACCCACTTTGTAGCCACTGTCGAAGATCTAACCGACATGCTAGACTACGACTCCGAAGACATCGACGGTATGGACGACAATGCCGGAGACGACCAAGAACCAGCGCCTACGGGGCACTAGAAGACCACCTCGTCATACGACATATACATGGTGGACATCCCAAAGGATGGGAATGGCGAGGAAGCAGCGGAGGAAGACTCCTCCAAGAAACAGCCCAAGCGCCGGCGTCAGCGGCGCCGCTCTAAATCCCGCCACAGCAAGAATGGAGATTCCGGCATCAGAGATAATAACACCCCAGAGAGTGCCGAAGACAACCCCTCCAAAGAAGATTCAGCACAGAGGACGGAGAAGCCAGCCCCACGAGAGCGGCGGGGCGAAGAGGTAGAGGATGATAATTACATGCCTCCCTCCGGAGACGAGGCAAGCCTCGACGACAACGAATTCATCATGCCCGAGGATTCCGTCGAACAAGAGAGTTTCAAACGCAGGCTTATAGCCACGTCGAACAGCCTAAAGAAAAAGCAGCAACAGCTTAGAGCTGATCAAGACCTGCTAGCCGGCTGATGGATGAAGTCCTCGCGGCGAAGAGTATGAACTCGGCGCCCTCCAAAAGCTACCCCCAACGCAAGTTGCTCCCTGATTAGAGGGGAGGCATATAAACCTGCGTCACCAGAGCATTGTCTGGTGACCGACCACCTCGTGGCGCTGACAGAGAGGCCTTTCGCCCCCATTAGAACCGCACCCGGCATCGCCGAAAAGCACAAGGCCACAGGAACGCCTCGGACTTGCGAGATATATTGGAGGATAAGGCAAGACAATCAAGATCGATCTACGGATCACGTGGGCGCCCCATGGCACGCGACGACAACCGTCACGCCGGACACAGCAAGTCCGGCCGGGCCGAACACAGAAGACAAAGCTCGTTTGAGCTACGTCGTGATATAGCCCAATATAGAGGCGCCGCACACCCACTATGCTTCACAGATGAAGTAATGGATCATCAAATCCCCGAAGGGTTTTAACCCGTGAACATCGAATCCTACGATGGCACAACAGAACCCGCGGTTTGGATCGAAGACTATCTCCTTCATATCCACATGGCCCGCGGTGACGCTCTTCACGCCATCAAATATCTCCCACTCAAGCTTAAAGGACCAGCTCGGCATTGGCTCAACAGCTTGCCGCCAGAATCAATTGGGTGTTAGAAGACACGGAAGCCGCATTCCTTGACAACTTCGGGGCACATATGTGCGACCACCGACGGCGATGACCTAAGCCACATTATTCAGCAGCCGACGAGTCGGCGAACGATTCACAGACACGGTTCTTAACAAAGAAAAATCAAATCGTCGACTGTTCGGATGCAGAGGCTCTCGCAGCCTTCAAACATAACATCCGCGACGAGTGGCTTGCCCGGCACCTAGGACAGGAAAAGCCGAAATCCATGGCAGCCCTCACATCACTTATGACCCACTTCTACGCGTGAGAGGATAGCTGGCTAGCCCGCAGTAACAACCTCAGCAAAAATTCTGGCAGTCCGGATACCAAGGACCGCAATGGCAGGTCGCATCGGAACAAAAACAAACGCCGCGTTAACAGCGATAACACTGAGGATACGGCAGTCAACGCCGGATACAGAGGCTCTAAACCCAGTCAGCGGAAAAAGCCATTCAAAAGAACTACTCCGGGTCCGTCCAATTTGGACCGAATACTTGATCGCTCTTACCAGATACATGGCACCCCAGAAAAGCCAGCTAATCACACCAACAGGGATTGTTGGGTATTCAAGCAGGCAGGCAAGTTAATTGCCGAAAACAATGACAAGGGGCTGCATAGCGATGATGAGGAAGAGACCCGGCCGCCGAACAATAGAGGACAGAAGGGTTTTCCCCCACAAGTGCGGACGGTGAACATGATATACGCAACTCACATACCCAAGAGGGAGCGGAAGCATGCACTCAGGGACATATACGCGATGGAGCCAGTCGCCCCAAAGTTCAACCCATGGTCCTCCTGCCCGATCACTTTTGATCGAAGGGACCACCCCACCAGTATCCGCCACGGTGGATTCGCCGCATTGGTTTTAGACCCAATCGTCGATGGATTTCACCTCACTAGAGTCCTGATGGACGGCGGCAGCAGCCTGAACCTGCTTTATCAGGATACAGTGCGCAAGATGGGCATAGACCCCTCAAGGATTAAACCCACAAAGACGACCATCAAAGGCGTCATACCAGGTTTAAAGCCAATTGTACAGTCCCAGTTACACTTGAAGTGGTCTTCGGATCCCCGGATAACTTCCGAAGTGAGGAGTTAATCTTCGATATAGCCCCGTTCCACAGCGGCTATCATGCTCTGCTCGAACGAACCATGTTCGCAAAGTTCAACGCGGTGCCGTACTACTCATACCTCAAGCTCAAGATGCCAGGCCCTCGAGGAGTCATTACGGTCAACGGAAACACTGAACGCTCCCTCCGAACGGAGGAACACATAGCAGCTCTCGCGGCAGAAGTGCAGAGCGGCCTCTTAAGGCAATTTTTGAGTCTGGCCGTTAAGCGACCGGACACGGCCAAACGCGCCCGGAGTAACCTACAACAAGACCACCTGGCACGTTCCGAGCACGAGTAGCAATGCAGCCCCAACCCCAGCCCTTGCAAAATTGCAAGACTGGTCCTTCGCGTACATCATTACGCTCTGGAGATACCATGGGCATAGGGGGAGGGGCATGACCACCACAGGCCCAGAATGCGGCTCAACCGCACCAGGGGCTCCCAAGTGTGTCACTCTTTTTCTTTTCTTTCTTTTTTTTCTTACCCACAGGACTCCGTTCACCAGAGGCCCTATCCGGCAGTAGACCTGCCGAACTCACGATGCAACAGCCAGGGGAGGAGAAAGGCTACGACGAGTATCCAGGTGGTCTCCATTACGAGCATTAAATCCGTTTTATACACCATTCCTCAGCCTACCCCTGGAGGGGGACATGTTTAATAGTCCTATCCCTTGCTTACCGCACTATTTGTATCGTTCTGCATTCATGGCAGTTTTTCTTGAATAAACAATGCATCGCTTTTTGCTTATAACTGCATTTCTTTCTTATATATATGTTCACTTATGACATGTTGCATCCGTACACTTTGGTACGGCTAAATACACCAGGGGCTTAAGTTCCCCACATTATGGTGTGATAAGTCCGAACACTTTCGCAAGTGCGGCACCCCGAACTTATAGCATTATATGCATCGGCTCCGAATCATGTCTTGCGTCAATAGTTGGGTTTGCCCGCCTCCCATGTTTTGGTACCTTACGTTTCATTGTATCGGCTAAGGTAGCACTGGGAGAACCACTGCGATTGCGCCCCGGTTGAGCTGGGCGAGCGCCTCAGTGGAGAAAGCTAAAACTGACCGTCATGATAAGGCGAGAGCTGGTCGCTGTTTGAGAGGTTTTTTCGAGTCCCTAAAGACTTATGCTGCTTAGAGCGAGGAACCGGCTTTGTCCGGTCCAGGCATGGACAGCGCCCCGAACTCGGTCTTCCGAACACTAGGGGCTTCGCCGAAATTTAAAATTATAGAATTCTATGGCTAAGTGAGAGTGTTCAAGCATTATAAGTCCGGTTGCCTCGTTCATTGTGTTGAGCGCCTCCCTAGATGGACCTAAAAATGGGAACAAGAGCGCTCAAGTTCATCCCGAACACCCCAGCACTCATGGCATGGGGGCTGAAGCCGACGACTTGCCATCTCTTCGATTTGATAAACGGCCGCACAGAAGGTAATATTTTAAATTAACAAGTGTTGCTTAGCGCATACGAACAAAGTTTTCAGCACACAGGATAACAAAATGCGAGTCTACTCAAATATTACATCTTTGGAGCACTCACCGCAATCATGCGGGCACCCTTCAGACACTCTTATAATACATTTGGGCGTGCGATACTCCTTGCCGCCCGGTGGCGCGTCCGTCACAAAGCTTCTCGGCGTCCATCCTGCCCAAAGGCACCTTTGCACGGGCAAGGGCCCGACGGGCACCTTCAATGCAGGCGGAGTGTTTGACGACTTCAACCCAGGGACACGCATCCACCAGCCGCCGCACTAGGCCGAAGTAGCTCCCAGGCATGGCCTCCTTGGGCCATAGCCGAACTGTGAGGCCCTTCATGGCCTGTTCAGCCACCTTGTTGAGCTCGACCAGCTGCTTCTACTGGTCGCTAAGGGGCACCGGATGTCCGGCCTCAGCATACTGAGACCAGAAGACCTTCTCCGTCGAGCTCCCCTCCTCGGCCCTGTAGAAAGAGGCAGCATCGGATACACTGCGGGGCAGATCTGCGAACGCTCCTGGAGAGCTCCGAATTCGGGTAAGTAATAGGTAATTCACATTCACATACTTGCTTTGCATGAAAAATGCCTTACCCGCAGCTATTTTCTTAAAATCCTCGATTTCCCGGAGGGCCTTGTGGGCTTAGGCCTTGGCGGCTTTGGCACTCTCAAGAGCCGACGCAAGCTCGGACTCCCAAGTCTTCGAGTCACGCTCCAAACTCTCGTGCTTTTCCACGAGCACAGAGCTCTTGGTGTCCGCCGCCACCCGCCTCTGCTTTCTCTTGCTCGGCTCGTTCCGTGGCGCATTGTGTTCGTCACAGACACCGCCTCCTTGAGGTCGCCACCTCGTTTGTGGCCCCCGAGTACCCACGTTATCCTTGTTATTTCTCTTGCAACCAAATCCTTTTACTCAGAAGGTACAAATTTATCGGTGTTACTCACCTTCCTTGTCCTCGAGCTGCTTCTTGGCTTGCGGCCGAGCTCGCTCTCGGACCGCTCGAGGTTCTACTTCAAAGCATTGACCTCTGCAGTCAGTGCGGCAGAGGTCACAGCGCAGCCTGCAATCCCATATTGACATATTTTTAGAACTCCTGCGATATCTTTTTAGATCCTCACCCAGCTTTTCTTTCCAACACCGAACCGAGCATCGAGGGCTACTGTCTATGTGGTATTATATTACATATCTTAAAATTCTTACCTCAAAGCCTTGTTAGAAGGTGCTGCGAGAAGCTTCGGTCAGCCCGCTCTTGGCGAAGCCGAACCTTCGAATCACCGTACTCATGACAGTGAGGTGTTCTTCTTCGATGGAAGCGCCTTTCAGCACCTCCAGCAAGTTATCCGACGCCTCCGGTTGGACAGAGGCCGCCGGTGTCACAGTCTTGCCCTTCTTACGAAGGGGCCGCTCGCCGGACTCCGGAACCACTGCGGAGTTCCAGCAGAGTCCGTCTGAGTCCGGAGGTTGCCTTGCAGCACCTCCGGGGCCTCCTCCTCCTGGCGGGTCCCTTCTCGGGATCCCACCTCGGCGTCGTCGGCGTCACAGGGAGTTGAGGCGATCGGAAGAGAATCCATATCCGACGTGTCCAAGGACCCACTCGACGAAGCGGGTTGTATGTGGCATTAGAAAGACACCGTGTGGCAAAATGAAAAATTATAAACTATCTAGGAGTCCGGATACTTACAATCTCGCCAGGGGCTTGGCCCTTGAAGGCCACTCGCTCGCCGCCAACGCCATGGCGGAACAGTCCGGGAAGGGTCCTTCCTTCTGATCTTTGGCCTCCCTCGCTGGGGAGGCCTTCCTCTTCTTCTCTCCCCCCGCTGGGGGATAGGCTTCTCTCTTCTCCTCCTCATCCTCAGGGGAGGAGTCCGCCTCGGAGTCATCGGACGATGAGTCCGATACCACTTGGCGCCGGGAACTCCTTCCGGTTCCCGTGGCATTCTTCTTGGCCTTCTTCTCTGGCACCACGTAGAGTGCCGGTACCAGCAGCCCCGTCAAACGGGTGTCCGCTGGGTCTTCTGGAAGGGGAGCCGGATAGTTAACCTGTCCGGACGTCTTCTGCCAGTCCTGTTAAAGGTATTGGGAGTTTAGATCCCACATAGAGTCAAACTATGAGAAAAAATGAGTGTCCCATAAAGGATAACATAGCTTACCTCGCCGGCCGGGCGCTGCGTGCTGAATCTGCGATCTTCGGTTGCGGATGCGGGAGCTTCGGCGCCCTTGAACAGCACCCTCCAGTCAGCTTCGTATGTCATGTCGAAGTGCCCGCTCAAGGTCCGGTGTTGTGCCAGATCAAACTCCCACAAATTGAAGGCCTGTTGCTGGCAAGGGAGAATCCGGCGGACGAGCATGACCTGGATCACGTTGACAAGCTTAAGCTTCTTGTTCACCAGCGTCTGGAGACCAGACTGGAGTCCGATAAGCTCTTCCAAACTACCCCATAGCAAGCCCTTCTCTTTCCAGGAGGTGAGCTGCATGGGGATGCCACATCTGAATTTGGAGGCCGCTGCCCATTTAGGGTCACGTGGCTCGATGATGTAGAACCACCCCGATTGCCACCCTTTGATGGACTCCACGAAGGCACCCTCGAGCCAGATGACGTTGGGCATTTTGCCCACCATGGCGCCTCCGCACTCCGCTTGGCTGCCCTTCACAACCTTCGGCTTGACATTGAAGGTCTTTAGCCACAAGCCGAAGTGGGGCTGGATGCAGAGGAAGGCCTCGCACATGAAGATAAACACCGAGATATTGAGGATGAAATTTGGGGCCAGATCGTGGAAATCCAGGCCGTAGTAACACATGAGCCCGCGGACGAAGGGGTGGAGTGGGAACCCAGTCCGCGGAGGAAGTGGGGAAGGAATACGACCCTCTCATGGGGCCTGGGGGTGGGGATGAGCTGCCCCTCGTCGGGCAGCCGGTGCACGATGTCGCTAGACATGTATCCGGCGCTGCGCAGCTTCTCGATGTGCCCCTCTGTGACGGAGGAGGCCATCCACTTGCCTCCCACTCCGGACATGGCTGGAAAGGGTCGAGGTGAGATGTGCGGACTTGGGCGCTGGAGCTCGAGTGCGCGGAGATGGATAAGCAAAGGAGGAAGAAGGCGTAGATAAAGGTGATGGATCCTTATCCCCTTATATATGGGCGGACGAAGCTATGCGTCCCCACCGGCCTGGTAAAACTCGCTTAATCTCCCAAGCGCCACAATCAATGGCGCGGTTGGGTTACTGCGTCCGTCTTGATGGGAATCCGGAATAAGGGAACACGATCTCTGCTCGACAAGACGTGCCAAGAAACCGCCGCTAAACGCTACCGAGGTGGTATAATAAAAACGATTCAAGTAAAGGCTTGGTAGTGGTGTGACGTCATGCCACGAAATACGTCAGCAGATTGAACTTGTGTAAATATTATTCTCTCTACAGTGGTATGTGGAATTTATTTTGCAGAGCCGTACACTATCCTGCTGTTCACAATCTTCTATGAATTATTCGGAGGAGGAACCCGCGTTGCAATGCCAAAGACAATATGCGCGCCGGACTCGTCGTCATTGAAGCCTAGTTCAGGGGATACTGAGGGAGTCCTGGACTAGGGGGTGTCCTAATAGCCGGACTATCATCATCGGCGGACTCCAAGACTACGAAGATACAAGATTGAAGACTTCGTCCCGTGTCCGGATGGGACTTTCCTTGGCGTGGTAGGCAAGCTTGGCAATACGGATATGTAGATCTCCTACCATTGTAACCGACTCTGTGTAACCCTAGCCCTTTCCGGTGTCTATATAAACCGGAGGGTTTTAGTCCATAGGACGAACAACAATCATACCATACGCTAGCTTCTAGGGTTTAGCCTCCTTGATCTCGTGGTAGATCCACTCTTGTACTAGCCATATCATCAATATCAATCAAGCAGGAGTAGGGTTTTACCTCCATCGAGAGGGCCCGAACCTGGGTAAAAACATCGTGTCCCTTGTCTCCTGTTACCATCCGCCTAGACGCACAGTCCAGGACCCCCTACCCGAGATCCGCCGGTTTTGACACCGACACTACCCTAGGTACATAGCTTCATCACTACCAGCTGCATGAGTTACTCGTGCGTCAACTAAGCGAGCAGCACGTTCCCAAGCTCCCTTGCTGCCTGACACTACTTCCCAAGCACTGTTGACACAAGACAAGTTGGCAAGATCAGATGAAACTTGTGAGCTTCAACAACAAGAAGGTAGTTGCTGGAGTCAAGTTACAGTTGCATGCTTCTTTATATGTAGTCTCACAGTTTGATGTACACTAACACTTCCTATGTTCATTGTTGGACTAGCACCTAGGCGCAAGAGGAACCAAACATCAGGGATAATGCTCGATAGGTTAACTAAATCTAGAGGAGGACGAATGGTGATCCGTTTTGAGGTAGGTTTAAAAAGGCCACATGATGCTACAGAGTGTTCCACAAGTTAGTTGTCGTTAGGTGTCATGTACTTATCCTCCCAACATGGATTCAGTACAGGATTGACAAAGACGAAACCCAGTTCAACACCTTCCTCGACCATATATCTGTAAGTATGGTTATGTATGGAAACTAGTAATATCGTCTTGCTCTGTCCCATACTTTCTAGGTTGCTGATAATGAGACTCCCATAATTTTCAACAGATGAGGTTCAAGTTGGATAGCCAAGATGATGCAACCAGACAAGCTTGCACCCATGTTTTCAAGTCTGCTCTGCGATAGTATCGGTATAACTTGAGGAAAACTCACTTTGAAGGCAAGGCTAACAGTGAACTTTCCCAAATAACTCCAGTTGACAATATATCGGATGAAGACTGGAGGGGCCTCGTTAAACACTTTTCTGGTCCGAAGTATCAGGTACATTATATATATCTGATCAGATCACATGTCGAAGTCCTATTTATGCATGTGCCACACAAATCTATCTTCTTGTAGGTGAACTATTCAAAGAACAAGGCCAACCGTACGAAAGTGAAATTCCAACAAACGACAGGATCTCGTAGCTATATTGCACACGGCGAGGCTCTTGTAATTACTTGTTGTTTCACTCTTTTTGCTGTACCAATATTATCAGATCTATATTGACTTGTTCCAAATGCAGAGGAAATACCGCAAGGACCAAAAAGTACCTAAACCAAATGTTGTGGAAATCTTCAAGGAATGTCACACCAGCAAGAAGAAGGGCATGGCTACATCAGTCAAAGCTGCAGTTGTAAGTCCTTAATCCTCATGCCTTTTAACTACTACTTACTCTAACTTGTGCCTTGAACTGCATGGTTTGTAGCCAATGTCTATTACTCTTTTCAATTTTATACACAATTGTCTTAGCGTATCATTGCACCTTACAAGGTTTAAAAGAGAGGAGTGATGTTCCTTTGATCTTGACCCATAAACTAGTTCCGTGCTGGACTTGCCCACACAACGTTACAATTGCATGTTTGTCTATTCTCAGTTGTTTTGGGATATGAATGATATCATACTATGCTTATCGTATTATAAACTTCATCTCTTTATCCTTAGCCCTCAATACAATGTGAAGAAATAGACAATACATTAGCGATGGTACATGGTCATATGTTTGGAACCTAGTTTTATTATGTACTTTGCAATAAAATACAACTAATATTTTACATGGGTTCACCAGAATAAGTTCTGTATATAGACCAAAGCTATTTTGTTTGGTTTTGATGCGTCCTTAATATCTTCTATTCTGGTACTACTAATGTAAAAAACTCAACTTTTCTGCGAGCTATGGAAAAAATGGTGGAACCGCCACCTTCTAAAGGTGGCGAGGCAACTATAACCGCAGTGTCAGCTCTTGCTGCAGTGGGTCAGTACCTGTCCACTAACAGTGCCAAAAGCACATTCCTGCGTAATACTGGGTTGGTTGTTAGTTAAGGCAATCTTGTCCAAACTGCCTCATGATCAAGATATGCAAGCTCAAAGCAATGTTGTATCTGCGCTCCAAACACAAGTCCATTCCCTAACAGAGACCCTTTGTGAAACAAGGAGAGACATTGTTCGATGTCGTCAAGATATGCATGGTTTTGAAACCGGACTATCAGACATTTGCTTCGTTGTTCAGGAGCCTAGGCGAAATGAAGGCAAGGGTTATGTTGCTCCATCGGACAATACAGCATGAAAACGTAACAGTCAGGTCAAATGAACTGAGCTTCTTAACTTCAAGTGGTGCATTTCTCTGCTAGACTGTTAAGTTTTATGCCAATCTTCCTTTTGTTATATAGTTGTAATTTGTTTTGGTGTGATACAATATTTGTTCTTAATGTGCAGCCACTGGCTGAAGAAAACAGCAAGCCATTTTTGTATAGTGTAGGGTGTTCCCTATATTTGCACTGGTGGCGATCTTTGATGCCGAGTGGATGTAATCTCTGTAATTGCCTTAATAGCCTAGCGTTAGTTTCGGCCTTATTTATTTCCTACTCTTTTTTTCCCTGGTTTGCTAGTGGCCACAACAACCATGGGCCATATACGGGCCATAGGATCCATGGGTCTCGTACGGGCCGTCAATTAATGGGCCTCCAACAGGGCCGTAGAATCGGTGGGCCTCGGGCCGTCGGATAAATGGGTCTACATGGGCCGTAAACGGGTGTAATTGGTATCGGCCCAACACGGTAACGGGCAGTTAACAGGCCAGAGGACAGCAAAGGCTTAATTCTATCATAGGCATAACGGGTCGTTAATGGGCCAGAATATAGGACGGGCTGGAAATGACGCAACAGGTTAACAGGCCAGAAACGGGTCGAATCTTGCCATGGGCCGAATTTGGCCCATTAGGGGAACAGCGATGAATGAGCCGAAATGTCGAGGGCGGAAAGGAGCCTAAGAATGTATGGGCCGTCAATAGGCCGAAAGCTAACATGGGCTCGAAACGGTCCATGTGAATCACAGGCCGTTAACGGGTACAAAGAAAATTACTGTTCATTATGGGCTAGAGTCACCATGGGCCTCTAAAGGGCCTAAAGATACGAAGGCCTCATATGGGCCGAAAGACATCATGGGCCATACATGGGCCGAAAGTGAAATGGGCCGGTGTTATATTCGATGGCCCACATGACGTTGTTGGGCCGATTTCCATTAGGGCCTAACGGGCAGTGAGTTACGGGCCGTAAAATGGGCTATTTGCGAAGAGACCGTTAACAGGCTTTTCACGGTCCAGCCCGTTAACTTTTGACCAAGTCAAACGGGCCGTCTTAGTAAGCTAAATGGGCCAATGGTGGGATGTGGCACGTGTCGACATATCATAGGCACCTATCTGACCCACTTATGAGCTGGCACATGTTTCATCCGGCCAATAAGAATTTTACACGTGGAAATTTCCCATTGGTCCGGGCTGTTAACGGGTTATCGGATCCAAAACACGACCCGATAGCTTAATGGTGTTCCGTTACGGTGGATGCCACGTGTCGGTCACCCTTGACGAAAGCACTTCTGTGACGCGCGATTTATCATCATGGAAGTGGACACTTCTGTGATGATAATTTTGGTAATGTCATGGAACACTTCTACGACAGCATAGGTATGACTATCTTGATTCTGTCATAAAATCATCATGGATGTACATGCATGAAAAAAAACGCGACCTACTGTGGAAAACACGTACCTTCACGGAAGTGTATTATTTTGTAGTGGTATTCTCTGCAAGCACTGAAATTATAGGTAACAGATAGTTTTGTGATAAGGTAATTTGTAACGGGTGACAAGTAACAAAAGTAAATAAAGAGCAGCAAGGTGGCCCAATCCTTTTTGTAGCAAAGGACAAGCCTGGACAAGTTCTTATATAGAGAAAAGCGCTCCCGAGGACACATGGGAATTATCGTGAAGCTAGTTTTCATCACGCTCATATGATTCGCGTTCGTTACTTTGATAATTTGATATGTGGGTGGACCGGTGCTTGGGTACTGCCCTTTCTTGGACAAGCATCCCACTTATGATTAACCCCTATTGCAAGCTCCGCAACTACAAAAGAAGTATTAATGTAAACCTAACCATAGGATGAAACATATGGATCCAAATCAGCCCCTTACGAAGCAACACATAAACTAGGGTTTAAGCTTCTGTCACTCTAGCTACCCATCATCTACTTATTACTTACCAATGCCTTCCTCTAGGCCCAAACAATGGTGAAGTGTCATGTAGTCGATTTTCACAAAACACCACTAGAGGAGAGACAACATACATCTCATCAAAATATCGAACGGATATCAAATTCACATGACTACTTATAGCAAGACTTCTCCCATGTCCTCAGGAACAAACATAACTACTCAAAAATCATATTCATGTTCATAATCAGAGGGGTATTAATATGCATTAAGGATCTGAACATATGATCTTCCACCGAATAAACCAACTAGCATCAACTACTAGGAGTAATCAACACTACTAGCAACCCATAGGTACCAATCAGAGGTTTTGAGACAAAGATTGGATACAAGAGATGAACTATGGTTTAAGAGGAGATGGTGCTGGTGAATATGTTGATGGATATTGAACCCCTCCTGATGAGAGGATTGATGGTGATCACGATGGTGATGATTTCCCCCTCCCGGAGGGAAGATTCCCCAGCAGAACAGCTCCGCTTGAGGCCTAGATTGGTTCCGCCAAGGTTCCGCGTCGTGGCGGCGGTGTTTCGTACCAAAAGCTTGCTTATGATTTTTCTAGGGTAAAAGACTTCATATAGCAGAAGAAGGTCACCGGAGGGCTGCTAGTGGGCCCACGAGGCAGGGGGGCACGCCCAGGGGGTAGGGCTCGCCTCCCACCCTCGTGGCCAGGGTGTGCGCCCCCTCTGGTACTTTCTTCGCCCAATATTTTTTATTAATTCCAAAAAATGACTTTCGTGGACTTTCAGAACTTTTGGAGTTGTGCAGAATAGGTCTCTAATATTTGCTCCTTTGCCAACCCAGAATTCCAGCTGCCGGCATTCTCCCTCTTCATGTAAACCTTGTAAAATAAGAGAGAATAGTCATAAGTATTGTGACATAACATGAAATAACAGCCCATAATGCAATCAATATTGATATAAAAGCATGATGCAAAATGGATGTATCAACTCCCCCAAGCTTAGACCTCGCTTGTCCTCAAGCGGAAGCCGAAATCGAAAACTATGTACACGTGTTTAGTGATAGAGGTGTCGATAAAATAAAATATGGACATGAGGGCATCATGATCATTCTTATAACAACAATATATATATATATATATATTGTCATATGATTTCTTATTCTCAAGTAATAATCTATCCACAATGTCAAGTATGAATCATAAACTTCATTGAGAACCAACAAAATATGATCTTGGTCATTGAAGCAATTGCAATTTATCATAACATCGGAAAGAGTCAATATAAGAGCTTTTAAGCAAGTCCACATACTCAACTATCATTTAGTATTTCACAATTGCTAACACTCACGCAATACTTATGGTTATGGAGTTTAATCGGACACAGAGAAAGATAGGGGCTTATAGTGCTGCCTCCCAACCTTTTAATTCAAGGGTAATGTCAACAATAATAGTTCATGCTAACTTACATTCAATTGTATATATATATCAGGATCTTTCCAACACGAGGTGCTTGCCAAAGGATAAAATGAAAAAGGGAAAGGTGAAGATCACCCTGACTCTTGCATAATGTAAAGACATAAAGTAAAAGATAGGCCCTTCGCAGAGGGAAGCAGAGGCTGTCATATGCTTTTGGGGTTGGATGCACAAAATCTTAATGCAAAAGAACGTCACTTTATATTGCCACTTGTGATATGAACCTTTATTATGCAGTCCGTCGCTTTTATTACTTCCATATCACACGATCGTATAAAGCTTATTTTCTCCGCACTAATAAGTCATACATATTTAGAGAGCAATTTTATTGCTTGCAACATGAAAACTTACTTGAAGGATCTTACTCAATCCATAGGTAGGTATGGTGGAGTCTCATGGCAAAACTGGGTTTAAGGGTATTTGGAAGCACAAGTAGTATCTCTACTTGGTGCAAGGAATTTGGCTAGCATGAGGGGGAAAGGCAAGATCAACATGTTTGAATGATCCATGACAATATACTTTAACTGAGATATGAGAAAACATAAACCATTACGTTGTCTTCCTTGCCCAACATCAACTCTTTAGCATGTCATACTTAATGAGTGCTCACAATCATAAAAGATGTCCAAGATAGTGTATTTATATGTGAGAGCCTCTCTTTCTTTATTACTTCCTATTAATTGCAACGATGACCACAACTATGTTTGTCAACTCTCAACAACTTTTATGCCTCGTACTTTTTATATGTGAAGTCATTACTATCCATAAGATCAATATGAACCTTTTTATCCCCTTTATTATTTCTATTCTCTCAAGATCATAGCAAGATAGCAAAGCCCTTGACTCAACACTAATCTTTATGATATAGCTCACGGACTCGATTACATAAAGAGATCACAAAGCAAAACTCGAAACTAATTCATACCAAAACTTCAATCTACTAGATCAAGATATTACTAAAGGGATCGAACTAAGTAAAATGGTAAAGATAGGAGTGTGCTGGTGATACGATACCGGGGCACCTCCCCCAAGCTTGGTAGTTGCCAAGGGGAGTGCCCATACCCATGTGATTATGTCCTCGGAGGTGATGAAGAAGGAGTTGTTGATGATGTAGGCTTGTCATCCATCTTCCAAGGCATAGGCTCACCGTCATAGAAGGATGAATGAGTCTCTAGGATCCTCAAATCTGCAGCCAAACTCATCCTCTTGAATCTATATTCATTCTCACAGTTTTGGTTTTGCAGGTCATAGATCTGGGCCTGGAGGTGCTCGATTTTCTCATGAAGCTTGAAGATGGTATCCCCAATGTTCTTGGCGTCTAGCTTGTGGTTGTTGGTGAATTCCACGATCATCATCTGGTTGGCATTGAGTCCACGCTCCACCATCCCTTGAGACTTGAAAACTTGTTGCTCCATAGCTTCGAGCTTTGTCTCCACACTTCCTGTACGCCTTGGTCCCTCCACATCATGGATGTGCAGCACTCCCTCATGCATCTCAATGGTTTGAGGGTGTTGCAACACCTCCGCTAGATAGGGGTTGATAACCCTCTCAAAAAACTTGTCCTTGGGAGCGCTTGGAGATGTCATCGTGCTCTAGATCTGTTTGAAAAGCAGCTCGAAATGAAAACAGAGGATATTTGCATGATACGGTGGTCAAAACCTTTGGGAGATTATATAATGATTTTTACTGACCAAAAGAAGTAACATGCAATAAAACGGAGTCCGGGAGGAACACGAGGTGCCCATGAGACAGGGGGCGCGCCTAGTAAGGGTGGGCGCGCCCTCCACCCTCATGGAGGCCTCGTGTCCTTCCCGGATTACTTCTTGCTTTCCAAAATTCTTAGATATTCCAAAACGGAGAAAAATTGCCATTAGAATTGTTTTGGAGTCGGTTTACTTACCATACCACATACCTATTCCTTTTCGGAGTCTGAAACGTTCTGGAGAGTGTCCCTTATGTATTCCTCTGGGGTTACAGTCTCAATAATATTAGTTTCAACATTGATAGGATTACCTGAGATATAATGTTTGATTCTTTGACCGTTCACCACCCTCGGACTTGTGCCTTCGAAGTTGTTGATTTTTATGTTACCGGAACGATAGACCTCCTCGATAACGTAAGGACCTTCCCATTTAGAGAGAAGTTTTGCTGCAAAAAATCTTAAACAAGAGTTGAATAGCAACACATAATCACCTACGTTAAACTCACGCTTTTCTATTCTTTTGTCATGCCATCTTTTAACTTTTTCTTTGAACAGCTTGGCATTCTCATAGGCTTGGGTTCTCCATTCATCAAGTGAGCTAATATCAAATAACCTCTTCTCACCGGCAAGTTTGAAGTCATAGTTGAGCTCTTTAATAGCCCAATATGCTTTATGTTCAACTTCGAGAGGTAAGTGACATGCTTTTCCATAAACCATCTTATACGGAGACATACCCATCGGATTTTTGTATGCAGTTCTATAGGTCCATAATGCATCATTAAGTTTCTTGGACCAATTCTTTCTAGATCTATTGACAGTCTTTTGCAAAATTAATTTGAGCTCTCTATTGCTCAACTCTACTTGACCGCTAGACTGTGGGTGATAAGGAGATGCAATTCTATGATTAACATCATACTTAGCAAGCATTTTACGAGAAGCACCATGAATAAAATGTGAACCACCATCAGTCATAAGATATCTAGGGACTCCAAACCTCGGAAAAATAACCTCTTTAAGCATCTTAATAGAAGTGTTATGATCAGCACTAATAGTTGGAATAGCTTCTACCCACTTAGTTACGTAATCAACAGCAACTAAAATATGTGTGTATCGATTAGAGGCAGGAAAAGGTCCCATATAATCAAAGCCCCAAACATCAAATGGTTCAATAACAAGAGAATAATTCATAGGCATTTCTTGACGTCTACTAATATTACCAATTCTTTGACATTCATCACAAGATAAGACAAACTTACAAGCATCTTTGAAGAGAGTAGGCCAATAAAAACCAGATTACAATACCTTATGTGCAGTTCTATCTCCAGCGTGGTTTCCTCCATATGGTTCGGAGTGACACTTGCGTAGGATCTGTTCCTGTTCATGCACAGGTACATAACGTCTAATAACACCATCTACTCCTTCTTTATAAAGGTGTGGGTCATCCCACAAGTACTGTCTTAAATCATAAAATGACTTTTTCTTTTGCTGGTTTGTGAAACTAGGTGGTATAAATTTAGCAACAATGTAATTAGCATAATCAGCATACCATGGAGCAGTATGAGAAGCATTAATGACCGCTAATTGTTCATCAGGAAAGTTGTCATCAATAGGTAGTGGGTCATCAAGAACATTCTCTAACCTAGACAAGTTGTCTGCAACGGGGTTCTCAGCTCCCTTTCTATCAATAATATGCAACTCAAATTCTTGGAGCAAGAGAACCCATATAATAAGTCTAGGCTTAGAATCTTTCTTTTGCATAAGATATTTAATAGCAGCATGATTAGTGTGAATAGTAACTTTAGAATCAACAATGTAAGGTCTGAACTTATCACATGCAAACACGACTGCTAAGAACTCTTTTTCAGTAGTAGCATAATTTCTCTAGGCAGTATCTAGAGTTTTACTAGCATACTGGATAACATTCAATTTCTTATCAACTCTTTGCCCTAGAACAACACCTATAGCATAATCACTAGCATCACACATAATTTCAAAGGGTAAATTCCAATCAGGTGGCTGAACAATAGGTGCAGTGATCAAAGCTTTCTTAAGTATTTCAAATGCTTCTACACAATCATCACCAAAGACAAAAGGAATATCTTTTTGCAATAAATTAGTCAGAGGCCTAGAGATTTTAGAGAACTCCTTAATGAACCTCCTATAAAAACCGGCATGACCAAGGAAACTTCTTATACCTTTAATGTCCTCGGGGCACGACATATTTTCAATAGCATCAACTTTAGCTTTATCAACTTCAATACCTCTTTCAGAAATTTTATGCCCCAAGACAATGCCTTCATTAACCATAAAGTGGCACTTTTCCCAATTCAAGACAAGACTAGTGTCTTCACATCTATGCAAAACTCGATCAAGGTTGCTCAAGCAATCATCAAAAGAGGATCCATAAACAGAGAAATCATCCATGAATACCTCACAAATCTTTTCACAAAAGTCAGAGAATATAGCCATCATGCATCTTTGAAAGGTAGCAGGTGCATTACATAAACCAAAAGGCATACGTCTATAAGCAAAAGTACCGAATGGGCAAGTAAAAGTAGTTTTTGATTGATCCTCCGCAGACACTGGTATTTGAGAGAAACCAGAATAACCATGTAGAAAGCAGAAATGTGTATGTTTGGATAGTATTTCTAGCATTTAATCAATAAAAGGTAAAGGGTAATGATCTTTCTTAGTAGCTTTATTTAATTTACGGAAATCAATTACCATCCTATAACCTGTAATAATTCTTTGTGGGATCAATTCATCTTTATCATTAGGAACAACAGTAATACCTCCCTTCTTAGGGATGCAATGGACAGGACTTACCCAATCACTATCAGCAACGGGATAAATTATACCTACCTCAAGGAGCTTTAGTATCTCCTTTCTTACCACTTCTTTCATCTTAGGATTTAACCATTGTTGAGGATCTCTAAATGGTTTGGCATCTTTCTCCACTTTCATTTTGTGTTGGCATAGAGTGGGACTAATGCCCTTAAGATCATCCAGAGTATATCCAATAGCAGCACGGTGCTTCTTCAGAGTTTTCAATAATCTTTCCTCTTCTTGCTCTGAAAGGTTAGAACTAATAATAACAGGATATATCTTCTTTTCATCAATATAAGCATATTTAAGATTATCAGGTAATGCTTTGAGCTCGAACACGGGATCACCCTTGGGTGGAGGAAGATCCCCTAGGATTTCAACATGAAAGTTGTGTTTCAGAATAGGACCCTGTTGAAGGAATAATTCATCTATTTCCCTTCTTTCATTCATAAACATATCATTTTCATGGTCTAGAAAATATTGTTCTAATGGATCAGTAGGAGGTACGGCAATAGAAGCAAGACCAATAATTTCATCCTTACTAGGCAATTATTTACCAAGAGGTTGTCTACGAAACTTAGCAAAATTAAACTCATGTTTCATATCCCCCAAGCCAATTGTAACAACATCCTTTTCACAATCAAACTTGGCATTAACGGTATTCAAGAAGGGTCTACCAAATATAATGGGAGAAAAGTCATCTTGTGGGGAACCAAGAACAAGAAAATCAGTAGGATATTTAACTTTCCCACACAAGACTTCAACATCTCTAACAATCCCAACTGGTGAAATAGTATCTCTATTAGCAAGCTTAATAGTAACACCAATACCTTCTAACTCAGCGGGTGCAATATCATGCATAATTTCTTTATTTAAGGAAATAGGTATTGCACTAGCACTAGCACCCATATCACATAAGCCATGATAACAATGATCTCCTATTTTAACTGAAATAACAGGCATGCCTACAACAGGTCTATGTATCATAGCATCTGGTCTAGCAATATTAGCAGTTTCACCACAGAAATAAATAACATGCCCATCTAAATTATCATCCAAGAGATCTTTAACCATAGCAATACTAGATTCAACTTTAATTTTCTCAGGAGGTGTATATGTTCTAGTATTGCTCTTACAAAAAACAGTTGAAGCTTTAGCATGATCCTTTATCCTAACAGGAAAAGGTGGTTTCTCAACATAAGTAGCAGGAACAATAGGATCATTATAAGTGATAGTCTTTTGTTCAACTGTAATAGGTGCAACTACCTTTACTTCAGTGGGAGGATTATATTTAAACCACTTTTCCTTAGGGAGATCAACGTGAGTAGCAAAAGATTCACAAAAAGCAGCTACTATCTCAGAGTCAAGTCCATATTTAGCGCTGAGTCCACGAAAAGCATCGGTATCCATAAAATATTTAACACAATCAAACTTAGGTGTCATACCTGACTCCTTACCATCGTCAGAACCCCAATCTTCATAGTTGCATTTAATTCTTTCCAATAAATCCCACTTGAATTCAGTAGTCTTCAGCATATAAGAACCAACACAGGAAGTATCGAGCATGGTGCGATCATTGAGAGAAAGCCGAGCATAAATTTTTTTAATAATCATTTGTCTTGAGAGCTCACGATTGGGGCATGAATAAGATGCATAGGATAGAACTTCTGGTGAAATTCCAACTTCAATCGTTTATAATTCCAAGATCCCGTATCAGATAACCTATACCATGTCAATGCATCTCCCTTCAAAGATAAAGGGAAGACCTTCCTTTTGACAACATCATCGGGAATACCTGCAAGCTTAAATAATCCACAAACTTCGTCCACAAAGATAAGGTGTAAATCCGGATGCAATGTTCCATCTCCTGCAAAGGGATTAGCTAGCAGTTTCTCGATCATACCCGAAGGAATCTCAAAGTAAACATTTTCAGTAGGTTCAGTAGGTTGAGGAGCAACTCTTTGCTCTACTGGTCGGGGCGAAGATACCCCTAACAAGCCCCTCAAAGGATTAGTTTCCATTGTAACAAGTGACAGTAAATTTCAGCACACTATATAAAATGTTTCCTTACCAAGTTCCACTCACCAAAGGCGCTTCACTCCCGGCAACGACGCCAGAAAAGAGTCTTGATGACCCACAAGTATAGGGGGTCTATCGTAGTCCTTTCGATAAGTAAGAGTGTCGAACCCAACGAGGAGAAGAAGGAAATGACAAGTGATTTTCAGTAAGGTATTATCTACAAGCACTGAAATTGTAGGTAACAGATAGTTTTGTGATAAGATATTTTTTAACGGGTAACAAACAAAGAAAGTAAATAAGGTGCAGCAAGGTGGCCCAATCCTTTTTGTAGCAAAGGACAAGCCTGGACAATTTATTATAATGAGAAAAGCGCTCCCGAGGACACATGGGAATTATCCTCAAGCTAGTTTTCATCATGCTCATATGATTCGTGTTTGGTACTTTGATAATTTGATATGTGGGCGGACCGGTGCTTGGGTACTGCCCTTTCTTGGACAAGCATCCCACTTATGATTAACCCCTATTGCAAGCATCCGCAACTACAAAACAAGTATTAAGGTAAACCTAACCATAGCATGAAACTAGTGGATCCAAATCAGCCCCTTACGAAGCAACACATAAACTAGGGTTTAAGCTTCTGTCACTCTAGCAACCAATCATCTACTTATTACTTCCCAATGCCTTCCTCTGTGCCCAAATAATGGTGAAGTGTCATGTAGTCAACGTTCACATAACACCACTAGAGGAGAGACAACATACATCTCATCAAAATATCGAAGGAATACCAAATTCACATGACTACTAATAGAAAGACTTCACACATGTCCTCAGGAACAAACATAACTACTCACAAAGCATATTCATGTTCATGATCAGAGGAGTATTAATATGCATTAAGGATCTGAACATATGATCCTCCACCAAGTAAACCAATTAGCATCAACTATAAGGAGTAATCAACACTACTAGCGACCCATAGGTACCAATTTGTGGTTTTGATACAAGATTGGATACAAGAGATGAACTTGGGTTTTGAGAGGAGATGGTGCTGGTGAAGATGTTGATGGAGATTGACCCCCTCCTGATGACATGATCGTTGGTGATGACGATGGTGATGATTTCCCCCTCTCGGAGGGAAGTTTCCCCGGCATAACAACTCCGCCGGAACCCTAGATTGGTTCCACCAAGGTTCCACCTCGTGGCGGCGGAGTTTCGTCCCATAAGCTTTCTTATTATTATTTTCAGGGTAAGAGGCTTCATATAGCAGAAGATGGGCACCAGAGTGCCAACAGGGGGCCCAGGAGATAGGGGCACGAACAGTAGTCAGGGGCGCCCCCCACCCTCCTGGCCAGGGTGTGGGCCCCCTCTGGTATTTTCTTCGCTCAATAATTCTTATTAATTCCAAAAGTGACATCCGTGGAGTTTCAGGATTTTTGGAGCTGTGCAGAATAGGTTTCCAATATTTGCTCCTTTTTTAGCCAGAATCCCAGCTGTCGGCATTCTCCCTCTTCATGATAAACCTTGTAAAATAAGAGAGAATAGTCATAAGTATTGTGAAATAACGTGTAATAACATCCCATAATGCAATAAGTATTGATATAAAAGCATGATGCAAAATGGACGTATCAGTGATAAAGTAAAGCAATTACAGGGCGATTGCATTGCATACAATAAAGCGACAACCATATAGCTCCTGCCAGTTGTCGATAACTCTGTTACAAAACATGATCATCTCATACAACAAAATTTAGCATCAGGTCTTGACCATATCACATCACATCATGCCCTGCAAAAACAAGATAGACGTCCTCTACT
The DNA here is from genome assembly GCA_021437245.1 of Aegilops speltoides. Lineage (NCBI taxonomy): Eukaryota > Viridiplantae > Streptophyta > Magnoliopsida > Poales > Poaceae > Aegilops > Aegilops speltoides. Next base: position 237,612,251 of record CM038142.1, read on the forward strand.
TTGTTGTTGCAAGTTTTACGTGGCTGCTACGGGCTGAGCAAAAACCGTTCTTACCTACGCATCAAAACCACAATGATATTTCATCAAGTTAGTGTTGTTTTAACCTTCTCAAGGACTAGGCATAGCCACACTCGGTTCAACTAAAGTTGGAGAAATTGACACCCGCCAGCCACCTCTGTGCAAAGCACGTTGGTAGAACCAGTCTCGCATAAGCGTATGCGTAATGTCGGTCTGGGCCGCTTCATCCAACAATACCGCCGAACCAAAGTATGACATGCAGGTAAGCAGTATGACTTGTATCGCCCATAACTCACCTGTGATCTACTCGTGCATATAACATCTACGCATAAACCTGGCTCTGATACAACCGTTGGGGAACGTAGTAATTTCAAAAAAAAATCCTACGCACACGCAAGATCATGGTGATGCATAGCAATAGGGCTGGAAAAAAAGCTTGAAGCTCGCGAGCTAAACAAGTAGCTCGTGACTCGGCTCGAATCGACTCGAACTCGAAGAATAACGAGTCGAGCCGAGCTTTAGTTTAAGAACGTTTATAGACCAATTTAAACAAGCCAATCTCACGTGTACTCATGTAACTCGTTAGGCTCGATACAATAGATCAGCCACTCCCAATACAAAGAAAGATCAGCCACTAAACAACCTACGTCCCAGGCGCAAAACCCAAGGCCCAACCGTTGAAGGCCTAGCCTCCTAGGAGACTCATACGTTACAAGGAAATTACAATTGTTTAGTGATATATATGTTTAATATATACATAATCATTTTTATCATATTTGAGGGCTTTATGTTTATATCTTTAACGAGCTTAACAAGCTAAACGAGCCAGCTCGCGAGTTATACGAGTCGAGCCAATCTTGGGTTTGAGCTCGTTATAGTAACGAGTCGAGTCGAGCTAGCTCGTTAAAAAAACGAGCTCTAGCGAGTCGAGCCGAGCTGGCTCGACTCGGCTCGAATTCTAGCCCTACATAGCAACGAGAGGGGAGAGTGTTGTCCACGTACCCTCGTAGACCGAAAGCGGAAGTGTTATGACAACGCGGTTGATGTAGTTGTACGTCTTCACGATCGACCGATCCAAGTACCGAACGTATGGCACCTCCGAGTTCAGCACACATTAAGCTCAATGACGTCCCGCGAACTTCGATCTAGCAGAGCTTCACGGGAGTGTTCCGTCAGCACAACGACATGATGACGGTGATGAAGTTTCTACCGACGCAGGGCTTCGCCTAAGCACTGCTATGATATGACCGAGGTGGAATATGGTGGAGGGGGACACCGCACATGGCTGGGAGAGATCAACAGATCAACTTGTGTGTCTATAGGTGCCCCCTGCCCCTGTATATAAAGGAGCAAGGGGGGAGGCCGGCCGGCCCTGTAGGGCGCGCCAGGAGGAGGATTCCTCCTCCTAGTGGGAGTAGGTGAGGGAGTCCTAGATTAGGGGGTATCCGGACAGCCGGACTATATACATCGTCCGGACTATTGAAGCGTGAAGATACAAGACTCAAGACTCCGACATGTGTCCTGATGGGACTCTCCTTTGCGTGGAAGACAAGCTTGGCGATCCGGATATTGTATTTCCTTCCTTGTAACTGACTCCATGTAAACCCTAGCCCTCTCCGGTGTCTATATAAACCAGAGAGGTTGGTCCTTAGAAGGCCGATCACAATTACAATCATAATCATCATAGGCTAGCTCTTAGGGTTTAGCCTCTACGATCTCATGGTAGATCTACTCTTGTACTACTCATATCGTCAATATTAATCAAGCAGGAAGTAGGGTTTTACCTCCATCGGGAGGGCCCGAACCTGGGTAAACATTATGTACCTTGCTTCCTGTTACCATCAGCCTAAGACGCACAGATCGGGACCCCCTTACCCAAGATCCGCCGGTTTTGACGCCGAGATTGGTGCTTTCATTGAGAGTTCCTATGTGTCGTCGCTGCAAGGCTCGATGGCTCCTTCAGTCGTCGACAGCACGGTCCAGGGCGAGACTTTTCTCCCCGGACAGATCTCCGTGTTCCGCGGCTTCGTACTACGGGCCAATTCGCTTAGCCATCTGGAGCAGATCGATAGCTACGCCCCTGGCCACCAGGTCAGGTTCGGAAACCTGAACTACACGGCGGACATTCGTGGAGACTTGATCTTCGACGGATTCGGGCCTGTGCCAGGAGCACCGAATAGTCACGATGAGCACGGCTTAGACCTGCTGTCAGACAATACTCGGGATATCACACCGGCAGTAGCCCCGGACCCAAATCCGGAGCAGTTTGCATTGCCTAAGGACGGAGGAATGGACCCCGGCCCGCAGGCCGCACACTCGCCGGCGGTGGAGCCGAACACAGGTGTCACCTCAGTGCAAGCCAGCGACTCCGGACCCCCGGACTTGTATCCGGTTGTCGGTTCCAATCCGCACGCTCCCGAGCCCGCCGAGCCTGGTTGGGCTCCGGTAATGGAGTTTACCACCGCGGATATCTTCCAGCACTCGCCCTTTGGCGACATGCTGAACTCATTAAAGTCTCTCTCTTTGTCAGGAGGCTCTTGGCCAAACTATATCCGACTCGAGTGGGAAGCAGGCGACGAAGGAATTCGGTGCCCACCCACCACCCACTCCATTGCCACGGTCGATGATCTAACTGATGTGCTTGACTTCAACTCCGAAGACATCGACGGTATGGACGACGATGCAGGAGAAGTACAGGAACCACCGCTCATAGGGCGATGGACAACCACCTCCTCATATGATATATATAGGGTGGACACTTCGAAGGAAACCAACGGCGATGAGGCAATGGAGGATAACCCCTCAGGGAGAAAAACAAAGCATGGGCGTCGTCGACGCCGCTCCAAGCCCCGCCACAGCAATAACGGCCCAGGAGATGAAAACAATCCGGATGGTGCCGAAGAGGAATACAACCCTAATCAGCCTGCCTTTACGCAGGCCGGACTGGCCACGGTGGGATACTTGGACGAGGTAAGCCTCGGCAATGACGAATTCGGCGTGCCTGAAGATCTACTGGAACAAGTTCGCTTCAAGCGACGGCTCATGGCCACGGCAAGGAGCCTGCAAAGGAAGCAACAGCAGCTTAAAGCTGACCAAGATTTGCTCGGGACAGGTGGATCAAGGTCCTGGCCACCGAAAAATACGGACTCGACCGCCCCGACAAAGGGCACACACAGCACAACTGGCTACCTCAACCTAAGCATGAGAACCCAAGGCACATACCCCGACGTCAACACATCACTACGGTCCAAGACAATACGAAGGATACACGAAGACGCATCCTCAACCCTCGGCGCAATGGTCATAAACGTGAAGTCAGGGAAGCTGGTGCCAAGTCCAGCAACTCCCAGTCCGGTCAGTGGACAAAGAACAGCTCAAGCCTATCCGGCCCAAGCCACATACTCGATCAACCATGCGAAATTCATGGTACTCCCAAAAGGACGACAAAGCATACCAATAAAGAATGTCGGATCCTCAAAGCAAAGCGGCCGGTCGTGGGCCGGAAACAATAAGGCGAGGAGTCCAACAAAGGCAAAGTCAAAAGATCCTCCGGATCATAATAGCACGGCCGATTTCCCCCAACCACATCAACCACAACAATTCAATTGCAGTACCTCTAGACCTAGTAGTCCGGGGGCTCCATAACACATAAAGCCCCCGCGGGTATGAAACCACAAATAGCATCTTCTAAAAGATGCCTGGTGCGAAGGCCAAGTTTTATTGGCCCACCACCCTAACGATTGTCTTCGTATCACCAAAAAATGCCACGCCAAACAATAATTCTTCAGCACCTTCCCCTCATACGGTAATTTACCATAGGCTAACGGGATGAACCACATTGACTAGATTCCACGCGGTAAACCATTAGGCCAACACCGTGTGATATAATCACACCTATGGGCAAGACCGAACCCCGTCCTTAGAGCGGAAATCATACAGCTGCCGGAGCAGCGAGTCGTGCATGCCTATCAAAATTTTGATAAGACAGCCAACTATCCGGACACCAACTGAAAAGTCTGCTCTACTTGACGGTATAACAGCTGGGTTAACCAGAGTCCGATCAGGACCCTCGGATCAACCACAAGAAGACGTTCAGCTGCCTCCAGGTATTTGCATTTACAAACTAACTTTGACGCAGAACAGGATTGGCGATGTGGAATCGGCCCGACACACAAGGGCAGGAACATGCACGTGAACCCCCGCAACGAAGGCAGGCCGGATTCACTTCAGATCCACTCACAGCCCCCTCCAGTCCGGCCATCACAGGTTCTGCCAAAAACGCCTCTTTTATAATCATAAATCGTACTCATATGCATAGACATATCATCCTACTACAATGTGTAGACTTAAATAACACTTATCGGCCGTCGTTTCTCATCGACGCCTCGTGTCACGCCCAATTATGCCAGGGGCTTCACAGTACGGCAATAAAGTCCGACCACCTTTTCGGTCGTTCGGCACCCCGAACTTATAGCACTATATGCATCAGCTCCGAATCATGTCTTGGGCCATTGGTTGGATTTGCCCGGCTCCCATGTTTTGGTACCTTACGTTCCGCCCCATTGGCGAAGGTAGCGCTGGGAGAACTACTGCGATTGTGTCCCGGTTCTGCCAGACGAGCACCTCAGTAGAGAAAGCCGAAAACCGACTGTCATAATACAACGAGAGCTGGTCAGTTGTTCGAGAGGTTGTAAAATCCTTAAAGATTTATTCCGCATAACGCCATTATAAATGTAGAGTGCGACGGATCGGTCTTCCGATCAGGCGCCAGTAGAGCCCCTAGTTCGGCCTTCCGAACACTATAGTCTGATTGCCTGGTTCGTGGTGAGGTACACCTCCTTAAAAGGACCCAGCCATGGGATAAAGAGTGTTCAGGTATGTCCCGAACACCCTCGTATTTCTTTCGTGGGGGCAAAAGCCAGCGACCGGCCAACTCTCAGGATTTACATACACAAAATAGCCGCACAGGAATAAAAAATGTTCAAACAAAACAAGCAATAAATAATAAAAGTGCCATTATCCCATATTACAAAGAACGGCACGAATGCCTTCAGGGAAATATAATGTCTTTAGTACACTTATCCGCCACAAGGCGGGCTCCCTTCAGTACACCTTCATAATACAGCTCGGGCTTGCGGTGCTCCTTACCCTCTGGCGGCCCCTTAGTCATCAGCTTCTCCGCGTCAAGCTTCCCCCAATGCACTTTGGCACGGGAAAACGCCATGCGCGCACCCTCTATACAGACCGATCGCTTAACAGCATCAAGCCGAGGAGAGGCGCCCACAATCCGCTTCACGAGTCCAAAGTAATCGCTTGAATTGGCTCATGAACCACAATGGACAACCAAGTCCTTCATGGCTAGTTCGGCCGCCTGGTGCAGTTCGACCAGCTGCTTCAGCTGATCGATAAAGGGCACCGGATAGTTCGGCGGCAAATACTGTGACCAGAAATCCCTTTCCACAGACTTCTTCTCCTCGGTATGGTAGAATTGGGCGGCATCTGATATGCTGCGAGGCAGGTCCGCAAACGCCCCTGGAAAAACAAGAATTCAGCTTGTCGCTTAGAGTTCTTCCCACTATCATGTAAAAATGGCCATGAATACAAAAGGCCTTACCAGCCGCAACCTTCCGGGCCTCCTGAATGTATCGCACAGCACCTCGGGCTTCTTCCCGAGCATGTTCCGCGGCTTGGAGGGCTTGGGCGAGTTCGGATTCTTTCCCTATTAGACTCTGCTCCAAGCCCTCATTTTTCTTCACAGCCTCTTGGAGCTCTCGCTCAGCTGCGATGACCCTGGCCTCGTGTTTCTCACGAAGCGCCTGTTCGGCGGCAGCCTTCTCATTGGCATCAGCCACAACCTTCTTTAGTGCCTCATATTTGGCCCTCGCTCCTAGAGCATACAATACAAATACTTTTCACTAGGCACAATTACTCATTCGTGCCAAATTCAAGACAATGTTTTCAATATACCTTGCTTGTCTTCCAATTGTTTCTTCACACGGCCAAGTTCCTCCTCGACCCGTTCCAGGCTCTGCTTCAGTCCGGATACTTTCGCATCATGAGCGGTTGTCTTCTCTGCAGACGCCTATTTTCACACAAAGGGGTATATGTCATTAACAAAGGCTCCTGCAAAAGCAGAGGATTTGATCCCCTGCTCGGCTCTCTCTCCTTCGCCGGACAGTGTATCAGGGGCTACTACTCATATTATGACGATTCCTCAAAGGTTTCTTAGAAAACACACCTCAAAGGGCTTTATAAGGCCAAGGCAGGACTCATTCAGCCCACTCTCAGCGGACTGAATCTTTTCAACCACCGCACCCATGAGGGTCCGATGTTCATCGATGATAGAGCGTTCTTTAACGTTGTCGATAGACCGCCTGGCAGCCCTGCTTGCACAGAGGTTGCCGGTGGAGTAGGCAAGCCTCCCACCGTTGAAGGTGGCTGCTCGCCCGATCCTGGAGCCTTAGAGGTCTCCAGGACCTTGTCCGGCTGTGGGCCGAACCCGAGATCGCCCCTGCCGTTGACATGCTTGGGGGCCATCGCTCCCGTGTGCCGGCTCCAGAGATATGCCCCCCTGGTCCGGGTCCCGGTGAGCCGACACCTCAGTGTCGTGCTTGGACTTTGGGGAAGGGGCCTTTGGAGGCATCTCGCTCGCCAAGGTATCTGAGCTCAGCGAATCCTCCGATGAGGATTGTTTGGCGCGTGACCTCGCCGGGCTGTACGAAATATGGAGATAGTTAAAACTACTATACCCAAAAAAACCAGGACGCATATGCGTGTTCGGATTCCGTATACTTACGACTTTTCCAGGGGCTGGGCCCTGCGATCCCATTTTGGGCTGCTATCGGCGGCCGTGGTGGATGCCTCTGGGAGGGAACCTTTCCCCCTCTTGGGCGATTCGGCCTCCAGGGATGAGGAGGCCGTCCTTTTCTTCCCACCTCCAGAGTGAGGCTCGTCCTCCTCTGCTTCCTCCTCTTCGTCTTCGGAAGAAGGAGCATCGCTGGAGTCTTCGGATTTTGTGTCCGAAGCCTCGCGGCGACGGAGGCCACTCCAGGTCTTTTTGACCTTCTTGGAGGCCTCTTTCTTCGGCGCCTCGTAAGGCGCTGCGACCAGCATCTTTGTCAGAAGAGGTCCGGCCGGTTCCTCCAGCAGCGGGGCCGGACAATGTATCCGCTCCACCTTTTTATCCATCCCTGGGGTTGTGATAAAGCATGATTAAAATGTCTCCCTCAGGACATGCCAACCAAAGCATGGATGGACAGAGCATAGCAATAACTTACCGGGCTTGCAGAATGGGACAATTGATACCCATGGTCCTCGGAGGAGCCCGGCCATGATTTGCCGGACTTAAAGAGCACCTTCCAGATATCCTTGTGGGAGGAATCATAGAGCTCCCGAAGGGTCTGGTCCTCGGTTGGGTCGTACTCCCACAAATTGCAGGCTCGACGCTGGCAAGGGAGAACCAGCCGAACTAGCATCACCTGGACTATGTTAACGAGCTTGACGTCCTTGTCAACCACACTCTGAACGCGCGTCTAGAGCAGCGACAACTCATCAGACGAGGACCAGTTCGGGGCCTTCTTGGGCCGGGACGTGAGCCGCAGTCCGGATCTGAACTCTGGAGCTGCAGCCCACTTTTTGCCGCGTGGTTCGGTGATATAGAACCACTGCTGCTGCCACTCCTTGACGGAGTCGTTGAAGGCACCCGTTGGCCAAACGACCTTGGGCATCTTGCTCACTATGGTGCCGCCGCACTCGGCGTGCTCGCCACTCACCACCTTGGGCTTCACATTGAAAATCTTCAGCCACAAGCCGAAGTGAGGTGAAATCCGGAGAAAAGCCTCGCACACGACGATGAACGTCGAGATATTGAGGAAAGAATTGGGGGAAAGATCATGAAAATCAATCCCATAGTAATACATGACTCCACAAACAAATGGGTGAAGGGGAAACCCGAGCCCGCGGATGAAATGGGGAAGGAACACGACTCTCTCGTGAGGCTCCGGAGTAGGGACGACTTGTCCCGCTGGTGGGAGACGGTGGCCGATCTTCTTGGCCAGATACCCGGCCTCCCGGAGCCTCTTGATATCCTTCTCCTGGACAATAGAGGCCATCCATCGGCCTCCTGCTCCGGATCCGGACATTTTTGGAAATCCTTTCTTTGATGGGAACGAAGAATGCTTGGGCATTAGGGCTCAAACAGAGGGGAATGGGCTAGCGGAAGGAGAAGCCGTGGGTAAAGCGGAAGAGACCTTATCTCTTCATAGAGATGGTAAAAGCTTTTTGCGCCTCTCCACTTGCCTGGTGGAACCCGCTCGCTCCCCGCTCACCACGATTAGCGGTGCGGTTGGATTACCCATACCCGTATTGATGAGAATACCGTAATAAGGGGACACGATCTCTCCTTTAACAAGACGTGTCAAGGAAACCGCCTCGCAATATGCGCTGTGGCTGGTTGTGGGAAAACGACCCGACCATAATGACACGTTCCATTGTCTAAAAACGTTCTCATCAGATTGCATTTATGAAATATCAATCTCTCTACGGTGGTATATGAAAATCATTTTGCGGATCCAGACACGGTTTAAATGTTCGATAATAACTTTGGAGTATTCAGAGAAGGAACCCGCCTTGCAATACCAAAGACAAGACTGCGCTCCGGACTCATTGTCATTGAAGCCTGGTTCAGGGGCTACTGAGGGAGTCCTGGATTAGGGGGTATCCGGACAGCCGGACTAAGCATGAAGATACAAGACTCAAGACTCCGACCCGTGTCCGGATGGGACTCTCCTTTGCGTGGAAGACAAGCTTGGCGGTCCGGATATTGTATTTCCTTCCTTGTAACTGACCCATGTAAACCCTAGCCCTCTCCGGTGTCTATATAAACCGGAGAGGTTGGTCCTTAGAAGGCCGATCACAATTACAATCATAATCATCATAGGCTAGCTCTTAGGGTTTAGCCTCTACGATCTCGTGGTAGATCTACTCTTGTACTACTCATATCGTCAATATTAATCAAGCAGGAAGTAGGGTTTTACCTCCATCGAGAGGGCCCGAACCTGGGTAAACATTGTGTCCCTTGCTTCCTATTACCATCAGCCTAAGAAGCACAGATCGGGACCCCCTACCCGAGATCCGCCAGTTTTGACACGGACAGTAGGACTCCCCCTTTCCTGGTCCCACTAGGAGGGGGAAGGAAGGAGAGGGGGAGGAGAAGGAAAGAGGGGGCGTAGCCCCTCCCCTAGTCCAATTCGGACTAGGCCCATGGGGGGCACACGGCCAGCCCTCGTGGCTTCTCCTCTTTTTCCCTTAAAGCCCACTAAGGCCCATATGTACTCCCGTATTCCCGTAACTCCACCGGTTCTCCGAAAAATACCCGAATCACTCGGAACTTTTCCGATGTCTGAATATAGTCGTCCAATATATCGATCTTTACATCTCAACCATTTTGAGACTCCTCGTCATGTCCTCGATCTCATCCGGGACTCCGAACTACCTTCTGTACATCAAAACACATAACTCATAATATAAATCATCACCGAACTTTAAGCGTGCGGACCCTACGGGTTTGAGAACTATGTAGACATGAACGAGACACGTCTCCGATCAATAACCAATAGCGGAACCTGGATGCTCATATTGGCTCCCACATATTCTACGAAGATCTCTATCGGTCAAACCGCATAAAAACATACGTTGTCCTTTTGTCATCGCTATGTTACTTGCCCGAGGTTCGATCGTCGGTATCTCAATACCTAGTTCAGTCTCGTTACCGACAAGTCTCTTTACTCGTTATGTAATGCATCATCCCGAAACTAACTCATTAGTCAGATTGCTTGCAAGGCTTATAGTGATGTGCATTACCGAGAGGGCCCAGAGATACCTCTCCGACAATCGGAGTGACAAATCCTAATCTCAAAATAAGCCAATTCAACAAGTACCTTCGGGGACACCTATAGAGCACCTTTATAATCACCCAGTTACGTTGTGACATTTGGTAGCACACAAAGTGTTCCTCTGGTAAATGGGAGTTGCATAATCTCATAGTCATAGGAACATGTATAAGTCATGAAGAAAGCAATAGCAACATACTAAATGATCAAGTGCTAAGCTAACGAAATGGGTCAAGTCAATCCCATCATTCTCCTAATGATGTGATCCCGTTAATCAAATGACAACTCATGTCTACGGTTAGGAAACTTAACCATCTTTGATTAACGAGCCAGTCAAGTAGAGGCATACTAGTGACACTTTGTTTGTCTATGTATTCACACATGTACTAAGTTTCCGGTTAATATAATTCTAGCATGAATAATAAACATTTATCATGAAATAAGGAAATAAATAATAACTTTATTATTGCCTCTAGGGCACATTTCCTTCAGCATTCGGCGCAGGCCACCACAACACCCCACAATTTTCTTATTAGTGCCTGGTGCCAAAAATCCATGTGGAACCAGCCTTGAGGTAGGGCCTCCTGAGTCCCGTGCTAGCTCACGAGTGCCCAAATACACCTCCTGCAAGTTCTACCCTGCTAGCCATGTGTACGAAGGATGTGGGGCTGTACATGCCCCAGAGTCTCCCCCCCCCCCCGAGGGTATTCCCACCCACGCACCAGTGGAAGCCCCATGCTCTGCGCTGGCACACAACACGATCGAGGAGCGACTACGCCCACGCAAAGTGGAAGCACCATGCTTTGCGCTGGTAGACAACTGTGGGCGCCCTAGCGGCTCCACCAACCTGAAGATGGCCTACTCGGCCCTTCCTACGGTCTTATCGTGCAACTTTCCCCACGGGGCGTACGCGCGAGGGGACTAGACACGGGGGTTGTGCTCAGGCCAGGCCTGGCACATGCCACCCTATCAGGTCCGGGTACATGGTCTTCTCGTGTTCCCCCAGGCGAAAGTTGGCGAGGAAAGGTATGGAGGACTCTGGATTAGCTTTGATGCTTCTCGCTTTACCTTCATGATGGTTGTTCGTAAGTCAAGGGGGTCATCAAGAACATTCTCTAACCTAGACAAGTTGTCTGCGACGGGGTTCTCAACTCCCTTTCTATCAATAATATGCAAATCAAATTCTTGTAGCAAGAGAACCCATCTAATAAGTCTAGGTTTAGCATCTTTCTTTTCCATAAGATATTTAATATCAGCATGATAAGTGTGAACAGTTACTTTAGAATCAACAATATAAGGTCTAAACTTATCACATGCAAATACGACTGCTAAAAATTCTTTTTCAGTAGTAGCATAATTTCTCTGGGCACTGTCTAGAGTTTTACTAGCATATTGAATTACATTTAGTTTCTTATCAACTCTTTGTCCTAGAACAGCACCTAGAGCATAATCACTAGCATCACACATAATTTCAAATGGTAAATTCCAATCAGGTGGCTGAACAATAGGTGCAGAAATCAAAGCTTTCTTAAGTACTTCAAATGCTTCTACACAATCATCATCGAAGACAAAAGGAATATCTTTTTGTAAGAGATTAGTTAGAGGCCTGGAAATTTTAGTGAAGTCCTTAATGAACCTCCTATAAAAACTGGCATGACCAAGGAAACTTCTTATACCTTTGATGTCCTTAGGATACGGCATCTTTTCAATAGCATCAACTTTAACTTTATCAACTTCAATACCTCTTTCAGAAATTTTATGCCCCAAGACAATGCCTTCATTAACCATAAAGTGGCACTTCTCCCAATTCAAGACAAGACTAGTATCTTCGCATCTCTGTAAAACTCGATCAAGGTTGCTCAAGCAATCATCAAAAGAAGATCCATAAACAGAGAAATCATCCATGAACTCTTTTCACAAAAGTCAAAGAATATAGCCATCATGTTTCACGCCCAATATGCGACCCTATCCTAAAGGAACTCGAAGGTCCCACCAAGGATAGAAGCGCATATCGGAGATGTTTTTGCAAGGAGGATATCATTACATCATACCATTACATAATAGTTGGGGATACGGCATACAATGCCACACGAATATAACAACATCATACATAAGAGCATCATCCGACTACAGATGAAACACAAACAGAAACTCAAACGACATCCACCCTACTAGCCCGGGCTGCCGACCTGGAACCTATCCCCTAATCGAAGAAGAAGCAGAAGAAGAACTCCAAAACAAGTAACATCGCTCTCGCGTCAAGATCATCGCATAATCTGTACCTGCAACTGTTGTTTTAGTAATCTGTGAGCCACGAGGACTCAGCAATCCCATTACCATGGGTATCAAGACTAGCAAAGCTAAATGGGTAAGGAAGGGGTAAAGTGGTGATGTTGCAGCAGCGACTAAGCAAGTATGGAGGCTAATATAGGCAAATAAGAGCGAGAAGAGAAGCAATGGAATGGTCGTGAAGCTGGCAATGATCAAGAAGTGATCCTAAAACTACTTACGTCAAACATAACCCAAAACCGTGTTCACTTCCCGGACTCTGCCGAAAAGAGGCCATCACGGCTACACACGCGGTTGATGCTTTTTAATTCGAATCTAGTGTCAAGTTATCTACAACCGGATATTAACAAAGTCCCATCTGCCACATAACTGCGGGCACGGCTCTCGAAAGTTTATACCCTGCAGGGGTGTCCCAATTTAGCCCATCACAAGCTCTCACGGTCAACGAAGGATATTCCTTCTCCCAGGAAGACCCGATCAGTCTCGGAATCCCGGTTTACAAGACATTTCGACAATGGTAAAACAAAACCAGCAAAGCCGCCCGAATGTGCTGACAAATCCTGATAGGAGCTGCACATATCTCTTTCTCAGGGCACACCGGATTGTCCAAACTTCCGGTAGGCCAGCCCAGAGTTGCCCCTAGTGACCACCGGCGGCTGACAGGTTGGACCAACACTCACGACGAGCACTGGCCCAGTGGGGGTAAAAATAAGATGACCCTCGGGAGTGCGACTCCCAGGGAAAAAGGGCTAGGTGAGGCAAATGTAAAACCAAGGTTTGGCCTTGCTGGAGGAGTTTTATTCAAAGCGAATTGTCAAGGGGGTCCCATAAATCACCCAACCGCGTAAGGAATGCAAAATCAAGGAACATAACACCGGTATGACCGAAACTAGGGCGGTTAGAGTGGAACAAAACACCAGGCATAAGGCCGAGCCTTCCACCCTTTACCAAGTATATAGATGCATTAATTAAATAAGAGATATTGTGATATCCCAACATAATCCTGTCCACCATGGAGCAATCTTCAACTTCACCTGCAACTAACAACGCTATAAGAGGGTCTGAGCAAAAGCGGTAACATAGCCAAGCAACGGTTTGCTAGGAAGAATGAAAAGGTTAGAGGCTGACATGGCAATTTGGGGAGGCTTGAAGAACAAGTGATAGGAAGCGCAGCATAGCGATAGAACTAAGCAACTAGCATAGCAATGATACTAATGAGATCCAAGGCGACGGTCATCTTGCCTGAAATCCCTCTAGGAAGAATAATGAGTCCATGAAGAAGATGAAGCCACAAAGACGAACCAAGTGTAGACGAACGAATCCTCACGATCGCAATGAAAAAAGGAACTAACGAGAAGGAGCACAACCGGAAAGAAGCAAACACCAAGGTAAATACACAACACATAAACAAGACAAGATGCACAACCAAGCATGATGCATGACAAGATTAAATGTTGTTAACATGGCAAGAGGTGAAGCATAACAAAACTACCTATCTAGACAAGTTTAAATGAGGCCGGAACAACAAACAACAATTCCGGTAAGTCCTCATATGCAAATTTCGAAATTGCTCCAGATCTGAATAAACCTTATGTTCAAGTTGTTAAACAGAAAGTTAAGATGCACCAAGATGATCTACACAAGATTCTAGTCAAGTTACATATAAAGTTCAATTAATTTGGAGCAACGGCCTAGAAGATATAAGCAGAACAAGTTAACATGGCATTGATGCAAAATGCATACAAACATCAAGCAAACACTCTCAAAATATGGATGCAACATGATAATATGAAGCTTCATGCAAAATCAAGCAAGTTTCATATAGAGCACACTCAAAACGGAGCAACGGTTCAACACATACACTCTATACAAGTTTAAAGGACAAGCTTTCCAAAACAGCAACTAGGCATCTAGCAAGCATCAAAACAATAGGCTACATCACCTCAACCCAAGAATAAAAGGCATGTACATGATGTACAGGTAAAGCAGACAAAACATTAACACTGAGCTATCTCCAGAAAACACTATAACATGCTGAAAAGGACATGGCAAGATTGCAAATAATAACAGTTTACAGACTTAGCTGAAATAACATCAGGTTGCAGTGTTTAGAGCTATCAAACAGCATGTTACAAGAACTTAACATGGCAAACAAAGGCATGGCATGTTAATACTAAGTATAAAGAACAAAACTCCCTTACTGAACTTATTCCAAAGATCAACAGAAAAGATGGTAGCATCAATGCAAACATGGCAAGTGATATGACAGATTCAGACATGGCAGGAACAACGATAAGTAGGCATGTCAGTGAGCTTGTAACACTCACCACAGAGCAATACATGGCATGACAAGGTGACCAACAGTAATATGACATATTTAGGAAGCTAAGCATGGCAAGACCAAGTTCATAGGATGCATGGAGCACTAGCAAAGCTCATGGTAAAACTGAACTTAATGTTAACAGGCTGACAGCAACATTATTTAGCAATTTGAGAGCAAGATTACAACAAGCTACAGCAGGCTATAAATGCAACCAGGGGCATGTATGGATAGATCATGACATGTATAACAAAACATCCTTAGTGAACATCTCCCAATTATGAATAGAATGACTTGTAGCAGCCGGTTTACATAGCATCATGATATAGCAGTTTCAGACTAGCAAAACAGTAACAGCAAGTACCCTCCTTCACGAGCTTGATGCACTCGCTACAAGGCACACAAAAATACATGGAATGCACCACTGTAAAGACAGCATGATGAAGCACAAAACTCATGTAGACATCTATCTCATAGGATGCACAGACAAAATGCAATAAAAAAGACGAATCACCAAGTTCTGTTAACAGACAGCAGTTAACATCATATAGCACTCTAGCAATGATTATTAGGGCATCAAGATGGACTCAAACAAGCATGGCACAATGGAACAAAATGAAAAGCATCTCATGGTGAACATTTTGATATATTATATGCATGAATCGGAGCACCGATCATGAAGTTATGGCATGATGAAGGAGGCACCAGAATGCAAAATTATGGGGACTTGGAAGGAAAACGGAGTCAACCTTGTCTGGATCTGTATCTGGCACGGAAAACGAGGTGCGCCGGAGGGCAAGGGAGGTGGCCGGCGTCGATGGGGGCTCACCGGAGAGCGGGGGAGCCGGATCCGGTCGCTCCTCGACCGGATCGGGTGAAGAGGAGTCCGCGGCGGCCTACTCCGGCGGTGGCGCTCGGGGCGGCGGCCGCGAGCGGCCGAGGCGGCGGAGGTGAGGAGGAGGCGCGGCGGCGGGCAACCGGACACGGAGGGCAGGCGCTGGGTCGGCGCAGAGGCCGGGCGAGGAGGTGGCGGCGGGCTGACGAGGAGGCGGCGGCATGGGCAAGGAAGAACGGCGGCGGGCGGCAACCGCGGTGGGCTGGGCGGCGCCAAGGGAGCTCGAGCGTGTGCGCAGGCGAACCAGGCCGGGGCGGATCTGGGCCTCTCGGACCAGCGGTGGAGGGGGAACGACGGAGGTGAAGTGGCAGGCGGGGGTTGGCTCGGGGCGGCGACGCTGCTGAGGTGGCGTCCCCCGATTGGCCGGGCAACGTGGCTAGGCGGCGGTGGACGCGTCCGGCTGCGTCGCGGACACGTCCGGCTGCGCGAGGAGCTGTGGAGGGGCGCGGAAATTGAGGAAATGGACTAGGGTTTGCTGAGATTAGGAAGGGGGAGACGTTTATATAGGTAGGGGGAACTAGGGGAGTCCAAAAGAGGAGCGGTTTTCGCCCACACGATCGTGATCGAACGACCGAGAGCATGGAGGGGGTTTGGATGGGCTCGTGGGCTGTGGTGAAGAGGGGCTGGGCTGCAAAGAGAGAGGGGTTTCGGGCTACACGGTTAACCGTTGGGGCATCAAACGACCTCTAAATGGAACGAAATTTGATGGGCGGTCTACCGGTGATATACCAAGGCCACTCGGCAAATCTCGGCCCATTCCGAGAACATTTTTATCCCACTCACGAAACAAGGTCTGCGAGGTGCGACGGGCGCGCGTGAGAGGACTGGACTCCAAACGGACAACGGAGAGAACCGGGGGAACCCGAACGGATGCAAGTTTTGAAAAACATGCGGATGAAATGCAGATGATGACATGGCAAAATGCAACACGCAAGCAAGTGACATGGCGTCAACGAGGAATAACTGAAAGACACCTGGTACATCGGATCTGGGGCGTTACATCATGCATCTTTGAAAGGTAGTAGGTGCATTACATCAACCAAAAGGCATACGTCTATAAGCAAAAGTACCGAAAGGGCAGGTAAAAGTGGTCTTTTCTTGATCCTCTGCTGACACAGGTATTTGAGAGAAACCAGAGTAACCATCTAGAAAGCAAAAATGTGCATGTTTAGACAATCTTTCTAGCATTTGATCAATAAAAGGTAGAGGTTAATGATCCTTTTTAGTAGCTTTATTTAATTTGCGGAAATCAATTACCATCCTATAACCTGTAACAATTCTTTGTGGGATCAATTCATCTTTATCGTTAGGAACGACAGTAATGCCTCCCTTCTTAGAGACACAATGGACAGGACTTACCCACTGACTATCAACAA
This sequence comes from Aegilops speltoides, assembly GCA_021437245.1. Taxonomy (NCBI): domain Eukaryota; kingdom Viridiplantae; phylum Streptophyta; class Magnoliopsida; order Poales; family Poaceae; genus Aegilops; species Aegilops speltoides. The sequence goes on from CM038142.1 coordinate 237,629,039, forward strand.
CGGGATAAATTATACCTGCCTCCAGGAGCTTTAGTATTTCCTTTCTTACCACTTCTTTCATCTTAGGATTTAACCGTCGTTGGTGATCAATAACCAGTTTGGCGTCTTTCTCCAATTTTATTTTGTGTTGACATAAAGTGGTACTAATGCCCTTAAGATCATCAAGAGTATATCCAATAGCAGCACGGTGCTTCTTCAGAGTTTTCAATAACTTCTCATCTTCCTGCTCTGAAAGGTTAGCACTAATAATAATAGGATATATCTTCTTTTCATCAAGATAAGCATATTTAAGAGTATCAGGTAATGGTTTAAGCTGAAACACGGGATCACCCTTGGGTGGAGGAGGATCCCCTAGGATTTCAACGGGCAAGTTGTGTTTCAAAATAGGTCCCTGTTTAAAGAATACTTCATCTATCTCCCTTCTTTCATTCATAAACATATCATTTTCATGGTCTAGCAAATATTGTTCTAAAGGATCATTAGGAGGCACAGCAATAGAAGCAAGACCAATAATTTCATCCTTACTAGGCAATTCTTTATCATGGGGTTGTCTACGAAATTTAGCAAAATTCAACTCATGAGACAATCCCTCAAACCAATAGTAACAATATCCTTTTTGCAATCTATCTTAGCATTAACAGTATTCAAGAAGGGTCTACCAAATATGATGGGACAAAAGCTATCTTGTGCGGAACCAAGAACAAGAAAATCAGAAGGATATTTTACTTTCCCACACAAGACTTCAGCATCTCTAACAATCCCAACCGGTGAAATAGTATCTCTATTGGCAAGCTGAATTGTAACATCTATTTCTTCTATCTCAGTAGGTGCAATATCATGCATAATTTCTTTATATAAGGAATGAGGTATTGCACTAGCACTAGCACCCATATCACATAAGCCATGATAACAATGATCTCCTATTTTAACAGAAATAACAGGCATGCCTACAATAGGTCTATGTTTATTCTTAGTATCTGGTCTAGCAATTCTAGCAGCTTCATCACAGAAGTAAATAACATGCCCATCAATATTATCAGCCAAGAGATCTTTAACCATAGCAATACTAGGTTCAACTTTAATTTGCTCAGGTGGTGTAGGTGTTCTAGTATTAGTCTTACGAACCACACTTGAAGCTTTAGCATGATCCTTTATCCTAACAGGGAAAGGTGGTTTCTCAATATAAGTAGCAGGAACAATAGGATCATTATAAGTGATAGTCTTTTCTTCAACTTTAATAGGTGCAACTACTTTTACTTCAGTGGGAGGATTATATTTAAACCTCTTCTCCTTAGGAGGTCAACATGAGTAGCAAATAATTCACAGAAAGAAGCTACTATCTCAAAGTCAAGTCCATATTTAGTGCTAAATTCACGAAAAGCATCGGTATCCATAAAAGATTTAACACAATCAAACTTAGGTGTCATACCTGACTCCTTACCTTCGTCGAGATCCCAATCTCCAGGGTTGCATTTAATTCTTTCCAATAAATCCCATTTGAATTCAATAGTATTCATCATAAAGGAACCAGTACAAGAAGTATCGAGCATGGAGCGATTGTTGAGAGAAAGCCGAGCATAAAATTTTGAATAATCATTTCTCTTGAGAACTCATGATTGGGGCATGAATATAACATTGACTTAAGCCTCCCCCAAGCTTGAGCGATGCTTTCTCTTTCACGAGGGCAAAAACTATATATATAATTATGATCACGATGAACAAGATGCATATGATTAAACTTTTGGTGAAATTCCAATTTCAATCGGTTGTAGTTCCATGATCCCATATCATCACATAGCCTATACCATGTCAATGCCTCTCCCTTCAAAGATAAAGGGAAGACCTTCTTCTTGATAACATTGTCGGGCATACCTGCAAGCTTAAATAATCCACAAACAGCATCCACATAGATTTGGTGTAAATCGGAATGCAATGTTCCATCTCCTATAAAGGGATTAGCTAGCAGTTTCTCTATCATACCAGAAGGAATTTCGAAGTAAACATTTTCAGTAGGTTCAGTAGGTTGAGGAGCAACTCTTTGCTCTACTGGTCGGGGTGAAGATACCCCGAACAAGCCCCACAAAGGATTATGTTCCATAGTAACAAGTGACAGTAAATTTCAGCACACTATATAAATTTTTCCTTACCAAGTTCCACTCACCAAAGGCGCTTCACTCCCCGGCAACGGCGCCAGAAAAGAGTCTTGATGACCCACAAGTGTAGGGGCTCTATCGTAGTCCTTTCGATAAGTAAGAGTGTCGAACCCAACGATAGTTTTGTGATAAGGTATTCTCTGCAAGCACTGAAATTTTCGGTAACATATAGTTTTGTGATAAGGTAATTTGTAACGGGTGACAAGTAACAAAAGTAAAAAGAGTGCAGCAAGGTGGCCCAATCCTTTTTATAGAAAAGGACAAGCCTGGACAATTTCTTATAATGAGAAGAACGCTCCCGAGGACACATGGGAATTATCGTCAAGCTAGTTTTCGTCACGCTCATATGATTCGCGTTCATTACTTTGATAATATGTGGGTGGACCGGTGCTTGGGTACTGCCCTTTCTTGGACAAGCATCCCACTTATGATTAACCCCTATCGCAAGCATCTGCAACTACAAAAGAAGTATTAAGGTAAACCTAACCATAGCATGAAACATATGGATCCAAATCAGCCCCTTACGAAGCAACGCATAAACTAGGGTTTAAGCTTCTGTCACTCTAGCAACCCGTCATCTACTTATTACTTCCCAATGCCTTCCTCTAGGACCAAACAATGGTGAAGTGTCATGTAGTCGACGTCCACATAACACCACCAGAGGAGAGACAACATACATCTCATCAAAATATCGAACGAATACGAAATTCACATGACTACTTATAGCAAGACTTCTCCCATGTCCTGAGGAACAAACGTAACTACTCACAAATCATATTCATGTTCATAATCAGAGGGGTATTAATATGCATTAAGGATCTGAACATATGATCTTACACCGAATAAACCAACTAGCATCAACTACAAGGAGTAATCAACACTACTAGCAACCCACAGGTACCAATATGAGGTTTTGAGACAAAGATTGGATACAAGAGATGAAATAGGGTTTGAGAGGAGATGGTGCTGGTGAAGATGTTGATGGAGATTGACCCCCTCCCAATGAGAGGATCGATGGTGATGAGGATGGTGACGATTTCCCCATCCCGAAGGGAAGTTTCCCCGGCAGAACAGCTCCGCCTGAGCCCTAGATTGGTTCCGTCGAGGTTCCGCCTTATGGCGGCGGTGTTTCGTCCCAAAAGCTTGCTTATGATTTTTTCTAGGGTAAAAGACTTCATATAGAAGAAGATGGTCACCGGAGGGCTGCCAGGGGGCCCACAAGGCAGGGGGCGCGCCCAGGGGGTAGGGCACGCCCCCCACCCTTGTGGCCAGGGTGTGGGCCCCCTCTGGTACTTTCTTCGCCCAATATTCTTTTATTAATTCCAAAAATGACTTTCGTGGAGTTTCAGGACTTTTGGAGTTGTGCAGAATAGGTCTCTAATATTAGCTCCTTTTCCAGCCCAAAATTCCAGCTATCGGCATTCTCCCTCTTCATGTAAACCTTGTAAAATGAGAGAATAGGCATGAGTTTTGTGACATAACATGAAATAATAGTCCATAATGCAATAAATATCGATATAAAAGCATGATGCAAAATGGACGTATCACCACTACTTCATGGCACGTGGTGCCAAGGGTACAACTCCGAAAGCCACTGAATGGATCATGGATAGTGGCTGCACCAACCACATGATTGGTGATTGAAGTCTTCTTATGGATTCAACCCTACGTCCATCTACTAAGAGCCACATCACATTCGCTGACACTGGTAAAAGCAAGGTATTGGGTCTTGATAGAGTTGCTATCTCAAAGGATCAGCACATAGATAAAGTGATGCTTGTTGAATCCCTTGGATACAACTTAATGTCTGTGTCAATGCTCTGTGATCTGAACATGATTGTGATATTTGGAAAATATCATTGTCTTGTGCTAACGGAATCTGACAAATCTCTAGTCTTCGAAGGCTATTGAAGAGGTGATCTGTATATGGTAGATTTCTCAGCAGGACCACAGCTTGCCATATGTCTTCTAGAAAAGGCTTCAGAATGCTGGCTATGGCATCGTCGGCTAGGACATGTGGGCATGAGGAGCCTGTACAATCTCGCGAAGAAGAAGCACATCATTGGCATCGAGGGCGTCAAGTTCAAGAAGGATCATCTATGTGGTGCATGTGAAGCTGGAAAGATGACTAGAAGCATCCCTCTAAGACAATCATGACTACCTCACGCCCCTTTGAGCTGCTTCACATGGATCTATTTGGCCCTACTCACTACTCTACACTTACTACCACTGCATGTCTCTATGGCTTCATCATTGTTGATGATTACTCAAGATACACCTGGGTGCACATAATTCTCTATAAGACTGAAGTGCAGGATGTCTTCAGACGCTTCACAAAATGGGCCATGATGAATTATGGCATCAAGATCAAGCACATCTGGAGTGACAATGGCACTGAGTTCAAGAACGTTGGCCACTACATTTATCTTGATACTTTGGGCATCACGCATGAGTTCTCTACTCCTTACACGCCTCGGCAGAATGGCATCATGGAGCGCAAGAACATAACACTCATTGAGAGGGCTGGAACGATGATCGATGAGTACAAGACTCCAACAAAATTCTGGCTTGTAGCCATTGATACTGCAAGCCACATCATCAACTGAGTATATCTTCACAAGTTCTTCAAGAAGACATATTATGAATTTCTGACTGGTAAGAAGCCAAATGTCTGTTACTTCAAAGTCTTTGGTGCTAGGTGCTGGATCAAAGATCCACATCACATGTCTAAATTCGCACCGAAAGCACATGAAGGTTTTATGCTTGGTTACGGAAAGGATTCGCACACCTACAGAGTCTTCAACCTCTTTCACTATAAAGTGGTTGAAACTGTAGATGTGTGGTTCGATGAGACTAACGGCTCACAAAGAGAGAACCTGCCAAATGTGCTAGACGAAGCTACACCAGGTGAAGCTATCAAGTTGATGGGTACTAGAGAAATCATACCCACAGAGGAACAGGCTGAGGATGAGATTATCATTTCTACACCTAATCAACCTGAGGACAATGCTCAGTCCGAAGCCAATGTTGAAGACGAAGACAATAGTCAGTCAGATCAAAATCTTCGTCTAGCTCATCCTTGGGTTGCAAATGAAGTCCAGATTGAGAAGATTATTGATAGCATCAACACTCCTGGACCTCTCACTAGATCAAGAGCTACACAACTAGCAAACTTCTGTGGTCACTTTTCCTTTGTCTCTATATCTGAACCCAAGAAAGTCAAAGAAGCCTTCATGGAACCTGAATGGATTCAAGCTATGCAAGAAGAACTTCAACAGTTTGAACTGAATAATGTCTGGGAGCTTGTCAAACATCCTGATCCTCGCAAGCACAATATCATTGGCACAAAATGTATCTATTGCAACAAGCAATACGAACTCGGACAAGTTGTCAGAAACAAAGCTCGCCTCGTTGCTCAAGGTTACACATAAGTGGAAGGAATAGACTTCGATGAAACCATTGCTCCTGTGGCTCGACTTGAAGCCATTCGCATACTGCTGGCTTATGCAAACCATCATAACATTCTTCTATACCAAATGGATGTGAAGAGTGCCTTTCTCAACGGCAAAATCCAAGAAGAAGTGTATGTCGCTCAACCGCCTGGTTTTGAAGATCCTAAGCATCCTGATATGGTGTACAAGCTCAACAAGGCACTGTATGGCCTCAAACAAGCACCTCGCACTTGGTATGACACACTCAAGGAATTCCTGAAGAGCAAAGGCTTCAAACCTGGTTCACTAGATCCCACTCTTTTCACGAAGATGGTGAACTATTTGTGTGTCAAATATACGTGGATGACATTATCTTCGGATGCACTGATAAGAGATACAGTGACGAATTCGGATACATGATGCAAGAGCAATATCAGATGCTCATGATGGGGGAGCTGAAATTCTTCCTTGGTCTTCAAATCCGTCAACAGCGCAATGGCATCTTCATATCACAAGAAAAGTACCTCAAAGATTGCATGAAAAAGTTTGGAATGCAAGACTGCAAAGGGTACACGACGCCAATGCCAACCAAAAGTCATCTCGGCCCTGACGACAATGGTAAAGAGTTCGATCAAAAGGTATACCGCTCCATGATTGGTTCTGTGCTCTATTTATGTGCATCTAGGCCTGATATTATGCTTAGCTTTTGCATGTGTGCCTGATTCCAAGCGGCACCAAAGGAGTCACATCACCTTGCGGTGAAGCAACTACTTAGATATTTGGCTCACACCCCAACACTAGGATTATGGTATCCAAAGGGCTCAACATTTGATCTAGTTGGATATTCTGATGCTGATTATGCTGGTGACAAGGTTGATCGCAAGTCCACTTCGGGAACATGTCACTTTCTTGGACGATCTCTTGTCTGTTGGTCTTCAAAGAAGTAGAACTGTGTATCACTCTCCACTTCTGAATCTGAATACATTGCTGCTGGATCGTGTTTTGCTCAGCTTCTCTAGATGAAGCAAACTCTCAAGGACTACGACATCAACATGAAGAATGTGCCACTCTTCTGCGACAATGAAAGCGCCATCAAGCTTTCCAAGAATCGAGTTCAGCACTCGAAGACAAAGCACGTCGAGATTCGTCATCACTTTCTCAGAGATCATGTCAACAAGGAAGACATTAATATCATTCACGTCAACACTGAAGAGCAGCTGGCTGATATCTTCACTAAGCCCTTGGATGAGAAGATGTAACGCCCCGGATCCGATGCGCCAGGTGTCCGCCAGTTATTCGCCGTCGTTGCCATGTCATTTGCTTGCGTGTTGCATTTTGCCATGTCATCATCTGCATTTCATCTGCATGTTTTACAAAACTTGCATCCGTTCGGGTTCTCCCGGTTCTCTCCGTTGTCCGTTCCGAGCCCAGACACACTCACACGCGCCCGCGGCACCTCCGAAATATTATTTTATAAGTGGTCGAAAAATATTCTCGGAATGGGATGCAACTTGGCGTGCGGTCTTATTATAGTGTAGACAGGCCGCCTGCCAAGTTTCGTCGCATTCGGAGTCCATTTGATAGCCCAACCGTTAAACCTACATCTGCAATATAGCCGGTCTATCGTCGGACGTTTTCGGTCTGCGGAAACAGTTGCCGGGCTGCATTTCTTCCCTCTCCTCTAAGCCAAACCTCCTCTTCACGGCCCACAAGGCCCAACCTACCCCTCCTCGCCGCCGGTGCTGTCCGATCGAGATCGGAGGGTTCGAACACGCTCCAAAACCCTCAAACCCTAGCCCCTACCCTTTATATACACCTTCCCCTTCCAATTTTGGCATCCCTAGCCCCTCCACCTACCTCTAGCCTTCCCCTCGGATCAGCCGCCGCCGCCACCTCGAAATTCGTGCCGCCAGCCACATCCAACCGCCTCCCCCTCGTTTTCCGGCGCCATCCACCACCGTTCCGCCACTTGGCGCCACCCAACTGGCCAGCCGCCCGGCTGGCGCTTCCACCATCCCGTCGCGCCACGTCGCCCTTCACCTCCCGCCCGCCGGGCCGGCTCAGTCTGCCCACCGTGGGCCGAATCGGGACCGACGACGCCCTGCAGGCGACCGAGCCGCGCCGCTCCTCCCACCTCTCGCCCCCTCCCGCTCGATCCCGATGGGATCGGGAGCGCTCGCCGTCGCCCTCTGGACGAAGCCATCTGCCGCCGCCATCGCCGGAGATGAGTACCCGGTGACCCCGCACCCTCCTTCCTTCTCCCGAGCTCTCTCTAACCTGTCCCTCCGTCTCTCTCTGCCTCGTAGGTCGCCATGGGCGTGGACCCGTGCCTCCCGGAGCTCCGCCCATCGTTGTCGTTGCCCAGATCCGGCGCCGGCCAGCCGGATCCGCCCGTTTTCGCCGTACCGGCCCCTCCTGGCCTCCCTACCGACCGGCGCCGGCGCCGTCTTGCCATGGCCGCCTCCCTCCTGCTCAAGCGGGAGGAGGTGGACGAGCGCCCTCTCGGGCCTGCCCTGTTCGTCGTGGGCCTCGCCCCACGTTCAGCCCATCTGCTCCCTGGGCCGAAGCCCACGAGGTGACGCCCCGGTCCAGCTCTTGCCTCCGTGATTTTCACCAAGTCCCGGAAATATCATATTATGTGTGCATCATCATCGCATCACATCTTTGCATCCGTAGCTCCGTTTCGTGCGTATAATATGTTAAATTGTTCGTCTCGACGAGTACTTCATTTCATTCCATTGCATCATTTTCATTTGAGCTCATCTTGATGCCCGAAATGCTGTTGGAAGAGTGCATGTTGATGTTAATCTGCTGAAACTGTTATAACTTGCTCATTTATCATTTTTGCCATGTTTGATGTGTGCATCCTATGAGGTTGATGTCTACATGAATGTTGATCTATGCCATGCCATCTTTCCAGGGGTGCCAACCATGTATTTTTGTGAGTTGTGTGCTGAGTGTATCGAGCTTGTTAAGTAAGGTACTTGTTGTTGCTGTTTTCCTGGCAGATTCTGTTATATTTTGTTGATATGTTAACATGCTTCTACTCATCATTCTATGCATAATCTGGAGATGCTCTATAAACATGTTTTGATCTACATGTCATCCTCTATCCATCCATGCCCCTGGTTGCATTTATAGCTTGCTGTATATTGTTCATATCTTGCTCCAAAGTTGCTTGATAATGTTGCTGTCAGCCTGTTAACATTAAGTTCACTAGTTCCCATGTGTTTTCCTAGTGATCCATGCATCCTATGAACTTTATCTTGCCATTCTTAGCTTCATAAACATGCCTTCTTACTGTTGGTTGCCTTGCCATGCCATGTATTGCTCTGTGGTGAGTGGTTCAAGCTCACCAACATGCCTACTTATTATTGTTCCTGCCATGTATGAATCTGTAATATAACTTGCCATGTTTACATGGGTGCCATCATATTTTCTGTGCCTTTTTGGCTCATGGTCAGTAAGGGACTTTTGATCTATGCAATTAGTAGATTAATGCCATGCCTTTGTTTGCCATGATAAGTTCCTGTGACATGTTGTTTGATAGCTCTAAACATTGCAACCTGGTGTTATTTCTGCTAAAGTCTGAAACTGTTATTATTTGCAATATCTCCATGTGTTTTTCAGCATGTTCTAGTTGTTTCTGGAGATAGCTTAGTGTTCATGTTTTGTTATGCTTTACGTGTACTTCATGCCCATGCCTTTTGTTCTTATGTTGGGGTGCTGTAGCTTATTGTTTTGATGCTTGCAACATGCCTAGTTGCTGTTTTGGACAGATTGTTGCTATGACTTGTATAGTGTATGTGTTGCACCGTTGCTCCGTTTTGAGTGTGCTCTATACGAAACTTGCTTGTTTTTGCATGTAGCTTCATATTATCATGTTGCATCCTTGTTTTGGTGTGTTTTCTTGATGTTTGGATGCATTTTGCATCAATGCCATGTTTAACTTGATTTGCTCATATCTTCTAGGCCATAGCTCCGAATATAATGAACTTTATATGTAACTTGACTAGAATTTTGTGTAGATCCTCTTGGTGCCCTTTAACTTGCTGTTTAAAAACTTGAACATAAGGTTTATTCAGTTCAGGACCAATTTCGAAATTTGCATATGAGGACTTACCGGAATTGTTATATGTTGTTCCCGGCCTCATTTAAACTTGCCTTGATGTGTTGTTCTTGTTTGCATCATCTCTTGCCATGAGTAGCCTCATCTAGCTTTCTCATGCATCATGCCTTGTTCATGTGTGGTGTGTTTACCTATGTTGTGTGCTCCTTCTTGTTAGTTCCTGTTTCGTGCGATCGTGAGGATGCGTTCGTCTACGTGTGATTCGTCTTCGTGGCTTCATCTTCTTCATGGACTCGTTCTTCTTCCTAGCGGGATTTCAGGCAAGATGACCGCTACCCTGGATCTCACTACTATCATTGCTATGCTAGTTGCTTTGTTCTTCCGCTATGCTGCGCTACCTATTACCTGTTTATCAAGCCATCCCATATTGCCATGAACCTCTAACCTTTGACACCTTTCCTATGCAAACCGTTGTTTGGCTATGTTACCGCTTCTGCTCAGCCCCTCTTATAGCGTTGCTAGTTGCAGGTGAAGTTGAAGATTTCTCCATGGTGGACAGGATTTTGGTTGGGATATCACAATATCTCTTATATTATTAATGCATCTATATACTTGGTAAAGGGTGGAAGGCTCGGCCTTATGCCTGGTGTTTTGTTCCACTCTTGCCACCCTAGTTTCCGTCATACCGGTGTTATGTTCCCGGATTTTGCGTTCCTAACGCGGTCGGGTGATTTATGGGACCCCCGACGTTCGCTTTGAATAAAACTTGTCCAGAAGGCCCAACCTTGGTTTTACCATTTGCCTCACCACCACCTATCCCTTTCCCTTGGGTCGGCCAACCCAAGGGTCATCTTATTTTAGCCCCCGGGCAGTGCTTGTCTAAGTGTTGGTCCGAATCGAGCTACTGCATGGGCCACCTCGGGGAAACTCGAAGTCTGGTTTTACTCGTAGCTAGTCTCATCCGGTGTTGCCCTGAGAACGAGATATGTGCAGCTCCTATTGGGATTGTTGGCGCATCGGGTGGCTTTGCTGGTCTTGTTTTACCATTGTCGAAATGTCTTGTAAACCGGATTCCGAGACGATCGGGTCTTCCCGGGAGAAGGTCTATTCTTCGTTGATCGCGAGAGCTTGTCATGGGCTAAGTTGGGACACCCCTGCAGGGTATAAACTTTCGAGAGCCGTGCCCGCGGTTATGTGGAAGATGGGAATTTGTTAATGTCCGGTTGTAGATAACTTGACACCTGATCCGAATTAAAACGCATCAACCGCGTGTGTAGCCGTGATGGTCTCTTCTCGGCGGAGTCCGGGAAGTGAACACGGTTTTTGTGTTATGATTGACGTAAGTAGGTGTTCAGGATCACCTCTCTATCATTGCTATCTTCACGGTCGTTCCTTTGTTTCTCTTCTCGCTCTCATTTGCGTATGTTAGCCACCATATCATGCTTAGCCGCTGCTGCAACCTCACCACTTTACCCCTTCCTTTCCCATTAAGCTTTGCTAGTCTTGATACCCATGGTAATGGGATTGCTGAGTCCTCGTGGCTCACAGATTACTACAACAACAGTTGCAGGTACAGGTTATGCGATGATCATGACGGGAGAGCGATGCTTGCTTGCGTTGAGTTCTTCTTCTGCTTCTTCGATCAGGGGATAGGTTCCAGGTCGGCAGCCTGGGCTAGCAGGGTGGATGTCGTTTGAGATTCTGTTTGTGTTTCATCCGTAGTCGGATGGTGCTCTTATGTAAGATGATGTTGTATTTGTGTGGCATTGTATGCCTTATGTATGTATCCCCATCTATTATGTAATGTTGATGTAATGATATCCACCTTGCAAAAGCGTTCCAATATGCGGGTCTATCCTTGGTGAGACCTTCGAGTTCCTTTTGGATAGGGTCGCATATTGGGCGTGACAAGTTGGTATCAGAGCCTCGACCGACCCTAGGAGCCCCTTGTTTGATCGTGTAGTTTGGCCGTTGTTGAGTCTAGAAGTAAACTGTTTTCGGAGTCTAGTTATATCGGAGAGTAGGAATTCTTTTTACTCCTTGGCCCCTTCATCGCTCTGGTAAGGAATCTTGACGTAGGTGTTTTGAACTACTCCTCTTCCCCTTCAAATTTTTCTTTAGGATCACGTGGTTAGTTTCGTGAGTTGTCCATCCTCTTTTATCCGGTGCATTTTTCGTCAAGTTGACTCGAGCCTCTTCATCTTTGAGTTCAATCCTCAGTTCTTTTCGATCGAAGTTGTTTTTCCATCCTCAGTTGTTTTCTTTTCCCACCCGCCCACCCTTCTTCCTCTTGGAACCGGAGTCCGTAATCGAGCATCCATCCTACTCGTGCGAAGTCTTTGCCTTCTTTTCTCAATGATTTCAACTGGTGTTTTCTCTTCAAGTTATTCGTCGGTTCCCCTTCCAAGTTGCTTTTGTTTTCCCGCCCTCCCACCCTCTTCTTACCGGAGTCAGAGTCTCTTTCGACCATCAATTTCATTCATGCGGAGTTTCTTCAATCTTCCCTCAATCATTTCAACCGGTGGAGTCTCTTTTTGTCCGACATTCTTCATCTCTTTTCTTCTTCGGCGGACTCAATTCAAGTTTTTCGGGTTGATCATATTCTTTTTCCTCGGATCAAGTGTTTTCCCTGCTTGTTCGCCTCTCGCAAGTTTATCCTTCCGGAGTGTTCAAGACATCTCAGGAGATTCGTCCGTGTTCCAATTAATTCGAGGTTGTTACCTCATTCGCATATTTCTATTGTTCCGGTGCATCATTTATCTGTTCAACAATCCTTTCCAACGGTGTTTTCTTTTGAGTGGGCCCTAACCCACAGGTCTTTTCCCAGGATCTTACCTGACTCTTCTAATTCCCCGGAGTTATTCTCAAATTCTTTTCAAGTGTGACGTAAGAATGGATTTCATCAGTCAGATGCTTTTCCAAGATCTCGTTCATATTCTTTTCATTTTGGCTCAACCTCTTTGTTTTTCATTCTCCCGGAGTACCTCAGTAATTTTGGTGCTTTTTCTCATCGTCATTTGAAGACTGAAGAAGAGTTTTTCCTCTAAATCTGCCCGTTCTCCCGGAGATTCACGGTGCTAGCTCGACGTTATCCTATCAAATTGTTTCGAGTCATGCAAATTCTTTTCATCCATCCGGAGCATTTCAGGAGTTGCTTTCTCTCTCAATCATCTGGAGGCCATCTTTTCAGAAGATTTCTTCGTTCTAAGTTTCAGCTTCGGTCGTCTCAATATTCTTCCGGTGCTTCGTTCAAGTATTCTTCAATCAGTTCGCGATCTCTTCGTTCTTTGGCATCTAAATCCCCTATTGCATATTTGTTCTTCTAATTCTTCCCGGTGATTCATTCTCTTTCATCAGTCATTTTGAATTCATGGTGGTTCTTTAAGATTCTTTTTCCTTGTTTATCATATTAATCCATTCGTTCTTTTCAATCCTACCGGTGGTTCATGAAGACCTTCTCAAGTTTGCGACATGTCACTTCTCAATCCTTTTCAAGAAGAATAAGTAGTATGCAAAGTCCATTGCTTGTCATCAATTTAATTTGATGAAGGATAAGCATACAATAAATCTTATTTTTATTTCATCCAAGTGATCAATCCCTTCCTTCGGAGTTTGTTCTTGATGAATAAATTCTAGTTCCAAGTGTTCTCATCTTTTCTTTTCCGGAGTTCAAGTTTCTCGGTCATCTCGTCGGAACCTCCATCTAAATCATCGCAAGGCTCATCTTATTCTTTCATCCTTCATTTTATTTCATCATCTTCTTGTCGACGGAGTTCTTCATGGTGGTTCTTCATGATTTAATTCATTCTTCAAGAGTTCATCTAGTATCATTCCATCCTCTCAAGTTCTTGTTCTAATCCTTCCTTTTTCAGCCGGAGTGTTGCCTAAATTCTTTCAGTCTTATTTGTTTCTTTTCTCATTCTAGCCACTCCGGTTAGAACAAGTGGTTTCATAGTCTATTTGATTCCGTGAGCTTTCGATCCTCGTCATTCTCGTCGTTCCTTTCTTCTTCTCGAGTGCTCTCGATTCTTTGCTTCTTCTCTTGAGTTCTTGTTTCACCTCATCCTTTTTCCTTCCGTCTCGGTCCTAAGATCTCGGGACGAGATCTCTTGTTAGTGGAGGAGTGTTGTAACGCCCCGGATCCGATGCGCCAGGTGTCCGCCAGTTATTCGCCGTCGTTACCATGTCATTTGCTTGCGTGTTGCATTTTGCCATGTCATCATCTGCATTTCATCTGCATGTTTTACAAAACTTGCATCCGTTCGGGTTCTCCCGGTTCTCTCCGTTGTCCGTTCCGAGCCCAGACACACTCACACGCGCCCGCGGCACCTCCGAAATATTATTTTATAAGTGGCCGAAAAATGTTCTCGGAATGGGATACAACTTGGCGTGCGGTCTTATTATAGTGTAGACAGGCCGCCTGCCAAGTTTCGTCGCATTCGGAGTCCATTTGATAGCCCAACCGTTAAACCTACATCCGCAATATAGCCAGTCTATCGTCGGATGTTTTCGGTCTGCGGAAACAGTTGCCGGGCTGGATTTCTTCCCTCTCCTCTAAGCCCAACCTCCTCTTCACAGCCCACAAGGCCCAACCTACCCCTCCTCGCCACTGGTACCGTCCGATCGAGATCGGAGGGTTCGAACACGCTCCAAAACCCTCAAACCCTAGCCCCTACCCTTTATATACACCTTCCCCTTCCAATTTTGGCATCCCTAGCCCCTCCACCTACCTCTAGCCTTCCCCTCGGATCAGCCGCCGCCGCCACCTCGAAATCCACGCCGCCAGCCACATCCAACCGCCTCCCCCTCGTTTTCCGGCGCCATCCACCACCGTTCCGCCACTTGGCGCCAACCAACTGGCCAGCCGCCGCCGTCTAGGCGCTCTCCACCATCCCCGTCGCGCCACGTCGCCCTTCAGCCTCCCCGCCCGCTTTCCCCGCCAAGCCTCGCTCAGAGCCCACAGTGCCGATCGGGCCCGACGCCGCCTGCAGCGGCCGAGCGAGCGCCGCTCCTCCCACCTCTCGCCCCCCCGCTCGATCCCGATGGGATCGGGAGCGCTCGCCGTCGCCCTCTAGACGAAGCCATCTGCCGCCGCCATCGCTGGTGATGAGTACCCGGTGACCCCGCACCCTCCTTCCTTCTCCCGAGCTCTCTCTAACCTCTCCCTCCGTCTCTCTCTGCCTCGTAGGTCGCCATGGGTGTGGACCCGCGCCTCCCGGAGCTCCGCCCACCGTTGCCGTTGCCCGGATCCGGCGCCGGCCGGCCGGATCCGCCCGTTTTAGCTGTACCAGCCCCTCCTGGCCTCCCTACCGACCGGCGCCAGCGCTGTCTTGCCATGGCCGCCTCCCTTCTGCTCAAGCGGGAGGAGGAGGACGAGCGCCCTCTCGGGCCTGCCCTGTTCGTCATGGGCCTCGCCCCATGTTCAGCCCATCTGCTCCCTGGGCCGAAGCCCACGAGGTGACGCCCCGGTCCAGCTCTTGCCTCCGTGATTTTCACCGTCCCGGAAATATCATATTATGTGTGCATCATCATCGCATCACATCTTTACATCCGTAGCTCCGTTTCATGCGTATAATATGTCAAATTGTTCATCTCGACGAGTACTTAATTTCATTCCATTGCATCATTTTAATTTGAGCTCATCTTGATGCCCGAAATGCTGTTGGAAGAGTGCATGTTGATGTTATTCTGCTGAAACTGTTATAACTTGCTCATTTATCATTTTTGCCATGTTTGATGTGTGCATCCTATGAGGTTGATGTCTACATGAATGTTGATCTATGCCATGCCATCTTTCCAGGGGTGCCAACCATGTATTTTTGTGAGTTGTGTGCTGAGTGTATCGAGCTTGTTACGTAAGGTAGTTGTTGTTGCTGTTTTCCTGGCAGATTCTGTTATATTTTGTTGCTATGTTAACATGCTTCTACTAATCATTCTATGCATAATCTGGAGATGCTCTATAAACATGTTTTGATCTACATGTCATCCTCTATCCATCCATGCCCCTGGTTGCATTTATAGCTTGCTGTATATTGTTCATATCTTGCTCCAAAGTTGCTTGATAATGTTGCTGTCAGCCTGTTAACATTAAGTTCACTAGTTCCCATGTGTTTTCCTAGTGTTCCATGCATCCTATGAACTTTATCTTGCCATTCTTAGCTTGATAAACATGCCTTCTTACTGTTGGTTGCCTTGCCATGCCATGTATTGCTCTGTGGTGAGTGGTTCAAGCTCACCAACATGCCTACTTATTATTGTTCCTGCCATGTATGAATCTGTAATATAACTTGCCATGTTTACATGGGTGCCATCATATTTTCTGTGCCTTTTTGGCTCATGGTCAGTAAGGGACTTTTGATCTATGCAATTAGTAGATTCATGCCATGCCTTTGTTTGCCATGATAAGTTCCTGTAACATGTTGTTTGATAGCTCTAAACATTGCAACCTGATGTTATTTCTGCTAAACTCTGAAACTGTTATTATTTGCAATATCTCCATGTGTTTTTCAGCATGTTCTAGTTGTTTCTGGAGATAGCTTAGTGTTCATTTTTTGTTATGCTTTATGTGTACTTCATGCCCATACCTTTTGTTCTTATGTTGGGGTGTTGTAGCTTATTGTTTTGATGCTTGCAACATGCCTAGTTGCTGTTTTGGATAGATTGTTGCTATGACTTGTATAGAGTGTATGTGTTGCACCGTTGCTCCGTTTTGAGTGTGCTCTATATGAAACTTGCTTGTTTTTGCATGTAGCTTCATATTATCATGTTGCATCCTTGTTTTGGTGTGTTTGCTTGATGTTTGGATGCATTTTGCATCAATGCCATGTTTAACTTGTTTTGCTCATATCTTCTAGGCCGTAGCTCTGAATCTAATGAACTTTATATGTAACTTGACTAGAATTTCGTGTAGATCCTCTTGGTGCCCTTTAACTTGCTGTTTAACAACTTGAACATAAGGTTTATTCAGTTCTGGACCAATTTCGAAATTTGCATATGAGGACATACCGGAATTGTTATATGTTGTTCCCGGCCTCATTTAAACTTGCCTTGATGTGTTGTTCTTGTTTGCATCATCTCTTGCCATGAGTAGCCTCATCTAGCTTTCTCATGCATCATGCTTGTTGTGCATCATGCCTTGTTCATGTGTGGTGTGTTTACCTATGTTGTGTGCTCCTTCTTGTTAGTTCATGTTTCGTTGCGATCGTGAGGATGCGTTCGTCTATGTGTGATTCGTCTTCGTGGCTTCATCTTCTTCATGGACTCGTTCTTCTTCCTAGCGGGATTTCAGGCAAGATGACCGCTACCCTGGATCTCACTACTATCATTGCTATGCTAGTTGCTTCGTTCTATCGCTATGCTGCGCTACCTATTACCTGTTTATCAAGCCATCCCATATTGCCATGAACCTCTAACCTTTGACACCTTTCCTATGCAAACCGTTGTTTGGCTATGTTACCGCTTCTGCTCAGCCCCTCTTATAGCGTTGCTAGTTGCAGGTGAAGTTGAAGATTTCTCCATGGTGGACAGGATTTTGGTTGGGATATCACAATATCTCTTATATTATTAATGCATCTATATACTTGGTAAAGGGTGGAAGGCTCGGCCTTATGCCTGGTGTTTTGTTCCACTCTTGCCGCCCTAGTTTCCGTAATACCGGTGTTATGTTCCCGGATTTTGCGTTCCTAACGCTGTCGGGTGATTTATGGGACCCCCGACGGTTCGCTTTGAATAAAACTTGTCCAAAGAAGGCCCAACCTTGGTTTTACCATTTGCCTCACCACCACCTATCCCTTTCCCTTGGGTCGGCCAACCCAAGGGTCATCTTATTTTTAGCCCCGCCCGGGCCAGTACATGTCTAAGTGTTGGTCCGAACTGAGCTGCCTGCGGGGCCACCTCGGGGAAACTCGAAGTCTGGTTTTACTCATAGCTAGTCTCATCCGGTGTTGCCCTGAGAGCGAGATATGTGCAGCTCCTATCGGGATTGTCGGCGCATCGGGCGGCTTTGCTGGTCTTGTTTTACCATTGTCGAAATGTCTTGTAAACCGGGATTCCGAGACCGATCGTGTCTTCCTGGGAGAAGGTCTATTCCTTCGTTGATCGCGAGAGCTTGTCATGGGCTAAGTTGGGACACCCTGCGCAGGTATAAACTTTCGAGAGCCGTGCCAGCGGTTATGTGGCGAGATGGGAATTTGTTAATGTCCGTTGTAGATAACTTGACACCGATCCGAATTAAAACGCATCAACCGCGTGTGTAGCCGTGATGGTCTCTTCTCGCGGAGTCCGGAAGTGAACACGGTTTCGTGTTATGATTGGCGTAAGTAGGTGTTCAGGATCACCTCTTGATCATTGCTAGCTTCACGACCGTTCCTTTGTTTCTCTTCTCGCTCTTATTTGCGTTGGTTAGCCACCATATCATGCTTAGCAGCTGCTGCAACCTCACCACTTTACCCTTCCTTTCCCTTTAAGCTTTGCTAGTCTTGATACCCATGGTAATGGGATTGCTGAGTCCTCATGGCTCACAGATTACTACAACAACAGTTGCAGGTACAGGTTATGCGATGATCATGACGCGAGAGCGATGCTTGCTTGCGTTGAGTTCTTCTTCTGCTTCTTCGATCAGGGGATAGGTTCCAGGTCGGCAGCCTGGGCTAGCATTGTGGATGTCGTTTGAGATTCTGTTTGTGTTTCATCCGTAGTCAGATGGTGCTCTTATGTAAGATGATGTTGTATTTGTGTGGCATTGTATGCCTTATGTATGTATCCCCATCTATTATGTAATGTTGATGTAATGATATCCACCTTGCAAAAGCGTTCCAATATGCGGGTCTATCCTTGGTGGGACCTTCGAGTTCCTTTTGGATAGGGTCGCATATTGGGCGTGACAGAAGAGGTTTTGCAAGCTGTGCTGTGAGCTAAATATCTTAGAATCCTCAAATGTCCAGTGAATGGACACACATCCTAACGCTTATGCTTGTTGGTGACTTAGATGTGCAACACACGAAGTAACGTTTTTCTTCAGTCAATGAAGACTTAGCCTCTGAGTGTGAATACATTAATGTGGAATTTGACTTCAGAGCGCCACGATAATTGTGCGCCGTGTCTGGGTCTAATACTTCCTATACAGTTGGGAACGCCACCACCACAACTTTTCGAAGATTTTCATTTGGCTTCGTGAGTGCATTATCTTCACTTTTGGATTGTCAACATTGGTTTATCTTCAAAATCTATATCTTTGCAATGTTGATTTGTCTTGATGATATATATATATATATATATATATATATATATATATATATATATATATAGGAAAAATCCATCCTACCACACAGGGTAGTTACCCCACATGTCTCATATACTACCATGTGGTACCTTATATACTACTTTATCATTCTAAATATGTTCATATACTATATATAAGATATTTTAAAAAAGTTACATGAAAAAATTGCATATGAGCCCATAGTTTTTGTTTTATTTATGAAATACGTACATATCTGTACGTAAAAAAGAGTATGCTTAAAATATGGTACATACTACCTAAAAGTAGTATATATACTACCTAAACTTCGTTATATACTACATACTACACGTACATACTATCGGTTTTGACATATACTACGTACAACATATAAAACTCAAGTGGTGGTAACTACCACTAGTGGTACATAAAATTTGTTCTATGTGTGTGTGTGTGTGTGTGTGTGTGTGTGTGTGTGTGTGTGTGTGTGTGTTCTGTCCTCTACAGCATTCACTTATACCTATGTCTTCATGTTGCTATTTTTCTGACCTAAGTGAATGTGATCGGACCCTAATCCCTTCTGTGGTACTCCCTCAAATTCTTTCTGTCTAAGTCTTGTGCATTTTGTTGACACTTGTCGGATATCTTCTCTGTGTCCTTGTCAGCAGAAGATACAAAGACACACTTTCAAACCTACTTTTAATGTCTTATCCTTTGCCTGAAAACCGAAGAAGCCGGAACGACCACCCAACAATCCAGGCGTGCGTGAGAACATAGATCAACTCCTGATAAGTTGCATGCACGCCGCGTGTTCCTCAGATGTGAACCGCCAGGGGCACCTGCATCATTGCGTTGTGCTGCCCTCCTCCTTCCTATAAATACTCACCCCTCGCGGTCAATATCTTTTCTTCCACCTCGACACCTCGCTCAAACCCTAGTGCCACCGCCATCTCGCGTCGATGCCGGACACGAAGCGCTTAGCTGCCACGACTTCTTCGATGCCGTCCTCACGCCGGGCACGGGCCTCTTCCTCTTCGCCGCCGCCGTAGGTGTCTTCCGCTGCCAAGTTAGGGCGCGGGAGATTGAACTCTCGGCCTCCCTTCTACATCATCCAGCAATTCATCTGTGGTAATTAAAACTCACTTTTTATAGTCTTTTCGATCTGTCAAATCCATCCACTTCAACCAAAAGTGGTTTATACACTTCCAAATCTGGATATGTCTCTTTATAAATCTCATATAATGCAAAGTATGTTCACCTATGCGTCAAAACTAGTTAGATTCCTCAGTTGTACCTATTCGTGGATTCGTACAAATCTGGAACCAACTTCCTTCAATAAGTGAATGTCTTCGCAATGTGAGGTCAATGTCTTCTAAACTCATTTATCTTCAAAATCTTCTAAGAATGCATATGACCTCTTCCCCTTCCCTCGGATCTCTAATGTTGTCACAGGTACATGTCCGTGGGAGAACCCCTTGGTTCTCATAGTCTACATTCATTTGCAGAATTCTTATAGTGTCACATTGAATCTCCTGAAGCCAGTTCTTGTCTGACTAGCAGACGGAAGCCTTTCACTGTATTGAAGCCAATCAGTGTGAACATTATGGCTTCAGAGAAGTCTGCACGAAAAGGAGGCAGACAACACCGTGGCAACACTGCACTGGATTTGCGTGAAGATCTTTATGAACTCTACAAGTCTGACCCAGAAGAGAGCTACACCCAACGCAAGAACCGGATCTAGTGGATCCGAAGATATTGGGCAGTGCAGTGGTTCAAGTATAGGTTTGTAACACCTGAATATGCTGAGAAGAATGCCATCAAGTGCCCGTGGGGTGATTGTCTGTACCGCAACTTGGTACCAAAGACTAAGGCTGAAGCTATTGAACAAGATTTCTATCCCTGTATGGTCAGAGGACCACAGCCAGAGAATGCCGACCCGTCATCTCTCCTATGGTGCCGTGAAGACAATCTCTTCAGCGCAACTTTTAATTTGCAAAAGATTCAGCTGTTAAGAATCAGAAGGAGTTTGGCCTCAACTTCAACCCTGGCCCCTCTGCTCCAAGGTCAGATGGAACTCGTGAAGCCAATGAAAACAAGATTTGTCTCGTGTGTCCAAGAGGACCAAGAAGCCATTGCCCAAGAAGGTTGTTGGGAAACTCCTCACTCCTACCGCCATTCTGCGCAACGAGGAAGACACCATTGATCTATCAACCGATGAAGATCTTGGTGATGAAGCTCTAGAGATGTTGATCAAGAGCAAGCAAGAGGTGGAGATCTTCAGTGATCTGCCCCTCTTTGATGTTGACATCTTGAATAACTTCATTGATGAGTGGTTCGACGACCAGAACATCAGCATTGACAGTCTGCAGCTGCCAGTGGGCATCAGCATCACATTCCATGGAGCCATTGCTAATGAGCTGGCCCTTGCTCAGAGAATCATCGAGCTAAAAAACAAGAATCATTATGAGAAGGCGATTTCAAGAAGAACATGCACAAGCTCAGTGTGGCAGATGTGCACAATCTTCAAGAAGCTGCTGCATGACCTCAAAACTGAATTTCACAAGAAGCGTGAAGAAGCAAAAGGCTCTCGAGAATGCATGAAGTCTTATGCTCAGAAATGTGTGCAAGCACACAATGAAGCTGAAAAGAGGAAAGCTCTTGGGTGTCCTGGCATTGATCCCAGAATGGCTGCTAAGAAGAATAAGAAGCCTGTTGAAGCTAATCCTGATGCTACAAGGCAGGGACAACCCAACATTGTCTTCCCTGTGAGCATGACTAGCTCGAAGCCGAAGGTCCCCTCTGCTACTTCTGAGCTCAAGAAGACCAGGCAGGCTGAAGCAGAAGCCAGGAAGAGGAAGCACAAGGATCCATCTGATGATGCTCCCTCAAAGAAAAAGTTGAAGACAAAGGGCTCTAAGTCTTCAAGGAAAGAGTGTGCTGCTGCCGAGAGCCCCTCGTTGTTGAACCCATTTCTGTTGCATACCTACCTCTACTAATCGCGAGAGTCGTCTCATCGTTCATGAGCCTGCTCCCACAGAGGCACCAGAATCTAAAGAAGTTCCAGCTGTTGACCCCAACGCAGCTGAAGACATTGGTCATGAAGACAATGTTCTTGATGATGAAGTACTTCCTCAGATCGAGTCCCAGTTGGTATCATTGCGTGCTCCTACAAGCAGTGAATACGTTAGCATTGGTCGTCCATTGACGCCGAATGCTCAAGATGACTCATGGGCTGAGCGCCAACAAGACGGCACCCCAGTTCAAGATGAGACACCGCGTACTCCACCAGCTAAAGTCACCTATTCGGTGCCTGATGATGACAATTACATGGAGACCACTCCATCTCCAAAGGCGTCACCAGCGTTTCGCAGGCTTCGCAAAGGTCTTAGGCCATCTATCTCCATGTCCACCATTCCAGAAGAAGATTCCCAACAATCAAGCTCAGTGGCATGTCAGGTGTTCCCTGAAGAGAATCCTTCTTTGACTGTTCAAGCGTCTGAAGCTAAAGCTGCTGAAGACATTCTGGCTGCATCAGCCGAAGAAGAAAGAAGAGAATAAGAAAGAGAAGACACACCCCTGTTATTGATCAAGTCATTATTGAAGAGAATGTAATCGTGCCTGACCCTCCAGTCGTTGACCAGATGGAGGTTGAAAACAATGAGGCTGCCACCAACAATGCTTTTGAAGCCAATGACCCTGTCATGCCTAAAGACAATGTGGAGCCTGAAGCCAATGTAAATGCTGAAGCCACTTTGTCACCAATCATCACTGATAGCGTTGTTCCTCCACCACGGGCTCACACCATGGAAAGGGCCTTCAATTGTGACGGTCATCTTGTCACTATTCGTTGGCCAATTATGATTCCTACTACTGCTCTAGGACCCCAATAAGATTATCATGTGGAGTGAAGGCCTCAAGTTCAGAAGCCAAAGTCGCGTCTGCCAAGGCTTCCAAGTGATGTCACTACACAAGGCTCATTCAGCGTGCTCAGATTCAGAGAAGACAATACATTCTTTGACAGTGCCAAGAACCCTTATAAGAAGCCAAAGATCTCCTCTGACAAATTTTGGAGCCATCAACAGTGAAGCTATTACTCTTGCATTCTGTACAATCAAGACCGGATTTTTCCGCACGGACGTCTAGATTGTGATGTTATGGATGGGCTGCCATGTCTGGAAGAAGCCCTTGACTGCTTTAGGGATGTTGGCCTTCTAGCGTTAGTGACTAATAAAGAGCACTGGAATGAAGAGCTCCTTCTGCAGTTCTATGCCACCTTACACATTCGAGGCTACAATAGGGATTCAAAGACATGGATCCTTGAGTGGATGACAGGTGATGTGCATCATGAAGCCAAAGCTCAGGATATCATCGAGCTTACTTCCCTGCCCACTGAGGGAGTCCTGGATTATGGGGTCCTCGGGGAGCCGGCTTATGTTACATGGGTTTGACTAATGGGCCGTGAAGATACAAGATAGAAGGCCCTCCCTCGTGTCCGGATGGGACTCTCCTTTGCATGGATGACAAGCTTGGCGTTTGGATAATGTATCTTCCTTTCTCTGTAAACGTACTCTGAACAACCCTAGGCCCCTCTGGTGTCTATATAAACCGGATGGTTTAGTCCGTAGAGGCAATCATAATCATACAGGCTAGACATCTAGGGTTTAGCCATTACGATCTCGAGGTAGATCAACTCTTGTAACCCCTATACTTATCAAAGTCAATCAAGCAGGAAGTAGGGTATTACCTCCATTAAGAGGGCCTGAACCCGAGTAAACATCGTGTCCCCTGCCTCCTGTTACCTTCGATCCTTAGACGCATAGTTCGGGACCCCCCTACCCGAGATCTGCCGGTTTTGACACCGACATTGGTGCTTTCATTGAGAGTTCCACTATGTCGTCGCTAGAAGGCTTGATGGATCTGTCGATCATACACAACAATACCGCCTTGAGGGATACTTTTCTCCCCGGCCAAGTTTTCGTATTCGGCGGCTTCGCA
Organism: Aegilops speltoides; assembly: GCA_021437245.1. Classification (NCBI taxonomy): domain Eukaryota; kingdom Viridiplantae; phylum Streptophyta; class Magnoliopsida; order Poales; family Poaceae; genus Aegilops; species Aegilops speltoides. Next base: position 237,652,925 of record CM038142.1, read on the forward strand.
CTGCGCGCCAACTCGATTGGCCATCTGGAGCAGATCGAAAGCTATGCCCCTGGTCATCAGATCAATTTTGGAAATCTGAACTATGTCGCTGATATCCGAGGAGACTTGATCTTCCAAGGGTTTGCGGCCCCACCACCACTCAGGCCTTAGATCCAGAGCGCATCACCAGGTCGGAAGACGCGAGTTTAGAGCCCAACGGACTCTCTGCACCTATAGAGCTTGGCACCGGAGAACCGAACGGGATCGTGCCACCGGCAGGCCCGGAGTTACGCCAGGCTCCCTCTATCATCATGAAGCCGGACTCGCCTCCGGACACTAGCTCCGAACTCTCGAGGTCCGTGTAATGTGAGCTTGCCCAGGAAACTTCTGTCCCGCCCAACTCCATGGACTCTCGCTTCCCTGTCCAAACCTCGCTCTTAAACGAGGCCCTTGACTTAATGCGATCTCTTGCCATTGTGGAAGAATCACTACCGAACTATGTCTAGTCCGCACTAGGGGCTGAGAGCGGGGAATTTTACGTCCCACCCACCACCCACTTCGTAGCCACTGTCGAGGATTTAACCGACATGCAAGACTATGATTCCGAATACATCAACGGTATGGACGACGATGCCGGAGATGAGAAGAGCCAGAACCCGCCATTCACCGGACGCTGGATGGCCACTTCCACATACAACGTGTACATGGTGGATACACCCAAATAGGATGATGATGACAGCAGGAAGGATCCGGTTGAGGACAAACCTGCTGAAGCACCTCTGAAGCGTCGACGTCAGCGGCGCCGCTCAAAATCGTGCGTGACAAAGACAGAAACACTGGCACCATAGACAATAACACTCCGGAGAACGCCGAAGACCCTGAAGCCCCTATCGAGCCAACATCCGAACAGGACGATGGGAGGATGGGCAAATTAATCCTGACAAACCGGTCGGGAACGAGGACTCGGAGGATAGTAATTATCTACCACCCTTCGAGGATGATCTAAGCCTCGGCAACGAAGATTTCATCATGCCAGAGGAACCCCTCGAACAAGAGCGCTTTAAGCGCTGGCTAATAGCCACTACAAGAAGCCTGAAAAAGAAGCAGCAACGGCTTCAAGTTGATCAGGATTTTCTCAATGACAGATGGACTAATGTCCTGGCAGCAGAGGAATACGGCCTCGAACGCCCAACTAAGAATTACCCGAAGCGCAAGCTGCTACCCCAATTCGACGATGAGGCCCTGGAGCCTATACCGACAACGTGTAACGCTGATGACGGACTTGACCGACGCCCTCGTGGCCGGGACAGAGTGGCAACTCAAGCCAAACACTAGCCCGCACCACCTCGCCGTAGAGGCAGAGAGACAGCAGTTGGAGGATACACGTATGACATACGACAGGACCTGGACAATAGAGCCGGTCATACCAGATCCATCTATGGATCAAGGGGGTGTACCCAGCGCAAGAAGATGGCCATCAGGCCTGGCGCGACAAGCACAACCTCACCCGGGCTGAAAACCGCATATGGACTTCATTCGAACTGCGTCGTGAAGCTGCCCGATACAGAAGCGTCGCACACCCTTTATGCTTCATCGATGAGGAAATGGAGCCCCAGTTCCTAGAAGGGTTTAAACCCGTGAACATTGAATCATATGATGGCACAACAGATCCCGCGGTATGGATTGAAGATTTTCTTCTCCACATTCACATGGCCCGCGGTGATGACCTACATGCCATCAAATACCTCCCCCTAAAACTTAAGGGACCAGCACGACACTGACTGAACAGCCTCCCAGAAAACTCTATTGGTAGCTGGGAAGACTTGGAGGACACCTTCAAAGACAACTTCCAAGGTACCTATGTTTGGCCCCCAGACGCCGATGACCTTAGTCACATAATCCAGCAACCCGGAAAATCATCCCGGAAACACTAGACCAGGTTCTTAATTATAAGGAACTAGATTGTGGATTGTCCGTACGCCGAAGCCCTCGCAGCCTTCAAACACAGTGTCCGAGATGAGTGGCTTGCCCGACACCTCGCCCAAGAAAAGCCGAAGTCCATGGCAGCCCTTACCGCACTTATGACCCGCTTTTGCCCGGGAGAAGATAGCTGGCTAGCTCGTAGAAGCAATAGCACCAGTGACCCAGGCACCTCCGTAGCCAGGGACGGCAATGGTAGGCCACGATGCAACGAGCACAAGCGTCGAAACAATAACGAAGACACGGCGGTCAACACCGGATTTAGTGGCTCCAAATCCTGTCAATGCAAGAAGCCATTCAAAGGAAACAAAGATGGTCCATCCAGTTTGGATCGAATACTTGATCGGACTTGCCAGATTCATGGCACCCCCGATAAACCTGCCAATCATACCAACAAAAACTGTTGGGTCTTTAAACATGCCGGCAAGCTCAACGCCGAACACAAGGGGAAAGGGCCGCCCAGCGAGGACGGCGATGAAGAGCCTCGCCCACCGAACACAGGGGGACAGAAGAAATTTCCCCCCGAGGTCAAAACGGTGAATATGATCTATGTCACTCACATCCCCAAGCGGGAGCGCAAGCGCGCATTAAGGGATGTCTACGCCGTAGAGCCGGTCGCCCCAAAATTCAACCCATGGTCAGCTTGTCCGATCACCTTCGATCGAAAGGACCACCCGACCAGTATCCGTCACGGAGGTTCAGCAGCTATGGTACTCGACCCAATCATCGACGGATTACACCTCACGCGAGTCCTTATGGACGGCAGCAGTAGTCTTAACCTGCTTTACCAGGACACTGTCCGCAAAATGGGTATTGATCCGTCAAGAATCAAGCCCACTAAAACTACCTTTAAAGGAGTAATACCCGGTGTAGAGACCCGTTGCTCGGGCTCAATAACATTGAAAGTCGTCTTTGGCTCGCCATACAACTTCCTCAGTGAAGACCTGATCTTCGATATCATCCCCTTCGAAGTGGTTATCACGCACTGCTCGGACGAACCGCTTTCGCTCGATTCAACGCGGTCCCGCACTACACTTATTTAAAGCTCAAGTTGCCCAGTCCACATGGCGTCATAATAGTCAATGGAAAAACGAAACGCTCCCTCCGTACGGAGGAGCACACAGCGGCCCTCGCGGCTGAAGTACAGAGCGGCCCTATCAAGCCGCACACCTCATTGGCCATCAAACCGCCAGACATTGTTAAACGAGTCCGGTCAGTCCCGCATGCTGACAGCTCAGTAATTCCAGAGCTAGACTAGCAGTTTCGCCTTCGTCAATCGCCGCACACACCTGCGGAATTTGTACCGCGCATGCATAATTATGCACTCAAAATACCTTGGGCATCAACGGAGGCACAATACGGACAAGTCAATAGTACAGTTTGACCCTGTATGACCTTCCACCTTTTTTTCCTCGATTATTTTTTCACTTCTACCATAGGTGCATTCAAACCTATGTACCCTATGGACTTACAAGGACTCTCTTCAAGCCCGATTTCGTGCGGATAGCCGAAGACCATTCCTCTTAAGGAACCTCCGTCTCCAAGGCGAAAGCGTCGCAGACGTGCGACATGATGTCCAAAGGATTCCTTAGACCAAACTTTATTCAAGGACCTGTATCGAGCTTTTCTCCTTATTCTTAGACTCCCGGCACGTAAAATGGCCTTGGTGCTTATGGTGCCCTTTGTAAGATAATGGTTTGACGTATCAATCAGATTCTAGTGAGGATAATTTTTTCAGTATCGACCTTATTCATAAAACTGTATCCCGTCTCCCCGGTTGTTTCCCTCACACACCTCGGCACCCATTGCCAAGGGCTCTATGTGGCCACATATATGTTGCCAAACAAAACTCGAATAGCTTCATAGCACACTTCAGCGTCCCGAACTTGGCATTATATGCATGGCTCCGAATCATGTCTTTGGTCAATAGTTGGGTTGCCCGACTCCTGTGTTAGCTACCTTACATTCCGTTTGTTCGGCTAGGGTAGTAAAGGTAGAACTACTGCGATTGTTTTTATGGTTCGTCCGGTCAATCACCTCAGTAGAGAAAGCCGAAAACTGACTCTCATGATGCGGCGAGAGCTGGACAGCCACTCGGCGACTTACTAAATCTTTAGAAAAAATTTCCGTATTATATGAAAGACTGTTTTTCCGGTCACATATGTAACGCATCCGCATCCGAATGGCCGCGTACATGCCAGGGGCTATCTTATAGCCCCATCGTCAAATTCCTATGGATAAGTGAGAGTGGTAAAGCCACATAGTCCAATTGCCTGGTTCGCCACAATGACACCTCCTTTACGGACCAAGACGTTGGGTCAAGTGTGATCACGTGCCATTCCGAACACCCCGTAGTATCTACATGGGGGCCGAAGCCGATGACTGGAAAACTCTCAGGAATACAAAACGGCCGCACAGGAGGAAAGAACTTTTAGACAATGGCACAAATATATCACAAAGCCTTAATATATATAATAAAAATGTCCGGGTCATTCGGATACATTCATTCGAACATAATGTCCTTTGAGCATTGACCCTCTATCAAGCGAGCGCCCTCCAGGACGTCTCCTAAGTAGCGCTCCGATGTGTGATGGTCCTTGCCTCCGTGACGACCCTCAACTGCAATAACGGCGGCCTACATCTTCGCCCAGTGCATCTTGACGCGGGCGAAGGCCATCCGTGCACCTTCTATGCAGACTAACCTCTTGATTGCATCCATTCGGGGCAAGGCATCGACAAGTCGCCGCACTAGGCCAAAATAGCTGCTCGGAATGGGTTCGGCTGGCCACAGCCGGACTATGACATCCTTCATGGCCGCTCCGGACATATTATGCAGCTCGGCCCACTGTGCCATTTGGTCGTTCAACAGCGCCGAGCGCTCCTGCGTCGCGAACTACGACCAGAACAGCTTCTCTGTCGCATGCCCCTCCTGGGCTCGAAAGAATTGCGGAGCGTCGGCAGCACTCTTCGGAAGATCCGCAAAAGCATCTGGAGAACTTCATAGTCGATTAAGCAAGGCATACCTCTGATCAACAAACTTAGATTGTAAAATAAAGGGCTTACCAGCCGCTATCTGTCCGGCCTGTCGGATCTCCTTGCGAGCCGCTTGGGATTCGGACCTCACCTCTTGGGCTTCCTGAAGAGCCTTGGCGAGTTCGAACGTCTTAGCTTTATTCTCCTCCTCGAGGGACTCGCACCTACGAGTGGCGTCCTTGAGCTCTTGCTCCACTTTGGATACCCGCTCCTCGAACTGCCATCGGGTGGTATATTCTGCCTTCAAATCTGCAACCGCTTTATCAGCGGCCGCATTGCTCACCCTTGCCTGCTCCTTCGCCCGGGCAAGGTCACCCCTGAGAGTCTCGACCTCAGCAGCGCCATCTGCAATTATGCATATAGCATCGCAAGCTTCAACTTAGCGTTTGCAAATTAATACAATCATGTACAGAGTACTTGAAACATACCTTGCGCCTCATCGAGCCGGTTGTTAATAAGGATAATGTCCTCGTCGGCTAGCTACAGTTTCTGCTTCAGTTCGGAACTTCGACGGCCTGAGCGGTCGTCGCTAACAGTGAAGCATGTTTTTTTTACCAAAGATAAGTATGTTATTTCCTGCGGATGTCTATAGATCCTCTGTTCGCCCTTCTTCATGGGCCAAACAATGTCTCAGGGGCTACTATCTATATACAGGCATACTTTTCATATGGAAAGTGGCTAAAGACATTACATCGCATACCTCGAAGTCTGTTAGTAGGCTCGTGCAGGCTTCATTCAGCCCGCTTTTAGCAGACTGAATCTTCTCAACCACCGTACCCATCAAGGTACAGTGCTCCTCCAAGACGGACGCACTTTGTAGAGCGTACATCAACATGTTTGGCGCCTCCGGATTAGTAGAGGTCGCCGTCGGAATAGCCGCTTTCCCCTCACTAGGAGGGGGCTGCTGATTTGACTTAGAAGTCGTTTGTATCTCCAGAGCAGTATCCGGCCGGGGGTCGGATGATCCAAGACCCCCGTCGTCGGTCTCCATGAGGGTTGCACCCCCCATGTTCTCGGCAGCCAAAGTGTTATCCTCTAGCGCCATCTTGGTCCTCTCCCGCACTTCTACGAAGCCTAGAGAGAACCTTTGGGACAAAACCTCAGTGTCATCCGCCCTAGGAGGCGGGGAAGCTTGTGGAGGCATCTTGCTCTCCATCATCTCCGGTGGAAGATCCCCCGATGACGATGATTCTTGAGGGAGATCGCGGGCCGGACTGAAACACATGATTTAATATTATTCTTACAATTTGTAAAAGATTGGATGTATGTGAAGCATCCTAAGGTACTAACGATGCAGCAAGGGGCTTGGCTCGGGGGCGGTGCTTGGGGATAGCTTCGGCGTCCGAATCCGAGTCGTCCGAGAGGGATATCTTTTCCCTCTTGGACACCCCTCCTCCAGATCTATGGAGGCCGCCCTCTTTTCCCTTTGAGAGGAGGGTTCTCTTCTTCCTCCTCCTCCTCGTCCTCGTCTTCGTATCCCTCGTGAGAGGAAGGAGCCTCGGTCCCTCCAGACATAGCGCCCGAAGTACCTTCGTGGTGGAGGCCACCTTCGGTCTCCTTGCCCTTCTTCTTCTTGTCCTTCTTCATCGGCGCCTGGTAGGGCGTCGGGACCAGCATCCTCATCAACAGAGGCTCGGCTGGGTCTTCGGGGAGTGGGGCCGGACATCTGATCCACTCTGCCTTCTTTATCCATCCCTGTTCAGGGGGTGGAATTTTTAGTACCCCTCCCTAAGATTGATGAACTAGGTAATGTTCGAAAATATGATACTTACTGGGGAGGCCGGATTGTTGCAGTCAAGGCCGGTGTCGTCAGACGTCCTTGGACACATCTTCTGTCCCTTGAAGAGCAGCTTCCAGATCCCTTTGTGCGCCGTGCCAAAGAATCGCTGCAGGATCTGTGGCCCTTCCGGATTAAACTCCCACATGTTGAGATGTTGTCGTTGGCAGGGAAGAGCTCGGCGGATAAGCATCACCTAGACCACATCAGCAAGGGTGATGTCCTTTTCTATCATACTCTTGATACGCTTTTGTAGCATCAATACTTTGTTAGAGGATCCCCAGTCTAGACCCTTGTTGGCCAGGACGCGAGCCGCAGTGGAGGTCCGGATCTGGAAGCAGGAGCGGCCGCCCACTTGATGTTGTGGGGTTCGGTGATGTAGAACCACTCCTGCTACCATACCTTGACAGTATCCACGAATGTCCCTTTGGGCCAGGTAACATGGCGGAGCTTGCTCACCATGGCGCCGCCGCACTCAGCGTGTTGGCCATCGACCACCTTCAGCTTCACGTTGAAAACCTTTAGCCATAGGCCGAAGTGTGGGGGCGCGGAGAAATGCCTCGCACACGATGATGAACGCCGAGATGTGGAGGAAGGTATTCGGGGCCAAATCATGGAAATCCAGCCCGTAGTAAAACATGAGACCTTGGACGAAGGGATGGAGGGCAAACCCAAGTCCTCAGAGGAAGTGGGGGATGAATACCACCCTCTCGCTGGGATTTGGGGTGGGGATGACCTGCCCCGGGGTAGGAAGCCTGTGTGTAATCTCCGCCGTCAAGTACCTCGCCTCACGAAGATCCTTGATGTCCTTTTCTGTTACGGAGGAGGCCATCCACTTGCCTTGGGAACCGGATCCAGCCATAGCCTGAGAAGTTGGGGTGAAGGGAAAGATTGGAGCCTGGGCGATAGAGCTTGAGGATGGAGAGGAAGGAAGGAAGTAAGGTGTGGGGTAAAAGGATAGATCTTCATCCATTTATATAAGCTGCGAATATCAAGCGCCTCCCTCCTCATAAGCCTGAAACCTCGCCTATTCCCAAGGGGACGTGCGAACGGCACGGTTGGATTACCCAAACCTGTATTGATGAGAATCACGTTATAAGGGGACATGATCTCTACTTTGACAAGACGTGCCAATGGTCGTGCTTCGAAACGCGAAGCGGGGGCTGTAAAATGGTTCAGAATAATAACAAGGCTAGAACATAATATCTCGTCGAAAAATTTGCCCATGGACGTGACTTATTTTCTTTTAAGTATTGATGCCCTTACAGCTTAGGGTTGTAATTATTAAACAGAGTTGGATACAGCTCTCATGTGCAGAAGACTGCTTTGAAGTATTTGGAGAAGGAACCCGCCTTGCAATGTCGAAGACAATCTGCGCGCCGAATACATCGTCATTGAAGCCCGATTCAGGGGCTACTGAGGGAGTCATGGATTATGGGGTCCTCGGGGAGCCTGCTTATGTTACATGGGCCGAACTAATGGGCCGTGAAGATACAAGATAGAAGGCCCTCCCTCGTGTCCAGATGGGACTCTCCTTTGCGTGGATGGCAAGCTTGGCGTTCGGATAGTGTATCTTCCTTTCTCTGTAAACCGACTCTGTACAACCCTAGGCCCCTCCTGTGTCCATATAAACTGGAGGGTTTAGTCCGTAGAGGCAATCATAATCATACAGGCTAGACATCTAGGGTTTAGCCATTACGATCTTGAGGTAGATCAACTCCTGTAACCCCTATACTTATCAAAGTCAATAAAGCAGGAAGTAGGGTATTACCTCCATTAAGAGGGCCCAAACCTGGGTAAACATCGTGTCCCCTGCCTCCTGTTACCTTCGATCCTTAGACGCACAGTTCGGGACCCCCTGCCCGAGATCTGCCAGTTTTGACCCGACAACCACTTTAGGTGAGTTATACGAACCTGGTTGTTCGCTTTATCAGAATGAATTGCAAAGCATATCTCAGAAGCCAGAGTCGAACATGAGCCAAATGCTTAGCATGATGAATCCTTTGCCGCAAGACGCTGAATATCTAAAGGAATTCTTTGTCAAGGACCTTGAGTATCTGCCACGTACAGTATATCACATTCTGAGGCATACTCTCTGGCCCATCAAAGGCCATTCATCTAAAGCCAAACTTGAAGGCGCCATGAAGACTTTGGTATTCTCTATCATCAATAGCATCAGATTCAACACCCAGGATTTCTTCATCAGACAACTTGCTGCTTCCGGGATTGATCAGTTTGGTATGAAGTTTTATGCTCCATGGGTGATGCGCTTGATTAAGCGTCATTCAACTGTTGACTATCGGCCATCACCTCGCAATCACATTGTATTTTTGTCTGATGTTGATATGTCTGTTGAAGCCATCTACCCTGAGCCTGCCAAGAAGCCCCTCCACCTTCAGAATGCTGAGTTCCAGAGCTTCACACAGCCCATTGATGGTGTTCATGTGCCCAATGTTGCAACTCCTGCTTATCCTTTGGCTAGCAACCTATGTCTACCGCACCGTGCAAATACCGAAGCCACTGTAAGCACCATTGCTCAAAGGCCTCAGAAGCGTCCTCGTGTACTTAATGACCGTGAGCTTCTGGTAGCTTTACATCAAAAAGCAGGACAAACATCATGACTGGCTAAAGCATCAGATGCAAAGTATCTTGGTGGATGTCAATCGCATTCGCAACTTGGCCACCAAGAACTCGTTTGTAGCCCATGAAGCATGTCAACATTCCTGGAAGATTCTCACCTTGCTCTGCGCTGAAGATGATCTTCTCATGGATGGCTTCACTGAAAATTTCAAGTTTGACTCCAGGCCTCCTCAAAATGCAAGTTGGCGTCGCATACCCTCCATTGGAAATTCTGAGTGCTCATCTTCGGTTGCAACTATTGTTGCGAGAGTCGTCGATGAAGAAGATGACACCACTTCGCAGATTCTAACTGCATTGCATGATGATGATGCCCAAGGCCCGTCTGCACCACCAAACTCCAACGTCGACCCTGCTGCTCAAACTTCGTCTCACTACAAAAAAATACACATCCGTGACATTTTGGGCTAAACGGATTTTTTTCTGTCATACTTATGACACTTCTATGATGATAATTGTGACAAAACCCGGTATCATCATAGATGTGGTGGGATCCTACTTCTGTGACAAAAAATCATGACAGAGTATTTTCGTCCTGGGCGTGCCGGAGACGTAGTTGCATGACATTCTTTGGGCTGTCCATGATGGAAAAACCATGGTAGAAGCGAGGGTGAGGAAAATTTCGGGGAGTTCCCGGTTACGGTGGGTGGTCGGGGGCCCAGCGATGCGCGTTTCTCTCGTACACGTACGCGCGTCTGTGCAAGGCGTTGGGCTCTAACTAAACCCGAGCGAGGCGTTGGGCTCTAAATGAACCCGAGCAATTGCACTAGCTACGTGTACGTGCACGCCTCTACTACGACACGTGCGCGCCTCTACTACGACACGTGCGCGCCTCTACATCGACCAGTATGTACATACACGTTCGCGACCAGAATGACTATGCTACGTACGCTTCGACCAGGTGGGTCTTGACTATCAGGCACTTCCTTGCGTGCGAAGTGTAGCTGGTGGGTCCCAGCAGTCAGGGGGCAAATCGTTTTCTTTTTTTGCCCGGAAGCACTTCCTTGCGTGCGAAGATGTAGCTTGTGGGTCCCAGCGATCGAGAAACATTTTTTTATGAAATCAAATGGCCCGTCCGGTGGGTCCCTCGCCACACCGAGGAATAATTATTTTGCGCGTAATAAGGAGCCAATTCCTTGCGGCTGTCCTGGACCCAGCTATCAGCCTATCAACGTACAGTATTCTTCCGATGGAAGTCATTCCTTGACCACGTTGACCACGCCGCGCCGAGAGCACCAGGGCGGGGGACGACGGCGAGGCCTAGGAAGGGGACAACGCGGAGCCGGGGAAGACGCGGCAGTGGATGCCCACGTGGAGAGGAGTACGAGGGTTCACTGGTTCGGCTACGATGTGAGGCTGTCGTCGCCGCAGAATAACAGGGTGTGTGGGTGAGTGGAGGGATGGTCTGGCTAACGGTGGGAGTAGTAGGGGGCGGTGAGGCCTCATGGCGGCAAGACCCGGCCACGGAGGCAAGAAACGGTAACCTGAGCCGGCGTTGCTTTGGGCGGCTGAAGCAAGAAGACCAGAGGTTGAAGAAGCACGAGGGCGGTTGGATGGACATCGTATGGTCACTACAACTAGAATCGTTTATATTGACTAAGTTGACAAAGGCCTTGGTACGCGTCAACTTAGTAGGCCCACGGTCGACTTCCAAACAGTGCGCCCGGATGTCGGGGGATCATTTTTTGGGCGGTGAAGCTAGAATATCCGAGATTGAAGAAGAAGCCGCGGCATCCGTTGGATGCACATCCAACGGCCACTGCTGCTAGAACCGTGTGTTGACTATAAGTTGACAAAGCCTTGCATACGCGTCAACTCTTTTTTTTAGGGGACGCGTCAACTTAGTAAGGCCACAAGTGTGTGGCACAGAACTTATAGCCCATTTGAGATTTGCAAGAATGTGTAGCCCATTTTTTATTTCTAATGGAATTTACCATAGCACATTTATAGTTTGTTAAAAGTAGCTCATTTCAACCAACCGTTCAAAACAGAATTCAATAAAACTTCCTACATTTTGATGGGATCCGAAATATTTTTATACCAAAATTTCTAGTCAGATTAAATACAATTTCAATATAAATCTATATCTATACCTACTAATAAAGCAAGGTGCATTTCGCGAGTTTTTTCATCCGTTCACCACCGAAAAGAATTTTTTTCTATCTGAGGTGGTACTAAATTCTAATGCCCTACTCTGCTAGAAATAAAAGGCTTTTTCAGAATTTCGTACATGGTCGCGCGCTGTGGCCCAGCGAAGCCAGCCCACTTATTTTTCTGCCCATGAAGCTGGGAAAATTCTATTTTCCACACAGGGCAACAAATAGTTAGAGCTTCGCACAGGACAAACAATAATGCGCTGGCCCATTTTTCTTTGTTTATTTGTTTTATTTCTATTTTTATTTTCCTTCCCCTATCTATTTTTACCCTTCTAAGTATATTTTTCTTATTGAATTAACACGTTCAGAGTAAGAAAACAAATTAGAGAAAATGTTCAAAATTCCAAAATTTTGTTGCTATTTTGAAAAATATTCAGAACATGGAAAAAGTTTCCCATTTTTTCAAAACCTTTTATTGTTTTTCAAAATTGTTCAAGATCTCTAAAAACAAAATGGCATTTTAAAAAATGCTCCAAATTCTAAAAATATTCTGGTATTAGTGAAATTTTCACAATTCAAAATAACGCTAAAAGACACACATTTTGTTATGAATTTGCAACACATGTTTCCATTCTAAAAAGATGTTCACAAATTCAAATAATATTCATGTTTTTGTAAAAGAATTAGTTTTTCCAAAAAAATATTTGTGAATTTTAAAAGATGTTCTAATTTCTAATTTTGTTCGCGTTCTCTGAAAGTGTACATAGATTTTCAAAAAACTGTCCAGGATATAAAAACATGTTCATGCTTCCTACAATATTCAGAAACTTCACACCTTAAAGTGTCCTTGATTGAAGAAAAGTAGATTCAATAATTCATGGACCATCTCTGACGCACGATGATGTAACAAAACTCTTAAATGCCCTCGATCAATGAATGAAAAAAAATAGCGGATTGATTACTTCACACCCGGCAAAACTGAGAAGCTAAATGTTTGTTTTTCACGTGTACACAGGGTTTTGCTTGCACATATAATTCTCGCCAACTCTAGATGCATACTATTTTTCTACCGTTGCAACGCACGGGCATATGTGCTAGTTTATATTAGGTAAAAATCCAACGAAACATTGCGCGCGCAACATTTAATGAAATTAAAATTTTCAATATCGAAAAATAATATTTTATAAAGTAATTACGTGTTTGGTGCATTTTTTTATAGTTACTGCCTAGTTTTTATAATTACATCCCATTTATTATTTCTTAAAGCCCATTTTATTGTTAAGCCTAATGCGTCCCTCCTAGGAAAGATTTGCAGCCCAGCAGGACGGAGAATAAGAACTTGACCTTGGCTGGGTATTCCTTAAAAAAAAGTATAGCTGGGCTAGCCATTTTCAGCTTGAAAAAAATTAATACCTGGGCTGGATATTTGGCCTGGGCTAGACGGGCCACAGTGGGGCCCAGTTAATACCTGCAGCGATGTTTTCGTTGTTGTTCATAGGAGAAAAATTAATATCTCGACTAAACATCGCTCAAGAAAAACTCTGCAGTGCTCACACCTCAAAAACACAAATACTGCTTGAGCTGCTTGGTCCCAGCTGTCGGCCGCTCCTTGTGCAATTCTCTCATTTATTGACTACATATGTTGACAATGGTGTGGGACCGTGATGTCAGGAAACCACGAGGAAGCAAAAAAAATTATAGTTTTATATAATAAGGAGGCACTTGCGTACATGTGGCTATGGCCCTGATGGGTCCCCACTGTCATCCTCTCCAAGTAAAGTCATCTCCTCATCCTCATGTCCGTTGACCATGTTGACAACGCGAGACAACGGCGCCACGATGAGCGCAACAACTCGAAAGACGACGGAGAGGGCCTCGCGGGCCCTATGGATGGTCTGATATAGCGCCTGCTGTTCATTTGGGAAGCCAGGATCATAGGGCCATATGTCCGTGATGGCATTGTCGTTCGCTTGTTCACCGGTGCTCGTTGAGGAGACAAAGGTTGTAGCACAGGTCCTCCTGCGCTGGTAGCTCTTCTGCCATTAGGGCGTCAAAGTGTGGCCACACCTGCTCTATGGTGAACACGGCATGAACCGGCTTGGACAGTGGCGCCGGCTCCTAGTCGGAAGCTACGTCCATCGTCTGATTGTCGTCCCTCGGCTCGGCGAGCTCGCTAACGAGCCAGCATGTCCGGCTGCTGGACCGACCGACTGCCAAGCACGAGTTTGACTGCCCTGGCCCACCCAGACCGCCTCCCTCGTCCGCTCACGTTTTGCACCCGAAACGGTCAGCGCCGCCCGCCCCGCTTCCCGGTGCAGGCGATTGCTCCGCCTTCAAACAACACAAGTGCCATCCGTCCGTCCGTCTACCGCCCACATTAATCATATGCGGTTGCTGAGGCGGCTACTCCGGCGCCACATGTCCATCCCTCCGCCGCCCACTATTGCTATATAAACTATTGCGCCGGCCATAACCGCAGTCATCTACATCCGTTCCCTTTCTCGTGTCCACACCACTACTTCCCACCATGGCTTCCTCGCGCTCCAGCGCTCTTCGGGACGGGCTGACGATGAACCGCAAGGAGATGGCAGCCATTGCAGCCGACTGGCTGGCCGGCAAGCAGCTGGAGGATGACGACGTCCCAATGGAGAACATGGTAGTCGACGATACGATGCCAACCCCCTCCTCTGCGCCATCCTCGCTGGTGCATTGCACCATGACCATCGGTGAGGCCCGTGTCCAATATATGGACACGGTGAGGCAGAAGCGTCAGGAGCAGTTCCGGGAGGCACAGGCCGACGCCGCCTACAACCACCATCTCCTCCAGGAGCACCTGCAGGCAGAGGAGCAGATCACCGCAGAGCAAGCAGAGCAGGAGGCGATGGTCGACTCGTACCGCTCCGCCCGCGAGGGCCGCCTCGAGCGCTGGCGGTACCGCATGCGGGTAGCGGAGGCTGCGACCACCTACAAAGAGGGCGATGAAGCGGGCGAGGCGCTGTTTGGCAAAACTGAGAAAGAGGCAGAGGACAATGCCGGCTACGAAGAGTCCCCGCTCCGCTGGCATCGACGAGGCCCTGCTCCATCGAGGCCCCGTGGCGCCAACAACGAGGAAGAGGACACCGCTGGCTCTGCCGAGGCCCCGCCCCACCAACAACTAGGCAGAGGACATCGTCGGCTCCACCGAGGCCCCACCCTGCCGGCAACGAGGGGGGATTTCCCCCGCTCTGCCGAGGAGGCCCCCGCCGGCAACGAGACAGGACATCGCCGGCCCCGCCGAGGCCCCGCCCCGCCGGCACCCAGGCGGAGGCCCTACTCCGTCGAGGCCCCGCCCCGCTGCCAACGAGGTCGCGCCACATAGAAAACGAGGAAGAGTAGAACACGGTAGGTCGCCGCTGCTCGGGTCCAAGTAAGGCTACCGCTGCTACCCTCTGGTTGAAGCCAAGCTAGGTAGGTTGACCATTGACGGCCGATTAGCTTCTTGGCGGCGACATGGAGTCGGAGAGCTATGTTGGAGAAGGACGTTGCTTCTACTTAACTATTGGTGCAGTTGGCAGACTGACACATGGGCCCAACACGCATCTGGGCCACATGTCAGTTATGCAACTGCACCTGCAGTTAAGTCACTGAAGCTTCTGTTCGGCTCAGCCGGACACAGGTGGGTAGCTTCGGTTAATTAATTATACCTCCAGCGCACCCCTTTTTAGTTGAAGAATGTATGAAATGTAATGAAATCCAGCATTTTTGTATGAAATCCGGCCGTGTATGAATGAACCTAGTTCAATTAGTTCCAATTCTTGTATCACCGGAATTGGATGAACATGCAAAACAATATGTACTAGCATTATTCCCAGGGTGATCACCTCGTTTGCAGCAGTTTCACATGTACTCCCTCTGGTCCTTTCTAGTCTGCATACAAGTTTTTCCCGCAGTCAAAGTATCTCTACTTTTACCAATCTTATAGAAAAAAGTATGCACTTTCACAATGTGCGAAGTAAAAAGGAACATAAGGAGTACAAAGAGTTTGAGCAGCTTTTTAGCGTTCCTGTACATTGCAATCAAACACACAAGCCTGCAATTCATAGAGAACATTCAAATCGATCGATGATTATGCATCTCAGTGATTCACATGTCAGCACCAATATTTACTTCACAACTAAAGAACAAAGAAAAAATTGATCGACGTTGCTGACAACAAAGGGCGTCCCATTCGAAAATATCAACCGCATGTCTTCTTACTAAAATCAATGAGCACAATTTGACAAGGTTGTCCCATTCCAAAATATCAAATGCCTATGATTGTGGTATGGGCAGGGTTTGCCATCAGTTCGGACATTGACATGGCACCTCGTGCTAAATAAACCAGTTGTTCTTTTTATGCAGTTCCACCAAAATCAACCAAATTCGCGCGTAGCTTGTATGATTTCGCCCTTATATGTTGCAACACCTTGAACTTATTGACACCTCCTTTCTTGTGGGGGAAATGAATGATTCGATGTATTCATGAACATTTTGTGTAGTTCCCATTGAAACCAAGTTGAGCACCCATGTTTGCACAAATACAAAAAAAGTGATTAGTATAAAGCAAACTGTACTATGAATTGACAGTTTAAACAGGCACCTACATGGTCCATGTAGAGCACACTTTTAGAAAAATGCAACTCGCCGGAAAGAATCCTAGAACAACATTATACTCGCGCATCACAGCAAGAAAATGGAAATTTGTCAGTCCTTCTGAGCTAGAGTAATGTAACCATCCTTCAACTACTCCTTCTGATGAGAAGATAAACAGGGCTTCTTCATCCTGGCATAATCGGAACTAGTCACTTCACATACTCCATATTCTTCTTCATAGGAGGATGATCCTGTTGTGCAAAGAAAAGAGGACAACTAAATGCTAGCATCCCTGTTTGCTTGAAAAAAAAGGAAAGGAAATATTTAAAACAACACAGATGAAGCACTTCTCAATGATAATACCACTTTTTCATGACAGTATCTAAATACTAGCACAACACCAATAGAGATGACAAAGCTCAATCATATGGATGAAATCAGTGGGCGAGTACCAACCTTTGTTAGGAGGCTTATTGTGTAGAGCATACAGATGAAGCACTTCTCCGGAACCATCTGTTGCTATCTACTGTGGTGGCCATGCTTACTATATACTCCTCGATTAGTTTAATATTTCCAACATCTTCTTGTGCAGTTCCACTAAAATATATGGTATCTTCAAAGAAGATCCCTGTTTGCACAAGTAGAGATAGTTATGTATTACATTAAGAGTGGCATCAAATCAGTGGCAAAACAATTGCTTGTTCCAGCCATAGCAATAAATTAAGATGCAAAACTATATCATTACTTGTCTCATCACAGTTCGAGTGCTTCATTACAGCACCGAGAGTTGATTTTTGTTTTTCTTCCGCTTGTTCTTCCCCTTCATCACTTGGTTCAATAATAGACAAGCTTCGCCTTCAATGTAAGATTTGGCATGTCAATTAGGGAGCACAAGTATAGCACTAGGCAATGACATTAATTTTCTGATGAAATGGCAAAATACAGGCCAACAGTTGTGAAATATCCTTATCTTACCTCAATGCGATATTACGGTGCACATACAGATTGGAAGTCTTGTCTCCATTTGTGCAGTTCACTAAAATCAAGCAACATTACCGTACAAGTAGAACAACATATGAAAGCACACTGGAGAATCATGTGAAAGAAGGCTAGTATTGACCTCTCATGACGTGAAATTCAAACAACTCACGGATAGGAAGTAAGATCTCCTCTTGTGTAGTTCCACTAAGATCAAGCAATCAAGCAACGTTGTCGGTGTGACATTTTGGTTGAACTGCACAAAACACTCTTAAAACAAAAGTGTTTTGTGCAGTGCCACAAAAGGTCACAATGGCAACAAGGTGAAGTAGATAACCCTGTTTACACAGCGGTGCAAAGGAAACAACTAGTGGTCAATAAAGGTGGATGACACAGAAGCCAACAAAAAGAAGCATCTACCTTATCTAAATGGGAAAGAAAGCAAGATAGTAGCATTTCTCAAACGGTGGCATTGATTAATATTAACAAAGAGATTATATTAACAATAAAATTTGTTAAACATGTAATTTGCTTTTAACTATGGCATTGCATCAATTTTCCAGCGGCATTATTTGAGGGTGTTTGTCTACAGGGACATTTTGGTGTAGGGACTAAAAAAACTCCGTGTCAGTCTCATCTAAACCAAACAGAAGGGACTTTTAGGGACTAAAAGTGCGCATCTAGGACTAAAGAAAGAAGACCTCAGGCAGCCCACGCTCCGCAGGACGCTGCGGGGCGCAGGCGACGCGGCCAAGCGCCGCCTGCCCTCACTCCATGGTAGGTGCGGTCAGCAGCAAGGACCTCAAACCACGCCGCGGCCACAGCACCGCACACCCGACGGAGCAGGTGAACATGAAGGCCGCGCTCACGGTGGCTCGAGAACTGCTATGGTGCAGGCTGCAAGAAAGCGGCCATGACGTGCTGCTGGAGCGCGTCACCGAGGTCCTGGATGCTGCAGCTTCAGGGGCGCCTCCCTTCTGCGTCCAGCTTCCACCCCAGGCCCCGGGCGGATCATAAAGCGGGCCCATCTGCGCTCGTGCGCCCTCAGGTGTACCCCAAGGCTTCATCGGCACCAGCTCTACCATCAACACGGGGCATCAAGCGGCACCAGCACCGCCCCTGGTGAGCGAGGGAATGCACATCGCCGCCTACGGCCCGGGTGGGCCACCGCCCTATGGGGCACTACAGCGAAACCTTTGGGATGGCAGCCTCAGAGGCTTACGTGCCCCACATGGTGGATCAGGAATATGCACTGGAAGAAGACCACGGCTTGTTCCTCGGGCCAGGCTGGGGAGAAGAGACGCCAGAAGCCGAGGCTTTTCAGGAGCCTCAAGGGAGCCTCACCAACCGCGCCGGCGGTAGCAGCTATCGGGTACCGCTAATTCCTCAGGAGCAAGCTTATGCTAACCATGGGTCGCAGGAAGTCCAGGTCACTGCAGCGGAAGGCTGCCCCAGCTCGGTAGCCACCCTCCCGCCAGGAGGTGCGCACTAGGGGCTGTAGGAGAGGGGTCGGGAGCCAGGCCCCTCCCCATGGCGCGCGGATCATGGTGTTTTGCGGAGGTAGGCCCTCTGCTGGGGAGGTGCCGCAAGGCCTGCCCCCGGCAGAGGACCCATGGTCGTCGGGGGAACCGCTGGCATCCCCTTTACCCCATTGGCATCGTCCTTGGTTTTCGATCGCCGTCAATGGCGGTCGAGGGTGGCGCAAGGCGGGGCCCTCATCTGGCAATATGAAGCAAGGCTGGTACCTGTGAAGAAGGCCCAATTCCTGTGAAGCTCATCGCCCATTACACTCTCATGTAATAATGAGTTGGGGTTGTACACACCCTGGAGTCTCTGGAGAGCCGCCCTTGGGCCTCGGGGGCTCCCTCCCATGCCCAGTGGCAGCACTTAGCTCCGCGCTGGTGAGAAGACGTCGAAGACTAGACTAGGTGCCGGATGCGGCCTTTTGTTTTTCCCCTCCTTTTATGTGGTCGAGCTTTCTCGCTTCGGATTTAAGTTGAAGTTGAATTTGTGTTGCATATGCGGGGAGGGGTGTCGTGTCTTATTCGCATGATTTCTCGTGTTACGGTTTCTGCCCAAGATGGAATTCGCACTAGCTGCCTCCCCCTCTCGAGCCCCTCGCAGGATGGGCTGGGTTCAGCATACTCGCACATGTCGTCCTGCGGCCAGCACCCGCTCTCGTGAGGCTCTCACCAAACGGTCAGCAGGTCTCTCGAAGGACCCTCGGGGAATCACCACAAGCCTGTTCAGGGCTTGCCCGGGATAAAGGTAAAATACAGCAACTAACCCATCATGGGGCCCATAGCATCATGCATGCAGGCATTCAGCATCGTTCCTAAAGGCATGAGGACAACGATCTTTCTTACATGAGGGGCTTCCCCTCCCAAAAATGCTCTTACAACCTTCAGGGCCATGCCCGAGCTTTTTGTGTGCAGGATAAATAGCAAAGGGATACAGGATCAATCAGACATGTCACTCACCACATCCTCTTGGTCGCCTCCGGAGGCGTCACTAGCGCCGCGGTCACTATCACTGGCGTCGCCGTCGCCGCCACCGGCGCCATCTTCGCCGTCGTTCACCACGTCACCTTCATCCGCAGCAACTACCACACCGTCATCATCAGAGGTGAAGGCCCGGACAAGTGCATCCATGTTGTCCTCCACCCACCGCGCCAGGTCGCCTCGAATGGCCACGGGCACCGGAGCCATGACAGTGTCGAAGTGAAAATGAGGATCCCTATCCTGAAGGTGGCTGAAGACACGGGAGAATGCACGCGCGAGCAGGCTGTGGCTCCTCTCCTCGACAAGCTGGCGAGCTCTCTCAGAGCGGTTCTCCAGATGCGTCACCACATCAGTGAAGAGCTGGAGATTGCCGGCATAGTTGGTCACATGAGGTTGCGAAGCGGTCGCGTCACAGATATTGCCTAGGGCCGTGTTGGCCCTGTCCCTGAGCGTTTGGAGCATGGGGCCATGCATGTGCTCCAGCGCCTGCCGCTGGCGAATCTCATATTTGTTTTGCCGCGCAATGGACTCAGCGTCATCGACCCTCCGTTGGATAAGAAGCAACTCGGCACGGGAGGAGGCCAACTCAGCCTGCACCACGACTAGGGCGAATGCGGTGGCCTCCACGCGCTGCGTCGCTTCAGTCACTTGGTCCTAAGAGCGGCAGTCCTGCCCGCAGCCTCGGCTTCAATCAGCTCCAACCTCTCGCCATACTCGCGCATAAGACCCGCGTGAATTTCCGCCACGCGGCGGTCGACCTCTTCTTAGATTTGGGCCTCCCGCGCGCCGACATCATCCTCCTCCTGGGTAACCTGGCGCTCCCTCGTCTCCAACCATTCAAGATCGAGGCTGCACTCGGCAGCCTCTAGCGTCAGCGCTTCCGGAGCTCCTCCTCTTTGATGGGCGTCCCCTTCAGCGATGCAAGGGCATCTTAGCACAGCTCCACTTGCTTCTCCAGGGAAGTGCTCTAGGCTTGGAGCTCCCACGCGCACTTCTCTGTGATCTCGCATCATTGGTCCGCTTCCCGAGCCTCCTCAATAGGTCGGGAGCAGGCCTTTCGTGAGGCCACAAGAGATGCTTCGGCCTTTGCATTGTCAAGCTCGCGCTGATGACACGCAAGGCTGACCGCTACCTTCAGCTTGTGCTGCTCCTCAACCAGCCGCAGGCCCTCAGCTTCAAGGCACGTGTCCACGTCTGCGAGCTCTTCACCAAGCTGGCCCATCTCGTCTGTCGCCTTCCGGAGGAACTCTTGGCGGATGACACTGCGCTCCCACGCTCGCTTGAGCACATCATCAATATCGTCCCCCACCGCCGGTGTTGGGGGAGGGCCCTGAAGTGGTTCGCTCCCTCTCGGCAGGGGGCTGGGGGCTGGCGCCCCGCAATCGCTGGGCAGGCTCCGTGAGGGGCCTAGGCCGGCGCTGATCCATTCCCAGAAGAAGAGCCGAGGACCGACTTCAACCATTCGCCGTCCATGATCAGAGGAGGAGCCCGGGGCAGGCTGGTTGCACCCCGGGCGAGGTCGCGAAGGAAAGACGGCAAGCGCACGGGCTCAAGGCACCCTGCGGGTTGGCCCATTTCTCCGGCCAAACTCGCGTCAAGGGCAACACGCAAGCGCGGGGCGCTCAAGGCCAGCGATGGAGGTGAGGCCTGAGGAGGTGGCTTCTTAGCTGGCTCCCCAGGCTTGGCAGGAGGGATCCTGAAGGGCTACAATCAGCAAAGGGAGCAGCGAATGAGGAATTACAAGAAGGAGGGGCTTACTCATCTGTAGCGAAGTACTTCCTATGCTTCAGCGGCCGGCAGGGGCGCTCGCTGCCGCTCGAAGACTCCTTCCTCTTGCGGAGGGCGTCAAAGTCTATGCAGAACCGGCCCAAGCTCTCAACATGAGGGCCGGCGCGTGGCGTGGACGAAGAAGCACCAAGGCAGCCTGCCTCAGGGGCGCCAGGCTGGGAGGAGCGATCAGGCGCCACTTCTTGGTGGCCTGCCGAGGCCTTGGGGGCTTCGTCCTCGGGAGCCGCAGGTTGCGTCCCCTCATCAACGACTGCCTCAGGACGGGCTTCGCAAGCTCCGGAGGATGACGCCTCGGGAGCCCCGCGTGACATCGGCATCTCGACACCGGATCCTCTAGTCTCCAGCGATGCTTGCCTTCCTGCACCTCCTCCTGAGGCAAGATCGATGTTGGTGGCGGGGAAAGGAGCCACAGTGACGGGAGTTTCATGAGGCCCCATGAGGTCGGCCGGGCGCAACCCCCATTCGTCAAAGTGAGGCTTCTACCTCGCGAACTCGGCCCTGCCCGAGCAAAGATACAGGAGGCTGCCACCGTGTCGGATGTCGCCCGGAGAGGGGTCGCCATTCAAGACCTCCAGCATCTTCTTCAGCGCTTCAGGCGCAAGTTCCTCCTCCTGGAGCCTCATGCGGTCCTGATGCCCAGTCAGGGTCCACATCGGCCGGGAGTGATGCTGGAGAGGAGCGATGCGACTCTGGAGGAACTCCCTCACCACCTGGGGCGCCGGCACGCCAAGCACTCTCAACCTCTCGAATCGGCACTAGACAAAGGAGAGCCGGGGGCTCATGAGCCTCTCGTGGCCCCAGCCTGGATTGGGGATTGTTGGGGAACGTAGTAATTTCAAAAATTTCCTACGCACACGCAAGATCATGGTGATGCATAGCAATGAGAAGGGAGAGTGTGTCCACGTACCCTCGTAGACCGAAAGCGGAAGCATTAGCACAACTCGGTTGATGTAGTCGTACGTCTTCACCATCCGACCGTTCAAGTACCAAATGCACGGGACCTCCGAGTTCAGCACACGTTCAGCTTGATGACGTCCCTCGAACTCTGATCCAGCCGAGCTTTGAGGGAGAGTTCCGTCAGCACGACGGCGTGGTGACGGTGATGATGTTCTACCGATGCAGGGCTTCGCCTAAGCACCGCTACGATATTATCGAGGTAGGTTATGGTGGAGGGGGGCACCGCACATGGCTAAGAGATCCAAGGGATCAATTGTTGTGTCTATGGGGTGCCCCTCTCCCCCGTATATAAACGAGTGGAGGAGGGGGGTCGCCAAGAGGAGGAGGCGTGCCCAAGGGGGGAGTCCTACTCCCACCGGGAGTAGGACTCCTCCTTTTCCTATTTGGAGAGGGGGAGGGAAGGAAGACGAAGGAGGGAGGAAGGAAAGGGGGGGCCGGCCCCCTCCCAATTCGGATTGGGCTTGGGGGGCGCTCCCCCTCCCTTGCTCCTTTACCCTCATTTCCACTAAAGCCCATTAAGGCCCATATACCTCCCGGGGGGTTCCGATAACCTCCGGAGCTCGTGTGTCCCAATCTCACCCGGAACCATTTCGGTGTCCAAATATAGTCGTCCAATATATCGATCTTTATGTCTCGACCATTTCGAGACTCCTCGTCATGTCCGTGATCACATCCGGGACTCCGAACTACCTTCGGTACATCAAAACACGTAAACTCATAATATAACCGTCATCGAACCTTAAGCGTGCGGACCCTACGGGTTCGAGAACTATGTAGACATGACCTAGACACGTCTCCGGTCAATAACCAATAGCGGAACCTGGATGCTCATATTGGCTCCCACATATTCTATGAAAATCTTTATCGGTCAAACTGCATAACAACATACGTTGTTCCCTTTGTCATCGGTATGTTACTTTCCCAAGATTCGATCGTCGGTATCTCAATACCTAGCTCAATCTCGTTACCGGCAAGTCTCTTTACTTGTTACGTAATGCATCGTCCCGTAACTAACTCATTAGCCACATTGCTTGCAAGGCTTATAGTGATGTGCATTACTGAGAGGGCCCAGAGAACCTCTCCGACAATCGGAGTGACAAATCCTAATCTCAAAATACATTAACCCAACATGTACCTTTGGAGACACCTGTAGTACTCCTTTATAATCACCCAGTTATGTTGTGACGTTTGGTAGCACCCAAAGTGTTCCTCCGGTAAACGGGAGTTGCATAATCTTAATAGTTACAGGAACATGTATAAGTCATGAAGAAAGCAATAGCAACATACTAAACGATCAAGTGCTAGGCTAACGGAATGGGTCATGTCAATCACATCATTCTCCTAATGATGTGATCCCGTTAATCAAATGACAACTCATGTCTATGGCTAGGAAACTTAACCATCTTTGTTCAACGAGCTAGTCAAGTAGAGGCATACTAGTGACACTATGTTTGTTTATGTATTCACACATGTATTATGTTTCGGTTAATACAATTCTAGCATGAATAATAAACATTTATCATGAAATAAGGAAATAAATAATAACTTTATTATTGCCTCTAGGGCATATTTCCTTGATCTCCCACTTGCACTAGAGTCAATAATCTAGTTCACATCACCATGTGATTTAACACCAATATTCATATCTGTATATGATTAACACCCATAGTTCACATCGTCATGTGACCAACACCCAAAGGGTTTACAAGAGTCAATAATCTAGTCCACATTGCTATGTGATTAACACCCAAAGAGTACTACGGTGTGATCATGTTTTGCTCGTGAGAGAAGCTTAGTCAACGGGTCTGTCACATTCAGAGCCGTATGTATTTTGCAAAAATATTCTATGTCTACAATGCTCTGTACGGAGCTACTCTAGCTAATTGCTCCCACTTTCAATATTAATCCAGATTGACACTTAGAGTCATATGGATCAGTGCCAAAACTTGTATCGACGTAACCCTTTACGATGAACCTTTTTGTCACCTCCATAATCGAGAAACATATCCTTATTCCACTAAGGATAATTTTGACCAATGTCCAGTGATCTACTCCTAGATCACTATTGTACTCCCTTGCCAAACCAGGGCAGAGTATACAATAGGTCTGGTCCATAGCATGGCATACTTTTATAGAACCTATGACTGAAGCATAGGGAATGACTTTCATTCTCTTTCTATTTTCTGTTGTGGTCGGGATTTGAGTCTTACTCAATTTCATACCTTTGCAACACAGGAAAGAACTCTTTCTTTGACTGTTCCATTTTGAACTACTTCAAAATCTTGTCAAGGTATGTACTCATTGAAAATCTTATCAAGTGTCTTGATCTATCTCAATAGATCTTGATGCTCAATATGTAAGTAGCTTTGCCGAGGTCTTTCTTTGAAAAAACTCCTTTCAAACACTCCTTTATGCTTTGCAGAATAATAATACATTATTTCCGATCAACAATATGTCATTCACATATACTTATCAGAAATGTTGTAGTGCTCCCACTCACTTTCTTCTAAATACAGGTTTCACCGCAAGTCTGTATAAAACTATATGCTTTGATCAACTTATCAATGCATATATTCCAACTCCGAGATGCTTGCACCAGTTCATAGATGGATTGCTGGAGCTTGCACATTTTGTTAGCACCTTTAGGATTGACAAAACCTTCTGGTTGTATCATATACAACTCTTATTGAATAAATCCATTAAGGAATGTAGTTTTGACATCCATTTGCCAAATTTCATAAAATGTGGCAATTTCTAACATGATTCGGACAGACTTTTAAGCATCGATACGAGTGAGAAAATCTCATTGTATTCAACACCTTGAACTTCGTCAAAAACCTTTTTTGACAAGTCTAGCTTTGTAGATAGTAACACTACTATCAGCGTCCATCTTCCTCTCGAAGATCCATTTATTTTCTATGGCTTGCCGATCATCGGGCAAGTCCACCAAAGTCCACACTTTGTTCTCATACATGGATCCCATCTCAGATTTCATGGCCTCCACCCATTTTGCGGAATCTGGTCTCATCATCGCTTCCTCATAGTTCGTAGGTTTATCATGGTCTAGTAACATGACTTTCAGAACAGGATTACCATACCACTTTGGTGCGGACCGTACTCTGGAAGACCTACGAGGTTCTGTAGTAACTTGATCTAAAGTTTCATGATCATCATCATTAGCTTCCTCACTAATTGGTGTAGGAATCACTGGAATTAATTTCAGTGATGAACTATTTTCCAATTCGGGAGAAGGTACAATTACCTCATCAAGTTCTACTTTCCTCCCACTCACTTCTTTCGAGAGAAACTCCTTCTCTAGAAAGGATCCATTTTTAGCAACGAATATCTTGCCTTCGGATCTGTGATAGAAGGTGTACCCAATAGTTTCCTTTGGGTATTCTATGAAGACGCACTTCTCCGATTTGGGTTCGAGCTTATTAGGTTGAAAACCTTTTTATATAAGCATCGCAACTCCAAACTTTAAGAAACGACAGCTTAGGTTTACTGCTAAACCATAGTTCATACGGTGTCGTCTCAACGGATTTAGATGGTGCCCTTTTAACGTGAATGCAGCTGTCTCTAATGCATAATCCCAAAACGATAATGGTAAATCAGTAAGAGACATCATAGATCACACCATATCCAGTAAAGTGCGGTTACAATGTTCGGACACACCATAACGTTGTGGTGTTCCAGGTGACGTGAGCTGTGAAACTATTCCACATTGTTTTAATTGAAGACCAAACTCGTAACTCAAATATTCGTCTCCGCGATCAGATCGCAGAATTTTTATTTTCTTGTTACGATGATTTTTCCACTTCACTCTGAAATTCTTTGAACCTTTCAACTATTTCAGACTTATGCTTCATCAAGTAGATATACCCATATCTGCTCAAATCATCTTGTGAAGGTCAGAAAATAACGATACTTGCCACGAGCATCAACACTCATTGGATAGCATACATCGGTATGTATTATTTCCAATAAGTCGTTAGCTTGTTCCATTGTTCCGAGAACGGAGTTTTAGTCATCTTGCCCAAAAAGGCACGGTTCGCAAGCATCAAATGATTCATAACCAAGTGATTCCAAAAATCCATCTTTTATGGAGTTTCTTCATGCGCTTTACTCCGATATGACCCAAACGGCAGTGCCATAAATAAGTTGCACTATCATTATTAACTTTGCATCTTTTGGCATCAATATTATGAATTTCTGTATCACTATGATCGAGATCCAACAAACTATTTAGTTGGGTGTATGACCATCGAAGCCTTTATTCATGTAAACAGAATAACAATTATTCTCTGACTTTAAATGAATAACCGTATTGCAATAAACATGATCAAATCATATTCATGCTCAACGCAAACGCCAAATAACATTTATTTAGATTCAACACTAATCCCAAAAGTATAGGGAGTGTGCGATGATGATCATATCAATCTTGGAACTACTTCCAACACTCATCGTCACTTCTCCTTCAACTAGTCTCTGTTTATTCTGTAACTCCTATTTCGAGTTACTAATCTTAGCAACCGAACAAGTATCAAATACTCAGGGGCTACTATAAACACTAGTAAGGCACACATCAATAATCTGTATATTAAATATACCCTTGTTCACTCTGCCATCCTTCTTATCCACCAAATATTCAGGGCATTTCCGCTTCGGTGACCATTTCCTTTGCGATTAAGCACTTTCGGTTTGAGGCTTTGCTCCAGCTTTGGTCTTCTTCATGGGAGTGATAACTTGCTTGTCATTCTACTTGAAGTTCCCTTTATTTCCCTTTGCCCTTCTCTTGAAACTAGTGGTCTTGTCAATCATCAACACTTGATGCTCCTTTTTTGATTTCTATGTTCGTCGATTTCAACATCACGAAGAGCTCGGGAATCGTTTTTGTCATCCCTTGCATACTATAGTTCATCACGAAGTTCTAGTAACATAGTGATGGTGACTAGAGAATTCTGTCAATCACTATCTTATCTGGAAGATTAATTCCCACTTGATTCAAGCGATTGAAGTACCTAGACAATCCGAGCACATGCTCACTAGTTGAGCGATTCTCCTCCATCTTTTAGCTATAGAACTCGTTGGAGACTTCATATCTCTCAACTCGGGTATTTGCTTTAAATATTAACTTCAATACCTAGAACATCTTATATGGTCCATGACGTTCAAAACGTCTTTGAAGTCCCGATTCTAAGCCGTTAATCATGGTGCACTAAACTATCAAGTAGTTATCATATTGAGCTAGCCAGACGTTCATAACGTCTGCATCTGCTCCTGCAATAGGTCTGTCACCTAGCGGTGCATTAAGGACACAATTCTTCTGTGCAGCAATGAGGATAAACCTCAGATCATGGATCCAATCCGCATCATTGCTACTAACATTTTTCAACACAATTTTCTCTAGGAACATATCAAAATAAACATATGAAAGCAACAACGCAAGCTATTGATCTACAACATAATTTGCAAAATACTACCAGGACTAAGGTCATGATAAATTTAAGTTCAATTAATCATATTACTTAAGAACTCCCACTTAGATAGACATCCCTCTAATCCTCTAAGTGATTACGTGATCCATATCAACTACACCATGTCCGATCGTCACGTGAGATGGAGTAGTTTCAACGGTGAACATCAATATGTTGATCATATCTACTATATGATTCACGCTCGACCTTCGGTCTCCGTGTTCCAAGGCCATATCTGTTATATGCTAGGCTCGTCAAGTTTAACTTTGAGTATTCGCGTGTGCAACTGTTTTGCACCGTTGTCTTTGAGCGTAGAGCCTATCACACCCGATCATCACGTGGTGTCTCAAAGACGAAGAACTTTCATAGCGGTGCATACTCAGGGAGAACACCTCTTGATAATTAGTGAGAGATCATCTTAAAATGCTACCGTCAAACAAAACAGAATAAGATGTATAACAGATAAACATCATATGCAATCAAAATATGTGACATGATATGGCCATGATCATCTTGCGCCTTTGATCTCCATCTCCAAAGTAATGTCATGATCTCTATTCTCACCGGCACGACACCATGATCTTCATCATCTTGATCTATATCAATGTGTCGTCACATGGTCGTCTCGCCAACTGTTGCTCTTGCAACTATTGCTATCGCATAGCGATAATGTAAAGCAAATATTTGGCACTTGCATCTTTATGCAACAAAGAGACAACCATAGGGCTTCCGCCAGTTTCCGATAACTTCAACAAAACATGATCATTTCATACAACAACTTATATCTCATCACGTCTTGACCATATCACATCACAACATGCCCTGCAAAAACAAGTTAGACGTCCTCTACTTTGTTGTTGCAAATTTTACATGGCTGCTACGGGCTGAGCAAGAACCGTTCTTACCTACGCATCAAAACCACAACGATAGTTCATCAAGTTAGTGCTGTTTTAACCTTCGCAAGGACCGGGCGTAGCCACACTCGGTTCAACTAAAGTTGGAGAAACAGACACCCGCTAGTCACCTGTGTGCAAAGCACGGCGGTAAAATTAGTCTCCCGTAAGCGTACGCATAATGTCAGTCTGGGCCGCTTCATCCAACAATACCGCTGAACCAAAGTATGACATGCTAGTAAGCAGTATGACTTGTATCGTCCACAACTCACTTGTGTTCTACTCGTGCATATGACATCTACGCATAAAACCTAGGCTCGGATGCCACTATTGGGGAACGTTGTAATTTTAGAAATTTTCCTACGCACACGCAAGATCATGGTGATGCATAGCAACGAGAGGGGAGAGTGTATCCACGTACCCTCGTAGACCGAAAGCGGAAGCGTTAGAACAACGCGGTTGATGTAGTCGTACGTCTTCACGGCCCGACCGATCAAGCACCGAAACTACGGCACCTCCGAGTTCTAGCACACGTTCAGCTCGATGACGTCTCTCGAACTCCGATCTAGCCGAGTGTCGAGGGAGAGTTCCGTCAGCACGACGGCGGGGTGACTATCTTGATGTACTACCGACGCAGGGCTTTGCCTAAGCACCGCTATGATATTATCGAGGTGGATTATGGTGGAGGGGGGCACCGCACACGGCTAAGAGATCCAAGGGATCAAT
This sequence comes from Aegilops speltoides, assembly GCA_021437245.1. Classification (NCBI taxonomy): domain Eukaryota; kingdom Viridiplantae; phylum Streptophyta; class Magnoliopsida; order Poales; family Poaceae; genus Aegilops; species Aegilops speltoides. The sequence continues at coordinate 237,682,361 of CM038142.1, forward strand.
TGTTGTTGTGCCTAGAGGTGCCCCCTGCCCCCGTATATGAAGGAGCAAGGGGGGAGGGGGCAGCCGGCCTAGGAGGGGCGCGCCAAGGGGAGTCCTCCTCCCACCGGGAGTAGGACTCCCTCCTTCCTTGTTGGAGTAGGAGAAGGGGGAAAGAGGGGGAGAGGAGGAAGGAAAAGGGGGCCGCACCCCATGTCCAATTCGGACCAGAGGGGGGCTGTGCGCCTCCTTCCTTTCGGCCTCTCTCCTCTATTCCCGTATGGCCCAATAAGGCCCATATACTCCCCGGCGAATTCCTGTAACTCTCCGGTACTCCGAAAAATACCCGAATCACTCGGAACCTTTCCGAACTCCGAATATAGTCGTCCAATATATCGATCTTTACGTCTCGACCATTTCGAGCCTCCTCGTCATGTCCCCGATCTCAGCTGGGACTCAGAACTCCTTCGGTACATCAAAACTCATAAACTCATAATATAACTGTCATCGAAACCTTAAGCGTGCGGACCCTACGGGTTCGAGAACAATGCAAACATGACCTAGAACTATTCTTGGTCAATAACCAATAACGGAACCTGGATGCTCATATTGGCTCCCATATATTCTACGAAGATCTTTATCTGTCAAACCGCATAACAACATACGTTGTTCCCTTTGTCACCGGTATGTTACTTGCCCGAGATTCGATCGTCGGTATCCCAATACCTAGTTCAATATCGTTACCGGCAAGCCTCTTTACTCGTTATGTAATGCATCATCCTGCAAATAACTCATTAGTCACATTGCTTGCAAGGCTTATAGTGATGTGCATTACCGAGAGGGCCCAGAGATACCTCTCCGACAATCGGAGTGACAAAACCTAATCTCGAAATACGCCAACCCAACATGTACCTTTGGAGACACCTGTAGTACTCCTTTATAATCACCCGATTCGTTGTGACGTTTTGTAGCACCAAAGTGTTCCTCCGGTAAATGGGAGTTGCATAATCTCATAGTTACAGGAACATGTATAAGTCATGAAGAAAGCAATAGCAACATACTAAACGATCAAGTGCTAGGCTAACGGAATGGGTCATGTCAATCACATCATTCTCCTAATGATGTGATCCTGTTAATCAAATGACAACTCATGTCTATGGCTAGGAAACTTAACCATCTTTGATTCAACGAGTTAGTCAAGTAGAGGCATACTAGTGACACTATGTTTGTCTATGTATGTATTATGTTTCCGGTTAATACAATTCTAGCATGAATAATAAACATTTATCATGAAATAAGGAAATAAATAATAACTTTATTATTGCCTCTAGGGCATATTTCCTTCATATACTGCCTTGTTCTAAGATATCAATCGAATTCTTGAGGAGAAATACCATCCTTGCCCGTCGATGATTCGTGTTGTCATCGACACCATCCTTGACTTCCTGCCATTTCAGACTTGATCATGTTTTAGTTATATCTTACATTCCATGACATTCTTGAAATTGTTCCTTTGTACTTCTTGTGACCTTCAGATTCAATCTTGCTTGAAACACCATGTCAATGCTATCCCGAAGCATGATTGTGGTACTCCGAACATCATTAAGAACATTGGAGGCGCAATACTAACTGTTTCTTGATCACTTATTCAAACACTGTTGTTTGGTAATGTCATGAAATTCGTCTCCCCTTACCTAAATGGTTTTCTACTTCTATCCTGTCATGGATATCCTGCTCTGTTTGTCCTTGGGAAGGATATACCCCTGAAATATGTGTTTAAACAGATTTTTCCTTTCCATTGTTCTGTTCAGTTCGATAATCATATTATCCTTTCCATTGTTTGGTTTAACCTGTCTTGATGTCTATATGATCTAAACAGTAATATTCTCCTCCTTATGTAAACACCTCGGTGTACAATTCTGTCAGTAAGACCCTATTACTATAGTTGATGACATTCCGGTAGCCACCGATGGACGAGAACTTTTCCTAATGGTCCGCCTCGTTCAACGAGCAGGAAAATAGTTCTCTCCGTCCCTCGCCCTTGATACCAATGTTGTTGGCAACATAACTGACAGTCTATCATCTGACATGCCTTGCTATTGGGCCCCTTTCTACTTTTAACTCACATGGTGGGCCCATAACCCACAGTTCCACACGATCGAAACCTAACTCTCCTGTATATCTTTGATTCCAAAATATTCTTGCATTTGGCTTCATATCATGTCACGAGGCACCTTCCGAGAGATGATCTATTCCCGATGCTCTGACCCCCTTTCTCTCACTCTATTCAGGTATCAATCATTTGTTCATTCGGTTGAAACTTCCTATTGTACCTTCATACTTTGCTCTCGATGTTTTATTAAGTTTCAACTCGAGAGATACCTCTGCCTCATTTCCTGAATTGTTCACCAGACAATTAACCCTATATGGGTCAGTTCTCCCGAAGTTACTCTTTACTTCACCACTTAAATCTCAGGACGAGATTTCTTGTAGTGGAGGAGATTTGTAACACCCCCAGTGTCATGCTACAATAATCACCTGTTAATGGTGCCATATCATCAGGTTACTGTTGCTAATCTTCACTTGATCCAAATCACCATTCAAATTCAAATCCAACCTAAAGTCAAAAATTCTTTTTTTGTCAGACATGAAATCTAAAATGTTCATCTTGTGGCAAATAATCATTTGTTAATATTGGTGCTGGACCAACATTTTTGCAAGGCGTTTAAATGGCCTAAACCAATTAAAGCAGTGGCTAAATCAATACATTAAATGGCTTTTTAATTTATAAAAATGCTAGCTTTTTCCCAAAGCCTCACAATCTTTTTCTGGCAACGCAAAATAATTCTTTGGAATTGTGTTAGCTAGTGGCATAATTTTGCAAAGTCATAGTGGCTAAAAGAAAATTTGCAAAAGCTGCTGGAAAAAGAAAAACAAAAAAGGGGGGAGAAAGAAAGGAGAGAGAGAGAGAGAGAGAGAGAGAGCAAACCCCCTCCCTGGACTGAACCCACCTGGGCTGGCCCACCTAACCCACCCGTGCCGGCCCAGTTGCCCCCTCGCAGCGGTCTCTCTCCCACCGCCCTGTTCCTCGGTCTCAGACCGCAACAGGGGTGTCGCCGCCGAACCACATCGCCGGCCACGCCGCTACAGGTGCCGCGGGGTGGATAAGGACGCTAGCGATGACCCCCTGCCCCCTCCGAGAGATCTTTTCCCACCTCCCCCACGAGCTGCTGCTTGCCCTCTCCGCATCTCCCATTCCCCACTGCATCCGAGCGCTACCGTGGCCCTGCCGCCATGACACACGCGGGCCCCAACACCGCCTCGCCTCTCCTCCGTGCCAAGAAGGACCGCCTCGACCTCCTCTTCCTCCCCGATGAATCACCTGAGCAGGAGTGCCTCTGCATCGTCCCTTATGTTGTCGTCTTCCTCCTCTCCTCCGACGAGCTTCGCCGTCGATTCCGCTGCACCGATCCCTCCTCGAGCATGCTTGAGCACATCTGCAGGAGCACTGTGAGCCTGCGCTTCTTTCCCCTCTCTCTCCTGAGCTTTTCTGACACCCGTAGCCCCGTTCCCGTAGCTCACCCGAAGAACCTCGCTGCCGACGAGCTCGGCGTCGTGGCCATGGTCGCCTTCACATGCGGACGAGCGCCGCATCGTGCTCCTGGGGTTCCCAGGGGCCCAAGGCGTGCGTCTGCTGCTCTCGCCGAGCCCCGTAGCCCGATCCCCGCCAACGCCCGTTACGGTTGTCCGCCCCGCTCAACGCCGTCGTCGTTGCAGCCCGCCCCCGTCCAAGCTAAGCTTGCAGTTGGATGCGCCGCTCCTCCCGCGTCTGAACGAGCCCGGTCGCGCTCAAAACGGCCCCCTGTGGCATTTTTCCGGCGAAGTCCGGCGAGCCCCGCCACTGTTTTGGTCGCCGGTGGCGAAACCCCGCCACCGCCGACGTGGCACACCCGGGGCCACCCCCTCGGTCGCTGACCCGTGGGCCCCTGGGGCCCGGCTGTCCTGTTGACTTCGGTCAACTGCTGACTGGGCAGGCCCCAACCACTGACATGCGGGCCCCACTGCTTATTCCTCTAACTAAAATGTTTTATTAATTAAAACTAATTAGTTAGCTAATTAGTCTATGGCAGGTGGGGTCCAGTAGCTAACTAACCTAGATTAGTTAGTTTATTACACTGTTTGACTAACAGAGGCAGACATGTGGGTCCCACTGGACCCACAAGCCTGGTTTGACCTGGTCAGCCACCCTGCTGACTGCTGATGTCACTATGACGTCATGCTGATGCAATAAACCCTTCTGTTAATTTATTTAATTCCAGAAAATGTTTAAAACTTTGAAAATTCATAGAAATTAAAACGTAACTCCGATGAAAATGTTTTCTACATGAAAGTTGCTCAGAAAAATCCAACGAATCCGGATACGTGGTCCGTTCATCTGTCACATGCCCCTAGCATGCTGAACATGGAACTTTCCCCCTCCGGTCAACTGTCTGACACAGGTCCAGAACCTGGAAAACATTTCCGGTTGACTTCCCCCCTCGCCGGTATCGTGTAGCACCGCGTTAGAACACGTCTAGCTCTGCCTGTTGTCCTGTTATGCTATGTTTGCTTTATATTTACTGTTTCTCCCCCCTCTTCTCTCTGGTAGACCCCGAGACCGATGCTGCCCCTGTGATCGACTACGTCGACGATGACCCCTCCTTGCCAGAGCAACCAGGCAAGCCCCCCCTTTGATCATCCCGATATCGCCCATTCCATTCTCTCATGCTTGCATTAGATTTTGCTATTGTTATTGTTTGCTCCTATTCTGATGCATACCCTGCTTTTGTATCTGCTTATTGATACCTACCTGCTTATTCTAAACTGCTTAGTATAGGTTGGTTAGTGATCCATCAGTGACCCCCACCTTGTTCTTGTTGCCCCTTCTTCATCACCGAAGACCCGATCAGCGGGATCGAAGACCAGACCCCGGCACCGCACATCACTTTCCCCTTAGTTGCTCGACACTGCTGGGTTACTATCGAGTGCCGAGGGTGAGACCTCTACAGCACTTCTGGTGTTAACCCTGTAGTGTAGTTATCCGGTCGTGGTCATCGAGGGTGATTCCTCCTTAACCACTTCCGATACGACTCTATCGTGCAACCCCTCAAGTGTGAACCTCAGGGGTGATTCCTCTTACGTTCACCTTGATGATTACATCGACTGGAATTCACCGTGGGTGATTCCTCGGGGTTTCCCCTTGATGTTTGGACACACGGTTACTATGGTTACTATGACTTGACACTGAACCATGTTATTAAAGATGGGTCGACCATGAGGGGTACCCGCGCAAGCATAATTGCGAGTGATGTGGAGTTGGGTTGACCTGGAAGGTGCCCGTGAGATAATTACGAGGCATGGCCGGGCATTCTTAGCCCCTGCCGCAAGTCCTCGAGATGGGGCAACAGGGTCACATCTTTCGTGAGTCTTTGTTTGTTACCGCGCGTTCCTAATCCACTACGATTTGGATATTTGATCCGAGGTGCCTCTGGCCTGATAGCACTAACCATCACGTGGGCATAGTATGGGCGTTCTGCGTCGTATGCATCAGCCGAAGCTTATTAGGCGTCGGCGATCGAAGCGGCCGCTGGTTGGACTGGTAGCTCCTACCTTTTTAAGGAGGTAGCTAGGTGCGCTCACCGCCGCCACGCGTCTTGAGGAGTTCGAGGGAGATGGCCCATGACCCACAGGGGCATAGGTCTAGTCCGGCGGTCTTGACCTCTCTTTTAAGCCTAGGTGGGGTTGCGGCGTATTGTTTGGCGAGGCGGGCATGACCGAGAAAGTGTGTCCGCCGGAGTTAATCAAGCGTGGTGGGTAAGTTGGTGCACCCTGCAGGAAGAAAACATCTATCGATAGCACATCCTCTGATAGCGGACACTCGGAGTTGTATCGATCGATACAACTAGAACTGGATACTTGTGATGAGAATTTGATGGTGATGATAAGCTGGATAGTGCGGCTCAGGGATATCTTTCTGTGAGAGTCGAGAAAGGATCTCGGCGAGGTTGATAACACTACTACTACTTTACTTTATGCTACTCTACTCCCTCCTGTTGCTTTGCAAGATGGTGGTTTCGAAGATGCTAGTCTTCGATAGGACTAGGCCTTCTCTCTACTCGGCATTTCGCAGCCCAGTCCACATATCTGACCTTCCTTTGATAATGTTGCATATGTAGTGTAGATCCTTGCTTGCGAGTACTTTGGATGAGTACTCACAATTGCTTTGCTCCCCCTTTTCCCCCTTTCTTTTCTTTCCGGTTGATGCAACCAGATGACGGAGCCCAGGAGCTAGACGACACCACCGACGACTACTACTACCCCGAGGGTGCCTACTACTACACAAAGGCCGCCGACGACTAGGAGTAGTTAGGAGGCTCCCACGCAGGAGGCCTTGCCTTTTCGATCGTAGTGGCTTTTGTGCTAGCCTTCTTAAGGCAAACTTGTCTAACTTATGTCTGTACTCAGATATTGTTGCTTCCGCTGACTCTTGTGTATTCGAGCTTATGTATTTGAGCCCTCGAGGCCCCTGGCTTGTAATATAAAGCTTGTATTATTTTAATTTGTGTCTAGAGTTGTGTTGTGATATCTTCCCGTGAGTCCTTGATCTTGATCGTACACATTTGCGTGTATGATTAGTGTACGATTGAATCGAGGGCGTCATAGTATTATTACCTGATCAAGTTCTACTTTTCTCCCACTCACTTCTTTCGAGAGAAATTTCTTCTCTAGAAAGGATCCATTCTTGGCAACGAATGTCTTGCCTTCAGATCTATGATAGAAGGTGTACCCAACAGTTTCCTTTGGGTATCCTATGAAGACACATTTCTCTGATTTGGGTTCGAGCTTATCAGGTTGAAAATTTTTCACATAAGCATCACAACTCCATACTTTAAGAAATGACATCTTAGGTTTATTGCTAAACCATAGTTCATACAGTGTCGTCTCAATGGATTTAGATGGTGCCCTATTTAACATAAATGCAGCTATGTCTAATGCATAAACCCAAAATGATATTGGTAAATCGGTAAGAGACATCATTGATCGCACCATATCAAATAAAGTGCAGTTATGACGTTCGGACACACCGTTACGCTGTGGTGTTCCAGGTGGCATGAGTTTGTGAAACTATTCCACATTATTTTAACTGAAGGCCAAACTCGTAACTCAAATATTCATCTCCATGATCAAATCGCAAAAACTTTATTTTCTTGTTGCGATGATTTTCCACTTCACTTTGAAATTCTTTGAACCTTTCAACTATTTCAGACTTATGTTTCATCAAGTAGATATACCCATATCTGCTCAAATCATCAGTGAAGGTCAGGAAATAACGATACCCGCCACGAGCCTTAATACTCATTGGTATGCATACATCAATATGTATTATTTCCAACAAGTCAGTAGCTCGTTCCATTGTTCTGGAGATCGGAGTTCTAGTCATCTTGCCCAAAACGCACGGTTCGCAGGCATCAAATGATTCATAACCAAGTGATTCCAAAAATCCATCTTTGTGGAGTTTCTTCATGCGCTTTACACCGATATGACCCAAACGGCAGTGCCACAAATAAGTTGCACTATCATTATTAACTTTGCATCTTTTTTGGCATCAATATTGTGAATATGTGTATCACCACGATCGAGATCCAACAAACTATTTTCATTGGGTGTATGACCATTGAAGGTTTTATTCATGTAAATAGAACAACAATTATTCTCTGACTTTAAATGAATAACCTTATTGCAATAAACATGATCAAATCACATTCATGCTCAACGCAAACGCCAAATAACATTTATTTAGGTTTAACACTAATCCCGAAAGTATAGGGAGTGTGTGATGATGATCATATCAATCTTGGAACTACTTCCAACACTCATCATCACTTCCCCTCAACTAGTCTCTGTTTATTATGTAACTCCTGTTTCGAGTTACTAATCTTAGCAACCGAACAAGTATCAAATACTCAAGGGCTACTATAAACAATAGTAAGGCACACATCAATAACCTGTATATCAAATATAACCTTGTTCACTTTGCCATCCTTCTTATCCACCAAATATTCAGGGCATTTCCATTTCCAATGACCATTTCCTTTGCAGTGTAAGCACTCAATTTCAGGCTTTGGTCCAGCTTTGGGCTTCTTCGCGGGAGTGAAAACTTGCTTGTCATTCTACTTAAAGTTCCCTTTCTTTCCCTTTGCCCTTTTCTTGAAACTAGTGGTCTTGTCAATCATCAACACTTGATGCTCTTTCTTGATTTCTACCTTCGTTGATTTCAACATTGCGAAGAGCTCGGGAATCGTTTTCGTCATCCTTTGCATACTATAGTTCATCATGAAGTTCTATTAACTTGGTGATGGTGACTAGAGAACTCTGTCAATCACTATATTATCTGGAAGATTAACTCCCACTTGATTCAAGCGATTGTAGTACCCAGACAACCTGAGCTCATGCTCACTAGTTGAGCAATTCTCCTCCATCTTTTAGCTATGGAACTTGTTGGAGACTTCATATCTCTCAACTCGGGTATTTGCTTGAAACATTAACTTCAACTCCTGGAACATCTCATATGGCCCATGACGTTCAAAACATCTTTGAAGTCCCGATTCTAAGTCGTTAAGCATGGTGCACTAAACTATCAAGTAGTCATTGTATCGAGCTAGCCAAACGTTCATAACGTCTGCATCTGTTCCTGCAATAGGTCCGTCACCTAGCGGTGCATCAAGGACATAATTCTTCTGTGCAGCAATGAGGACAATCCTCAGATCACAGGTCCAATCCGCATAATTGCTACTAACATCTTTCAACACAGTTTTCTTTAGGAACATATCAAAATAAACATATGAAAGCAACAACGCGAGCTATTGAACTACAACATAATTTGCAAAATACTACCAGGACTAAGTTCATGATAAATTTAAGTTCAATTAATCATATTACTTAAGAACTCCCACTTAGATAGACATCTCTCTAATCATCTAAGTGATCACGTGATCCAAATGAACTAAACCATAACCGATCATCGCGTGAAATGTAGTAGTTTTCAATGGTGAACATCACTATGTTGATCATATCTACTATATGATTCACGCTCGACCTTTCGGTCTCAGTGTTCCGAGGCCATATCTGCATATGCTAGGCTCGTCAAGTTTAACCTAAGTATTCTGCGTGTACAAAACTGGCTTGCACCCGTTGTAGATGGACGTAGAGCTTATCATGCCCGATCATCACGTGGTGTCTGGGCACGACGAACTTTGGCAATGGTGCATACTTAGGGAGAACACTTTTTATCTCGAAATTTAGTGAGAGATCATCTTATAATGCTACCGTCAATCAAAGCAAGATAAGATGCATAAAAGATAAACATCACATGCAATCAATATAAGTCATATGATATGGCCATCATCATCTTGTGATTGTGATCTCCATCTCCAAAGCACCGTCATGATCACCATCGTTCCGGCGCGACACCTTGATCTCCATCGTAGCATCGTTGTCGTCTTGCCAACTATTGCTTCTACGACTATCTCTACCATTTAGTGATAAAGTAAAGCAATTACAGGGCGATTTCATTGCATACAATAAAGCGACAACCATATGGCTCCTGCCAGTTGCCGATAACTCGGTTACAAAACATGATTATCTCATACAATAAAATATAGCATCACGTCTTGACCATATCACATCACAACATGCCCTGCAAAAACAAGTTAGATGTCCTCTACTTTGTTGTTGCAAGTTTTATGTGGCTGCTACGGGCTGAGCAAGAACCGTTCTTACCTATGCATCAAAACCACAACGATAGTTCGTCAAGTTAGTGATGTTTTAACCTTCTCAAGGACCGGGCGTAGCCACACTCGGTTCAACTAAAGTTGGAGAAACTAACACCCACCAGCCACCTATGTGCAAAGCACGTCGGTAGAACCAGTCTCGCGTAAGCGTCTGGCGTAATGTCGGTGCAGGCGCTTCATCCAACAATACCGCTGAACCAAAGTATGACATGTTGGTAAGCAGTATGACTTGTATCGCCCATAACTCACTTGTGTTCTACTCGTGCATATAACATCTACGCATAAAACCTGGCTCGGATGCCACTGTTGGGGAACATAGTAACTTCAAAAATTTCCTACGCACACGCAAGATTATGGTGATGCATAGCAACGAGAGGGGAGAGTGTGTCCACGTACCCTCGTAGACCGAAAGCGGAAGCGTTAGCACAACGTGGTTGATGTAGTCGTACGTGTTTATGATCCGACCGATCAAATACCGAACGCACGGCACCTCCGAGTTCAGCACACGTTCAGCTCAATGACATCCCTCGAACTCCGATCCAGCTGAGCTTTGAGGGAGAGTTCCGTCAGCACGACGGCGTGGTGACGATGATGATGTTCTACCGACGCAGGGCTTCGCCTAAGCACCGCTACAATATTATCGAGGTGGATTATGGTGGAGGGGGCACCGCACACGGCTAAGAGATCCAAAGGATCAATTGTTGTGTCTATGGGGTGCCCCTGTCCTCCGTATATAAAGGAGTGGAGGAGGGGCCGGCCAGGAGGAGGAGGCGCGCCCAAGGGGGGGAGTCCTACTCCCACCGGGAGTAGGACTCCTCCTTTTCCTATTTGGAGAGGGAGAGGGAAGGAAGAGGAAGGAGGGAGGAAGGAAAGGGGGGCCGGTCCCCCTCCCAATTCGGATTGGGCTTGGGGGGTGCTCCCCCTCCCTTGCTCCTTTCCCCTCCTTTCCACTAAAGCCCATTAAGGCCCATATACCTCCCGGAGGGTTCCGATAACCTCCCGGAGCTCCGGTATTTTCCCAATCTCACCCGAAACCATTCCGGTATCCAAATATAGTCGTCCAATATATCGATCTTTATGTCTCGACCATTTCAAGACTCATCGTCATGTCTGTGATCACATCCGGGATTCCGAACTACTTTCGGTACATCAAAACACGTAAACTCATAATATAACCGTCATTGAACTTTAAGCGTGTGGACCCTACGGGTTCGAGAACTATGTAGACATGACCAAGACACGTCTCCGGTCAATAACCAATAGCGGAACCTAGATGCTCATATTGGCTCCCACATATTCTACGAAGATCTTTATCGGTCAAACCGCATAACAACATACATTGTTCCCTTTGTCATCGGTATGTTACTTGCCCGAGATTCGTTCGTTGGTATATCAATACCTAGCTCAATCTCATTACTGGCAAGTCTCTTTACTCGTTATGTAATGCATCATCCCATAACTAACTCATTAGCCACATTGCTTGCAAGGCTTATAGTGATGTGCATTACCGAGAGGGCCCAGAGATACCTCTCCGACAATCAGAGTGACAAATCCTAATCTTGAAATGCGTCAACTCAACAAGTACCTTCGGAGGCACCTGTAGAGCACCTTTATAATCACCTAGTTACGTTGTGACGTTTGGTAGCACACAAAGTGTTCCTCCGTAAAGCGGGAGTTGCATAATCTCATAGTCATAGGAACATGTATAAGTCATGAAGAAAGCAATAGCAACATACTAAACGATCAAGTGCTAAGCTAACAGAATGGGTCAAGTCAATCACATCATTCTCCTAATGATGTGATCCCCTTAATCAAATGACAACTCATGTCTATGGTTAGGAAACTTAACCATCTTTGATTAACGAGCTAGTCAAGTAGAGGCATACTAGTGACACTAAGTTTGTCTATGTATTCACACATGTATTATGTTTCCGGTTAATGCAATTCTAGCATGAATAATAAACATTTATCATGAAATAAGGAAATAAATAATAACTTTATTATTGCCTCTAGGGCATATTTCCTTCAGGGATAGCAGGCAATGTTGGATATGCGAGAAGGGGGCTGGGCACCCCGACATCCACGTACAGCCACCGCGTCCAGAACCCGCTCACGGAAGGTGGAAGGCCAAAATCAATCCCCGAGGTGGCCGTCTCTGGCACGGATTGGAAGCTCATGCACCCCGAGCACTACAATGGGTCGGTCAGGCGCAAGGAGAAGAAGTGGCGCAAGAGGGCAATGGAAGAGGCAATGCCCACCATGGCTTCGCAGACATAGGCGAAGACAACAAGAAGGGTAAAAGATTGAGGGTCAAGATGCATCATGTGGATCTGATAGTGGGAGAGCACAGCATTGAAAAAGGCGGAGAAAGGAGGAACCAGGCCAGCCCACAGGGCGTCGGCGAAGAATCGAACCTCCGTGACGATCCTGTCGAAGGAAGCATGGGACGCAGGCCAAGCCGTCGTCCTTCCACACTCGTTAAAGCTAGATGCGAGGGCGGAGCGGACTTTGTCCAAGGCTTCCGGTTTGAGTATCAGCGACCGGCCGACGGCGGGCACGATTGCCGGGGGCGAGCTGGACGAGGGCGCGGGCTTCTTCCCTTTCTCCTTTTTTGTTGGCGCCATGGCAACGGAAGGGGGCAGAGCTCAAGTCAGATTGGAGGTGGAAACAGAGTCTCAAGGAAGAAAGGGGAATAGGAAGCACGCGGGCAGCCAAGAGGAAATAACTGTGTAAAGCTTCGTGGCCGCCTAGCCAGGCGGATATTGGGGGAGCGTGGGGAAGCGGAGACGCCCACGTCCAATCAACTGCCACGCAGCGACCAAGGCCGCAGGCTGTTGGGGCCTGCGGTGCTCCGCACTTGCCCTTTGGCTTCACTGCTAAGCCAAGTCCGAGCGCGCCTTGGGCACAGGGGCTCTTGTTGGCGTTACAGGAACAGGGGTCCCAGGACTTGCACACTGCGGCCCTCGGCATGGCTCAAGGGGTGGCCCAGTATGGCCCGCCTTCATCAACCCAAGCTCAAGACCCTTGCGAGGGGCCAAGCCTCGCGGGGCGGATGACGCAAGGCTTCCTCAGGGGCGGCCTCACCAGGCAGGCTCGCGAGGAGGCGGAGAGATCAAGGCAAGGCGTACCTCGCGAGGTGCTCGTGATGCAAGCCATGAAAATCGAGACCAGGCGGGCGCTAGCCGGTGCAGTGTCCTCGTTTCCTCTTTGGTGCAAAGGGAGCAAGCGCAAGCGCGGAGTACCGAGGCATCAAGCAAAGGTTACCATATTGGTGCAAAAAGACCAAGACCAGCAGGACAGTAGGACAGAGGTCACCGTGGAGCCCAAGACATCGTTGTCGCCAGTGCCTTTGGTAGTTGAAGACCAACTTTAGTCAGGATAATTTGTACTAGCTGTCCCCCTTCAAAATGGCCGTTGTTGGCTCCCTTCCCGCTCAATATTTGGGAATAGGACCAGGGCGTATATACATAGAGATAGCCACCACAGTAGAGAGAGGATCATCTTGATCTCACCTAGAGCCAACAGAGATGGAGCCATTCCTCTCCAAGCACACCATCACAAGAACACCCCTCGCGAGGCTGTTCTTCCTATGTATTGTTCATCATCATTCCTAGAGGCAATCCACCACCACACACTAGAGTAGGGTATTACACCACAACGGTGGCCCGAACTAGTATAAACCTTGTGTCCCTTATGTTGTGCATCGTGTAGCTTAGATTCGCGGCGAGGCTTCGGGACGCGGATCGGTAGGGAGAAGATCTTCATGCGCACCCCAGAGTTCGAACCTTAAGGGTTTTGCCGAAACCCGATATTCGACACATAGATCGGGAGTTCCGCCCCCGCAAGCCTCTGTAGCCACCAAAAACCAATCGAGACCCTGTTCCGGCACCCTGCCGGAGGGGGGATCCCTCATCGGTGGCCATCTTCATCATCTCGGCGCTCTCCATGACGAGGAGGGAGTAGTTCACCCTCGGGGCTGAGGGTATGTACCAGTAGCTATGTGTTTGATCTCTCTCTCTCTCTCTCTCTCGTGTTCTTGATTTGGCACGATCTTGATGTACCGCGAGCTTTGCTACTATAGTTGGATCTTATGATGTTTCTCCCCCTCTACTCTCTTGTAATGGATTGAGTTTTCCCTTTGAAGTTATCTTATCGGATTGAGTCCTTAAGGATTTGAGAACACTTGATGTATGTCTTGCATGTGCTTATCTGTGGTGATAATGGGATATTCACGTGATCTACTTGATGTATGTTTCGGTGATCAACTTGCGGGTTCAGTGACCTTATGAACTTATGCATAGGGGTTGGCACACGTTTTCGTCTTGACTCTCCAGTAGAAACTTTGGGCACTCTTTGAAGTACTTTGTGTTTGAATAGATGAATCTGAGATTGTGTGATGCATATCATATAATCATACCCATGAATACTTGAGGGTGACATTGGAGTATCTAGGTGACATTAGGGTTTTGGTTGATTTGTGTCTTAAGGTGTTATTCTAGTACGAACTCTATGATAGATCGAACGGAAAGAATAGCTTCGTGTTATTTTACTACGGACTCTTGAATAGATCGATCAGAAAGGATAACTTTGAGGTGGTTTCGTACCCTACAATAATCTCTTCGTTTGTTCTCCGCTATTAGTGACTTTGGAGTGACTCTTTGTTGCATGTTGAGCGATTGTTATATGATCTAATTATGTTATTATTGTTGAGAGAACTTGCACTAGTGAAAGTATGAACCCTGGGCCTTTTTCCTAGCATTGCAATACCATTTATGCTCACTTTTATCATTAGTTATCCTTGCTGTTTTTATATTTTCAAATTACAAAAACCTATATCTACCATCCATATTGCACTTGTATCACCAACTCTTCACCGAACTAGTGCACCTATACAATTTACCATTGTATTGGGTGTGTTGGGGACACAAGAGACTCTTTGTTATTTGGTTGTAGGATTGTTTCAGAGAGACCATCTTCATCCTACGCCTCCCATGGATTGATAAACCTTAGGTCATCCACTTGAGGGAAATTTGCTACTGTCCTACAAACCTCTGCACTTGGAGGCCCAACAATGTCTACCAGGAGAAGGTTGCGTAGTAGACATCATTTCCCTTTTCGACCAACGTAGCTGCTGGATAGCCAGTCTGTACTAGTACTTTCGCCCCTTCCTTTCCTCTTTGAACCACGTCCTAGATTTATTCTATACTACTTTCCTCACTACTTTCCCCCATTCCTTTCCTCTTTGAACCACGTCTTAGATTCATGCGATACAACTTTCCCCACTACTTTCCCCCTTCGTTTCCCTTTTTGAACCACATCCTAGATTCATGCTATACAACTTTTCCCACTACTTTCCCCCATTCATTTCCTCTTTGAACCACGTCCTAGATTCATGGCATACAACTTTCCCTACTACTTTCCTGTTTGATCCAACACCTAGATTCGAGTGCAGAAGCGGCAAAAGCCCACATGCAGCTAGAGCAATGCATGTGGAATAAGTAAATTATACCTTAAGGTTCTTGGGGTGTGGTTCGGTGGGCGACCGAAGGCCGTTCGGCCCACACTATGTACGGCGGCAAAGAAGAAGGGGTCAGAGGCCCTCCCGCCGTTCTTTGGGTGAAAGTGAACAATTGCGCCGTAGTGGATTCCCTCTCTACCGACGGCGACACAGTAAACCTCCCTCCCTTCCCGTGAGACGGATCCTGCCGGCTCTTTGACTCAGCAAAGGAGAGGGAGAGAGAGAGAGGCCAACGAAGTCTTGTTTAGATTTGGAGACGGTGAGAGAGAGTGAAGAGAGCAACTACAAGCGCTGAGGCTCCAGCGTGTGTATATATATATATGTATATATATATACTGGAGAGAGAGTGTGAAGAGTGCAAACCCTAGAAAACAAGCACCGAGGCTGCAGCTTATATGTGATGAGGTGATTATACGGTCACTACAAGATCGTATAGCTCCGTATCCATCCATTTTGACCAGTCAAAGAATCCTCGTCGCACGAATTATGCTCAAGTGTAGTTATCGAACCCGAGACCTCAAGTTTGATGAGCGAACAGGCTAATCAGCTACACAACCCTCCTATTATGTTCAACGAGAGGAAAATAACCTTTTATACATTCCTGCATTCGTGTGACAAGCATGTCGTGTTTTTTTGTGTGGGAGTCATTGGGATTTAAATCATAATCGTGTCATGTGGCTTTGGTGGTAAGACTATCCACAGTGGTGCAGAAATAATGCAGCCTTAGTCACCTTACCTCTCTCCATGTAGTACCTTGGGTCCCACCAGTCAGAGGGTGAAACAAACAAATTAATAAGAAAAATTAAAAGCGCCAGCGGTGTATCTTACCTCGCACATCTCGCTACTGCTCGGGAACACTGTCCAATTGATCCCTTTGTTCGCTCACGTACTATTTTAAGTGAATCCTTATTATAACATGCACACAATTTTGGGCACTTGTATTCACCTAAGTCAGTATGCCACCATATCTCATACTACTCCCTCTGTCTAGGTGTAATAAGTCATGTTAGAAGGTGCAGCGGGACAAAGGTGCAAGCAGATTGGAGGAGAAGGAGAAACTTGACCGGTCATTCCTCCAATCAAACCCCTGATTTCTGTCTCTAAACACAACAATTAATCCAAACAACTAAGAGATGTTGTTTTAGCTACCATGCAGGGCCACGTATTAACTCGCATGCAAGCCGACTTTGATTTCTTGACTGATCAACTCGTAGTTGTGCTCCATGCATTGGGTTTCTGGGGGAGATAACAAGGCAGAGTAAGGAGCGTTTGGTTACATTGCTTAGGCTGGTCATAGTGGTGAGTAACTTGGACTAGTAACATGCATATGTTACTAGTCTATGTTACTACTATGCCAAGTTTGCGGTCGGAAGCGAGCCGATCTAGCTCTCCTGAGCTAGCAAGGTTTTTCTAGCCCGCCCAAGCTAGTTAGCCCACAAAAGCTAACATATTTTAACAGTTCCAAATGCCTAACCTTGCCCGGCTATGCTATAAGCTGTTCTTGCTAAGGATCCAAATGCTCCCTAAGTAACAACGCTCGCTAGCAACGAGGCAAGGAGGGGATTGAGATGCAAAGTTAATGGACGACGCCTAAACTTTTTGGGAATATCTGATTTCCGTAAGATGACTTAACACCTAGACAGAGGGAGTACTACTCCTTAGTCCAGGTTTGATGGAATATTCGTCACCTCTTCTCTTCTTGTACGTACTCCATTTGTATCTCACTTC
This sequence comes from Aegilops speltoides, assembly GCA_021437245.1. Lineage (NCBI taxonomy): Eukaryota > Viridiplantae > Streptophyta > Magnoliopsida > Poales > Poaceae > Aegilops > Aegilops speltoides. The sequence goes on from CM038142.1 coordinate 237,699,413, forward strand.
CTGTGGCTTCGCACTCGCACAATTTTCCTATTCTATGAACCTGTGTGTGTGTGTGTGTGTGTGTGTTTTAACAACATGTGTGTGTTAGGGAGAGCGAGAGCGACAAATCAACCTACTCCTACAGAGATATGGTGTGTGGTGTACGATTTTAGCTGCGAGAGTCGGTGCATCCTCTCATTTCTGGGCATCCGATAGGGACAAGCGGACAACTGCCACGCCCGCTCCTGACCAGCCTGGCCCACCCAAAGCCCCTCCATCGCCCGCGCGCGCTTCCTGTTCGAAACGGTCTGCACCGCTCCAAAGAATCGGTGCCGCATTCATGCCCGGGCAGAGCGGACGCGACCTCTCACTAGCGCCTGCGTTGAAGGGAGAAGCGGATTCAAGAGTGATGGTTGCTTCGTCCGTCCAACTTACTGCTGGGTCTATGTGATTTGACGGCTCACTGGTCATTATTACTGAGGTGGTAGGACTGCTGTATGTCCCAAGCTTTCGGCGAAAGGAGGTACTACTAAATTACAATTTTCTCCATTCTTACAGCGGAGGAGTGCAAGAGCAGTGAAAACACACAGGCTCAGTGATTACATGGCCCACCTCACACTATCACCATATTTTCTGGACACCGTGCGACACCTAACTCTTTACATAGTACTCCCTCTGTTCCTTAATATAAGAGTTTGTAGAGATTCCACTAGGTGGACTACATACGAAACAAAATGAATGAATCTACACTTAAAATGCATCTATATACATCCGTATGTGGTTCATGGTGAAATATCTACAAAGACTTATATTTAGGAATGGAGGAAGTACTAGTATAGTATGTACTGTAATTTATCAGCAAGATAGTACAATGCTATGAAGCTTCCAGCTTCTGTTACATGTATCTTGCGTCCAAGGTTGCCCCTTGCAACATTTCATCAAATACAAAGGAGACTAACATGCATGCTATTGCACCTTGATGATTGATAGATCATAGCAAATATGTACCCCCTCCGTTCCAAAATAAGTGTCTCAACTTTATGCAAACTTTAGTACAAAGTTGTACTACTACTAAAGTTGACACTTATTTTGGAACAGCGGCAGCTAAAGAAAAAAATGATCCATGCAGTCCGTAGCCCTTGAACCGTAAACCCTAACCAAGCTTTAATTTGCTGGCAACGTTTGAGCTTCCCAAGAAATGAAGTTTGCAACCTTTTGACCATCGGATCATTTTGTGCAGTTTCACCAAAATCGAGATGAGCATCCCTGTGGCAAAGAAATTGAAGAAGCGTGGTTAGAATAAGATTACTGGGACTAGTTGATGAGACATAAACTCATCACAAATACAGTACGTAGAAGCCAGAAGAGGTATGTGCGGGGCAAAGAAGTAGAAATATCCACATGGAGTGATGTGGGCATTTGGAGCGATGGTGCAAGCCGGCTGTAAAGGGAGTTGTACCTGAGGGATGTCGGGACGTAGCTTAACCTTGAGGAGGGCGGCGGGAGGCGGCAACTGCCCACGTCGCTGCAGTGAGCAAGGGACGAAGGCAATCTCACCGGCTTTGTGAGAGAGAACGGCAGGGACCCCTGATCGGGACGTGCCGACAGTGGGTTTTCACCGTCGGCGACGGCGACCACATCTACACTAAGCATCCACCCCTTCTCCCGGTGGACGTGATCCACCGGGATGTTAGAGATGTGGCCACAGTCGTTTTGTGCGAGAGAGTGTGAAGACAGCAACCCCAGCAAGCAATCGTGTAGGCTTGCCCGTCCTGACTATGTATATAGTGGAGCGGTTTCCTTTTCTCTCCATATGAACCTATTATATTGTGTACGTGCCACTGAAGAAAAAAAAACTTTATTTATAAATGACGCGGCACCTACTACTCGTTCTCCTATAATCCTTGTTCTTGGCATCTCCAAAATATTGACCTTGCGATTTGCTCTTCGCCTCTTCGGGAAGTCGAGCAATAATGGTACTGCAGTATATATCGTTCTGGCTATATGAGACCAAATGAATTGTTGCACGTCCACCACGTGGGCGAGGGTCGAGGGGCGAGGGAGTGTGCATACTATTACGTCCATTTCAGGGGGTGTTTGTTTCCAGGGACTTTTTAGTGTAGGGACTAGAAAAAGTCCCTCTTAGAGACTTTTTAACCAAACAGGAGGGACTACTAGGGACTAAAACTTGCTTTTTGGGACTTAATGAAGAAGACTCTCAAGGAGAGTCTTTTTCGGACTTTTCCAACAATGCCCCTCCCTGCACCCATTGCCCTGCTGCCCCATGGTGTTGTTTGGTTGTTATTTTTTCTGTATACTAGGGATAACATGGTCATTCAATAACCTCTAGGGAGGGACTAGGGACTTTTTAGTCCCTGAAGACAAACAGGGAGGGACTTTTTAAGGAGTAGGGACTTTTTAGTTGGGACTAGAAGAAGTCCTAGGACTTATGAACCAAACAGGGCCTCAATATGGACTACATACGGAGCAAAATGAGTGAATCTACACTCTAAAATATGTCTATATACATCAGTGTTTAGTTCATATTGAAATCTACTAAAGGACATATATATTCCAAACAATATGATAATCTCTCTAACCAAGGTAGTAGGGACGAGGATTAAATGGAGGGAGTAGTAAAATTTTCTCCTCGTCCTGCGAGCCACCGCGCGCGTGGACGAGGGAGCGGGCGTAAGGTGTACAGTACTACTACTACTAAGCAAGCTTCACCTCATCCTATGAGACACCGCGCCCGTGGGCGGGGGAGACGGAGTACTAAGCAAGCTTCTCCTCGTTCTGCGAGTTGACGGGACAAATCAAAAGTACTCCAGTGTATAGAGCCTTGACTCTAAGGTAGGCCCCACATGGTTTGCCTCTTTTTTAACATAACGCGTCAAGTTGCAATTTGTTTGTTCACCCGTGGTAGACGATCCTCCCTCCACCAAGTGGACAACCAGTACACGTGCCAAATTACCACGTGGGCTGCCTTTTCGTACAGAAATGAGCTCCACCACGTACCCGTGTAGGTGTGGTTGGGAAAGAGACGGGAGTATGTGCATCGTGCGTGCACCTCTTCTCTTTGTGCACGTCCCCCATCTATGTGGGTGTGTGTGAGAGAGATACAAACCTAGACAGATGGCGTGAGCGTTCATGAGTGTTTTTTGTTTGGGGGGGGGGGTTGATTTCGTGAATGTATTTGTGGGAATATGTATCGATGACATCTCAAACATATTTTTGCATGAAATGTGTGTGAAATGGAGGCCTATCCATATCATATATAGAGTGCCGGGCGATCCACGAGAAGAGAGGGAGGGGTCATAGATATCGATATAGTCGAAGAGAGGATCAAGTGGGTGGGTGCGAGATCGATGAAGAGAGCCATCGAAATTGTGTGTGTGTGCAAGTCAAAGATATAGGGCGACTGACCTACCAGAACGTCAGAGGGCATAGGTCAAGTTTGTGTGTGGTAGGGAGACATGGCTAGAGCACTCGATGTATCGGTGTGTGTGGGGGTGTGGGGGTGGGGGAGGGTGTAACGCCCCGGATTCGTTGCGCCAGGTGTCTGCCAGTTATTCGTCGTCGTTGCCATGTTATTTGCTTGCGTGTTGCATTTTGCCATGTCATCATCTGCATTTCATCTGGATGTTTTTCAAAACTTGCATCTGTTCGGGTCCTCCCAGTTCTCTCCGTTGTCCGTTCTGAGCACAGACACACCCGCACGCGCCCGCGGCATGTCTGAAATATTGTTTTTTTAAGTGGCCGAAAAATGTTCTCGGAATGGGGTGATACTTGGCGTGTGGTCTTATTCTAGTGTAGACAGAGCGCCTGTCAAGTTTCATCGCATTCGGAGCTCGTTTGATAGCCCAACCGTTAAATATATAGCGGCATCATTGCCGGTTTATTCGTCAGACGTTTCGGTCTCCGAAACTGCCGCCGGGCCGCACCTCTTCTCTCTCTTCTCAGCCCAAGGCCTTCTAAACACAGCCCACTAACCCCTCCTAGGCCCAGCCTACCTCCCCTCGCGTCCGGAACCGTCTGATCGCAATCCGAGGGTTCGAAAACCCCTCCTAACTCCCTAACCCTAGCCCCTTCTATATATATACACCTCCCCTGCCATTTTTGGCCTCCTCCAACCCCCCTACCTTGTTTTCCACGTCCCCAACCCTCAGCCGCCGCCACCCTCATCGTGTTCCTCGCCGGCCACCTCCTCAGCGTCACTTGGCGAGTGGCCAGTGGGCGCGCCGCCTCCAGCCGACGCCCTCCAGCCTCTCAGCGAAGGCCACGCGTCGCCCTCCTCTCTCCCCCGCCGCCGCGGCCCTCGTGGCCCATCCGCGGCCCGCCTCGCCGATCTGGGCCCGGAGGAGCCCGCGCGCCCCGCCGCCTGGATCCCCGCTCCCGCACTCGCTCGAGGGGAGGAGCCCCTCGATCTAGCGCCGCCGCCTAGCGCCGCCGTCCTTCCCGCCGCCGGTTGCCTCCCTCGCCGCCTTGCAGCCCCGCCGCCGGTGACCAGATGAGCGCCGCCCTCTCCCTTCTTCTCCTTTCCTCTCTCTTTTTTCTGTCCCTCTCACCCGACTCTCTCTCTCTCCCCGCATGTCGCCGCCGCCATGGTCCTCGTCGCCGCCCGGCCCTGCCCACATGAACAGGTCCCTACCGCCCAGATCCGGCCGGATCCGGCGGTCCCATACTGTCTTCGCCGCTTCGCCGCCGTTGCCAGCCGCCATCATCGGCCACGGCCTCGCCTCTGCCCGCGCTTGCGGGTGGACGAGGAGCGCGCCTCGCCACCCGCGTGGGCCACCGAGTGGACCGACCTCGCCCCGGCCCAGCCCAGCGCCCTGGCCACCCTCCTGAAACCTGGGCATCGGCCCACTATGGTGAGCGCCCAGCCACTCCTAAACCCCGCCCTGAGTGTTGCTTATTTATCCCGCGCTCATCCTTTTTTTCTGAATTTGGATGTCCCTGTTATTTTGCATTATCATGCCATGTTCATCGCATCATAACTCCATGTATACTTCTCCGTTTCGTGCGTGTAATATGTCAAATTGTTTGTCTCGACGAGTACTTCATTTCATTCCATTGCATCGTGTTCATTTGAGTTCATCTTGATGCCCGAAATGCTATTGGAAGAGTGTTATGTGATGTTAATCTGCTGAAACTGTTATAACATGCACTTTTGTCATTTTTGCCATGATTGATGTGTGCATCTTATGAACTTGAGCCCTACATATGTTTTGAACTATGCCATGCCATCTTTACAGGGGTGCTATCCATGTAATTTTGTGAGTCTTGTACTGAGTGCATAGAGCTTGTTAATTAGGGTACTTGTTGTTGTTTTGCTAGGCTGATTCTGTTATATTTTGTTGCTATGTAAACCTGCTGCTACTAGTCATTCTATGCATAATCTGGAGATGTTCACTAAGGATGTTTTGTTATACATGTCATGCTCTATCCATTCATGCCCCTGGTTGCATTTATAGCCTGTTGTAACATGTTGTAATCTTGCTCCAAACTTGCTAAATAATGTTGTTGTCAGCCTGTTAACATTAAGTTCAATGTTACCATGATTGTTGTTAGTGATCCAAGTATGCTATGAACTTTTTGTTGCCATGCTTAGCTTCTCAAACATGTCTTCTTACTGTTGGTTTCCTTGCCATGCCATGTATTGCTCTGGGGTGAGTGGTTCAAGCTCACAAACATGCCTACTTATCGTTGTTCCTGCCATGTATGAATCTGACATATAACTTGGTATGTTTACATGGGTGCCATCATATCTTCTGATCCTTTTTGGCTCATGGTCAGTAAGGGACTTTTGTTCTATGCAATTAGTAGATTCATGCCATGCCTTTGTTTGCCATGATAAGTTCCTGTAACATGTTGTTTGATAGCTCTAAACATTGCAACCTGATGTTATTTCCTGATAAGTCTGGAACTGTTATTATTTGCAATCTTCCCATGTCCTTTTTGAGCATGTTCTAGTGATTTCTGGAGATAGTTCAGTGTTCATGTTTTGTCATGCTTTACCTGTACTTCATGCTCATGCCTTCTGTTCTTATGTCGGGGTGTTGTAGCATGTTGTTTTGATGCTTGCAATATGCCTAGTTGCTGTTTTGGACAGATTGTTGTCATATCTTGTATAGTGTGTTTGTGTTGAACCGTTGCTCCGTTTTGAGTGTATTCTATATGAAACTTGCTAGATTTTGCATGTACTCCCTCCGTTCGGAATTACTTGTCGCAGAAATGAATGTATCTAGATGTATTTTAGTTTTAGATACATCCATTTTTGTGACAAGTAATTCCGAACGGAGGGAGTAGTTTCATATTAACATGTTGCATCCTTGTTTTGAGGTGTTTGCTTGATGTTTGTATGCATTTTGCATCAATGTCATGTTTAACTTGTTTTGCTCATATCTTCTAGGCCGTAGCTCCGAATTAAATGAACTTTATGTGTAACTTGACTAGAATTTCGTGTAGATCCTCTTGGTGCTCTCTAACTTGCTGTTTAACAACTTCAACTTAATGTTTGTTCAGTTCTGGACCAATTTCGAAATATGCATATGAGGACTTACCGGAATTGTTATATGTTGCTTCCGGCCTCATTTAAACTTGCTTTGATGTGTTTCTCTTGTATGCATCGTCTCTTGTCATGAGTAGCTTCATGTAGCTTTGTCATGCATCATGCTTGTTGTGCATCATGTCTTGTTCATGTGTGGTGTGTTTACTATGTTGTGTGCTTCTTCTCGATAGTTCCTGTTTTGTTGCGATCGTGAGGATTCGTTCGTCTACGTGTGGTTCGTCTTCGTGGCTTCATCTTCTTCATGGACTCGTTCTTCTTCCTAGCGGGATTTCAGGCAAGATGACCGCTACCCTGGATCTCACTACTATCATTGCTATGCTAGTTGCTTCGGTCTTTCGCTATGTTGCGCTTCCTATAACTTGTTCTTCAAGCCTCCCAAATTGCCATGAACCTCTAACCTTTGACACCCTTCCTAGCAAACCATTGCTTGGCTATGTTACTATTTTGTTCAGCCCCTCTTCTAGCGTTGTTAGTTGCAGGTGAAGTTGAAGATTGCTCCATGATGGACAGGATTATGTTGGGATATCACAATATCTCTTATATTATTAATGCATCTATATACTTGGTAAAGGGTGGAAGGCCCGGCCTTATGCCTGGTGTTTTGTTCCACTCTTGCCGCCCTAATTTCCGTCATACCGGTGTTATGTTCCCAGATTTTGTGTTCCTTACGCGGTCGGGTGATTTATGGGACCCCCTTGACAGTTCGCTTTGAATAAAACTCCTCCAGCAAGGCCCAACCTTGGTTTTACCATTTGCCTCACCTAGCCCTTTTTCCCTTGGGAGTCGCGCTCTCGAGGGTCATCTTATTTTTACCCCCCCCCCCTGGCCCAGTGCTCGTCGTGAGTGTTGGTCCAAACTGTCAGCCACCAGGGGCAACTCTGGGCTCACCTACTGGAAGTTTGGACAATCCGGTGTGCCCTAAGAACGAGATATGTGTAGCTCCTATCAGGATTTTTCGGCACATTCGGGCGGCTTTGCTGGTCTTGTTTTACCATTGTCGAAATGTCTTGTAAACCGGGATTTCGAGACTGATCGGGTCTTCCTGGGAGAAGGAATATCCTTTGTTGATCGCGAGAGCTTATCATGGGCTAAGTTGGGACACCCCTGCAGGGTTATAAACTTTCGAGAGCCATGCCCGCGGTTATGTGGCAGATGGGAATGTGCTAATGTCTGGTTGTAGATAACTTGACACCAAATCCGAATTAAAACGCATCAACCGCGTGTGTAGCCGTGATTCGGCGGAGTCCGGGAAGTGAACACGGTCTTTAGGTTATGTTTGACGTAAGTAGGAGTTCAGGATCACCTCTTGATCATTACTAGTTGACGACCGTTCCTTTGCTTCTCTTCTCGCTCTTATTTGCGTATGTTAGCCACCATATATGCTTAGACGCTGTTGCAACCTCGCCACTTCACCCCTTCCTTTCCCATTAAGCTTTGCTAGTCTTGATACCCATGGTAATGGGATTGTTGAGTCCTCGTGGCTCACAGATTACTACAACAACAGTTGCAGGTACAGGTTATGCGATGATCATGACGCGAGAGCGATGTTTGATTGTCTTGGAGTTCTTCTTCTGTTTCTTCTTCGATCAGGGGATAGGTTCCAGGTCGGCAACCTGGGCTAGCAGGGTGGATGTCGTTTGAGTTTCTGTTTGTGTTTCATCCGTAGTCGGATGGTGCTCTTATGTAAGATGATGTTGTATTCGTGTGACATTGTATGCCTTTTGTATGTATCCCCATCTATTATGTAATGTTGATGTAATGATATCCACCTTGCAAAAGCGTCTTCAAGATGCGCTTCTATCCTTGGTGGGAACTTCGAGTTCCTTTAGGATAGGGTCGCATCTTGGGCGTGACAGAGGGGTAGGCAGAGGCCTAACTATAGAGGTAGAATGACTCGTATATGTGTTGAGAAGGAGAGACCCAGCTATGTCTTGAGGGAGATCGGTCGACATCCATACATAACTGAAGGACGGGAAATAGGATGGGACAGAGAGAGAGAAGAGAGAGAGAGAGGGAGGGAGAGGGGTAGAGTGCTGGATGGGTGATGGAGTTGCTTCTCGGAGATGGTGGAAGAGGCCTACTAGACAAACTGAGGGTGGAACTGCAATATTATCAATAAGAGTGGGGATGTGTTTTTGTGTGTGCCCGTGCGTGATAGATCTGTTGGGACGCATCCATGATGATGAAGGGGAACCATGTGTTTGGTAAGCAAACCTAACTACATCGGTATATCAATTGTTGTTTGTCGGGGGAAGGGAGAGACATAACTAATGAGGTAGATTGATCGACACATGGGGAAAACGAGTTATAAGGACCTAGCTAGCTATATGTATAGTGGGAGATTGGTCGGTGTACGTCCATTTGTTAGAGGCAAATAAGGCCCAGCGAGACGGATAGACAGAGAGAATGGTGCTAGGAGGTGGTGCGAGAGGCCCAGCTACTAGCTAGATAGGGGGAGGAGTGTGCGGTTGTGAGATCGATGAAAAGAGGGGAGAGAGTTAACACGTGTGTGGGACCGTATGAGAGACACGAGGCAAGGACACATAAAGGAGGAGATTGAAGGTGCGTGTGTATGTTGTTGGTAGACATTGCTGGAGAGGTTTATCGATCGGTGTGTGTCGGAAAGGAGTTGTGGAGACTGTGGGAGAATGACCTAAAGAAAATAAAATGAATGTGCGCGATGGATAGAATACTGAGGGAGGGGGAGGGCGAGGAGGGCGTGTGCGTGCACGAGAGAAAGTTAGTGGTAGCTACAAAGGTTAGAGGATTGTGTGGGTGTAAGAGACTAACAAAGATCATAATTTGATATGAAAGTGGATTCATATATTTGAATAGGAGATCAGTGTTTTAAACATATGCATGCATGAATATAGCGGTGATACGCGTGTTGTGGTTTTGCACATGTTATACCATAATGTGATAATGCATGGTGTTTGCAACTCACAGCTAAATGTCAAACAATCTAAACCATATTATAAATCGAACAATCTCACATTTTATTTGAATTTGTGATAATGTGTGGCATTTGCAGCTTACAACTAAATATCGAACAATCTAAACAATACTATATATCGAACATTCTCACATTTTACTTGAATTTTTGGTAATGTGTGGTGTTTGCAACTCACATCTAAATACTTGTAGGCGTAGGGGGCGGGGCACCATACATAATGTGATAAACACATTATACATATGAGTCATGGTTTAGATTATGAAGATTTAGCTAGAGCTTGAAATGTACTATGATTTCAAATCAACATAAAGTGGATTAAAAAAATCGAGTTTGAGTTCATATAGTTCACATAGTTCATATGTAACTCGAGACTAATCATGTGCTGTGATGTGAAGATAATACACAAATGATGGTTTAACTTGACAATAATGATGATTTTAGATCTTATTAAAATAGAGAAACAAATTAAAATTCTTTGACTTCACAACAATCTTTATTGTAGATCTTATTCAAATAGAGAAATGAATTCAAATTTAGTTCATATTGAAGCGGTAGTATATACGTTTGGAATGCACTAAGACGTTCATTTGAGTACTAGGTTGCATGCATTATACATGTAGCGAAATATTTTAATTGAACATAACATGAATTCAAAGTTTTGAATGACATTTGTAGTGCGAATTGATTTGGTACAATACATGTTAGGCTTGTCCGGAAATATGAACCCGCACATTGTTAGCCCGAAATATTTAAGATATATCTTTGTCTCATTGTACTCTGACAACACCCTCCATCTCAACCCGCGCCTTGCTATTCCAAAATTACAACGCGCGCGAAAACTCCCACCTCCTGTGAAATCCCGACATGCAAAATGCCCGTGATACCCCTCAACCGAAAGAACCGCCTCAAATTGGTGGGGGTACTTTCGTAACTTACCCCACATTTCGGACAAGCGCATCCCTAAGCCACGGTTCCCCACTCCCATCCCATCCGCCCACCCATTCGTACACCGAGGCCGCGAAAACCCGTGAAGCCCCACACCCTCCTCCGTCCGCCACTCAGCCGGAGCCTCTTCTCCGACGACGTCATCCAAAGCAACACCTCGACGTCCCTCATCCACCATACCATATGAGGATCCGTCGTCGATTTGGTCGTCCCGCCGATTCAGCCACCCCGTCCTCCACATCCAAGGAGCTGCCCCGATGTTCCCATCGTCTTTCAGGCCACCTCCATTCCCACACCGCCGTCTTCACCTGCACCACCGGAAGAGCATCATCATCACCGTTTCATCGGATGAAGCTGCGGCCTAATCGGCGCGACCAAAGAGGTTGTACACTAATCACCACATTTTCTTCTTGATTCGATCTCACGGTGCTGCCGGTGCTCGGTCCTGAGCCGACACGGGGAGGCTCCATCCACAGCGGCGTCACCGGCCACTTCCTCCACGGCATCGCTCCCTCGGCGGCGACATCCACATCAGTAGGAGCTGCTGCTGCGTTAGCTCTCGCTCGCGTTGTTGCTCTGCTCTTGCTCTCGGTCCCCTGCCTAGTCTGCTCTTGCTATTGCTCTTGCTCGCACTGCTGCTCTTGCTCTTTCTCTTGCTTGCGATGCTGCTTGGATTTAGCTACACTTCAGTCGACTGAATCGACTTTTGGGTCAGTCGATTTTCAGGGCGGTGGGAGGGCTCGTTGGAGTTATGGAAGAACCAGCCGCAGCGGGGAGGGGGCTCACCGGAGAGGTACCCCACTATCTATCTTAGGGTTCAGGGTGGGGGCCGTGGTCACCGGTCGTGCTGGGGCGGTGGCGTGGGGATCGCCGGAGAAAAAGCTCGGCACGGGCGGGCCTAGAGGGATGGCTGGGGCGGCGGTGGACCAGCGGTGGGGAGTGTTTTTGGGGCGGGCGGGGCGGCACACCGCCTGCCGCAGGCGGCGGGGGCGGCTGTTTGGCCGGTAGGGGCTGGCGGCTCAGGGGGGTGGAGGTTGAAGATGAACTACACGCCCTTGATTTCATATCCAACGGCTGCAAAATTGACTGACCAGAGATGAAAAAGTCATTCGACTGACATGTAGCCTCACCTCTGGTGCATTCAGTTTCGACAGTAAAATTCAGTTTGGAGAGCAAAATTCAGTTTCGACAGTCTGTTTTGACAGTTAAATTCAGTTTCGACAGTTAAGTTCAGATATGAGCGGCTGATGTATTTTACATCTAGCACTTTGTGGTTATGTATTTTACGTCATCTATTGAAGATGATATTAGAATTCCACTGAGGTTAACGTTGTCTCTCTTGTCCTGCTTCAGCCTCGGCGTCGTACAACTCACCGGAGCTACTCCAACGACGAAACCCTCCATCACAGCGGAGCAGCACCTCGGGCTCCATCTCCAGACGCCTAAGATCTTCTTCCCCTCCTTCGACAGCCAAGTCAGCCGGAGCATCCTCACCGGCCAACCCAATCACGCTGAGATCAACATGGCTTCGTCGAAGAGGTTGTACACTTGTTGCATCTCTTTTTTACTCTACATGTTATATATATTGTCCACTGAGCACACGGAGTAACAGGAAATACGATTCTTTTATCCTACTATATGACAAGCAGTGAGGTACCAGGCAACTTAACTATCCGTGATGGACTCTCTTGAATGCCATCATTATTTATATCTGCGCATTTGAGCTATGCATTTGTCGATGGCCCTGGGAGTTGAGCTAGTAGGGCAGTGGCCTGGGTAGAAAGTAATAGAAGTAGCACAAAAATATTTTTTTAGTGTAGGCTTTTTCTTGCTCAAGCCTGCCTACTAGAATCGCCAGTGCTTGAAAGGAAAAGTGAATGAAAAACATAGGAATTGGAAAGTTTCCTATGGTAATACTATTCATGAATTCGGTTCAAAGGAATGGAGCAAAGGAAAATTGTAGGATTTGTTCCTTTAGTGTCTCCTTGAAAGAAAAACCGTAGGAATTTTAATTTTCACTTGTCCTCCTTTTCAAATTCCTACTCATGAAGCACAAGACCAAGAGATAGTAGCATAATACCATTATAACCGTACATTTTCTTGTGGTTTGACTTAATCTCACCATGCTTCTTTGCATCCTGTGATCTTCCAATTCTTGTGAATCAAACACCCAGTTTGCGTAAATCTGTGTTTTTAAATTCTCTGCTTTGCACGTGCATTCATATCCTATTCTGTCTATTTCCTATCCTTGCATTGCTGGAATCCTCCAATTCAAACGAGCCCTTACAAATTACTTCTCTTACGAGATAGTTGTCAAAAAAACCTTGTGTGGTTTGTCCCGCTCCTGCTACGCCGTCGTCCACCCCAGCTCAGCAACTTCAACGATAGAAGGGTCCGTCAGAGCAGGGATCCAGCCTCCAGACTGTCTTTCGCCAACTCAGATCTTCTTCCCCGCCGCCGGCAGCCATGAAAACTGCATTACCATCATCAACCGAGGAAATGACCTCGAGGATTACATGGGTCCACAAGAGAGGTCGCACTCTTTCGTGTCTGCTTACGTTATGCATCGCTTAACATTACATGCTACATTATCGTCCTGTTCACCGATTAAACTTTGAGTCAGCTCCAAACTAATGGTCAAACTTGAGTTTTAAAATGGTTGTGGGGTACATATCAGGGCCGCAATCAATAGTATCTATCTACTATATGGTTAATCTCCGGTGTCTACTACGAGTTTCATGTTGGGTGGGAAACAAACAGTAAGGAAGCCATTATCTATATTTTTTAACTGAAGCCATTATCTGCCTACTATTATTGGTTTTGTGTCTATCCACAGGTTGCTACCATCACTCTGGATTTCTGCATGCACTCCTTACATAATCTCACTATGTTTTATTCCTATGCATGACAGTTATTGTAAACAATGGAACTGAACATGTAGAGCAAAAGAGACGAGCCTTGCGTGGCAATAAAATTTCATGCAGACGTTGCTCCATGGTAGGCGCAAAGGCAGCCCCCCTCCACCCATTTCGGATTGTAATCGAGAGGAAGATAACTTTTTTGAGGGGGATTCAGAAGGAGAAGACCACTCCTATTTACCCCCTGAGGTCTTCGCTCAAACTTGGCATGTTGATGTTGGTTATATCATGCATATGGTGCCTTGCATTACGTACTTTATACATCAAATATATCATCTGCTTAGTTCAGACATCCTTTGTGCGAATGCAATCTGTTTAGTTTATTCATCGTTTATGTGAATTATGCAACGCCATCTTGTTTAGCCAGGCATCATATATGTGAATTTTGCAATGACATCCTGCTTAGCCAGTCATCTTATATGTAAATTATATCAGGCCATCCTTTTTTTCATTATGTATTACATTTGTCAACAATGTTAGTACATTCAACTGCTCTTCGTGTGCATCAGCCATTTGACACGGTGATGGAAAATTCTGGAGTGAAAACAAGGTCTTCAGAGTAGACTATCCTATCTGACAAAGCGCATATCTCGGTGGTTACGGATAGCTCCTCAGATGTAGCGACCAGACCTCAAACAGTCTGATCTCTGTGCATCAGTGTCATCCCTGGATTGGTAATGCTGACACACACGGTACTTGAAGGATTTATAACAAAGTAGCAATCACACACTTATTACATCGAATGTCTCAAAAGAGAACTTATTACAATAAATATTGCTTAAGGCCATCTAAATACGATAACAGCGGAAGGCTTGGAAGATAAAGTGAGTCCATAAACTCCAACGGCATCACTAAGTGAAAGATCACGACCTAAGGCACCTTACTCGTCGTCTGAAAAGTCTGCAACATGAATGTTGCGGCCCGAAACGGGTCATCACATGGAATATGCTGGCAATGTAACACAAGAGAGTAATGAACAGAATAATGCTATCACTACATGCATATTTGGCTGGTGGAAAGCTCTATGGTTACAGTTTTGCATAAAGCCAATTTTTCCCTACAACAAAGGAATAAATTTTATTTAACTATCATGGTGGTTGTTAAACACTGAGAAGGTTCCTCCAACTCAATCCCAATTAAACATCATCATTAAACCCAATCAAATTATAATTAAGAGTGATGAGATCAACATGATAATCCAAGAAGTAGATACTCAAAATGTCCATAACCGGGGACACGGCTAACCATGATTAGTTTGTACACTCTGCAGAGGTTTGCGCCCTTTTCCCCACAAGACTTGAATACATCCATGGTCGGAGAATCGAGACACAGTCTTTCCAAAACAATAACTCTTTACTCTGGGTGGACAGTTACACCTACTTTCCCCTACATCTGCTAGCCCACCACTGAAAGAGGTCTTGCAACTTACTCAACTATGCTAGAGCCCATAATAGCATGTGGCTACACACGGAAGTTTCTAGCAAAATAATCTTATGATCCCTTTGAGCCTGGGTGGCAGTCCATAGGATAATCACACGGTAACCCCGGGATTTCCAAAAAAACAGGCAACACTGGGTTCCCCAGGTGCCTCAATCCACCTAGATATGTATTAAAGTAGCCACCTTAAGTTAACCATTAAGTAACAACACTCACATGAATCACTCGAACCAAACCACGTCTACAAGCATACCATAGCAATATAAGCAACGTAGAAGTAACTCCCAAGGGTTTGAAAATAAACAGGATAATAGGTAATACCTCATCTACTTCCCGAAACCCACATGTTTAATCAGATCCTAACCATGCAATTGTTTGGGGATTGATCTAATGCAATAAAACTGGGTAGTAAAAGGGGTATGATCAAAGTGTTACTTGCCTTGCTGATGATCCGTGAAACCTAGAGACTCGTAGTAGCATGCTACGCACTCCGGGTACTCTATCGCAAACAAACAAGCATACAATAAGCACTCAACTAGAAGCACAGGTAAAACTCAAATAAGAGATCTAACCAGAAAGTTCAACTTAAGAACTCCGGTTTGCAAAAGGAATCAAATCAAACGAAGCAACGAAACTCAAACTGCGAAAGAAACAAGCTCCGTTTACTAATCTAGACTTAAGTCAAATTTTACAGTACCAAAACCTTGTTTAAGTTGGTTAAACAGAAAGAGAGCTTCGAGATGAAACTCTAGGTGCCTGAATCGCCTGATTCCGATAAACGAGCGAAAAGATAAACTAAAATGAAAATCAGGCAGAAATCTCGATAAAAAATAATCGCGGAAAATCCCTGGAAAAAGAAAAAAAATTGATGTACAGGCTAATGAACGAATGTTCGCTGTCTGCGACTAACGGCTGAAAATCGTTCGTTAAAACGAACGAATGAATGGGCATTCGCTAAATAACTAAACGGGAAAAAATAAAGCCGATCTATATAAAAAATAAACCGCAGGTTCTAAAAAAATGCCCGGTTTTCAAACGAAAACCGGCGGCGGCTCCCTCGACGAGATCCGATGGGGCGGTGGCAACTCCGGCAGCGGCGGCGGGCGGTGGGGTCGGCGGGGCGAGGGGCGGCGACGGTCGGCGGCGAGGGGCGGCGGGTCGGAGAGTGGGCGGCGGCGACGGGTTCGGCGGCGGCAGACACGGCAAGGGCGGCAAATCTGTGACGGCGACACGGGTTACAAGGCAGGGCAAGGCTGGCGGCTAGGGTTTCGGTCGGGTCGGGCCTCGGCCTTTAAAGGCAGCCCGGGTACAGTGTCCGGGTCGGACACGGCCCGGTAAGGCGGTGGACTATTTTTTAAATAATTCCGCGCAGAAAAACAAATAAAAGAAATACTAAACGGACTCCAAAAATCATGAAATAAATTTTTTCCGTCCTCTAAAAATATAGCGGACAAAGGGAACATTTATTTGGGCCTCTAATGCAATTTTGAAAAACGCACATTTTTCCTAATTCAAATAAAATTGCGATAAAACTCGGAATAAAAATCTTATTTGATTTTAATATTTAACCTTCAATAGTTATTTATTTTGGGAAAGTCATTTTATCCCCTCTCTTATTTTTATAAAAGAAATATTTGAAGAGGAAATAATTAAAATCAAACGATCCTCTTTTCAAATTTTGAGAAAACTCAAATATGAAAATAACGAAATCCCCAACTCTCTCCATGGGTCCTTGAGTTGCGTAGAATTTCTAGGATCAAGCCAAAATGCAATAAAATATGATATGCAATGATGATCTAATGTATAACATTCCAAATTGAAAATGTCGGATGTTACAAACCTACCCCCCCCCTTAAGATGAATCTCGCCCTCGAGATTTGGGTTGGCTAGAAAATAGGTGAGGGTGATCCTTCCATAAGTCTTCCTCTCGCTCCCAGGTGGCTTCATCTTTGGTGTGGTGGCTCCACTGAACTTTGCAGGACTTGATAACTTTGCTACATGTGACTCGGCTGGCAAACTCGAGAATCTTCACTGGTTTCTCCTCCTAGGTCAAATCACTATCCAACTGAATCGCTTCCAGTGGCACTTTATCTCTCAGAGGAATATCAGCCATCTCTGCATGGCACTTCTTCAACTGGGAAACGTGGAACACATCGTGAACTCCTGACAATCCTTCTGGCAAATCCAATTTGTAAGCAACTTCTCCCATACGTTCCAAAACTTTGTATGGTCCCACAAAACATGGTGCTAACTTTCCCTTAACTCCAAAACGCTTAACTCCTCGAAGTGGGGACACCCGAAGACAAACTCTGTCTCCGACTTTGTAAACTGTCTCCTTGCGTTTAGAATCCGCATAGCTCTTCTGCCTGGACTGGGCTACCTTGAGTCTATCGCGAATCAACTTAACCTTCTCTTCAGACTCTTTAATCAAATCTGGTCCAAACAACTGACGGTCTCCAACTTCATCCCACAACAACGGTGTCCTGCACCTCCTCCCGTACAAAGCTTCGAAAGGGGCCATCTTCAAACTAGCTTGATAGTTGTTGTTATAAGAGAACTCTGCATATGGTAAATTTTCGTCCCAACTAGATCCATAATCTAGCGCACAAGCTCTCAACATACCCTCCAGAATCTGATTGACTCTCTCGGTCTGTCCATCTGTCTGTGGATGAAAGGATGTACTGAACTCTAGCCTGGTACCCAAAGTTTCATGCAATTGATTCCAGAACTTTGAGTGGGTTCCTCTATCTGATACAATGGTCCTCGGAACTCCATGCAGACATACGATCATGGTCGTGTATATCTTTGCCAACTTAGCACTGGTGTAAGTGGTCTTCATTGGGATGAAATGAGCTACTTTCATCAAACGATCGACTACAACCCATATCGATCATAGCCTGAATAAGTCATGGGCAATCCCGTGATAAAATCCATGCCTAGATTATCCCACTTCCATTCGGGTATCGGCAATGGCTGTAGTAATCCAACTGGCTTTTTATGTTCTGCCTTCACTCTCTGACATACATCACAAACTACTACATACTCCACAATATCCTTATTCATTCCGGTCCATCGGAAACTATCCTTCAAATCCAGATACATCTTGGTATTTCCTGGGTGAATCGAATACGGCGAATCATGGGCCTCTTGCAGAATCAACTTCCTAATCTCCGGATCATTAGGTACATATACTCGGTCCTCAAACCATAAGGTATCGTGCTCATCCTCACGAAATCCCTTAGCTTTTCCTTTGCTCATCCTTTCCTTTATATCGGCAATCTCCTTGTCCATCTTTTGAGCTTCTCTGATCTTCTCCATCAAAGTAGACTGAATCTCCAATGCGGCTACATAGCCTCTCAGAACTATTTCCAAACATAGCTCACGAAGATCCTCTGCTAACTCCTGGGGTAACTCTTTGGTAATGAGTGTATTGACATGGCTCTTGCGGCTCAACGCATCAGCTACAACGTTAGCCTTTCCGGGATGATAATGCAACCTCGTATCATAATCCTTAATGAGCTCCAACCATCTCCTTTGCCTGAGATTAAACTCCTTCTGCGTGAAGACATACTTCAAACTCTTGTGATCCGTGTACACCTCACAATGGTTTCCGATGAGAAAGTGTCTCCAAGTCTTCAACGCATGCACTACGGCTGCTACCTCCAAATCGTGTGTAGCATAATTCAACTCATGGGGCTTAAGCTATCGTGAGGCATATGAAACAACTCTTCCCTCCTACATAAGCACTGCTCCAAGTCCTCGACGAGAAGTGTCGCAATACACCTGATAATCCTTGCGTTGATCTGGCAAAATCAACACTGGAGCTGTAACCAAATGTTTCTTCAACTCCTGAAAACTGGCATCACATTCCTCAGTCTATTTGAACTTGGTGTCCTTTTTCAACAACTCTGTCATGGGCTTTGCAATCTTCGAGAAATTCTCAATGAACCTCCGGTAGTACCTGCGAGTCCAAGAAAACTCCGGATCTCTCCAACTGACGTGGGTGCTTCACAATTTGTCACGGTGACAACCTTGGTGGGGTCTACTGCTATTCCTTCTCTGGATATAACATGTCCAAGGAATCCAACTTCCTTCAACCAAAACTCACACTTGCTGAACTTGGCGTATAACTGATGTTCTCTGAGCTTCCCAAGTACCAAACGCAAATGCTCCTTATGCTCCTCTTCATTCTTCGAGTAGACTAATATGTCATGAATGAACACCATGACGAACTTATCCAAAAACTCCATAAACACCTTGTTCATCATGTTCATGAAATAGGCAGGTGCGTTAGTCAGACCAAAAGACATAACAGTATACTCATATAGCCCGTACCTCGTGGTAAAAGATGTCTTAGGTATATCCTGCTCTCGAATCTTCAGCTGGTGGTATCCTGATCGCAGATTGATCTTGGAAAATACTTTATCTCCTTGCTACTGGTCAAACAAATCATTGATCATCGGCAGTGGGTACTTGTTCTTGATTGTCACTTCATTCAATCCACGATAATCAACAACCATTCTCAACGGCCCATCCTTCTTTTCCACTAGAAGCACTGGTGATCCCCAAGTAAATCTGAGAATGGGTGGGTAACCAAACCAAACCTGAACTGAACCCACGTCATGACGTTTTGAAAACTGAACCAAACTAACCCCACGTAATTGGCATTGACACCCAGCCCAAACTAAACTACATGAAAAATTCCCCAAAACCAAACTAACCCATTCTAGGAACTATGGTTTTAGCCTATGGTTCTATATCAGTTCCCCACCCATACATGTACAGCTCAGTATATGTAGATCCTGCACTTGATAGCTAAAACATAGCACCAGCTTAATGACATGTACAGACATTGCACTTGACAGCTTACATATTCTGCACTACCAACACATAAATTGATGAACACTTGACAGCTTCATAACATGTACTAGTACAAAACACAGATTCTGAAGCCCAAATATTACACTTGACAGCTTACATATTCTGCACTACCAACACTTGAAGTACAGAGGTAATAACAAACGGAGCTGAATTAAGGGTGATAATTGATTCCAAGCTAGGATTGCGTTACGCCATCTGCCGATGATGGATGTCACCGAGTTCTCATGGTAGTAGTAGTCAGCCTATACCTTGATCTGAAAAGACACAATTTTTAGAACTTGTAACTTACATTGACACCGAGTTCACATTCACAATATGGCAATCATCTCTAGCCAATTTCAAAAATGGTTGTTAATAATTTTAATCAAACAGGTTTTTCCTTAAGAAGAGGCCTAAACAAATAGAGTGTACATTGTTTCCTAGGTGAAATAATGCATTGCAGACTGTACCATACACATGAAAAACCTCAAGCTATGAGTCTGGATCACTAATTGCTCATGCCATGCTTCAACTTCTCCCAGGTTTGAGAAAATCCCAGGTTTATGTAATTTTTGGCAACATATGGCTGCTTTACACTATGTAAAGTAGGTGCGTATGACAGAGTGAATAACCTGGAATATATACAAGAGCATGGATGTGATTCTTTAGCCTTTTTTAGTAAAATTAACACATCGAATAAAGGACACCAAAGAGGTGCCACTAACTTGTGCAACATCCAAAAAAAGGTAGACTTATAAACATAACAATTTGCTTGGCCCGTTACAAAATGTCAACTTGTGCATTCTAGCATTTTTATCAATGATCAAGATTTCTAAAGAGCCAACTTGGCCACCAACTTCGGAACTTCACTAGCCATTGCATATATGGATGATCAGGATATAATCAAGAATGCAGCACCTGAGGCATTTAATCTGGGAAAACTAAGAACCTAGTCAGAACATAGCGCCAAAGAAATAACAATAGGACACTTAAGAACCTAGCTGTTAATTACACTAAATTCAAATCCAAATCAAGCAAAATTGAGCAGCTAATAGCAATTCCCTGTTCTTGAATTCTGAACATTTTATAAAGATCAAATGTTTTCTTTACAGCTTCCAGTGACCTCTCACAGAGAGCTACTACAATCAATCCAGAGCATAGCCAGTTCATGAACATTAATTAGAAAGAGATGGCCAGCCGAAGTAAAGTACAGTATATCTTTCTCACCTTTTGAAGAACAGAAACCAGCATGCATATGAGAAACCAGCCAAAGTAAATTACTGCTATGTCCAGTATTTTCCAATCATTGTTGTGTGAAATTAGTCAATCGTTGCTTTCATTAGTGGTAGGACTCAAGTTGCATGCTCACCTAGTTTCAGAATATAAAACTGCTCACATTCTAGTAATTTTCATAGGATTTCTTCCACTAAATTTTTCTCTAGCACCAGCAGGGGCAAGGTGGATGCATATATCCTTGGTCTGCCCGGTACATCTACTTCAGGTTGACTTCCAAAGAACAGGAATTTCTGGAGTAAAATGAGAGACGAAGGGGAGGGAGGTGGGGATCTGGAGGAGTGACCTCAAGGAGGCGCTCGCGGGCTGGTTGACTCGTTGTAGATGAGCGGGATGGTGCGGGCGCTGCCGGCCTCGACGAACTTGACTTAGGAAGCACCGACGTAGGAGGTGGAGGTGTCGTCGCCCTGCTGCGCCGTAGGAGGCTCTGATCCTCCCGGCCGCGCTGTCGCCCCTCGCCCGGGTGCGTGACGATGACGGGACTACGATAGACGGCTGGGTCAGCCGGCGTGACGCTGGCCCCGGCGCGCGCCAGCCAGGTGATGCACGGCGCCGCCGATGAGGACGTCGAGGAGGGGGCGAGGAAGGCGAGCTGGAGGAGGAGGGGGCGCACTGATCTGTGAGGGGAGGGGGAGGGGGGAGAGGGAGAGGGCGTAGGCCGACGAGGTGTGAGGGAGACGAGGCGGTGGTTGGCAGCCGCCGGCGGCAGCGGCGGTGGAGGTCTCGGCCGCTCGGGAACGAGTAGGTTTAGCTCGACGCCTCGACCCCTCGATGTTTTTTTTGTTTTCTCAGTTGCGCTCCGGGGCGAAGAACCGGGTTGGAACCCATAGTTTTCAGCGGTTAGACCCAAACTCTTTAAGCCCGAAACCAATTATACCCAAACTGGCTTTTCTATGTACCCAAACCAAACTTGAACCAAAAAACCTGAACCCAATAAAACCTCAACCAATTAATCCTAGAGTAAAAACCAAACCATTTTAACCAGTTTTTTAAAAACTATTCTCAGATTTATCCCCAAGGTGACGAACTTGGGCGAATATAGCCTTTATCCAGTAACTCCTTAATCTGCTTCTTAATTTCCTCCAAATCCTTTGCGGGCATCCAGTACGGTCTCTTAGATATTGGCCATGTGCCTGGCAAAATCTCTATCAAAAACTCGATGTCTCTATCCGGTGGCATGCCTGGCAACTCTTCTGGAAATACATCAGGGAAATCCTTCACCATTGGCACTTCCTCCTGTACAACTCCTGATAAGGAATTCACTTGAGTCCTCTTCAGCACATGCCGGGATACATACCTAATCCTTCTTCCTTCTGGGGTGGTGAGCATAATCGACTTGCTGGCGCAATCGATGTTTCCTCCATACATCGATAGCGAATCCATACCCAAAATCACATCCAAACCTTGCGACTCCAAAATTATCAGGTCTGAGAGGAAAACATGCCTACCTATGGTCAATGGCATCTGAAAACATCCTTGGCTTGCCATATGCTCCGCTCCTGGCGAGCTTACTAACATAGGTGTTCTAAGAACTTTGGTGGGCAACTTATACTTATCCACAAATCCCCTTGATATGTATGAATGCGATGCACCAGTATCAAAAAGAACGATTGTAGTAAATGACTTAACCAAAAACTTACCTATTACTCCATCTGGCTGTGCTTTAACCTCCTCCACGTTAACGTGGTTCACTTGTCCCCTGTTGAAAGGGTTGGGCTTCTCCCCAGAGCTCCCATTGCCATTTCCATTCTTTGCTTCAGGACATTCATTGGCATAATGTCCAGTCTTCTGGCACTTGTAGCAAGTAATGTGACTTAGATACTTCTTGGCGGGCGTTGCTAGGTTGGAACGGTTCTGGCCATTGCTTCCTCCATTACCATTCCCATTCTTGGGCCCACTATGGTTATGCGAACTCCCTCCATTGTGATTGTGACCTCCATGGTTATGTTGAAGGGGTCCTCCCGAGTTCGGGGTAAAACGAGGCCTCTGCTGAGCTCCAGAATTGTACTTCCCTTGTCCATACTTCCTCCTGCGGTTGCCAATCTGTTGCTGTTTCCCTTCAATCATGAGAGCTCTATCTACCAACTCCTGGTAGTTGTTGAAGGTTGCCACCATGAACTGCATGCTCAGCTCATCATTCAGTCCTTCCAGAAACTTCTCCTGCTTAGCTGCATCCGTAGCAACGTCATCTGGGGCATAACGTGCTAACTTACTAAACTCATCCACATAGGCCCACAATGCGTCCTCCTTGGCGTAAGTTGCAAAACTCACACTTCTTCATGCCCATAGCTCCTATTGAAACATGGGCAGTACGAAAAGCCTGCTGAAACTGGTCCCATGTGACAGTGTCGATGGGATAAGTGGCTGTGAAATTCTCTCACCATGATGATGTAGGTCCATCAAGCTGATGTGCGGCAAAATGCACTCTCTCTGTGCATCCTGCAGTGGTCAACTACCTTCCAATCTTGCGGAGCCAATCATCTGCAACAATCGGCTCGGTGCTACTGGAGAACACCAGCGGATTCAGCCTTAAGAAACGGGCTAAGTGATCAACAGGTGGTGGTGGTGGTGGGTTGTTATTGTTGTTGTTCCCCTGATTCTGACTCTGGACTAGTATCTGCATCAATGCATTCTGCTGCTGGATCAACTGAGTGAGCTCTGGTGGGAAAGCAAATCCATTGTCGCGTCTCGGAGGCATCTGATGGGTTTAGAAAAGATGAGGAAATAGAATAGAATGATATCTAGAGGGAAAACACTACCCATATGCACATGAGACAAACACAAACAATATCACTTCAATCAATTCAAACAAGGGCATACAAGTGGTCTAACTATCATTACCAAAGTGCTCGGACTATACTATCTACATGGGGGAATACTACTACTGATATGGTGGTCGACTAGAAAAAATGATCTGTGGAAGACTCCATGATATCTGCTCCAGCTTCATCAATGTGGTCATCATTGCTATCATCAGGGTCTGAGTTGGTGTCCTCGATGATGATGTAGTTCTCCGGGCAGGTGGAATCGTCATCTTCTCCTCCTGGCGTGAGGTCTCCCATGAATATTCCTAGCTTCTTCGTCCTCGTATCCATCGCATGTAGACTTGAGTTCTTCCTCCAGCTCCGTGATCTTGGTCATTGCCTTCTTCAGATCTATCATGCCTGCGCACATCTGGTTCTCCTGGCGGCAAATATGCTGGTTTAACTCCAAGATGAAAGTTGCAATGGGTCTATCCTTCCTGGTGCTGATCATCTCCCATTGCTCATCTCGGCGCCCACAAATCTGGTAGATAGTATCCTTGAGATCCTTGTGGTAAACTTCTCCAATGCGTCCCATGGTGATGTGGGCTGCCATGCTCTTTCCTAGACTCCGGGTTGGTGCATCAAAGGAAAACTCTATGGGCTTAGTGACTGGCATGAACGTCCTTCCTGGAACTTGAACTCAAATCATCCAACATTCCTCCTCTGGTAAAGTGGCGATGTAGGTTCCGGTGAAGCTTGGTATTCCGATGTTCAAGTATCTAGTGACTTCCTTCCAGTGTCATCCAAAAGGGAGTGTCTTCATCCAGTTGAGTGAACTTGTTCCTTGCATCCGCCATCCTAAAGACTAGAAAAGGGAGAGGAGTCAGAAATGAGAAGAGAGTAGTGATCTAGGGCTTTTAGCTTAGTGGTCGTGTCCCACATTCAGCGTGTGCTCTGATACCATCTTCTAGCGACCAGACCTCAAATAGTCTGATCTCTATGCATCAGTGTCATCCCTGGATCGGTAATGCTGACATGCACAGTACTTGAAGGATTTATAACACAGTAGCAATCACACACTTATTACATTGAATGTCTCAAAAGAGAACTTATTACAATAAATATGGCTTAAGGTCATCTAAATACGATAACAGCGGAAGGCTTGGAAGATAAAGTGAGTCCACCAACTCCAATGGCATCACTGAGTGAAAGATCACGACCTAAGGCACCTTACTCGTTGTCTAAAAAGTCTGCAACATGAACGTTGCAGCCCAAAACGGGTCAGCACATGGAATATGCTGGCAATGTAACACAAGAGAGTAATGAATAGAATAATGCTATCACTACATGCATATTTGGCTGGTGGAAAGCTCTATGGTTACAGTTTTGCATAAAGCCAATTTTTCCCTACAACAAAGGAATAAATTTTATTTAACTATCATGGTGGTTGTTAAACATTTAGAAGGTTCCTCCAACTCAATCCCAATTAAACATCATCATTAAACCCAATCATATTATAATTAAGAGTGATGAGATCAACATGATAATCCAAGAACTAGATACTCAAAACGTCCATAACCGGGGACACGGCTAACCATGATTAGTTTGTACACTCTGCAGAGGTTTGCACACTTTTCCCCACAAGACTCGAATACATCCGTGGTCGAAGAATCGAGACATAGTCTTTCTGAAACAATAACTCTTTACTCTGGGTGGACAGTTACACCTACTTTCCCCTACATCTGCTAGCCCACCATTGAAAGAGTCTTGCAACTTACTCAACTATGCTAGAGCCCATAATAGCTTGTGGTTGCACACGGAAGTTTCTAGCATGAATAATCTTATGATCCCTTTGAGCCTGGGTGGCATTCCATAGGATAATCACATGGTAACCCCGGAATTTCCAAAAAAACAGGCAACACTGGGTTCCCCAGGTGCCTCAGTCCACCCAGATGTGTATTCAAGTAGCCACCTTAAGTTAACCATTAAGTAATAACACTCACATCTATCATGAATCACTCGAACCAAACCACGTCTACAAGCATAACATAGCAATATAGGCAACATAGAAGTAACTCCCAAAGGGTTTGATAATAAACAGGACAATAGGTACTACCTCATCTACTTCCCGAAACCCACATGTTAAATTAGATCCTAACCATGCAATTGTTTGAGGATTTATCCAATGCAATAAAACTGGGTAGTAAAAGGGGTATGATCAAAGTGTTACTTGCCTTGCTGATGATCCGTGAAACCTAGAGACTCGTAGTAGCACGCTTCGCACTCCGGGTACTCTATCGCAAACAAACAAACTTACAATAAGCACTCAACTAGAAGCACGGGTAAAACTCAAATGAGATATCTAACAAGAAAGTTCAACTTAAGAACTCCGGTTTGCAAAAAGAATCAAATCAAACGAAGCAACGAAACTCAAACTACGAAAGAAACAAGCTCCGTTTACTAATCTAGACTTAAGTCAAACTTTACAGTACCAAAACCTTCTTTAAGTTGGTTCAACAGAAAGAGGGCTTCGAGATGAAACTCTAGGCGCTTGAATCGTCTGATTCCGATAAACGAGCGAAAAGATAAACTAAAACAAAAATCAGGCCAGAAATCGCGATCGAAAATAATCGCGGAAAATCCCTGGAAAAATAAAAACTGACGAACAGGCTAACGAACGAACGTTCACTGTCTGCGGCTAACGGGTGAAAATCATTCATTAAAATGAATGAATGAACGGGCGTTCGCTAAATAACTAAACTGGGAAAAAAATAAAACCGATCTATATAAAAAAATAAACTGCGGGTTCCAAAAAAAATCTGGTTTTCTAACGAAAACAAGCGGCGGCTACCTCGACGACATCCGGCGGAGCGGCGGCAACTCCGGCGGCGGCGCGGCGGGTCGGCGAGAGGCGGGCGGCGGCGGCGGCGGCGGGGCGGCGGGCGGCGACGGTGGCGATGGGTTCGGCGGCGGCGGCGGGCGAAATCCAATGGCGGCGGCGGATTCGAGGCGGGCGGGCTGGCAGCTATGGTTTTGGCCGGGTCGGGCCTCGGCCCGCCCGGGTACAGTGTCCGGGTCGGACACGGCCCGGTAAGGCGGTGGACCTTTTTTTAAATAATTCCGCGTAGAAAAACAATTAAAAGAAATACTAAATGGACTCCAAAAATCCTGAAAGAAATTTTCCCCGTCCTCTAAAAATATAGCGGACAAAGGGAACATTTATTTGTGCCTCTAATGCAATATTGAAAAACGCACATTTTTCCTAATTCAAATAAAATAGCGATGAAACTCCGAATAAAAATCTTATTTGATTTTAGTATTTAACCTTCAATATTTGTTTATTTTGGGAAAGTCATTTTATCCCCTCTCTTTTATTTTTATAAAAGAAATATTCGAAGAGGAAATAATTAAAATCAAACGATCCTCTTTTCAAAATTTGAGAAAACTCAAATATGAAAATAACTAAATCTACAACTCTCTCCATGGGTCCTTGAGTTGCGTAGAATTTCTAGGATCAAGCCAAAATGCAATAAAATACGATATGCAATGATGATCTAATGTATAACATTCCAAATTGAAAATTTGGGATGTTACATCAGAGGAGGATTCAGAGACAGATGACCAGTCCTATCCCCCCCCCCGAGGTGTATGCTCTAACTTGGCAGGGTTGTGTTGCTCATATCGTGCGTATGATGTCTTGCATTGCTATGTCATTTAATTAGTTTAGACATGCTTTGTGTGAATGCCACATGTTCATTGTCTAATTAGCATATATGTGAATTGTGCATTGCCATCTTGTTGCAAGACATTATATATGTGAATTATGCAATGCTATCTTGTTGCAAAGGCATTATATATGTGAATTATGCAATGCCATGCTGTTTAGCCAATCATCATGTATGTGAATTATATCATGCTATCATTTTTTTTGTATTATGTGTTCCATTTCGACAACGTTTGTATATTCAACTACTCTTCCTGTGCATCATCCATTTGAAGCGGTGATGGAAGTATCTAGAGTGAAAACAAGGTATTCAGAGCAGACAATGCTACATCTTTGAAGCGACATCTTGTTTGATTCTGAGAGCTCCTCAAAGGAGGATCCAGAGACTGATGACCAGTCCTATTTCCCCCCTGAGGTCTCAAACTTGGCAGGGTTATATTACCCATGTCATGCATGTTGCCTTGCATTGCTTAGTTTTTACATCATATATGGATTGCCATCTGCTTACTATATAAATCATATATTTGAATTATATCATGCCATCATGTTTACATAGTACATACACAACATCTATTTGAATTATGGTAGGGCAACCCATTTAATAAAGACATAATATAGTTATATCATCTCATCTTGTTTAATATTTACAGTATCATATTTTGAATTATGGCATTCTATCCGTGAATGTATGTGAATCATGGCATGCCAACCTATTTAATAAACACATTATATAGTTATATCATGTCATCATGTTTACATAGTCATCATATTTTGAACTATGTCTTTTCGTCTTTTTAGTTAGCCATCATAATGTGAAATTGTTCATGCTATCATGTTTAGTTAGCCATCATATATGTGGAATTGTGTCATGCTATCCTGTTTGGCTAGACAACATAAATGTGAATTATTTCATGCCCTCTTTTATTCCCCACTATCCATTGCACCTGTCTATCATACAATGTCTGTACTTTCAATTAATTTTCTTGTTTATCAGCCATTTGAATTGGAGAGGGTGATGGCAGTATCTAAGGGAGTAACAACACGGTCTTCAGAAAAGATAGTGCTACCAGTTGATGCAGATAGAACCACGGTTGTACTTTCTCAAGAACCAGCTCCACCACACATAACCCAGACTCTCGCAGATTGTACCCCTACCCAGTTGGACAGAGAACCAGCTACACCCCTTCTAACCCCAACCCCGGTAGATAGTAACCCAGTTCCAGTTGACACAACACCGTCTCCACCACAGAGCACCCAAACACGAGCAGTTAGTAAGGGAACTGCAGTGCCCAAAGCACGAGGACCACCACTCCGATCCCAACTCAATGCCTAAAGGAGAAGAAGATTTGTTCTTAGGTCAAGTTTTGTAGCTATGTTCATACTCCTTTGCTCTTACATTACTGTATTTACTCATACCAACTATTTTCAAATTTGAAGGATGGAATTGAAACTCCAATGGCGCAACAGGTATGTTTTAAACATGTTTCTTTAACTGGTTTGTTGTTGTAACCTACTTCAATTGAATAAACAGTTATGTTCTCATGTCATGCACATTACAAGTGTTGTTATTGCTCTATAGTTTCCCACACTTATATTCTGTCTATTCTGCTTTGTCTTGAACAAATATTATTTGAACTGTGTCTCTATCTTGATTTGGCAACAAAAACTAGAATGATATAGACCATAAAGTGACCATGGTACATAGATATATGTTTGTTTCATGTTATTATCCTGTCCACTTTACTAGTGAATTCATTTACCAAAATGAGTTTCATATACAACATGGTAAACCTGTGATGTGTATGCTTGTTTCTCTTTTAGAATGCGGACAAAATATTGGAGAATAGTACCCCGTTATGCAATAGTAAAGGAAGTAATGCAAATAAGGTTCAAGATAGTGAGACATCCCTGTTGGTCTCCAAGAAAGCTGATAAAAACTATCTTGACGATAGTGGGAGAACCCCAAAATTCCTATCTTGATGTAGTGTTCAAGTTACTGGCCACTACTGCTGGCACAAGCTATTCGAACTCGCTGCCTGAATTAGTTTGTCTTCTTGAATCTCAACTTCAAGTTGAAAGACATCAATCGGATGTCTTTGCGACGGAAGTCAAGGACGAGGAAGTCCTGCGCAGAATTCAGATGCATACTTTACGTGCAACAAAGAAGTTTGGAGGATTTAAGCGCCAAACAAGAGAAACTTAATAAGCTTGCTAAGCATCTTGCCAAAGATTATGGGTACCTGGATATTGTTTCTTGAGATATTCGAAGTGGTTTCAGCTACGGACTTGTTTATTGTGGCGTTTATTTGCGCTGGTTGCCAACTTTAACAACCAAAGTATATGATATCTGCTTTGTTCCCTATATTTGCACTGGTGGCGAACTTTGATGCCCAGTGGATGTAATATGTGTAATAGCCGTAATAGCCTAGCGTAAGTTGCTTGCTTATTTAATTCCTTGTTGTCTTGTTTATTTGTTTGCTTATAGTCGATGCGATTCTTTTTACTCGCGGTTTGCTAGTGGCATAATAACCTATTTTTTAAAACTATGCCACAATAACCATGGGCTACATATTTACTGTAGTGACACCGGGCCTCCTATCGGCCATAGAAACAATGGGCCTTCTACGGGCCATAGAAACAATGGGCCTTCTACGGGTCGTAGACACAATGGGCCTTCTACGGGCCGTATCATCAATGTGCCTTATATGGGCCGTATGATCGATTGGCCAAAATAGGCCAATAACAGACCGCATTATGGCCGGAAACGGGCTAGAGTTGGAATCGTCCATTCATGGGCCGACCATAACTGGTGAGGAAGTCCCGAATTAGGGGGTCCTCGGACAGCCGGACTATATACTTATGCCGGATTGTTGGACTATGAAGATACAATATTGAAGACTTCGTCGCGTGTTCGGGTGGGACTCTCCTTTGCGTGGAAGGCAAGCTTGGCAATTTGGATATGTAGATTCCCTTCTCTGTAACCGACTCTGTGTAACCCTAGCCCCCTCTGGTGTCTATATAAATCGGAGGGTTTAGTCCGTAGGAGAACAACAATCATAATCATAGGCTAACTTCTAGGGTTTAGCCTCTACGATCTCGGGGTAGATCAACTCTTGTAATACTCATATCATCAAGATCAATCAAGCAGGAAGTAGGGTATTACCTCCATAGAGAGGGCCCGAACCTGGGTAAACATCGTGCCCCCCGCCTCCTGTTACCATTAGCCTTAGACGCACAGTTTGGGACCCCCTACCCAAGATCCGCCTGTTTTGACACCGACATTGGTGCTTTCATTGAGAATTCCACTGTGACGTCGAAAAATGGTTTGATGGCTTGCCTTGTTATTAAGAACAACATCGCCTCTGGGGGAGCCCTGGCTTTAGGCCAAACCCTCTGACTAGCCGGCTTCATCATGACCGCCCGTTCGGCCGTCGTGCCAACGATGACTTCTCGGGTCATCGAAAACAGCCTCCACGTCAGCTCGGAATACGCCGAGCGGATGGATCCAATGGAACTT
The DNA here is from genome assembly GCA_021437245.1 of Aegilops speltoides. NCBI lineage: Eukaryota > Viridiplantae > Streptophyta > Magnoliopsida > Poales > Poaceae > Aegilops > Aegilops speltoides. Next base: position 237,730,354 of record CM038142.1, read on the forward strand.
TCATCCTTGAACAAGCTCATGGATTGCATCGCCGCCCCGGGATCCGCTACGGACTACGATCGGATTGGGCTTAAACCCGATCAAAGAGAGATTAACTCTCCGCCGGTCACCCATCAAATAGTAGTGGTGGAGGAGCAATGCAGCGATTCTTCCTGTATTTTGAGGACGAACTATGTTTGGATTCCCGAGCTCTTCGAGCCGGATACCCGTTCGTGGGAGGACATGACCCAAACTCTGAACTTAGAATTGGACGGCGGGCCAGAAAAATTGGGCAACATCCTGGAACCCGAACTGCCAAGTTTGGAAGTTCCTCTGCCCCTGGGTCTCAGATCGGGTCAGGGTTCGGACTTAAATCCACCCACCCACCTAGATACAAGCAATCTTTCCCACATTAGACAACAATCCCAAGAGACAGTACATCACTTTTGGGCTAGATTGCTCCTTGTAATGAGCAAGGTCAAGGATTGTCGCGAGGAAGATGCAATCTCATTCTTTTGCAAAAATTGCACGGACAAGGGAATCCTTAACTCCATAAGTCGGTGTGACATATCACACTTCGCTGACTTGGCGGCCATAGTACAGAAGTACTGTGCGATGGAAAGCGCCTAGAAAACCCAGGCAAAATTCTGGGATCCTCCGGGTCTCACTGAACCCCTCGCCCGAACCAACAGGGTGCACTCTCGCAAGTCACCCGATCCAATCACAAAGAAACCAAAGCCCACTACAGGGCGTGGGACCGTATTGGAGGGATGGCTCAATGGTCCATGCAAAATTCACACCACACCGGATACCATACCAACACACAGCCTTAGAGCATGTTGGATACTTTGGCAGGTGGCTAAGAGTGGCGAGGATCTCCTCATTAACAATACCACGGAGCATCATCCCGCAGAAAACAACAATACAGTGTTGACAGTCTTCGAGACTTTTGCCTCGAATAAGAGGCGCAAGAGAGCACTCCGCGGCCTCGCCGAAGTCTGCCATGTTGCAGCAATAAATCCCTGGAACGACACGGCTATAACCTTTAATGCCAGTGATGAACCTCAATTTCGAACAGTCCGAGCACCAGCTGCTCTGGTCCTTAGTCCAATTGTGGACGGCTTACGACTTACTAAAGTGCGGCGGATTAAACATCATCTACGAGGAAACTCTCAACAAAATGGAAATAGAGAAGAGCCGCATTGAGCAAAGCAGCACGACCATCCGAGGGATTATCCCTATTAGGAGGCACGAGGTGCGGGAAAAATCACACTCGATGTGGTATTCGGCACGCCGGAAGATTACAGGTCCGAAGAGATAACATTCCAAGTGGCCCCGTTTAGTAGTGGATACCACGCCCTTTTAGGGCGGGACGCATTCACGAGCTTCCAAGCTATACCCCAATATGGGTACATGAAGCTCAAGAAGCCTGGGCCCAACGGAATCATCACTCTAGCCAGTGATCCAGACATAGCACTTTGTGCCGAAAATAAAACCGCCGCCCTGGCCCTTGAGGCATTATCCGAAGCCCTCGCGGCTGAAGAACTAACTACACTACGCTCCAAAGTGGATAGGGACGACGTTATACTCGATAAGCGGTCCAAGTCCACCTCTTTCAAACCGGCGGACGAAATCATCAAATTCCAAGTCCACCCAACGAACTCTACAAAAACAGCAGCCATCGGGGCACAGCTGAACCCCACAATCGACGCCGCATTGCGGGCATTCTTACGCGAGAATTGGGACATCTTCGCCTGGCACCCTTCAGATATGCCAGGGATCCCACGCAGGCTGGCCGAGCATAGCCTCAACATATTGAAGGGACACAAGCCGGTCAAGCAGACACTATGACGCTTTTCAGAGCCTAAACGACAAGCTATGGGAGACTAGCTAGCCAAGTTACTCGAAGCCGGATTCATCAGAGAAATAAAACACCCGGACTGGCTAGCAAACCTGGTGATGGTACCAAAAAGGATAAATCCTGGCGCCTATGTGTCGATTTCAAGGACCTCAATAAGGCTTGCCCCAAGGAACCCTTCCCTCTCCCCTGCATCGATCAAATCATCGACGCTACCGCAGGACATGACTCATTGTGCTTCCTTGACGCGTACTCCGGATACCATCAAATCAAGATGGCAGAGTCCAATCAAGCCGCAACGGCATTCATCACTCCATACGGCCCTTTCTGTTTCAACACCATGCCTTTCGGGCTCAAAAATGCCGGTGCAACCTACCAATGCCTGATTCAGACATGCCTGGAAAAACAAATCGGCAAAACAGTTGAGGCATACGTGGATGATGTGGTCATCAAGACTAGACACGTCGAATCTTTAATAGACGACCTGATGCTCACGTTCGACAACCTCCGAACATATGACATCAAGCTCAATCCGGAAAAATGCGTTTTCGGTGTTCCCGCCGGAAAGCTCCTGGGCTTCATCGTTTCCAATAGAGGAATTGAAGCAAACCCGGCTAAAATCCGAGATTTGTCATAGTTGGCTACCCCAACAGACCTCAAACAAATCCAGAAATTAACTGGATGTGTGGCTGCCTTAAGCCGCTTTATCTCCCGATTGGGAGAAAAGGCACTACCTCTTTATCACCTTCTTGATGCAATCAACACTTGAGTGGGCGACGCGCTATGGCCGGACCGAAGAAATAAAGGCCCTCTTGGCCAGCAACCCAATCCTGGCCGCACCGAACATTGGCGAACCCATGCTGTTATATATAGCTGCAACACACCAAGTTGTAAGCGCAGTGCTCGTCGTCGAATGAGAGGAGGACGGACATAAGTTCCTGCTTCAAAAGCCGGTATACTACATATCCACTATCCTCAGACCATGCAAGTCACGGTACCCATATTATCAAAAGATAGCATACGCGGTCTTCATGGCATCCCGGAAACTACGACAATACTTTCAAGAGTGTTAAATCATGGTGGCCTCCAAAGTACCACGCAACGATATAATAAATAGCCGCGATGCCACGGGCCGGATTGATAAGTGGGCCATCGAGCTCCTCCCATTCGACATTATATATAAACCACGGCGAGCCATTAAATCGCAAATACTGGTTGACTTCGTCGCTGAATGGGCAGAAGCCGAACTCCCTAAAGAGTATGGCGCATACTCCAATTGGATCATGCACTTTGACGGTTCTAAGATGTTGGCTGGTCTGGGAGCGGTCGTTGTCTTGACATCCCCCACCGGAGATACAGTCCAATATGTACTCCAAATACTATACACAGACTCCAACAATGCAGCCGAATACGAAGCTCTGTTGCATGGTCTTCGGATGGCGGTCTCCATGGGCATCCAACTCCTAGAAGTGAGCGGGGATTCGAACCTCGCAATATCTCAAATAAATGGAGACTTCAACGCCAAGGACCCGAAAATGGTGGCTTACCGTAATGTCGTCCTTAAAATGTCAGCTCGATTCGAGGGGCTTGAATTTCATCATGTGGTTCGAGAAAACAATCAAGCGGCAGATATCCTTGCCCGCATCAATGCTAAGCGCGACCCCGTCCCACCCAACATCTTCATGGAAAGGCCGTTTAAGCCATCCGTGGTGTGGCAAGGGGAGACCGGCAATACTAGTCCGGATCCAACCACAACCCCAGAGCCCGAACACAGTGACATAATCGGATGCTCCGCCATCGAAATAACACCCTCGGCCTATCTAATCATGGTTATCATCGCCCCGTGTACCGAACCCTTCTTAGTCTACCTAAATAGGCAAGAACTCCCCGAGGACCAAAATGAGGCACGTTGCATTGTGCGGCACTCTAAAGCCTACAAGGTCCACGAGGGAGAGCTTTATAAGAAAAGTGCTACCGGAGTACTTCAAAGATGTATCTCCGAAGAGGAAGGGCGATAGCTCTTGTCCGAAATCCATGCTGGACTCGGCGGCCACCACGCTGCAACTCGGGCCCTTGTAAGCAAGGCCTTCCGTACAGGTTTCTACTGGCTGGCAGCCCGAGCAGACGCACAGGACCTCGTCCAACATTGCATTGGTTGCCAGCTCTTCGCCAACCAAAGCCACATGCTGCCCACCGCTCTCCAAACAATCCCCATAACTTTGCCCTTTGCGGTCTGGGAGCTTAATATGGTTGGACCCCTTAAAGGTGGAACCCATAAGAAAAATACCTGTTGGTCATGGTGGATAAATTCACCAAATGGATAGAGGCCAAACCAGTTAAAACGGCCAAATCCAGACCGGTGATAGACTTCATATCAGGGGTCGTGCACCGTTACGGTGTCCCCCACAGCATCATCACCGATAATGGCTCCAACTTCATAGCCGACAAGGTGAAAACTTGGTGCAACAACATAGGCATTAAGCTTGATTACGCCTCCATCTATCACCCCCAAACAAACGGTCAAGACGAACAAGCAAATGGTCTTATTATGAGCGGCATCAAACCCAGACTAGTGTGATCTCTGAAGGAATCAGACACGCACTGGCTCGAGGAGCTCGACTTCGTACTATGGGGGCTGCGGACCACGCCAAATCGCACTACCGGATACACACCCTTCTTCATGGTGTACGGTGCAGAGGCGGTATTGCCCAGCGATATCATTCATCACTCACCTCGAGTGCACATGTACGAAGAGAGAGAAGACGAGCTTGATCGGCAGGACAGTTTAGATGCCCTGGAGGAGGAGCGCGATGTTGCAAAAGCCCGTTCCGCATTCTATCAGCAACAGGCTCGCAGGTATCAAAGCAGAGAAGTACAGGCCAAAACCTATAACATTGGCGAACTCGTTCTACGCCTACCAAAAAAGAAAAAGGACAAGCTCAAGCCCAAGTGGGAGGGTCCCTTCATCATTGATAAATTTCTCACCAGAGGAGCATACCGCCTGTGTGATGCATCAGATAATCAACTCGAGCTGAACCCATGGAACGCGGCCAGACTCCGAAGATTCTACGCCTAGCGCCGAACTTTGTGTTCGTCCCCTTCCCTCCGCCTTTTTTTAGTTATATCCTCTCTCTTTCTTTTTATGGCTCTAAAGCTTTCAGTGTGACTCGACTACACACTCTTGACGCGCTAAATCCTCAAGTATCTTGCGCCACTATACTGGGGCTTCTTATACAGAAGCTTAATATAATTATCTTCCGGGCATCATGCCCACTGCATATGTGTCGCTTTTCCATATGTACCTTTTCTTCACCATTATATGCATCGATATGACTTAAGTCTTGGCCAAGCTGGGTTGCCTGGCTCCTGTGTTTATGCCCTACGTTCCCGTTAGTTCGGCTAGGGCATAAGGGGAGCACCTCTGCGATTGTTGCTGCCGGGTACTCCGGACATGTACCTCAGACTGGGTGAAGCCGAAAGCTAGCGTTCTTAAGGGAATATTCGGTCGGTGAACTAAAGATGTTTTTTACCTATTACAATACAAACCCCAAGATGTTGCATATACTGCGTCTCTACTCGCAGTTCAGACACGCACATTAATGCATGCGTACCCAGGGAAAGGAACCCTTAACAGAACTATTCTCCCTGGAAGATGTTTCTTACTATCCATGTAATATAACATAGCTAGTTGGGTACTTATGCATGCTCAAGCAATTATGACCCCTACGCTGGTTTCCACGCGTGCACTCGTTTTCATAAGCGGCGGGTATTCGGAAACACTCCGGACTGTCGGGTCCGGAGGCTGAAGCGAAAAGGTCCGCCATGACAAATGATTTACAATCCGGCTAGGGACAAAATATGTCAATCGAAGTACACAGTCACTTAGACCCACATACTTCTTCTCCATGCCATCCAACAGGTTGTCTAGCCTACAATCCTATTGGGAATACTTTGCGGCTAATCCTACCTGATCATATACAAGACTAACGGGAATCTCTTTCCCATATGACCCTACAGGTCCGACCAGGGCCATGTGATTCGGATCGAGCTTGGTGTACCGTGTTTTTACCATGGCCCAAGCTTCTCTCGCACCTTGTCGACAGGCAGATATCTTCCATAATCGGAAGTGCTACCGCGCTCCCTTGAGCAGTTGTACAAGCTCCCCCATGCTTCCTGGCATAGAGGTGGATGGCCACAAGGCCTTGGCAATGCCCTGCATCACCTGCCGAACTTGCTCGTGTAGTTGCGAAAGCTCTTGTAGAAGATCGCCTGAGGATCTGGGCACCTGCTCTTCGGGACGAGCAGTCAGTATACCTACAGACATAACTCTGTTAGCATGTTTCTTCGCCGAACTATATAAAGGTTCGTTTGAGCACATACTAAAAATGTCGCGTTGAAGCCTCCTATTCTCCTTCACGGAGTCCGCAAGCTGGGCTCGAACATCTTTCAATTCCACGCCCAGCCGGGTATTGGCATCCTGGAGATCCTTTTTCTCTCGCCTAACCCGTGTAAGTACACGCTCGCCAGCCTCTAGTTGTCGTTGAGCTCGTTGTTCATCCTCTTGTAGGATATCTGGATTCACTCCGGGATTGCCTGCGGAATCAATTGTTAGATCTGCAAACATGCCGAATACCAAATGATACACATAATTACATTTTTATCGATCGAAAAAAAATATTACCAGATGAGGCCTTCTTAGAATCCTCCATTTCGGCAGCTGCGTCCCTTAGCTGGGCTTTACACTCCTCCAGCTCTTGAGACAAATGGGTATTCTTCTCTGTAAGAACCTATTCATACAATGATCCTTAAATCAGTTGTACCAACTGTTTCAAGTCTCAGGGGCTACTGATATACATAATTACCAGATTTTTCCTACCCGTATGTCTTTTAAATACTAGTCTGTGGCTCTAGCAAGCCATCTTGAGCAGCTCGGATTGACGCGTCTCCCGAGTTGAAGGCATTGAAAGCCTCTTCGGAAAATTTAGGGTCGCGGAGTGCGGCCCGCCGACGCCAATGATTCATGGCGCTCTCCACCTCGGAATTTGTAGCGGATATTCTATCTGCATCCTCTCTAGGAGGACCATCCGGTGTTGTCCCCACGTTAGCCTCCACCCTCGAGGCCGGTTCGAGTCTCGCGGTAGGCGCGTGATTTGCGGGATCCTGGATACGATCCGAAGAATACTCTTTCTGCCAAGACGCGGTGGACATTGCTATATTTTAAGATAACAATCACGGAGCATGTTTTAGACCATACCTCTTCGACGGCGGCTCGGCCATGCCTCTACTCGCTTTTATTTTTTGGAAGCCTACCCGGTCTGGGCACCTCTCATTGATGAGTCGCCGCGGGTTCGGCATGGCGCGCCGATGACCTTCCCTATAAAGCACAATACATGTGCGGTGGGTAAGGTGTAAATAGGGGATCCTTTTCAGAAGTTAGGTATCCTGTTTTACTTACATGTGATGCAGGGAGGAGGCTAGGATAGTCGGCAACGATGGCCACCAAGGTGCCATCACAGCTTGCCTGGTAAAACATCCTGTCGCCGAGCTCCACAAATATGTCCAGATCTTCTTCAAGTCTGGGGTCGAGGGCCCAGTTGTGGTCCTCTGGCTATGGAGGCGGGACGTGGACCTCCCTCATAGCTTTCCGCAGTTCCTGCTATGGACTAGCGAGGTAGTATTTGTGATGAAATACTGTGGGAATGAATAGAGTTGAGTAAAAGATAGCAACTCACCCAGCTAGGGGGGTTGTACATGGAAAATCCATCCCATGGCTTAATGCAGATGACTCCTCTTCTTCTCCTTTATATAAATCGAACAATATTTTCGCCAAAGCAGTGGCGGAGTCCGGACCTTTTTGACCGCAGCGGGTGGCATCGTCTTCTCCATTGAAGTGCCACATGGGATGTCCCCGATACTGGAGTGGCTGCACCCTCCACATTATGCATATTGACATAACCTCGATTATTGTCAATCCAGATTTGGCAAGCATTTTTATCCTGCCCATCAGTTGAAGGACCTCTCTGCTATCTTCCTCCTTGGGGCACCGGGGACGCCACCTACAACATTTCTTCAACGGCGCATTTGTGAACTCAGGAAGACCCATCCGAATAGATTCAGGAAGGGAGACGTCCTCTATATAAAACCACTCGGAAGGCCAATCTTCGGATGTCTTCTTCGGAGTGCCGGACAGGTATCCGGCGATGCGCCATATTTCGGCTCCTCCCACTTGGTATATTGATCCCTCCTGATTGCGAGGGGCGAGGCAGAACGGCCTCTTCCATAACTCAAAATGAGCTTCGCAACCCAGAAATAACTCACAAAGGGCGACATAACCTGCGATGTGCAGGATGGAGGCAGGGGTGAAGTTGTGCAGCTGGAGGCCATAATACTCCAGCAGCCCACAGAGGAATGGGTGGATTGGAAATCTGATGCCCCTTAGCAAGTAAGGGACAAGGCATACTCGCTCCCCCCTAGATGGGTTGGGAAAACTCTCCGCTTGCTCCCCGCCATCAAAAGTGGCTAATCCGGCTCGAATGGGGACAAGATATGCAGGTGGGAGAAACCCCTGGGTCTACAACTTCACCAATTGGCCGTGGGATACATTACACTTCTCCCAATCGCCTGGCTTAGCACTACGGGAGCGAGAGGAGGAGCTGTGGTGGCCGGCCATGATGGGATGGTTTTTTTGGGCGCGCTCTAATGAACCCTCGCTTGGGGAAGATGGTGTGATTTGGATCTGAGGATCCCCGTCTCTTTAATAGACGATGTATTTACATGGTCAGGGTGGCAAGTGTAAAAATGTTCCGGCTTCTCGCATTCGCTCGACACATGGAGACTGACATTATTAAGGTACAGAAGCCGATGAGTGCAACATTAAATGGGAAGCCGGACACTGCTCGTTACAACAGGTACTCTAGAGAATTCGGAGAAGAACCCGCCTTGCAATGCCGAAGACAATCTGTGCACCGGACTCATCGTCATTGAAGCCTGGTTCGGGGGCTACTGAGGGAGTCCCGGAATAGGGGGTCCTCGGACAGCCGGACTATATAGTTATGCCGGACTGTTGGACTATGAAGATACAAGATTGAAGACTTCGTCCCGTGTTCGGGTGGGACTCTCCTTTGCATGGAAGGCAAGCTTGGCAATTCGGATATGTAGATTCCCTTCTTTTTAACCGACTCTGTGTAACCCTAGCCCCCTCCGCTGTCTATATAAACCAGAGGGTTTAGTCTGTAGGACAACAACAATCATAATTATAGGCTAACTTCTAGGGTTTAGCCTCTACGATCTCGTGGTAGATCAACTCTTGTAATACTCATATCATCAAGATCAATCAAGCAGGAAGTAGGGTAGTACCTCCATAGAGAGGGCCCGAACCTGGGTAAACATCGTGTCCCCCGCCACCTGTTACCATTAGCCTTAGACGCACAGTACGGGACCCCCTACCCGAGATCCGCCGGTTTTGACACCAACAACGTGCCGTTGTTAATAGGCCGTATTTGATGACGCTATGAAAATGACCCGACGTACTAACGGGCCGACTGTAACAACGGGCTGAATTTGGCCCACAAGCACAAAATGACAGTAACGGGTAGTAAGTAACTGAATGTTGGAAATGAGCCCAAGAATAAATGGGCCCTGAGAAGGCCGAAAGATAACATGGGCTGGAAACGGCTCAATGGAATAATGGGCCATTAATGGGTATAAAGTGATACACTGTTCATTACGGGCCAGTTTCACCACGGGCCTTTAATGGGCCAAGAGTTACAGAGGGCCTCATATGGGCCGAAAGACGTCATGGGCCATACATGGGCTAGAAGTTAAAACGGGCTGGAATCATATTGGACGGCCCATATGATGCTACTGGGCCTAATTCGGATAGGTCATAACGGGCCCTAGGTTAGCGGGCTGTAAATGGGCTATATGCAAACAGGCTGTTAACAGGCTTTCAGTGGGCCGGCCCGCCACCTTTTGACCAAGTCAAACAGGCCGGCCTTTTCACAGGAATGGGCCTCTGTTGGGTCGGGCCACGTGTCGACATATCATAGGCGCCTTCGGTCCAATGATTGGATGACATCTGTCTCGACGGTGAGCCAACACGTGTTTCCTCCAGCCAATGATGATTTTACACGTGGAAAATCCCCATTGATCGGGGCTATTAACGGGTTATCGGATCCAAAACCGGACCCGATAGCTTAATGGCGTTTCCTTATGGTAGATGCCATGTGTCGGTCACCCTTGGCGAAAGCACTTCTATGACGCGTGATTTATCATCATGGAAGTGGACACTTCCGTGATGATAATTTTGATAATGTCATGGAACACTTCTACGACAGCACAGGTATGACTACCTTGATTCTATCATATAATCGTCATGGATGTACATGCATGATAGAAAATGTGACCTACTATGACAAACACGTATCATCACGGAAGTGTATTTCTTTTGTAGTGTCTCCACCTGGGAACGAGTAGATACTCTACGTCTTCAATCCTTTTTCGTCATTACTGACAAAAGGGGGAGAAGCATATGAGTTGATAGTCTTCAAGCGGGTCCATATGGGTGGTTGCTTAATTTTCGCTAAGTTCTTACAACTATCGTTCCGAAACTTTTTGACTTTTGAGTTGTAACACTTAAACTTGATGGTCGTCTGCTACTTTTGCTGCCACTTTGTGATGCGATGATAAATTCCGCATGAAGTCATTTTGCATACGTCCATTTTCCATTATGCATATCATTATCTTCACTATCCTTTTATATGCATGATGAATTGTCTTCACACTTTGAAGATGGCCTCCGCAAAGCAAAACCTGCCATGTGCATTTGCATTCAAAAGCAAACTATTTATATGCACATCTTCAGGGGGAGCCTTTGTTGGAAATATGCCCTAGAGGCAATAATAAAATGGTTATTATTATATTTCCTTGATCATGATAATTGTCTATTGTTCATGCTATAATTGTGTTATCCGGAAATCGTAATACATGTGTGATACATAGACCACAACATGTCCCTAGTGAGCCTCTAGTTGACTAGCTGATTGATCAATGGATGGTTACGGTTTCCTGACCATGGACATTAGATGTCATTGATAACGGGATCACATCATTGGGAGAATGATGTGATGGACAAGACCCAATCCTAAGCATAGCACAAGATCGTGTAGTTTGTTTGCTAGAGCTTTTCTAATGTCAAGTATCATTTCCTTAGACCATGAGATCGTGTAACTCCCGGATACCGAAGGGGTGCTTTGGGTGTACCAAACGTCACAACGTAACTGGGTGGCTATAAAGGTATACTACAGGTATCTCCAAAAGTGTCTGTTGGGTCGACACGGATCGAGACTGGGATTTGTCACTCCGTATGACGGAGAGGTGTCTCTGGGCCCACTCGGTAATGCATCATCATAATGAGCCCAATGTGACCAAGGTTTGGTCACGGGATCATGCATTATGGTACGAGTAAAGTGACTTGCTAGTAACGGGATTGAACGAGGTATTGGGATACCGACGATCGAATCTCGGGCAAGTAACATACCGATTGACAAAGGGAATTGTATAGGAGATTAATTGAATCCTCGACATCGTGGTTCATTCGATGAGATCATCATGGAACATGTGGGAGCCAACATGGGTATCCAGATCCCGCTATTGTTATTGACCGGAGAGCTGTCTCGGTCATGTCTGCGTGATTCCCGAACCCGTAGGGTCTACACACTTAAGGTTCGATGACGCTAGGGTTATTAGGAAGACTTGTATGTGATTACCGAATGTTGTTCAGAGTCCCGGATGAGATCCCGAACGTCACGAGGAGTTCCAGAATGGTCCGGAGGTGAAGGTTTATATATGGGAAGTTGTCATACGGTCACCGAAAAAGTTCGGGGGCATATCGGTATTGTACCGGGGCCACCGGAGGGGTTCCGGGGGTCCACCGGGAGGGGCCACCTCTCTCGGAGGGCCTCATGGGCCGTAGAGGAAAGGGAACCGGCCCTTGGAGGGCTGGGCACAGCCCCCCTCTTGGGCCAATGCGCCTAGGGTTGGGGGGAAACCCTAGAGGGGGCGTCCCCCTTGCTTGGGGGGGCAAGCCCCCTCCCCTTGGCCGTCCCCCCTAGATCTCATCTAGAGGGGGCCGGCCCCCTTCCCCCTTCCCCTATAAATAGAGGGGCGAGGGGAGGTCTCCAGACCACACCAAAGGCGCAGCCCCTCCCCTCCCCAACACCTCTCCTCCTCCGTTAAGAGCTTGGCGAAGCCCTGCCGGAGTACTGCCGCTCCACCACCACCACGCCGTCGTGCTGCTGTTGGAGATCTCTTCCTCAACCTCTCCCTCCTCCTTGCTGGATCAAGGCACGGGAGACGTCTCCGCTCCATACGTGTGTTGAATGCAGAGGTGCCGTCTGTTCGGCGCTAGGATCATCGGTGATTTGGATCACGATGAGTACCACTCCATCAACCCCGTTCTCTTGAACGCTTCCGCTCGCGATCTACAAGGATAGGTAGATGCACTCCTCTCCCTCTTGTTGCTAGATGACTCCATAGATTGATCTTGGTGATGCGTAGAAAATTTTAAATTTCTGCTACAATCCCCAATAGTGGCATCATGAGCTAGGTCTATGCGTAGTTTCTATGCACAAGTAGAACACAAGATTGTTGTGGGCGTCGATTTTGTCAATTTACTTGCCACTACTAGTCTTATCTTGTTTCGGCGGCATTGTGGGATGAAGCGGCCCGGACCGACCTTACACGTACACTTACGTGAGACAGGTTCCACCGACTGACATGCACTAGTTGCATAAGGTGGCTAGCAGGTGTCTGTCTCTCCCACTTTAGTCGGATCAGATTCGATGAAAAGGGTACTTATGAAGGGTAAATATAAATTGGCATATCACATTGTGGTTTTGGCATAGGTAAGAAACGTTCTTGCTAGAAACCTATAGCAGCCACGTAAAAACATGTAACAACAATTAGAGGACATCTAACTTGTTTTTGCAGCATATGCCATGTGATGTGATATGGCCAAAAAGGATGTGATGAATGATATATATGTGATGTATGAGATTGATCATGTTCTTGTAATAGGAATCACGACTTGCATGTCGGTGACTATGACAACCGGCAGGAGCCATAGGAGTTGTCTTTATTTTTGTATGACCTGCGTGTCATTAAATAATGCCATGTAATTACTTTACTTTATTGCTAAACCATTAGCCATAGTAGTTGAAGTAATCGTTGGCGTGACAAATTCATGAAGACACGATGATGGAGATTATGATGATGGAGATCATGGTGTCATGCCGGTGGTGATGATGATCATGGCGCCCCGAAGATGGAGATCAAAAGGAGCAAAATGATATTGGCCATATCATGTCACTATTTGATTGCATGTGATGTTTATCATGTTTTACATATTATTTGCTTAGAACGACGGTAGCATAAATAAGATGATCCCTCATAATAATTTCAAGAAAGTGTTCCCCCTAACTGTGCGCCGTTGCAAAAGTTCGTTGTCTCGAAGCACCACGTGATGATCGGGTGTGATAGATTCTAACGTTCACATACAGCGGGTGTAAGCCATATTTACACATGCAAAACACTTAGGTTGACTTGACGAGGCTAGCATGTACAGACATGGCCTCAGAACACAAGAGACCGAAAGGTCGAACATGAGTCGTATAGAAGATACGATCAACATGAAGATGTTCACCGATGATGACTAGTCCGTCTCACGTGATGATCGGACACGGCCTAGTTGACTCGGATCATGTATCACTTAGATGACTAGAGGGATGTCTATCTGAGTGGGAGTTCATTATATAATTTGATTAGATGAACTTAATTATCGTGAACTTAGTCTAAAATCTTTGCAATATGTCTTGTAGATCAAATGGCCCACGCTAATGTTGCCCTCAACTTCAACGCGTTCCTAGAGAAAACCAAGCTGAAAGACGATGGCAGCACTATACGGACTGGGTCCAGAACTTGAGGATCATCCTCATAGCTGCCAAGAAAGCATATGTCCTAGATACACCACTAGGTGAAGCACCCGTTTTCCCAGCAACTCAAGACGTTATGAATGCACGCGATCAAGCGTAGTGATGATTACTCCCTGGTTCGGTCGGCATGCTTTACAGCTTAGAACTGGGGCTCCAAAAGCATTTTGAGCAGCACGGAGCATATGAGATGTTCCAAGAGCTGAAAATGGTTTTCCAAGCTCATGCCCGGGTTGAGAGATATGAAGTCTCCGACAAGTTCTACAGTTGTAAGATGGAGGAGAATGGTTCTGTAAGTGAGCACATACTCAAAATGTCTGGGTTGCACAACCGCTTGTCTCAGCTGGGAGTTAATCTCCCGGATGATGCGGTCATTGACAGAATCCTCCAGTCGCTCACACCTAGTGAGGGAGTCCTGGACTAGGGGGTGTCCAGACAGCCGGACTATCATCGTCCGCCAGACTCCAAGACTACGAAGATACAAGATTGAAGACTTCGTCCCGTGTCCGGATGGGACTTTCCTTGGCGTGGAAGGCAAGCTTGGCAATACGGATATGTAGATCTCCTACCAATGTAACCGACTCTGTGTAACCATAGCCCTCTCCGGTGTCTATATGAACTGGAGGGCTTTAGTCCGTAGGACATAACCTCCATTACTACAATCATACCATAGGCTAGCTTCTAGGGTTTAGCCTCCTTGGTCTCGTGGTAGATCCACTCTTGTAATACACATCATCAATATTAATCAAGCAGGACGTAGGGTTTTACCTCCATCAAGAGGGCCCAAACCTGGGTAAAACATCGTGTCCCCTGTCTCTGTTACCATCCGCCTAGACGCACGATTGGGACCCCCTACCCGAGATCCGCCGGTTTGACACGACATTGGTGCTTTCATTGAGAGTTCCTCGTATCGTCACCGATAGGCTCGATGGCTTCTTCAATCAACAACGCCGTCCGGGTGAGACTTTTCTCCCGGACAGATCTTCAGATTCGGCGGCCGCGCTGCAAGGCCAACTCACTTGGCCATCTGGAGCATATCAGCTATGCCCCCGCCATCGAGTCGAGTTCGAAGCCTAAACTTCACGGCCGACGTCCGCGGGGACTTGATCTTCGACGGACTCGAGCCACAACCGAGTGTGCCGCGCCGTCGCGATGGGCATGATCTAGCTCTGCCGCCGGACAGTGCCTGGGTGGCTGCACACGAATCCGCTCCGGCCCTTAGTCCGGAGCCGATCGCGCCGATCGAGGACTGGTGGCTGGACACCGCCTCGGGGGCTGCAACTTCCACGGTAATGGGCGAACTCGACCTTGTCCCTATAAAGCTCGTGACTCCGAGTGCGGACTCCTGCCGGACTCCGAACCTCCTGCGCCCCTGCCAATCGAATCCGATTGGGCGCCGATCATGGAGTTCACCGCGGCGGACATCTTTCAGCACTCGCCCTTTGGCGACATCCTAAATTCTCTAAAGCATCTCTCGCTATCCGGAGAGCCCTGGCCGGATTATGGCCAGGATGGTTGGGATGCGGACGACGAAGAAATTCAAAGCCCACCCACCTCCCACTTTTTAGCCACTGTCGAAGATCTAACAGACATGCTAGACTACGACTCCGAAGACATCGACGGTATGGACGACGATGCCGGAGACGAACAGGAACCAGCGCCTATAGGGCACTGGAAGACCACCTCGTCATATGACATATACATGGTAGAAACCCCAAAAGATGGGGACGACGAAGAAGCAGCGGAGGCAGATTCCTTAAAGAAACATCCCAAGCACCAGCGTCAGCGGCGCCGCTCTAAATCCCGCCACAGCAAGAATGGAGATTCCGGCACAGGAGATAATAACACCTCAGACAGTGCCGAAGACAATCCCCTCCATCAAGATTCAGCGCAGGAGGATGCAGAAGAAAGCCCTCGCGAGAGAGCGGCAGACGAAGAGGTTGAGGATGATAATTACATGCCTCCCTCCGGAGATGAAGCAAGCCTCGGCGATGACGAATTCATCGTGCCCTAGGATCCCATCAAACAAGAGCGTTTTAAACGCAGGCTTATCGCCACGGCAAATAGCCTAAAGAAAAAGCAGCAGCAGCTTCAAGCTAATCAAGACCTGCTGGCCGACCGATGGACCGAGGTCCTCGCGGCCGAAGAGTACGAACTCGAACGTCCCTCCAAGAGCTACCCAAAACGCAAGTTGCTCCCCCGATTAGAGGAAGAAGCATACATACCTTCATCACCAGCGCTGTCTGGCCGATCGACCACCACGTGGTCGCGACCGAGAGGCATCGAGCCCTCCACCAAGACCGTACCACGCACCGCTCCAAAAGCGCGAAGCCAGAGGGAACGCGCGGACTTGCGAGATACATTGGAGGACAAAGCAAGGCAATCCAGATCCATCTACGGATCACGTGGGCGCCCACGACCCGACGAATACCGTCGCGCGGATACAACAACCCGGCGGGCGAACACAGCAGACAACGCTCACTCGAGCTACGTCGTGATATTGCTCAATATAGAGGCGCCGCACACCCGCTATGCTTCACTGATGAAGTAATGGATCATCAAATCCCTGAAGGGTTTAAACCCATAAACATTGAATCCTACGATGGCACAACAGACCCCGCGGTTTGGATTGAAGATTATCTCCTTCACATCCATATGGCCCGCGGCAACGATCTCCACGCCATCAAATACCTCCCACTCAAGCTTAAAGGACCAGCTCGGCATTGGCTTAACAGCTTGCCCGCAGAGTCAATTGGGTGTTGGGAAGACCTAGAAGCCGCATTCCTCGACAACTTCCAGGGCACATATGTGCGACCACCTGACGCCGATGACCTAAGCCACATAATTCAGCAGCCAAACGAATCGGCCAGACAGTTCTGGACACGGTTCTTGACAAAGAAAAACCAAATCATCGACTGTCCGGATGCAGAGGCCCTCGTAGCCTTCAAACATAACATCCGCGACGAGTGGCTAGCCCGGCACCTAGGACAGGAAAAGCCGAAATCCATGGCAGCCCTCACATCGTTAATGACCCGCTTCTGTGCGGGAGAGGATAGCTGGCTAGCTCGCAGCAATAACCTCAGTAAAAATTCTGGCAGTCCGGATACTAAGGACCACAATGGCAGGTCGCGTCGAAGTAAAAAACAAACGCCGTATTAACGGCGACGACAAGGAGGATACGGCAGTCAACGCCGGATTCCGAGGCTCTAAACCCGGTCGTGGAAGAAGCCATTCAAAAGAACCACTCCGGTCCGTCCAATTTGGACCGAATCCTCGACCGCTTATGCGGATACATGGCACCCGAAAAGCCAGCTAACCACACCAGCAGAGATTGGGTATTCAAGCAGGCAGCAAGTTAATTGCGAAAACAATGACAAGGGATGCATAGCGATGACGAGGAAGAGACCCGCCGCCCGAGCGATGCACAGACGAAGGGTTTCCCCCACAAGTGCGGACGGTGAACATGATATCATAACCCATATACCCAAGAGGGAGAGCGTGCACTAAGGGGCGTATATGCGATGGAGCGATCGCCCTAAGTTCAATCCATGGTCCTCTTGCCCGATCACTTTCGATCGAAGAGACCATCGACCAGCATCCCCATGGCGGATTCGCGCATTGGTTTTAGACCCAATCGTCGATGGATTTCACCTCACGAGTCCCGATGGGCGGCGGCAGAGCTGAAACCTGCTTTATCGGGATACGGTCGCAAGATGGGCATAGACCCTCAAGGATTAAACCTACAAAGACGACCTTTAAAGGCGTCATACCAGTGTTGAAGCCAATTATGCAGGCTCACCCTGCTGAAGTGGTCTTGGATCCCGGACAATTTCCAGCGAGTTAATCTTGACATAGTCCCGTTCATAGCGGCTATCACGCTCTGCTCGGACGAACGCGTTTACAAAGTTCAATGCGGTGCCGCATTACGCATACCTCAAGCTCAAGATGCGAGGCCCTCGTGGAATCATCACGGTCAGCGGAAATACGGGCGCTCCTCCAAGCGGAGGAACATCTGGCTCTCTCGCGGCGGTCTGAAACAGCCTTCTAAGGCAATTTTGAGTCCGGCGTTAAGCGGCGGACACGCCAAACGCGCCGGAGCAACATCAACCAAGACCACAGCACGTCCGAGCACGCGCCTTGTCTGGCCCCAACCCCAGCCCTCGCATGATTGCAAGACCAACTCTCCGCGTACATCACTACGCTCTGGAGATACCATGGGCCTATGGGGAGGGGCACGACCACAACAGACCCAGAGTGCGGCTCGACCACACCAGGGGCTTACAAGTGTGTCACCTTTTTTTCTCTATTTTCCTTCTTTGTATACACAGGACTCCGTTCACCAGAGGCTCTGTCCGGCGGCGAACCCGCCGAACTCACGATGCAACAACCAGGGAGGGAAGAAGGTTGCGACGAACACTCAGGTGGTCTCCATTACGAGCATTAAATTCGATTATATACACCAGTTCGCAGCCCACTCCTGGAGGGGGACATGTTTATTTAGTCCAATCCCTTGCTTACCGCACTATTTGTATCCTTCCGCACTCATAGCAGAATACCTTGAATAAATAATGCAGCATTTTTTCCCGGTTATTGCATTACTTTATACATATGTTCATTAATGACATCTTGCACCCGTATATTTTGGTACGGCCGAATACACCAGGGGCTTATGTTCCCCGCATTATGGTGTGATAAGTCCTAACACTTTCACAAGTCGGCACCGAACTTATAGCATTATATGAATCGGCTCCGAATCATGTCTTGGGTTAATAGTTGGGTTTGCCTGGCTCCCACGTTTTGGTGCCTTACGTTCCGTTCTATCGGCTAAGGTGGCACTGGGAGAACCACTGCGATTGCGCCCCGGTTGGGCTGGGCGAGCGCCTCAGTGGAGAAAGCTAAAACTGACAGGCATGATAAGGCGAGAGACTGGTCGCTGTTTGAGAGGTCTTTTGGGTCCCTAAAGAGTCATGCCGCTTGACGAAATGCGGATAATGTCCGACGAAGGCGTGGATAGCGCCCAATTCGGTCTTCGAATACTAGGGGCTTCGCCAAAATTAAAATTATAGAATTCTATGGCTAAGTGAGAGTGTTCAAGCATTATAAGTCCGTTTGCCTTGTTACGTTGTGTTGGCGCCTCCTAGATGGACCCAAAATGGGAACAATAGTGCTCAAGTTTATCCCTAACACCCCAAAGACTTGCGGCTCGGGGTGAAGCCAACGACTTGCCATCTCTCGATTTTATAAGCGGCCGCCTGAAGGTAATATTTTAAATTAAACAAGCGTTGTAAGCGCATCTCGAACAAAGTTTTCAGCGCCGCGGGATAATACATAGCGAGTCTACTCAATAATTACATCTCTAGGGCACTCATCCGCAATATTGCGGGCACCCTTGAGATAGTCTTATAGTACATTTGGGCGTCACGATACTCCTTGCCCGTTGGCGGTGGGTCGATAAAAGCCTCTCCGCATCCAGCCTGCCCGGTGCACCTTTTGCGGCAAGGGCCCGACGAGCACCTTCAATACAGGCGAGTGCTTGATGACCTCCACCGAGGGCACGCATCCACCACCGCCACACGAGGCGAAGTAGCTCCCGGGCATGGCCTATCCGAGGCCACAGCCGGACTACGAGGCCCTTCATGGCCTCCTCAGCCGCCTTGTGGAGCTCGACCAGCTGCTTCAGCTGGTCGCTAGGGGGCACCAGATGGCCGGCCTCAGCATACTGAGACCAGAAGACCTTCTCCGTTGAGTTCCCCTCCTGGCCACGGTAGAATGCGGCGGCATCGGATAAACTGCTTGGCAAATCTGCAAACGCCCCTGGAGAGCTCCGAATTCGGGTAAGTGTCAGGTAGTTTACATTAACATGCTTGCTTTGCATGAAAAATGCCTTACCCGCGCTATCTTCTTCACATCTTCAACCTCCTGAAGGGCCTTACGGGCCTCGGCCTTGGCAGACTTGGCACTTTCGACAGCTGAGGCGAGCTCGGACTCTCGAGTCTTTGAGTCACGCTCCAAACTCTCATGCTTCTCCATGAGAGCCTGGAGCTCTATCCGCACTTCCGCCACCCGCGCCTCCTGCTTCTCTCGCTCTGCCCGTTCCGCATCCGCATTATGTTCGGCCATGGACACACCAGTATATACCTCGATCCGATCGCCAGTGTCGCCATTATTCGTCGTTGTTGCCATGTCATTTGCTTGCGTGTTGCACTTTGCCATGTCATCATATGCATTTCATATCATGTCATCATGTGCATTTCATTTTGCATACGTGTTCGTCTCATGCATCAGAGCATTTTCCCCGTTGTCCGTTTTGCAATCCGGCACTCCTATGTCCCCCGGCGTCCCCCTCTTCTCTCTTTTAGTGTGTGGGTATTAAACTTTCTCGGAATGGCCCGAGGTTTGCCAAGCAGCCTTGGTATAGCACCAGTAGACCGCCTGTCAAGTTTCGTGCCATTTGGAGGTCGTTTGATACTCCAACGGTTAACCGGGTAACCGTAAAGGCCTCTTTTATTTGCAGCCCAACACCCCTTCCAAAGTGGCCCAAAACCCATCTAACTCTCATCCATGCTCTCGGTCGTTCGATCACGTTCGTGTGGGCGAAAACCGCACCTCATTTGGACTCTCCTAGCTCCCTCTACCTACAAATATAGCCCCTCCCCCGAAATTCGCGGATGATCCCCCCGAAACCCTAGATTTTCCCCTCCGCGCGTGCCGGACATGTCCGGACCGGACCGGACACGTCCAACCGCCCCCTCAGCCTACCAGCGCGACCGTGGCACGTCCGCCGCCCCCGCGCCGCGCCGGCCCGCTTGCCGTGTCGCGGCCCAGCGAATCCCCTCCTCGCCGTCGCGCCCGGTAGCCGCCGCCGGCCAGCGTGCCCGCCGCCTCGCCCGCCGCCGCCCGCCGCCGCAGCCGGCATCCGCCGCCCGCCGCCGCCGAGCCTCTGCCGCTGGCCTCCGCGCCACCGCCGCCAACCCGCCACATGAGCGCGCCCGCCCGGCCGCCGCCCGGTGGTCGCGCCGCTGGCGCCCGCCCGCGCCGGCCACCGGGCGCATCGCCGCCGCCGCCTCCACGTGCCGCCCGCCGGCGCTCGCGCCTGCCGCCCGGCCGAAACTCCTCGCCGCGTCGTCCCCTTCGCCGGATCTGGCGGCGCTTTCGCGGATCCATGCCCGCCGTCCCTCGACCTCCGGTGATCCCCAGGCGCCCAATGAGCGGAGCTGCCGCCCCGCTCGCCGGAGTTCGTCTCCGGCAGGATCGGGACCAGATCCACCGGTCCGGCGAACCAAACACCCGCGCCCCGTCCCGGTTCCCTCCATCCCGCACGATCCCGTCCAACTTCCCGGAGGTGAAAATGACTAAGTCCCCGAAATCCCTCACATAATCATGTCATATTCATTGCATCACATCTCTGCATCCGTCGGTCCGTTTCGTGCGTATAATATGTCAAATTGTTCGTCTCGACGAGTACATCATTTCATTACATTGCATCATTTTCATTTGAGCTCATCTTGGTGCCCGAAATGCTGTTGGAAGAGTGCATGTTGATGTTAATCTGCTGAAACTGTTATAACTTGCTCATTTATCATTTTCGCCATGATTGATGTGTGCATCCTTTGAGGTTGATGTCTACATGTATGTTGATCTATGCCATGCCATCTTTCCAGAGGTGTTAACCATGTATTTTTGTGAGTTGTGTGCTAAGTGTATCAAGCTTGCTAAGTAGGGTAGTTGATGTTGCTGTTTTTCCTGACAGATTCTGTTATATTTTGTTGCTATGTTAACATGCTTCTACTAATCATTCTATGCATAATCTGGAGATGCTCTATAAACATGTTTTGATCTAAATGTCATGATCTATCCATTCATGCCCTTGTTTGCAATTATAGCCTGCTGGAACATGTTCATATCTTGCTCTAAAGTTGCTTGAAAATGTTGCTGTCAACCTGTTAACATTAAGTTCACTTGTTCCCATGTGTTTTCCTAGTGATCCATGCACCCTATGAACTTGCTCTTGCCATGCTTAGCTTCACAAACATGCCTTCTTACTGTTGGTTGCCTTGCCATGCCATTTATTGCTCTGTGGTGAGTGATTCAAGCTCACCAACATGCCTACTTATTGTTGTTCCTGCCATGTATGAATCTGTAATATAACTTGCCATGTTTACATGGGTGCCATCATATTTTCTGATCCTTTTTGGCTCATGGTCAGTAAGGGACATTTTATCTATGCAATTAGTATATTCATGCCATGCCTTTGTTTGCCATGATAAGTTCCAGTAACATGTTGTTTGATAGCTCTAAACATTGCAACCTGATGTTATTTCTGCTAAAGTCTGAAATTGTTATTATTTGCAATCTTACCATGTCCTTTTGAGCATGTTCTAGTTGTTTATGGAGATAGCTCAGTGTTCATGTTTTGTTATGCTTTACCTGTACTTCATGCCCATGCCTTTTGTTATTATGTTGGGGTGCTGTAGCATGTTGTTTTGATGCTTGTAAGATGCCTAGTTGCTGTTTTGGACAGCTTGTTGCTATGACTTGTATAGTGTGTGTGTTGCACCGTTGCTCCGTTTTGAGTGTGCTCTATATGAAACTTGCTTGATTTTGTGTATAGATTCATTTTATCATGTTGCATCCATGTTTTGAGGTGTTTGCTTGATGTTTGGGTGCATTTTGCATCAATGCCATGTTTAACTTGTTTTGCTCATATCTTCTAGGCCGTAGCTCCAAATCTAATGAACTTTATATGTAACTTGACTAGAATTTCGTGTAGATCCTCTTGGTGCTCTTTAACTTGCTGTTTAACAACTTGAACATAAGGTTTATTCAGTTCTGGACCAATTTCAAAATTTGCATATGAGGACTTACCGGATTTGTTATATGTTGTTCCCGGCCTCATTTAAACTTGCCTTGATGTGTTGTTCTTGTTTGCATCTTCTCTTGCCATGAGTAGCTTCATGTAGATTTGTCATGCATCATGCTTGTTGTGCATCATGTCTAGTTCATGTGTGGTGTGTTTACCTATGTTGTGTGCTTCTTCTCGATAGTTCCCGTTTCGTTCGATCGTGAGGATTCGTTCGTCTACGTGTGGTTCGTCTTCGTGGCTTCATCTTCTTCATGGACTCGTTCTTCTTCCTTGCGGGATTTCAGGCAAGATGACCGCTACCCTGGATCTCACTACTATCATTGCTATGCTAGTTGCTTCGTTCTATCGCTATGCTGCGCAACCTATTACCTGTTTATCAAGCCATCCCATATTCCATGAACCTCTAACCTTTGACACCTTTCCTATGCAAACCGTTGTTTGGCTATGTTACCGCTTTGCTCAGCCCCTCTTATAGCGTTGCTAGTTGCAGGTGAAGTTGAAGATTTCTCCATGGTGGACAGGATTTTGGTTGGGATATCACAATATCTCTTATATTATTAATGCATCTATATATTTGGTAAAGGGTGGAAGGCTTGGCCTTATGCCTGGTGTTTTGTTCCACTCTTGCCGCCCTAGTTTCCGTCATACCGATGTTATGTTCCCGGATTTTGCGTTCCTTACGCGGTCAGGTGATTTATGGGACCCTCCTAACAGTTCGCTTTGAATAAAACTTGTCCAGCAAGGCCCAACATTGGTTTTACCATTTGCCTCACCACCACCTATATTTCCCTTGGGAGTAATTAACCCAAGGGTCATCTTTATTCAGCCCCCCCGGGCCAATGCTTGTCTAAGTGTTGGTCCAAACTAGAGCGCTTTGCAGCGCCACCTCAAGGAAACTTGAGGTCTGGTTTTAGTTGTACGGACTGCTCATCCGGTCGTGGCACGAGGCGAGATATGCGGCTACTATCGGGATGTCGGCGCGCGCGGGGCTTTGCTGGTCTTGTTTTACCATTGTCGAAATGTCTTGTAAACCGGGATTCCGAGGCGATCGGGTCTTCCCGGGAGAAGGTCTATTCCTTCGTTGATTGCGAGAGCTTGTCATGGGCTAAGTTGGGACACCCTGCAGGGTATAAACTTTCGAGAGCCGTGCCCACGGTTATGTGGCAGATGGGAATTTGTTAATGTCGGTTGTAGATAACTTGACACGGATCCGAATTAAAACGCATCAACGGCGTGTGTAGCCGTGATGGTCTCTTCTCGTCGGAGTCCGGGAAGTGAACACGGTTTCTGTGTTATGTTTGACGTAAGTAGGTGTTCAGGATCACCTCTTGATCATTACTAGTTGACGACCGTTCCGCTTGTTCTCTTCTCGCTCTCATTTGCGTTGGTTAGCCACCATATATGCTTAGTCGCTGCTGCAACCTCACCACTTTACCCCCTTCCTTTCCCATTAGGCTTTGCTAGTCTTGATACCCATGGTAATGGGATTGCTGAGTCCTCGTGGCTCACAGATTACTACAACAACAGTTGCAGGTACAGGTTTTGTGATGATCATGACGCGAGAGCGATGCTTGCTTGTTTTGGAGTTTCTTCTTCTGCTTCTTCGTTCAGGGTATAGGATCCAGGTCGGCAGCCTGGGCTAGCAGGGTGGATATTGTTTGAGTTTCTGTTTATGTATCATCTGTAGTCGGATGTTGATCTCTTGTGTACGGTATTGTTGTATTCATGTGGCATTGTATGCCTTTTGTATGTATCCCCATCTATTATGTAATGTTGATGTAATGATATCCACCTTGTAAAAGCGTTCCAATATGCGGGTCTATCCTTGGTGGGACCTTCGAGTTCCTTTTGGATAGGGTCGCATATTGGGCGTGACAAGTTGGTATCAGAGCCTGGACCGACCCTAGGAGCCCCCTTGATTGATCGTGTAGTTTGGCCGTTGTTGAGTCTAGAAGAAATTTTTTTCGGTGTTTAGTTATATCGGAGAGTAGGAATTCTTTTTACTCCTCTGCCCCTTCGTCGCTCTGGTCAGAAATCATGACGTAGGTGTTTTGAACTACTCCTCTTCCCTTTCAAATTTTTTCTTTAGGATCTCGTAGTTGGTTTTCCGATCGTTGGTTCTCAGCTCTTTTGATCCGGTGCATTCCTCGTCGAGCTGAATCGAACCTCTCTCTCTTTGGGAGATCAATCCTCAGCTCTTTTCGATCGATGTTGTTTCTTATCCGAAGTTGTCCTTGTTTTTCCCACCCGCCCTCCCTTCTTCTTCTCGGAATCGGAGTCAGTAATCGAGTATCCTTCCTACTCGTGCCAAGTCTTTGCTTTCTTTCCTCAATTATTTCAACTGGTGTTTTCTCTTCAAGTTATTCATTGTTTTCCCCTTCCAAGTTACCCTTGTTTTCCCGCCCTCCCACCCTTTTCTTCCCGGAACCTGAGTCTCTTTCGAGCATCAATTTTCATTCGTATTGAGTCTCTTCAGTCTTCCATCAATTATTTCAACCGGCGAGTTCTCGTCTCGTTTGTCATTCTTCATCTCTTTTTCTTTTCTGGTGGATTTCAACTCACTTTTTTTCGGGTTGATCATATTCTTTCTCTCGGCTCAAGTATTTCCCTTTGCTCGTTCGCCTCTCGCCATTTTATCCTTCCGGAGTATGATGCACCGGAACAATTCAAATATTTCAATCATCCCGATGCATCATCTATCTTTTCATCATCCCTTCCCAACGGTGTTATCTTTTCAGTGGGCCCTAACCCACAGGTCTTTTCCCAGGATCTTACCTGACTCTTCTAATTTCCCCGGAGTTATTCTCAATTCTTTTCAAGTGTGACGTAAGAATGAATTTCATCAGTCACATGCCTTTTCCAAGATCGATTTCAAATCTTTTCATTGTTGGCTCAACCTCTTCGCTTTTCATTCTCCCGGAGTATCTCAGTAATTTTAGTGGTGTTTCTCGTCGTCATTTGAAGACCGAAGAAGAGTTTTCCTCTAAATCTTGCCCGTTCTCCCGGAGATTCGCGGTGCTAGCTCGATGTTATCCTATCAAATTGTTTCAAGTCATGCAAATTCTTTTCATCCATCCGGAGCATTTCAGGAGTTGTTTTTCCATTTCTTTTCACCGAAGGCCATCATCCCAGTTATCATTCGCTATTTATCCCGGCGCTTCGATCAAATGTTCTTTAATCAGCTCGACTTCTTCCTGTTCTTTTGCATCTAAATCCCCTCTAGCTTATTTGTTCTTCTAATTCTCCCCAGTAATTCATTCTCTTTCGTCAGTCATTTTCGAATTCTTATGGTGGTTCTTTCAGATTCTTTTCCTTGTTTATCATATTAATCCATTCATTCTTTTCAATCCTACCGGTGGTTCATGAAGACCTTCTCAAGTTTGCGATATGTCAGTTCTCAATCCTTTTCAAGAAGAATAAGTAGTATGCTAAATCCATTGCTTGTCACCAATTCAATTTGATGAAGGATAAGCATACAATAAATCTTATTCTTATTTCATCCAAGCGATTAATCCCTTTCTTCAGAGTTTGTTCTTGATGAATAAATTCTATTTCCAAGTGTTTCATCTTTTCTTTTCCGGAGTTCAATTTTTCCTCGGCCATCTCGTCGGTACATCCATCGGAATCATCGCAAGGCTCATCTTATTCTTTTCCTTCATTCTATCCCATCATCCTTTTGTCATCGGAGTTCTTCATGGTGGTTCTTCATGATTTAATTCATTCTGCAAGAGTTCATTAAGTATCATTCCATCCTCTCTAGCTCGTGTTCTATCCTTTACTTGTTCAGCCGAAGTGCTGCCTGAATCCTTTCAGTCTTATCCGTTTCTTTTCTCATTCTAACCACTCCGGTTAGAACGAGTCGTTTCTTAGTCTATCTGATTCCGTGAGCTTTTGATTCTCGCCATTCTCCTCGTTCCTCTCTTCTCCTCGAGCGCTCTTGATTCTTCGTTTCTTCTCTTGAGTTCTTGTTTCACCTCATTCCCTTTTCCCTTCCGTCTCGGTCCTAAGATCTCGGGACGAGATCTCTTGTTAGTGGAGGAGTGTTTTAACGCCCTGGATCCGATGCGCCAGGTGTTTGCCAGTTATTCGTCGTTGTTGCCATGTCATTTGCTTGCGTGTTGCACTTTGCCATGTCATCATATGCATTTCATATCATGTCATCATGTGCATTTCATTTTGCACACGTGTTCGTCTCATGCATCCGAGCATTTTCCCCGTTGTCCATTTTGCAATCCTGCACTCCTATGTCCCCCGGCGTCCCCCTCTTCTCTCTTTTCGTGTGTGGGTATTAAACTTTCTCGGAATGGCCTGAGGTTTGCCAAGCGGCCTTGGTATAGCACCGGTAGACCGCCTGTCAAGTTTCGTGCCATTTGGAGGTCGTTTGATACTCCAACAGTTAACCGGGTAACCGTAAAGGCCTCTTTTGTTTGCAGCCCAACACCCCTTCCAAAGTGGCCCAAAACCCATCTAACTCTCCTCCATGCTCTTGGTCGTTCGATCACGATCGTGTGGGCTAAAGCCGCACCTCATTTGGACTCTCCTAGCTCCCTCTACCTATAAATATAGCCCCTCCCCCGAAATTCGCGGATGATCCCCCCGAAACACCAGATTTTCCCCTCCGCGCGCGCCGGACATGTCCGGACCGGACCGGACACGTCCAGTCGCCCCCTCGGCCTACCAGGCGCGACACGTGGCACGTCCGCCGCCCCGCGCCGCCCGCCGCTGGCCCGTCGCCCGGCCCGCGAGTCCCACCTCCTCGCCGCCCGCGCCGCGCCTGCCGCCGCTGGCGTGCCCGCCCGCCTCCTCGCGCCCGGCATTCGCCGCCCGCCGCCGCCGAGCCTCGCCGCTGGCCTCCGCGCCCGCCGCTAACCCGCCGCTGCAGGCGCGCGCCCGCGCCCGCCGCCCGGTGGTCGCGCCGCTGGCGCGCCCGCGCCAGCCACGGGCTTGCTCGCCCGCCGTCGCCTCCACCGTGCCGCCCGAACCGGCGCTCGCGCCTGCCGCCGCCAAGCTCCTCGCCCGCGTCGTCCCCGCCCGGATCCGCAGGCGCTTCGCCGGATCCGCGCCCCGCCGTCCCTCGACCTCCGGTGATCCCCGGCGCCCCCCAGCTCGCCGGAGCTGCCGCCCCGCTCGCCGGAGTTCGTCTCCGGCAGGATCGGGACCAGATCCACCGGTCCGGCGAACCAAACACCCGCGCCCCGTCCTGGTTCCCTCCATCCCGCACGATCCCGTCCAACTTCCCAGAGGTGAAAATGACTAAGTCCCCGAAATCCCTGACATAATCATGCCATATTCATTGCATCACGTCTCTGCATCCGTAGGTCCGTTTCGTGCGTATAATATGTCAAATTATTCGTCTCGACGAGTACATCATTTCATGACATTGCATCATTTTCATTTGAGCTCATCTTGGTGCCCGAAATGCTATTGGAAGAGTGCATGTTGATGTTAATCTGCTGAAACTGTTATAACTTGCTCATTTATCATTTTCGCCATGATTGATGTGTGCATCCTTTGAGGTTGATGTCTACATGTATGTTGATCTATGCCATGCCATCTTTCCAGAGGTGTTAACCATGTATTTTTGTGAGTTGTGTGCTGAGTGTATCAAGCTTGCTAAGTAGGGTAGTTGATGTTGCTGTTTTTCCTGACAGATTCTGTTATATTTTGTTGCTATGTTAACATGCTTCTACTAATCATTCTATGCATAATCTGGAGATGCTCTATAAACATGTTTTGATCTACATGTCATGCTCTATCCATTCTTGCCCTTGTTTGCAATTATAGCCTGCTGGAACATGTTCATATCTTGCTCTAAAGTTGCTTGAAAATGTTGTTGTCAACCTGTTAACATTAAGTTCACTTGTTCCCATGTGTTTTCCTAGTGATCCATGCACCCTATGAACTTGCTCTTGCCATGCTTAGCTTCGCAAACATGCCTTCTTACTGTTGGTTGCCTTGCCATGCCATTTATTGCTCTG
Source organism: Aegilops speltoides (assembly GCA_021437245.1). Classification (NCBI taxonomy): domain Eukaryota; kingdom Viridiplantae; phylum Streptophyta; class Magnoliopsida; order Poales; family Poaceae; genus Aegilops; species Aegilops speltoides. The sequence goes on from CM038142.1 coordinate 237,759,019, forward strand.
TGGTGAGTGATTCAAGCTCACCAACATGCCTACTTATTGTTGTTCCTGCCATGTATGAATCTGTAATATAACTTGCCATGTTTACATGGGTGCCATCATATTTTCTGGATCCTTTTGGCTCATGGTCAATAAGGGACTTTTTATCTATGCAATTAGTATATTCATGCCATGCCTTTGTTTGCCATGATAAGTTCCAGTAACATGTTGTTTGATAGCTCTAAACATTGCAACCTGATGTTATTTCTGCTAAAGTCTGAAATTGTTATTATTTGCAATCTTACCATGTCCTTTTGAGCATGTTCTAGTTGTTTCTGGAGATAGCTCAGTGTTCATGTTTTGTTATGCGTTACCTGTACTTCATGCCCATGCCTTTTGTTATTATGTTGGGATGCTGTAGCATGTTGTTTTGATGCTTGTAAGATGCCTAGTTGCTGTTTTGGACAGCTTGTTGCTATGACTTGTATAGTGTGTGTGTTGCACCGTTGCTCCGTTTTGAGTGTGCTCTATATGAAACTTGCTTGATTTTGTGTATAGATTCATTTTATCATGTTGCATCCATGTTTTGAGGTGTTTGCTTGATGTTTGGGTGCATTTTGCATCAATGCCATGTTTAACTTGCTTTGCTCATATCTTCTAGGCCGTAGCTCCAAATCTAATGAACTTTATATGTAACTTGACTAGAATTTCGTGTAGATCCTCTTGGTGCTCTTTAACTTGCTGTTTAACAACTTGAACATAAGGTTTATTCAGTTCTGGACCAATTTCGAAATTTGCATATGAGGACTTAACGGATTTGTTATATGTTGTTCCCGGCCTCATTTAAACTTGCCTTGATGTGTTGTTCTTGTTTGCATCTTCTCTTGCCATGAGTACCTTCATGTAGATTTGTCATGCATCATGCTTGTTGTGCATCATGTCTTGTTCATGTGTGGTGTGTTTACCTATGTTGTGTGCTTCTTCTCGATAGTTCCCGTTTCGTTGCGATCGTGAGGATTCGTTAAATCTCACGTGTGGTTCGTCTTCGTGGCTTCATCTTCTTCATGGACTCGTTCTTCTTCCTTGCGGGATTTCAGGCAAGATGACCGCTACCCTGGATCTCACTACTATCATTGCTATGCTAGTTGCTTCGTTCTATCGCTATGCTGCGCAACCTATTACCTGTTTATCAAGCCATCCCATATTTCCATGAACCTCTAACCTTTGACACCTTTCCTATGCAAACCGTTGTTTGGCTATGTTACCGCTTTGCTCAGCCCCTCTTATAGCATTGCTAGTTGCAGGTGAAGTTGAAAATTTCTCCATGGTGGACAGGATTTTGGTTGGGATATCACAATATCTCTTATATTATTAATGCATCTATATATTTGGTAAAGGGTGGAAGGCTTGGCCTTATGCCTGGTGTTTTGTTCCACTCTTGCCGCCCTAGTTTCCGTCATACCGATGTTATGTTCCCGGATTTTGCGTTCCTTACGGTCGGGTGATTTATGGGACCCTCTGACGGTTCGCTTTGAATAAAACTTGTCCAAAAGGCCCAACATTGGTTTTACCATTTGCCTCACCACCACCTATATTTCCCTTGGGAGTAATTAACCCAAGGGTCATCTTTATTCAGCCCCCGGCCAATGCTTGTCTAAGTGTTGGTCCAAACTAGAGCGCTTTCTGAGCCACCTCAAGGAAACTTGAGGTCTGGTTTTAGTTATGCGGACTGCTCATCCGGTCGTGGCACGAGACGAGATATGTGCGGCTACTATCGGGATGTCGGCACGCCGGGGGGCTTTGCTGGTCTTGTTTTACCATTGTCGAAATGTCTTGTAAACCGGGATTCGAGACTGATCGGGTCTTCCGGGAGAAGGTCTATTCCTTCGTTGATTGCGAGAGCTTGTCATGGGCTAAGTTGGGACACCCTGCGGTATAAACTTTCGAGAGCCGTGCCCGCGGTTATGTGGCGATGGGAATTTGTTAATGTCGGTTGTAGATAACTTGACACCAGATCCGAATTAAAACGCATCAACGCGTGTGTAGCCGTGATGGTCTCTTCTCGGAGTCCGGAAGTGAACACGGTTTCGTGTTATGTTTGGCGTAAGTAGGTGTTCGGATCACCTCTTGATCATTACTAGTTGACGACCGTTCCGCTTGTTCTCTTCTCGCTCTCATTTGCGTTGGTTAGCCACCATATATGCTTAGTCGCTGCTGCAACCTCACCACTTTACCCCTTCCTTTCCCATTAAGCTTTGATAGTCTTGATACCCATGGTAATGGGATTCTTTGAGTCCTCGTGGCTCACTGATTACTACAACAACGATTGCGGTACAGGTTTTGCGATGATCATGGCGCGAGAGCGATGCTTGCTTGTTTTGGAGTTTCTTCTTACGCTTCTTCGTTCGAGGATAGGATCCAGGTCGGCAGCTGGGCTAGCAGGGTGGATATTGTTTGAGTTTCTGTTTATGTATCATCTGTAGTCGGATGTTGATCTCTTGTGTACGGTATTGTTGTATTCATGTGGCATCATATGCCTTTTGTATGTATCCCCATCTATTATGTAATGTTGATGTAATGATATCCACCTTGTAAAAGCGTTCCAATATGCGGGTCTATCCTTGGTGGGACCTTCGAGTTCCTTTTGGATAGGGTCGCATATTGGGCGTGACAACAGCCTCCTTCAGAGTTGTCACCTCGTTAGTGACCCCTGCAGTACCTACGTTATCCTTGTCATTTTTATTGCAACCTAAATCCTTTTCTGTAAGGTAAATCTTTAAAGTGGTGTTACTCACCTTCTTTGTCCTTGAGCTGCTTCTTGGCACGGCCGAGCTCTTGCTCGGATCGCTCGAGATCCTACTTCAATGCACCGACCTCCGCAGTCAGTGCGGCAGAGGTCAGCAGCGCAGCCTGCAAACCCATATTGACATATTTTTTAGCAACCTGCGTATATCTTTTTAGATCCTCGATCCGGCTTTTTTCAGCGCCGGGCCGAGCATCGAAACTCTTGTCTATGTGGTATTACATTACATAATTTTAACTTCTTACCTCAAAGCCCGTTAGAAGGCTGCAGCGAGCTTGGTCAGCCCGCTCTTGGCGAGTGAACCTTCGAATCACCGCACTCATGATAGTGCGGTGTTCTTCCTCGATGGAAGCGCCTTTGAGCGCCTCCATCAAGTTATCCGGCGCCTCCGGTTGGACGGGGGCCGTCGGTGTCACGGTCTTGCCCTTCTTGCAAAGGGGCCGCCCGCCGGACTCTGGAACCACTGCAGGTTCCGGCGTAGAGTCCGGCGCAAAGTCCGGGAGGCTGCCTTGCGGCGCCTTCGGAGCCTCCTCCTAATGGGTCCCTTCCCAGGATCCCACCTCGGCGTCCTCAGCGGCGCGAGGGGTGGAGGCAATCGGAATGGATTCCACATCCGGCGAGCCAACGACCCGCTTCGGCAAGCGGGGAGATCATCGTCGGCGGACTGCGGCGGTATCTGCGGCATTAGAAGGACACTGTGTGACCAAAAGAAATTGCAGATCATTCAAGGATCCGGATACTTACGATCTACTTTGAGGCACAGGCCTTGAGGCCACTCTTCATCGCCAACATTGGTGTTGGCGGAGCTGTCCGGGAATAGTCCTTCCCTCTTGGACCCTTGGCCTCCCCTGTTGGGAGGCCTTCCTCTTCTCTCTCCCTCCTGCAGGGAGAGTCTTCTTCCTCCTCATCTTGGGGAGGAATCCGCCTCAGTCGTCGGACACCAGCAAACGGGAACTCTTTGAGTGCCGTGGCCACCTTCTTGGCCTTCTTCTCGGCACCACATGCGGTGCGGAATCAACAACCCCTCTAGGCAGGCGTCCACTGGGTCTTCTGGCATGGGAGCCGGGCAGACAAGCTGCTCGGCCTTCTTCATCCATTCCTGTCAAAGGAGAAGGGAGATTAAAACCCGCTTAGGGTCAAACTATTAACAACAATTGTCCCGTAAAGGGGTAGAATCACTTACCTCGTCAGCTGGACGCTGCGAGTGGAATCCGCGATCTTCCATCGCGGATGCGGGGGCTTCGGCGCCCTTAAACATCACCCTCCGGGTGCCTTCGTACGTTGTGTCGAAGAGCCTGCTCAGCGCCTGATGTTGTTCCGGATCGAACTCCCACAGATTGAATGCCCGTTCTTGGCATGGGAGAATCCGGTGGACGAGCATGACTTGGACCACGTTAACCAGCCTGAGCTTCTTATTCACCAGCTTCTGCATACAGGCTTGGAGTCCCTTCAGCTCCTTCGAATTACCCCACAGTAAGCCCTTCTCTTTCCAGGAGGTGAGCTGCGTAGGGATGCCAGATCTGAACTCGGGGGCCGCCGCCCACGTAGGGTCGCGTGGCTCGGTGATATAGAACCACCCCGACTGCCACCCCTTGGCGGATTCCACGAAGGCCCCTTGAACCAAGGGCGTTGGGCATCTTGCCCAACATGGCGCCTCCGCCTCCACTTGAGTGCCCTTCACTACCTTCGGCTTGACATTGAAGGTCTTGAGCCTGGCGAAGTGGGGCTGGATGCATAGGAAAGCCTCGCACCACGACGATAAACGCCGAGATGTTGAGGATGAAGTTCGGCGCCAGATCATAGAAATCCAGGCCGTAGTAGAACATGAGCCCCCGGACAAAGGGTTGAAGTGGAAAGCCCAGTCCGCGGAGGAAGTGGGGGAGGAAAACGACCCTCTCATGGGGCCTGGGGGTGGGGATGAGCTGCCCCTCATCGGGCAGCCGATGCGCGACGTCGCCGGAAAGGTATCCTGGGCTGCGCAGCTTTATGATGTGCTCCTCCTTAACGGTGGAGGCCAACCATTTACCTCCCGCTCCGGACATGGTCAGAGAAGGTCGAGGCGAGATGCGCGAACTTGGGCACTAGAGCTCGAGTGCGCGGAGATGGATAAGCAAAGGAGGAAGAAGGCGTAGGTGAAAAGGTGAATCCTTATCCCTTATATATAGGCGGACGAAGACTATCGTCCCCACTAGCCAGTAAAACTTCGCTTATCTCGAGCGCCACCATCAATGGCGCGGTTGGGTTACCCACGTCCGTATTGATGAGAATCCCGGAATAAGGGGAACACGATCTCTGCTTCAACAAGACTTGCCAAGGAAACCGCTTCGCTAAACGCGCTGAGGTGGTATAATAAAAAACAATTCAAGTAAAGGCTTTGTAGTGGTGTGATGTCATGCCGCAAAATACGTCAGCATATTGAACTTGTGCATATATTATTCTCTCTACAGTGGAACGTGGAATTTATTTTGCAGAGCCGGACACTATCCTGGTGTTCACAATCTTCTCTGGATTATTCAAAGGAGGAACCCGCCTTGCAATGCCGAACATTATCTTGCGCGGACTCATCGTCATTGAAGCCGGTTAGGGGCTACCGAGGAGTCTGGACTAGGGGTGTCCGGACAGCGGACTATCATCGTCCGTCGGACTCCAAGACTACGAAGATACAAGATTGAAGACTCCGTCCCGTGTCCGGATGGGACTTTCCTTGGCGTGGAAGGCAAGCTTGGCAATACGGATATGTAGATCTCCAACCATTGTAACCGACTCTGTGTAACCCTAGCCCTCTCCGGTGTCTATGTAAACCGGAGGGCTTTAGTCCGTAGGACATAACCTCCATTACTACGAACATACCATAGGCTAGCTTCTAGGGTTTAGCCTCCTTGATCTCGTGGTAGATCCACTCTTGTAATACACATCATCAATATTAATTAAGCAGGACGTAGGGTTTTACCTCCATCAAGAGGGCCCGAACCTGGGTAAAACATCGTGTCCCCTGTCTCCTGTTACCATCCTCCTAGACGCACAGTTCGGGACCCCCTACCCGAGATCCGCCGGTTTTGACATCGACTCCTAGCTACAAGAGCTTTGTGACGAACTACAATATGCAGGGGATGGTGAAAACCATTCCTGAGGTATTTTCAGTGCTGAAATCAGCCGAGGTGGAGATCAAAAAGGAACATCAAGTGTTCATGGTCAATAAAACCACTAGTTTCAAGAAAGGAAAGGGTAAGAAGAACTTCAAGAAGGATGGCAAGGGAGTTGCCGTGCCCGGTAAGCCAGTTGTCGAGAAGAAGCCAAAGCATGGACCCAAACCTGAGACTGAGTGCTTTTATTGCAAGGGAAGCGGACACTAGAAGCGGAACTGCCCCAAGTACTTAGCGGACAAGAAGGCCGGCAACACCAAAGGTATATGTGATATACATGTAATTGATGTGTACCTCACCAGTACTCGTAGTAGCTCCTGGGTATTTGATACCGGTGCGGTTGCTCATATTTGTAACTCAAAACAGGAGCTGCGGAATAAGCAGAGACTGGCGGAGGACGAGGTGACGATGCGCGTCGGGAATGGTTCCAAGGTCGATGTGATCGCCGTCGGCACGCTACCCCTACATTTACCTACGGGGTTAGTTTTAAACCTCAATAATTGTTATTTAGTGCCAGCTTTGAGCATGAACATTGTATTTGGATCTCGTTTAATACGAGATGGCTACTCATTTAAATCCAAGAATAATGGTTGTTCCATTTATATGAGAGATATGTTTTATGGTCATGCCCCGTTGGTCACTGGTTTATTCTTAATGAATCTCGAACGTGATGTTACACATATTCATAGTGTGAATACCAAAAGATGTAAGGTTGATAACGATAGTCCCACATACTTGTGGCACCGCCGTCTTGGTTACATTGGTGTCAAACGCATGAAGAAGCTCCATGCTAATGGACTTTTGGAGTCTCCTGATTACGAATCATTTAACACATGCGAACCATGCCTCATGGGCAAAATGACCAAGACTCCGTTCTCCGGAACAATGGAGCGAGCAACCAACTTATTGAAAATCATACATACTGATGTGTGCGGTCCAATGAGCGTTGAGGTTCGCGGAGGCTATCGTTATGTTCTCACTCTCACTGATGACTTAAGTAGATATGGGTATGTCTACTTGATGAAACACAAGTCTGAGACCTTTGAAAAGTTCAAGGAATTTCAGAATGAGGTAGAGAATCAACGTGACCGTAAAATAAAGTTCTTATGATCAGATCGTGGGGGATAATATTTAAGTCACGAATTTGGTACGCACTTAAGGAAATGTGGAATTGATTCACAACTCACGCCGCCTGGAACACCTCAAAGTAATGGTGTGCTGAACGTCGTAATCGCACTCTATTGGATATGGTGCGATCGATGATGTCACTCACCGATTTACCACTATCATTTTGGGGATACGCTCTAGAGACAGCTACATTCACTTTAAATAGGGCACCGTCTAAATCCGTTGAGACGACACCATATGAATTATGGTTTGGGAAGAAACCTAAGCTGTCGTTTCTAAAAGTTTGGGGATGCGATGCTTATGTTAAGAAACTTCAACCTGAAAAGCTCGAACCCAAGTCGGAAAAATGCGTCTTCATAGGATACCCTAAGGAAACCATTGGGTATACCTTTTACCTCAGATCCGAAGGCAAGATCTTTGTTGCCAAGAATAAGTCCTTTCTGGAGAAAGAGTTTCTCTCGAAAGAAATAAGTGGGAGGAAAGTAGAACTCGATGAAGTACTGCCTCTTGAACCGGAAAGTAGCGTAGCTCAGGAAGATGTTTCTGTGGTGCCTGCACCGACTAGAGAGGAAGTTAATGATGATGATCAAGGTACTTCGGATCAAGTTGCTCTTGAACTTGAAGGTCCACAAGGACACGTTCCACACCAGAATGGTATGGCAACCCTGTCCTGGAAATCATGTTGTTAGACAACGGTGAACCTTCGAACTATGAAGAAGCGATGGCGGGCCCAGATTCCAACAAATGGCTTGAAGCCATGCAATCCGAGCAGGATCCATGTATGAAAACAAAGTATGGACTTTGAAAGACTTGCCCGATGATCGGCGAGCGATAGAAAATAAATGGATCTTTAAGAAGAAGACGGACGCGGATGGTAATGTTACCATCTATAAAGCTCGACTTGTTGCTAAGGGTTATCGACAAGTTCAAGGGGTTGACTATGATGAGACCTTCTCACCCGTAGAGAAGCTGAAGTCCATCCGAATTATGTTAGCAATTGCCGCATTCTACGATTATGAGATATGGCAAATGGACGTCAAAACGGAATTCCTTAACGGCTTCCTTAAGGAAGAATTGTATATGATGCAGCCAGATGGTTTTGTTGATCCTAAGAATGCTAACAAGGTATGCAAGCTCCAGCGCTCCATCTATGGGCTGGTGCAAGCATCTCGGAGTTGGAACATTCGCTTTGATGAAATGATCAAAGCGTTTGGGTTTATGCAGACTTATGGAGAAGCATGCGTTTACAAGAAAGTGAGTGGGAGCTCTGTAGCATTTCTCATATTATATGTGGATGGCATACTTTTGATGGGAAATGATATAGAACTTTTGGACAGCATTAAGGCCTACTTGAATAAGTGTTTTTCAATGAAGGACCTTGGAGAAGCTGCTTACATATTAGGCATCAAGATCTATAGAGATAGATCGAGGCGCCTCATAGGTCTTTCACAAAGCACATACCTTGATAAGATATTGAAGAAGTTCAATATGGATCAGTCAAGAAGGGTTCTTGCCGGTGTTGCAAGGTGTGAAATTGAGCTCGGCTCAATGCCCGACCTGACGAAGATAGAGAAAAGATGAGTGTCATCCCTATGCCTCGCCATAGGGTCTATTATGTATGCCATCTTCGTGTACGGACCTGATGTAAACCTTGCCGTAAGTTTGGTGGGAAGGTACTAAAGTAATCCGGCATGGAACATTTGGATAGCGGTCAAGAATATCTGAAGTACCAAAAGGACTAAGGATATGTTTCTCGTTTATGGAGGTGACGAAGAGCTCGTCGTAAAGGGTTACGTCGATGCTAGCTTCGACACAGATCTGGATGACTCTAAGTCACAAACCGGATACGTGTATATTTTGAATGATGGGGCAGTGAGCTGGTGCAATTGCAAGCAAAGCGTTGTGGCGGGATCTACATGTGAAGCGGTAGCCTCGGAGGCAGCACATGAAGCAATCTGGATGAAGAAAGTTCATTACCGACCTAGGAGTTATTCCCAATGCGTCGGGGCCGATGACTCTCTTCTGTGACAACACTGGAGCCATTGCCCTTGCCAAGGAGCACAGGTTTCACAAGAAGACCAGGCACATCAAGCGTCGCTTCAACTCCATTCGTGAAAATGTTCAAGATGGAGACATAGATATTTGCAAAGTGCATACGGATCTGAATGTCGCAGATCCGTTGACTAAACCTCTTCCGTGAGCAAAACATGATCAACACCAGAACTCTATGGGTGTTCGATTCATCACAATGTAACTAGATTATTGACTCTAGTGCAAGTGGGAGAGTGTTGGAAATATGCCCTAGAGGCAATAATAAAATGGTTATTATTATATTTCCTTGTTCATGATAATTTTCTATTGTTCATGCTATAATTGTGTTATCCGGAAATCGTAATACATGTGTGAATACATAGACCACAACATGTCCCTAGTGAGCCTCTAGTTGACTAGCTCGTTAATCAATGGATGGTTACGGTTTCCTGGCCATGGACATTAGATGTCATTGATAACGGGATAACATCATTGGGAGAATGATGTGATGGACAAGACCCAATCCTAAGCATAGCACAAGATCGTGTAGTTTGTTTGCTAGAGCTTTTCTAATGTCAAGTATCATTTCCTTAGACCATGAGATCGTGTAACTCCCGGATACCGTAGGAGTGCTTTGGGTGTACCAAACGTCACAACGAATCGGGTGGCTATAAAGGTATACTACGGTATCTCCGAAAGTGTCATTGGGTTGACACGGATCGAGGCTGGATTTGTCACTCCGTATGACGGAGAGGTGTCTCTGGGCCCACTCGGTAATGCATCATCATAATGAGCTCAATGTGACCAAGTGGTTGGTCACGGATCATGCATTCTGATCTGAGTAAAGTGACTTGCCGATACGAGATTGAGCGAGGTATTGGGATACCGATGATCGAATCTCGGGCAAATAACGTGCCGATTGACAAAGGGAATTGTATCTTTGGATTACTTGAATCCTCGACATCGTGGTTCATTCGATGAGATCATCATGGAACATGTAGAGCCAACATGGGTATCCAGATCCGCTCTTGGTTATTGACCGAGAGCTGTCTCGGTCATGTCTGCGTGATTCCCGAACTCGTAGGGTCTACACACTTAAGGTTCGATGGCGCTAGGGTTATTAGGAAGACTTGTATGTGATTACGAATGTTGTTGAGTCCGGATGAGATCACGGACGTCACGAGGAGTTCGGAATGGTCGGTGAAGATTTATATATGGGAAGTTGTCATACGGTCCTTTGGAAAAGTTAAGGGCATATCGGTATTGTACAGGGGCCACCGGAGGGGTTCGAGGGTCCACCGGAGGGCCACCTCCCTCGGAGGGCCTCATGGGCCGTGAGGAAGGGAACCAGCCCTTGGAGGGCTGGGCGCATCCCCTGGTCCCATGCGCCTAGGGTTGGGAAACCCTAGAGGCGCCCCCTGCTTGGGGGCAAGCCCCTCCCTTAGTCACCCCTCTAGATCTCATCTAGAGGGAGTCGGCCGCCTTCCCCCTTCCCTATAAATAGAGGGGCGAGGGGAGGGCTGCTGACCACACCAAATGCACAGCCCCTCCCCTCCCCAACACCCATCCTCCTCCGTTAAGAGCTTGGGGAAGCCCTACCGGAGTACTGCCGCTCCACCACCACCACGCTGTCGTGTTGCTGTTGGAGCTCTCTTCCTCAACCTCTCCCTCCTCCTTGCTAGATCAAGGCGCGGGAGACGTCTCCGCTCCGTACGTCTGTTGAACGCGGAGGTGTCGTCCGTTCGGCGCTAGGATCATCGGTGATTTGGATCACGACGAGTACGACTCCATCAACCCCGTTCTCTTGAACGCTTCCGCTCGCGATCTACAAGGGTATGTAGATGCACTCCTCTCCCTCTCGTTGCTAGATGACTCCATAGATTGATCTTGGTGATGCGTAGAAAATTTTAAATTTCTGCTACGATCCCCAGTAGCCTTGTCATAAGTTTGAAGACAATACTCACAATACTGAACTTTCACATACTATTATCCCCATCGAAAACTTCAACCAGTTTGTCATTAATCGCCAAAAAGGTGGATATTGTAAGTGCATCTAGTGCCACCCCCTAGTTGGTTTTGGAGTATTGACGACAAACGTGGTTGAGGGACTAATGTGATTGTGAGAATTGCAGGATAACACAGGTAGTGTCCCTCATTGATTCGGTTTACCTACCAGAGATGACCCCTAAAAATATGTGAAGACATTGAACACAATGGTGGTTCGTGAACACATTCATGACAAAGACTATGACATGTGAAGCTATTCACTTGAAGACTATGGAGTGCGGAGACATAGTTGTTTCATAGTTTCCTTTTCTTCTTTATTGAGTCATAGGAACCACCATACTATTAAGTGCGTTCCAAGTGAACAAAGTCAGACTGACTGATGTGATGCTCAACCAAATCCTATGTCTTCGAGCAAAGATAATGAGAGCAAATCTTATCCAGAGCTGGATGAGTCAGCTTTGCTTGTAGCCCAAGCCAAGCTGTCGCGTGTGCTTGAAATCTGACTATTGGGCACGTGTCAGTTCCTTAGTGACCCAGGGTCATTGCGGACATATCAGGTCGGGTTGCCTCCTGGATATAAATAGCCCACCCCCTACACCATAAATTCGTGGCTGCTCAGAGTTAGTGCACGGCTTTTGTCGTTTGAGAGCAACCTACCTCCGAAGCATTTGAGAGAGAAATCCTTGTGAGGACAAGAGTGTTAGGCATCACTGAAGTCTTTCTGCCCGAGTAATCTGAAGACTTGTTACACTTGAGGACTGTGAATCCTCAAGCCGGTTAGGCATCGCATTCTGAGCATCCAAGAGTCGTTGTGTATTGCCGATGAACGAAGTCTGTGAAGGTTTGGAAGTCTACCTCTAAGACTTACCAGAGTGATTGGGCGAGGACTGGGTGTCCTTAGCTCAAGGGGAATAAGGTGAAGACACGGTCTTCTGAGTTAAATCTCAGCCTCCCTAACGAGACGTACAATTGTCACAGCAACTGAAACTGGTCTACTAAATCCTTGTCTCCGTCAAGCTACTGGTTCTATCATCTACTCTCCTTACTTTATACTTGACTTCATGAAGTGATTGCTTGCCTGTCTCATCTGTTTGACTTCACTTTATGAAGACTAATATTTGTTTAGCTTTGTACTATCTACCTTTCTGATCCTGTCTACATAGTTGCAGGTAGTCTTCGTGCTTTCATTGTATTGTATGTTTGAGTAATGTTTGCCTAGTGTAGCTTTCATTTCACTGCTTACTATATAGGCTCAGTTCACCTATTTGTCTTCAAAGCCACCCTGCTTTTAAGACTTTCACAAAAATCGCCTATTCACCCCCCCCCCCCTCTAGTCGATAACTAGCACTTTTAATAGTTCATCATGAAGTTCTAGTAGCTTCGTGATAGTGACTAGAGAACTCTGTCAATCACTATCTTATCTGGAAGATTAACTCCCACTTGATTCAAGAGATTGTAGTGCCCAGACATTCTGAGCACATGCTCACTAGGTGAGCTATTCTCCTCCATCTTGTAGGCAAAGTACTTGCCAGAGGTCTCATACCTCTCGACACGGGCATGAATCTGAAATACCAATTTCAGCTCTTGAAACATCTCATATGCTATGTGGTGTTCAAAACATCTTTGAAGCCCCGATTCTAAGTCGTAAAGCATGGCGCACTAAACTATCATGTAGTCATCATATCGAGCTTGCCAAACATTCGTAATGTCTGCATCTGCTCCTACAATAGGTCTATCACCTAGTGGTGCATCAAGGACATAATTCTTCTGTGCAGCAATGAGGATAATCCTCAGATCATGGACCCAGTCCGCATCATTGCTACTATCATCTTTCAACTTAGTTTTCTCTAGGAACATATCAAAAAACATAGGGGAGCTACAACGCGAGCTATTGTTCTACAACATAATTTGCAAATACTATCAGGACTAAGTTCATGATAGATTAAGTTCAATTAATCAAATTACTTAAGAACTCCCACTTAGATAGACATCTCTCAAGTCATCTAAGTGATATGAGATCCAAATCAACTAAACCATGTTCGATCATCACATGAGATGGAGTAGTCATGAATGGTGAACATCTCTATGTTGATCATATCTACTATATGATTCACGTTCGACCTTTCAGTCTCCAGTGTTCTGAGGCCATGTTTGTACACGCTAGGCTCGTCAAGTTTAACCCAAGTATTCCGCATGTGCAAAATTGTCTTGCACCCGTTGTATGTGAACGTAGAGCCTACCACACCCGATCATCACGCGGTGTCTCAACACGAAGAACTTTCGTAATGGTGCATACTCAGGGACAACATTTATACCTTGAAATTTTAGTTAAGGGATCATCTTATAATGCTACCGCCGTACTAAGCAAAATAAGATGCATAAAAGATAAACATCACATGCAATTAAAATATGTGACATGACATGGTCATCATCATCTTGTGCTTTTGATCTCCATCTCCAAAGAATCGTCATGATCTCCATCTTCACCGGCTCGACACCTTGATCTCCATCATAGCGTCATGGTCGTCTCGCCAACTATTGCTTCTACAACTATTGCTACCGCTTAGTGATAAAGTAAAGCAATTACATGGGGTTTGCATTTCATACAATAAAGCGACAACCATAAGGCTCCTGCCAGTTGCCGATAACTTTTACAAAACATGATCATCTCATACAACAACGTATATCACATCATTTCTTGACCATATCACATCACAACATGCCCTGCAAAAACAAGTTAGACGTCCTCTACTTTGTTGTTGCAAGTTTTACGTGGCTGCTACGGGCTTCTAGCCAGAACCCTTCTTACCTACGGCACAAAACCACAATGGTGATTTATCAAGTTTGTTGTTTTAACCTTCAACAAGGACCGGCCGCAGTCAAATTCGATTCAACTAAAGTAGGAGAAAGAGACACCCTCCAGCCACCTTTATGGAAAACTAGTTGCATGTCTGTTGGTGGAACCGGTCTCATGAACGTGGTCATGTAAGGTTTTCCGGGCCGCTTCATCCAATAATACCACCGAATCAAAATAAGACATTGGTGGTAAGCAGTACGATCACCACCCACAACTCTTTGTGTTCTACTCGTGCATATCATCTACGCATAGACCTGACTCTGATACCACTGTTGGGAAACGCGGCATGCAATTTCAAAAAATTTACTACGCTCACACAAGATCTACATAGGAGATGCATAGCAACGAGAGGGGGCGAGTGTGTCTACATACCCTCGTAGACCAAAAGCGGAAGCGTTTGACAATGCGGTTGATGTAGTCAAACTTCTCCTTGTTCCGACCGATCAAGCACCGAACATACGACACATCCGAGTTCTGCACACGTTCAGATCGATGACGTCCCTCGAACTCTTGATCCAGCAAAGTGTCAAGGAAGTAGATGAGTTCCGTCAACACAATGGCTTGGTGACCGTGATGGTGAAGTGATCCATGCAGGGCTTCGCCTAAGCACTACGAAGATATAACCGGAGGCGTAAACTGTGGAGGGAGGCGCCGCACATGGCTAAGATAATGTCTGGGCTATGTGTCACGCCCCCCATGTATATATAGGTAGTAGGGAGGGAGAAGCAGCCCTAGGGGCGCCCCAAGTAGGAGGGATCCTACTTGGGCGCCTGCCCTAGGCCGGCACCCCCCTTTCCTTCTTTTGGTGATGAGGGGAAGGAAGGAGGAGGTGGTGCCCCCTTTTCCTTTATCCCACCAAGGGGGAAAGCAGGAGGAGGTGGCGCCCCCTCCTTTCCTTCCTCTAGGGCCTGCGGCCAGGGAAAGGGGCGCACCAGCCCCTTGTGGGCTGGTCTGTCCCTCCTCGGCACATTAAGCCCATATCTTTGCCGGGTTGCTGAAACTCCTTTCCGGTGACCCGATATGTACATGGTACCCTCCGGAACACTTCCGGTGTAATACTATCGTCCTATATATCAATCTTTACTTCTCGACCATTTCGAGACTCCTCGTCATGTACGTGAAATCATCCGAGACTCCAAACAACATTCGGTCACCAAATCACATAACTCATATAATACAATATCATCATCGAACGTTAAGTGTGCGGACCCTACGGGTTCGAGGACTATGTAGACATGACCAAGACAACTCTCCGGCTAATAATCAATAGCGAAACCTGGATGCTCATATTCGCTCCCACGTATTCTACGAAGATCTTTATCTGTCGAACCGTTATGACAACATACTTATTCCCTTTGTCCATCGGTATGTTACTTGCCCGAGATTTGATTGTTGGTATCTTCATACCTAGTTCAATCTTGTTACCGGCAAGTATCTTTACTCGTTCCGTAATACATCATCTTGCAACTAACTCATTAGTCACTTTGCTTGCAAGGCTTCTTATGATGTGTATTACCGAGAGAGCCCACAGATACCTCTCCGATGCTCGGAGTGACAAATCCTAATCTCGATATGCCAACCTAACAAACACCTTTGGAGATACCTGTAGAGCATATTTATAATCGCCCAATTACATTGTGACGTTTGATAACACACAAGGCATTCCTCCGGTATCCGGGAGTTGCATAGTCGAAGGAATATGTATTTGACATGAAGAAAGCAATAGCAATAAAACTGAACGATCATAATGCTAATCTAATGAATGGGTCTTGTCCATCACATCATTCTCCTAATGATGTGGTCCCGTTTATCAAATGACAACACATGTCTATGGTTAGGAAACTTAACCATCTTTGATCAACGAGCTAGTCTAGTAGAGGCTTACTAAGGACAGAGTATTTTGTCTTCCACACATGTATCAAGTTTCCGGTTAATACAATTCTAGCATGAATAATAAACATTTATCATGAAATAAGGAATAAAATAACAACTTTATTATTGCCTCTAGGGCATATTTCCTTCACTAGGAACTGTTGGGGAACGCAGTAATTTCAAAAAAATTCCTACGATCACGCAAGATCTATCTAGGTGATGCATAGCAACGAGAGGGGAGAGTGTGTCCACGTACCCTCGTAGACCAAAAGCGGAAGCGTTATGTAACGCGGTTGATGTAGTCGAACGTCTTCACGATCCAAGCGATCAAGTACCTAACGCATGGCACCTCCGCGATCTGCACACGTTCAGCTCGGTGACGTCCCTCGAACTCTAGATCCAGCTGAGGCCGAGGGAGAGTTCCGTCAGCACGATGGCATGGTGGCGGTGATGATGAAGTTACCACGTAGGGCTTCGCCTAAGCACTACGACGATATGACCAAGGTGGAAAAGTTTGGAGGGGTGCACCGCACAAGGCTAAAATATCAACTTGTGTGTCTATGGGGTGCCCCCTGGACACGTATATAAAGGAGGGGAGGGAAGAGGTGGCCGGCCCAAGGGGGGGCAGGTGCGGGAATCCTACTAGGACTCCCAGTCCAAGTAGGATTCCCCTCCTCTTTCCTCTTCCTAGTAGGAGAAGGATGGAAGGAGGAAGAGGGGAGAAGGAAGGAGGGGGGCGCCGCCCCTTCCTAGTCCAATTCGGACCAGCCCATGGGGGCGCATGGCCACCCCTTGAGGCCCTTCTCTCCTTTCCCGTATGGCACATTAAGGCCCATTACTTCCCCCAGTGAATTCATGTAACTCTCCGGTACTCCAAAAATACCCGAATCACTAGGAACCATTCCGATGTCCGAACATAGGCTTCCAATATATCGATCTTTACATCTCGACCATTTCGAGACTCCTTGTCATGTCCATGATCTCATCCGGGACTCCGAACAAACTTCATTCATCAAATCACATAACTCATAATACAAATTGTCATCGAATGTTAAGTGTGTGGACCCTACGGGTTCGAGAACTATGTAGACATGACTGAGACACATCACCGGTCAATAACCAATAGTAGAACCTGGATGCTCATATTGGCTCCTACATATTCTACAAAAATCTTTATCGGTCAAACCGCATAACACATATGATGTTCCCTTTGTCATCGGTATGTTACTTGCCCGAGATTCGATCGTCGGTATCATCATACCTAGTTGTGATGCCCCGAGACCGATGCTCCAGTTGCCTTCCCTTTATTTTAGTTGTTGTCGTGTGTTTATTATGTTTGTTGCCATGTGCATGTTGAGTGCTTGTCATATTTTGCTTCTTGCATCATGCTCTTTATTAATTATATTTTGCCATCCTTGTTGTTGCCATGATCATCTTGCTTTGTCATATGCTTCATGATGTGCTATTGCATTTTGTCATTGTTGTTGCATTTGCATCATGATCATCTTTGTAGGGTGCATATTTATCGTGTGCATATTTGTTGTGTGCTTGTTATCTTTGTGAACTCCTTATCCTCATATTATTTGTTGTTTCATCTTGCCCTTTCCATCTAGACCATCGTCAAGTGCAACACCCCATCTCTAGCTTCGTCCTTTCAATTCTCACCCATTTATTCAAGTGGCATTATTTCTGTTCCATATAATGTTCATACTTTTCCTATAAATTCTCAACCATGCCTTCAATCTCTCTGCCGAATTTTAGCTCCTTTGAACTTGTTTTGGTTGGGTTCAAAAATGGCTCAAGTTTGAATTTAATTCAAACTCGGATTACTTTTCTATCTCTAAAAATTGCCAAACCAATTTATTCAAATTGTGCATATTCCCAAGACTCCAGGGATATTTTATTTTCTGAAATATTCCTCCTCTAGCACCTCTTCCTTTTCTCTAAAGTTCTAGTTGAAGAAGTAAGAAAAAGAAGAGAATTTCATATTAGAGGAGCGAGCCCAATCTGTTCCTCCCAGCTGATCCAGCCCAACCCCTCTGTCCCCTGGTAATTTTCCCACATGCATCGGGTCGACCCCACCTGTCATCCTCTTCCTCTCATCTTTTCTTCCACCTCATGCACCCTCTCTCCTCTCACCAATAATGCTAAATGTACATACTTTATTTACAGGTTTGTACGGGCTGGGGATTATGCGCTCTTCTAATTGGCCCCCCTGATTTTCACTAGTGGGCCCTCGTCCCTTAATCAATCTCCCGCCAATCGTCGCTAAGCAACCTGTAAATCCCCCGTAGAAACCTGTATGTCTAGCATTACTCCTCCTCTCACAGTAACTCTAGATCACCACCCACGCACGTGGACACCATGGCGAGGCCGCTCCATCCACGCCTTCCAACCCTCCTATAAAACACCTCCGCATCCGCACCAACCCCTAGCGTTTCCCCATCTCCGCCGCCACCAAGGGCCTCTCCCCTGCCCGCCTTCTCCTTTCACATGAGTGACCGAGTAAACACAGGAGCATGTGCCCATCATCGGCGTGCTCTCTGTCAAACCCAGCCGCAGCCGAGATGACCAGAAGAACACCGACATCAGCTACTTCCTCTACGTCACGGATCGAACGCCACCTCGCCTTCGTGTCGTCGGTCGCGTCGTCTTCTTCCCCTACCTCCCCTGCTACATGGGCTTCTTCCCCTTCTTCCTCTCCGGCCGCCGATCTGCTCCACCGTCGCCATGGTCGACTCCGTCCATCTCTCGCTGAGCCGAGCAACTGAGCTTGTTCGTGGTGAGCTGCCTTTCAATCCTCCTCCCCCCTCGATTGCATCCTGTTACGTGTGTTCCATGCGATTCCCCGGCTGGGTTCCGTCGGACCTCGTCACCGGTGAGGAGTCCGACCTCTTTCCGTCTCGAGCCTGTCGCAGTAGGTTCCCTTGTCGCGTAGGGCTCATCCAGCTTAAATTCCTGCCGCTTCGACCTGTGTTTCTTCGAGTTCAATCATGGCCTCGACGCCTCTGTTTCCTCAACACCGGCGATGCCTCCATCATTACTTGGCGCCGTGTGAGACATGCGGGAGTTCGGGTCCCCATTGCGATTCGTTTTCGCACCTCCATCGTCGCTTTTGTTGTCGGAGTTCCTCCGATGAGCTCCTTCACCGTCCTGCTCGCACGCGCCGGCATGCTCCCATATTTTTCTCTGCTCCTCGCTTGCATACATGCCCACGTACTTCGTCTCTGATCCAGCCGGACACCATGGCCAGCCAGGCCGGCCTCACGCAAGCTCCTGCACGCACGCACCCTTGTCAGTTTCCGTACCCCCGCCGGTGATCTGCTGCACCTGCAGCCGCTGCTTGCTCTCATCGCCGGCAAGCATCACCGGGCATCCATGGTCGTAGCCGAGGCCATGCCTCGCCACAGCTCCTACCCTCGCCGAACCGAGCCAACACCTGCACGCGCGCACCCACACTGCATCCCTGCATGCTCACCATTGCTCTATTGCAGCAGCAGCCGCCGCTTCACTCGCCATCGTCGCCGACGACTTCTGTGCGTCCATGGAGTCTAGAGTCCGCTTCCTTGTTTGCTCTTAGAATATTTTGCTGCTTCTATGCCAACTTCACCAAGCCAACTGGGCTGGTCATCCCAGCGCAGCAGCAGCACGAGGTCATGGGTTCGATTCCCAGGCACCCAAGTTTGCTCCATTCTTCATTTATTTTGCACACAGCCACTTGGGCCGAATACTCATCTGGGCATTTGTCTTGTCTTGCAATCCGCCCGTCATATCCCCCGATCTGTGTATTTTAGCATTTTTCCAATGCATTCTTATTTACAGAAAATGCCCCTATTTTGTATTGTCAATAACTAAATATGCATGCATCCAAATTAAACAAACTATATATGTAAAATTCTTAGAAATTCATCTAGTTTCACAATATGCTGTTTTCATCCATGTTAAAAATGCTTGAACCTGCTGTTTGCATTAATTTGCATACATAACATGCTAAAATGGTTTATTTCATAACTAAATAACCGTAGCTCCAAATTTAACAAACTTCATATGTAACTGGGGTAGAAGAATGCATAGATTAACTTGATGCACTTACTTTTGTTGTTTAACAACTTTACATATGGTTTAGGGCAGAACAATACCAAACTAAAAATATGCACATGGGGTTTTTCCGGAATTGTTGTTTGTTGTTTCCGGCCTCGTTTAAATTGCCTAGATAGGTAGTTTTGTTATGTTTCACCTCTTGCCATGTTAAAAACATTTAATCTTGTCATGCATTATACTTGGTTGTGCAACATGCCTTGTTCATGTGTTGTTTGTTTACTATGTTGTTTGCTTCTTTCCGGTTGTGCTTCTTCTCGATAGTTCCGGTTACATTGCGATTGTGAGGATCTGTTTGACTACGCTTGGTTCGTCTATGCCCGTTCGTCTTCATCATGGACTCGTTATTCTTCCGCGGGATTTGTGCAAGATGATCGTTACCCTGGATCTCACTACTATCATTGCTATGCTAGTTGCTTCGTTCTATCGCTATGTTGCGCTACCTATCACTTGCTTATCAAGCCTCCAAAATTGCCATGTCAGCCTCTAACCTTTTCACCCTTCCTGCAAAACCGTTGTTTGGCTATGTTACCGCTTTGCTCAGCCCCTCTTATAGCGTTGTTAGTTGCAGGTGAAGTTGAAGATTGCTCCATGTTGGAACATGATTATGTTGGTATATCACAATATCTCTTATTTAATTAATGCATCTAATACTTGGTAAAGGGTGGAACGCTCGGCCTTATGCCTGGTGTTTTGTTCCACTCTTGCCGCCCTAGTTTCCGTCATACCGGTGTTATGTTCCTTGATTTTGCGTCCCTAACACGGTGAGGGGTATGGGACCCTCTTGATAGTTCGCTTTGAATAAAACTCTTCCAGCAAGGCCAAACATTGGTTTTAACATTTGCCATAATAATACTTGAACCTAATAATAAATTTGCATAGGGCGTCATGAACCCGAGGATTTTTTACATAGCAGGGGGGCCAGTGCTGATGCTGTTGGTCCCAAACAGGCAGACTATGGGGCCACTACTGGGCAACCCGAGGATCTGGTTTTACTCGTAGGCTCACCTATCCGGACGTGGCCTGAGACGAGAAACGCGCGGCTACTATCCGGGTGTCGAAATGCTGGGAGGCTTTGCTGGATTAGTTTTACCATTGTCGAAATGTCTTGCGCACCGGGACCCCGAGTCTGATCAGATGTCTCGCGATGGAGGATTGTCTCCGTGGATCGTGAGCTTATAATGGGCTAAGTTGGGACACCCCTGCAGGGTTTAAACTTTCGAAAGTCGTGCCAGCGGTTATGTGGCAGATGGGAATTTTTAATGTCCGGTTGTAGAGAACTTGACACCAGATTCGAATTAAAATACACCAACCGCTTGCGTAACCGTGACGGTCTCTTTTCGAGAGGGTCGAGAAGAGAACACGGTGGGGTTATGTTTGAACGTAAGTAGTTCAGGATCACTTCTTGATCATTACTAGTTTGCGACCGTTTGCGTAGCTTCTCATTTTATTCTTGTACTCATAAGTTAGCCACCATATCATGCTTAGTCGCTTGCTGCAGCCTCACCACTTATCCATTCCATACCCATTAAGCTTTGCTAGTCTTGATACCCATGGTAATGGGATTTCTGAGTCCTCATGGCTCACGGATTACTACAACAACAGTTGCAGGTACAAGTAATGCGATGATCATGATGCGAGAGCGATGTTTGCCTGTTTTGGAGTTCTTCCTCTGCTTCTTCTTCGTTCAGGGGATAGGTTCCTGGTCGGCAGCCAGGGCTGGCTGGGTGGATGTCATTTGAGTTTTTGTTTGTGTTTCATCCGTAGTCGGATGTTGCTCTTATGTATGATGTTGTTGTATTCATGTGGCATTGTATTTCTTTTGTATGTATCCCCAACTATTATGTAATGGTATGATGTAATGATATCCACCTTGCAAAAGCATCTCCAATATGCGCTTCTATCCTTGGTGGGACCTTTGAGTTCCTTTCGGATAGGGTCGCATATTGGGCGTGACATTGGTATCAGATCCATGACCGACCATAGGAGCCCCCTTGATTGTTCGTAGTTGGCCGTTGTCGAGTCTAGAAGAAAACTGTTTTTCGGAGGCTAGTTATATCAGAGAGTAGGAATTCTTTTTACTCCCCAGCCCCTTCATCGCTCTGGTGAGGAATCTTGACGTAGGTGTTTTGAATTAATCCTCTTCCCCATCAAACTTTTTTTAGGATCACGCGGTTAGTTTTTCGATCGTTGGTTCTCAGCTCTTTTCATCCGGTGCATTTCTCGTTAAGTTGATTCGATCCTTCTTCATCATTGCAAGATCAATCCCTCCGTTGTTTTATTTTCCCACCCGCCCACCCTTTTTCTTCTCGGAGCCGGAGTCCGTAATTGAGTATCCATCCTTCTCATGCGAAGTCTTTGCATTCTTTCCTCAATTATTTCTACTGGTGCTTTTCTCTTCAAGTTATTCATCGGTTTCCCCTCCAAAGTTGCCTTTGTTTTTTCCCGCCCTCCCACTGCTTTTTCTTCCCGGAGTCTGAGTCTCTGTTCGAGCATCAATTTCATTCGTGTGGAGCCTCTTCAGTCTTTCCTCAATCATTTCAACCAGTGAGTTCTCCTCAAGTTCATCATTGATTCGGCTGGTTTTCTTTCCGGTGGATTCAATTCAAGTTTTTGTGGGTTGATCTTGGATCAAGTGATTTCCCTGCTCATTCGCCTCTTGCTAGTTTATCCTTCCGGAGTGCTCAAGACATCTTAGGAGATTCGTCTGTGTTCGAATTAATTCGAGGCGGTCACCTCATTCAAGTCTTTTGGTTGTTCTGGTGCATCATCTATTCCGCAATCATTTGCAACAGTGTTTTCTCTTCAGTGGGCCCTAACCCACATGTCTTTTCCCAGGATCTTACCTGACTCTTCTAATTATTTTGGAGTTATTCTCAAATTCATTTCAAGTGTTACGTAAAAATGAATTCCAGCAGTCACATGCCTTCTCTTGATCGCTGTCAAATTCTTTTCATCTTTGGTTCAACCCTTCCTCTTTTCATTCTCCCGGTGTGTCTCAGTAATTTTGGTGGTGTTTCTCATCGTCATTCGAAGACCGAACAAGAGTTTCTCTTAAATCTTGCCCGTTCTCTCGAAGGTCCGTGGTTCTAGCTTCATGTTATCCTCTCGAATTATTCCATTTGTAAGATATTCTTTTCTTACCCATCCGGAGTATGTCAGGAGTTGTTTTCCGTTTCTTTTCACCGGAGGCCACCATTCCAGCTATCGTTCTCTTTTATCCCGGCGCTTTGTTCAAGTGTTCTTTAATCATCTTGAGTTCTTCCTGTTCTCTTCTATCTAAATCCACTCAGAGCATATTTGTTCTTCTAATTCTTCCCGGTGATTCATTCTCTTTCATCAGTCATTTTCGAGTTCTTACAATGGTTCTTTCAGATTCCTTTTCCTTTGTTATTATATTAATTCATTCATTCTTTCCAATCCTATCGGTGGCTCGTGGAAGATTTTCCCAAGCATGCGCTATATCTTTGCTCAATCTTTATCAACAAGAATAAGTAGTATGCAAATCCGTTTGTCATCAATTAAAGTTGATGTGGATAAGCATAACGTAATTCTTATTCTTATTTCATCATGGTCAAGTAATTCTTTCCTTCGGAGATTGTTCATGATGAATAATCTCTCGGTTCTAAGTTGTTCATTTTTTCTTTTCCGGAGTTCCAAGTTTTCACACTTGTCTCATCGCGAAGCTCCATCTAAATCACCACAAGGCTTTAATCTTATTCTTTTCCTCCTCGAATTCTATCTCATCATTCTTTTGTCACCGAAGTTCTTCATGGTGGTTCATGAGGATTTAATTCATTCTTCAAGTGTTCATCAAGATTCTTGTTGGAGGAGCTCAAGTATCTTTTCCTCTTGTGTCCACCTTGTGAAGTTCATATTCTATTCATTCCATTTTCAGTCAGAGTGCTGCTGAAATTCTTTCGTGTCTCTTCCTTTTCAATCTTGCCTTAACCGGAGTGGTGTCAGAGTCTATCTTATTCCTGGAACTTTTGATTCTCGTCACATTCGCCGTTCCTCTTTTCTACTGAGTGCTCTCGACTTTGTTCATCTTCTCTCTTGCGTTATTACATCACCTCTTCCCATTTCTCTTCCGTCTCGTTCCTAAGATCTCAGGATGAGATCTTCTGTTAGTGGAGGAGTGTTGTGACACCCCGAGACCGATGCTCCAGTTGCCTTCCATTTATTTTAGTTGTTGTTGTGTGTTTATTATGTTTGTTGCCATGTCCATGTTGAGTGCTTGTCATATTTTTCTTCTTGCATCATGCTCTTTATTAATTATATTTTGCCATCCTTGTTGTTGCCATGATCATCTTGTTTTGTCATATGCTTCATGATGTGCTATTGCATTTTGTCATTGTTGTTGCATTTTCATCATGATCATCTTTGTAGTGTGCATATTTATCGTGTGCATATTTGTTGTGTGCTTGTTATCTTTGTGAACTTCATATCCTCATATTATTTGTTGTTTCATCTTGCCCTTTCCATCTAAACCATCGTCAAGTGCAACATCCCATCTCTAGCTTCGTCCTTTCAATTCTCACCCATTTATTCAAGTGGCATTATTTCTGTTCCTTATAATGTTCATTATTTTCCTATAAATTCTCAACCATGCCTTCAATCTCTTTGCTGAATTTCAGCTCCTTTGAACTTGTTTTGGTTGGGTTCAAAAATGGCTCAAGTTTGAATTTAATTCAAACTCGGATTATTTTTCTATCTCTAAAAATTGCCAAACCAATTTATTCAAATTGTGCATATTCCCAAGACTCCAGGGATATTTTATTTTTTGAAATATTCCTCCTCTAGCACCTCTTCCTTTTCTCTAAAGTTCTGGTTGAAGAAGTAAGGAAAAGAAGAGAATTTCAGATTAGAGGAGCGAGCCCACTCTGTTCCTCCCAGCTGATCCAGCCCAACCACTCTGTCCCCTGGTAATTTTCCCACATGCACCGGGTCGACCCCACCTGTCATCCTCTTCCTCTCATCTTTTCTTCCACCTCGTGCACCCTCTCTCCTCTCACAGTAACTCCAGATCACCACCACGCACATGGACACCATGGTGAGGCCGCTCCACCCACGCCTTCCAGCCCTCATATAAAACCCCTCCGCGTCCGCACCAACCCCTAGGGTTTCCCCATCTCCGCCGCCACCAAGGGCCTCTCCCCTGCCTGCCTTCTCCTTTCCCATGAGAGACGGAGTAAACACGGGAGCATGTGCCCGTCGTCGGCGTGCTCTCCGTCAAGCCCAGCCGCAGCCGAGATGACCAGAAGAACACTGACGTCGGTTACTTCCTCTACATCATGGATCGGACGCCACCTCGCCTTTGCGTCGTCGGTCGCGTCGTCTTCTTCCCCTACCTCCCCTGCTACATGGACGCCAAGACCGAGCGGCTTCTTCCCCTTCTTCCTCTCCGGCCGTCGATCTGCTCCACCGTCGCCATGGTCGACTCCGTCCATCTCTCTCCGAGCCGAGCAACCGAGCTTGTTCGTGGTGAGCTGCCTTTCCAATCTTCCTCCCCCCCTCGATTGCATCCTGTTACGCGTGTTCCATGCGATACCCCAACTGGGTTCCGTCGGACCTCGTCACCGGCGAGGAGTCCGACCTCTTTCCGTCTCGAGCCTGTCGCAGTAGGTTCCCTTGTCGCGTAGGGCTCATCCAGCTTAAATTCCCGCCGCTTCGACCTGTGTTTCTTCGAGTTCAATCATTGCCTCGCCACCTCTGTTTCCTCAATGCCGGCTACGCCTCCATCGTCGCTTGGCACCGTGCGAGACATGCGGGAGTTCGGGTCCCTGTTGTGATTCGTTTTCGCACCTCCGTCGTAGCTTTTGTCGCAGGAGTTCCTCTGACGAACTCCTTCGCCGTCCTGCTCGCACGCACCGGCATGCTCCTCTGTTTTTCTCTGCTCCTCGCTTGCATACATGCCCACGCACTTCGTCTCTGATCCAGCCGGACACCATGGCCAGCTAGGCCGGCCTCACGCAAGCTCCTGCACGCACACATCCTCATCAGTTTCTGCACCCCCGCCGGTGATCTGCTGCACCTGCAGCCGCTGCTTGCTCCCGTCGCCGGCAAGCATCACCGGGCATCCATGGCCGTAGCTAAGGCCATGCCTCGCCACAGCTCCTACCCTCGCCCAACCGAGCCAACACCTGCACGCGCGCACCCACACTACATCCCCGCACGATCACCGTTGCTTTGTTATGGCAGCAGACGCCGCTTCATTCGCCATCGTCGCTGACGACTTCTGTGCGTCCGTGGAGTCGAGAGTCCACCTCCTTGTTTGCTCTTAGAATATTGAAAGTGCATTATATCGACTAGAGGGGGGTGAATAGGCGATTTTTATGAATTCTTCTCTGAGGAATTTGCCGGTGAGGAAATTCCTTAGTGAAGAACTACTAGCAGCGGAATAAGTACTCAGAAGTAAGCATAACAGAATACAAGCATGGTCATCATGATGAAATGAAGACAAGCACAGAGTACAGAAAGCGTAATCACGAGGATAACACAAGATGAAGAAAAAGCGGTGAAGAAATTGAGCGAGGAAATTGAGAAAGTCTTGATCAAAGTCTTCAAACACATATATGAGCGAACACTCAACACGATGAATGAGGAAATGAAAGGGTTGAGGAAATAGAACCGATTAGGTTGGTGAAGACAATGATTTGGTAGACCGGTTCCAAGCTGTTGTGTAGCCGGTTGTATGCGTCTGGTTGGAGTGGCTGAGTATTTAAACTTCGAGACACGCGAGTCCGGACACCCGATCCTTGAAAGCACGCAGCTCGGGACACCCATCCTCACCGTATTCTCCTTGAACTAAGGCCACGTAGACCTCGTCCAATCACTCGTGGTAAGTCTTGAGCGACTTCCAAACCTTCACAGACTTGGTCACTCGGCGATCCACAATTCCTCTTGGATGCTCTAGACCATGACACCTAACCGTCTGGAAGAAGCACAGTCTTCAAAGGTAACAAGCGTCGGATCCACGCAGATCAATTTCTTGATGATGCTCAATCACTTTGGGTTTGTAGGGGTTTGGTTTTGGGTTTTCCTCACTTGATGATTTTCGCTCAAAGTCCTCGGAGGATGGGTTGCTCTCAAATGACAAGTGTCAAGTTCTCTCGGAGCAGCCAACCAGCTAGTGGTTGTAGAGGCGGCTATTTATAGACTAGGAGCAGCCCGACATGATAAGACATAAATGCCCTTCAATGATATGACCGTTAGGTGGATAGGATATTTTGGGACAGGTGGCCAAGAAGACAACAGCGGTCGGAATTGACTCTCAAATTCCTCGGGGCTATCATGTTCCTCCTTTGTGTAGGCAATTCGCCTGGCGAATTCCTAACTCCTCGGTCGAGAACAAGTTCATCGTGACGGAAGAACCGTCTCTGTCACTAAAGAAAGTGGTGAATCTGTATGAGATTTCCAAAGGCTTCACTCGAAGGGATTGGTAGGTGTAGGATTTTGAGTTGAGCATCACATGGAAATTTTCCTTAGTATTTCCTCGACCCCTTTAACGATGCGGTGTTTCCTATGACTCAAGAAAGAAAAATGAAACTACGAAAACAAGAGTCTTCACGCTTCATGTTCCTCAAATGAATACCAAGTCTTCAAGGTCACACCAATTTCTTCACTTCAAAGTCTTGAAAGTCTTGAATATCAAAGTCTTCAATCGAAGAACTTCATTTTTAGGGTCGACTTTCTCTGTAAATATCAAACTCCTCATAGACTTATAGACACTGTGTACACTCACAAACGCATTAGTCCCTTAACGTATAAGTCTTCAATACACCAAAATCACTAAGGGGCACTAGATGCACTTACAATCTCCCCCTTTTTGGTGATTGATGACAATATAGGTTAAGTTTTCAACGGGGATAAACATATGCAGTGTAAATACTGATATTGAGGAATTTGATTGCAAGATATAGAAGAACTCCCCCTGAAGATGTGCATAGTGAGGAATTTGCTTGTGAGGCAATGCACATTTGAAGAGTTGAATCATGGAGATCTCCCCCTATATCTTGTAATTCATACACGCATTTGATATATAATATGAAGAATTTGAAATGCATGATAAAATATGGTGCCTGATGAAATTCAGAATGCATGCAATATCATTAACGAGGAATAAGCATGCCGAATAAAGCATCAAAAGTTTCAGAGCATAATGCAACAAAAGTATCAGCGCACCATCGGGTTTAAGATTACAACTCGATCCAAATAAAAGTTTCAGAAGAGCAAGAGTTGTAACTTAAAAAAATGCCCTTAATATAGACCCGCTTGAAGACTAACTCGGATTTCTCCCCTTTGTCATCAAATGACCAAAAGGGTTGAAACCGAGACTAACGCTCAAGAATTTCAAGTCGATGGAGGCGCCCGGCGTTATCGGGTTGTTTGTTGTAGCGGGGCTGCCGCAGATGTCGTCCAAATCTTCATACTCATCCGGTGTCGCGATGAAGAATAAGAGCTGGCCACCAAGGAGGAACTTTGACCCTCTTGAATTTCTTGGAGGAGGTCTTGACCAGTCAAATTCTTCCTTGAGACCCATAGTCTCCAGTTTTTGGCGCTATAGACATGAGTGAGGACAGCCCAGGTGCGGTTGAAGGTTTCATGAAGGTAGTATTGGTTCTTCTTCACTGCATTGTGTGTTGAGGTCATATTGTGAAGAATTGCACCAAACGACGCTTTACCCATTTGTGATTGCGATCAACCTTCCGATGAAGGCGAGGAGTAACTCACGGTCGATCATCACCACAGGTCTTTGTGGCTTGAGGATTTTGCTTGGCTGAGGTATTTCTTGGCGGTGTCATGTGTGGCGAGTCATCATTGGTGGAGTAAGATGTAGCCGGTGAAATTGACCATCAATGGGCGAATGCCTTCATCGATCACAGCAGCTGCCTTGCCTTTATCATCGGATGATGGCGGCGTTTGAGGACTTCAATGGGAGGCAAGTAGCTACCGTGGTTGAGTGTCGACTTTGTAATTCAAAGTGAAGATCTTGCCTCAAGAATCTCATAATCCAAAGCGCATAGGGCTTCAAATTAATGGTATTTGTCGGTGTCAAAACGGCGGATCTCGGGTAGGGGTCCCGAATCTGTCTGTCTAGGCGGATGGTAACAGGAGACAAGGGACACGATGTTTTACCCGAGTTGGGCCCTCTTGATGGAGGTAAAACCCTACATCTGCTTGATTAATATTGATGATGTGTATTACAAGAGTGGATCTACCACGAGATCAAGGAGGCTAAACCCTAGAAGCTAGCCTATGGTATGATTGTTGTAATGGAGGTTATGTCCTACGGACTAAAGCCCTCCGGTTTATATAGACACCGGAGAGGGCTAGGGTTACATAGAGTCGGTTACAATGGTAGGAGACCTACATATCCGAATTGCCAAGCTTTCCTTCCACGCCAAGGAAAGTCCCATCCGGACACGGGATGGAGTCTTCAATCTTGTATCTTCGTAGTCTTGGAGTCCGGCGGACGATGATAGTCCGGCTGTCCGGACACCCCTAGTCCAGACTCCTCAGTAGCCCCTGAACCCGGCTTCAATGACGATGAGTCCGGCGCGCATAATGTTCGGCATTGCAAGGCGGGTTCCTCCTTTGAATAATCGAGAGAAGATTGTGAACACCAGGATAGTGTCCG
This sequence comes from Aegilops speltoides, assembly GCA_021437245.1. NCBI lineage: Eukaryota > Viridiplantae > Streptophyta > Magnoliopsida > Poales > Poaceae > Aegilops > Aegilops speltoides. The sequence continues at coordinate 237,788,574 of CM038142.1, forward strand.
GCTCTGCAAAATAAATTCCACGTTCCACCGTAGAGAATAATATATGCACAAGTTCAATCTGGCGACGTATTTTTGCGGCATGGCGTCACACCACTACCAAGCCTTTACTTGAATCGTTTCTTATTATACCACCTCGGTAGCGTTTAGCGGCGGTTTCATTGGCACGTCTTGTCGAAGCGTAGATCGTGTTCCCCTTATTCGGGATTCTCATCAATACGGACGTGGGTAACCCAACGCGCCATTGATGGTGGCGCTTGGGAGATAAGCGAGTTTTACCGGGCTAGTGGGGATGCATAGTCTTCGTCGCCTATATATAAGGGATAAGATTCACCTTTTCACCTCGCCTTCTTCCTCCTTTGCTTATCCATCTCCAAGACTTCGAGCTCCAGCGCCCAAGTTCGCGCATCTCGCCTCGACCTTCTCCGACCATGTTGGAGCGGAGGTAAATGGTTGGCCTCCACCGTTAAGGAGGAGCACATCACAAAGCTGTGCGGCGCGGATACCTTTCGTGACGTTAACGCCGGTTGCCCGACGAGGGGCAGCTCATCCCCACCCCTGTGCCCCATGAGAGGTCGTTTTCCTCCCCACTTCCTCCATGGATCGGGCTTTCCACTTCACCCCTTTGTCAGGGGCTCATGTTCTACTACGGCCTGGATTTCCATGCTCTGGCGCCGAACTTCATCCTCAACATCTTGGCGTTTATCGTCGTGTGCGAGGCCTTCCTCTGCATCCAGCCCCACTTCGGCTTGTGGCTCAAGACCTTCAATGTCAAGCCGAAGGTAGTGAAGGGCACTCAAGCGGAGTGCGGAGGTGCCATGTTGGGCAAGATGCCCAACTTCCTTTGGTTCGAAGGGGCCTTCGTGGAATCCGTCAAGGGGTGGTAGCCGGGGTGGTTCTATATCATCGAGCAGCGCGACCCTCGTGGTAGCGGCCCCGAGTTCAGATCTGGCATCCTCACGCAGCTCACCTCCTGGAAGAGAAGGGCTTCTTTGTGGGAGTAATCGAAGGAGCCGCGGGACTCCAAGCACATATCCAAGTAGTGAACAAGAAGCTCGAGCTGGTTAACATGGTCCAAGTCATGCTCGTCCGTCGGATTCTCCCATGCCAGAATGAGCATTCAATCTGTGGGAGTTTGATCCGGAGCGGCACCAGCGCTGGCGGGCTCTTGACACAACGTCTGGCGCTGAGGGTCTGTTTAAGAGCGCCAAAGCCCGCATCCATGACGGAAGATCGCGGATTCCACTCCTGGCGTCCACCGACGAGGTAAGTGATTCTACCACTTTACGGGACACTTGTTGTTAATAGTTCGACCCTAAGCGGGTTTCAATCTCCCTTCTCCTTTGGCGAGGAATGGATGAAGAAGGCCGAGCAGCTTGTCTGCCCGTCTCCCATGCCAGAAGACCAGTGGGCCTTGTCTAGCGGGGCTGTTGATTCGGCACCGCATGTGGTGCGGAGAAAAAGGCCAAGAAGGTGGCCACGGGCATTGAAAGAGTTCCCATTTTCAGGTGTCCGGCGACTTGGTAGATTCTCCCGAAGATGTGGAGAAGGAAGACTCTCCCCAGAGGAGGAGAGAGAAGAGGAAGGCCTCCCCAGCAGGAGGCCGAAGAATCAAGAGGGGAAGGACTATTCCCGGACAGCTCGCCAACACCAACGTTGGCGATGAAAGAGTGGCCCTCAAGGCCCAGGCCTCAGGCGAGATCGTAAGTATCCGGATCCCTGAATGATCTGCAATTTCTTTTGGTCACACAATGTCCTTCTAATGCCGCATACTGCCTGCAGTCCGGCCGACGATGATCTCCCTACTTCGTTGAGCGGGTCGTTGGCTGCGTCGGATGTGGAATCCATTCCGACTGCCTCCACCCCTTGCGGCGCCGAGGGCCTTGAGGTGGGATCGGGAAGGACCCATCGGAGGAGGCTCGGGCGCCACAAGGCAGCCTCCGGACTTTGCACGGACTCTCGCCGGAACTGCGGTGGTTCCAGAGTCCGTGAAGCCCCCCTTTGCAAGAAGGGCAAGACCGTGACACCGGCGGCCCCCGTCCAACCGGGGGCGCCGGACAACTTGTTGGAGATGCTCAAAGGCGCTTCCATCAAGGAAGAACACCGCACTATCATGAGTGCGGTGATTGAAAATTCGGCTCGCCAAGCGGGCTGACCGAAGAAGCTGCAGCAGACCTTCTAACGAGCTTTGAGGTAAGAAGTTAAAATTATGTAATGTAATACCGCATAGGCGGTAGCCTCGATGCTCGGTTAGGCGTTCGGAAAGAAAAGCCGGTGAGGATCTAAAATATATACCAGGGTTGCTAAAAATATGTCAATATGGGTTTGCAGGCTCTTGCTGCTAACCTCTGCCGCCTTGATCATGAGGTCGGTGCATTGAAGCAGGATCTCGGCGGTCCGAGCAAGAGCTCGGCGTGCCAAAGCAGCTCGAGGACAAAGAAGGTGAGTAACACCACTTTAAAGATTTACCTTACAGAAAAGGATTTAGGTTGCAATAAAAATGACAAGGATAGCGTGGAGTGCTGCGGGGCCACTAACGAGGTGACAACCACGAAGGAGGTTGTGTCGCGACGAGCATAATGTGGCTGCGAACAGGCGAGCGAGAGAAGCGAGGAGGCACGGGTGGCGGAAGTGCGGCAAGAGCTCCAGGCTCTCATGGAGAAGCATGAGAGTTTGGAGCACGACTCAAAGACTCGAGAGTCCGAGCTCGCCTCGGCTCTCGAAAGTGCCAAGTCCGCCAAGGCCGAGGCCCGTAAGGCCCTTCAGGAGGTTGAAGATGTGAAGAAGATAGCGGCGGGTAAGGCATTTTTCATGCAAAGCAAGCATGTTAATGTAAACTACCTGACACTTACCCGAATTCGGAGCTCTCCAGGGGCGTTTGCAGATCTGCCCGCGATGTATCCGATCGCCGCCGATTCTACCGTGGCGGAGGGAGCTCAGCGGAGAAGGTCTTCGGTCTCGATCTGCCGAGGCGGCCATCCAGTGCCCCTAGCGACCAGGTGAAGCGGTGGTCGAGCTCCTAAAGGCGGTGAGGAGGCCATGAAGGGCCTCATAGTCCGGTGTGGCTGGACAGGCCATGCTGGGGAGCTACCGACCTCGTCTGGCGGCTGGTGGATCGTGCCCACAGGTGGAAGTCGTCAGCGCTCCGCTTTGTATTGAAGGTGCTCGTCGGGCCCTTGCCCGCAAAAGGTGCTGTAGGGCAGGCTCGATGCGGAGAGGCTTCTTCTTGACCCACCGCCAAGCAAGGAGTATCGTCGCCCCAAATGTACTATAAGACTGTCTGAAGGGTGCCCGCAATATTGCGGATGAGTGCCCTAGAGATGTAATTATTGAGTAGACTCGCTATGTATTATCCTGTCTGTATTGAAGACTTTGTTCAGATGCGCTTAAGCAACGTTGTTTAATTTAAAATATTACCTTACATGCGGCCGTTTATAAAATCGAGAGATGGCAAGTCGTTGGCTTGACCCCGAGCATAAGTGTTGGGCTGTTCGGGATAAACTTGAGCACTCTTGTTCCCATTTTTGGGTCCATCTAGGGAGGCGCTCAACACAACGAACAAGGCAACCGGACTTATAGTGCTCGAACACTCTCACTTAGCCATAGAATTCTATAATTTTAAATTTCGTGAAGCCCCTAGTATTCGAAGACCGAATTCGAGGCGCTATCCACGCCTTCGTCGGACATTATCCGGTACTTCGCTCGAAGCGGCATGAGTCTTTAGGGACCCGAAAAGACCTCTCAAACAGCGACCAGTCTCTCGCCTTATCATGCCAGTCAGTTTTAGCTTTCTCCATCGAGGTGCTCGCCCGGCTCAGCAGGGCGCAATCGCGATGGTTCTCCCAGTGCCACCTTAGCCGGCGAGCGGGCGTAAGGCACCAAAGCGTGGGGCCGGCAAACCCAACTATTGACCCAAGACATGATTCGAGCCGATTCATATAATGCTATAAGTTCGGGGTGCCACACTTGTGAAAGTGTTCGGACTTATCACACCATAATGCGGGGAACATAAGCCCCTGGTGTATTCGGCCGTACCAAAATATACGGGTGCAAGATGTCATTAATGAACATATGTATAAAGTAATGCAATAACCGGGAAAAAATGTTGCATTATTTATTCAAGGTATTCTGCTATGAGTGCGGAAGGATACAAATAGTGCGGTAAGCAAGGGATTGGACTAAATAAACATGTCCCCCTCCAGGGGTGGGCTACGGACTGGTGTATATAATCGAATTTAATGCTCGTAATGGAGACCAGCTGAGTGTTCGTCACAGCCTTCTTCCCTCCCTGGTTGTTGCATCGTGAGTTCGGCGGGTTCGCCGCCGGACAGAGTCTCTGGTGAACGGAGTCCTGTGTATACAAAGAAGGAAAATAGAGAAAAAAGGCGACACACTTGTAAGCCCCTGGTGTGGTCGAGCCGGACTCTGGGTCTGTTGTAGTCGTGCCCCTTCCCATAGGCCCATGGTATCTCCAGAGCGTAGTGATGTACGCGGAGGGTTGGTCTTGCAATCATGCGAGGGCTGGGGTTGGGGCCGTATTGCTACGCGTGCTCGGGGCGTGCTGTGGTCTTGGTTGATGTTGCTCCGGGCGCGTAGGGCGTGTCCGGCCGTTTAACGGCGGACTCAAAATTGACTTAGAAGGCTGTTACAGATTTCGCCATGAGAGCGTTGTATGTTCCTCCGTTCGGAGGGCGTTCCGTATTTCCTTTGACCGTGATGACTCCACGAGGGCCTGGCCTCTTGAGCTTGAGGTGTGCGTGTCGGCACCGCGTTAAACTTTGCAAACGCGGTTCGTCCGAAAGCGAGCGTGATAACCGCTTCTGAGCGGGACTATGTCGAAGATTAACTCCTCGCTCCGAAATTGTCAGGGATCCAAGACCACTTCGGTGTGGTGAGCTGTACAATTGGCTTCAACACAGGTATGGCGCTTTAAAGGTCGTCTTTGTAGGTTTAATCCTTGAAGGGTCTATGCCCATCTTGCGCCCGTATCCTCGATAAAGCGGGTTCAGCTCTTGCCGCCGTCCATCAGGACTCTCGTGAGGTGAAATCCATCGACGATTGGGTCTAAAACCAATGCGGCGAATCCGCCATGGCGGATGCTGGTCGGATGGTCTCTTCGATCGAAAGTGATCGGGCAAGAGGACCATGGATTGAACTTAGGGGCGACTGGCTCCATCGCATATATGTCCCTTAGTGCACGCTTCCGCTCCCTCTTGGGTATATGGGTTGCGTATATCATGTTCACCGTCCGCACTTGTGGGGGGAAACCCTTCTGTCCTCTACTGTTCGGCGTCCGGGTCTCTTCCTCGTCATCGCTATGCAGCCCCTTGTCATTGTTTTCGGCAATTAACTTGCCTGCCTGCTTGAATACCCAACAATCTCTGTTGGTGTGGTTAGCTAGCTTTTGGGGTGCCATGTATCCGCATAAGCGGTCGAGATTCGGTCCAAATTGGGCGGACCGGAGTGGTTCTTTGAATGGCTTCTTCCGGCGACGGGTTTAGAGCCTCGGAATCCGGCGTTGACTGCCGTATCCTCCTTGTCGTCGCCGTTATCGGCGTTTATTTTACTTCGACGCGACCTGCCATTGTGGTCCTTAGTATCCGGACTGCCAGAATTTTCTTGAGGTTATTGCTGCGAGCTAGCCAGCTATCCTCTCCCGCCTGAAGCGGGTCATTAACGATGTGAGGGCTGCCATGGATTTGGCTTTTCTGTCCTAGGTGCGGGCTAGCCACTTTCGTCGCGGATGTTATGTTTGAAGGCTGCGAGGCCTCTGCATCCGGACGGTCGGCGATTTGGTTTTCTTTGTCAAGAACCATGTCCGAATCTATCGGCGATTTGTCTGGCTGCTGAATTATGTGGCTTAGGTCATCAGCGTCTGGTGGTCGCACATATGTGCCTTGGAAGTTGTCGAGGAATGCGGCTTCCAGGTCTTCCCAACACCCAATTGACTCTGCGGGCAAGCTGTTAAGCCAATGCCGAGCTGGTCCTTTAAGCTTGAGTGGGAGGTATTTGATGGTGTGGAGATCGTCATGCGGGGGCATATGGATGTGAAGGAGATAATCTTCAATCCAAACCGCGGGGTCTGTTGTGCCATCGTAAGATTCAATGTTTACGGGTTTAAACCCTTGAGGATTTGATGATCCATTACTTCATCGATTGAAGCATAAGCGGGTGTCTGGCGCCTCTATATTGAGCAATATCATGGCGTAGCTTGAGTGAGCATTGTCTGCTGTGTTCGCCCGGCGGGTTGTTGTATCCGTGCGACGGTATTAAATCGTGGGTCGTAGGCGCCCACGTGATCCGTAGATGGATCTGGATTGCCTTGCTTTGTCCTCAATGTATCTCGCAAGTCCGGTAGCGTTCCCTCTTAACCCGGCGCTTTTGGAGCGGTGCTTGGGTACGGTCTTGGTGGAGGGCCTGGATGCCTCTCGGTCCCGACCACGTGGTGGTTGGTCGGCCGTATTGTGCGCTGGTGATGAAGGTATGTATGCTTCTTCCTCTAATCGGGGGAGCAACTTGTGTTTTGGGTAGCTCTTGGAGGGACGTTCGAGTTCGTACTCTTCGGCCGCGAGGACCCCGGTCCATCGGTCGGCCAGCAGGTCTTGATCAGCTTGAAACTGCTGCTACTTTTTCTTTAGGCTATTTGCCGTGGCGATAAGCCTGCGTTTAAAACGCTCTTGTTCGACGGGATCCTCGGGCACAACGAATTCTTCGTCGCCGAGGTTTGCTTCGTCTCCGGAGGGAGGCATGTAATTATCATCCTCAACCTCTTCGTTTGCCGCTCTCTCGCGAGGGCTTGCTTCTGCATCCTCCTGCGCTGAATCTTGCTGGAGGGGATTGTCTTCGGCACTGTCTGGGGTGTTATTATCTCCTGTGCCGGAATCTCCATTCTTGCTGTGGCAGGATTTAGAGCGGCGCCGCTGACGCTGGCGTTTGGGCTGTTTCTTTAAGCAATCTGCCTCCGCTGCTTCTTTGTCGTCCCCATCTTTTGGGGTGTCTACCATGTATATGTCATATGACGAGGTGGTCTTCCAGTGCCACATGGCGCTGGTTCTGATAAATCTCCGGCATCGTCGTCCATACCGTCGATGTCTTCGGAGTCGTAGTCTAGCATGTCGGTTAGATCCTTGTCAGTGGCTACAAAGTGGGAGGTGGGTGGGCTTTGAATTTCTTTGTCGTCCGCATCCCAACCATCCTGGCCATAATCCGGCGGGGCTCTCCTGATAGCGAGAGATGCTTTAGCGAATTTAGGATGTCGCCAAAGGCGAGTCTTTGAAAAGATGTCCGTCGCGGTGAACTCCATGATCGGCGCCCAATCGGATTCTATTGGCGAGGGTGCGGGAGGTTGGTCCGGCGAGTCCGGCACCTCGAGTCCTGAGCTTTATAGGGACAAGGTCGAGTTCGGCTCCATCGCCGTGGAAGTTACAACCCGGCGGTGTCCGCCACCACCAGTCCTCGATCGGCGCGATCGGCTCCGGACTAAGGGCCGGGCGGTTGTCTTGACCACCAAGGCCTTGTCCGTGGCAGAGCTAGATCATGCCCATCGCGACAATGCCAACCGCTTTCGGTTGTGGCTCGAGTCGTCGAAGATCAAGTCCCAGCGGACGTCGGCCGTGAAGTTTAGGCTTCAAACTCGACTGATAGCGAGCGTAACTTCGATCTACTCTAGATGGCCAAGTGAGTTGGCCCTTGATCTTAACCGCCGAATCTGAAGATCTGTCCGGGAGAAAAGTCTCACCACAGGCGGCGTTGTTATTGAAGAAGCCATCGAGCCTATCGGTGGCGACACAAAGGAACTCTCAATGAAAGCACCAATGTCGGTGTCAAAACCGGCGGATCTCGGGTAGGGGTCCCGAACTGTCCGTCTAGGCGGATGGTAACAGGAGACAAGGGACACGATGTTTTACCTGTGTTCGGGCCCTCTTGATGGAGGTAAAACCCTACGTCCCGCTTGATTAATATTGATGATGTGTATTACAAGAGTGGATCTACCACGAGATCAAGGAGGCTAAACCCTAGAAGCTAGCCTATGGTATGATTGTTGTAATGGAGGTTATGTCCTCGGACTAAAGCCCTCCGGTTTATATAGACACCGGGAGGGCTAGGGTTACCTGAGTCGGTTACAATGGTAGGAGATCTACATATCCGTATTGCCAAGCTTGCCTTCCACGCCAAGGAAAGTCCCATCCGGACACGGGGCGGAGTCTTCAATCTTGTATCTTCGTAGTCTTGGAGTCCAGCGGGGCGATGATAGTCCGATGTCCGGACACCCCTAGTCGAGACTCCCTCGGTGACATAGCAACATTTGCGAGTCCTCATGAAGAAATCATGGAAGTTGGCGGAGCGCCATGAATGATGTTGAAAAGCATATTCTTCATGATGCCAACGACTTCTTCATCATTTGAGTCGTGGCCTTTGATAGGACTCATTGTCTTCGTTAGAATGCGATAGACAGTCCAAGGCACATAAAGTAATTCCTTGACAAGGAATTTGGTTAGTGGGGCCTGCCCGAACTTCAAAGGCTTCATGAGCACTTGCATATAGTGATTTGTCGATTCGGGATCATTGTAGATGCAACGTGCCTTTGTCATGGGGAGGATCGAGAGGAAGGACATGAAGCAATTCAGTTGCGGTGCCTTGTAGTGAGTGTTTTCAGTCATCAATCCAACACCCATGAGTTGACATCTTGGCGTCTCGGTGATATGCGATGTCGCGTAGAAGCGAAGAATGAGTTCTTCATTCCAATCGCAAATGTCGGTCAGAAATTCAAGTAATCCCGCATCGTGAAGAACACCGAGGACGGCTCGAAGCATGGCGAAGATTCCATATCCACGTGAGAATATGTTCATGATCGAAGATTTTGTCTTTGTCAAACAAAGACCGAGGAATAGAAGTTGGCTTGACTAGCAGTCGAAACGCCTCTTCCTTATGCGAGCGAGTCATAGGGGTTGTAGTCGATGAAGAATACATGCTCGGCAAAGAAGTCTTGACCTTGAACTTATGTTTGCTTGAGAACGGATTCTTTGGCTTTGGCGAGGGATGTCGATGAGTTGCATCACAACCTCGGAATCGCGAGCTCGAGTTCTTGGTGAGGAATTTCTGGTTCCTCTTCTTGTGCAACTTTGAGGATCAGCGGAAGGGTTCTTGACACTCTTGGCTGGAATTTCTTCATGAGCAGAGGGAGTGGGATGAGTTTCTTGAGCCCATTTGAGCTGTTGTTGCGGGGACCGAGGAATCTGTTGGATAGGAGTGAATAGAGGAGCATTGGGATGCTGACTTTCCCAAAAGTCATCATTCATCACATGTGTGGTGCATCCTATATCCAGATCTTCATCTTCAATTTCCTCAACACCACCTCTTGGTTGTGAACCGAGGCATAGGTGAGAAATGGTGGCGTTGAAGGGATTGCATCCACTTCAATTTCTTCATCAATCTGCTCTGACGAAGCGAGATTGATTTTCTTCATCAGATCCGCTTGGGATCTTATAGTCTTCTCCAAAAGGAACAATTTCCTTTGAGGACATGGAGGCAATTGGAACAGCATCAATTGGATGTTTAAGTGAGCTGGTCATTGGCTTCATTTTCTTCGCAACCAAGAATTTGGCCTTGGTGATGCCTTCCTTTTCTTCACTGCGGCTCGCTCTGCAGCCTTGGTCTTCTTCACCTCATAGGCGATGGAAGAATTGGAATTGGTGTAGGCGGGGAGGAGCCGAGAATCTGGTTGATTTTCTTGAGCGCAATCAGTGCGATTGCCTGATCTCTTCGATTTCTTCAGCGCACCACTAGTGGATGCCACAGCAATTTCTTCAACGGCTGCTATTTCTTCATCAGCCACGGAACTAGCATTTTCTTGGCAGTGAAAGTCATCAGCCAGTCTTGGCATGTTCTTCAAAGGCGGTGGCGGTTCTCGCAGCTTGAGGGTTTTCTTGTTGCGATGAGGCTGCAACATTTGTCAATTTCTTCGTCAGATTGACGAATCTCACTTTGGCTCCTTGCCAATCAGCATAGTAGGCATCAAAGTCTTTGCTGAGGGCTTGAATCTAAGACTGAGCCTTGAGAAGTTCCTCAGGTGTCATTCTGACAACATTCTTCTTCAGGAGCTTCTCCTTTCTGTATTGAGCTTTCTTGATCTCTGTTGCCTTTTCAAATTTCCATTTCTCTTGAGTGATGAAATGGGTCAGCATGTGACTTTGACCAGAGTCGAGGAAAATCGAGCATTAGGGTGTTTGGATCCTTGTGCGAGATCAATGTAATCGATGATTTTCTTCGGATCCAAAAGCGATTAGCACAGATGTGCCTTTGGCTCTAGCGGCCTTCACTTATGCATCTCGATGATTTACGCAAGCTCATCATCGAAGCTTCATCATCGAGAGGCACATGGAATGCGACTGTTTCTTCCTTGGACTTGGCCGAGGACCTCGTCAACCGTTGCTTTAGTCTTCAACAGTGTGGGGCTGATGAGGAAATTGGTGCGGTGAGGAACTCATTTGAAACACGGAGGCAATCGAAAAACCCGTAGTCCTTTGACATGTAGCGGATGCACAGGAGTGAAGACTTTGAAGGAGCTGCTTGAGGACTTTGGTGGGGCGATAGTAGTGTGAGAATTTGCCGTGAAGGCATTCTTTGAGAACTTGGCCGTGAGGGCGCTGTTGGTGAAGCACTTGGCTTACGAGCGGGCTTCTTTGGCATGGATTTCCTCGGTTTGACCGAGGCCTCGATGCTGCAGCGATGGCGTAATCCTCATTGAATTTCTTCACTTGCCTCCTTGGCTTGTCTTGCCAATTTGGCTTGGCGCTTAGCCCATTCTTGAGAAAGTCCTCACCACTCTTGATCTTTGGTGAGATCACTACTGCCAGTGCCAATGGAGCTCTTGGGCATGGAGGATTGAGGACAAATTTCTTCATGTACTTTGGAGTCACGTATCTGTAATCCCTCCATTCCCTTGCCCATCTTCGTTCAATCTTCAGATCGCACCTTGCGCTGATTTTTAGTTTCTTTGCCAAATTTTGCTTCATCAGTGTGCAATAGCCATATATTTCATCGGGGATCTCGAAAGCGGTCATGACCTCGGCTTCTTTCCTCCTTTACGTGGTCTCTTACCGTCGCCATATTCTTGGATGAGGAATTTGAACAATTGAACACTCAAGAAGTATGCAGTTTTTCTTCGAGGAACGCTGCAAATGAGTTAAGTTGATGAGAACCTAGTGATTCAAAGGACATGAGTACTGTGAGCAGAGTATAGGTGCGAGGAATTTGGAGAGGTCATATCGTTCTCGGAAGGTTTTTCAAAGGAACAAGTTTTGAGGAATTTGACGAGATGAACCTTGAGGAATTTCACCAAGCGTTTTGTCTTAGGTTCGAGTTATGCGGATCGAAGATCCACACAATTAGGGAATCTTGAAGAAAATGATTGCTTAGAGAAACAATTCAAGATAATGTGGTGTGTGAGGTGTTCATATGTGTGAAGATTGGAAGAATAAACACCTTTGAAGATTTTCAGGAAAGTTTGAGAATCAAAGTGAGTAATAAAAGTAACTTTTAATTACCCGAAGTGAAGAACACGACGAACTGAGAAGAACGGATGTGAAGTTCGTCAGGTTAGATCTCCCACGCCCTAACTTGGCAGAGGAAGACAGCTACGGCGGCGGCGGAGTGAAGATTTCATAACCGGCGCGAAATCTGACGGCGACGAGGTCGAGCTAGCGAAGCTCTTCCTCACCGGCGACGATGGAGTAGCGGGCGCTAGGGTTTGAGGAGCTCGGCGAGAGACAGCGGTCGGCGAGTAAATGAAGTGAGGAAGGGGAGAGGGGTATTTATAGTCACGGTGAAAAACTGTTCGCCCGAAGATTTTGGGACGAACATGCCCCTGCCCTTTCTCCTTCACGCGACATGTGTCACCCACGTACTGTGTAGATGAGATCGTGTAAGATCGTGGGTGAATAGAATAATGCATTGTGGGATGCGGAACGGTTTGAGCGGCAAAACCGAAAAACTGGATAAGATTTGTTTTAAAGTTTCATTCGCAATTTCTTCAGCTGACAAGGACACAGTGAAGATTTTGAACGAGTTTCAAATAGAACGCACATGAAGAATTTGTGAATAGATTAGGTTGAGTATAGCATAGAGGGGGAAGGGTCTGATCACATTCACTTAGCAGAAAGAGCAACTTGAAGAAATAGCCATAAGTGAATGCTGTAGAGGACATAAACTCATATATATATATATATAGCCAATGAAGAAAAACGACGGAAACAATGAAGATTTTGCAAAGTTGAAGAATTTGTAAAGAAGAATTTCAAAACTGAGGAAAAACTCAAATTGAAGATTTTCAACTTTTTGTGGTGGCGTGACCCACCGTATAAGAATGATGATTTGGACACAGCGTACAATTGTCGTGGGGTTACGAGAATCAAATTCTTCATTAATTTCTTCACACTTAGAGTGTTATTCTTCATTGATTTGAAGAAAACGTTTCTTCATGTGTTGCACATCTAAGTCATCAATTTTGCATAAGTGTCGGGATGTGTGTCCTTTTCAAAGAACATTCAAGATTCTAAGATATTTAGCTCACACCGCAACTTGCTAAATCTCTTCTCATCCAAGGGCTTAGTGAAGATATCAGCTAGCTGTTCTTGATCTTCACGTGCTTTCGATGGAGATGTCGCCCTTCAACACATGATCATGAAGAAAATGATGATGAATCTGAATGTGCTTTGTCTTGAGTCTTTGAATGGGTTGTGAGCAATCTTGATGGCACTCTCATTGTCGCAAAGGAGAGGCACATTCTTCACGTTGACGCCATAGTCCTTGAGGGTTTGCTTCATCCAAAGCAGTTGAGCACAACAAGAGCCAAAGAGCAATGTATTCAACTTCGCGATGAAGCGGTGATCGCAGATTCTGTTTCTTTGAGGACCAACGGACCAAAGATCGTCAGAAATGACAAGTGCGGATGTTGACTTGCGGTCCACACGATCACCAAAGATAGTCGAGTCGAATATCAATGAGATCAAAAGCAGAGCCCTTGGGGTACCATAATCCTAGTGTTGGTGTGTGAGCTAGATATCGAAGAATATGCTTCACGACCTTATGGTGTGATTCCTTGGTGCAGCTTGAAATCGGGCACACATGCAAACACTAAGCATTATATCTGGCCTAGATGCACATAAGTACAATAAAGAACCAATCATGGGCGGTATACCTTGTGATCAAGTCAATACCATTTTCATCGATTGCATAGATGGCCATTTGTGGGCATAGGAATTTTAGCGCCTTTGCAATCTTGCATGCGAATTTCCTCGAGACATCTTTGAGGTATTTCTCCGAGATATGAATATGCCATTCTTGTTGATTTAATTTGAAGACCTAAGAAGAATTTCAACTCTCCCATCATAGACATTTGATATTCTTCACGAAGAATTCCTTCAATGTATCATACCACGCCCGAGGGGCTTGCTTGAGGCCATAGAGGGCCTTATTAAGTCTGAAGACTTTGTCAGGATTCTTTGGATCTTCAAAACCTGGGGGTTGAGCAACATATACTTCTTCCTCAAGCTTACCATTGAGGAATGCACTTTTCACATCCATTTGATATAAGATGATATCATGATGATTAGCATAAGCAAGTAATATGCGAATAGCCTCAAGTCTAGCAACAGGTGCAAAAGTTTCATCGAAATCAATTCCTTCAACCTGTGTGTAGCCTTGAGCTACTAGTCGTGCCTTATTCCTCACAACAAGGCCATTTTCATCTTGCTTGTTGCGGTAGATCCACTTTGTGCCAATGATATTATGCTTGCGAGGATCTGGATGTTTGACCAGTTCCTAGACATTGTTGAGCTCGAACTGATGTAATTCTTCTTGCATAGCCTGAATCCACTCCGGCTCCAGAAATGCTTCATCTACCTTAGTGGGCTCTGTGATAGAGACAAAATCATAGTGCCCACAAAAGTTAGATAAATGTGAGGCTTTTGAGCGTGTGAGAGGACCTGGGGCTCTAATGTCATCGATGATCTTCTCCACTTGCACTTCTTTTGCAACGCGAGGATGAGCTGGTTGTCGCTGAGGAATTTGATCAGCATTTTCTTGACACCATTTTCCTCAAAGATTTTCTTGAGTGCATCATTCGGCGTTCTTCATGAACTGGAATGATTTCTTCAATGATTCTTGATGAGGAATGACATCCTTAGTTGCCTTGAACTTGATAGATTCCTCGGTCTGGTTCATCTAACACGAGAGGTAGGTGCTCTCTTTGCAAGCCATTAGTTTCATCGAACCGCACATCTACATGTCAACAATCTTGTGAAGAACAATGTTGAAGACTCTGTAGGTGTGCGAGTCCTTTCGTAACCAAGCATAAAACCTTCATGTGCTTTCGGTGCAAACTTAGAGTTGTGGTGAGGATCTCTAATCCAACATTTAGCAATCAAGACTTTGAAATAACTCACATTGGGTTTCTTGTCGTTGAGGAGTTCATAGGCCGTCTTCTTGAAGAATTTGTGAAGATATACTCTGTTGATGATGTGGCACGCAGATATCAATTGCATCAATCCAAAAATGCCGGGGTTTTGTATTCATCAAGCATAGTGCGAGCCATCTCAACAAGAGTTCTGTTCTTGCGCTCCACGACGCCATTTCTTTGAGGAGTATAGGGAGCGAGATAACTCATGAGTAATACCAAGTTCATCAAGATAGGCATCAAGACTGGAATTCTTGAACTCAGTTCCATTGTCACTTCTGATGTGCTTGATCTTCACACCAAAGTTGGTTGAAGCCCTCGAGGAAAATCGTTTGAAGACCTCCTGCACTTCATGTTTGTAAGTAACAATGTGTACCCATGTATATCGAGAGTAATCATCAACAATGACAAAACCATATAGAGATGCATCATTAGTGACCGCTGAGTAATGATTAGGTCGAAGAGGTCCATGTGAAGCAATTGAATGGATGAGTAGTGGTCATGATAGTCTTCATTTGGATGCTTGGCCTTGGTCATTTTTCCACTTCACAGTTCGCATAAGTGATCCTTGAGGAATTTGACATTCTCAATGCCAATGACATGCTTCTTCTTCGCATAGCGTGTGCAAATTCCTCATGCTGCGTGACCAAGTCGTCGATGCCATAGCCAGCCTTACGAAGCTTTTGCAAGTAGACACACGGCTGGTTGTGGTCCCAGAGAGAAATCAACAATATACAGATCTCCTCTCCTAAAGCCTTGAAGACTTTGGAATTGTCGACTTCCATAATCACAACATAGCGATACTTGCCAAAGACAACAACCATATCAAGATCACAAAGCATTGAGATCGACATGAGGTTGTATCCTAAGGACTCAACAAGCATGACTTTGTCCATGTGTTTATCCTTAGAGATTGCAACCTTACCAAGACCCAATACCTGACTTTTGCCTTTGTCAGCAAAGATGATATGCTTCAGATGTGACGGTGATAAGGGAGCATCCATTAATAGATTCTTGTCACCAGTCATGTGATTCGTACATCCACTATCGAGGACCCACTCACTAGCTTTGGGTTGATCATCCTGCAGATGAATTAGTGTAACTTACAATCTCATATGCTTCATTAGTGAAGAATATGATATCAAGTTTATCAGATGAATTTCATCAAGCGATGCAGATATAGCGATATAGGACATGTGAAATGAAAGTTCATTTCATCATGATTCGCTGCGTCCTTCGAGCAATTTTGTCGGGTCCCAAACAAATTCTTGGACGTTAAAGCACGTGCGGAGACTGACCTTGCGAGAAGAGATTAGTTCTTTTCTTCACCACCCACATCTGAAGGGGTGGCAAAGAGTTCATCACTCTGCGAGCACCATATGAGAATGGTGGCATAGAGGCCAACCCATTTCGTTTCACATAAGAGGGGTTAGGGTAAGCATATGAATAAGCAGAGAAATTCTTCGAGGACTTATGAACATAATGGTTTGAAGAATAATGCACATATTCATAGCCCTTAGCTCTACCCTGCGACACAGAGTTGTTAGCACGATGATAATCATATGAGGACTTTGATCCTTTTGAGGAATTTGATCCATGTGAAGAATTTGGTCCGTATGAGGACTTGGATCCATATGAAGAATTTGGTCCATATGAAGAATTTGATCTAGGGTTCCTGTTCTTCACAGGTGGTGTCATGAGGACATTCACCTGAAGACTTTCAAGGCACTTCTTGGGAACCCAGATTTTCTTCATAGGAGAACCATTACTGCAGTTAGTGCCAACATATCGAGCAAATACTTCACCATTCTGATTTTTGAACAGTTTATAGTTGGAGTCAAATGACTCATCAGAAGAATGAGGAGATCCACATGTAAAGCCAGATAAGTTAGATGGATCAATGGAGGTCCCTTCGCAAAGAACCCATGAGGTTTTGGGGTCTTGCTCGGGCTTCCAATATGTTCCATCGGCATTGAGTTTCCTCTCAAAGGCAATACCCTCTTTCCTAGGGTTTACATTGAGGATCTGCTTTTAAGCACATCACAAAGAGTCGATGCCCTTTGAGGCTTTTGTACATGCTGTCATGTACAATTCCTTCAACCTGCATTGTCGGTGATACTAGCAATGTCCTCAGATGAGGAATTAGTGATAGCAGAGGCAGGTGAAGAATTTGTAATAATTGAAGCATTTGAACATTCAGGTGAAAAATTAGCAGATTCACGTTCAATGCACTTTAAGCATGGAGGAACAAATTCTTCCTGAGAAGCGCTGATTTGTTGAGCTAGTAATGAATCGCGCTCCTTCTAAAGATCTTCATAACACACTCTCAGCTTCTCAAGATCTTGCTTTCTTTGAAGAAATTCAGAAGAAAGCTTCTCGTGATCAGTCAAGAGGGTATTATGTTGATCTTGAAGGGCATCAAACTTGGAGTGAATTCTCTGAAGACATTCACCCAATGCTTTTGACTAATCCATTTCTTTCCGCAACATATCATCACTTTTGTCTAGCATGCTTTGAACTTGTTCCAAAGCCGTTTGTTGTTTAGTGGCAATGCAAACAAGTTTGGTATAACAAGATTCAATATCATCATCAGATTCATCGTTATCAGATTCATCATTATCAGATTCATCGTCACAGAACTTCGGATGAGGAGCATTCGGTTACCTCAACCGTTTGCCATGAGACATGATCACGAAAGATGATGATTACGGCTCGAAAGTCATCGTTTTGAGAGATTCCTTGAAGTCCTCAAACCGGAGATCATGACGGGTTCGATGACCTTCATACACATCGAGATTCGGTCCCGAGATAAACCGCATTGCAAAGATGCATAATGCTTTGAATTCATATCTGGATAGGCAGGAACATATGATATCCTTCGCCAAGATGTCAAGTCGAGTGTACTTGCGAATATCATCAGCGTCCGCCATCTTGCATAGATCAGTAAGACCTATCTCAGTGACGGTCCACAGCTCGTTGTTCATTGCCATGAGGCGCTTCCTCATCATGGCCTTCCACTTGGGATAATCATGACCGTCAAAGATAGGGCATGACACTTTCTTCATACCTGCGGTCAACATAACTAAAACTCTAGGCGGTTAAACCAAAATCACATAGAACAAGGGAGTACATTGCTCTGATACCAATTGAAAGTGCGTTATATCGACTAGAGGGGGGGTGAATAGGCGATTTTTATGAATTCTTCTTTGAGGAATTTGCCGGTGAGGAAATTCCTTAGCGAAGAACTACTAGCAGCGGAATAAGTACTCAGAAGTAAGCATAACATAATACAAGCATGGTCATCATGATGAAATGAAGACAAGCACAGTCTGAAAAGCATAATCACGGGATGACACAAGATGAAGACAAACAGTGAAGAAATTGAACGAGGAAATTGAGAAAGTCTTGATCAAAGTCTTCAAACACGATATGAACGAACACTCAACACGATAATGAGGAAATGAAAGGGTTGAGGAAATAGAACCGATTAGGTTGGTGAAGACAATGATTTGGTAGACCAGTTCCAACTGCTGTCTCGGTTATGCGTCTGGTTGGAGCGGCTAAGTATTTAAACTCGAGGACACGCAGTCCGGACACCCGATCCATCGAGCACGCAGCTCAGGACACCCATCCTCACCGTATTCTCCTTGAACTAAGGCCACGCAGACCTCGTCCAATCACTCGTGGTAAGTCTTGAGGCGACTTCCAAACCTTCACAGACTTGGTCACTCGGCGATCCACAATTCCTCTTGGATGCTCTAGACCATGACGCCTAACCGTCTGGAAGAAGCACATCTTCAAAGGTAACAAGCGTCGGATCCACGCAGGATCAATTTCTTCATTGATGCTCAATCACTTTGGGTTTGTAGGGGTTTGGTTTTGGGTTTTCCTCACTTGATGATTTTCGCTCAAAGTCCTCGGAGGATGGGTTGCTCTCAAATGACAAGTGTCAAGTTCTCTCGGGCAGCCAACCAGCTAGTGGTTGTAGGGGCGGCTATTTATAGCCTAGGAAGCAGCCCGACATGATAAGACATAAATGCCCTTCAATGATATGACCGTTAGGTGGATAGGATATTTTGGGACACCATGGCAAGAAGACAAGAACGGTCGAATTTGACTCTCAAATTCCTCGGGGCTATCATGTTCCTCATTTGTGTAGGCAATTCAGACTTTGGCGAATTCCTAACTCCTCGGTCGAAACAAGTTCATCGTGACCGTAAGAACTTCGTCTCATCCTTTGAAGAAAGTGGTGAATCGTATGATATTTCCAAAGGCTTCACTCGAAGGGATTGGTAGGTGTAGGATTTTGAGTTGAGCATCACATGGAAATTTTTCCTTAGTATTTTCTCGACCCCCTTTAACAGTACGGTGTTTCCTATGACTCAAGAAAGAGAAAATGAAACTACGAAAACAAGAGTCTTCATGCTTCATGTTCCTCAAATGAATACCAAGTCTCCAAGGTCACACTAATTTCTTCACTTTCAAAGTCTTCAGAAAGTCTTCAGAATATCAAAGTCTTCAGTCAAAGAACTTCATTTTTAGGGGTCGACTTTCTCTGTAAATATCGAACTCCTCATAGACTTATAGACCTGTGTACACTCACAAACGCATTAGTCCCTTAACCTATAAGTCTTCAATACACCAAAATCACTAAGGGGCACTAGATGCACTTACAAATATTTTGCCGCTTCTATGCCAACTTCACCAAGCCAACTGGGTTGGTCATCCCAACGCAGTAGCAGCAGGAGGTCTTGGGTTCTATTCCCAGGCACCCAAGTTTTTGCTCCATTCTTCATTTATTTTGCACACAGCCACTTGGGCCGAATCCTCATCTGGGCCGCTGTACTGTGCTGCAATCCGGCCCGTGCATATTTTTTCCCCGGTTTGTGTATTTTAGCATTTTTCCAATGCATTCTTATTTACAGAAAATGCCCCTATTTTGTATTGCCAATAACTAAATATGCATGCATCCAAATTAAACAAACTATATATGTAAAATGCTTAGAAATTTATCTAGTTTCACAATATGCTGTTTTCATCCATGCTAAAAATGCTTAAACCTGCTGTTCGCATTAATTTGCACACATAACATGCTAAAATGGTTTATTTCATAACTAAATAACCGTAGCTCCAAATTTAACAAACTTCATATGTAACTGAGGTAGAAGAATGCATAGATTAACTTGATGCACTTACTTTTGCTGTTTAACAACTTTACATATGGTTTAGGGCAGAACAGTACCAAACTAAAAATATGCACATGGGGTTTTTCCGGAATTGTTGTTTGTTGTTTCCGGCCTCATTTAAATTGCCTAGATAGGTAGTTTTGTTATGTTTCACCTCTTGCCATGTTAACAACATTTAATCTTGTCATGCATTATACTTGGTTGTGCAACATGCCTTGTTCATGTGTTGTTTCTTTACTATGTTGTTTGCTTCTTTCCGGTTGTGCTTCTTCTCGATAGTTCCGGTTATGTTGCGATTGTGAGGATCTGTTTGACTACGCTTGGTTCGTCTATGCCCGTTCGTCTTCATCATGGACTCGTTATTCTTCCGAGCGGGATTTCAGGCAAGATGATCGTTACCCTGGATCTCACTACTATCATTGCTATGCTAGTTGCTTCGTTCTATCGCTATGTTGCGCTACCTATCACTTGCTTATCAAGCCTCCAAAATTGCCATGTCAGCCTCTAACCTTTTCACCCTTCATGCCAAACAGTTGTTTGGCTATGTTACCACTTTGCTCAGCCCCTCTTATAGCGTTGTTAGTTGCAGGTGAAGTTGAAGATTGCTCCATGTTGGAACATGATTATGTTGGGATATCACAATATCTCTTATTTAATTAATGCATCTAATACTTGGTAAAGGGTAGAAGGCTCGGCCTTATGCCTGGTGTTTTGTTCCACTCTTGCCGCCCTAGTTTCCGTCATACTGGTGTTGTGTTCCTTGATTTTGCGTCCCTAACACGATGAGGGGTATGGGACCCTCTTGATAGTTCGCTTTGAATAAAACTCTTCCAGCAAGGCCCAACATTGGTTTTAACATTTTCCATAATAATACTTGAACCTAATAATAAATTTGCATAGGGCGTCATGAACCCGAGGATTTTCTACATAGCAGGGGGGCCAGTGCTGATGGTGTTGGTCCCAAGCGGGTAGACTGCAGGGCCACTACAGGGCAACCCAAGGATCTGGTTTTACTCGTAGGCTGATCTATCCGGACGTGGCCTGAGACGAGACACGCGCGGCTACTATCAGGGTGTCGACACGCCGGGAGGCTTTGCTAGATTAGTTTTACCATTGTCGAAATGTCTTGTGCACCGGAACCCCGAGTCTGATCGGATGTCCCGCGATGGAGGATTGTCTCCGCGGATCGTGAGCTTATAATGGGCTAAGTTGGGACACCCATGCAGGGTTTAAACTTTCGAAAGTCGTGCCAGCGGTTATGTGGCAGATGGGAATTTTTAATGTCCGGTTGTAGAGAACTTGACACCAGATTCGAATTAAAATACACCAACCGCGTGCGTAACTATGACGGTCTCTTTTCGAGAGGGTCGAGAAGAGAACACGGTGGGGTTATGTTTGCATGTAAGTAGTTCAGGATCACTTCTTGATCATTACTAGTTTGCGACCGTTTGCGTAGCTTCTCATCTTATTCTTGTACTCGTAAGTTAGCCACCATATCATGCTTTGTCGCTTGCTGGAGCCTCACCACTTATCCATTCCATACCCATTAAGCTTTGCTAGTCTTGATACCCATGGTAATGGGATTTCTGAGTCCTCGTGGCTCACATATTGCTACAACAACACTTGCAGGTACAAGTAATGCGATGATCATGACGTGAGAGCGATGTTTGCCTGTTTGGAGTTCTTCCTCTGCTTCTTCTTCGTTCAGGGGATAGGTTCCTGGTCAGCAGCCTGGGCTAGCTGGGTGGATGTCGTTTGAGTTTTTGTTTGTGTTTCATCCGTAGTCGGATGTTGCTCTTATGTATGATGTTGTTGTATTCATGTGGCATTGTATGCCTTTTTTATGTATCCCCAACTATTATGTAATGGTATGATGTAATGATATCCACCTTGCAAAAGCGTCTCCAATATGCGCTTCTATCCTTGGTGGGACCTTCGAGTTCCTTTAGGATAGGGTCGCATATTGGGCGTGACACTAGTTCAATCTCGTTACCGGAAAGTCTCTTTACTCATTCCGTAATGCTTCATTTCAAAACTGTCTCATTAGTCACATTGCTTGCAAGGCTTATAGTGATGAGCGCGGCCCAGAGATACCTCTCCGAAACACGGAGTGACAAAGCCTGTTCTCGATCTATGCCAACCCAACAAACACCTTCAAAGACACCTGTAGAGCACCTTTATAAATCACCCATTTACGCTGTGACGTTTGGTAGCACAAAAAGTGTTCCTCCGGTATTCTGGAGTTGCATAATCTCATAGTCTGAGGAACTTGTATAAGTCATGAAGAAAGGAGTAGCAATGAAACTGTAACGATCATAATGCTAAGCCAACGGATGGGCCATGTCCATCACATCATTCTCCTAATGATTTGATCATGTTCATCAAATGACAACACATGTCTATGGTTAGGAAACATAACCATCTTTGATTAACGAGCTAGTCAAGTAGAGGCATACTAGGGACTATATGTTTTGTCTATGTATTCACACATGTACTAAGTTTCCGGCTAATACATTTCTAGCATGAATAATAAACATTTATCATGAAATAAGGAAATAAATAATAACTTTATTATTGCCTATAGGGCATATTTCCTTCAGTCTCCCACTTGCACTAGAGTCAATAATTTAGTTCACATCACCATGTGATTTAACACTAATAGTTCACATCGCCATGTGACCAGCACCCAAAGGGTTTACTAGAGTCAATAATCTAGTTCACATCGCTATGTGATTAACACCTAAAGAGTACTAAGGTGTGATCATGTTTTGCTCATGAAATAAGTTTAGTCAACGGGTCTGTCACATTCAGAGTCATATGTATTTGGCAAATATTCTATGTCTACAATGCTCTGCACAGAGCTACTCTAGCTAATTGCTCCCACTTTCAATATGTATCCAGATTGAGACTTAGAGTCATCTGGATCGGTGTAAAAGCTTGCATCAACGTAACTCTTTACTACGAACTATTTATCACCCCCATAACCGAGAAACATTTCCTTAGTCCTCACTAAGGATAAATTTGACCGCTATCTAGTGATCTACTTCTAGATTACCATTGTACCCCCTTGCCAAACTCATGGTAAGGTACACAATAGGTATGGTACACAACATAGCATACTTTATAGAACCTATGATTGAAGCATAAGGAATGACTTTCATTCTCTTTCTATCTTCTGTCGTGGTCGGGTTTTGAGTCTTACTCAATTTTACACATTGTAATACAGACAAGAACTCCTTCTTTGACTGATCCATTTTGAACTCTTTCAAAAACTTGTCAAGGTATATACTCATTGAAAAATCTTATCAAGCATCTTGATCTATCTTTATAGATCTTGATGCCCAATATGTAAGCAGCTTCACCGAGGTCTTTCTTTGAAAAACTCTTATTCAAGTATCCCTTTATGCTATCCAAAAATTCTATATCATTTCCAATCAACAATATGTCATCCACATATAATATCGAAATGCTCTGAGCTCCCACTCACTTTCTTGTAAATCTGAGCTTCTCCAAAAGTCTCAGATAAAACCATATGCTTTGATCACACTATCAAAGCGTTTATTCCAACTTCGAGCGGCTTGCACCAATCCATAAATGGATAGCTGGAGCTTGCACACTTTGTTAGCACCCTTCGGATCGACAAAACCTTCTGGTTGCATCATATACAACTCTTCTTCCAGAAATCCATTCAGGAATGCAGTTTTGACATCCATTTGCCAAATTTCATAATCATAAAATGCGACAATCGCTAACATGATTCGGACAGACTTAAGCATCGCTACAGGTGAGAAAGTCTCATCATAGTCAACCCTTGAACTTGTCAAAAACCTTTCGCAACAAGTCGAGCTTTCTAAACAGTAACATTACCGTCTGCATCGGTCTTCTCCTTAAAGATCCATTTATTTTGTATGGCTTGCCGATCATCGGGCAAGTCCACCAAAGTCCACACTTTGTTCTCATACATGGATCCCTTCTCAGATTTCGTGGCCTCAAGCCATTCTGCGGAATCTGGGCTCATCATTGCTTCCTCATAGTTTGTAGGTAGGGCTGGAATCCGAGCCGAGTCGAGCCAGCTCGGCTCGACTCGCTAGAGCTCGTTTCGTTAACGAGCTAGCTTGACTCGACTTGTTACTATAACGAACTTAAACCCAAGATTGGCTCAACTCGTATAACTCGCGAGCTAGCTCGTTTAGCTTGTTAAGCTCATTAAAGATATGAACATAAAACCCTAAATATGATAAAAATGATTATGTATATATTAACAGATATATCACTAAACAATTGTAATTTCCTTGTAACACATGAGTCTTCTAGGGGCTGGGCCTTCAACGGGTGGACCTTGTGTTGTGCGCCTGGGACGTACGGTGCTAGGTGGCTGATCTTTTTTGGTATTGGGAGTGGCTGATCTTTTGTACCGAGCCTAACAAGTTACACGAGTACTCGTGACATTGGCTCGTTTAACTTGGTCTATAAACGATCTTAAACTAAAGCTCGACTCGACTCGTTATTCTTCGAGTTCGAGTCGATTCGAGCCGAGTCACGAGCTACTCGTTTAGCTCCCGAGCTTCGATCTTTTTTCCAGCCCTATTCGTAGGTTCATCATGGTCAACTAACATGACTTCCAGAGCAAGATTACCGTACCACTCTGGTGCGGATCTTACTCTGGAAGACCTACGAGGTTCTGTAGTAACTTGATCTGAAGCTTCATGA
Organism: Aegilops speltoides; assembly: GCA_021437245.1. Classification (NCBI taxonomy): domain Eukaryota; kingdom Viridiplantae; phylum Streptophyta; class Magnoliopsida; order Poales; family Poaceae; genus Aegilops; species Aegilops speltoides. The sequence continues at coordinate 237,812,922 of CM038142.1, forward strand.
TCATCATCATTAGCTTCCTCACTAATTGGTGTAGGAATCACGGGAACTGATTTCTGTGATGAACTACTTTCCAATAAGGGAGAAGGTACAATTACCTCATCAAGTTCTACTTTCCTCCCACTCACTTCTTTCGAGAGAAACTCCTTCTCTAGAAAAGATCCATTCTTAGCAGCATAGATTTTGCTTTTGAATCTGTGATAGAAGGTGTACCCAACAGTTTCCTTTGGGTATCCTATGAAGACACACGTCTCCGATTTGGGTTCGAGCTTATCAGGTTGAAGCTTTTTCACATAAGCATCGCATCCCCAAACTTTAAGAAACGTCAACTTTGGTTTCTTGCCAAACCATAGTTCATAAGGTGTTATCTCAACGGATTTCGATGGTGCCCTGCTTAACGTGAATGCAGCTGTCTCTAATGCATAACCCCAAAACGACAGTGGTAAATCGGTAAGAGACATCATAGGTCGCACCATATCCAATAAAGTGTGGTTACGACGTTCGGACACACCATTACGCTGTGGTGTTTCAGGTGGCGTGAGTTGTGAAACTATTCCACATTGTTTTAAATGAAGGCCAAACTCTTAACTCAAATATTATCCTCCACGATTAGATCTTAGAAACTTTATTATCTTGTTACGATGATTCTCCACTTCACTTTGAAATTCTTTGAACTTTTCAAATGTTTAAGACGTGTGTTTCATTAACTAGATATACCCATATCTGCTAAAATCATCTGTGATGGTCAGAAAATAATGATACCCGCCATGAGCATCAACACTCATCGAACTGCATACATCGGTATGTATTATTTCCAATAAGTCACTAGCTCATTACATTGTTCCGGAGAACGGAGTTTTAGTCATCTTGCCCATAAGGCACGGTTCGCAAGTATCAAGTGATTCCAAAAGTCAATCTTTATGGAGTTTCTTTATGTGCTTTACACCGATATGACCCAAACGGCAGTGCCACAAATAAGTTGCACTATCATTATCAACTTTGCATCTTTTGGCGTCAATACTATGAATATGTGTATTACCATGATCGAGATTCATAAACCATCAACATTGGGTGATGACCATAGAAGGTTTTATTCATGTAAACAGAATAACAATTATTCTTTGTCTTAAATGAATAATCGTATTGCAATTAACATGATCTAATCATATTCATGCTCAACGCAAACACCAAGTAATATTTATTTAGGTTCAACACTAATCCCGAAAGTATAGGGAGTGCTCGATGATGATCATATCAATCTTGGAACCACTTCCAACACACATCATCACTTCATCCTCAACTAGTCTCTATTTATTCTGCAACTCCTGTTTCGAGTTACTAATCTTAGCAACCGAACAAGTATCAAATACCCAGGGATTACTACGAGCACTAGTAAAGTACACATCAATAATATGTATATCAAATATACCTTTGTTCACTTTGCCATCCTTCTTATCAGCCAAATATTTGGGGCAGTTCCACTTCCAGTGACCATTTCCTTTGCAGTAGAAGCACTCAGTTTCAGGCTTAGGGTCAGCTTTGGGCTTCTTCACGGGAGTGACAACTTGCTTGCTATTCTTCTTGAAGTTCCCTTTCTTTCCCTTTGCCCTTTTCTTGAAACTAGTGGTCTTGTTTAATCATCAACACTTGATGCTCTTTCTTGATTTCTACCTTCATTGATTTCAGCATCACGAAGAGCTCAGGAATTGTTTTCGTCATCCCTTGCATACTATAGTTCATCACGAAGTTCGAGTAACATGGTGATGGTGACTAGAGAACTCTGTCAATCACTATCTTATCTGGAAGATTAACTCCCACTTGATTCAAGTGATTGTAGTACCTAGACATTCTGAGAACATGCTCACTAGTTGAGCAATTCTCCTCCATCTTTTAGGCAAAGTACTTGTCAGAGGTCTCATACCTCTTGACACGGGCATGAGTCTGAAATACCAATTTCAGTTCTTGGGACATCTCATATGCTCCATGACGTTTCAAAAACGTTTTTGAAGTCCCAGTTCTAAGCCGTAAAGCATGGTGCACTAAACTATCAAGTAGTCATCATATTGAGCTAGGCAAACGTTCATAATGTCTGCATATACTCCTGCAATAGGTTTGTCACCTAGCAGTGCATCAAGGGCATAATTCTTCTGTGCAGCAATGAGGATACACATCAGATCACGGACCCAGTCCGCATCATTGCTACTATCGTCTTTCAACTTAGTTTTCTCTAGGAACATATAAAAACATAGGGAAGCTATAACGCGAGCTATTGATCTACAACATAATTTGCAAAATACTATCAGGACTAAGTTCATGATAAATTAAAATTCAATTAATCATATTACTTAAGAACTCACACTTAGATAGACATCCCTCTAGTCATCTAAATGATCACGTGATCCAAATCAACTAAACCATGTTCGATCATCACGTGAGATGGAGTAGTTTTTAATGGTGAACATCACTATGTTGATCGTATCTACTATATGATTCACGCTCGACCTTTCGGTCTCCAGTGTTCCGAGACCATATCTGCATATGCTAGGCTCGTCAAGTTCAACCCAAGTATTCTACGTGTGCAAAACTGGCTTGCACCCGTTGTATGTGAATGTAGAGCTTATCACACCCGATCATCATGTGGTGTCTTGGCATGACAAACTGTAGCAACGGTGCATACTCAGGGAGAACACTTATACAATGAAATTTAGTAAGGGATCATCTAATAATGCTACCACCATACTAAGCAAAATAAGATGCATAAAAGATAAACATCACATGCAATCAAAAAATGTGTCATGGTATGGCCATCATCATCTTGTGCTCATGATCTCCATCACCGAAGCATCTTCATGATCTCCATAGTCACCGGTGCGACACATTGATCTCCATCGTAGCATCGTTGTCGTCTCGCTAACTATTGTTACTACGACTATCGCTACCGCTTAGTGATAAAGTAAAACAATTAGATGACGATTGCATTGCATACAATAAAGCGACAACCATATGGCTCCTGCCAGTTGCCGATAACTTAGTTACAAAACATGATCATATCATACAACAATTTATAACACATCATGCCTTACCATATCACATCACAGCAAGCCCTGCAAAAACAAGTTAGACGTCCTCTACTTTGTTGTTGCAAGTTTTACGTGGCTGCTACGGGCTTCTAGCAAGAACCGTTCTTACCTACGCATCAAAACCACAATGATTTTTCATCAAGTGTGTTGTTTTAACCTTCAACAAGGACCGGGCGTAGCCACACTTGATTCAACTAAAGTTGGAGAAACACACACCCGCCAGCCTCCTTTCTGCAAAAGCACGTCGGTAGAACCAGTCTCATGAACGCGGTCATGTAATGTCGGTCCGGGCCGCTTCGTCCAACAATACCGCCGAATCAAAGTATGACATGGTGGTAAGCAGTATGACTATTATCGCCCACAACTCTTTGTGTTCTACTCGTGCATATAACATCTACGCATAGACCTGGCTCGGATGCCACTGTTGGGGAACGCATTAATTTCAAAAAAATTCCTACGATCACGCAAGATCAATCCAGGTGATGCATAGCAAAGAGAGGGAAGAGTGTATCTGAGGGAGTCCTAGACTAGGGGGTGTCCGGACAACTGGACTATCAATATCCACCGGATTCCCAGACTACGAAGATAGAAGATTGAAGACTCCGGCTCGTGTCCGGAAGGTACTTTCCTTGGCGTGGAAGGCAAGCTTGGCGATACGGATATGTAGATCTCCTACCATTGTAACCGACTCTGTGTAACCCTAGCCTCTCCTGTGTCTATATAAACCGGAGGGCCTTAGTCCGTAGGACACAACATTACATCTCAACAATCATACCATAGGCTAGCTTCTAGGGTTTAGCCTCCTTGATCTCGTGGTAGATCTACTCTTGTACTACCCATATCATCAATATTAATCAAGCGGGGCGTGGGGTTTTACCTCCATCGAGAGGGCTGAACACAGGTAAAAACATTGTGTCCCTTGTCTCCTGTTACCATCCGCCTAGACGCACGATTCGGGACCCCCTACCCGAGATCCGCGGTTTGACACCGACATTGGTGCTTTCATTGAGAGTTCCTCCGTGTCGTCGCCGATGGGCGGATGCCTCCACCGTCTTCAAAGACGGCGTTTTTCGCCGGAGGGCCTTGGCCGCCGCCAAACTATCCGGCTTGGTGGTTTTCTCATGATCGCCTATCCGCCCCGCTGCTTGCAATGACTTCTCAAGTCTTGGAAGCAATCTTCGCGTCGACCCTAAAGCTGCCGAACAGTTAGATCAATCGAGCTTTAAATCGTTAACGAGCTCTTGGACCGCATCGCCGCCCTGGGAGTCGCTATGGACTATAATCAGATCGGGCTTAAAACCGATCTGAGAGAGATTAACTCTCCCCAGGCTACCCACCAGGTCAAAGTGGTAGTGGAACAACTCGGCAACTCTTTGCCAGTATTGAAAACAATCCTTGTCCGGATTCCCGAACCCTCCATGCCGGATTCCCGCGGAGGGACGGACTTTGATCGAGCATTCCTAAAATAATGCGTCGCCCCGGACTCGCTGGACTGTCTCCAGCAAATCAAGCTCCCGAATTCGGAAGCTCCTTGGCCTTTGAGCCCAAAGATGGGCAGGGATCCGGATTTTATTCCACCCACCCGCCTGACATATCGACCTATCTCTAATTCGGCAAGAGCCTTGAAAACGAGACATCATTCTTGGGCTAGATTCCACTGGTTATGGACAGGATAAAGGACTGCCGAGAGGAAAACATAATCTCAATCTTACGCAATAAGCATGCGGACAAGGGAATCAACGCCATTGATCGTCGCAAGATTACACGTTTTACCGATCTGGCGTCCATAATACGAAAATCTTGTGCGATGGAAAGTTTCGAAAACGAAAATAAATTTTGGGACAATCCGGCCCCAAACCCAGTCCGCGGTAAAAGGGCGCCTCACAATCAGGCCCCAGATGCAAAAATCAAAAAGCAAAAACCCAGCAAGGTGTAACGCCCTCGATGCGGCTATATCTCCCACGTGTCGAAGCACGACTTAGAGGCATAACCGCATTGAAAGCAATGTCGCAAGTGAGGTAATCTTCACACAACCCAAGTAACACATAAGGGAAAAAGATACATAGTTGGCTTACAATCGCCACTTCACACAATTACATGAATAAAGCATTACATCATCCAGATACAATCAAGGTCCGACTACGGAACCAAAATAAAAGAAGAACCCCAAATGCGACAAAGGTCTCCGATCGACCCCAACTGGGCTCCACTCTTGATCAACTAGAACGAAACAACACAAAGGAAAGATCTTCATCTAGCTCCTCCTTGAGCTGGGTTCGTCACCGCTTTCGATAACATAGGCACCGCAAACTGGTTTTGGAAGTATCTGGTGAGCCACGAGGACTCGGCAATCCCATTACCATGGGTATCAAGACTAGCAAAGCTTAATGGGAAAGGAAGGGGTAAAGTGGTGAGGTTGCAGCAGCGACTAAGCAAGATATGGTGGCTAACATACGCAAATGAGAGCGAGAAGAGAAACAAGCGGAGCGGTCGTGAAGCTAGCAATGATCAAGAGGTGATCACGAACACCTACTTCGTCGGACATAACACGAAACCGTGTTCACTTCCGGACTCCGCCGAAGAGACCATCACGGCTACACACACGGTTGATGCGTTTTAATTCGGATCTGGTGTCAAGTTGTCTACAACCGACATTAACAAATTCCCATCGCCACATAACCGCGGGCATGGCTCTCAAAAGTTTATACCTGCGGGGTGTCCCAACAGCCCATGACAAGCTCTCGCGATCATTGAAGGAATAGACCTTCACCCAGAAGACCCGATCGGTCTCGGAATCCGGTACATCAAGACATTTCGACAATGGTAAAACAAGACCAGCAAAAGCCGCCCGATGCACCGACAATCCCGATAGGAGCTGCACATATCTCGTTCTCGAGCAACACGGATAGGTCGACCTCGAGTAAAACCAGCCCTCGAGTTGCCCGAGGTGGCCCTTGATCTGCCGGTTCGGACCAACACTTAGACAAGCACCGGCCGGGGCTAAAATAAAGATGACCCTCGAGAGAGCGACTCCCAAGAGAAAAAGTAGGTGGTGGTGAGGCAAATGGTAAAAGTCAATGTTGGGCCTTCTTTGGACAAGTTTTATTCAAAGCGAACTGTCAAGGGGTCCCATAAATCACCCGACCGCGTTAGGAGCATAAAATCCGGGAACATAACACGGTATGGCGGAAACTAGAGGCGGCAAGAGTGGAACAAAACACCAGGGCATAAGGCCGAGCCTTCCACCCTTTACCAAGTATAAAGATGCATTAATAATATAAGAGATATTGTGATATCCCAACCAAATCCTGCCCACCATGGAGAAATCTTCAACTTCACCGCAAGTAGCAACGCTATAAGAGGGCTGAGCAAAGCGGTAACATAGCCAAACAGTGGTTTGCATAGGAAAGGTGTCAAAGGTTAGAGGTTCATGGCAATATGGGATGGCTGGACAAGCAGGTAATAGGTAGCGACATAGCAATAGAACGAAGCAACTAGCATAGCAATGATAGTATTGAGATCCGTAGTAGCGGTCATCTTGCACGAAATCCCGCAAGGAAGAAGAACGAGTCCATGAAGAAGATGAAACCACGAAGACGAACCACACGCAGACAAACGAATCCTCACGATCGCAACGAAACAGGAACTATCGAGAAGAAGCACACAACATAGTAAACACACCACACATGAACAAGACATGATGCACAACAAGCATGATGCATGACAATGCTACATGAAGCTACTCATGGCAAGAGAAGATGCATACAAGAGCAACACATCAAGGCAAGTTTAAATGAGGCCGGAAACAACATATAACAATTCCGGTAAGTCCTCATATGCAAATCTCGAAATTAGTCCAGAACTGAATAAACCTTGTGTTGAAGTTTTTAAACAGCAAGTTAAATATCACCAAGATGATCTACACGAAATTCTAGTCAAGTTACATATAAAGTTCATTAGATTCGGAGCTACGGGCTAGAAGATATGAGCAAAACAAGTTAAGCATGGCATTGATGCAAAATGCACCCAAACATCACGCAAACACACCAAAACAAGGATGCAACAAGGTAATATGAAACTACATGCAAAATCAAGCAAGTTTCATATAGAGCACACTCAAAACGGAGCAACGGTTCAACACCCACACACTATACAAGTCATAACAACAAGCTGTCCATAACAGCAACTAGGCATCTTACAAGCATCAAAACAACATGCTACAGCACCCCAACATAATAACAAAAGGCATGAGCATGAAGTACACGTAAAGCATAACAAAACATGAACACTGAGCTATCTCCAGAAACAACTAGAACATGCTCAAAATGACATGGAGATATTGCAAATAATAACAGTTTCAGACTTTAGCAGAAATAACATCAGGTTGCAATGTTTAGAGCTATCAAACAACATGTTACAGGAACTTATCATGGCAAACAAAGGCATGGAATGAATCTACTAATTGCATATATCAAAAGTCCCTTACTGACCATGAGCCAAAAAGGCATAGAAAATATGATGGCACCCATGTAAACATGGCAAGTTATATTACAGATTTATACATGGCAAGAACAACAATAAGTAGGCATGTTCGTGAGCTTAAACCACTCACCACAGAGCAAAACATGGTATGGAAAGGCAACCAACAGTAAGAAGGCATGTTTATGAAGCTAAGCATGGCAAGAGCAAGATCATAGGGTACATGGATCACTAGGAAAACACATGGGAACAAGTGAACTTAATGTTAACAGGCTAACAAACAACATTTTCAAGCAACTTTGGAGCAAGATATGAACAATCTACAGCAAGCTATAATTGCAACCAAGGGCATGAATGCATAGAGCATGACATGTATATCAAAACATGTTTATAAAGCATCTCCAGATTATGCATAGAATGATTAGTGGAAGCATGTTAACATAGCAACAAAATATAACAGAATCTGTCAGGAAAACAGCAACAGCAACTACCCTACTTTACAAGCATGATACACTCAGCACACAACTCACAAAAATACATAGTCAAATCCCCTGGAAAGATGGCATGGCATAGTTCAACTTTCATGTAGAGCTCAACCTCATAGGATGCACACATAAATCATGGCAAAAATGATAATACAGCAAGTTATAACAGCCAAAGAGATTAACATCAACATGCACTCTTCCAACAGCATTTCGGGCATCAAGATGAGCTCAAATGAAAATGATGCAATGTAATGAAATGAAGTACTCGTCGAGACGAACAATTTGACATATTACACGCGCAAAATGGAGCTACGGATGCAAAGATGCGATGGCATGAACATGGCATGAAAATTACAAAAACTGGGGACTTGGGCGTTTCTGGAAAAAAAACGGACGAGCGCAAAAGACTATATGACCCTGTATGGGTTTAGGGGCTGCTCACCCTGGGCTCGGCCCATGAAGAGGAAGTAGGCCGGGGTGAAGTTGGGCTGGGCATTGCTTTGGAGGCCGGCCGGGCCGGTCGCGAGAGATGGGTGGGGGCCTGCGGCGTTCTCTCTCCGATCAATCTGGATCGGGAGACCGAGGGCGGCGGCGAGCTGGCTCAACGAGGGAGCTTCCTGGCGGGAGCCTGTGTGCGGGCGAGGCAGGAGGTGCGGCGCGTGGCGAATGGCGGCACGGGCGTGAGTGAGGCAAGGGCGGCGCGGGCGAGCGCCGGCGGGCGCCGGCAGGCCTTCATGCAAGCGGCAGCAGCAGAGGCGGGCGGCGGGGTCGGCACCGGCGGGAGGCGGCTCAGCGACCGGCCGGAGGCGGCGAGGCGGGCGGCGAGGTGGCGGCGGCGCGGCAGCCGAAGCTCGTCGCCGGCGGGAGGCGACCTCGGCGGAGGCGAGATCCGCCGGGCGGCGGCTCGGGCCCCTGAATGGCCGGATCTGGGCTCATGAGCCCAGCGGTGGAGACGGGCGGCGGGAGCGGCGTGGCGGGAGGAGATTAGGCTGCGGGCGGCGACGACGATGACGTGTCGCCCGGATTGGTCCGGGCGACGTGAAGGCTGGACATGTCCGGCGGGGTTGGACATGTCCGGCGCGCGAGGGGAGCGGGGCTAGGGTTTCGGGACCCGGATTTCGGGGGAGGCCACATATTTATAGGTAGAGGGAGCTAGGAGAGTCCAAATGAGGTGCGGTTTTCGGCCACGCGATCGTGATCGAACGACCGAGAGCATGGAAGAGACTTAGATGGGTTTTGGGCCACTTTGGAAGGGGTGTTGGGCTGCAAAGAGAAGGAGGCTTCTGCGGTTACCCGGTTAACCGTTGGAGTATCAAACGACCTCCAAATGGCACGAAACTTGACAGCGGTCTACGGTGCTATACCAAGGCAGCAGGCAAACCTCGGGCCATTCCGAGAAAGTTTAATACCCGCACAAGAGAAGAGAGAAGAGGGAGACGCCGGAGGACATAGGAGTGCCGGATTGCAAAACGGACAACGGGGAAAATGCTCCGATGCATGAGACGGACACGTATGCCAAATGAGATGCACATGATGACAGGATAAAAAGCAAATGATGACATGGCAAAGTGCAACACGCAAGCAAATGACATTGCAACGACGGCGAATAATTGGCGGATAGCTGGCGCATCGAATCCGGGGTGTTACAACACTCCACCACTACGAGAGGATCTCGTCCCGAGATCTAGGATGGCACCGGAGGGAAAAGGAAAAGGAAGAGGAGAGGTAAAACTAAGTTGCTTCTTTGACCAATGAGTGAAACCAAAGAACCTTGAGAGGTTGAACACATTGAAAGAAACAAAATAACGGAGATGACCAAAATTGCAAACAATTCGTTGGCCAAGAGGAACAAGGAATATGATAAGAACCAAGAGGTTTAGTGATAAGATAGATATTGAAACCACTCCGGTTAAAACAAGATGGAGAAGGGATAAGATTGATATAATTTGGGCAGCACTCCAACTGAAAGGAGAAGAAGAACTTGATAAGATGAAAAGCACTTGAAGAGATGACACAACACTCTGGTTAAATGGATAAGCATGAAAAGAACAAGATCCTCACAATTCGAGATGATAGAGTGAAAAGAGGAACATCACAATGCCTTCGTAAGAAAGAATAGAAGTAGATCATTGGAATAACAGAATGTAGGAGAAAAAGCCAACTTCTGCCACAAATGAGGTTGGAAATCATCCTTGCAAAGAAGAATTGAACGGAGTTGTTGCAAAATCGACAACGAGAAGCACAAGCTTGTTGTGGGCTTATGGAAAACATCTCAAGACTATGAGGTGACAACCGGCCACTAACGGAAACCATTGATTTGATTGTGAGCACCAAAGAGATGAAAAACTGCTTTCGCCGAGAGGATAGGAGAAAACTTGGATCATTGATAAACACCATAATAGCAACATTCCTTAGAGAAGGCTTTAGGTGAAATCTTTACCAAGATAACTCCAACGAAGAGATTGATGGATTTAATATACCTCGTTCTTGACAACATGTGAATCGTGAAACATGAAGGAAATTGTCAAGAGTGACATAACACCACCTCAAAAGATAAGATAGAAAGAATTGCACTCCGGATTACCATATGAAGAAAGCTTGAGCTCCTTAGGAAAGAATCTCGATGAAAACTTTGAGAAGGGGATTAAATCCTTGATGAACCATCATGTAGAACCTCCATGAAGAACTCCGGTAATAGAAGGATGATGAAAAGAAAGAGAAGCTAAAAATACAAGGTGAAGCCTTGCAATGATTTAGATGGAGCTTCGCGATTATATAACCGAGAGAACTTGGAACTCCGAAAAAGAAGGATGAGCAATTGAAACCAAGAATTTTAAGTGCCTTCGGAATAAAGAATTAATCACTTGGATGAACAAGACTAAGAATTATGTTATGCTTATCCTTCACCAATTAAATTGATGACAATCAACGGATTTGGCATACTACTTATTCTCGTAGAAAGGATTAAAAGAGATATATCAAAACTTGAGAAGGTCTTCAACGAACCACCGGTAGGATTGGAACAACAAATGAATTGATATGATGAACAAGGAAGAGAGATCTTGAAAGAACCACCGTAAGAATTGAAAATGAAAGAAGCAAAGGCACAATTCATCGGGAAGAATTGGAAAACGAATGAAGATACTTGAAGGGATTTAGATACATGAGAATGAAGAGAACATGAACTGATTAGAGGGTATTTGAGCGATGCACCGGTAAGATTTGGAGAACAGTAGCTACATGCTGAGAATGAAGAATTATGACATAATGGCCTTCGGAGGAAAGAAATGGAAACAACTCATGAAATGCTCCAGATGGTAAGAAAAATTGTCACAATCCAAAACAATTATGAGGATAACATGAAGCTAGAACCATGAATATTCAAGAGAATGGACCAAGATTTAAGAGAAATCTGACTACGGTCTTCAAATGTTGAGAATGATGATGAGAACCACCATGAATTGTTGAGATACTCCGGGAGAAACAAAAGCGAAGAGGTTGTGCCAACTATGAAAAGAATTTGAAAAAAAAACTTGGAGAAAAGCATTTGACTGATGATAACTCATTCTTACGTCAAACTTGGAGAAGAATTTAGGATAGTTCTGGGAAAATAGAAGAGTCAGGTAAGATCCTGGGAAAAGACCTGTGGGTTAGGGCCCACTCAAAAGAAAACACCGTTGGAAATAATTTAAAGAGATATTGCACCGGTTGAATTAAATGACTTGAACGAGATACCAATCTCGAAAGAGCTTGAACGAATGCAGAGTGGAAACACGAATCTTCGAGATATCTTGAGCACTCCGGAATAACAAATAGCGAGAAGTAGAATGATAATGAGGTGCACCAGTATGAGAAGACATTTGACACGAGGAAAGGAATAGGATCAACACTGAAAGCTTGAATTGGATCCACCGGAGAAGAAACAACAATGAAGGATGATGAACTTGAAACTGTTGAGCATCTTCATGGGAAATCACCGGATAAGAACATTGATTGAAAAGAATGAAGAGACTTCACATGAATAAATGGATACTTGATTAAGAAATCTGTGTCCTTCAAGAAAAAGGGTGGGAGGGCGGGGAAAAACAAAGACAACTTGGGATGAACGAAACAAACATCGTTGAGAAAACTTAGAATTGATCTTGCGGATGGGGAGAATGATGGGGTCATCTCGAAGAGAAGCGCACCGGTTGGAAAAGAATTAACATGACAACCTCAATGATCAAAAGGATTAGTATTCACATAGCAATATGAGAACACCGTTTAGGAAAGGTATGGATTCAACATTTGACATCGAAGCAACTCGAATACCCCAAATAAAACAAAACAAAGGATTTGGCTTGCAGAATAAGCCGGAAACAAACATATGATAGAGATTTACCCAATCCCATATCATACATGTGTCGAAAAGATATTCTAGGAGCTACTTGAATTCCCACCTATAAAACTCCCGAAACTTTCTGGTTATGCAATCTGGTGTTGGGGATACAGGGGAAGCAATATATCTCACCCAAACTAACAATACCTACATCCAAGCTGTATCCATCCGTCAACACATAACCAAGAAACCTTCGAAATCGCGTACCTCAACCTTGAAAAGCATCCATTATCTGAGTCATGGCAATACTCCGTACTCACCTCGATCTTTGGGTTAGCGGGGTTATCTCACCAACAACTGCATAAAAGAGATTTTCGATGTCGGCGTACTAAACTCAGGTATTCCAGAACTGCAACGATAAAATTATGACGACAACACCTCACAGCTCAACTCCCCGGGACACCTCCACTAAAAAAAACCTGCTCACGGGAGGCACCAAGACAATGTTGTCATCATAAAACCATCAGAACGATTCTAAGATACCCGCGTGATCCTAAAAAAAAATTAGTGAAATTTGAGAAGAGAAGAGTCAAAACTCTACGTCAGGATACCTCACCAGAGCGACGAAGGGACTGAGGAGTAAAAATAATTCCTAACTCTCCGATATATATAATCCTAAATGACTCAAAACATTTTTCTAGACACAACTCGGCCGCTAAAAACGATCAAGCAATGGGGCTCCTAAGGTCGGGGAAGGCTCTGATTACCAACTTAAAACGCCCTCGATGCGGCTATATCTCCCACGTGTCGAAGCACGACTTAGAGGCATAACCGCATTGAAAGCAATGTCGCAAGTGAGGCAATCTTCACACAACCCAAGTAACACATAAGGGAAAAAGATACATAGTTGGCTTACAATCGCCACTTCACACAATTACATGAATAAAGCATTACATCATCCAGATACAATCAAGGTCCGACTACGGAACCAAAATAAAAGAAGAACCCCAAATGCGACAAAGGTCTCCGATCGACCCCAACTGGGCTCCACTACTGATCAACTAGAACGAAACAACAAAGGGAAAGATCTTCATCTAGCTCCTCCTTGAGCTGGGTTGTGTCACCTGCTCGGTAACATAGGCACCTGCAAACTGGTTTTGGAAGTATCTGGTGAGCCATGAGGACTCAAAGAATCCCATTACCATGGGTATCAAGACTAGCAAAGCTTAATGGGAAAGGAAGGGGTAAAGTGGTGAGGTTGCAGCAGCGACTAAGCAAGATATGGTGGCTAACATACGCAAATGAGAGCGAGAAGAGAAACAAGCGGAACGGTCGTGAAGCTAGCAATGATCAAGAGGTGATCCCGAACACCTACTTACGTCGGACATAACACAGAAACCGTGTTCACTTCCGGACTCCCGAGAAGAGACCATCACGGCTACACACACGGTTGATGCGTTTTAATTCGGATCTGGTGTCAAGTTGTCTACAACCGGACATTAACAAATTCCCATCTGCCACATAACCGCGGCACGGCTCTCGAAAGTTTATACCACAGGGGTGTCCCAACTTAGCCCATGACAAGCTCTCGCGATCATCGGAGGAATAGACCTTCACCGGAAGACCCGATCGGTCTCGGAATCCCAGACATCAAGACATTTCGACAATGGTAAAACAAGACCAGCAAAGCCGCCCGATCGCCGACAATCCCGATAGGAGCTGCACATATCTCGTTCTCGTGGCAACACCGGATAGGTCACCACGAGTAAAACCAGCCCTCGAGTTGCCACGAGGTGGCCCATGATCTGCCGGTTCGGACCAACACTTAGACAAGCACCGCCCGGGGGCTAAAATAAAGATGACCCTCGAGAGAGCGACTCCCAAGGGAAAAAAGTAGGTGGTGGTGAGGCAAATGGTAAAAGTCAATGTTGGGCCTTCTTTGGACAAGTTTTATTCAAAGCGAACTGTCAAGGGGGTCCCATAAATCACCCGACCGCGTTAGGAACGCAAAATCCGGGAACATAACACCGGTATGACGGAAACTAGGGCGGCAAGAGTGGAACAAAACACCAGGCATAAGGCCGAGCCTTCCACCCTTTACCAAGTATATAGATGCATTAATAATATAAGAGATATTGTGATATCCCAACCGAAATCCTGTCCACCATGGAGAAATCTTCAACTTCACCTACAACTAGCAACGCTATAAGAGGGGCTGAGCAAAGCGGTAACATAGCCAAATAGTGGTTTGCATAGGAAAGGTGTCAAAGGTTAGAGGTTCATGGAAATATGGGATGGCTGGACAAACAGGTAATAGGTAGCGCAGCATAGCAATAGAACGAAGCAACTAGCATAGCAATGATAGTAGTGAGATCCAGGGTAGCGGTCATCTTGCCTGAAATCCCGCAAGGAAGAAGAACGAGTCCATGAAGAAGATGAAACCACGAAGACGAACCACACGCAGACAAACGAATCCTCACGATCGCAACGAAACAGGAACTATCGAGAAGAAGCACACAACATAGTAAACACACCACACATGAACAAGACATGATGCACAACAAGCATGATGCATGACAATGCTACATGAAGCTACTCATGGCAAGAGAAGATGCATACAAGAGCAACACATCAAGGCAAGTTTAAATGAGGCCGGAAACAACATATAACAATTCCGGTAAGTCCTCATATGCAAATTTCGAAATTAGTCCAGAACTGAATAAACCTTATGTTGAAGTTGTTAAACAGCAAGTTAAAGATCACCAAGATGATCTACACGAAATTCTAGTCAAGTTACATATAAAGTTCATTAGATTCGGAGCTACGGGCTAGAAGATATGAGCAAAACAAGTTAAGCATGGCATTGATGCAAAATGCACCCAAACATCACGCAAACACACCAAAACAAGGATGCAACAAGGTAATATGAAACTACATGCAAAATCAAGCAAGTTTCATATAGAGCACACTCAAAACGGAGCAACGGTTCAACACCCACACACTATACAAGTCATAACAACAAGCTGTCCATAACAGCAACTAGGCATCTTACAAGCATCAAAACAACATGCTACAGCACCCCAACATAATAACAAAAGCCATGTGCATGAAGTACACGTAAAGCATAACAAAACATGAACACTGAGCTATCTCCAGAAACAACTAGAACATGCTCAAAATGACATGGAGATATTGCAAATAATAACAGTTTAGGACTTTAGCGTAAATAACATCGAGTTGCAATGTTTAGAGCTATCAAACAACATGTTACAGGAACTTATCATGGCAAACAAAGGCATGGAATGAATCTACTAATTGCATATATCAAAAGTCCCTTATCGACCATGAGCCAAAAGGCATAGAAAATATGATGGCACCCATGTAAACATGGCAAGTTATATTACAGATTTATACATGGCAAGAACAACAATAAGTAGGCATGTTCGTGAGCTTAAACCACTCACCACAGAGCAAAACATGGCATGGAAAGGCAACCAACAGTAAGAAGGCATGTTTATGAAGCTAAGCATGGCAAGAGCAAGATCATAGGGTACATGGATCACTAGGAAAACATATGGGAACAAGTGAACTTAATGTTAACAGGCTGACAAACAACATTTTCAAGCAACTTTGGAGCAAGATATGAACAATCTACAGCAAGCTATAATTGCAACCAAGGGCATGAATGGATAGAGCATGACATGTATATCAAAACATGTTTATAGAGCATCTCCAGATTATGCATAGAATGATTAGTGGAAGCATGTTAACATAGCAACAAAATATAACAGAATCTGTCAGGAAAACAGCAACAGCAACTACCCTACTTTACAAGCATGATACACTCAGCACACAACTCACAAAAATACATAGTCAACACCCCTGGAAAGATGGCATGGCATAGTTCAACTTTCATGTAGAGCTCAACCTCATAGGATGCACACATAAATCATGGCAAAAATGATAATACAGCAAGTTATAACAGTTTCAGCAGATTAACATCAACATGCACTCTTCCAACAACATTTCGGGCATAAAGATGAGCTCAAATGAAAATGATGCAATGTAATGAAATGAAGTACTCGTCGAGCCGAACAATTTGTCATATTACACGCGCAAAACGGAGCTACGGATGCAAAGATGCGATGGCATGAACATGGCATGAAAATTACAAAAACTGGGGACTTAGGCGTTTCTGGAAAAAAACGGACGAGCGCAAAAGACTATATGACGCCCAGGGCGGGGTTTAGGGGGGCTGCTCACCCTGGGCTCGGCCGGAAGTAGGCCGGGTGAAGTTAAATTTGGGCATTCTTTGGAGGAGGCAGTGGGCGGCCGCGAGAGATGGGTCAGCCCATCTGGCGTTTCTCTCCCGATCCAATCTGGATCGGGGAGACCGAGGGCGGCGGCGAGCTGGCTCCGGCGAGGGAGCTCGCCGCGAGCATGTGTGTGTGTGAGGCAGGAGGTGGCGCGCGTGGCGGACGGCCGTGTGCAGGAGGAGGCCGGCCGGGCGCGAGGAGGCCGGGCGGCGCCGAGCGGCCTTCGCTAGGCGGCGGGCCGGGCAGAGCAGCTGGGCGGGCGGGGCTCGGCACCGGCAGGGAGGCGGCTTCAGCGACCGGCCGCCGGAGGCGGCGAGGCGGGCGGCGAGGTGGCGGGCGGCGCCGGGCGGCGGCTCGTCGCCGCGCGGAGGCGACCTCGGCGCGCGAGGCGAGATCCGACGGGCGGGCGGCGGCGGCGGCTCGGCCTCGCGGCCGGATCTGGCTCATGGGCCAGCAGTGGAGACGGCGGCGGGAGCGACGTGGCGGGAGGAGATTGGCTGCGGGCGGCGGCGACGATGACGTGTCAGCCCCGGATTGGTCCGGGCGACGTGGAGGCTGGACATGTCCGGCGGGGTTGGACATGTCCGGCGCGCGAGGGGAGCGGGGCTAGGGTTTCGGGACCCGGATTTCGGGGGAGGCCACATATTTATAGGTAGAGGGAGTTAGGAGAGTCCAAATGAGGTGCGGTTTTCGGCCACGCGATCGTGATCGAACGACCGAGAGCATGGAAGAGACTTAGATGGGTTTTGGGCCACTTTGGAAGGGGTGTTGGGCTGCAAAGAGAAGGAGGCTTCTGCGGTTACCCGGTTAACCGTTGGAGTATCAAACGACCTCCAAATGGCACGAAACTTGACAAACGGTCTACCGGTGCTATACCAAGGCCGCTTGGCAAACCTCGGGCCATTCCGAGAAAGTTTAATACCCGCACAAGAGAAGAGAGAAGAGGGAGACGCCGGAGGACATAGGAGTGCCGGATTGCAAAACGGACAACGGGGAAAATGCTCGGATGCATGAGACGGACACGTATGCCAAATGAGATGCACATGATGACAGGATAAAAAGCAAATGATGACATGGCAAAGTGCAACACGCAAGCAAATGACATTGCAACGACGGCGAATAACTGGCGGATAGCTGGCGCATCGAATCCGGGGCGTTACACAAGGGAAACGGAACCGTACTGGAGGGATGGCTCAATGGACCCTGTAAACTTCATAATATAGAGGGAGCTGTCCCAACACATAGCCTTCAAGCATGTTGGATAATACGGCAGGTGGCCAAAAGTGGCGAAGAGCTTCTAGCTCTGGGAAACCACTCCAACAATACCAGCACGGTATCAACAGTCTTCGAGACTTTCGCATCAAATAATATGTGAAAACGAACAATCCGCGAACTCACCGAAGTCTACCAAGTAGCAACAACAAATCCATGGAGCGACACAGCTATCACCTTGGCCAAACACGAGCCCACATCTCGAACTACGAGCCCCCCGCCCGGTACTTAGTCCCATAGTGGGCGGCTTTCGGACAAAAGTCCTCATGGATGGCGGCGTGGACTAAACCTCATTTATGAGGAAACCTGCGAAAAATGGAAATCGATTGGAGCCGTATTGAATGAAGCAAAGACAACCTTCAGAGGAATAATCCCTAGCAGGAAGCGCTGCAGCACCGAAAAAATCACACTCGATGTGGTGTTCGGCTCTGCGGACAATTCAGATCCGAAGAAGTCACGTTCGGTGGCCCGTTCAGCGGCGGCTATCACGCCATATTAGGACGAGAGGCATTCACAATTTTTCAAGCAATACCACATTACGGGTACATGAAGCTCAAAATGCCCGCCCGGCGGAATAATCACTCTCGTCGGTGATCCGGACACAAAGACACTCCCGAAAACAAGACAGCCGCACTAGCCCTCGAAGCACTATCCGAAGCCTTAGCGGCGGAGGAACTCACCGCATTGCGCTCTCACGGTAAACAAGGACGATGTGATACTTGATAAAGATCCAAGTCCACCTCCTTCAAACCAGCAGATGAGATAATTAAATTTCAGGTCCACCTAACGGACCCGACAAAGACGGCCTCCATCGGGCACAGTTGAACCCAAGTTGACGCCAAGACTGCATTTAATTCCTTCGGAAAATTGGGACATCTTCGCTTTGGCACCCTTCGGACATGCCCTAATCCCTCGCAGTTGGCGAAACACAGCCTAAACATCCTAAAGGATTCAAGCCGATCAAACAGGCTCTTGACGATTTTCCGAGCCCAAAAGATGGCAATGGGAGAAGAGCTAGCCAAGCTATTGGAAGCCGGATTCACTAGAGATATCAAACATCCGGATGGCTAGCAAATTTGGTGATGGTACCAAGAAGGATAAATCCTGGCGCCTCGTAGTCGACTTCAAAGACCTCAATAAGGCTTGCCCAAAGGATCCTTTCCTCCTCCCCGCATCGATCAAATTATCGACGCCACGGCAGAACCACGACTCGTTGTGCTTCACGGGCGATACTCGCTATCATCAAATCAAGATGGCTGAAGCGAGATCAAGCATAGCGGCATTCATTACCCCATACGGACCATTACGCTTCAACACGATGCCCTTCGGACTTAAAAAGCCGCGCAACATATCGGCGCATGATTCAAACATGTCCGCTACCCAGATAGGCAAAACAATCGAGGCATACGTGACGGCGTGGTCGTCAAAACGAAACACGTCGAAGCTTTAGTAGACGATTTGAGGCTCACATTCAACAACCTTAGAGCATATGACATCAAAATCAATCCGGAAAAATCGTTTTGTGTACCAAACGGAAAACTGCTGGGCTTCATCGATCCGTAGAGGAATTGAGGCAAATCCGCCAAAATCCGGCTCTGTCGCGCTTGGATATTCCAAAAGACCTCAAGCAAATACAAAAGTTAACGGGATGCGTGGCAGCTCTAAGCCGTTTATCTCCCGTTTAGGAGAGAAGGCGTTGCCTTTATCGCCTCCTAAGGCACAATCAACACTTCGAGTGGGCGGATGCCGCCATCTTGGACTAGAAGAAATAAAGGCCATATTGGCAACAAATCCGGTCTGGCTGCGCCAACTCTGGGCGAACCAATGTTGTTATACATCGCTGCAACACATCAAGTTGTAAGCGCTGTCCTCGTCGTCGAACGAAGAAATGAAGGGCATAAATTCCCTCTTCAAAACCAAAGTATTACGTATCCACCGTGTTAACCCCTGCAAATCCGTTACCCGCACTATCAAAAGATAGCATATCACGGTGTTCATGGCGTCTCAGCTCGGGCACTACTTTCAAGAGTGCTCGATAACAATGGCCTCTGAAGTACCACTCAATGACATTATAAATAACCGCGACATACGGGCGGGATTGCAAAGTGGGCCATTGAGCTCTTGCCATTTGACATAACTTACAAGCCTCGACGAGCCATAAAGTCACAAGTTTTGGTGACTTCGTCGCCGAATGGATGAAGCGAACTACCTAAAGAGTACGGAGCATACTCCAATTGGACTATGCACTTCGACGGCTCCAAAATGTTGGCGGATCGGGTTTGGCGTCGTCTTGCCGTCCCCACCGAGAGATCTGATCGATATGTACTTCAAATAATGTACACGACTCCAACAATGCAGACGAATCTGAGGCCTGTTACATGGTCTCCGGATGGCGCCTCCATGGGCATCAACGCCTAGAGGTGCGAGATTCAAACCTTGCAATATCCCAAATAAATGGAGACTTTGATGCCAAGGATCCGAAAATGGCAGCATATCGTAATGCTGTCCTCGAAATGTCACCGGTTTGAAGGACTCGAATTCCATCACATAGCCCGAGATAATAACCAAGCGGCCGACGTCCTGGCACGCATCGGCGCGAAACGTGATACTGTCCCTCCAAATATCTTCCTGGAACGGCTCTTCAAGCCATCCGTACTATGGGAAGGGGAGTCCGGTAGCAACAAACCGGAGAAAGCCGCACCAACTGGTGATTCAATGAGACGACATAACACCATCCGCCCGATATAATGGCGAATCGCGGCGTGGATGTAACCTTTCCTAGCCTACTTACTTAGGCAGGAACTTCCGAAGACCAAAATGAGGCCCATTGCATAGTCCGTGATCGAAGGCCTACAAGGTCCATGAGGAGAACTTTATAAGAAAAGTACAACCAAAGTCCTTCAAAGGTGTATCTCCAAGAAGAAGGGCGAAACCTCTGGCTGAAATCCATGCGGACTAGGTGGACACCACGCAGCAGCCCGGCCCTGTAGGAAAGGCATTCCGTCAGAGGATTTTATTGGCCGACGGCTCGGGCAGATCTGCAGGACTTGGTCCAGCGATGCGTTGGTTGTCGACTCTTTGCTAATCGAGCCATATGCCACCCACCCCTCAAAACCATACCCATTACCCGCCGTTCGCGGTGCAGGGGCTTGACATGGTCGGACCCTTAAAGGGGGAACCCACAAGAAAAAGTACACATTGGTCATGGTGGATAAGTTCACCAAATGGATAGAGGCCAAACCGGTCAAAACGGCAGAGTCCGGACCAGTGATAGACTTTATATCAGAGGTGGTACACCGTTACGGAGTCCCCCACAGCATCATCACCGACAACGGCACAAACTTCACGGCCGATGAGGTCAAGTCATGGTGCAAAAATATGGGCATTAAGCTCGACTATGCGTCAGTCTATCACCCTCAAACCAACGGTCAAGTGGAAAGAGCAAACGGTCTAATAATGAGCGGCATTAAACCCAGATTGGTGAGGTCACTCACCAAATCCGATACCCAATGGGTTGAGGAGCTCGACTCCGTACTCTGGGGGCTGCGGACAACGCCTAACCGCACTACCGGATTCACACCATTTTTATGGTATACGGCGCAGAGGCAGTCTTGCCCTGCGACATTATTCATGACTCACCTCGAGTGCGCATGTATGAGGAAAGAGAAGCCGAGCTAGATCGGCAGGACAGCTTGGACACATTGGAGGAAGAACGTGACGTCGCGAAGGCTCGTTCCGCATTCTATCAGCAGCAGCCAAGATATCAAAGCGAAAAATGCGGGCCAAGACCTATAACGTTGGCGAACTAGTTCTCGCTGCCGGACAAGAAAAGGACAAGCTCAAGCCCGGATGGGAAGGCCCTTCATTATTGATCAAGTATCTTGACCGGCGGAGCATACCGTCTACAAATCGTCGCTTGACAACCGACTCGAGCGAACCCATGGAACGCAGCCCGACTCAAGACGATTTTATGCCTAGCGCCGGACTAAGAGTTCGCTACTTTCCCCGTCCAACATTTTATATTTAAATCATCTTTTGTTTCTCTTTTTACCCTTTAACCTTACAAGCCCTTGGGGCCTATTCTCGCATTCTTTGCAAGCGTCACGATGTGCCATCCGCTTTTCGTTATTCTGAGGGGCTTCTTTCACGAAGCTTAAATTATCTGGTTTCTATACCCAACACATGTGTCAAGCTTCCACATGTACCTTTTACTCGCCATTATATGCGTCGATATGACTTAAGTTTTGGCCAAGCTGGGTTGCTCGGCTCTGTGCTTACCCTCGTTCCCGATTGTTCGGCTAGGCGGTAAAGGAGCACCTCTGCGATTATTCTTGCCGGTCACCGGATGTGTACCTCGACCGGTGAAGCCGAAGCTAGCGTTCTTAAGGGAATATTCGATCGGTGATTTAAAAGATGACTTTTATCTATTTTTCCCATCTGCCCCGGAAGGTTTATCGCTCTCTTGGCAGTCCGCCATGCACTTTAGGGCATGCCTCCCAAATAAAGGAACCCTTAACTAACTATTCTCCTGGAAGATGTTTCTTACTAACCATGTAATATAACATAACTAGTTGGGCACTTGTCTGATAAAGCACTAATGACCCCTACGCTTGGGTCTCCATGCATACCACGGTTATTTGTTAAACCAAAAAGGTATTCGGACACACTCCGGACTCTAGGGTCCCGAGGTCGAAGCGAAAAGGTCGGCAAAGACAAACGATCTACAATCCAGCTAGAAGGCATTTCACATGTCAATTTTAAGGATAACATACATTGTCAAATCTATTGATTGTATTCCTCCTCAATCCCGTCTAACAGGCTGTCTAGTTTACAGTCCCGTTGGGAATACTTAGCAGCCGCCCACCTGGCCGTACACTAAACTCACGGGATCTCCTTCCGTCGGGCCCCCACCGGTCCAACTTGGCCATATGGTTGGGATCCGCCTTCTGTGGCAGCGTCTTCACCATGGCCCAAGCCTCCTGGCACCTTGACGGCAAGCGAAATCTTCCATGGCGGAAGCGCTGCCGCACTCCTTGCGGCTTCTCCATAAGCTCCCCAAGGCCCTCGGGCGAGGCGAGGATGGCCATAAGCGCTGTCTGGCGCCACTCATTACTGCCGAACTCGTTCGAGCAGCTGCAACGGTTCAGGAAGTTGATCACCCATTGATACGGGCATCTCCTCCATAGGACGACCCGTGAGTATACCTACAAGACATATTATGTCAAATCGCTTCCTCGCCGAACTCTTCTTACTTAGAGAGTTCGCTCAAGCACTTACTATAGATGCCGCGACGAAGCCGTTGATTCTCCTTGATGGAGCCGGACAGCTCGGCCTGTGCGCCTTTTAGCTCTTCTCCGAGATTGGCGTTGGCATCTTGGAGCTTGTTCCTTTCTCTTGAACTCTGTTCAAGACATTCTCGCCGACCTTTAGTCGGCCGCAAGTCTTACTGTCCGGATCTTGTTCGGCGGCACCTGCGATGTCATTATTAGACTCACGCGCATGCCGCATGGCGCTTATACTAATTTATACAAATGTGTTACCGGGAGGGTGTTTCCGCCTCCTCCTACGGCAGCAAGTGCAGCCTCCAGTTGGACCTTGCAATCTTGCAGCTCCCGAGACAGCTGGGCATTCTTCTCGTTAAGAGCCTGAAATTTCAAATGATCCTTAAATTAGTTAACATAACTAATTCAAGTCTCGGGGGCTACTGGTGTATACAACCATTAAAATATCTTTACCCGTATGTCTTTAACATACAGCTCCGTAACCTGGTAAAACCATTTTGAGCAGCCCGGAGATCGCGTCCCTAACGTTGAAGGCATCCAATGCCTCGGGGAAAAGCACGCCTCTGAAAAACTGTCGTGGCGTCTATGATTCATAGCGCTCTCCACCTCGACTTGGTGGCGGACAATCTGTCGGTATCCTCCGTTGGAGTAGGATCGGTTCGCGTCTTGCGCTTGCCTCCCCTCTAGTCCGGTATTTGGAGCTCGGCTGGTATTGGTGGGGTCGGCAATTCTGTGCTTTCATGATCCGTGGCGTTTTTCTTCTATAAAGATCATGAGCACTTAGAAGTTTCCTTGGAACGTTGCTCAAAAAGATCAAGCACGAGCTATACCTTTGCGGCGACGTTTCTGCCCGCACGGCGCTCCTTTTTCTCCTGCTAGTCCGGACTAACCTCTGTAGGTCGGCCGCCGCAGGCATGGCTTCCTGCCGTAATGGTGCTCCCTGCAAAATACCATCGTTCGCGAAGGTAAGAAATAGGCAAGGATAAGACAACGGTGTCCGGACTTCGGTCGTGGTCACCTGGGAAGCCGGATTTAGCCCGGGGTAGTCCGCCGTAATGGCGACCAAAGCATTGTCAATGCTGAGCTGGTGATACACCGTCGATCAGCTCCACCTCGATGTCCGGATCCTCTTGGAGGCGGACCCGAGGATCCTTCCGATCCTCGGGTTGTGGGCGAGACTCACCATGTCCTCCACAACCGACGTAGACTCTACACGAAGGCGTAATGTAAGAAGCCTAAACTTGAAAACATGGGTAGAACCCTTGAGGTGTTAAACACCCATCCTCTAGGGTAGTTCATGGAAAACCCTCCAGAGGTTCGGGCAAAGGAAGTCCTCCTTCTCCCCTTATACAGACCGGACGGGATCTTCACGGATCCTCGGTCGATTCCGACCCTTCTGGCCGTGTCGGGTAGCGTCGTCTTCCCCGTTGAAATCCCACATGAGGTGGCTTCTGTATTGCAGCGGCTGCACCCCTCGCTTGATACACGTTGCCATGACTCCGATCATGGTCAAGCCGGCATGGGCCATTAACCTTATCCGGCCCATCAAGTAATGGACGCTCTTGTCTTCCTCCAAACGGGGGCTCCGTGGGCGCCAGCTAAGGCGTTTCTTCAAGGGAGCAGCGTCAAACTCCGGGAGGCCAATCCGGACTGGATCCGGCAGCGGGGCGTCCCCAATATAAAACCACTCCGAGGGCCAGTCTTCGGACGCCCTCTTGGGGGTGCCGGATAGGTATCCGGTCCCGGCGATGCGCCATATTTCGGCGCCGCCCACTTGATATATGGACCCCTGGTGAGAACGGGGCACGAGGCAGAACAGCCTCTTCCACAATGCGAAATGGGGCTCGATGCCCAGGAATAGCTCACAAAGAGCTACGTAGCCCGCGATATGCGCACCTGAGGCGGGCGTAAGGTGGTGGAGCTGAGTCCATAGAACTTCGAGCCCATGGAGGAATGGATGAATTAAATCAAGCCCCTTATTAGATAGGGGACAAAGCACACTCGCTCCCCCTTGTTGGGGCTTGGGGTGTCCTCCGCCTGCCTCCCACCTTAGTATGTAACCAGTCCGGCTCAGACCGGAACCATGAAGGCCGGAGGAAGAAATCCCTCCGTTTGGAGCTTCACTAGCTCATTGTGTGAAATAGAGCACCTCCTCCAATCCCCTGGCGATGGGCTAGGAGCGCGTGAGAAAGAGCCGCGTTGACGATCCATGGTGGAATGGATTTCAAGGTCAGAGGCGCTTCGATGGAGTATCTGTGGGAGGAAGGCAGTGCGGTTTGGATCTCGATCCCTGCCCTTTTATAGGCGTATTTACCCGCACAATTAGGGGGTGAAATGTCAAAGACACCCTGGCTTTTCGCATTCGTGCAACGTGTGGAAGAGGGCCATTATTTGGCGTGGAAGCCGAGGAACACAGTATTCAAGATGAAGCCGAGCACTATTCGGCTGGTACATGGAATTTGAAAGGAGAACCCGCCTTGCAACGCCGAAGACTACAAGCACGCTGGACTTATCGTCATTGAAGCCTGGTCCGGGGGCTACTGAGGGAGTCCTGGACTAGGGGGTGTCCGGACAGCCGGACTATCAATATCCGCCAGATTCCCAGACTACGAAGATAGAAGATTGAAGACTCCGGCTCGTGTCCGGAAGGTACTTTCCTTGGCGTGGAAGGCAAGCTTGGCGATACGGATATGTAGATCTCCTACCATTGTAACCGACTCTGTGTAACCCTAGCCTCTCCGGTGTCTATATAAACCGGAGGGCCTTAGTCCGTAGGACACAACATTACATCTCAACAATCATACCATAGGCTAGCTTCTAGGGTTTAGCCTCCTTGATCTCGTGGTAGATCTACTCTTGTACTACCCATATCATCAATATTAATCAAGCGGACGTAGGGTTTTACCTCCATCGAGAGGGCTGAACACAGGTAAAAACATTGTGTCCCTCGTCTCCTGTTACCATCCGCCTAGACGCACAGTTCGGGACCCCCTACCCGAGATCCGCCGGTTTTGACACCGACAGTGTCCACGTACCCTCGTAGACCGAAAGCGGAAGCATTATGTAACGCGGTTGATGTAGTTGAACGTCTTCGCGATCCAACCGATCAAGTACCGAACGCACGACACCTCCATGATCTGCACACGTTCAGCTCGGTGACGTCCGTCGATCTCTAGATCCAGCTGAGGTCGAGGGAGAGTTCCGTCAGCATGACGGCATGGTGACGGTGATGATGAACTTACCTTGCGGGGCTTCGCCTAAGCACTACGACGATATGACCGAGGTGGAAAACTGTGGAGGGGGCACCGCACACGGCTAAAAGATCAACTTGTGTGTCTACGGGGTGCCCCCTGGACACGTGTATAAAGGAGGGGAGGGAAGAGGTGGCCGTCCCAAGGGGGGCGCACCAGGTGTGGGAATCCTACTAGGACTCACCAGTCCAAGTATGATTCCCCTCCTCTTTCCTATTCCTAGTAGGAGAAGGAGGGAAGGAGGAAGAGGGGAGAATGAAGGAGAGGGGCGCCACCCCTTCCTAGTCCAATTCGGACCAGACCATGGGGGGGGGGGGCGCGGCCACCCCTTGAGGCCCTTCTCTCCTTTCCCGTATGGCCCATTAAGGCCCATCACTTCCCCTGGCGAATTCCCGTAACTCTCCGGTACTCCGAAAAATATCCGAATCACTCGGAACCTTTCTAATGTCCGAATATAGCCTTCCAATATATCGATCTTTATGTCTCAACCATTTCGAGACTCCTCGTCATGTCCGTGATCTTATCTGAGACTCCGAACAAACTTCGGTCATCAAATCACATAACTCATAATACAAATCGTCATCGAACGTTAAGCGTACGGACTCTACGGGTTCGAGAACTATGTAGACATGACCGAGACACGTCACCGGTCAATAACCAATAGTGGAACTTGGATGCTCATATTGGCTCCTACATATTCTACGAAATCTTTGTCGGTCAAACCGCATAACAACATACACTGTTCCCTTTGTCATCGGTATGTTACTTGCCCGAGATTCGATCGTCGGGATCATCATACCTAGTTCAATCTCGTTACCGGAAAGTGTAGGATCGAAAGTATGTCTAGAGGGGGGGTGATTAGACTACTTGACAATATAAAAATTCAGCCTTTTGATAAAGACAAGTTTTTGGCAGATTCACGATGATGATCAAGTCAAGTATCACCCTACACATGCAATTCTAGAGTATTGGCAGCGGAAAGTAAATTGCACATGTAGTAAAGAGAGGTGGAGAAGAGCAAACGCAATTTGGAGACACGGAGATTTTTCTCGTGGTTCCGATAGGTGGTGCTATCGTCAATCCACGTTGATGGAGACTTCAACCCACGGAGGGTAACGCCTGCGAGAGTCCACGGAGGGCTCCACCCACGAAGGGTCCACGAAGAAGCAACCTTGTCTATGCCATCATGGCATACGCCCACGGAGGACTAGCCTTACTCGGGGTAGATCTTCACGAAGTAGGCGATCTCCTTGCCCTTACAAACTTCTTGGTTCAACTCCACATCTTGACGGAGGCTTGAAAGCACATTTGCTCCCTGGGTGGTTTTGGTAATTAATGACAACATACTTTGTGGTTGGACTAATGCTTTTATCAAGTATGTTTCAGGAAGGTCAATCATATTGGCATGGCAAAAGGACTGGAGAGGTGGACCCCTCAAGATGCTAAGGCAAGCATTGGCAAAAGCTCAAGACTCCATTTTTGGTTTAGTGATCCAAGATCACATTGAGTCTATAGGAAAGCCAATACTATTAAAAGGGATGAGGTTATGTTAATGATCTGGTTGCTCAAAGTGCTTAGTGATACATCTCCCAAACCATCAGCAATCTTTCATTCCAACATACACTCATAAGTAATCTCGGTCCCACCGATTTCCTAAACTCACCACACCGAGATGAACCACCTCACCACAAAGCCAAACCCTAGAAATTTCGGATTTTCCGATTCTCAACTCGGTCTCACGAAACTAGTGTTGCCAAGCTTCAGAACCTACATCATCAAATCGGTGTCACCGAGATGATAAAGTCGGTCCCACCGAGATTGGCAAACCCTAGTCTTTGGAAGAATCGGACTCACCGAGATTGTATTTTCGGTCCCACGAAAATCCCAACGCTCACAAGATTTGAACTTTCGGTCTCACCGAGTTGTCAACTTCGGTCCGACCGAGATTGGTCAAATGTGTAATAGCAGTTGGATTTTGTGTGGAGGCTATAAATACCCTCCACCTCCTCTTCATTCATGGAGAGAGCCATCGAAAGAACTACCACTCCTACCTTACATTTCGAGAAGAAAACTACCTACCCTTGTGTTGAGATCAAGTTGCTCCACTTCCACCATATGAAACTTGATTTCTAGCCTTCCCAAGTTGCTTTCCACTCAATCCTTTCTTCCACCACAGCCAAATCGGTGAGGAGAGTTGAGTGTTGGGGAGATTATCATTTGAAGCACAAGAGCAAGGAGTTCATCATCATCAACACCATCTATTACCTTTTGGAGGTGGTGCCTCCTAGATTGGTTAGGTGTCGCTTGGAGCCTCCGTCAAGATGTGGAGTTGAACCAAGAAGTTTGTAAGGGCAAGGAGATCGCCTACTTCGTGAAGATCTACCCCAGTAAGGCTAGTCCTCCGTGGGCGTATGCCATGATGGCATAGACAAGGTTGCTTCTTCGTGGACCCTTCGTGGGTGGAGCCCTCCGTGGACTCTCGCAGCCGTTACCCTCCGTGGGTTGAAGTCTCCATCAACGTGGATTGACGATAGCACCACCTATCGGAACCACGAGAAAAATCTCCGTGTCTCCAAACTGCGTTTGATCTTCTCCACTTCTCTTTACTACTTATGCAATTTACTTTCCGCTGCCCATACTCTAGAATTGCATGTGTAGTAAGCTGCTTGACTTGTGTGATATGCAAAATCTGCCAAAAACTTGTCTTGGTAAAAAGGCATAATTTTTATCTTGTCGAGTAGTCTAATCACCCCCCCCCCCTCTAGACACTCTCACCTTCTTCGATCCTACAATTGGTATCGAGCTCTGGTCTCCATTGCTTTGGTTTACACACCATTGGAGGAAGATGGGCGTGTCACGTTTGGGAGTGTTAGCCATAGAGTGCCTATTCTTGTTGGAGTGTCCTATAACTCGTGGAGGATTGAAATGCTCATTATCTTTAAGATGTATAACTTGCATAAATATGTTGAAACCCCATATGTGCCCCCATTTGACCCCTTGCACCCTACCATGGATGAAGAGCTTGATTTGCTTCAGAACCTTAGAACTGTAAATCTTATCATTAGAGGCTTGCCCAATAACTTGCTTAAGCTTGTCACAAACTTTGAGTGCGCCTATGCTATATGGAAGTTCTTGGAAGAACTTTATCCGGACTACTCTTTGAGAAGTCTTGATGAAATTCTATTCAAGACTATTGAATTTGATATGATCGCCCTAATGATCCCAACTTTGATAATTGCTTCTTTGAGCTTCGTGATCTTATGAAAAGAAGGGTGATCCTTGTCTTATCAATGATCTAATTAGAAATGCTCTTGTATTGCATTCGATGATTATTGTCACATTGACAAAACTAATGCAAGTCGTTGTCAAATTGACCTAGGTATTGATGATGAACAATCTATGGGTCAATATGATGATGAGCATGAGCATGATGACGATTACTCTGATTCGGACACCGAGCTAGACAAGATCATGAAGAGTCTCAATCTTATGGCAAATCTGAGAGACTACATATCCGGTGGAAAAGAGTGGATTCTCGATAGTGGATGCACCGATCACATGACCGGAGACGAAGACATGTTTCGAGAGCTTGCAAAGAACGATGGTCCACGCAAGTATGTGACTTTTGGAGACAACTCCAAGGGTAAGGTACTTGGCCTTGGTAAGGTGGCCATATCTCATGATAGCTCTATTCAAAATGTCATGCTTGTTGAATCACTTGGATACAATTTACTTTCTGTGTCTAGATTAGCTGACTTTGGATTCAATGTGTTATTCACCAAAGTAGATTGCCAAGTCTTTCGTCGTGACAATCATAACATGGTTTTTACCGGTATCCGTAGAGGTGATCTATATATTGTTGATTTCACTAAGAAAGCTCAACCTAGAACTTGCTTCATTGCTAAATCTGCTAAAGGTTGGTTATGGCATAGAAGGCTTGGACATGTTGGTATCGTAATCTAGACAAGCTAATCAAAGGTGATCATATTCTTGGTGTTAAAGATGTTCTCTTTGACAAAGATAGACTTTGTAGTGCTTGTCAGGCAGGAAAACAAGTAGGTGGAAGTCATCCCGTGAAGAACATCATGACCACAAGGAGACCGCTTGAGCTTCTTCATATGGATCTCTTGGTCCCAATGCTTACAAAAGCCTTGGTGGTAACTCCTTTGGTCTAGTTATAGTTGATGATTATTCCAGATTTACGTGGGTATTTTTCCTTGATGACAAATCGCAGAGTTGAGAGAATCTTCAAAACCTTTGCGAAAGGCCCAAAATCAATTTGAGGTGAAGATCAAGAAAGTTCGGAGTGACAATGGAGCGGAGTTCAAGAACGCCCATGTGGACTCTTTTCTCGATGAGGAAGGGATTCTACATGAGTTCTCGACTACGTACACACCTCAACAAAATGGAGTTGTTGAGAGGAAGACCGAACAGCTCATAGAGATGGCGAGAACGATGCTTGACGAATACAAGACACGAAGCACTTTTGGGGAGAAGCCGTCGAGACAGACTTGTCATGCTATCAACAGCTTTATCTTCACAAGCTCCTCGGCAAGACTTCATCGAGCTCCTCACCGTAACAAACCCCAAGTGGGATACTTTCGTGTCTTTGGATCAAAATGCTATATCCTTGATAAGCATCGTCGGTCTAAATTTGCTCCTAGAACTCATGAAGGCTTTTTCCTCGGTTATGGATCAAACTCCCACACCTACCGTGTCTACAATAATTTCACCCAAAGGTTGAAGAGACGGTAGATGTGAAGTTTGATGAATCTAATGGCTCATAAGTAGAGCAAATGCCTATTGATGTAGGAGACAAGGACCCATCGAAGCCATTCAAGATTTATCTATTGGAAAGATCCGTCCCATGGAAGTGAAGGAGAGTACCTCATCTACATATGTGGAGCCCCCTACCTCACGGCAAGATGAACCTCAAGGCAACATGGAGGCTTCCACAAGTGGAACTCACCAAGATGAGGAAGTGCAACAAGAAGATCCACCACAACCTCCTTCTCCACCACCTCAAGACAACACCAACAACAATGAAGAAGAAGAGGAAGATGAGGATGATGAGGAAGCTCAGCCACAACCAAAACAAAAGCTATCCCGAGTCCGAGCAAGAGTCAAGAAGAATCATCCCGTGGAACAAATGATGAACGACATCGACTCGGAGAATTACTCGCTCTAAAACTCGCAGCTAACTTTTGTGAGCATTACTCATTTATCTCTAGTCTTGAACCTATGAAGGTAGAAGAAGCACTAGAAGACCGGATTGGGTGAGCGCTATGCATGAAGAGCTTCACAACTTCGAGAGGAACAATGTATGGACTTTGGTAGAAAGCCCAAGGATGATCAAAACGTCATTGGAACCAAATGGGTGTTTGAACAAGCAAGATGAAGATGGACAAGTCATCCGCAACAAGGCTCGTCTCGTAGCTCAAGGTTACACACAAGTCGAAGGTATGGACTATGGTGAGACCTATGCCCCGTTGCTAGACTTGAGTCCATTCGCATTCTTCTTGCTTATGCCAACCACCATGATATTACTCTCTATCAAATGGACATTAAAAGTGCTTTCCTAAATGGTGAAATTGAGGAGGAAGTATTTGTGAAACAACCTCCGGTTTGTGAATCCTAAAAGCCTAATCATGTTTACAAGTTGCACAAAGCTCTTTATGGTCTTAAACAAGCTCCTAGAGCTTGGTACAGATGCTTGACTAGCTTTCTTCTTGAAAAAGGATTTGAGATTGGCAAAATAGACTCAACGCTATTCACGAAAAGGGTTGATGGTGAACTATTTGTGTGCCAAATATATGTTGATGATATTATCTTTGGTTCAACTAACCCTAATTTTAGCGAGAAGTTTGGAAAACTCATGTCGGAGAAGTATGAGATGTCCATGATGAGTGAACTCAAATTCTTCCTTGGGTTGCAAATCAAGCAATCTAAGGAGGGTACCTTTGTCTCACAAACAAAGTACACCAAGGATCTCTTCAAGAAGTTCAACATGCAAGAAAGCAAAGGTATGAGAACCCCCATGCCTACCAGTGGACATAATGACTTGACTAAAGATGGAGAACACTGTTGATCAAAAGGTTTACCGATCCATGATTGGTTCTCTACTATATCTCTGTGCTTCTCGTCCCGACATAATGTTGAGTGTATGCATGTGTGCTCGATATCAAGCAGCCCCTAAAGAATGTCATCTTAAAGCTGTTAAAAGAATTGTGAGATATTTGATACACACACTAACTTTGGCATTTGGTATCCTAAGAGGGCCTCTTTCGATCTTGTTGGCTATTCCGACTCGGACTATGCCGGAGGCAGGGTTGATAGAAAGTCAACTTGAGTGCGTGTCAATTCCTTGGTCGATCCCTTGTATCTTGGTCTTCCAAGAAACAAAATTCGTATCATTATCTCTTGCCAAGCGTAATATATAGCTGCTGGTTCATGTTGTGCTCGGTTGCTATGGATGACACAAACGCTTAAGGATTATGGGATACATGCGAGACATGTTCCTTTGCTTTGTGACAATGAGAGTGCAATTAAGATTGGACACAATCCGTGCAACACTCTCGTCTGAAACATATTGAAGTTCGTCACCATTTTATTCGTGATCACATTGCTAAGGGTGACATCAATCTTAAGCATGTTCGTCTTGACAAACAACTTGTCGATATCTTTACAAAACCCTTGATGAGAAAGTGTTTTGTCGCTAAGGAGTGAGTTGAACATCATTGATGCTTCAAACTTGGAGTGAAAACTCCATTGATGCATGCAAGGCATGAGCCTACTTGACTAATCCTTGATATTTCTCTTATGATGATGATCATATGTCTTGGACACATTTGCCTCCTTGTATTGCATCTAACTCCTTGCGGTACTTGGATGATCTACATTCCACAAGATTACCACACACTCAAATCTTGAGTAATCTTGTCATTGACCAAGTATCTAGCTCTTTGGGATGTTGAGTTCAAGGAACAAAATTCCACATATCCTTTTTGACACCTTATACATCTAGTATTTCACTCTTGTCATCTTGGATATTCTTGAGTATTTCCTTGCTTGCCTAACCCATGTAGGAAGATGAACTACACAACCGGAAATGGTGCCCCAACCTCACATTCTATGAGCACCTACATCAAGTTCACCTACATGAGCAAAGCAACAACAAGCCCAAGGTATGTTCTTCACATCTTTAAGAAGCTTTGCTCAAAGACATGAGTACAAGCAGCTTCATAAGATGTGATCACATCAAATGCTTAATCGAAAAATGGCAACCCCATTTTGAGCTTAAACGATGAGTATGACCTATGATCAAATGTTCTCATTTGACTCCTAAGTCAAAATACTCAAACATAGGTGACCTAGTCGCCGACCCCTATCTAAAT
Source organism: Aegilops speltoides (assembly GCA_021437245.1). Taxonomy (NCBI): domain Eukaryota; kingdom Viridiplantae; phylum Streptophyta; class Magnoliopsida; order Poales; family Poaceae; genus Aegilops; species Aegilops speltoides. The sequence continues at coordinate 237,846,796 of CM038142.1, forward strand.
GAAGTACATATGTTTTTGCAGTCTTTCTAGTTGCACTTATGTTTTCTCATTATGTTTTCATTAAAAAAAAACTTCATCTAGCGATCTTTTTCATTTCTATTCTTTTGTCTTTGTGAATACCCTTTTGGCTCTGTTCAATTCCTTGCAAATCATTTACAAATTCATTGCAAATCTTTTGAAACATTCCTTGCAAAGAGAGCTGAATTATTTCTATAATTTCTTGGAATTAAACTCGGCGTCACCGACTTAAAACTTTCGGTCTGACCGAAAAAGGATCTGCCCTAAGTCTCAGACTTTCGGACCCACCGATCCATCTCACTTCGGTGTCACCGATTTTCTTTCAGGATATCATCTTCTGCAGCCCCACTCAATGATTTTCCATGCATGTTTCTTATTGCCCAGTTGTGATTCTTAAGGATCCCACTTCTTTCCTTCCATCTTTCCTGACCTTCCTAGTTTACTATCCTTTTCGGCACTTGATGTCAAAGGGGGAGAAGATTTAGGGGGAGATTGGGAGATAAGGGGAGAAGAGAAGATTTAAAGGGAGAAGAAGAACAATCTTATCTTAAGGGGGAGAGAATCACATCAAAGCTTTGCCGTGTTCCACATTGGATATTACATTTGGCATCATTCTTTTGATTTTGCTTTCATTGCTCTCACAATAGACATCTTATGGAAAGCAAAATCTCTCAGAGTTCATTGAATATCTTTTAGTTTTGGGAGACATGTTTGCTGATTCAAGCTTGTGCTCAATATGAGACACCCTTTCTACATGTCATCCCTGGCTTGGTACTCTTGATGTTCTTGCTGTTGGTTGAAGAAATACTCTTGTGTTATCTAACCTTGTTTTCCCAAGTTTATCTCTTCAGGTACAATGCCAAGGAACCTCAAGGTAAGTATATGCACTTTGCAGAATGTGCATGATGGTGACTTGCTTGTGAATACTTGTTTGCAAGAAATCACCATGCATATATGCATTATCACTCACTTCTTTTCATCTGCTCTGATGCATATAGCCAAGCTGCATGTAGCACATCTTGCCTTTCTCTCTTGTGTGCTTGTGGTAGTCCAAAACCATAATCTATGAAAATCTTGCACACTTATAGGGGGAGCCTGTGTACTACATGTTTGTCAAAGCTTTCGTGATAATTCTGTCTTTCTTTCATAGCTTTGATGTCTTGTTTTGTGTGTTGCCATCAATTACCAAAAAGGGGGAGATTGAAAGCACATTTGCTCCCTGGGTGGTTTTGGTAATTAATGACAACATACTTTGTGGTTGGACTAATGCTTTTATCAAGTATGTTTCAGGAAGGTCAATCATATTGGCATGGCAAAAGGACTGGAGAGGTGGACCCCTCAAGATGCTAAGGCAAGCATTGGCAAAAGCTCAAGACTCCATTTTTGGTTTAGTGATCCAAGATCACATTGAGTCTATAGGAAAGCCAATACTATTAAAAGGGGATGAGGTTATGTTAATGATCTGGTTGCTCAAAGTGCTTAGTGATACATCTCCCAAACCATCAGCAATCTTTCATTCCAACATACACTCATAAGTAATCTCGGTCCCACCGATTTCCTAAACTCAGTCACACCGAGATGAACCACCTCAGCCACAAAGCCAAACCCTAGAAATTTCGGATTTTTCGATTCGAACTCGGTCTCACGAAACTAGTGTTGCCAAGCTTCAGAACATTCATCATCAAATCGGTGTCACCGAGATGATAAAGTCGGTCCCACCGAGATTGGCAAACCCTAGTCTTTGGAAGAATCGGACTCAATGAGATTGTATTTTCGGTCCCACTGAAAATCCCAACGCTCACAAGATTTGAACTTTCGGTCTCACCGAGTTGTCAACTTCGGTCCCGACCGAGATTGGTCAAATGTGTGTAACAGTTGGATTTTGTGTGGAGGCTATAAATACCCTCCACCTCCTCTTCATTCGTGGAGAGAGCCATCGAAAAGACTACCACTCCTACCTTACATTTCGAGAAGAAAACTACCTACCCTTATGTTGAGATCAAGTTGCTCCACTCCCACCATATGAAACTTGATTTCTAGCCTTCCCAAGTTGCTTTCCACTCAATCCTTTCTTCCACCACAGCCAAATCGGTGAGGAGAGTTGAGTGTTGGGGAGATTATCATTTGAAGCACAAGAGCAAGGAGTTCATCATCATCAACACCATCTATTACCTTTTGGAGGTGGTGCCTCCTAGATTGGTTAGGTGTCGCTTGGGAGCCTCCGTCAAGATGTGGAGTTGAACCAAGAAGTTTGTAAGGGCAAGGAGATCGCCTACTTCGTGAAGATCTACCCCGAGTAAGGCTAGTCCTCCGTGGGCGTATGCCATGATGGCATAGACAAGGTTGCTTCTTCGTGGACCCTTCGTGGGTGGAGCCCTCCGTGGACTCTCGCAGCCATTACCCTCCGTGGGTTGAAGTCTCCATCAACGTGGATTGACGATAGCACCACCTATCGGAACCACGAGAAAAATCTTCGTGTCTCCAAACTGCGTTTGATCTTCTCCACTTCTCTTTACTACTTATGCAATTTACTTTCCGCTGCCCATACTCTAGTATTGCATGTGTAGTAAGCTGCTTGACTTGTGTGATATGCAAAATCTGCCAAAAACTTGTCTTGGTAAAAAGGCATAATTTTTATCTTGTCGAGTAGTCTAATCACCCCCCCCCCTCTAGACACTCTCACCTTCTTCGATCCTACAAGGCTCCCAAGCGACACCTAACCAATCTAGGAGGCACCACCCTCCAAAAGGTAATAGATGGTGTTGATGATGATGAACTCCTTGCTCTTGTGCTTCAAATGATAATCTCCCCAACACTCAACTCTCCTCACTGATTTGGCTATGGTGGAAGAAAGGATTGAGTGGAAAGCAACTTGGGAAGGCTAGAAATCAAGTTTCATATGGTGGGAGTGGAGCAACTTGATCTCAACACAAGGGTAGGTAGTTTTCTTCTCGAGAAATGTAAGGTAGGAGTGGTAGTTCTTTCGATGGCTCTCTCCACGAATGAAGAGGGGTGGAGGGTATTTATAGCCTCCATACAAAATCCAACTGCTTACACATTTGACCAATCTCGGTCGGACCGAAGTTGACAACTCGGTGAGACCGAAAGTTCAAATCTTGTGAACGTTGGGATTTTCGATGGGACCGAAAATACAATCTCGGTGAGTCCGATTCTTCCAAAGACTAGGGTTTGCCAATCTCGGTGGGACCGACTTTATCATCTCGGTGACACCGATTTGATGACGTATGTTACTGAAGCTTGGCAACACTAGTTTCGTGAGACCGAGTTCGAATCGAAAATCCAAATTTCTAGGGTTTGGCTTTGTGGTGAGGTGGTTCATCTCGGTGTATCGAAGTTTAGGAAATCGGTGGGACCGAGATTACTTATGAGTGTATGTTGGAATGAAAGATTGCTGATAGTTTGGGAGATGTATCACTAAGCACTTTGAGCAACCAGATCATTAACATAACCTCATCCCCTTTTAATAGTATTGGCTTTCCTATGGACTCAATGTGACCTTGGATCACTAAACCAAAAATGGAGTCTTGAGCTTTTGCCAATGTTTGCCTTAGCATTTTGAGGGGTCCACTTCTTCAGTCATTGCCATACCCATATCACTGAACTTTCTGAAATGATTCTCAAGAAACTATTAGTTCAATGATATATATGTTGTTATTAATTACCAAAACCACCCGGGGATTAGTTGCACTTTCAATCTCCCGCTTTTTGGTAATTGATGACAACATACAGATCAAAGCTTCGACAAATGATATAATCAATGAACAATATCGTCGCTTTGAGAAGTATGTGATAAGCAAGAGCTCCCCCTAAATTTGTGCATTATTTAAGATTTGCGTTTGAATGCAAATGCACAATCGATTAGGATCATGGGTCACTCTTCCATGTCACATACATCTTGGTGGAGCGCACAAAATGATAAGAATGAATAGCATGCACCCAATCACCAAGACATGAGTAAATGGTCATACAAGATATGAATAGCATATGATAAGCATTAAGCACACATTAAGGCATAGTACGACCAAGCACTCATCAATGTTGAGCAAACGTAGTATCAAACACACGGAATGTCTCGAAAAACTCAAAAGTATCTCAAAAAGACCGCAAATGAAACGAAAGAGCAAAAGCGAGCACTCTCTCTCTCGAAGTCCTATGATCTATACAATTTCTCCCCTTTGGCAACAAGTTACCAAAAGTTCGAAGGTATAGAGCTAAACGTCACTAGGGACTCTGTGGCGGCTCTATGCAGGTTGATGGAGTTGAGATGGCAGCATCGGCGAAGACTTCACTGATGTCCGTGGAGCCGGAGGAGTGGTCACTTGAAGTCGAGCCGAACCGATGGAGCTGCTTGAGGTGCGATCTTTGTAGCCACGGTGTCCGCATCATTGGAATAGCAAATGATCGGGTCTGGTAGGAACCGGAGCAGCTGTTCATAATCATCTGGACTAGGTCATCTTGCATCTCACGCATGAGCTCTTCCTTCTCCTCTTTGCTTCCTCGATATCTGCCTCAAGCTTGTTGTGAAGACTTGCACTTCAGCAGACTTCACATCGAGCATGGATCTTGTCTTCAACAATCCTCTCAAGACTCTCCCGAGATTGCACAATGCTGGCAGGCGTTGTTCAATCCTCTGGTAGCTTCAAGGAGCTGCTCTCCAACACTCTTGGGTTTAGCTGCTGCTTCTTCTTTGCTTCCTTCTCGCTTTTAGCTTGCTTGGCGACTTCACTCTTTGCTTGACCTTCAACCGACGTTGGATCATCCTCATCCATCACAACTTCATTGTCCTCATGCTCAGTGCAGCGTGGCAAGTGTGGTCTTTCCAACAAGTATGTGCCCGTGCCAAACTTGGCATTGATAAGCATCCGAATGTGCGGGCAAATCCACACGACCTCTTACGGTCACCGCAGTCCTCTTGATAGTCTCAACTATCGTGTCCATCACCTTGAAAGGTGCCTTCGATCAAGTATATGCAGCATGTTGATAGAATAGCCTCTTATCATGCGATGATCTCCGACTTGGGCATCAAGGTATGCCTCGAAATTGTGTTTGTGGTAGGTAGACTGCTCGAGATGATACATGAGCCAAGCTTCCAGATTTCCACATCCTTAGCTGGTACCTCATTGTACATATTCTTCATAGATTCATGGTTCTTCTTGGGAATACCATAGACATCAACATCATCCTCTCTCTTTGGAGCATTCAGAAGGTGCCCATTCTTCAACAGTTGAAGAGAATCTTTGGCCTTCATCATCCATACAATCCTTCCATCGGGATAGAAATGAGCATGGCATAGAATTGCATGATCATCTCATCATTCCAATCATCGACCGACCAACGAAATCAGCAACACCACATGCGTGAAGCTCTCATGCACATGTGGAAAGAAGTCTCTGTGCTCTTCATCACAATGTATGCCCAAATAACATAGCGAGTGTCTGCAACAATGGGCTTCTTGTCCATTAGCATGATCTCATAGAAGTCCTGCTTTGCTCGGTGTGGAATCTTGGATCAACAACAGTTCTTCTCCTCACAAACATATGGATCAGCTTGTCTCCATAGCCCGAGACCTCTATCCTTTCTTTCCTTCATGTTCTCACTCGAGGATGAGCATCATTGTGAATTGGCAATTTTGACGGAGTTTCAAGAATCTGGTGCCTCATCATCGACTCACCGGTGGCACATTATCTTTCTTCTTCTCTGAAGCTAGAATGTTCTGACAGTTTTCTTGGGCTTGGCAAGAGGCTTGGCTTGAGCTGCCTTGGTGGAGCAGATGGCTTTGGGCTTTGAAGGTGCTCCTGCCTGATGGCATCACCCATGAACTTAGGCTTCTGAGGAGGAGGCTGGGGTGCTTCCTCATCCTCATCTTCTTCAGCTGCATCATCATGCACAATCCTCTTCCTCTTGGAAGTTTTCTTCACTTTGCTCGTAGTTTCTTCTTCCATACTCAGCTTCTTGGCAACAGTGGACTTCTTCACTTTACTGGTGCCTTTCTTGGTTTGTTGCCCTTGATGCTCTTTGGCAACAACTTTCCTCTTTGGCTTGGAGGAGATCTCTTCTTCAGCAATGAAATCAGAATCCTCTTCATCAGAGTTCCTCTTCTTTACGCCTCGTGGCGGGAGGAGGCAAACCACTTGGTGTGCTCCTCTCACCATCATCTGAAAAGCTGCTGGCCTCGGACTAGTGCCCGCCTCGGAATATCGGCAATTGGTGATTCAGACTGTCTTTGGCTGTCACCGGCATCGACATGGTGACAACCTGTGAATAGATAAGGTGTAGGCGAGTAGAAGAGTTATCACAAACTGCAGAAGATTTTGCAAAAAAATGAGTTCAAATTTCAGTTTTAGGTTTTCACATAATGCATTTCGTCGACCGAGTTTAAAATTCGGTGAATCCAAGTGTTCTAATGTACATTCACACCACTTTCGGTCGGACCGATGTGGGTTTCGTCTCTTAGAAACCACTAGGGTTTCACTAAATCCTCATTTGATCGCACCGATTTGCACAACTCGGTTGGACCAAGGGTGCAGTCAATGGCGGAGGCCAAATCGGTCATACCGAGAATGTAAATCGGTCTCACCGAGATGTATTCGGCGGAAACCTAACCCTAAAACTCTTACTCGAATTTCGTTCTAACGAACTAATCTGGTGTTAAGGAGGATCTCAAACGTGGCAAGATGCTAGGCAAACCAATCGTGCGTAGAATCGGAGATGGGAGCACGAGAGGGATCGAAACTCACCCTAACTTGGTGGAGTTCCTCTACGGCGGCAACGACGTGGAGAGAATGTCCGTTGACGGTGACGGAGACCTGCGGCGAGGGCGCCTGAGCGACACGGAGACGATCCGGAGACCACGGCGACGGCAAGAAGGGTTTGGGGCGGGCGTTTTGAAGTAGGAATCAACGCACGCTGCCCTCGGGTATATATACCCCTTAGTTGTCGGTGGGACCGAGTTGTAAACTTCGGTGGCACCGAGATGGATAACTATGACGATTACACACTTGATCACGCCGAAAAGTACAACTCGGTTTCACCGAGGTGAAAACCTAGATCAATCCAAGTGCTTTAGGTCTGACCGAGTTTGAGTGGGTTGGTCTGACCGAAATCACTTAGAAGGTTTTGGAAGTTTAGCCCTTGACGGATCGGTGGCTCCGAGTGCTCCTCACTCGGAGGGTCCGAAAATGACTTGTTCAAAGTTTGTGATGTAAGCATGAATAGAATTTGAGACAAGAAAGCATAGATAGCTAGGGGAGGAACTTAGGCATTCTTGTCCATCCATTTGGTCAGAAAAATCCAAAAGACCAAAGCAACAAATGGATGTCCTCGAATGGATAAAATTATGCATCCAACATGCTCACACAATAAGATAGCAAATGAAATATGTGTCAAACATGCACAAACAAAACACTAGCTACTATCACACAATTTGTCGATGACTAGGTCATCTATATATGAGTATATTGACTTAGGAGTCAAATGAGAACATTTGATCATAGGTCATACTCATCGTTTAAGCACAAGTGGGGTTACCACTTTTACATAAAGCATTGATGTGTTCACATCATTTGAAGATGCTTTAGCTCAATTCTTTAGAGCAAAGCTCCCCCTAGATGTGAGAACCCCTTTTAGAGGGTCAAACTAACCTTGGGTTGTCGTAGAAGACTTCATGTAGATGTTGAAGATGTGGATGCTCAATGTTGATGAAGATCATCAAAAGTTGGGAGCAATCCTTTGGATTCGGGCACTTTCAATACCTACATGGGTTAGTCCCACAAGGAACAAACAAGGATATCCATGGACATAGATTGAAGTACACAATAGATGATGTCCATGAAAGCAATGATTACCTTGTCCCTTGACTTACCAACAAGAGGGTTTGTGACTCCATGAACTAGTGCAAGATGTGGAAGTTGATTGCACAAGTTTTGCCAAAAAGAATGTGAGTGAAGTATGTTGGCGGAGTCACCCTCAAGAACTCTCTAGTTCTTCTTCTTCGGGATCCACATCATCTTGATGGGAATCCTTGGGGTTGTAGTTGAGCTTGACGAAGTAGAACTTGACGTTTCCTTGGGAACCCACTTGACCATGGCCTTAGGTGCTTCATAAATGCATCAATCTCCTCTTGAAGCTTGTCCTTGCCTTTTAGCTTGTGGTCTTGTGGTGGAAGGTCATCTTGAGCTTGTTCCACATTGGAAGAAGTAGGATCATACTTCTCCTTTTGAGAAACAAACTTTGGAGTGGGATATTGACCTTCTTCCCATTCAACACCCTCGGCGTTGAACTTTCGCTCAAAACCAATTCCTTGATTCTTCGGTGCCTTCCTTGCTTGTAACAATTTCCTCAAAGTTCTTGCTTCCAAGCAAGGCTCTTGTAGACACCTTTCTCTATAATCCCTTTCAATAAACTATTTTCTTGCTCAAGTGTAACTTGGCTTGAAACATTGTTAGTGGAATCAAGAGAACTACTAGAGGTAACAATATTAGATTTAGCATGGTTATTGTTACTTGCTAGATGAAGAATTTTTCTTATGCTTGTCATGCTTAGTTTTAATAGGTGGCAAGAAATTAGACAAGAGAAGTCATTTGGCAAGATATGAAGAACTCTTCTTTCGAAGATCGTCATTGATTGCTTTTAGAAACTCATGTTCTTGCTCTAGATTGAGCTTCTCGAGCGTAGCTTCTCATGAGATCTTAGGAGCTCTCTATGATCTTCTTGAGTTGTTTCATGAGCTAACTTAAGAGTGTTTAGTTCTTTAGTTAAACGCTCAATCTCCTTCATAGCATTGTCATTCGACTCTTCTCGACTATAAAGACTACTAGCATGTTCATCATTACCGGGCTCACTAGATTTGTCATGTAAAAGCTCATCTTCACCAAGCAAGTCATCCTCATCACTATCAAAGTCAATAAATTCAGGTGTGATACCTTGGGGCTGTAGCCATGAAGCATCTTCCAATTCCCTCATTTGGTGAATCAAACAAGTCATAGGAGTTGGAGTTGGAGGATACGAGAGCAAGACCGCAACACCTTCATCTTGATCAGATTCGGAGTTGTAGTGATAGCTTCTTTCGAGTGATTGTCGAGTCGGAGCCGAGACCCATTCACCTACATGAGCTTGATGTTTTCTTCTTGTGTAGCTCCTTGATGACTTGTCTTTCCTTTCCGAATCCTTGCTTCTCCGAGAGGATCTTCGTTCATAACGATCATCTCTACTCCTTCTCTCTTTCGAGGTGACTCTTCTCTTGAGCTTCTTCTTCTTGGAGATTCTTCTCTTCTCTTGTGGGGAGCCAAACACTCATTTGAGTAGTGTCCGGTCTTCCACAATTGTAGCAGATTCGATCACGACTAGAAGATCTCTTTTCATCATATGATCTAGACTTTGAGCTTCTTTCCTTGCTTCTACTCTTGTAGAATTTGTTGAAGTTCTTCACCATTAGGCTTATCTCTTCATTGGAAACTAGCTTGTCACTTGAGGTTGTGGGAGCATCACTTGTAGCTTTGTAAGCACCACTTGACTTGTTGTGAAGCTCTTCCTTATCTTTAAGTGTCATCTCATGAGCAACAATTCTTCCAATGACTTGGTGAGGCTTGAGATTCTTGTAGTTTGGCATCATTTCGATCAAAGTGCACACGGTGTCATACTTTCCATCCAAAGCTCTGAGAATCTTCTTGATGATGAATCGGTCGGTCATTTCTTCGCTTCCTAAGCCGGCAATCTCATTTGTGATGAGAGCAAGCCTAGAGTACATTTCAGCGACTCCTTCACCTTCCTTCATCTTGAACTTGTCAAGTTGACCTTGAAGAACATCTAGCTTTGATTCCTTCACGGACTCGGTACCTTCGTGCATTTCGACCAAAGTATCCCAAATCTCTTTGCATTCTCAAGACGGCTGATTTTGTTGAACTCCTCGGGACACAAAGCATTGAAGAGAATGTCACAAGCTTGAGCATTGTTTTGCAACATCCGCAATTCATCCGCTGTAGCTTCACGATCCGGAACTTTTCCTTCCTCGAAGAATTCACCTTGCAAACCAACACAAATAATGCCCCATGCGGCAGGGTTATGTCCAAGAATATGCATTTTCATTTTATGCTTCCAACTAGCAAAATTTGAACCATCAAAGTAAGGACCTCTACGAAAATTACCCTCACTAGACGCCATACTCTCCTAGGTTGTGAAACCAAGCTTTTGGAGTCCAATGCAATGGAAACCAATACAATGGAGACCAAAGCTCTGATACCACTTGTAGGATCGAAAGTATGTCTAGAGGGGGGGTGATTAGACTACTTGACAATATAAAAATTCAGCCTTTTGATAAAGACAAGTTTTTGGCAGATTCACGATGATGATCAAGTCAAGTATCACCCTACACATGCAATTCTAGAGTATTGGCAGTGAAAGTAAATTGCACATGTAGTAAAGAGAGGTGGAGAAGAGCAAACGCAATTTGGAGACACGGAGATTTTTCTCGTGGTTCCGATAGGTGGTGCTATCGTCAATCCACGTTGATGGAGACTTCAACCCACGGAGGGTAACAGCTGCGAGAGTCCACGGAGGCTCCACCCACGAAGGGTCCACGAAGAAGCAACCTTGTCTATGCCATCATGGCATACGCCCACGGAGGACTAGCCTTACTCGGGGTAGATCTTCACGAAGTAGGCGATCTCCTTGCCCTTACAAACTTCTTGGTTCAACTCTACATCTTGACGGAGGCTCCCAAGCGACACCTAACCAATCTAGGAGGCACCACCCTCCAAAAGGTAATAGATGGTGTTGACGATGATGAACTCCTTGCTCTTGTGCTTCAAATGATAATCTCCCCAACACTCAACTCTCCTCACTGATTTGGCTGTGGTGGAAGAAAGGATTGAGTGGAAAGCAACTTGGGAAGGCTAGAAATCAAGTTTCATATGGTGGGAGTGGAGCAACTTGATCTCAACACAAGGGTAGGTAGTTTTCTTCTCGAAATGTAAGGTAGGAGTGGTAGTTCTTTCGATGGCTCTCTCCACGAATGAAGAGGGGTGGAGGGTATTTATAGCCTCCACACAAAATCCAACTGCTACACACATTTGACCAATCTCGGTCGGACCGAAGTTGACAACTCGGTGAGACCGAAAGTTCAAATCTTGTGAATGTTGGGATTTTCGTGGGACCGAAAATACAATCTCGCCGAGTCCATTCTTCCAAAGACTAGGGTTTGCCAATCTCGGTGGGACCGACTTTATCATCTCGGTGACACCGATTTGATGATGAAGGTTCTGAAGCTTGGCAACACTAGTTTCGTGAGACCGAGTTCGAATCGGAAAATCCGAAATATCTAGGGTTTGGCTTTGTGGTGAGGTGGTTCATCTCGGTGTGGTGAGTTTAGGAAATTGGTGGGACCGAGATTACTTATGAGTGTATGTTGGAATGAAAGATTGGCGATAGTTTGGGAGATGTATCACTAAGCACTTTGAGCAACCAGATCATTAACATAACCTCATCCCTTTTAATAGTATTGGCTTTCCTATGGACTCAATGTGACCTTGGATCACTAAGCCAAAATGGAGTCTTGAGCTTTTGCCAATGTTTGCCTTAGCATTTTGAGGGTCCACTTCTTGATCATTGCCATACCCATATCAATCGAACTTTCTGAAATGATTCTCAAGAAACTATTAGTTCAATGATATATATGTTGTTATTAATTACCAAAACCACCCGGGGATTAGTTGCACTTTCAGAAAGTCTCTTTACCCGTTCTGTAATGCTTCATCCCGCAACTAACTCATTAGTCACATTGCTTGCAAGGCTTGTAGTGATGAGCATTGCCGAGAGGGCCCAAAGATACCTCTCCGAAACACAGAGTGACAAATCCTATTCTCGATCTATGCCAACCCAACAAACACCTTCGGAGACACCTGTAGAGCACCTTTATAAATCACCCATTTACGTTGTGACGTTTGGTAGCACAAAAAGTGTTCCTCCGGTATTCTGGAGTTGCATAATCTCATAGTCTGAGGAACTTGTATAAGTCATGAAGAAAGGAGTAGCAATGAAACTGTAACAATCATAATGCTAAGCTAAGAGACGGGTCATGTCCATCACATCATTCTCCTAATGATGTGATCTCGTTCATCAAATGACAACACAGGTCCGTGGTTAGGAAACATAACCATCTTTGATTAACGAGCTAGTCAAGTAGAGGCATACTAGGAACTATATGTTTTGTCTATGTATTCACACATGTAATAAGTTTCCGGTTAATACATTTCTAGCATGAATAATAAACATTTATCATGAAATAAGGAAATAAATAATAACTTTATTATTGCCTATAGGGCATATTTCCTTCAGGAACTACATCCACAAGGGTTCTGGTAAATGGTGTGCCAGGAAGGACGATCTTCAACTGTAAAGGGCTACGCCAAGGCGACCCAATATCGCTAATGTTATTCATAATGGTCATGGAGCCGTTACAGAAGTTGTTTGAGCTTGCGACAACACGAGGTCTCCCTTCCACTTGCGAGGAAAGGACTGAAGCAATGGGTGTCTATGTTCGCGAACAACGTTATGATCTTCATCAAGTCACATGATATTGAGTTGCGGACTTGCTCAAGAATAGTGCACCTCTTTGGATAAGCTTCGGGTCTCAAGGTAAACTTACTGAAGAGCGTGACCATTCCAGTACGCTACTCTAGTGTGGATGGAGGCGGTGAGTACAACGTTGGGATGCCCGACATGATCTTTCCCTTGCAATTACCCGGGACTACCGCTCACAATACGAAAGCAATTAGCATCACAGCTCCAAGGACTAGTGGACCAATTAGTTACACGTCTACCCACCTGGAGGGCCGCCTCACTAGCGAAGAGTGGCCTCCTCCTCCTGGTACAATTAGTCCTTTTTGCGATCCCAATACACACAGTGATGGCTCTAGACATTCCGCCAAAAACAATTGCGGCCATGATGAAGATCTGCAGGGGTTTCTTGTGGTGCGGCAAGGCCCAGGCCAATGGTGGAAATTGTGCAATAGCGTGGGGAACTGTATGCACCCCAAATGGGCAGGAGGCCTAGGACTTCCCAACCTCTGATGGATGAATAATGCAATGCAGGCAAGATGGCCGTGGTTACGGCGGGCCGACCCCACATGCCCCTGGTGTGAGTTTTAGATCTAGGTACCAAAGGAATCTATGGTTCCATTGGAAACGGGAGATCTTCACTATTTTGGGATGGAAGGGTACCGAGTTCAAGAGCTGGCACCAGATTTATGATGGTGTGCCGACCAGGATAAGGAAAACACAGACCATCCATGATGCATTAAGTGACGGCTTTTGGGCACATGACATCGGATTGGAATTAAATGAGGAGCAATTGGTGGAGTTTTTTAATATCTGGGATCGTGTCGCCGATGTTGAACTTCATGACATGGCCATAGACATGATCACATGGACATGGGAGAAGAACGGTTGGGTTTTGACAAGATCTGCGTATGTCATCAAGTTCTGGGGCAGGGAAGTCTCTCCGACAGCAAGTTTCACGTGGAAATCAAGAGCGCCCTTACAATGCACGTTTTTCTCCTGGCTAGCTATCAAGGGTAGCTGCTGGACGTCAGATCGTCTGGCTAGAAGGGGGCTGCCACACCAAGACAAATGCCCATTATGTGATCAGCAGGAAGAAATGATCAACCACATCCTCCTTCAGTGCGTCTTCGCGAGGCAGATTTGGGTGGCCATTGGCACGACCCTTGACTTGCCAGATTGGACGCCCACGCATACAGACGTACTCGCGGAGTGGTGCATCAGCAAAGCAAAAGGAAGTTACTCAGACAAGGATATCAGGACGATCATCACTCTCAGTATGTGGATTCCGTGGAAGCATCGAAATGCCATCGTGTTCAGCGGGGCAACACCATCCTTAGGCCATGTTGTTATAGTTATTGGGAAGGAGTGCAGAAGCTGGTCCTAGGCGGGTCTGATCAAGGGCGACCTTGAGGTCTTCTTCGGCAAGCTAGCTAGGTGGGGGAGTGCGAGGAGTAACTAGGATACATGTCGTGTGTGGTGGAGAAGTGTGTGCATGTAATATATAGCTTGTAACACTACTTCGTGGAGGGGGCTCTTTACCCCTCTTCTCTCTCTTTAATATATGATATGCACACTCGTGCGTATTCCAGAATTTTTTTGGCTTGATTTGTAGCAATCTCCTCTGGTTTCCTTTCAAATGTGATGTTTCCTGCCATCTAAAGGCCAAAGTAGATTTTCCTCTCTTTTATTGGTTTAGCATTAGAAATATCCGAAGAATAACAAAAATCCAATGAAGCCAAATGGAAATCACTATGAGAAACATCGTAAATTCTCGAGCCATCAACGACCGCGAGCGAGATCCGGCCGCCGGTGGCGCGATGTGGAAGGCGTGTGGTGGAGGTGGAGGTGGAGGTGAAGGAGTAGAGCGGCAGCGACGGCCGGAGGAGGACCCGACCTCGCGGTCGTGCTTGCCCTTACGGCCGGGGATCCAATGCCTTCCCATGGTGGGCGAAGGAGGAGGTGGAGGAGCGGCAAGCTAGGGTTTCGATGTCGGGGCTCGAGGAGGCACACATCGCCGGGAGTGGAAATGTGGACTCCCACCGGTCCACGACTTCCACATTAAGGACAACGACCGCTCAGCCCGAGTGTCTGCCAGGTGGGGCCTCCTCCCCGTGCGCAGTCAATGTGAACGGTGAGATTTAGGTGGCCGACCGCCAAGCGGGCCTGAGGCCGACACGGAGCGGGCGGGTGCGCGTCCGTTCGACGTCCGTGTGGACGCAAACTAGCGCAGGTTTGCGCGGGAAATGGAACAGACCGGACGTCAAACAGACGAAATATGCGGATGCGGTCGCGCGTTGGGCCGTGTCGTTTGTCTGACGATTTGGGGCGAGTTGCCCATATAGGTCATCGTCAGGTACCTCGTGTAGTTTAGTTTTTAAAATAAATTTTAGTTAACCTTGTTAAATAAGTTTGGTTTGCATATAATATGTATGAAATTTACTTTAATTTTGTCTGGTTTTCATCCGCTGTTCATGAATATGTCCGGACGCGTTGTTATTTTTCTCGAGAAAAAAAAGTTTTTGTTGGAGAATGGCGTTTTGGAGGCCGAGCTCCATGGCCTTTATTTTTGAAAAATTCAAATTCAAACTTTTGTGTTTCACAAAATTCTGAAAAATATGTGTGTATGTAAATATGTAACTCACATGTGTGTAAAAATTCATGATGAAATACCTTGAATTGCGACATGCATAAAAAAGACAAAATAATGGTCTGGGAGGATGAATAGTATCATGTGTTAAACAACCCCAGATTTGTTTTTTTCTACAACCCTCATTTCAACGTATTTTGCCCTGAAAATTTACACACATGTGTGTCATGCCTTCATGTATATCTATGGTTTTTCTTTCAGAATTTTTTGAAACGTAAAAATATGAATTTTGATCAAAATTCAAAATTTGAATTTGGAGGCCTCATTGGAGCTCGGTCACAAAAGGGATTTCCGTTTTTGTTGAACATATAAAGCTTTTTGTTACAGTATACTTGATACAATTCTGTCCATACCCCTCGTGCACCCCTGCGATCCAAAAATCAGAGTCCACCCCGGACGGTTAAAATCAAATCAAACCCACCACTACCTCAACATCTCTCTCCTCGCTCCCCTCTCGATTCGCATCGTCTCCCTCCCTGCCTCCTCATCCCGCGGCAAAACCCTAACCCTAGCTGCTGATGGCGACGCAGCCGCCTTCCTCGGCTGCGGCCGCCGACCTCTACGAGACGGCCTCGCAGCCCGACCCCTCCGCCTCCGCCGCCGGGGACGCATACACCTTCCTGGAGTTCAACACGCAGGGCGACGACTTCGAGTACCCCGACTTCCCGGAGCTCTCCCAGCCCGCGCGATCCGCGCCGCCGCCCCCGGCCCCCGTCACCTCCTCAGCCTCTTCTTCCTGGCCGGCTCCGCCCCTGCCGCCCGACGCTTTGCCGGACGCCGATCTCGCGCCGCAGGACTCGACCCCGCCGGCCTCTTCATCCTCGCCGTCGCCGCGGTCGTCGGCGTCGAAGTCAAGGGCGGCGGCGGCGGTGGCGGACGGGCTAGCCGCGGGGGTCGCGGCCCTCAGCTTCGAGGAGCCTCCTGGCGCCGGAACGGGGGATGACGGGTACGACTATGGCAAGGGCGACTTCGTGGAGCACGCCTGCCGGTACTGCGGGATCCACAACCCTGCATGTGTTGCGCGCTGCAACGTGCCATCCTGCCGCAAGTGGTTTTGTAACTCGCGAGGGAACACCTCTGGCTCCCACATTGTTAACCACCTGGTGCGGTTCCTTCCCTTTATTTGGTTGTTTCGAATTCTAAGCTACAAAATTACTGAGAAATTAGTTACATTGGGTCATAAAGATTCTCTTGTTAGGTACCGTTTTTAGTGTTGGATTGGTTGATGGTGCTAAGATGATGATACTGATACCAGACAGAGCCTAGGCCAGGATTGTGCAATCTTACTTGATTAGAAAGCGGAATTAGCTTAGTAGGCGATGTATGTGAACTTGACCGGTCATCGGTGTCTATTGTTATGGCTAGTTCGCTAGTTTGATTAGTTTGGTGTGAATGTGTCGGCAGTTTTGGTAGCATGTGGACATGTTAAGTTTCTCCTCGATAATTTGTTTAAAGTGAGTTACATTTCCATCATGTTAGTCTTTTAGTGTAGAAAACTGACCTGGCCTGTAACAGCATTTATAGTTGTATTTTGTCAATGTTTTTCATGATGTTGCCAAATTAGGTCGAGAGTCTTCATTGGGTTCACTTTTGTTATTACGTTGTATAAGATGATATGAATATTATGCTAAATATTCGGATTTGCTAAGGAGTCTCATCTAACTCCTACAAATTATTTGAGTAATCAAACAAAAAGTAAAAATAATAAACCCTCACAAATCTGCATCAAAATCAAGTGGTGTAGGAGTTAGGTGTGACTTGGTTAAGTCTCATCTAGATGAGAGCTAGACACACCCTTAAATATTTGTCCCAATCACGGTAGCAGTGTAGTTCTGTTTTGCAAGTGGTTCATAATATCAGTATACTTTGTTTAGATTGTCTTTAGGATACCCGAAATATTATTTAACAATGTTTAGTGCTATAATTTCAATTTATACAAATGATAAGCAGGGGATAGGCCTATTGACTGAACTGTGTTTTTTTCTTAACAACTTGTGCCACAACACCTATCAGTTGCCACCAATTGATTCTGAGAATGACATGAAATTTCACTATCTTCCTTTATGCTTAGCTGCCATTGTTTCTTATGGTCTCTTCATATATACCTTTTTGGCTGTATAGAGCACATAAGATACCAAGCATGTTTGATGCATTATTCCTTATTTATGTTATATCTTTCTCCTGTCATATCTCTGGATAATTAGTTAATTACCATAAGTCAGCTCTGATTCAGTTGTGTTTTGTTCATAGTTATGCTAATCGTATCAATTACCCTTGCTTCATCCACTAAATAAACATCTTCAGGGTAAACAACATTTGGCAGTCATAGGCAGACAACTCCTTTTCGCAAGACCATTCCTGCTTCTACTTATATTTATATTTATCAAGGAAACTGTTGGCCATTTTGGCTAACTGACTACAATTATTAATTATACCTGAAGGCATGTGGTTCTTTTTTTCACAGGTCAGAGCAAAACATAAGGAAGTCTGCCTTCACAAGGATAGCCCTCTGGGAGAAACGATTCTTGAATGCTACAATTGTGGCTGCCGGAATGTATTTCTGCTTGGTTTTATCTCAGCAAAGGCAGAGAATGTTGTTGTTCTTCTGTGTAGAGAGCCCTGCTTGAATGTTAATGCGTTGAAGGATATGAATTGGGATCTCAGTCAGTGGACACCTCTTATTGATGACAGGTGTTTCTTATCATGGCTTGTCAAGGTAAGATTTTTCTCCCCTTTTTATGTTGTTTTGTGGTGGGTGCACGTTTAAATACCCTTATTTTCTCTTCTTGATAACTGAACAGTGAACAATTTTATGTCTTCCAGGTTCCCTCAGAACAGGAGCAGTTGAGAGCACGCCAAATTAGTGCCCAGCAAATTAACAAAGTGGAAGAGCTCTGGAAAACAAATCCTGATGCCTCTCTTGAAGATCTTGAAAAACCTGGTGTAGATGATGAACCCCAGCCGGTGGTTTTGAAGTATGAAGATGCTTACCAGGTTTTGAAATTGTCTGCGGGCATTTGTTCCTTGAACTTATTTCAGATATCATAGTGTGTTCAGTTATATGTTAAATCTTCTTGTGTTAACTAGCACTCTAACTAGAATGCCTTTATTGTTTGTGCCAGTATCAAAATGTTTTTGCTCCGCTGATAAAGCTTGAGGCTGATTACGACAAGGTATTGTATTTTGACAATATTTTTAATGTGCTTGTTTTTTATTTGGGATTGAGAGGAACCCTGCCACACATTGCTGAGGGAATTGATTTATTTTATTTGTTTCCTCTTGTTGTTTTGCTGTAGATGATGAAAGAGTCACAGAGCAAGGACAGTGTAACTGTGAGGTGGGACATTGGACTGAACAAGAAGCGTGTTGCCTATTTTGTCTTTCCAAAGGTTAGTTTGGGAACTAAAATACATCTTATCGTAGTTTTTTCTGATTCTCAGTGTCAATTTTTTACTGCACTTGTTTACCTCACAATACCAGTTAATCTTAGGTAATCGATTTCTCATTTTATAGGAAGATAATGAATTGAGACTTGTCCCTGGAGATGAGCTACGTCTGAGATATTCTGGTGGTACTTCACACCCTGCATGGCAATCTGTGGGGCATGTGGTATGTGTGCTAAAAACATGCTGATTGTTAGCCGTATGGTAACCTCACTGTGTCGCTTCTATGCTGGCACTCATGCTAAGCACATTCTCCCTACAGATTAAACTCACTGCACAAGAGGAGGTAGCACTTGAGCTTCGTGCTAGTCAGGTATGAGGAAGCAGTTCATTCTTGTTTCCTTAAAACATACCCTCACTATTGTATAGTTTTCACCCTCAACCTTTCTGGATTTCAGGGAGTGCCTGTTGAACTGAACCATGGATTTAGTGTGGATTTTGTTTGGAAGAGTACTAGCTTTGATAGGATGCAAGGGGCAATGAAGACTTTTGCTGTAGATGAGACAAGTGTCAGTGGGTAAGTTCTATGGACTGCTAATAATATTTTTGTGTATTGGGCGTGCAGGCATGCTTATTTGTGTCTGTTTTCTGTTGTGATTATGAGTTGAAGGGGAAGCAATATGAAACCCACAAGTACTTCAGTTGCTCTCGAAGTTATTTCATAATTATTAGGGAGTTGCAGTTAATGCAAAATAGGTATTGTAAAGCTATATCCATATTTCTAATCCTCAAGGCTCCAACCTTCCGGAAAATAAGGCCAACACATTTGATCCTCATTTAACCAACATTGTAAAAGAGTACAAGTAGGAGGTAATTATGAATCCATTGGTTCTTTGTTTTAGTTAATACTTACTACTCCCTACAACAACAACAACAACAAAGCCTTTAGTCCCAAACAAGTTGGGGTAGGCTAGAGGTGAAACCCATAAGATCTCGCAACCAACTCATGGCTCTGGCACATGGATAGCAAGCTTCCACGCACCCCTGTCCACTACTCCCTCCGTCCGAAAATACTTGTCATCAAAATGGATAAAAAGGGATGTATCTATAACTAAAATATGTCTAGATACATCCCCTTTTATTCATTTTGGTGACAAGTATTTCCGGACGGAGGGAGTACTTACCTCTTCTTATTTGGATATGTGGTTGAAGGGAGGGGATTTAGTCTTTAGAATGTTTTCTTCTGTAAGTTGTGTATTTGTATTGTTTGTTTATTCACAATGATTTGCAGCATACTCCTTCCATTCCAAAGTAATTGAGTTCTATTTTGTCCTAAGTCACGCTTATTTAAGCTTGATCAAGTCTAGAGAAAAAAGTAGCAATATCTACAACACTAAATTAGATTTATCAGATTCTTTCGTTATAAAGTATATTTTTGTACTATATATATCTACAACACTAGTTTTGTCCTACCACATTTTCCTATAGGCTTGGTCAAACTTAAAGAAGTTTGACTTCGGGCAAACCTAGAACTTCAATTAATTAAGTTCTTCATAAAGCATGTCTTAGTCATATGACGTCACCTTCAGCGAATTCTCAACTTTTGGTGTTCACTCAACGCAGGTACATATATCATCACCTTTTGGGGCATGAAGTTGAGCATCAGATAATACGCAATACACTACCGAGACGCTTTGGTGCGCCAGGACTTCCAGAATTAAATGCTTCCCAGGTACCCTGATGTATTAGTGTGTTCATACGAAGTAATTTTTGGTTGAACAATATGTGACCTCTCAGGCTACTTCTGATTAGTGCATCCTTTATCAACGCACTTCTGTGGTTAAGATTTGTATGCTGTCTTCTTGTTCTAGGATGTGTCAGTGGGGTCCTTATGTTCTTCCTCTGTCCCAAAATAGAAGCTGTTCTAAGAAAGTGTGCGAGCAAACTTTTCTATCTTGACCACTAAGTAATAGAAAATTATTTTGATTGGTTAAGTATAGAGTTTTTATGAAAAACTGTTCCACAACAATTCTTTATAATATCTCACTTTCATATTACACACACAATAATGGTCCAATGATTTAAACAATTATATTTGTTTTGTTCTTGATCTGGTGCTGTATGTATTCAGGTCTTGGCAGTTAAAAGTGTTCTCCAGAAGCCCGTTAGTTTGATTCAAGGTCCACCTGGCACTGGGAAAACTGTTACATCAGCTGCAATTGTGTACCACATGGCAAAACAAGGCCAAGGGCAGGTATAGAACTGCATGGTGTACACTTGATGTGTTGTTATAGCTTGGAAGTATTGTTTGACCCCTTCTCTCTTGTTTGAAATCTTAGGTCCTTGTATGTGCACCAAGTAATGTTGCTGTTGATCAGTTGGCAGAGAAGATAAGCTCAACAGGTCTCAAGGTGAATGATGAATTTACTTTTTATGTTGATTATCTACCGTTTCCAACTGTACCTTTTCAACTCGTCAGCAATCAATTTGAGCATGGCATCTGCCGTGTACTGCAACTGTTACTGTTTAGTTACCTCTCATATGCTTCGGCCCTGTTTGGATACTCACTTAGCTAGAGGTTAGAGTTAGTTTCTAACCACGACTAACCCTGAACTAACTCTAGCCAAAGAGGTGTTTGGATGACAGGGTTAGATTGACAATAAATGCACTAGGAGAACTAGCTCCAATTAGTACCTTTTGGGTGGGATAGTTTTTTTTGGATGGGTTAGATGCAACTAGCTCAAACTAGCCCACATGTTTGGATACATTAGGGCTATCTGAGCCAAACTACCTCAAACTAACTCTAACCCATGGATCCAAACAGGGCCTTCAACTGATTGCAAGAATTGACGAGATATTTTTTTTCGCAATGAACTACACACTGCAATTAATGAGTCATTATTTGTGGTTTATCCTTTCAACGAATAACCCTAGTTGAATACTCTACTTGCTGCAGGTTGTTAGACTTTGTGCGAAATCTAGAGAAGCAGTTTCTTCACCTGTTGAGCATCTTACACTTCATTATCAGGTACACTCTTGACTCCTATCTAGTCGCTTGCATCCAAAATAACCAATTTTGTGTGAACGTCAATCATGGGTTTTTGCAATCATGCAGGTTCGGCATCTCGATAATTCCGAGAAGAGCGAAATGCATAAGCTACAGCAACTAAAAGACGAGCAAGGTGTTTTATCCACTCAGTCTCTCACCAAGCGTGATGCTTTCATTGAACATTTTCTTTGAAGAGACTCGGTATGACTCAATTGGTTGGCTGGGAACTGATGTGCTGTGTTATATTTCCACAGGAGAATTGTCGAGCAGTGATGAGAAAAAGTACAAGGCACTAAAACGAGCCACTGAAAGAGAGATATTACAAAGTGCTGATGTGATTTGCTGCACCTGTGTTGGTGCTGGAGACCCTCGTTTGTCAAACTTCCGTTTTCGCCAGGTAATGATTTCTACCCTCTAGTCTTTAGGTTAGCAGTGTTCATATTTTTTCTATATTGTATCCTGAAGCAATGGAAATTGTTATTGACAGGTTCTTATCGATGAGTCTACACAGGCGACAGAGCCAGAATGTCTTATTCCATTGGTTCTTGGTGTTAAGCAGGTGAAGATGTAATCAATGATCTCATTTAGGTTAACATGATTATATTTATTTATGCTTTTGAGCTATTCAGGTTGTTCTTGTTGGAGATCATTGCCAACTGGGTCCAGTCATCATGTGCAAAAAGGCAGCACGAGCAGGATTAGCACAATCTCTCTTTGAGCGCCTTGTTATCCTTGGAGTCAAGCCATTCAGGCTACAGGTAACGGTTGCCTTTTCGTGTCTAGTAGTATCATCATGTTGTTACTACTATGCTTTCCGTAACTCGCCAGTTCATTCTAGATTGATTACTAGAACTGTGTAAGTTTTGAGATTAATAATACTCCCTCCATCCGAAAAAGCTTTTTTGGACGGGGGGAGTATTATAACTATGTCGGTACTTCTCACGGTATGTTTCTTTTCTAAAGATATTTATACTCTTTTAGCCTGGGTCTCCTTAAAGGGTAGCCTTGGCGCAGCGGTAAACCTGTTGCCTTCTGACATGAGGTCACGTGTTCAAGTCCTGGAAACAGCTTCTTGCAGAAATGTATGGAAAGGCTGTGTACAATAGACCCTAAGTGGTCGGGCCCTTCCCTGGACCCTGCGCAAGCGGGAGTTACGTGCGCCCGGATGCCCTGTTTTTAGCCTGGATCTCCTTCACATATTATGTCTATGTGTATTACTCTCTCCGTTCCTAACTATAAGTCTTTTTAGAGATTCAAATATAGACTACATACGGAGCAAAATGAGTGAGTCTATATTACATCCGTATGTAGTCCATATTGAAATCTCTAAAAGGACTTATATTTAGGGACGGAGGGAGTAGTTTATTACATATAACTCATAACACTCCTAAGCTGCGACCTTGTACTCCCTCCGTTCCTAAATATAAGGCTTTTTAGAGATTCCAACAAGGACTACATATGGAGCAAAATGAGTGAATCGACACTCTAAACTACAACTACGTCTATATACATCCGTATGTAGTCCATATTGGAATCTCTAAAAAGGCTTATATTTAGAAAGGGAGGGAGTACATTATATTATTTCAATAGATCTTTATGTTGTTTGATGCACAGGAAATAGTATTTACCTTTTGTGAAGGAACCTCCATATTACATGTTACTTCATGTACTATATCCATCCTTATTTTCTTGAACTTCACACAGATATTTCCTACCACCCCTTTTGTTATTTTGGACATCAAATTGAGTAGAAATAAGTTCTATGATGAACAGAAGTCTGTACAACTGTACCTATTTTGGCGCAGGATATCAGCTATTAAATCAACCAAGTGATATCTGAGTTTAAAATATGATATTGCAATGATTGACTGTTACTATTCTTTGACAATAATTTGTTCTCGAGATAGTGGACTTATTTCAGTTGAAAGCTAATACAATTATTACAATTTTGCAGTCAAAAGCTGAAATATTTTGTTTAAAACTGTACTTGTTTCAGTTTAAAGCTAATACTATTAACTTGATAACTGAGTTTAAAATATGATATTGCAATGATTGACTGTTACTATTCTTTGACAATAATTTGTTCTCGAGATAGTGGACTTATTTCAGTTGAAAGCTAATACAATTATTACAACTTTGCAGTCGAAAGCTGAAATATTTCGTTTAAAACTATACTTGTTTCAGTTTAAAGCTAATACTATTAACTTGATAACCCTGATTTTACAGGTCCAATATAGAATGCACCCTTGTCTTTCAGAATTTCCATCCAACTGTTTTTATGAAGGCACACTGCAAAATGGGGTAACCGTAAATGAGAGACAGTCATCTGGAATTGACTTTCCTTGGCCTGTTCCAAATCGACCGATGTTCTTCTATGTGCAGGTACTTTTTTGGAAGATTGATTGCATTTTTATTTATGGAGAAGGTCTATATATACTGATTTGAACTGATTTTCTATAGATGGGAGTAGAAGAGATAAGTGCTAGTGGGACATCTTACCTCAATAGGACTGAAGCTGCAAATGTAGAGAAAATTGTAACTACATTCTTAAGAAGTGGTGTTGTGCCAAGCCAGGTATGTACTGAGTAAAAATGATTACTATCATAAGGACGTTCTTTCAAAACCAGGGAGCCACTGCTCCACTAATGGATGGTGTTGATTTCAAAGCCGATGGCACTGGGACATGTTCCAATGTGTGAGGTTTGCAGGGAATTAACCTGTTAAGGTGTATGGCATAGCATGCGGTACAATTTTCTCTAATTCCTGGACCCGCACCGTGCTTTGGTTGACATGCCTCCTGCCATAAGGCTAGCACCCTTGCTCGTTGTCTTCAAATGGGACGAACTTGACAAGCTGCTGCTGCTCTCTCCCTTCTAAGTCGTTCATGCATCTTCCAGCGTTGTCATTGAGAAGCAGACCTGGATCTTAGGCCCAGTTCTTTTGCCAGAATCTGGGGATTCTCCCAGAATCTGGCCCCTACCCAGCTTCTCCCAGAATCTTTGAGCCCCATTTATTTTACAATCCTATCTAGTTAAGGTCTAATTAGATAGGATTGTAAAACAAATGGGGCACAAAGATTCTGGGAGAAGCTGGGTAGGGGTCGGATTCTGGGAGAATCTCCAGATTCTGGCAAAAGAACTGGGTCTTAGAATAGAACATTAGAGTGCTTGATAGAAGGGGAAAACGGGGTGTAAAGCAACCAGCTAGTATGGATATTATTTTTTGGTGGCAGCCTATGAAATCTGCTATCGCTGGCCCAGTGGATTTAGATGAGTGTCAGGTTGAGTTGGAGTAGAAGAGCAAAAACCAGTGGAAAAGAAAGCAGCCTATTTCCTTTCGTTGTTTGTTTTCTTTATTCCAGAGTGGATCTTAGGCTCCTAGCTATAGCTTTTCACACACATGCAGTACCTGACACATATATGCCCATGCATTTTGCTGGGCCCAATTTGTGTGTACATGCTTGCAATGATTCCTGCATGATAAAGGATAACCGTAACAGATTACACAAAAAAGAAGAAAACTATGAACGGCCCAGGTTCCAATACAAGATCTAACAAGACATCAATGGGTCGAGTTAGGTTCCAAGAATCTCCTGAACTTTATTCTTATGATCATTTAGAAGTTCTGCACTAGCCCCTTCTGTATGAGAAGACATCACTAATTATTTCGAAACTGGATTTGTACCTCATGGATCTTTAATATGCAGATCGGAGTTATCACACCTTATGAAGGGCAGAGGGCGTATATAGTAAATTATATGTCAAGGAATGGCTCTCTTCGCCAACAGCTTTACAAGGAAATTGAGGTAAACCATAAAACTGTAAACTATACTCATAAATATAAGGTGTATTTTGTTTTGTTAAGATGAGGCTTCAGTCATCGGTTGGTAATATTGATATGTAATATGCATGGCCTCAGATGAAATGTTCATATATTTCAATTTTAAAGTACTTTTATGTTCATGGTGTTTTGTGTCGCAAATCAAATATTAGTGGATTATTGGGCGCAGTTCTTTTTAGCTTTTGATTCTCCAGAATCAGCTTTTAGGAAACTTCCCCCAGAATCAGCTGCTAGTTCTTTCCTGAGATTGTGGTCTGAGATTATGGAACGAGTTGTATGTTGAAATGTCTATAATGCCCCTGAACAGAAACTTTGTGTTGAATTGCTAACACTTAGAAGTTTCAAACAATTTATCGTCAAATATGAGCATGAATAAGATTTATGAATATCTTAGATTGATAAATATTACAATAAAGAAGGTTTCCACGTTTCCTTGGACACAAAAGAAGTTCCACTACAAATAGATTGACTGATTTCATGGTACAAGACTGATAGCAATAGCCTCACGTGTTGCGGCCATGGTACCATCATCTTCTGGTGGTAGTGCGTTGGCGTCCGTAAATGGCAATGGGGGTCTCTGTACAGACAAATACATCCATCTACCGATTAAGTCTCTGTACAGACAAATACATCCATCTACCGATCCATTGTTTTTTCTATGTACAGAGATTGAATGGCATGACAAATTCTATAGAGATGAACACATCCATTCAACAGTCCATCCAT
Source organism: Aegilops speltoides (assembly GCA_021437245.1). Classification (NCBI taxonomy): domain Eukaryota; kingdom Viridiplantae; phylum Streptophyta; class Magnoliopsida; order Poales; family Poaceae; genus Aegilops; species Aegilops speltoides. The sequence goes on from CM038142.1 coordinate 237,873,035, forward strand.
CCATCCATCCATCCATCAATTTCTGGGCGAACTATGAACAGAGAAGACAGAGAGGAGAGAAGACAGAGGAGAGGAGAGCTCACCTGAGGCGATGGCCCAACCGAACTCCGGAGTGGCCCCGTCCGACGGAGGCGGATCTGGTGGAGGCGGCATCGGGCGGAGCAGCGGCTGTGGGCCTGGAGGTGAGCAGTCGGGGCTGGCTGTCGGGCGGCGCGGCGGCGGCGGCCCTGTAACCCTATCGCGAGCGCGAGTGGGGAGGTGGGGGATCAAGCGAAGGAGAGGGACAAGTCGTGCGAGTGTGACTCGTTTTCCTGGGCGCGGCTGGCCACCAGTGGCAGGGGCAGTTCTCTCGTAATTTGCCTCTCAAACAGGGGTACTATCTTAAATCGAACCGTTTGTTTTGTGGGAGGGTTCATAATCGCCAGAAGCGAGGTCTCCAGACGATTTTGGATTGCACTACCTATTCTAGCGATTCTCAGATGATTTAGACAATCAAATCGAGTTCTTTTAAGCTTTTGATTATTCAGACCCAGATTGTCCAGAATCGAGTGAAAAGAACTGGGCCTTAGTTGTTGGTCAAAGCCTTTTCTTTAGCAAACGAAATTAACCTTACCTTTCCAGAAATATTTGTGCTATAATATGCATAATGTTATTCAGGTGGCAAGTGTCGACTCCTTCCAGGGAAGAGAGAAAGATTACATTATTCTGTCTTGTGTTAGAAGCAATGAACACCAGGTGTGTTTTCTTTTTTTATTATATTGGGCCCATCATTTTGTTGGCTGTGTGTTTCTTGCATTATACAGTAGTAATTTATATTTATATGCACATCATATGGTACATGCAATCTAGAGTTTATCGCTATAGATATTTTGTGTGTGATACAATATGTTTTTAGTGCTGGATTATTTAATTGTTATCTGGTCATATCAATTTGTAGATTGGTACATGCAACCTAGAGTTTATCGCCATAGATATTTTGTGTGTGATACAATATGTTTTTAGTGCTGGATTATTTAATTGTTATCTGGCCATATCAGTTGTAAATTGACATTTGCTTTGTGTGTAGTTAAGTTATACTCCCTCCGTTCCTAAATATAAGTCTTTGTAGAGATTTAACTATGAACCACATACGGATGTATATAGATGCATTTTAAGTGTAAATTCATTCATTTTGCTCCGTATGTAGTCCACCTAGTGGAATCTCTACAAAGACTTATATTTAGGAACGGAGGAAGTATATCTTTGAATATAATACATCTATGCATTTATGTTTCTTCATATATTGCGTTTATTGATATAAACTGAGCCATGATTCTTTGTGAATTATTGTTGTGTTCCTTGGCTGTTAGTGCTTGATGAGCAATTGTTGTACGCCGAATCGTTTAACTGATGATGCGTATTGCTTTTGACGTTTTTTTCAGGGTATCGGCTTTCTTAATGATCCACGCAGGTTAAATGTTGCATTAACTCGTGCTAGGTATGGTATAGTCGTTCTTGGGAATCCTAAAGTTCTAAGCAAGCAGCCTCTTTGGAATAGTTTGTTGACACATTACAAGGTACAACTTTCCGTTGATACATACCAATGCTTACTTTAAGCTGCAAATGATTAGTATTTTATTAGTTTGTTGCTGCCCTTTTGGTGAGACTTTTACACATCAAAACTCTATAAAACTTTATAGCTTGGTTTGGTTATCTTTCATTGTATATTAAAATTCCTAGAGGGTGTATTGTGTGCCTGTGTGTGCCATAGTAGTTTCTGTGATATGAATTTGTGCTGGAAGATAAATACTCCCTCCGTCCGAAAATACTTGTCCTAGAAATGGTTGTATCTAGACTTACTTTAGTTATAGATACATCCATTCTATCCATTTCTAGGACAAGTATTTCTGGACGGAGGGAGTATCAAAGGAAATGACATATGCATAATCTCGCTACAAGTAAAACGAGGAGCATTACTAACAGTGGCGGAGCTATGTGAGGACAAATGAGAATTCATGTTATCGTAATTCTCAAGTTAAGAATTACTACTGCCTCTGTCCTGGTTTACTAGTCCTCCTTGTATTTTGGGTCATATTTTGACCATGATTTTAACTAATAAAATATAAGTTATACAACAACAACAACAACAACAAAGCCTTTAGTCCCAAACAAGTTGGGATAGGCTAGAGGTGAAACCCATAAGATCTCGCAACCAACTCATGGCTCTGGCACATGGATAGCAAGCTTCCACGCACCCCTGTCCATAGCTAGCTCTTTGTCGATACTCCAATCCTTTAGGCCTCTCTTAACGGACTCCTCCCATGTCAAATTCGGTCGACCCCGCCCTCTCTTGACATTCTTCGCACGTTTTAGCCGTCCGCTATGCATCGGAGCTTCGGAGGCTCGCTGAATATGCCCAAACCATCTCGCATTTATGTTGGACAAGCTTCTCCTCAATTGGTGCTACCCCACCTCTATCTCGTATATCATCATTCAGACTCGATCCTTCCTCGTGTGGCCACACATCCATCTCAACGTCACGCATCTCCGCCACACCTAATCTGTTGAACATGTCGCCTTTTAGTCGGCCAACACTCCGCGCCATACAACATTGCGGGTCGAACCGCCGTCTGTAGAACTTGCCTTTTAGCTTTTGTGGCACTCTCTTGTCACAGAGAATGGCGTGCTTACGCCACTTCATCCGATGGTTCACATCTTCATCAATACCCCATCCTCCTGCAACATTGACCCCAAATACCGAAAGGTGTCCTTCCGAGGTACCACCGGCCATCAAGGCTAACCTCCTCCTCCTCCTCACACCTAGTAGTCTTGAAACCGCACATCATGTACTCGGTTTTAGTTCTACTAAGCCTAAACCCTTCGATTCCAAGGTTTGTCTCCATAACTCTAACTTCCTATTTACCCCGTCGACTATCGTCAACTAGCACCACATCATCCGCAAAGAGCATACACCATGGGATATCTCCTTGTATATCCCTTGTGACCTCATCCATCACCAATGCAAAAAGATAAGGGCTCAAAGCTGACCCCTGATGTAGTCCTATCTTAATCGGGAAGTCATCGGTGTCGACATCACTTGTTCGAAGACTTGTCACAACATTATCGTACATGTCCTTGATGAGGGTAATGTACTTTGCTGGAACTTGTGTTTCTCCAAGGCCCACCACATGACATTCCGCGGTATCTTATCATAGGCCTTCTCCAAGTCAATGAACACCATATGCAAGTCCTTCTTTTGCTCCCTATATCTCTCCATAAGTTGTCGTACCAAGAAAATGGCTTCCATGGTCGACCTCCTAGGCATGAAACCAAACTGATTTTTGGTCACGCTTGTCATTCTTCTTAAGCGGTGCTCAATGACTCTCTCCCATAGCTTCATTGTATGGCTCATCAGCTTAATTCCACGGTAATTAGTACAACTCAACATCCCCTTGTTCTTGAAGATTGGTACCAATATACTCCGTCTCCATTCTTCCGCATCTTGTTTGCCGAAAAATGAGGTTGAAAAGCTTGGTTAGCCATACTATCGCTATGTCCCGAGACCTTTCCACACCTCAATGGGGATACAATCAGGCCCATCGCCTTGCCTCCTTTCATCCTTTTTAAAACATCCTTCACCTCAGACTCCTGGATGCGCCGCACAAAACGCATGCTGGTCTCATCAAAGGAGTCGTCCAGTTCAATAGTAGAACTCTCATTCTCCCCATTGAACAGCTTGTCGAAGTACTCCCGCCATCTATGCTTAATCTCCTCGTCCTTCACCAAGAGTTGGCCTGCTCCGTCCTTGATGCATTTGACTTGGCCAATATCCCTCGTCTTCCTCTCCCGGATCTTAGCCATCTTATAGATGTCCCTTTCACCTTCCTTCGTGCCTAACCGTTGGTAGAGGTCCTCATATGCCCGACCCCTTGCTTCACCAACAGCTCGCTTTGCGGCCTTCTTCGCCATCTTGTACTTCTCTATGTTGTCTGCACTCCTATCCAGGTATAGGCGTCTGAAGCAATCTTTCTTCTCTTTAATCGCCTTCTGGACATCATCATCCCACCACCAGGTAATAAAATATAAGTTATACGTAGCAAAAAATATATAATTGGAATCTACATTCAAATACGATTCCAACAACATAATTTTTGGTGACATGCATTAACATTTTGCTAGTCAAATATGTGGTCAAACTTGTGCTCCCCCTGTAAATAAATATAAGAGCGTTTAGATCACTACTACGCTCTTACATTTCTTTACAGAGGGAGTAGCTTTTATACATATAAATCTCTACATTACGTAATGTTGGCCCCTCCTTTATATCCAGTCAAGCTCCGCTACTGATTACGAACTATTGTGGTTTGAATTATTTTATTTATAATGTATAACTTCTATGTGTTTAGGAGCATGAGTGCTTGGTAGAAGGACCTTTGAACAATTTGAAGCAGAGTATGGTGCAATTTCAAAAACCAAAAAAGGTGAATACGTGCATTGCCTCTTCCAGATACCTATTGGAAAAGCATTCTCTTTGTTATTTTCCTTTTACTAGTTTCTCACTTTTATTTTTATGAGTAGATCTACAATGATCGAAGACTGTTCCTGGGTGGTGGCCAAGGTGTTATGCAGGGATCTGCCTTTGGCACTGTAGGCTCAGTAGATAAGAGAAGTGGTAGGGGAAAAGGTCTGTGCAGTTATAATTTAATGACCTGTATTTCCATTTTTGTTGACAATGGTTCTTTATTATCACCCTTAATACATCCTTCTTTCCACCATATCAGGACACCCATTTGTTCCATTTGGGCCACCAAATGGGGCTCACAAACCTGGTGTGCACCCATCAGGCTATCCTTTACCTCGCATGCCTTATCCTCCATTTCCTGGGTCTCCACATTCTCAACCCTATGCAATTCCAACCCGGGGATCCCTGCATGGACCCATTGGAGCTGTTCCGGCGGCGCCTCAACCTGTTAATAGGAACTTTGGGGCTCCTCGTGCAAATACCGGTGGCCCTATTGGTGGTCACCTTGCTGCCCATCAGCAGAACTCTCAGCAAGCTATGGGAAGTGTGGGCCCAACTTTTAACTTTGCTGGTGATCCGAGCAGTCAGCCTTCTGGTGGAGGCCTGATGTCCCAATCTGGACTGATGACACAGGTTTGTTCATTTTTCCTTTTATTGCATAAAGTAACAGTACTTCTACATTAACATTTGCATTTCTGAAATAGATGCCTGTCCAAGGTCTTAGTCAAACATTCCGTGACGGGTTTCCTGTTGGTGGGATGTCTCAGGTACAAGCAATAAAAGGCACGTGCACCACTATCTTACCGTTCTCCCCTTTGACTGAATTTTATTTTGTTGGCTGCTAGGACTTCTTTGGAGATGATTTCAAGAGCCAAGGATCTCACGTGGCATACAACATTGCAGATTTTTCTACTCAGGTAATCCCATTTGTCTGCTGACTTTCTGCTGTTTTTGGATCAATATTATTTTCAGATAGCTCTGTAATTTGTGTAAACAGACCTAGCGTTGTAATTTGTAAACAGTATTACTCCACCCACCCAAATATACAAGGCATATTTTGTTTAGTTAAGACAAGGGCTTGTCCAATATATACATGACAATGAATAATTGGCAGTAGTATAAAAATTAGAGTACTTATCTGTGGTGGTGATTTCGTATCATGTAGGTCGAATATTACTTGAGTAATTGTTAGTCAAAGCCTTTTCTTTACCAAAGAAAATACTGCTCACATTTCTGGATGGAGTAGTAGTTCATTATTAGTTTGGGAAGGGACTTCTAAAAGTAAAATAACTGTCATACACAGGCTTCTCAAGGAGGTTATGCTGTTGAATATACACAAGGGCCCCAATCTGGATATCCTGGGAATTATTTGAACCAAAGTGCACATCCAGGATACCCCCATATGGGTGTAACAAATGACATTGTATCTCAGGTCTCTGGTTTGCTTTTGGTAACAATTACATTACATCTAATAAATTTTCTCTTGATTCCTTTCCCTGCACATGTTAATCCTCTCTGCGCTAAGCCTGTTTTGTATGATCCAGGATCATATGGCCCATGGTTCACATGGAATGTTTACGCAAGCGGGATACAACGACCCATCACAAGATGAATCTTCTCAGATGCATTATGGAATGGGTGCTCCTGGCCATCTCCAGTCACAGGTGGTTTATCTATCTATTTTCACGTGCTAAATGTTTTCTTTGACTTGATGAAAATTTGTTGTAACTGGGGCTAACATAATGGTTTGCAGAGCATGATGAATCCTATGTACTCTCAGTCATATGCTCACTATAACACTCAACCTCAGTCTCTTCAGCCTCCACCGCAGTGATCAAGAAAGCTTGTCACGTAAGGCTGAAGCCACATTAAGTTTTGGAAGTTTCATGAATTGCATCCCCTTGGCCCGTGGCATCTTGGTTATGCCTTGCTGCAGTACTACGCAGAAGTGTTTGGGACTAGACATCGGTTGCAATCAAAGAGGACAAGCATATTTTGACACATTGGATGTTTATTGGGTCAGGCTTGTACAAGATTGGCTATGGCTATCGCTGGACACCGTTGCTAAGGAGCACAAGGAGTGAGATGTATCTCCTTACTTACCGTGGCAATTTTGCGATGGGGCTTACAACAACAGGTCGTCACTTGTGCATTAAGAGAAAGGGTGTCGATGCTACACCCTTCTTCACCTGTATAGAAGGCAAATGGGGCTTGTAGTGGTACAATGTGAATATGTGCTGCCATCTGAGTAAGGGTGGGCAGCTATCGCCTGCCTCCATGGTATCATGAAGACGCCTGCTGATTGGCCTTGTATAGAGGTGCTATAGGTGGTGTGGCTAACCCTCAGATCTCGCACATGGATACTTGCCTTAAGAACTATGTATGCTTTCTATATAGTTTTGATATTATTATTACAGAAATGATGTAGGTAATGTTGCATGGCAATAGCATTGTGGTTCTTGGTGGAAAGTGAGGTTTTATTGGGCTGTTAAATCATTTGGTGTAACTATGGCTTGATTCAGCTATTTAAGGCTGATTGGTGTGCGGTTGATTTTTAACCTGTGATATCCAGAGGCTTTTGGTTTTGACATCTGAAGTCGACCCCAACGTGGTTAGTTGGGGATCCTTTATTTTACGAAGTGATTGTTCATCTATTCGTGATGATACTGCAGGCGTAAATAGGCACGTTGTAGGACAACGTTAACTGGTCCGGGAGCTTCTAAGCTTGGCCTACTTGCTGTGATTTCTTACCACACATGTATCGTAAGTATCCTTTGCCACATGTGTCAATGGCCTCTCCCCATGTACTTTCTACGTGCAAGGGTAAATACCAATCATCTATGAAAGACCATTGTTTTTTTTACACATCTGTTCGATTCTTATTTGCATTGAACACGTTACTAGCACATTCTGCAATGTTGGTTGATTATTTTAATAGCTGTGTGTGTGTGTGCATTGCGGCTTAAATTAAAACTATGGAAGAACCCTCCCTTATGGTTTGATACCTTTGTTACGATGTTGGTTGATTATTTTAATAGCTGTGTGTGCCTTGCATCCTGCATTGCGGCTCAAATTAAAACTATGGAAGAACCCTTCCTTATGGTTTGATACATTTGTTATTTTTTTCATGGTTGCCTTCAGAAAAGTATAAGGTGTCGTGGAAGAAGAAAGAGCTTAAAGATCTCAAAGATTTGCTTGTTTCTTTTAGACTTCATTTTGTAATCGCTGAAGTTAGCTCATGTATCTCTATCGTGTATAATTTGCTACTCCCTCCATTCCAAAATGTAGTGGTTACTTTATTCCCGTGCTTCAACTTTGACCATAAATTTAACCAACAAGACTGATTGCGGCGGGAGCAAAAATTATACCAGTGAATTCGTATTCAAAAGAAGTTTTCAATTATATAGTTTTTTCTCCCGCCGCTGTCAATCTCGTTGCTTAAATTTATGGTCAAAGTTGGACCTCGGAAAGCTTGGACGCACTATATTTTGAAATGGAGGAAGTACTATAAACATATAAATATATCATTGGTATTGATTGTAAAAAAAGAAAGAACCAGAGAAGGCACCCTCAGCTAAGACTAGAGGCACTATGTCCGAGTAACTTCCAACTCCGTCCTCTATGAAAAATATCACTGTCATGGAGTGAGAAGGGTGGTCGGCCACATGGAAGAGACCCCAATATCAAAGGACAACAAGAATTCCGATGAACCCTAGCTTCGAATGTCGTTGGTAACAATGCTTGTTGTTTTTTCTCCTACCTTTCATCATAATGCTTGTTGTTTTTTACTCCTTCCTTTCGTCATGGACGACATGAATTACTAAAATCCATCTTAAGGATTAGATGCACTTACAATATCTTTCTTTTTGATAATCGATGACAACACATATCAAAGCTTAAAATGATGCTTTGAGAAGCATATGATATACAAGAGCCCCCTATAAATTTATACATTATTAAAAAAATTTATGTTTGAATGCAAATGCACAATCGATTAGGTACACGCGATACTCTTCTATAGCACATAAAACTTGGTGGAATGCATCAGAGCAAATGTACATCCTAAATGAAAAGGAATATTGACAACAACAGGTAGTAAAGGTGTCAAGTATGTGATGCAATCACAAGAATATAGTTAGCATGCACACCTTCTATTTGTAGGAGATAATTTCGGTGCTAAAAAGGTTAGATATCAGCATAGCATCTACTAATAGATCAACACATGAAAACTATATCCACGAGGATAGAAATCTTGCAATATATAATAACATAAACATACATGCAAGAAAGAATGAAGTGTGCAAGACAAAAGATAGGAATAAAGGAGCATGTCTTGCAACTTCCAAGCGACAACAAAAAACTTGCAATGTGATATCCCAATATGACATAGTACTAGCTTCCCAGAAGCTATACCAAAAATTAGTGAATTAGGAGGGGGGGGGGGGTCTTTTGTGTAGAAAAATAAAAAGCAGGGCAATCTTTCAAACTTGCATCCGAAATGTGAAATATTTATACAATTTTTGGAGCTCTATTGGCGAGTTCTAGTTCTGCCTTCGTAGCGCCCTCTTTTTTTGAGTCACCGGTTCAAGTCCTGCTATACGCAAAAAAACACACACTCTTGTATTAGGCCCAAACTGAGAAGTGTGGCACCCCCTTGCCCGCTTGCCATCCACACCTGAATAGATAGAGTTTTCCGAAGAAACCTGCTAGTGAAGGAAGGCCTCCTAGGGATAAGAGACATAGGGCTAAAGAGAGAGCCAAAAAACGATCTTTCTGAAGGAAATATGCCCTAGAGGCAATAATAAAGTTATTATTTATTTCCTCATATCATGATAAATGTTTATTATTCATGCTAGAATTGTATTAACCGGAAACATAATACATGTGTGAATATATAGACAAACAGAGTGTCACTAGTATGCCTCTACTTGACTAGCTTGTTAATCAAAGATGGTTATGTTTCCTAACCATAGACAAAGGAGTTGTCATTTGATTAACAAGGTCACATCATTAGTTGAATGATCGATTGACATGACCCATTCCATTAGCTTAGCACACGATCGCTTAGTATGTTGCTACCGCTTTTATCCATGACTTATACATGTTCCTATAACTATGAGATTATGCAACTCCGTTTGCGGAGGAACACTTTGGTACTACCAAACGTCACAACGTGAATCGGGTGATTATAAAGGAGTACTACAGTGTCTCCAAAGGCGTATGTTGGGTTGGCGATTTCGAGATTAGGATTTGTCACTCCAATTGTCGGAGAGGTATCTCGGGCCCTCTCGGTAATGCACATCACTTAAGCCTTGCAAGCATTACAACTAATGAGTTAGTTGCAAGATGATGTATTACGGAACGAGTAAAGAGACTTGCCGTAACGAGATTGAACTAGGTATTGGATACCGACGATCGAATCTCGCAAGTAACATACCGATGACAAAGGAACAAACGTATGTTGTTATGCGGTCTCGACCGATAAAGATCTTCGTAGAATATGTAGGAGCCAATATGGGCATCCAGGTCCCGCTATTGGTTATTGATCGGAGACGTGTCTCGGTCATGTCTACATTGTTCTCGAACCGTAGGGTCCGCACGCTTAAGGTTTCGATGGCGGTTATATTATGAGTTTGTGTATTTTGATGTACCGAAGGAGTTCGAGTCCGTGATGTGATCACGGACACTACGAGGAGTCTCGGAATGGTCGAGACGTAAAGATTCATATATTGGACAGCTATGTTCGACATCGGAATGGTTCCGAGTGGTTTCGGATAATACTGAGTACCGAGGGGTTACCGAACCCCGGGAAGTAATGGGCCTTAATGGGCCACGAGGGAGAGAGATGGCTGCGCCAGAGGTGGCGCCCCATGAGGAGTCCGACTGGACAAGGAGGGGCGCGCCCCCTTCCCTCTCCCTCTCCTCTCCTTCCTTCCCTTCCCTCCTAGTTGGACTAGGAAAGGGAGTCCTACTCCCACTAGGAGGAGGACTCCCCCCTTGGCGCGCTCTCTAGGGCCGGCCGGCCCTCCCCCTTGCTCCTTTATATACGGGGGGGGGGCACCCTAAGACACACAAGTTGATCCTTGAGATCGTTCCTTAGCCGTGTGCGGTGCCCCCCTCCACCATATTCCACCTCGGTCATATCGTAGCGATGCTTAGGCGAAGCCTGCGTCGATAGAACATCAAGATCGCCACCACGCCGTCGTCTCGATGTAACTCTCTCCCGGAGCTTTGCTGGATCGGAGCCCGAGGAGCATCACCGAGCTGTCGTGTGTCAAGAACTCGAGGCGCCGAGTAACGGCGCTGGGATCGGTTGGATCGCGAGGAGAACGTCGACTACTTCCTCTACGTTGTGATCGCTTCGCCTTGGTCTACAAGGGTATGTAGACAACACTTTCCCTCTCGTTGCTATGCATCACCATGATCTTGCGTGTGCGTAGGAATTTTTTGAAATTACTACGTTCCCCAACAAAGGGTATCGAGCCTAGGTTTTATGCATTGATGTTATATGCACGAGTAGAACACAAGTGAGTTGTGGACGATATAAGTCATACTTGCCTACCAAATGTCATACTTTGGTTCAGCGGTATTGTGAGATGAAGCGGCCGGACCGACATTACGCGTGACGCTTACGCGAGACTGGTTTCACTGCTACGAGCACTCGTGCTTAAAGGTGACCGGCGGGTGTTTGTCTCTCTCACTTTAGTTGAACTGAGTGTGGCTACGCCCGGTCCTTGTGAAGGTTAAAACGAGTCTATTTGACAAACTATCGCTGTGGTTTTGATGCGTAGGTAAGAACGGTTCTTGCTAAGCCCGTAGCAGCCACGTAAAATTTGCAACAACAAAGTAGAGGACATCTAACTTGTTTTTGCAGGGCATGTTGTGATGTGATATGGTCAAGACGTGATGCTATATTTTATTGTATGAGATGATCATGTTTTGTAACCGGTTATCGGCAATCGGCAGGAGCCATATGGTTGTCGCTTTATTGTATGAAATGCAACGCATACATAATTGCTTTACTTTATCACTAAGCGGTAGCGATAGTCGAGAAGCAATAGATGGCGTAACGACAACGATGCTACGATGGAGATCAAGGTGTCGCGCCGGTGGCGATGGTGATCACGATGGTGCTTGGAGATGGAGATCACAAGCACAAGATGATGATGGCCATATCATATCACTTATATTGATTGCATGTGATGTTTATCCTTTATGCATCTTATCTTGCTTTGATTGATGGTAGCATTTTAAGATGATCTCTCACTAAAATTATCAAGTAATGTTCTCCCGAGTATGCACCGTTGCCAAAGTTCGTCGTGTTAGAGACACCACGTGATGATCGGTGTGATAAGCTCTCGTCCATCTACAACGGGTGCAAGCCAGTTTTGCACACGCAGAATACTCGAGTTATACTTGACGAGCCTAGCATATGCAGATATGGTCTCGTAAGACGGAGACCGAAAGGTCGAGCGTGAATTATATAGTAGATATGATCAACATAGTGATGTTCACCATTGAAAACTACTCCATCTCACGTGATGATCGGTTATGGTTTAGTTGATTTGGATCACGTGATCACTTAGATGACTAGAGAGATGTCTATCTAAGTGGGAGTTCTTAAGTAATATGATTAATTGAACTTAAATTTATCATGAACTTAGTACCTGATAGTATCTTGCTTATCTATGTTTGTTTGTAGATAGATGGCTCGTCTTTGTTGTTCCGTTGAATTTTAATGCGTTCCTTGAGAAAGCAAAGTTGAAAGATGATGGTAGCAATTACACGGATTTGGTCCGTAACGTGAGGATTATCCTCATTGCTTTGCACGTAAGAGTTATGTCCTGAAGCACCGCTGGGTGCCAGCTCTTCTTGCCGATGCAACCGACGATGTTAAGAACGTCTGGCGAGCAAAGCGATGACTACTCTATAGTTCGAGGTGCCATGCTTTACGGCTTAGAACCGGGTCTTCAACGACGTTTTGAGCGTCATGGAGCATATGAGATGTTCCAGAGTTGAAGTTAATATTCCAACAGAATGCCCGGATTGAGAGATATGAAGTCTCCAATAAGTTCTATAGCTGCAAGATGGAAGAGAATGGGTCTGTCGGTGAGCACATACTCGTAATGTCCGGTATTACAATCACTTGAGTCAACTGGGAGTTAATCTTCCGGATGATTGTGTCATTGATGTAATTCTTCAATCACGCCACCAAGCTACAAAGGCTTCGATGAACTATAATATGCAAGGGTTAGTAAAGACTATGCCCGAGCTCTTCACAATGCTAAAGGCTGCGGAGGTAGAAATCAAGAAGGAGCATCAAGTGTTGATGGTCAATAAGACCACTAGTTTCAAGAAGAAAGGCAAAGGGAAGAAGAAGGAACTTCAAGAAGAACAGCAAGCAAGTTCTTTGCTCAGAGAAGAAACCCAAGTCCGGACCTAAACACAGCCGAGTGCTTCTACCGCAAGCGATCGTCATTTGAAGCGGAACTGCCCCAAGTATTTGGCGGATAAGAAGGATGTCAAGGTGAACAAAGGTATATGTGATATGCATGTTATTGATGTGTACCTTACTAGAGCTCGCAGAGCACCGGTATTTGATATCGGTTACTTGCTAATATTTGCAACTCGAAATAGGGACTACGGATTAGCGAACACCGGCAAAGGACGAGGTGACGATCGCGTGGGAAATGGTTCCAAAGTCGATGTGATCGCGGCCGCACGCTACCTCTACATCTACCTTCGGGATTAGTTTTAGACCTAAATAATTGTTATTTGGTGCCGCGTTGAGCATGAACATTATATCTGGATCTTGTTTCATGCGAGACGGTTATTCATTTAAATCGAGAATAATGGTTGTTCTATTTATATGAGTAATATCTTTTATGGTCATGCACCCTTGAAGAGTGGTCTATTTTAATGAATCTCGATAGTAGTGATACACATATTCATAATGTTGAAGCCAAAAGATGCAGAGTTGATAATGATAGTGCAACTTATTTGTGGCACTTGCCGTTTAGGTCATATCGGTATAAAGCGCATGAATAAACTCCATCTTGATGGACTTTTGGAGTCACTTGATTATGAATCACTTGGCACTTATGAACCGTGCCTCATGGGCAAGATGACTAAAACCCGTTCTCGGTACTATGGAGAGAGCAACAGATTTGTTGGAAATCATACATACGTATGTATGTGGTCCGATGAATGTTGAGGCTCGTGGCGGATATCGTTATTTTCTCACCTTCACAGATGATTTAAGCGGATATGGGTATATCTACTTAATGAAACACAAGTCTGAAACATTTGAAAAGTTCAAAGAATTTCAGAGTGAAGTTGAAAATCATCGTAATAAGAAAATAAAGTTTCTATGATCGATCGTGGAGGAGAATATTTGAGTTACGAGTTTGGTCTACATTTGAAACAATGCGGAATAGTTTAGCAACTCACGCCACCCGAACACCACAGCGCAATGGTGTGTCCGAACGTCGAATCGCACTTTACTAGATATGGTGCGATCTATGATGTCTCTTCTGATTTACCGCTATCGTTTTGGGGATATGCTCTTGAGACGGCCGCATTCACACTGAATAGAACACCGCCAAAATCCGTTGAGACGACACCTTATGAACTATGGTTTAGCAAGAAACCAAAGTTGTTGTTTCTTAAAGTTTGGGGATGCGATGCTTATGTGAAAAAGCTTCAACTGATAAGCTCGAACCCAAATCGAGAAATGTGTCTTCATAGGATACCCAAAGGAGACAGTTGGGTACACCTTCTATCATAGATCCGAAGGCAAGACATTTGTTGCTAAAATGGATCCTTTCTAGAGAAGGAGTTTCTCTCGAAAGAAGTGAGTGGGAGGAAAGTAGAACTTGATGAGGTAATCTGTACCTTCTCCTTATTGGAAAGTAGTTTATCACGAAAACCGTTTCGCGACATCTACACCAAATAGTGAGGAAGTTGATGATGTTGATCATGAAACTTCAGATCAAGTTACTCTGAGAACCTCGTAGATCAACGAGTAAGATCCGCACTGAGTGGTACGGTAATCCTGTTCGGAAGTCATGCTACTAGATCATGATGAACCTACGAACTATGAAGAAGCGATGGTGAGCCCAGATTCCACAAAATGGCTTGAGGCCATGAAATGCGAGATGGGATCCATGTATGAAAACAAAGTGTGGACTTTGGTTGACTTGCCGAGGGTCGGCAAGCAATAGAAAACAAATGGATCTTCAAGAAGAAGACCGATGCCGACGGTAATGTTATCGTCTACAAAGCTCGACTTGTCGCAAAGGGTTTTCGACAAGTTCAAGGGATTGACTACGATGAGACCTTCTCACCGTAGCGATGCTTAAGTCTGTCCAATCATTTTAGCAATTGCCGCATTTTATGATTATGAAATCGGCAAATGGATGTAAAACTGCATTCTGAATGGATTTACGGAAGAAGAGTTGTATATGATGCAACGAAGGTTTTATCGATCCAAAGGAGCTAACAAAGTGTGCAAGCTCCAGCGATCCATTTATGGACTGGTGCAAGCATCTCGGAGTTGGAATAAACGCTTTGATAGTGTGATCAAAGCATTTGGGTTTATCTGAGACTTTTGGAGAAGCTTTGTATTTACAAGAAAGTGAGTGGGAGCTCAGTAGCATTTCGATATTATATGTAGATGACATATTACTAATCGGAAATGATATAGAATTCTGGATAGCATAAAGGGTACTTGAATAAGAGTTTTTCAATGAAGGACCTCGGTGAAGCTGCTTACATATTGGGCATCAAAATCTATAGAGATAGATCAAGACGCTTAGTTGGACTTTCACAAAGCACATACCTTGACAAAGTTTTGAAGAAGTTCAAAATGGATCAAGCAAAGAAAGGGTTCTTGCACGTGTTACAAGGTGTGAAGTTGAGTAAGACTCAATGCCCGACCACCGCAGAAGATAGAGAGAAATGAAAGATGTTCCTATGCTTCAGCCATAGGCTCTATCATGTATGCAATGTTGTGTACTGCACTGATGTGTGCCTTGCTATTAGCTTAGCAGGAGTACCAAAGTAATCTAGGAGTGGATCACTGGACAGCGGTCAAGAACATCCCGAAGTACCTGAAAAGGACTAAGGATATGTTTCTCGTATATGGAGGTGACAAAGAGCTCATCGTAAATGGTTACGTTGATGCAAGCTTTGACACTGATCCGGACGATTCTAAATCGCAAACCGGATACGTGTTTACATTAAAAGGTGGAGCTGTCAGTTGGTGCAGTTCAAAACAAAGCGTCGTGGCGGGATCTACATGTGAAGCGGAATACATAGTTGCTTCGGAAGCAGCCAATGAAGGAGTCTAGATGAAGGAGTTCATATCCGATCTAGGTGTCATACCTAGTGCATCGGGTCCAATGAAAATATTCTGTGACAATACTGGAGCGATTGCCTTAGCGAAGGAATCCAGATTTCACAAGAGGACCAAGCACATCAAGAGACGCTTCAATTCCATCCGGGATCTAGTCCAGGTGGGAGACATAGAGATTTGCAAGATACATACGGATCGGAATGTTGCAGACCCGTTGACTAAGCCTCTTCCACGAGCAAAACATGATCAACACCAAGACTCCATGGGTGTTAGAATCATTACTGTGTAATCTAGATTATTGACTCTAGTGCAAGTGGGAGATCAAGGAAATATGCCCTAGAGGCAATAATAAAGTTATTATTTATTTCCTCATATCATGATAAATGTTTATTATTCATGCTAGAATTGTATTAACCGAAACATAATACATGTGTGAATATATAGACAAACAGTGTCACTAGTATGCCTCTACTTGACTAGCTTGTTAATCAAAGATGGTTATGTTTCCTAACCATAGACAAAGGAGTTGTCATTTGATTAACAAGGTCACATCATTAGTTGAATGATCGATTGACATGACCCATTCCATTAGCTTAGCACACGATCGCTTAGTATGTTGCTACTGCTTTTATCCATGACTTATACATGTTCCTATAACTATGAGATTATGCAACTCCGTTTGCGGAGGAACACTTTGGGTACTACCAAACGTCACAACGAATCGGGTGATTATAAAGGAGTACTACAGGTGTCTCCAAAGGCGTATGTTGGGTTGGCGTATTTGAGATTAGGATTTGTCACTCCAATTGTCGGAGAGGTATCTCGGGCCCTCTCGGTAATGCACATCACTTAAGCCTTGCAAGCATTACAACTAATGAGTTAGTTGCAAGATGATGTATTACGGAACGAGTAAAGAGACTTGCGATAACGAGATTGAACTAGGTATTGGATACCGACGATCGAATCTCGGGCAAGTAACATACCGATGACAAAGGAACAAACGTATGTTGTTATGCGGTCGACCGATAAAGATCTTCGTAGAATATGTAGGAGCCAATATGGGCATCCGGTCCCGCTATTGGTTATTGATCGGAGACGTGTCTCGGTCATGTCTACATTGTTCTCGAACCATAGGGTCCGCACGCTTAAGGTTTCGATGACGGTTATATTATGAGTTTGTGTATTTTGATGTACCAAGGAGTTCGAGTCCGGATGTGATCACGGACACGACGAGGAGTCTCGGAATGGTCGAGACGTAAAGATTGATATATTGGACAGCTATGTTCGACATCGGAATGGTTCCGAGTGGTTTGGATAATACGGAGTGCCGAGGGGTTACTGGAACCCCGGGAAGTAATGGGCCTTAATGGGCCACGAGGGAGAGAGAGGCTGCGCCAGAGGTGGCGCGACCCCCCATGAGGAGTCCGAATTGGACAGGAGGGGGGGCGCGCCCCTTTCCTCTCCCTCCTCTCCTTCCTTCCCCTTCCCCTCCTAGTTGGACTAGGAAAGGGGAGTCCTACTCCCACTAGGAGGAGGACTCCCCCTCCCTTGGCGCGCCCCTCTAGGGCCGGCCGGCCCTCCCCCTTGCTCCTTTATATACGGGGGCAGGGGGGCACCCTAAGACACACAAGTTGATCCTTGAGATCGCTCCTTAGCCGTGTGCGGTGCCCCCTCCACCATATTCCACCTTGGTCATATCGTGGCGGTGCTTAGGCGAAGCCTGCGTCGATAGAACATCAAGATCGTCACCACGCCGTCGTCGTCTTGTGGAACTCTCTCCGGAGCTTTGCTGGATCGGAGCCCGAGGAGCGCCACCGAGCTGTCGTGTGTCAAGAACTTCGGGCGCCGGAGTAACGGCGCTGGGATCGGTTGGATCGCGAGGAGAACGTCGACTACTTCCTCTACGTTGTGATCGCTTCGCCCGGTCTACAAGGGTATGTAGACAACACTCTCCCTCTCGTTGTTATGCATCACCATGATCTTGCGTGTGCGTAGGAAATTTTTTGAAATTACTACGTTCCCCAACACTTTCGTGTATAATCCTGTATAATCTCGAATGTTATTAGCTTTGGTACGTAGACCAAATAATACAATGCAAGCAAAAGTTCCTCAAATAAAAGCGCTTTTTTTCAAGCTTATTTGCTTAAAAAACATAGTGCATCGTCTCCCCATAAAATAGATAAGCTTGTAGTTGAGCACCTATCTGAAGGCCCAATCGGCATCAGTAGTTGCACGCAACTCTAAAGAAGACGATGACAGAAAAAAGAAAGGATCGAGAAAAGCTACCTTGAATATATCTAAGAATCCGATGAACTGCTGCAAAGTGAACTGACAGGGGGGGGGGGGCGCTGCTGTATTGTTGTATTCTGCTGGGATGTGCAGGGACCAAAAGCTAAGCTTTTATAAGCTCTTAAGAGAGACACTTTACTATCATGTGACCTGGGATGGAGCCCTTCGGGCGACTTATTCCATCCATCTTGCTCCCAACCTAGAAATTAGAAAGGACTAAGATTCTACTTCTTCCTCAAATACAAGGAATGTGGATTCATTGGGCAAATATAGGTTCGATCAAGATTTGCTTTTCTGGAGTACCAAAAGCAAGCACGACGTTGCTCTCAAAGCTAGGAAGGAAAGGTAAGGAGCAAGATTGTTTACTAAGATCCTAGCGAGTGGAGTACTTTGACGAGCAGGGGAGCGAGCAGAGTACTTTACGCAAGTAGTGGTTTACGAGGAAATCGTATAAGAGCGTGTCATATAGTCCTTGAAGCATTATTCCTTTTATTGGTAGGGCTGTTAGCAAGGAGTTTGAAGCTTTAGTACTTTCAGCTTTCCTGTTTTAGTTAGGAATGAAGTTGGTTCAAAGGTGTCAAGTAGAGAGGTTAGATCTTCTCTTCCTTCCCAATCAGGCTCAAAGTCCTTGTTTTGAACGCATTTTAATAGCAAACAACGGCTCCGTCTAATGCATCCAAAACCGCACATTTGCATTCCGGGCAAGGAATAGAACTACTTTGCCATTAAATGGAAGTCCTCCCAAGGGTCGGACACTCTTTATTTATTTACCGAACTAGCATGCTTCGAAGCATTGCTATTTGAGTCGGACCTGTTCTGAAAAAGTCCATCTCTACTGCAAAACTGGGCATGAGAGTTTCTTCTCATCTAGGTCCTCGCAAATGGAATGAGAAAGCATGTAAATTTCTCTAAATCACAATATTCAAACATACGGACGGACACTAAGATGGAATAAGCCCGCTAATATACCCAATGTACCCGTAGCAATACGATGAGAAGCTATTCCCCCCGGAACAAAAGGATCAAAACCTTCTGCACCCCACGCTGGATTTACAACTTATACTTTTCCACAGGCACGACGAGGGGGTAATTCCTTTGGCTCCCAGAACAAAGCATCAAACTCCTGTAGCATTTCTTGAACAGCTGGAGGTGTGTGCTCAGGAATTCAGTTAATAAAAGGAAAGAGTTGTTATTGGCAAGAACTCATTGAATCTATCGGTTGGGCTCATAACAAATTAAAGGTTGCTCCTGCTACTCAGCCTAGAGCCTTGAGCATTATAGAAGGACGGAAAAGGATTGAACAGGAGTCATCACGTCGTTTCTAGATCTTCGATACCTCTATATTCAGAAGAGGGTTCCATAGTTCTATTGTAAAAATTCCTTTTGATCTAAGTGGAAGGATACAAGATTTTTTACTAGAAATTGCGCTCGCTATAAAATAAAAGTTTTAATTTGGGTTTTCCCGCAACTAAATAAAAAGAAAATGGAATATAAAATCCAATATAATTTCGCCTGGATTACTTTTCCTTGGGTAGAAGGTTGAGGTTATTGTGTGTTGATTTAGTTAGGACTTTGTCTCCCTTTCGTTATTTTCTGCCCCGGGTGGATGACCTGTGGGAGCTAAGTCAAAGATCTCGGTGTCGTCGTGAGTGGTTGATAAACAACAATTGCAGTTTGATTTAGGTATTCACAACCCTATGAAGCTTAACACACCTTGACTGGTCCTCAAAGATAATGAATGGAAAAAATAGCTTGTCGTAATAAAATCAATCTTTTTTGGATGGAATCCAAAATTAAGATTTTCTGGGTCTAGTGAATAAATGGATAGAGCCCGGCTCCAATTTTGGTAAAATAAAAAGCAATCCTTATTTTTACTCTTACTGAATCGCGGTAAAGTATTGTAATACAATAATAATTTCGCGGGCGAATATTTACTCTTTCCTGTCTTATTTGTTAATTTATAAACTTACCAAATAAGACGATTTTCTTGGTTTGTTCTGCCATCCCACCCAATGAAGTTTTAGGATTCTTTTCAATAATATCTTATGGAATCATAGGTTCTGTCAGTTCCACTACTTCTCCTTGAATGGTTAGGTCCGAGTCCCGCAATGGAGCTTCCAAAAAATTTCTTTATCTATTTTTGCCCTGGTTAGTAATAATAGGAGCGATCCAAATAATCTATGCAGCTTCAACTCCTCTTGGTCAACATAATTTCAAAAAAAAAAGAATAGCTTATTCCTCTGCTTTCTCGCTACAAGCGAAGCATTAGAGATAGATTAGGAATGAAAGTAGGAGATCGACCGAAGCTTAATGGCGGATCGATAGAATGCCTTTCACAATGCACTGTAGGCAAAATAAGAAAGAGATGAACTTCCCTTACTTTGGCCAACTAGATTAATGTGATTTTGTTTCCATAGTCTCATGCTTTACCGCCATCTTCGAATTATGATTCCCGCCATTAAATAACCTATTACTATTTACGCATTAATGAGATCGGTTGGATCAACCTAATTTGCAATCTTATGATCCGCCTCACAATATGATAAGAAATAATCCACCCAGGACCAGAAACCAGACAATAGCTTTGTTTCACGACGAAGGTTGTCACGTTTGAGTTCCTTACATGTACGTACAATTACGCTCGTCTTACTTCAGTCTGATCTTTCTAGAGGCATTTTGGGCATTGCTTCTTTGATTCCAGCAATAATAAGGATTTGTTATGTAAATAGGTATATTTTCCTTTCCATTATGAATCGCGATTGTATGTCCAACCATTGTGGGTAGAATGCTAGATGCTCGGGACCAGTTTTTCTTGCTTTTGGTGTAGCATGCCTCCCTTTGGGAGGCCCGTGCGACGGGCTATTAGCTTAGTGGTAGAGCGCGGGACACCTTGAGTGGACGGGAGCGCTATGCCCCGTGGTAGGAACTGAGCTGCTGGCAAATCAAAGTCCTTCACGTTCGGAGGAGGAAACCTCCAAGGCAGAGGTCCTAGCCTGACCAAGTTTGCGTACTCGTCAGGGCAGTCCGTGCGCTAATTTGGCTTTGAGGTGGCTATATGCGAAAGAAGCTTGCTTTCTACCGAGGCATGTTTTGTTTCATAAGAAACAATCTGGGACAGAAGGATTCGAGCCTCCGAGTAACGGGACCAAAACCCGCTGCCTTATCACTTGGCCACACCCCATTTTGGGTTCTATGCGACACTAATGAACCCTTTTTGACTAGGGAACGGGAAAATTCCCACTACCGCTGGCAGGCCATCCAGCCCGCGAGCACGGTGGGAACGGGCTTCCCAAAAAGCGAGCCCCGACCCAGGTCAACATAGAATGGGGGGGGGGGTGGGCGACCCTAATGTTGTGTTGGCCGGGTTGCGAGTGGATAAAAGCGGTACTTCTTGATCAAGAGATAACTATTGTATTGTTCAGTATTTTCCTTTTCAGGTGTGGTATGTAGAGATATCTCATGTATCAAGTTCTGGTGCAAAATAAGAGATCAATTCAATCTTGAATGCGGTTAGTACCTATTAGTATTAGATACAGAATCCTATTTTCTTTGAGCGCCCCTATCCTATATTCTCTCTGTCTATAGATGGAGAAAGACATGCTCGATGTGAATTGGGACAAAGAAGAAAGTCAAAAGCAGGAGGTAGGTCTGTGGTTTCAAGTTGAGTAGTGAGTGGTTCCTTGAGGGGAGTGGGCAGAGACCTTTACTCATTTGATTTCCTCCCAAAAGAAGGAGGGGTTTTCCCATGGTAGGCACCAAGAAAGATACCATGAAATTAGGCACCAGATACAGGGGTCAAGGTCGGCCAGGGAGATGATGGAGGATAAGCTTCATCGTCGTGAGGGAAACAACCCGGATCACCAGCTAAGGCCCCTAAATGATCGCTCAGTGAGAAAGGAGGTGGGGGTGCAAAGACAACCAGGAGGTTTGCCTAGAAGTAGCCGCCCTTTAAAGAGTCAATTTGGTGAAGGAACTTTAGGACATCCTTGGGTAAATGCACCTGGTGCAGCAACTAATAGAGTGGCTCTTCCATATTTCTTTTTTGTTCAATTCTGACAAAAAAGAAAAGAAAAAAAGGAATTCATAGGCCCTATTGGGGGATTAAGGGCTCGAGTACGATTAGAGCGCCTTTTTTCTGCTGCGTAGGCTGTAACGCCCCGAGACCGACGCTCCACATGCCTTCCTTTTTATTTCCATTGTTGTCATGTATTTATTTTGTTTGTTGCATTATTATAATTATTTTGCATATTTGATTCCTCTATGTTGATGCCATGATCATGACGAGTGCCACTGTCATATTTTGCTTCTTGCATCATGTTCATCATTGATTATATTGCATTGCCATGTCTATCTCTTGTCATATTGCAGTTGGTCATTCATGTTGTTGCCATGAGCATCATGTGCATTGCAACTCCTTCTTCTCTTTGATCCTTTGTATTTTACTCATTGCTCAACTTCAACTTGGTTTGACCCAAGTTTCCAAATCCCAAAGTGCTACTTCCTTCTTTCCCTATTCTTCCTCTATTTGAGTTGCTTTTTCACTTCTCAAATTCTTACCCAAACCTTGGTAATAATTCATTATATATATATATATATATATATATATATATATATATATGGAACTTAGTTCAGTATGTCAGTTTTTTTACTTCTTCCATGAATGCTCATCTTCTGCCCATAAATCATATCTATTATGTAGGGTCATCCTCTAAAATTTTAGCCCATTTGGGTTTGGTTTGGTTAGGTTATAAATTCAGGCAAGTTTTGAAATAAATTCAAACTTGTTTAAATTTACAGTCTATAAAAATTCCCAAACTAATTTTATTAAATCGGGCATATTTCATGGTTTCCAGAAATATGTCCCTCTCTCCCTATTCAACTCCAAACCCTCTGTACTTTTCTCTCTATTTCTGTTTATGCATAAATAGAAAGGGAAGAGGTAAATCAGTTAAGAGAGAGAAGCCCACCTGCACCCACCTTTCAGCCCAGCCAAGCCCACATGCGCCGATCCTGTTCTGTTCATCGTCCTCCTCTGTACGACAGCTCATCCAGGGGCTCCACGTCGGAACCCCGACCGATTTGACGGCCGAAACAGGAGCCCCTGCTCCTACAAAACCTACCACGCGAGCCCCTTGCAGCCCTAGACTTCGCCCTTCCCTCCTCGCGCCGCCATCTCTCTTCCACCCCTCTGTTTTCCTTCTTCTTCAAGAACAGAGAACAGAGAGCACCACCGAGAGCTTCGTTGTTGTTTGCGTACTTGGAGGCCACCATGGTCTATTCCTTCATGTCCATCTTCTTCCTCGACGTCGACTATGCCTGTTCAGACATCTTCCCCGCCTCAGGTCGCCTCCACTACGTCGCCGAGTGACGCCAAGTCAGCCAAGTCGCAGTCGCCATCGCCATCCTCTTCCCCTGCTTCCCCTTCTTCACGGAGCCAAGACCGCCTCGATTAGCGCATCCTCCCGCCGTCTCCGGTCACCGTCGACCTTGTATGACTCCAGTGGCACCCCCCACTGCGAATCTCTGCTCCTCCCCACCTCTCTAAGACGTCGTTTGTCCGTGTATTCACCGATCAGCAGGGCCTCGAGTTCGTGCTCGTGTTCATGCCGTTGCACTACTCGTTGATCCACATAGTACACAGTTGGAGGAAACAATTCACTCTCTATTGATCATCAAGTGTTACATACATGGTTTATATACACCGGGCGCTGCCCAAGTCATGAGGCACGCAGGCCCTTGATCCTATATACATGGGCAGGCATAACAGCATGTTACAACACAACTCAATACCCCCCTCAGCGGGAACTCCATTGGCATGGACGTTGAGGCTGGATCAAAACTCGTGGAACACCGGAGATGGCAAGCCTTTTGTGAACAAATCAGCAAACTGTGAGCTCGAAGGGACGTGGAAGACACCGACGTCGCCGAAGGCAATGCGATCACGCACAAAATAAAGATCTATCTCGATGTGTTTGGTGCGTTGATGTTGAACCAGATTGCACGCGAGGTAGGAGGCGCTGATATTGTCACAGTAGACGATTGTGGCACGCTGTGGTGGACACTTGAGTTCATGAAGGAGTTGGCGTAACCAACAGGACTCGGCAACGCAGTTAGCAACACCACGATACTCGGCCTCCGCACTAGAACGAGACACGGTGGCCTGGCGTTTGGAGGACCAAGATATGAGATTGGAACCAAGGAATACACAAAAACCCGACGTGGATTTCCTCGTGTCAGGGCAACCGTCCCAGTCCGCATCCGTGTATGTGATGAGTTCCTTGGAAGATGACTTCTAGAATTGTAAGCCATAGTGGGAGGTGCCTTGGAGGTAACGAAGAATGCGCTTGACGTGCTGCATATTAGTGTCGCGTGGCTCATGCATGAAAAGGCACACCTGTTGGACGGCATAAGATATGTCCAGCCGGGTCAAGGTGAGATATTGAAGCGCGCTTGCAAGACTGCGATAATATGTGGGGTTGGAGAGAAGCTAGCCATGGGAGAGGGACAACTTGGAGCTCGTGTGTAACGCCCCGGATCCGATGCGCCAGGTGTCCGCCAGTTATTCGCCGTCCTTGCCATGTTATTTGCTTGCGTGTTGCATTTGCCATGTCATCATATGCATTTCATATCATGTCATCATGTGCATTTCATTTTGCATACATGTTCGTCTCATGCATCTGAGCATTTTCCCCGTTGTCCGTTTTGCAATCCGGCGCTCCTATGTCATCCGGCGTCCCCTTCTTCTCTATTGTTGTGAGCGGGTATTAAACTTTCTCGGAATGACCCGAGGTTTGCCAAGCGGCCTTGGTATAGCACCGGTAGACCGCCTGTCAAGTTTCGTGCCATTTGGAGGTCGTTTGATACTCCAACGGTTAACCGGGTAACCGTAAAGCCCTCTTTTGTTGCAGCCCAACACCCCTTCCAAACTGGCCCAAAACCCACCAAACTCCCCTCCATGCTCCCGGTCGTTCGATCACGATCGCGTGGCCGAAAACCGCTCCTCATTTGGACTCTCCTAGCTCCCTCTACCTATAAATATGTCCTCCCCTCCAAATTCGCGGTCTAATCCCCCGAAACCCTAGCAGATTTCCTCCTCGCGCCGCCGGACGCGTCCGCCCACGCCGGACACGTCCGCCGGCCACGTCGCCCCGACGAATCAGGAGCCGCCACGTCGCTTGCTGCTTTGCCCTGCTCCGTCCAACCCAGCGTTGCCACGCGGGCCACCCGCCACCAGCAGCGCCGCCGCCGACCAGCGAGCCCGCAGCGGCCCGCGAACCCGTCGCCCGCCGCCGCTCGCGCCCGGCCGTTACTGCCGCGTCTCTCGCCGCGCCGCCGCGCCGCCCGCCAGCGTGCTGCCGCCGCCAGCGCGCGGACCCGCCGCCTCGCCGCCCGCGCCAAGCCCCGCGCCGCGCCAGAACCGCCGCCTCCTTCTCGCCGGCGGATCCGCCCGCTGCGCGCCTTCGACTCCTCCTGAGCCGGCTGCTCCCCGCCGGTAACTGCTGCCGCCTCGCGCCCGCCTCTGCCTAAGCGTCGCGCCCTCGCCAAAGCGCCCTCGGCCAGATCCGGCCGGCCCCGAGCTCCTCCGGCCGTCCCCGAGCCTCCCCGCGCCTTCTCCCGCAACTCTGGCCGATCTCCGGCGAGATCCGGCTGCCTCGAGGTTGACCCCCTGAGTTTTCCACTAAGTCCTGTAATTTTTGCACATAACATGCCATATTCATCGCACCGCATCTCTGCATCCGTAGCTCCATTTCGTGCCTATAATATGTCAAATTGTTCGCCTCGACGAGTACTTCATTTCATTCCATTGCATCATTTTCATTTGAGCTCATCTTGATGCCCGAAATGCTGTTGGAAGAGTGCATGTTGATGTTAATCTGCTGAAACTGTTATAACTTCCTGTTTTATCATTTTTGCCATGATTGATGTGTGCATCCTATGAGGTTGATGTCTACATGAATGTTGAACTATGCCATGCCATCTTTCCAGAGGTGTTGACCTTGTATTTTTGTGAGTTGTGTGCTGAGTGTATCAAGCTTGTAAAGTAGGGTAGTTGCTGTTGCTGTTTTCTTGACAGATTCTGTTATATTTTGATGCCATGTTAACATGCTTCTACTAATCATTCTATGCATAATCTGGAGATGCTCTATAAACATGTTTTGATATACATGTCTTGCTCTATCCATTCATGCCCTTGGTTGCAATTATAGCCTGCTGGAACATGTTCATTTCTTGCTCCAAAGTTGCTTGAAAATGTTGTTTGTCAGCCTGTTAACATTAAGTTCACTTGTTCCCATGTGTTTTCCTAGTGATCCATGTATCCTATGAACTTGCTCTTGCCATGCTTAGCTTCATAAACATGCCTTCTTACTGTTGGGTGCCTTGCCATGCCATGTATTGCTCTGTGGTGAGTGGTTCGAGCTCACGAACATGCCTACTTATTGTTGTTCCTGCCATGTTATGACTCTGTTATATAACTTGCCATGTTTACATGGGTGCCATCATATTTTCCGTGCCCTTTTGGCTTATGGTCAGTAAGGGTCTTTTGATCAATGCTATTAGTAGATTCATGACATGCCTTTGTTTGCCATGATAAGTTCCTGTAACATGTTGTTTGCTTGCTCTAAACATTGCAACCTGATGTTATTTCGCAAAGTCTGGCTGCTATTATTATTCTGATGTCTCCATGTCATTTTGAGCATGTTTTAGTTGTTTCTGGAGATAGCTCAGTGTTCATGTTTTGTTATGATTTACGTGTACTTCATGCCCGTGCCTTTTGTTATTATGTTGGGGTGCTGTAGCATGTTGTTTTGATGCTTGCAAGATGCCTAGTTGCTGTTTTGGACAGATTGTTGCTATGACTTGTAAAGTGTGTGGGTGTTGAACCGTTGCTCCGTTTTGAGTGTGCTCTATATGAAACTTGCTTGTTTTTGCATGTAGCTTCATATTACCATGTTGCATCCTTGTTTTGGTGTGTTTGCTTGATGTTTGTATGCATTTTGCATCGATGCCAAGCTTAACTTGTTTTGCTCATATCTTCTAGGCCGTAGCTCCGAATCTAATGAACTTTATATGTAACTTGACTAGAATTTCGTGTAGATCATCTTGGTGCTCTTTAACTTGCTGTTTAACAACTTGAACATAATGTTTATTCAGTTCTGGACCAATTTCGAAATATGCATATGAGGACTTACCGGAATTGTTATATGTTGTTCCCGGCCTCATTTAAACTTGTCTTGATGTGTTGTTCTTGTTTGCATCATCTCTTGCCATGAGTAGCTTCATGTAGCCTTTGTCATGCATCATGCTTGTTGTGCATCATGCCTTGTTCATGTGTGGTGTGTTTACCTATGTTGTGTGCTTCTTCTTGTTAGTTCCTGTTTCGTTGCGATCGTGAGTATTCGTTCGTCTGCGTGTGGTTCGTCTTCGTGGTTTCATCTTCTTCATGGACTCGTTCTTCTTCCTTGCGGGATTTCAGGCAAGATGACCGCTACCCTGGATCTCACTACTATCATTGCCATGCTAGTTGCTCCGTTCTATCGCTATGCTGCGCTACCTATTACATGTTTATCAAACCATCCCATATTGCCATGAACCTCTAATCCTTTGACACCATTCCTATGCAAACCACTGTTTGGCTATGTTACCGCTTTTGCTCAGCCCCTCTTATAGCGTTGCTAGTTGCAGGTGAAGTTGAAGATTTCTCCATGGTGGACAGGGTTATGTTGGGATATCACAATATCTCTTATATTATTAATGCATCTATATATTTGGTAAAGGGTGGAAGGCTCGGCCTTATGCCTGGTGTTTTGTTCCACTCTTGCCGCCCTAGTTTCCGTCATACCGGTGTTATGTTCCCGGATTTTGCGTTCCTAACGCGGTCGGGTGATTTATGGGACCCCCCTGACAGTTCGCTTTGAATAAAACTTGCCCAGCAAGGCCCAACCTTGGTTTTACCATTTGCCTCACCACCACCTATCCCTTTCCCTTGGGTCGGCCAACCCAAGGGTCATCTTTATTTTAGCCCCCCCGGGCCAGTGCTTGTCTAAGTGTTGGTCCGAACCGAGCTGCCTGCGGGGCCACCTCGGGGCAACTTGAGGGCTGGTTTTACTCGTAGCTAGTCTCATCCGGTGTTGCCCTGAGAACGAGATATGTGCAGCTCCTATCGGGATTGCCGGCAAGATCGGGCGGCTTTGCTGGTCTTTTTACCATTGTCGAAATGTCTTGATGTACCGGATTCGAGACCGATCGGGTCTTCCGGGAGAAGGTCTATTCTTCGTTGATCGCGAGAGCTTGTCATGGGATAAGTTGGGACACCCTGCGAGGTATAAACTTTCGAGAGCCGTGCCCGCGGTTATGTGGCAGATGGGAATTTGTTAATGTCCGTTGTAGATAACTTGACACTTGATCCGAATTAAAACGCATCAACGCGTGTGTAGCCGTGGTGGTCTCTTCTCGGCGGAGTCCGGAAGTGAACACGGTTTCGTGTTATGTCGACGTAAGTAGGTGTTCGGATCACCTCTTGATCATTGCTAGCTTCATGACCGTTCCGCTTGTTTCTCTTCTCGCTCTCATTTGCGTTGGTTAGCCACCATACTTGCTTAGTCGCTGCTGCAACCTCACCACTTTACCCCTTCCTTTCCCATTAAGCTTTGCTAGTCTTGATACCCATGGTAATGGGATTGTTGAGTCCTCGTGGCTCACGGATACTTCCAAAACCAGTTTGCGGTGCCTATGTTACCGAAAGCGGTGACGAACCAAGATCAAGGAGGAGCTCGATGAAGATCTTGCCCTTTGTGTTGTTTCGTTCTAGTTGATCAGTAGTGGAGCCCAGTTGGGGTCGATCGGGGACCTTTGTCGCATTTGGGGTTCTTCTTTTATTTTGGTTCCGTAGTCGGACCTTGATTGTATCTGAATGATGTAATGCTTTATTCATGTATTGTGTGAAGTGGCGATTGTAAGCCAACTATGTATCTTTTTCCCTTATGTATTACAAGGGTTGTGTGAAGATTACCTCACTTGCGACATTGCTTTCAATGCGGTTATGCCTCTAAGTCATGCTTCGACACGTGGGAGATATAGCCGCATTGAGGGCGTTACAAGTTGGTAATCAGAGCCTTCCCCGACCTTAGGAGCCCCACTGTTTGATCGTTTTTAGCGGCCGAGTTGTGTCTAGAAAAATGTTTTGAGTCATTTAGGATTATATATATCGGAGAGTTAGGAATTCTTTTTACTCCTCAGTCCCTTCGTCGCTCTGGTGAGGTATCCTGACGTAGAGTTTTGACTCTTCTCTTCTCAAATTTCACTAATTTTTTTAGGATCACGCGGGTATCTTGGAATCGTTCCGATGGTTTTATGATGAGAACATTGTCTTGGTGCCTCCTGTCAAGCGAGGGTTTTTTTAGTGGAGGTGTCCCGGAGTTGAGCTCGAGGTGTTGTCGTCATAATTTTATCGTTGCAGTTCGGAATACCCGAGTTTAGTACGCCGACATCGAAAATCTCTTTTATGCAGTTGTTGGTGAGATAACCCGCTAACCCAATCTTCGAGGTGAGTACGGGAGTATTGCCATGACTCGTATAACGGATGCTTTTCGAAGGTTGAGGTACACGATTTCCGAAGGTTTCGTGGTTATGTGTTGACGGATGGATACAGCTTGGATGTAGGTATTGTTAGTTTGGGTGAGATATATTGCTTCCCCTGTATCCCCAACACCAGATTGCATAACCAGAAAGTTTTGGGAGTTTATAGGTGGGAATTCAAGTAGCTCCTAGAATATCTTTCCGACAGATGCATGATATGGGATTGGGTAAATCTCTATCATATGTTTGTTCCGGCTTATTTTGCAAGCCAAATCCTTTGTTTTGTTTTATTTGTGGTATTCGAGTTGCTTCGAAGTCAAATGTTGAATCCATACCTTTCCTAAACGGTGTTCTCATATTGCTATGTGAATACTAATCCTTTTGATCATTGAGGTTGTCATGGTAATTCTTTTCCAACCGGTGTGCTTCTCTTCAAGTGGATCCCATCATTTTTCCCATCCGCAAGATCAAATCTAAGTTTTCTCAACGGTGTTTGTTTCATGCGTCTCCAAGTTGCCTTTGTTTTTCCCGCCCACCCACCCCTTTTTCCTCAAGGACTAAGATTTCTTTATCAAGTATCCATTTATTCATGTGAAGTTTCTCCATTCTTTTCCGTCAATGTTCTTACCCGGTGGTTCTCAAGAAGATGTCCTACTAGTTCGTCATTCCTCATTCCTTTCTCTTCTCCGGTGGATTCAAGTCCAACTTGAATAAAGCCAACTTGTAACGCCCTCGATGTGGCTATATCTCCCACGTGTCGAAGCACGACTTAGAGGCATAACCGCATTGAAAGCAATGTCGCAAGTGAGGTAATCTTCACACAACCCTTGTAATACATAAGGGAAAAAGATGCATAGTTGGCTTACAATCACCACTTCACACAATACATGAATAAAGCATTACATCATCCAGATACAATCAAGGTCCGACTACGGAACCAAAATAAAAGAAGAACCCCAAATGCGACAAAGGTCCCTGATCGACCCCAACTGGACTCCACTACTGATCAACTAGAACGAAACAACACAAAGGGCAAGATCTTCATCGAGCTCCTCCTTGAGCTTGGTTGCGTCACCTGCTCGGAAACATAGGCACCTGCAAACTGGTTTTGGAAGTATCTGGTGAGCCACGAGGACTCAGCAATCCCATTACCATGGGTATCAAGACTAGCAAAGCTTAATGGGAAAGGAAGGGGTAAAGTGGTGAGGTTGCAGCAGCGACTAAGCAAGTATGGTGGCTAACCAACGCAAATGAGAGCGAGAAGAGTAACAAGCGGAACGGTCGTGAAGCTAGCAATGATCAAGAGGTGATCCTGAACACCTACTTACGTCAGACATAACACAGAAACCGTGTTCACTTCCCGGACTCCGCCGAGAAGAGACCATCACGGCTACACACGCGGTTGATGCGTTTTAATTCGGATCAAGTGTCAAGTTATCTACAACCGGACATTAACAAATTCCCATCTGCCACATAACCGCGGGCACGGCTCTCGAAAGTTTATACCTGCGGGGTGTCCCAACAGCCCATGACAAGCTCTCGCGATCATCGAAGGAATAGACCTTCACCCAAGACACTCCGATCGGACTCGGTATCCCGTACATCAAGACATTTCGACAATGGTAAAACAAGACCAGCAAAGCCGCCCGATCGCCGACAATCCCGATAGGAGCTGCACATATCTCGTTCTCAGGGCAACACCGGATGAGACTAGCTACGAGTAAAACCAGCCCTCAAGTTGCCCTGAGGTGGCCCCGCAGGCAGCTCAGTTCGGACCAACACTTAGACAAGCACTGGCCGGGGCTAAAATAAAGATGACCCTTGGGTTGGCCGACCCAAGGGAAGGGTATAGGTGGTGGTGAGGCAAATGGTAAAACCAAGGTTGGGCCTTCTTTGGACAAGTTTTATTCAAAGCGAACTGTCAGGGGGGTCCCATAAATCACCCGACCGCGTTAGGAACGCAAAATCCGGGAACATAACACCGGTATGACGGAAACTAGAGCGGCAAGAGTGGAACAAAACACCAGGCATAAGGCCGAGCCTTCCACCCTTTACCAAATATATAGATGCATTAATAATATAAGAGATATTGTGATATCCCAACATAACCCTGTCCACCATGGAGAAATCTTCAACTTCACCTGCAACTAGCAACGCTATAAGAGGGGCTGAGCAAAAGCGGTAACATAGCCAAACAGAGGTTTGCATAGGAATGGTGTCAAAGGATTAGAGGTTCATGGCAATATGGGATGGTTTGATAAACAGGTAATAGGTAGCGCAGCATAGCGATAGAACGGAGCAACTAGCATGGCAATGATAGTAGTGAGATCCAGGGTAGCGGTCATCTTGCCTGAAATCCCGCAAGGAAGAAGAACGAGTCCATGAAGAAGATGAAACCACGAAGACAAACCACACGGAGACGAACGAATCCTCACGATCGCAACGAAACAGGAACTAACAAGAAGAAGCACACAACATAGGTAAACACACCACGCATGAACAAGGCATGATGCACAACAAGCATGATGCATGACCAAGCTACATGAAGCTACTCATGGCAAGAGATGATGCAAACAAGAACAACACATCAAGACAAGTTTAAATGAGGCCGGAAACAACATATAACAATTCCGGTAAGTCCTCATATGCATATTTCGAAATTGGTCCAGAACTGAATAGACATTATGTTGAAGTTGTTAAACAGCAAATTAAAGAGCACCAAGAGGATCTACACGAAATTCTAGTCAAGTTACATATAAAGTTCATTAGATTCGGAGCTACGGCCTAGAAGATATGAGCAAAACAAGTTAAACATGGCATTGATGCAAAATGCACCCAAACATCAAACAAACACACCAAAACAAGGATGCAACATGGTAATATGAATCTACATGCAAAAACAAGCAAGTTTCATATAGAGCACACTCAAAACGGAGCAACGGTTCAACACCCACACACTTTACAAGTCATAGCAACAATCTGTCCAAAATAGCAACTAGGCATCTTGCAAGCATCAAAACAACATGCTACAGCACCCCAACATAATAACAAAAGGCATGGGCATGAAGTAAACGTAAAGCATAACAAAACATGAACACTGAGCTATCTCCAGAAACAACTAAAACATGCTCAAAATGACATGGAGATATTGCAAATAATAACAGTTTCAGACTTTGCAGAAATAACATCAGGTTGCAATGTTTAGAGCAAGCAAACAACATGTTACAGGAACTTATCATGGCAAACAAAGGCATGGTATGAATCTACTAATAGCTTTGATCAAAAGACCCTTACTGACCATAAGCCAAAAGGGCACGGAAAATATGATGGCACCCATGTAAACATGGCAAGTTATATAACAGAGTCATAACATGGCAGGAACAACAATAAGTAGGCATGTTCGTGAGCTCGAACCACTCACCACAGAGCAATACATGGCATGGCAAGGCAACCAATAGTAAGAAGGCATGTTTGTGAAGCTAAGCATGGCAAGAGCAAGGTCATAGGGTGCATCGATCACTAGGAAAACACATGGGAACAAGTGAACTTAATGTTAACAGGCTGACAGCAACATTTTCAAGCAACTTTGGAGCAAGAAATGAACATGTTCCAGCAGGCTATAATTGCAACCAAGGGCATGAATGGATAGAGCATGACATGTAGTTCAAAATATGTTTATAGAGCATCTCCAGATTATGCATAGAATGATTAGTGGAAGCATGTTAACATAGCAACAAAATATAACAGAATCTGTCAGGAAAATAGCAACAGCAACTACCCTACTTAGCAAGCTTGATACACTCAGCACACAACTCACAAAAATACATGGTCAACACCCCTGGAAAGATGGCATGGCATAGTTCAACATTCATGTAGACATCAACCTCATAGGATGCACACATCAATCATGGCAAAATGATAAAACAAAGAAGTTATAACAGCTTTGATGATTAACATCAACATGCACTCTTCCAACAGCATTTCGGGCATCAAGATGAGCTCAAATGAAAATGATGCAATGGAATGAAATGAAGTACTCGTCGAGACGAACAATTTGACATATTATACGCACGAAACGGAGCTACGGATGCAAAGATGTGATGGCATGAACATGGCATGAAAATTACTGAAACTGGGGACTTGGGCAATTTCGGGGACAACCTCAGGTTCGCACGGATTTTGATGCAGGTCGGGGAGCTCGCCAGAGTTCGGGGCGTCGGCGGCCGGAGTGGACGGGGAAGGTGGCCGACGGTCGGGCTCATCGGATCCGGCCCTCTCGCGGCCGGATCTGGCCGGAGGAGAGGAGGAGGACGCGCGCGCCGCGGCGGTCGCGGTCATGGCGGCGCGGCGGCGCAGCGCCAGCCGAGGTGGCGGCGAGGCGGCACGGCCTGGCCGCAGGCAGGCGGGCGAGGCGAGGCAGCGGGCGCAAGGACGACGACGGCGAGCGGTGGCGATGGCGGGCGACAATGACCGGAGGAGCACCGGGCGGCGGGCGGTCGTCAGCCGCGAGGTCTTGTGAGCCGAGGCGGCGGCGGGCGAGTACGCTGAGGCGGCGGCGGCCGAGGATGGGCCGCAGGCCCGATCCGGCCTTGGGCAGGCGGCGGTCTTGTGATGGCCGTGTACGTGGCGGCGCGGGAGTGGGCGTGGGAGGCGGCGGTGTGAGGTGGCGAGCCCTGATTGGATGGAGTGAGGTGGAGGCTGGACGTGTCCGGCCGTCGGCGGACATGTCCGGCGGCGCGAGGTAGGGGAAGGCTAGGGTTAGTCCGCAAATTCGGGGGAAGGCCACATATTTATAGGTAGAGGGAGCTAGGAGAGTCCAAATGAGGTGCGGTTTTCGGCCACGCGATCGTGATCGAACGACCAAGAGCATGGAGGGGAGTTTGGTGGGTTTTGGGACAGTTTGGAAGGGGTGTTGGGATGCAACAAAAGAGGGCTTTACGGTTACCCGGTTAACCGTTGGAGTATCAAACGACCTCCAAATGGCACGAAACTTGACAGGCGGTCTACCGGTGCTATACCAAGGCCGCTTGGCAAACCTCGGGTCATTCCGAGAAAGTTCAATACCCGCTCACAACAATAGAGAAGAAGGGGACGCCGGATGACATAGGAGCGCCGGATTGCAAAACGGACAACGGGGAAAATGCTCAGATGCATGAGACGAACATGCATGCAAAATGAAATGCACATGATGACATGATATGAAATGCATATGATGACATGGCAAATGCAACACGCAAGCAAATGACATGGCAAGGACGGCGAATAACTGGCGGACACCTGGCGCATCGGATCCGGGGCGTTACAACACTCCACCACTACGAGAGGATCTCGTCCCGAGATCTAGGATGGCACCGGAGGGAAAACGAAAGAGGAAGAGGAGAGGTAAAACTAAGTTGCTTCTTTGACGAACGAGTGAAAACACAAACCTTGAGAGGTTGAGCAATTTAAAAGAAAGAGTACAACAGAGATGAACGAGATTGCAAACAATCCGTTAGAAAAGAGGAACAAGGAGTATTACGAGAACTTGACGGTTGCAAAGACACAAATCAAGAGTTTAATGGACAAGATAGAATTCGAAACCACTCCGGTTAAAACAAGATGGAAGAGGAAGAAGATTGAAATAATTTGGGCAGCACTCCGACTGTAAATGGAAGGAGTTGAACAAGAACTTGACAAGATGAGAGGATACATGATGAAATCAACAACACACTGCCTCCGGAATGGAAAGAATGGCACAAGGGGTAAGAAACATTACAAACCGCACTCCGGTTGAGAAGGGAGGCAAAACTTGATGAGATGAAAGAACTTGAAGAGATAACACAATACTCCGGTTAACTAGATAAGCATGAAAAGAACATGATCCTCACAATTCAAGATGATAAGTGAAAAGAGCAACATCACAATGCCTTCGGAAGAAAAATAGAAGATAGATCATCATGCCATTTATATCATTGCAAGGATTCACCTTGTGTTTTCAATTTCTCTTTCTTTTCATTCCTTTTGTTTACCGGAGTTCTTCATGGAGGTTCTACATGATGGTTCATCAAGGATTTAATTCCCTTCTCAAAGTTTTCATCGAGATTCTTTCCTAAGGAGCTCAAGCTTTCTTCATATGGTAATCCGGAGTGCAATTCTTCTCCATTATCTTTTGAGGTGGTGTTATGTCACTCTTGACAATTTCCTTCATGTTTCATGATTCATATGTTGTCAAGAATGAGGTATTTTAAATCCATCATTTTCTCTTCGTTCAAGAGATCTTTTCGACCAATCAACTTCTTCATTGGAGTTATCTTGTGTCAGATTTCACCTAAAGCCTTTCCGTAAGGGTTGTTGCTATTTATGGTGTTTATCAATGATCCAAGTTATCTCTCTATCATTTTGGTGGAAGAAGTTTTTCATCTCTTCGTTTTCTCAATCAAATCATTGGTTTCCATTTGTGGCCGGTTGTCACCTCATAATGTTGAGGTGTTTCCATAAGCCCACTACATATTCTTTTCGTTGTTGGTCTTCCAACAACTCTATTCTAACCTTCTTGCAAGGATGCCTTCCAAATTCAATTATGGTAGAAGTTATCATTTTCTTCTCCATTATGTTATTCCAATGATCTATCTTCTATTTTTTCTTCCGAAGGCATTGTGACGTTGCTCTTTTCACTCATCATCTCGAATTGTGAGCATCGTGTTTCTTTTCATTCTTATCCATTTAACCGGAGTGTTGTGTCATCTCTTCAAGTGCTTTTCATCTTATCAAGTTTTCCTTCTTCTTTCAGTTGGAGTGCTGCCCAAATTATATCAATCTTATTCCTTCTCTATCTAGTTTTAACTGGAGTGGTTTCAATATCTATCTTATCACTAAACATCTTGGTTCTCGTTGTACTCCTTGTTCCTCTTTTCTACCGGACTGTTTGAAATCTCGTTCATCTCTGTTGTACTCTTTCTTTTAAATTGCTCAACTTCTCAAGGTTCATGGTTTCACTCGTTCGTCAAAGAAGCAACTTAGTTTTACCTCTTCTCTTCCTCTTCCGTTTTCCCTCCGGTGCCATCCTAGATCTCGGGACGAGATCCTCTCGTAGTGGTGGAGTGTTGTAACGCCCCGGATCCGATGCGCCAGGTGTCCGCCAGTTATTCGCCGTCCTTGCCATGTCATTTGCTTGCGTGTTGCATTTGCCATGTCATCATATGCATTTCATATCATGTCATCATGTGCATTTCATTTTGCATACATGTTCGTCTCATGCATCTGAGCATTTTCCCCGTTGTCCGTTTTGCAATCCGGCGCTCCTATGTCATCCGGCGTCCCCTTCTTCTCTATTGTTGTGGCGGGTATTAAACTTTCTCGGAATGACCGAGGTTTGCCAAGCGACCTTGGTATAGCACCGTGAACCGCCTGTCAAGTTTCGTGCCATTTGGAGGTCGTTTGATACTCCAACGGTTAACCGGTAACCGTAAAGCCCTCTTTGTTGCAGCCCAACACCCTTCCAAAGTGGCCCAAAACCCACCAAACTCCCTCCATGCTCTCGGTCGCTCGATCACGATCGCGTGGCAAAACCGCTCCTCATTTGGACTCTCCTAGCTCCTCTACCTATAAATATGCCCTCCTCCAAATTCGCGGTCTAATCCCCAAACCCTAGCAGATTTCCTCCTCGCTTGGACGGACGCGTCACCCGCCGGACACGCCCGCCGTCCACGCCACCCGGCGAATCGAGCCGCCACGTCGCCGCCGCCGCTCCGTCCAACCCAGCGTTGCCGCGTAGCCACCCGGCCACCAGCGCCGCCCGCCGCCCGAGCGAGCGCAGCCCCTGCGAGGCCTGCCGCCGCCGCCGCTCCTTCGCCTGCCGTCGCTTTGCCGCGCGTCCTCGCCCGGCGCCGCCCGCCGCCCGCCCGGGCGTGCTTGCCGCTGCCGGCGCCGGACCCGCCGCCTCGCCGCCGCGCCAGCCTTGCGCCAGCGCCGCGCCGAACCGCCGCCTCCTTCTCGCCCGGCGGATCCGCCCTGCCGCCTTCGAGCTCCTCCCGAGCGGCGCTCCCCGCCGGTGGCTGCCGCCGCCTCCGCGCCCTCAAGGCGCGCCCTCGGCCAGATCCGGCCGGCCCCGAGCTCCTCCGGCCGTCCCCGAGCCTCCCCGCGCCTTCTCCCGCAACTCCGGCCGATCTCCGGCGAGATCCAGATGCCTCGAAGTCCGTGCCCACGAGGTTGACCCCCTGAGTTTTCCACCAAGTCCTGTAATTTTTGCACATAACATGCCATATTCATCGCACCGCATCTCTGCATCCGTAGCTCCGTTTCGTGCGTATAATATGTCAAATTGTTCGCCTCGACGAGTACTTCATTTCATTCCATTGCATCATTTTCATTTGAGCTCATCTTGATGCCCGAAATGCTGTTGGAAGAGTGCATGTTGATGTTAATCAAAAACTGTTATAACTTGTCGTTTTATCATTTTGCCATGATTGATGTGTGCATCCTATGAGGTTGATGTCTACATGAATGTTGAACTATGCCATGCCATCTTTCCAGAGGTGTTGACCTTGTATTTTTGTGAGTTGTGTGCTGAGTGTATCAAGCTTGTAAAGTAGGGTAGTTCTTTGTTCTTTGTTTTCTTGACAGATTCTGTTATATTTTGATGCCATGTTAACATGCTTCTACTAATCATTCTATGCATAATCTGGAGATGCTCTATAAACATGTTTTGATATACATGTCTTGCTCTATCCATTAATGCCCTTGGTTGCAATTATAGCCTGCTGGAACATGTTCATTTCTTGCTCCAAAGTTGCTTGAAAATGTTGTTTGTCAGCCTGTTAACATTAAGTTCACTTGTTCCCATGTGTTTTCCTAGTGATCCATGTATCCTATTAACTTGCTCTTGCCATGCTTAGCTTCATAAACATGCCTTCTTACTGTCGGGTGCCTTGCGATGCCATGTATTGCTCTGTGGTGAGTGGTTCGAGCTCACGAACATGCCTACTTATTGTTGTTCCTGCCATGTTATGACTGTTATATAACTTGCCATGTTTACATGGGTGCCATCATATTTTCCGTGCCCTTTTGGCTTATGGTCAGTAAGGGTCTTTTGATCAATGCTATTAGTAGATTCATGACATGCCTTTGTTTGCCATGATAAGTTCCTGTAACATGTTGTTTGCTTGCTCTAAACATTGCAACCTGATGTTATTTTTGCAAAGTCTGAAACTGTTATTATTTGCAATATCTCCATGTCATTTTGAGCATGTTTTAGTTGTTTCTGGAGATAGCTCAGTGTTCATGTTTTGTTATGCTTTACGTGTACTTCATGCCCATGCCTTTTGTTATTATGTTGGGGTGCTGTAGCATGTTGTTTTGATGCTTGCAAGATGCCTAGTTGCTATTTTGGATAGATTGTTGCTATGACTTGTAAAGTGTGTGGGTGTTGAACCGTTGCTCCGTTTTGAGTGTGCTCTATATGAAACTTGCTTGTTTTTGCATGTAGCTTCATATTACCATATTGCATCCTTGTTTTGGTGTGTTTGCTTGATGTTTGTATGCATTTTGCATCGATGCCATGCTTAACTTGTTTTGCTCATATCTTCTAGGCCGTAGCTCCGAATCTAATGAACTTTATATGTAACTTGACTAGAATTTCGTGTAGATCATCGTGGTGCTCTTTAACTTGCTGTTTAACAACTTGAACATAATGTTTATTCAGTTCTGGACCAATTTCGAAATATGCATATGAGGACTTACCGGAATTGTTATATGTTGTTCCCGGCCTCATTTAAACTTGTCTTGATGTGTTGTTCTTGTTTGCATCATCTCTTGCCATGAGTAGCTTCATGTAGCCTTTGTCATGCATCATACTTGTTGTGCATCATGCCTAGTTCATGTGTGGTGTGTTTACGTATGTTGTGTGCTTCCTCTTGTTAGTTCCTGTTTCGTTGCGATCGTGAGGATTCGTTCGTCTGCGTGTGGTTCGTCTTCGTGGTTTCATCTTCTTCATGGACTCGTTCTTCTTCCTTGCGGGATTTCAGGCAAGATGACCGCTACCCTGGATCTCACTACTATCATTACCATGCTAGTTGCTCCGTTCTATCGCTATGCTGCGCTACCTATTACCTGTTTATCAAACCATCCCATATTGCCATGAACCTCTAATCCTTTGACACCATTCCTATGCAAACCACTGTTTGGCTATGTTACCGCTTTTGCTCAGCCCCTCTTATAGCGTTTCTAGTTGCAGGTGAAGTTGAAGATTTCTCCATGGTGGACAGGGTTATGTTGGGATATCACAATATCTCTTATATTATTAATGCATCTATATATTTGGTAAAGGGTGGAAGGCTCGGCCTTATGCCCGTGTTTTGTTCCACTCTTGCCGCCTCTAGTTTCCGTCATACCGGTGTTATGTTCCCGGATTTTATGCTCCTAACGCGGTCGGGTGATTTATGGGACCCCCGACAGTTCGCTTTGAATAAAACTTGTCCAAGAAGGCCCAACCTTGGTTTTACCATTTGCCTCACCACCACCTATACCCTTCCCTTGGGTCGGCCAACCCA
This sequence comes from Aegilops speltoides, assembly GCA_021437245.1. NCBI lineage: Eukaryota > Viridiplantae > Streptophyta > Magnoliopsida > Poales > Poaceae > Aegilops > Aegilops speltoides. The sequence continues at coordinate 237,913,284 of CM038142.1, forward strand.
AGGGTCATCTTTATTTTAGCCCCCCCGGGCCAGTGCTTGTATATGTGTTGGTCCGAACTGAGCTGCCTGCGGGGCCACCTCGGGGCAACTTGAGGGCTGGTTTTACTCGTAGCTAGTCTCATCCGGTGTTGCCCTGAGAACGAGATATGTGCAGCTCCTATCGGGATTGTCGGCGCATCGAAATGTCTTACCATTGTCGAAATGTCTTGATGTACCGGGATACCGAGTCTGATCGGAGTGTCTTGGGTGAAGGTCTATTCCTTTGTTGATCGCGAGAGCTTGTCATGGGCTAAGTTGGGACACCCCTGCAGGGTATAAACTTTCGAGAGCCGTGCCCGCGGTTATGTGGCATATGGGAATTTGTTAATGTTCGGTTGTAGATAACTTGACACTTGATCCGAATTAAAATGCATCAACCGCGTGTGTAGCCGTGATGGTCTCTTCTCGGCGGAGTCCGAGAAGTGAACACGGTTTCTGTGTTATGTCTGACGTAAGTAGGTGTTCAGGATCACCTCTTGATCATTGCTAGCTTCACGGCCGTTCCACTTGTTTCTCTTCTCGCTCTCATTTGCGTTGGTTAGCCACCATACTTGCTTAGTCGCTGCTGCAACCTCACCACTTTACCCCTTCCTTTCCCATTAAGCTTTGCTAGTCTTGATACCCATGGTAATGGGATTGCTGAGTCCTCGTGGCTCACCAGATACTTCCAAAACCAGTTTGCAGGTGCCTATGTTACCGAGCAGGTGACGCAACTAAGCTCAAGGAGGAGCTCGATGAAGATCTTGCCCTTTGTGTTGTTTCGTTCTAGTTGATCAGTAGTGGAGCCCAGTTGGGGTCGATCGGGGACCTATTTCGCATTTGGGGTTCTTTTTTTATTTTGGTTCCGTAGTCGGACCTTGATTGTATCTGGATGATGTAATGCTTTATTCATGTATTGTGTGAAGTGGCGATTGTAAGCCAACTATGTATCTTTTTCCCTTATGTATTACAAGGGTTGTGTGAAGATTACCTCACTTGCGACATTGCTTTCAATGTGGTTATGCCTCTAAGTCGTGCTTCGACACGTGGGAGATATAGCCGCATCGAGGGTGTTCCATCGTGTCTATGGGGGTAGAGACGGGCTTACAGTGTAGCATGTTGGCATGCTCAAGAACTTGCAAGGTGTACTATTGCTGACTTAGGAAGAGCCCCAAGGAGGTTGGAGTGACGTTGATGCCTAGGAAATGGTGGAGGGGCCCCATATCGGTCATGGAAAACTCAGACTTGAGAGCCGAGATAATGTGGTGGAGTGTTTGAGGAGAGCTGGCTGTGAGAATGATATCATCTACGTACACAAACAAGTATGCGATGGAGGTGCCGTGATGAAGAATGAACAAGGAAGTGTCACTCTTGGAGCCATGAAATCCAAGGGAGAGAAGGAAGGCCCAAAAGTGAAGAAACCACGTGCGAGGAGCTTGCTTGAGGCCGTAAAGAGACTTGTGGAGGCGACAAACATGATCCAGACGAGCGGTGTCGACAAAACCAACCGGTTGGGAGCAGTAGATGAGCTCGTTAAGATCACCATGGAGAAAGGCATGCTTGACATCCATTTGGTGTATGGGCCAAGTGTGGGATGTGGCAATGCTCAACACCACGCGGATAGTAGCCGGCTTGACCACCGGACTGAACTTCTCATCATAGTCCACACCTTCCCGTCGTGTGAAGCCTCGAAGCACCCAACGAGCTTTGTACCATGCCAAGGATCCGTCCATGTTGAATTTGTGGCGATAGATCCACTTCCCCGTGACCACATTAACACCTGCAAGCTTAGGCACCAAAGACCACGTAGAGTTATTCATTAAAGCAGTGTACTCATCTAGCATAGCTTGTCGCCAATTTGGGTCTTTGAGGGCTGATTTGTAGGTGGGTGGAATGGGTGAGATGGTGGTGTATGGGGTGTCGGCAAGGAAGAGGCGACAAGGCATGCAAAATCTGGATTTGGCGCGGGTAGACATTTTGTGTGCGTTATTAGGTGGTGCAACAGGGACAACACGAGGCGGTACGTGGTGCGGTGGGGTGCATGGGAGCGGCGATCCCGAGGAAGATTTGGTGGTGCTGGTGGCAGACGGATCCGATCGGCAGGGCGCGTGGATCGAGGAGGTTGCGGGCGCAGTGGGGCTGGCAGGTGCGGCAGAGGCGGGCGGGGATTGGGTGGAGGTGGACGCGGTCGGGGCGGTAGTGGTGGACCCGCGAGAGTGGCCGGTGGAGCGAGGACACGTGGTGGAGCTAGGCAATGGGGGCGCGTCGCGACGAGCGCGCACGGGCGTGCATGGGGTGGTGGGGCCCGGAGAATCGGGTTGATCGGGCGGCGGATCCGAGGAAGCAGGATCGGCCAGAGATCTGGTAGGGGAGATACGGTGGGCGGGATCGTCTGTGGACGTGCGGGTGTGTGGCTGTGTGTATGGGAAGCACATTTCGTCAAAAATGACATGGTGAGAGACGATAACACAGCGCGACTCCAGATCAAAACACCGATAACCCTTGTGCTCTAGGGGATAACCTAGGAAGATGCAGCGGACAGAGCGAGGAGAGAGCTTGTGGGCCATGGTGGATGATGTGTGAGGGAAGCATAAGCAACCAAATACTCGGAGATGATCGTACGTGGGATTGGATTTGAGTCGTGGATGAGATAGTATGGTGTGACGCTGGCAATAACACGAGAGGGGCGTCGGTTTAGCAAGTATGTGGCGGTGTGAAGAGCTTCTACCCAAAAGGGAGGGGTGAGATTGGCTTGGAAAATAAGTGTGCGAACGATGTCGTTTGTGGTTCGGATGAGGCGTTCAACTTGACATTTTGGGGCGACGTGTGTGGGCAGGAGAAGCGGTAGGCGACGCCGTTGGAGGAGAAAAATGAATGGAGGGAGGTGTTGATGAACTCGCCACCGTTGTCGCATTGCATGGATTTAATTACTACGTTGTATTGGGTGCGGATAAAGGAGAAGAAGCGTTGGAGAGTAGTAGACGTGTCTGATTTGTGACGGAGAGGGAAATACCATGAGTAGTGAGTACAGTCATCCAACACAACAAGATAATATTGATAACCAGAGAAGCTTACAACCGGCGAGGTCCACAAATCATAATGTATGAGATCGAATGGTGCATACGATTTGCTAAAAGAAGAGGGAAAGGGGAGGCAAGGCTGATGGCCTAGCTGACAAGCAGTACAAGGCGTATGAGCCTCCTTATTACAATTGGGAAGAACAATTTTAGCTAATCTGGAGAGTATATGAACGCCGGGATGTCCGAGCCGGCGATGCCACAAGTTAGGTGATGCAGTGGCAAGAAGTGTGGATGCCGAGGACGCTTTATTGCCAACAAAGGGGTAGAGGTCGCCGTTGCTAATGGAGATCATGAGGACCCGTCGCGTTCGAAGATCCTTCACAAGAAAGCCACATGGGTAAAACTCAACGGAACAAGAATTTTCCTTAGTGAACTTGCGAACTGAAATGAGGCTAGTGACAAAGTGTGGAGAAATGAGAACATTGGTGAGGAGGAAATCGTGAGGGGGAAGGGTGACAGAGCTGGTGGCCATGACGGGTATGTGTTGGCCGTTGCTGACAAGAATGCTAGTTGGCACAAGCTTTAAAGAAGAACTAGATGAGGTAAGGGTACCTGGATTGCCGGTGATGTGGGAGGAGGCACCACTGTCGAGGTACCAGTCCGTCGACAGAGTGGGGGGAGGCCGCCGTTGCTGTAGGCGGCGTTCAACATGCGAGGTGCTCCCATGAAGGTGGTTGTCGGTGTACTAAAGTAGGGGTACCTTAGTACCCCGAACTTGTGCACGGGCAGTTGCAGCACCCCACGGCAAGGCTCGCCAGGCGCCCGCCAAGACCCTCCGTCATTTCCACTTACTGCCATTCAAGAACAAAGTGTCAACCAAGCAGACAAAGCCCCGGCAAAAGGAGCTTGCCGGGAAGAACAAGGCCCCGGCAAGAGGAGCTTGCCGGGAAGGCCAACCAAGGCGCTTCCAGAAGACTTGCCGCGACGCCCCGCGCGTCCCGACAAGGCCCGGCGACCGGCGAGCTTGCCGGCGCGACAAGAGGAGGGCCGCGGCAAGGCGCTTTCCGCGGCAAGGCTGCCACCCTACACCCAAGCTCCAGCGCATCCAACGATGTGTCACCCCAGGGCCATCCCAGGAGCACGTGGCGAGGCGCTGTGCAGCCATGCGGTGCGAGGTGGCAAGCGGAGCTGACAAGGAGGCCATCGTGGCGATCGGTGGCGCACCTAACGGTCGTTTCCTTGCACTGTTGGGGCGACCGGACGGGCATTAAATGCCTTTGTCCCCTGCCGTCAGAGTTAGGTAGGGGACACTGTTGGACACTGTTGTACCAACCTGCGTTTTTACTCTTCTACCCCTCTCTCTATGTTGCCACCTGTCGGTGACCCCCTTAGACTATAAAAGGGAGGCCCATGCGCACGTAGAAGGGGTTCGGTCCATTCGACACATCCAACACCACTACACGCCAAGCGCTCGAAAGCAGAACAAATACAACACAAAGCAGCAGAGGAGTTTTATCTCTCCGAGAGCTCCGGCTGGGTAAAATCCTGCCTCCCAGCGTTTGACCTCGATCCTCTCAAGCGCCCTCCGCTCCCTTGCCGGACTAGAAGGGGCCCCTGCCCCATAGGTGCTCGCTCCCGCCCCCGCGACATCTTTGGCGCGCCAGGTAGGGGGGGGCGTCGAGGTCGTGAGCATCTCATCCGGTCTCCGCGCGCGCTACATCAACATCTTCATCAACATGCCACCGAAGAAGAAGCCTTCGGAGGTGGCCGCTCCGTCTACATCGATTCTACCACCCGCCCGAGCAAACGGGCGGTGGAGTGGACGCCGGCGAGGAGCGGGCGCCGACGGGGACTCACGTCGTCACAGTCCAAGAACAAGGCCCCGCAAGCATCGGCAACCGTCGGCAGACACCACGCCCTTCCGGGAGGTGCAAGGTCGACAACGCCCGGTGCTCCTAGCACCGTGCTCGCGTGGAGCAAGGCTGCTAGTGGGTCGCGAGACGCTCAAGACCAGCATGCACGCCAACATGTTTGGCGCGAGTGAGGTATGGTCGCCCGGACGGGTGTTGCTCCTTCCAATCCGGTTGGGAGTCCGAAACACGTCCGTTCCTCGCGCCTTTGCCGCCACCGCCACCTAAGATCGCAGAGGAAGCGCCGCCCGAGCCCACTGCTTCTAGATTACCCTCGGCGCCACACAAGATTGACGACTGGAGGATGACCATTTATAGCCTCATCGGCTTCGCCAACGGCGACAAGGCCCGGCAACCGAGCGCATCGAAGCCCCGGCAAGGCGCCCAGGTGCAAGCCGACGCCAACAAGACCGCTGGGGGTGCCACCACCATGCACTCCTCGCCCCGAAGGCCGAGATCGCCGACTCGCCGAGCCAACCTCGACGCCGACTCCACTGCGTCGTCGGACCCGCGAACTCGCCGCGATCAACGCCAAGTTCTCCAAGAACGACGACACGAAGATGCTCATACTCCCATCGAGCGCAGAAGAGAAGCGCGACGTCAATCTGACCAGCGCGCTGGGCCCACTGTCGATATGCATGCGCCAGGGGAACCAGGCGACTTGCCGTACGCGGCAGGTTGCCCTGCGTTCACCCGTGAGCTGCGGCAAGTCCAGTGGCCCAGTACCAAGAACTTCAAGCCAGACGTGCCCGAGAGGTATGATGGCAGGATACACCCGTCGAAGTTCCTTAGCGTCTACACCATCGCGGTGCAGGCTGCCGGGGGGCGAGACGAGAAGATCCTCGCCAACTACTTCCCGCTGGTGCTCAAGTCCAACGTCAGATCTTGGCTCATGCACTTGCCGGACGGCTCCATCTCTTCATGGGCGGACCTGTGTCACCAGTTTGTCGGCGCCTTCACAGGCGGCCACAAACCCCATGGTCAGGAGAGCGATCTGCATCTGCTGCGCCCGTAGGAGGAGAGCCCTTGCGCAAGTACATACAAAGATTCAGCCAGTGCAGCGCAACATCCCGAGACGTCCACCCTACGCGGTTATCGGCGCGTTCCATCGAAACGCGCGAATCGCAGGATGAGGGAGGAGATGGCGATGTGCAAGATCAGAGACGTCAGCGAGCTCTATGCTCTGGCCGACAAGTGTGCACGGGCTGAGGAGGGGAGGAAAATCCCCGGAGAGACTACAGGAGCAGAAGGATCTGACAGTGAGGATGCCGCCCCGGCGAGGAGGAACCGGAGGCGGAACAACAGAAAGAGAAAGGCTAAGGATGTGCTAGTCGTTGAGCAGTCCGGCAACGAAGGCGGCTCCGGCAAGGCCAAAGCCAGCGACTCCGGCGAGGCTGTGGTGGCCGCCGACAAGCAGGACGGCTCCGGCAAGCAATATTGCAAGATCCATCGCACCAAGGGCCATGATCTCCAAGCATGCAAGAAGGTCGAGCAGATGGCGGAGCTGCAGAAAGCTGAATATGAGCGCCGCGACAAGGAGAAGGCCCAGAAAGGTGGCGGAGGATCCGGCAAGAAGCTTCCCGCCCGGGGAGGGCGCCACGGCAAGCCCAAGCAGCGGCAAGGAGATAGACCTCCCCGGGGCCGTGACAAGGACGAAGAAGAAGATGAGGATGATGAGATGGATGAGGATGAGACTGATGATCAAGAGTTTCAGAAGGCGACGGAGGTTTTGTGCGTTGACGGCAGTGCTTCTCTGCACACCTCGCACCGTCAACTCAAACAATGGGTGCGGGAGGTGAACGCAGCAGAGCCATCAGTCGAATCGCGCAAGCCCCTGAAGTGGTCCAGCACGCCCATCGTCTTTGATGTTGAGGACCACCCTGACCGCATCACCGCGGTCGGGTGCTTGCCGATGTTGGTCTCACCAACTATCCGCAACCTCAAAGTCACAAAGATGTTGGTTGACGGTGGGGCCGGCCTGAACCTCATCTCCTACGCAGTGCTCAAGAAGCTCGGATCCCGACAATGAGCTCAAGAGACTGGTACCTTTCAAGGAATAAATCGGGGAAGGAGCAAGCCGAAGGGGAAGATCACACTGCCAGTCACATTTGGCAGTGAGCTGAATTTCAGGATAGAAAGAGTCACATTCGATGTTGCAGATTTCCCATTGCCATACAATGGGATACTCGGCCGTCCAGCGCTTGCCAAGTTCATGGCAGCCTCTCATTACGCTTACAATGTGCTCAAGATGCCTGGTCCGATAAGTGTTATTTCTGTCCAAGGCGACAAAAAGGATGCACTTATCTGCACCGACAAGATCTACCGGGAAGCAGCAGCCGCAGCAGAGCACAAGCCACTTGCCACTGAAGCTCCCCGGGGGAAGAAGAAAACCCAAGTCCGGCAAGAATAGCTCTGATGCCCACTCCGGCAAGCGCGCCTCTTCGGAATGCTGCGCCGCCGTCGAGGACGCACCATCGAGCTCCACCGGCAAGTGCAAGAAAGCAAAGACAGCTTCGCCAAAGACTAAGCCCGGCAAGGATAGCTCTGGTGCCCACTCCGGCAAGCGCACCTCTCCGAAGCGCTGCGCTGCCGTCGAGGACGCGCCATCGAGCTCCACGGGCAAATAGAGCGAAGGAAGCAGTCAGTTCCGAATTTTTGAGTCCTATCCCTTGGAGGACCGTACCTTGTATGGAAAACCTGTGCGCGGGGGGATCGAATCATGGCTAAGTTGCGCCCTTGATCTGTTTCGAGTCCGCTCGACGATGAAAGCGCGCTGCAACTAGCCCCGACGAGATTTCTTGCCGGAGGCAGCACCGCCAGCGGGCCGCTGATGTTCCGCACTCAGCGAGTGTGTCGACACCGTCGGGTTCCCTAAAAGCGTGAGGGTGAAAACATACAAGGGGGGGAATCAAGGGAGAAGTGCAGCCTTGCCGAAGCGCAGAAGACGGAAAAGCTAAGTTGCCAAAGCTTGAGTACAGAGCACCGTTAGTTTTAAATTTTTGTGTTATATTCCTTGAACGTCCATGCCTTGTGTGGAAAAACCTGTGCGCGGAGGAGCCGACTCGTGGCTAAGTTGCGCCCTTGCTTTGTTTCCAGTCCGCTCAACAATGAAAGTGCGCAGCAACTGGCCCCGACAAGGTTTCTTGCCGGAAGCAACACTGCCAGCGGGCTGCTGATGTTCCGCACTCAGCAAGCGTGTTAGCGCCGGCAAGTTTCCTAAAAGCGTAGGGTAAAAACGTGCAAGGGGCATGACGGGGTAAAGGATGTAACATAGCAAGCCTCGCCGTGGGACATGCTTTGTGTGGATTACCTGTGCGCGGAGGAGCCGGCTCGTGGCTAAGTTGCGCCCTTGATTTGTTTTCGAGTCCGCTCAACAATGAAAGCGCGCTGCAACTGGCCCCGACAAGGTTTCTTGCCGGAGGCAACACCGCTAGCAGGCTTCTGATGTTCCGCACTCAGCAAGTGTGTATGCACCGGCAAGTCCCCTAAAAGCGTAGGGTAAAAACATACAAAGGATGCAACGTAGCGAGCATTGCCCAGATGAAGTTATATTACAAAGTAATTTGTCACGACACTGACTAAGTTGCTATCATAACTAAGATAACAGCGACAAGGAAGGAGGAGAAGGACGCACTGGCACCTGGACCCCGGCAAACCAGCATTGCTGGGGGCTGCGAGTACCAAGATCCCTTCGCGGCAAGCCAGGGTCGCCGGGAGCTGCAATGCCAGATAAGTCTCTTCGTCCCTCATCATGCATCCTCTTGTGGGCTGGGGATTGCGAAACTGCGTTGTCTCCTTGAACGACCATGCCTTGTATAGAAAACCTGCGCGCGGAGGAATCGACTCGCGGCTAAGTTGCGCAATTGATTTGTTTTCGAGTCCGCTCAACGATACAAGTGCGCTGCAACTAGCCGACGAGATTTCTTGCCGGAAACAGCACCGCCAGCGGGCTGCTGATGTTCCGCACTCAGCAAGTGTGCTTCCGCCGGCAGGTTCCCTCTAAGCGCAGGGTAGCAACATACAAAGCATGGAATCAAGTAGAGGAGACAACGCAACAAGCAGTGCCCGGGATAGAGATATATATTAAGTGAATAACTTGCCACGCTTTAAGAGATTGTTCGTATGACGCATCCAGCAGCGGCAAGAACAAAGGAGGAAGCGCCGGCACCTGGGGCCCGGTGAGCCAGTGTTGCTGGGGGCTGCGAATGCCAAGATTCATCCCTGGCAAGCTATAGTTGCCGGGGGCTGAGATATCAGATAAGTTTTTCATCCCTCATCATGCATCCTCTTATGGACTAGGGAATGCGAGGCCGCGTCCTTGAACGAGCGTGCCTTGTATGGGAAACCTGTACGCCGAGGAATCGACTCGCGGCTAAGTTGCGCCCTTGATTTGTTTTCGAGTCCGCTCAACAATACAAGTGCGCTGCAACTAGCCCCGACGAGATTTCTTGCCGGAGGCAGCACCGCCAATGATGCGGCTTGATGTTCCGCTTTTCAACGCGTGCGTTTATGCCGCAAGTTCCTCAAAGCGCACGGAAAGAACGTACAAGGCATAGAATCAAGTAAAGGATATAACCCGGCAAGCATTCCCCTTTTCATTAAAAAACATCCCATTCCAGTACAAGTCCATAGAGGATTAAAAACATGAAAGAGAGGATTACAAGTTTTAAATGCAGCTAAGGCCCGAAGCTTACAAACTAAAAAGATAAGATGCCCGTAATCCCTTTCCTGTTCCTCTCTTCAGGAGGTAGGTCAAGGAGGCCCCGGCAAGAGAAGTTTGCCGGGAAGGGCAAAAGGGGCGCCTAGGTGAGCTACGGGTGCCAGAAGACACCAAGAGAACATCCCGGGGGCCAGCCGGGGGCTTGGCGGAGAAGGAGGCGCCGGCAGCAGAGCTCGAGACAGGCGGCAGGACGTCGGCCTTGTCGAGGGCACCACGCCTCGTATTCGACTTAACGGCCTTGCCGCCACCCCTCTTCCTCTTCCGCAGCCTCCTGCGCCAAATTAAGGGAGACGACCCGGGGAGTTCAAGGGGCCGGCGACCCGGATGATGGGGTCGCCGGTGGCGCACGAGGCGACGCCCGACGCCTAGTCAGACCCACCGCCCTCGTCGTCGCTGTCGCTCTCCTCCTTGTCACTCTCGCTCGAGGGGGAGTCTTCGCTATCGGAGGAGCTGTCCACGCAGCATCTCGCCCGGGTGCAGGAGTCCCCGAAGACCTTGACGGAGAGAAGGTCGCCCTCCATTAACTTAAAATGGAGGGTGAACCCCGCCGTCAAGCTGTGGATGCGGGCGAACGTCTTCCACCCTCAATCAAGATACATCACGCCGGGGGCTGGGGATACGACACTAACTCGCGTGCCGCTGATCCCGCAGCCCCTCATGGGCAATCCCAGCGTCTCGGGCAGGTCCAGCTCCATCGCGCTCGCAAACGGAGCCGGTAGCCGGAGGCGACGGCGAGGTGCCCGGCGCAGCTTGACAAAGAACTCCCAAGGGTCGTCCCCCGTGTGAACCGCCGGGAGGAGAGGAACCGCCGGCGGAGGCGACGCCCGACCTTGACCGCCCGGCCGCCTCGTCCCCGCGCCTCGACCTCGCCCTCGGCCTCGCCCACGGCCTCGCCCCCTCCCTCTTCCCCTTGTGGCGGGCTCTGCCGCCACGGACGCGCGATGGGGCGGGATGTGCTGCCTGGCGGCGACTCTCGCCGCCGCCGATGAAGGACCAGGGTTCCCTCCCTCCATGGCGGATGAGAGGGAGGGTAGCAGAAGTCGAAGAAAGGAGAAGATGAGGAAGTGCGGGATTTTTGCGCTGCCCCTCCGCCCTTTTTAAGGAGCGAGGTGGGGGCTCGGCCGCCCCGCTCGGCCAATCAGAGCACGGGAAGAGCAGGGAGTCGGGGCCGGCCCGCTGCCTCCGCCCGTGACGGCTCGATTTCTCACTTCCACCGCCCACAACCCCATGCGCATGGGGGCCGCGTGGCGATGATGCAGAGCCGAGGCGACGGATGAGGTGACCTCGCCCCACCCCGTGATCACAGGGGAGGGCACCTTAAAAATCGCGCATGCCACCCACGCCTCCCACGACGCCGCAATCGACGCGTGCCGTTGCGGGAGGGCGCGGTGGATACGGAGTGGATTCGGTTGGACCCGGGCCGCGCGTGCCCGTGCACTGTTTTGGCCCTGGCCCAACAGCGCTCGGCACCGTGTATGGCCCAGGCCCGGGGGCTCCTATCGGTGTACTAAAGTAGGGGTACCTTAGTATCCCGAACTTGTGCACGGGCAGTTGCAGCACCCCACGGCAAGGCTCGCCGGGCGCCCGCCAAGACCCTCCGTCATTTCCACTTACTGCCATTCAAGAACAAAGTGTCAACCAAGCAGACAAAGCCCCGACAAAAGGAGCTTGCGGGAAGAACAAGGCCCGGCAAGAGGAGCTTGCCGAAGGCCAACCAAGGCGCTTCGGAAGACTTGCCGCGACGCCCGCAGCGTCCGACAAGGCCGGGCGACCGCGAGCTTGCGGCGCGACAAGAGGAGGGCGTGGCAAAGCGCTTGCAGCAAGGCTGCCACCCTACACCCAAGCTCCAACGCATCCAACAACATGTCACCCTGGGCCATCCCAGAGCACGTGGCGGTATTTGTGCAGCCATGCGGTGCGAGGTGGCAAGCGGAGCTGACAAGGAGGCCATCGTGGCGATCGGTGGCGCACCTAACGGTCGCTTCCTTGCACCGTTGGGGCGATCGGACGGGCATTAAATGCCTTTGTCCCCTGCCGTCGAGTTAGGTAGGGGACACTGCTGACACCTTGTTGTACCAACCTGCGTTTTTACTCTTCTACCCCTCTCTCTACGTTGCCACCTGTCGGTGACCCCCTTAGACTATAAAAGGGAGGCCCATGCGCACATAGAAGGGGTTCGGTCCATTCGACACATCCAACACCACTACACGCTCGCGCTCTCGAGCAGGAACAAATACAACACAGAGCAGCAGTAGGAGTTTTATCTCTCCGGAGAGCTCCGAAGCTGGGTAAAAATCCCGTCTCCCCCGCGCGTTTGACCTCGATCTGCTCTGCGCGCGCCCTCCGCTCCCTTGCCGGACTAGAAGGGCCCCCCTGCCCCATAGGTGCTCGCTCCCGCCCCCGTGACAGTGGTGCAGGCGGGTAGTACGGTGAGGACAGAGGAGGCGCCGACTGATACATCGGGTAGGCGTGGGCATGGGAGCCAGGCCGGGGGCTGAGAACCCTGGCGGAGTTGGGCGGCACCCATCCAGGTCGAGGCAGAGGGAGCGCCATCCCATACGGGGCGAAGTAGCCCGTGAACGGGGCGGGCTGCAACGGCAGGCCGCGTCCACCAGAGTCGTGGGGGCCACACCCGCGCCCACGTCCACGCCCGTGGCCACGGTCGGCACCGTCACCGCGGTCACCACGGCCGCGAGTCTGTCGGAGGCGGAGGCGGAGCCTGGGAACGATCGGAGCCGTGGTCACCAGAGCGGTCGCTGCGATCACCCTGAGAGCGCACGCCAGATCCAGAGGCGTCGCCCGATCCGGAAGCGTCAGGGAGAGCGAACACCAAAGCGCTCTCCTCAGTAGCACACTAGGCCTGGGACTCCTCCGCCAGGACGACGCGGGAGAGGACGGTGTCGAAGGGCATGGTGGATGCCTAATCGCCGAGGACGACGCGAATGGTGTCAAGCCGCTTGTCGAGGCCGAGAAGGAATTGGGTGGTGAGATCCACCTCTTCGATGGCGTGGTCGATGTCGGCGAGACCGTTAGTGAGCAGCTTCAGGCGACAGGCGTAGTCGGTGACGGAGAGGTCGCCCTGCTTCAGATTACGGTGCTGGCGGTTGAGCACCATGAACCGCGCAGCCCGATTGGCGAGGAAGAAGGCCTGGATCTTGCTACAGAGGTAGTACTAAAGGAAATATGCCCTAGAGGCAATAATAAAGTTATTATTTATTTACTCATATCATGATAAATGTTTATTATTCATGCTAGAATTGTATTAACCGGAAACATGATACATGTGTGAATACATAGACAAACATATAGTCACTAGTATGCCTCTACTTGACTAGCTCATTAATCAAAGATGGTTATGTTTCCTGACCATAGACATGTGTTGTCATTTGATTAATGGGATCACATCATTAGGAGAATGATGTGATTGACATGACCCATTCCGTTAGCCTAGCACTTGATCGTTTAGTATACTGCTATTGCTTTCTTCATGACTTATACAAAGTTCCTACAACTATGAGATTGTGCAACTCCCGTTTACCGGAAGAACATTTTGTGTGCTACCAAACGTCACAATGTAACTGGGTGATTATAAAGGTGCTCTAAAGGTGTTTCCGAAGGTACATGTTGGGTTGGCATAATTCAAGATTAGGATTTGTCACTCCGATTGTCGGAGAGGTATCTCTGGGCCCTCTCGATAATACTCATCACCTAAGCCTTGCAAGCATGTAACTAATGAGTTAGTTATGAGATGGTGTATTACGGAACGAGTAAAGAGACTTGCCTGTAACGAGATTGAACTAGGTATTGGATACCGACGATCAAATCTCGGGCAAGTAACATACCGATGACAAAGGGAACAAAGTATGTTGTTATGCGGTTTGACCGATAAAGATCTTCGTAATATATGTAGGAACCAATATGGGCATCCAGGTCCCGCTATTGGTTATTGACCGAGAATGGTTCTAGGTCATGACTACATATTTCTCGAACCTGTAGGGTCCGCACGCTTAACGTTTCGATGACAGTTTTATAAAGAGTTTGTAAGTTTTGATGTACCGAAGGTTGTTCGGAGTCCCGGATGTGATCACGGACATGACGAGGAGTCTCGAAATGGTCAAGACATAAAGATTGATGTATTGGACGACTATATTCGGACACCGGAAAAGTTCGGGGTGATTTCGGAGAAAACCGGAGTGCCGGGGTTACGGAACCCCGGGCGAGTTAATGGGCCACATGGGCCTAGGTGGGAAGAGAGAGGGGCGGCCAGGGTGGGCCGTGCACCCCTCTCCCTTTGGTCCGAATTGACTAGGAGGCGCCCTCCTTCCCCTCTCCCCTTCCTTCCCCCTCCTAGTAGGAGTAGGAAAGGAGGAATCCTACTCCTACTAGGAGGAGGATTCCTCCTCCTTGGCGCCCCAAAGGGGTCGGCCGGCCTCCCCTCCTTTATATCACAGGGCAGGGGCACCCCATAGACACACAAGTTGATCTACGGATCGTTCCTTAGCCGTGTGCGGTGCCCCCTTCCACCATATTCCACCTCGGTCATATCGTCGCGGAGTTTAGGCGAAGCCCTGCGCCGGTAGAACATCATCATCATCACCACGCCGTCGTGCTGACGGAACTCATCTCCGGATCTCGGCTGGATCGGAGGCTGGAGATCGTCATCGAGCTGAACGTGTGCTGAACTCGGAGGCTCCGTACGTTCGGTGCTTGGATCGGTCGGATCGTGAAGACGTACGACTACATCAACCGCATTGTGATAACGCTTCCGCTTACGGTCTACGAGGGTACGTGGACATACACTCTCCCCTCTCGTTGCTATGCCATCACCATGATCTTGCATGTGCGTAGGAATTTTTTTTAAATTACTACGTTCCCCAACAGTGGCATCCGAGCCAGGTTTTATGCGCTGATGTTATATGCACGAGTAGAACACAAGTGAGTTGTGGGCGATACAAGTCATACTGCTACCAGCATGTCATACTTTGGTTCGGCGGTATTGTGAGATGAAGCGGCCCGGACCGACATTACGCGTACACTTACGCGAGACTGGTTTCACCGTTACGAGCACTCGTGCTTAAAGGTGGCTGGCGGGTGTCCGTCTCTCTCACTTTAGCTGAATCGAGTGTGGCTACGCCCGGCCTTGCGAAGGTTAAAACAACACCAACTTGACGAACTATCGTTGTGGTTTTTGATGCGTAGGTAAGAACGGTTCTTGCTAAGCCCGTAGCAGCCACGTAAAATTTGCAACAACAAAGTAGAGGACGTCTAACTTGTTTTTGCAAGGCATGTTGTGATGTGATATGGTCAAGACGTGATGCTATATTTTATTGTATGAGATGATCATGTTGTGCAAGGGATGAATAAGACTATTCCCGAGCTCTTCGCAATGCTAAAAGCCGCGGAGGTAGAAATCAAAAAGGAGCATCAAGTGTTGATGGTCAACAAGACCACTAGTTTCAAGAAAAAGGGCAAAGGGAAGAAGAAGGGGAACTTCAAAAAGAACGGCAAACAAGTTGCTGCTCAAGAGAAGAAACCCAAGTCTGGACCTAAGCCTGAAATCGAGTGCTTCTCTGCAAGCGCATCGTCATCGAAGCGGAACTGCCCCAAGTATTTGGCAGATAAGAAGGATGGCAAAGTAAACAAAGGTATATGTGATATACATGTTATTGATGTGTACCTAACTAGAGCTCGTAGCAGCACCTGGGTATTTGATACTGGTTCTATTGCTAATATTTGCAACTCGAAAAAGGGACTACAGAATAAGCGAGCACTAGCCAAGGACGAGGCGACGATGCGCGTGGGAAACAGTTCCAAAGTCGATGTGATCGCATTCGGCACGCTACCTCTACATCTACCTTCGGGATTAGTTTTAGACCTGAGCATGAACATTATATCTGGATCTTGTTTGATGCGAGATGGTTATTCATTTAAATCAGAGAATAATGGTTGTTCTATTTATATGAGTAATATCTTTTATGGTCATGCACCCTTGAAGAGTGGTCTATTTTTATTGAATCTCGATAGTAGTGATACACATATTCATAATGTTGAGCCAAAAGATGCAGAGTTGATAATGATAGTGCAACTTATTTGTGGCACTTGCCATTTAGGTCATATCGATGTAAACGCATGAAGAAACTCCATCTTGATGGACTTACGGAATCACTTGATTATGAATCACTTGGTACTTATGAACCGTGCCTCATGGGCAATATGACTAAAACACCGTTCTCCGGAACTATGGAGAGAGCAACAGATTTGTTGGAAATCATACATACGTATGTATGTGGTCCGATGAATGTTGAGGCTCGTGGCGGATATCGTTATTTTCTCACCTTCACAGATGATTTAAGAAGATATGGGTATATCTACTTAATGAAGCACAAGTCTGAAACATTTGAAAAGTTCAAAGAATTTCAGAGTGAAGTAGAAAATCATCGTAACAAGAAAATAAAGTTTCTACGATCGATCGTGGAGGAGAATATTTGAGTTACGAGTTTGGTTTACATTTGAAACAATGCGGAATAGTTTCACAACTCACGCCACCGAACACCACAACGAAATGGTGTGTCCGAACGTCAGAATCGTACTTTACTTGATATGGTGCGATCTATGATGTCTCTTACCAATTTACCGCTATCGCTTTGGGGTTATGCTTTAGAGACGGCCGCATTCACGTTAAATAGGGCACCATCAAAATCCGTTGAGACGACGCCTTATGAACTGTGGTTTGGCAAGAAACCAAAGTTGTCGTTTCTTAAAGTTTGGGGCTGCAATGCTTATGTGAAGAAACTTCAACCGATAAGCTCGAACCCAAATCGAAGAAATGTGTCTTCATAGGATACCCAAAAGAGATCAAGGGTACACCTTCTATCATAGATCCGAAGGCAAGACATTCGTTGTTAAGAATGGATCCTTTCTAGAGAAAGAGTTTCTCTCAAAAGAAGTGAGTGGGAGGAAAGTAGAACTTGATGAGATAATCAGATCTACTCCCTTATTGGAAGGTAGTTCATCACGAGAACCGGTTCTGTGACAACTACACCAATTAGTGAGGAAGCTAATGATATTAATCATGAAACTTCAGATCAAGTTTCATGAACCTCGTGGGTCTACCAGAGTAAGATCCGCACTGAGTGGTACGGTAATCCTATTCGGAAGTCATGTTACTTGACCATGATGAACCTACGAACTATGAGAAAGCGATGATGAGCCCAGATTCCGCAAAATGGCTAGAGGCCATGAAATCGAGATGGGATCCATGTATGAAAACAAAGTATGGACTTTGGTTGACTTGCCGATGATTGGCAAGCCATTGAGAATAAATGGATCTTTAAGAAGAAGACCGTTGATGGTAATGTAATCGTCTATAAAGTTCGACTTGTTGCGAAAGGTTTTCGACAAGTTCAAGTGGTTGACTACGATGAGACTTTCTCACCAGAAGCGATGCTTAAGTCTGTCCAAATCATGTTAGCTATTGCTGCATTTCATGATTATGAAATTTGGCAAATGGATGTCAAGACTGCATTCTTGAATGGATTTCTAGAAGAAGAGTTGTATATGATGCAACCGGAGGTTTTGTTGATCCAAAAGGTGCTAACAAAGTATGCAAGCTCCAAAGATTCCATTTATGGACTGGTGCAAGCATCTCGAGTTGGAATAAACGCTTTGATAGTGTGATCAAAGCATATGGTTTTATCTGCACTTTTGGAGAAGCCTCAGTATTTACAAGAAAGTGAGTGGGAGCTCTATAGCATTTCTAGTTTTATATGTAGATGACATATTATTAATTGGAAATGATATAGAATTTCTGGATAGCATAAAGGGATACTTGAATAAAAGTTTTTCAATGAAAGACCTCGGTGAAGCTGCTTACATATTGGGCATCAAGACCTATAGAGATAGATCAAGACGCTTAATAGGACTTTCACAAAGCACATACCTTGACAAAATTTTGAAAAAGTTCAAAATGGATCGTGCAAAGAAAGGATTCTTGCTCGTGCTGCAAGGTGTGAAGTTGAGTCAAACTCAATGCCCAACCACAGCAGAAGATAGAGAGAAAATGAAAAATGTTCCCTATGCTTCAGCCATAGGCTCTATCATGTATGCAATGTTGTGTACCAGACCTGACGTATGCTTAGCAATAAGCTTAGCAGAAGGTACCAAAGTAATCCAAGAGTGGATCATCGGACAGCGGTCAAGAACATCCTGAAATACCGAAAAGGACTAAGGATATGTTTCTCGATATGGAGGTGACAAAGAGCTAGTCGTAAATGGTTACGTCGATGCAAGCTTTGACACTGATCCGGACGATTCTAAATCGCAAACCGGATATGTGTTTTTATTAAACGGTGGAGCTGTAAGTTGGTGCAGTTCTAAACAAAGCGTTGTGGCGGGATCTACATGTGAAGCGGAATACATAGCTGCTTCTGAAGCAGCGAATGAAGGAGTCGGATGAAGGAGTTCATTTCGATCTAGGTGTCATACCTAGTGCATCGGGACCAATGAAGATCTTCTCGTGACAATCTTGGTGCAATTGCCTTGGCAAAGGAATCCAGATTTCACAAGAGGACCAAGCACATCAAGAGACGCTTCAATTCCATTCGAGACCAAGTCCAAGTGGGAGACATAGAGATTTGCAAGATACATACGGATCTGAATGTTGCCGACCCGTTGACTAAGCCTCTCTCACGAGCAAAACATGATCAGCACCAAGACTCCATGGGTGTTAGAATCATTACTATGTAATCTAGATTATTGACTCTAGTGCAAGTGGGAGATCAAGGAAATATGCCCTAGAGGCAATAATAAAGTTATTATTTATTTCCTCATATCATGATAAATGTTTATTATTCATGCTAGAATTGTATTAACCGGAAACATGATACATGTGTGAATACATAGACAAACATATAGTCACTAGTATGCCTCTACTTGACTAGCTCATTAATCAAAGATGGTTATGTTTCCTGACCATAGACATGTGTTGTCATTTGATTAATGGGATCACATCACTAGGAGAATGATGTGATTGACATGACCCATTCCGTTAGCCTAGCACTTGATCGTTTAGTATACTGCTATTACTTTCTTCATGACTTATACAAAGTTCCTACAACTATGAGATTGTGCAACTCCCGTTTACCGGAAGAACACTTTGTGTGCTACCAAACGTCACAACGTAAATGGGTGATTATAAAGGTTCTCTACAGGTGTTTCCGAAGGTACATGTTGGGTTGGCATAATTGAGATTAGGATTTGTCACTCCGATTGTCTGAGAGGTATCTCTGGGCCCTCTCGGTAATACTCATCACCTAAGCCTTGCAATCATGTAACTAATGAGTTAGTTATGAGATGATGTATTACGAACGAGTAAAGAGACTTGCCGTAACGAGATTGAACTAGGTATTGGATACCGACGATCAAATCTCGCAAGTAACATACCGATGACAAAGGGAACAAAGTATGTTGTTATGCGGTTTGACCGATAAAGATCTTCGTAGAATATGTAGGAACCAATATGGGCATCCAGGTCCCGCTATTGGTTATTGACCGAGAATGGTTCTAGGTCATGACTATATAGTTCTCGAACCCGTAGGGTCCGCACGCTTAACGTTTCGATGACAGTTTTATTATGAGTTTATAAGTTTTGATGTACCAAAGGTTGTTCGGAGTCCCAGATGTGATCACGGACATGACGAGGAGTCTCGAAATGGTCGAGACATAAAGATTGATATATTGGACGACTATATTCGGACACCGGAAAAGTTCCGGGTGATTTCGGAGAAAACCGGAGTGCCGGGGGGGTTACTGGAACCCCTCGGGAGAGTTAATGGGCCACATGGGCCTAGGTGGGAAGAGAGAGGGGCGGCCAGGGTGGGCCGCGTGCCCCCTCTCCCTCCTCGTCCCACTGGACTAGGAGGGGGGGCCCCTCTTTCCTTCCCCCTCCCCTTCCTTCCCCCTCCTAGTAGGAGTAGGAAAGGAGGAATCCTACTCCTACTAGGAGGAGGATTCTCCTCCTTGGCGCGCCCAAAGGGGCGGCCTCCTCCCCCTCCTCCTTTATATACGGGGCAGGGGCACCCCATAGACACACAAGTTGATCTACGGATCGTTCCTTAGCCGTGTCGGTGCCCCTTCCACCATATTCCACCTCGGTCATATCGTCATGAGTTTAGGCGAAGCCTGCGCCGATAGAACATCATCATCGTCCTGCGCCGTCGTCTTGTGGAACTCATCTCCGGAGCTTGGCTGGATTGGAGGCCGGAGATCGTCATCGAGCTGAACGTGTGCTGAACTCGGAGGCTCCGTACGTTCGGTGCTTGGATCGGCCGGATCATGAAGACGTACGACTACATCAACCGCGTTGTGATAACGCTTCTGCTTACGGTCTACGAGGGTACGTGGACATACACTCTCCCCTCTCGTTGCTATGCCATCACCATGATTGCGTGTGCGTAGGAATTTTTTTGAAATTACTATGTTCCCCAACACGTACGTGGTGGTGGCGCCGCCTACGTGGTCGATGAGGGGGTCAGCGAGGGTGGCGTAGATCCAGAGCACCACATGGGCGTCCAGCTCCAGGTACTGGGCTTCGGTGTTGGGCGGAGGGGATGCTCGATGAGGAAGGTGACGCCGTAGCGGACGAGAACGAGTAGGAAGAATGACTTCCACTCGGAGCAGGAATTTGATGTGGTTGGTGATGTGATCGAAGAAGATCGGACTGCGCGGGGCCGGGGTGGGCGGCGTAGGAGCCGAGGATGAGAAGAGGGGGGTGAACTGAGAGGGGCCGGTGCTACCGGATGCGCCGGAGAAGATGAACGGGGAGGATCCCGGTGAGGTCGCCGAAAAGGTGGCAGGAAGTCGCCGAAGAGGAGAGGGAGCTCTGCGAGGTCGCGGCATTGGTGGCGGCAGAAGAGGAGCCGGGCTCAACCATGGCGACGGAAGAGGAGGGCCTGGTAACTGATACCAAGCTAGAGAAAACAATTCACTCTCTATTGATCTCAAGTGTTACATACATGGTTTATATACACCGGGCGCTGCCCGAGTCATGAGGCACGCATGCCCTTGATCCTATATACATGGGCATGCATAACAGCACGTTACAACACAACTCAACCTACACAACATGCACACGCACACGCACACACCCAACACCCGATCCCCTCACGCTCAACCGCACACGCTCATGCACTCAGCCGTAGCCCATGCCTCGCCATGCCCGAGACGAGCTCAAGCTCGTGCTCGATCAGCCTCGTGCGTGCACGTTCCGTAGCAGCCCCGCTTGCAGGAACCACAAGCTCACCAAGTTCAGCACCCCCGCCGGCGCTCTCTAGCCTCAACCGCCACTGCTTTGGTCGCCATCATCACTGGTGATCTCCGTGCAACCATGGAGGGCCAAGGTCGGCCCTTCCAGATGATCTTATTATCCTTTCCTGCTTCTATGCCAAACACCCAAAGAATAGCGATGGCGAAAGCCACACCATCGATCTAGGAGTTTCGGGTTGAAGCCCGACGCTGCAGATCGCCAGGCATGCGTGCCCAGCCACGCGCGATCATCGCTCTCGCTCGTTGTTCTTGAGTTGGTTCGATTAAGCCGAATGGATGATCCTCTGTCGTGTCAGAAGCATGAGGCACCCCAGCTGTTCTCTCCGGCGCGCCAAATCCAGGAGGTCCTGGGATCGACCCCGTGCGATCGTCAATTTGTTTTGCCTCTCGTTTTGTCTAGTAAGAGTGCACACTGCCGCTTGGGCTTGGCCGATTCTGCTGCTGCTGTTGCCTTGCGCACAAAGCGCTCTATATCTATCTACCGCACGCCTATGTAGCCCATGTAGCTCCAGATTCAACCCATTTAGATTTTTTTTCCTGTTCTGTCATTTTCCTAATTTCCAGCGCATGCATATTTACAGGAATGCCATCATTTTTAAAATGCTAGTAATTGAATAACCGTGCATCCAAATAAAACATGTCATATATGTAAAATGCATAGAATTTCATATACTTCCACAATCTGCAGCTTTCATCCATGTTTAAAATGTTTAAATTGTTGTTTGCATTTAATTAGCTTAAATGTCATGCTAAAATGGTTTAATTCATAACTAAATAACCGTAGCTCCAAATTAAATAAACTATATATATAATTTGTCTAGAAAAATGCATAGATTAACATGGTGCACTTTATTTTGCTATTTAATAACATTAAAATATTGCTTTAGGCAGAACAGTACCAAATTTGAAATATGCACATGGGGATTCTCCGGAATTGTTGTTTGTTATTTCCGGCCTCATTTAAATTGCCTAGATATGTAGTTTTGTTGTGCATCAACTCTTGCCATGTTAACGAACATTTAATCTTATGCATCATTCTTGATTGAGCATCATGCCATATTTATGTGTTGTGTATTTACTATGTTGTTTGTTTCTTTTCGGTTGTTCCTCTTCTTGATAGTTGCCGGCAACGTTGCGATTGTGAGGATTCGTTTGACTATGTTGGTTCGTCTACTTCATGGACTCGATCTTCTTGCTAGCGGGGTTTCAGGCAAGATGACCGTTACCCTGGATCTCACTACTATCATTGCTATGCTAGTTGTCTTGATGCTATCGCTATGTCGCGCTTCCTACCACTTGTTTATCAAGCCTCCCATATTGCCATGATAGCCTCTAACCTTTTTCACCATCCCAGCAAACTGTTGTTTGGCTATGTTACCGCTTTGCTCAGCCCCTCTTATAGCGTTGCTAGTTGGAGGTGCAGTTGTAGGTTGTTCCATGTTGGGACATGGATATCATGGATCTCTTGGGATATCACAATATATCTTATTTAATTAATGCACATATATAGGTAAAGGGTGGAAGGCTCGGCCTTATGCCTGGTGTTTTGTTCCACTCTTGCCGCCTCAGTTTCCGTCATACCGGTGTTATGTTCCTTGATTTTGTGTCCCTAACACAATGAGGGTTTATGGACCCCTCTTGACAGTTCACTTTGAATAAAACTCTTCCAGCAAGGCCCGATATTGGTTTTATCATTTTCCCAACAGAATAACTAAACTTGATATTAAATTTGACGCATAGGGAGTTAGCGCTACCCGAGGAGTAATTCTACATAATACGGGGGGGGGGGCAGTGCTGATGGTGTTGGTCCCAAACTAGAGTCATGTGCGGCTTTCCCTGGGGAAACTCGGGTCTCAGTTGCTGTACGTTGTGCTCATCCGGACGTGGCCTGAGGCGAGATACGCGCGACTACTATCAGGGTGTCGGCACGCTGGGAGGTCTTGCTGGATTTGTTTTACCATTGTCGAAATGTCTTGTGCACCGGGATCCCGTGTCTGATCGGATGTCCCGCGATGGAGGATTGTCTCCGTGGATCATGAGCTTGTCATGGACTAAGTTGGGACACCCCTGCAGGGTTTAAACTTTCAAGAGCCGTGCCCGTAACCGTGACGATCTCTTTTCGAGTGAGTCGAGAAGAGACCATGGTGGGGTTATGTTTGAACATAAGTAGTTCAGGATCACTTCTTGGTCATCACTAGTTTACGACCATTGCATAGCTTCTCATCTTATTCTTGTACTCGTAAGTTAGCCACCATACAGTGCTTAGTCGCTTGCTGCAACCCCACCACTTATCCATTCCATTCCCATTAAGCTTTGCTAGTCTTGATACCCATGGTAATGGGATTGCTGAGTCCTCGTGGCTCACAGATTACTACAACAAAAGTTGCAGGTACAGGTAATGCGATTATCATGACGTGAGAGCGATGTTTACTTGTTTGGGAGTTCTTCTTCTGCTTCTTCTTCGATTGAGGGATAGGTTCCTGGTCGGCATCCTGGGCTAGCAGGGTGGATGTCGTTTGAGTTTCTGTTTGTGTTTCATCCATAATCGGATGCTGCTCTTATGTATGATGTTGTTGTATTCATCTGGCATTGTATGCCTTTTGTATGTATACCCACCTATTATGTAATGGTACGATGTAATGATATCCACCTTGCAAAAGCGTTTCAATATGCAGCTCTATCCTTGGTGGGACCTTCGAGTTCCTCTCGGATAGGATCGCATATTGGGCGTGACATAAGCTGACCATTTTAAATAGGGGGAAACAAGAGACTGTAGAAGATGAATATGGCTAGCCTTCTAGGAGATTGTGTGTCAGAAAGCGCGAATATTTATTTCATTCCATTAAAAATAAGAAGCCAATTCTGTTCATAAGAAGAAAGAGAAGTAGATCCATTCTATACTCGATAAGTGCCAATATGCAATGGGTAACTAGGCCAATTTGGAAGAAATCCATTCTAGAAAAAATACAATTAGATTAGCTCTTCATAGACAAACTTGGGGTTTGCAATCCAAGGTAAAATCGGCTCGGGATGAAGGTTGGGACAGAAATGGGAGAGGAGAGCCCGGACGAGGAAAACAAGCACCCCTTTTAGGATTCTAGGAAACAAGCAATACTTTCCCATATTAAACTGAACTGAACAGAGTGCAGGGACTAGAATCAGAACTGGAATTCCCTTATCTGAATTCAAAAGCCCACCTAGACTTGGTTTGAGAAGTAGCTTGTTCAGTTTGTCCTCAGCAGAAGTGAAACCTGTTGCCAAGAGATCAAAATTCCAAATACTCAATGCTATGATATGGGTGAAAAGAATACCTAATCATGAGGATCCTCCATAATATTTTCGAGTGCTTGTTCGAGAACTATGATCTTTGGCTCTAGAACTGAATCATTTCTTTGTATCTAAAAAGAACTTCCAGGTTAATAGGGAGGAAGTTTGACCAGAATAAATACAAATTCTTTTCTTATTTCTATTTTATGATTAAACAATATAAACATCAACAACTTCAAATTGGACTCGTTATTTGAACCCGAGTACCCGGGAAAAAGCAGAATATTTGACCCCCATCATCATAAAGTAGTAAAGGTCCCTACAAAGCTTTTGGGAAGAGGGGTAGTCTTGTGCGTAAGCATAGCATTTCTGGTCGAACCACCGAACCACACACATTTTTTTAGTGGGAGGATACTCCGAGTAGTGGCAAGCCACGAAAGGAATGAATAAGCTCCCTCAGGGCTCTCCCCTCGGTGTTTCACGCCACTGAATTAAAAAATTAAGCTGAAGGCCCAGACAAAATGAGCACCTAAGAAAAAAAAGACCACTTTTTGGAATGTTCTAAATTCCACTTGAGCATCCAAATCTGGATCAATACCACTTGATGAATTAATTTTAAGATATAGGACTTCCCTATTAGGACAGGTTGCTCAAAGCGGCCGCCTGTTCTTCCATCAAATAGTCTGCTTTTTCCCGGGTACTAGGGTTCAAATACCCATGGATTTTTTGTTTCTTTACTGGCTTCATATAATTCTGAAAACACAAGTTTTCTTGAAGCCTCTTGCTCGAAGCATATCGAAGAATCGAAGGATAGCAAAGATTTGAAGGATACCAAAGGTTCAAAGGATTATGTTTTTTTTCTAGGATAATAAATACGTACTTTCCAGAGGATTAGCTTCCAAGGTGTTATTGGGTGGAACCCTAGATGGAGATCTTTCATGAATTGGAGGAGAAATCCCCAAGAACAAAAAGAACACAAGGGGTAAAACAAGAGGAACACTCAAGAACAAGCCCAAATCACACATCCACTAGACTCACATCCACACAAGATCCACAAAGGTACAAGAACAACAAAAGGAAAGATACATGATAGGGTTCATCTCAAATCGAAAGGAGATGAGGTCTTGATGATCTAGATAGATCCTTCCCTCAAGGGAGTCTTGAATAGCTAGGGATCTTCTCCAATGGAGGCCTTGAACTCCAATGGAGTGCCTCTCTCTCAAGAGAAATCCCACAAGTGGAGGTACATGGGCTAAGCTCTAATTTCTAGATCTATTCTTAGCTAAGTCTAAATGGAGGAGATGGAGGAGTATATATAGCCCTAGGGTATGAAGGGGTAAGCAGGGGCGTAATGGGCATTACATGGGCAAAGCCCGCAGGTAAACACAGGCAGCCCCGTGTGCACGGGGTAAGTGGAGCCCATGCGCACGGGGTGCCCAGAGAGCTAGCACCTTAGCCCGTGCACATGGGGTCTGTACCATGGGCATGGGGTCCTGTGCACACATGGGGTCTGCAGTATGTCGCCTACTCGTGGACTCCCGCGATGCACGCTGGAAGCTTGCCTTCTTCTTGGCGGTTCCTTCTCCACTTCCAAGCTTCCCACTTGGATGGTGTAGTTGTTATCATCCACATGGACCCCTCCTCGCCATGTGTGAAGTTCCAATAACACGTAAGCATGCACACACAAAGAGTGTCAAGTAGTATACCATCCTCAAAGGGGTCAAGTGAATGCGTGTAAAGGAGACGATTCACCTTTATGTATGTGAAGTAGATGTGGCATGTGTCACTTGCCAAACTGACTCTTGACATGGTGATGTTCAAAGGATGCTCCGCATCATCCCCTCCCCCTTGGGAAATATCAGTCCTCAGATGAAAATACAAATCACCATGGGAAAGAGATGTCATCGGCATGTAGGAGTGGACGATCACCAAAGAGTTCTTCATCTTGAAGCTCGAAATGGGCACTGTCGGTGCAAAAGACCTGGTTATGTTGCTCTGACTATGCACATGCACGTGAAAAAGGTTATGGCACCAGACCATGCCAGATTCTAAGAGACCAAGGTCATCGAAGGACCAACATGCAGATCAAGAGGACCAAGACAAAGCCAAAGAAGCAAGATACGTCCAGGAGAAAAGCCTCTCTTGCTGGGCAAACAAGCTTGGCGAGGGCAGGGCACCCCTCAGAAGAGAACATCCAAGACGCCCCAACAGGGTCTGCCGGGACTCGCGGAGGCAAGAAACACCTCACCAACCACTCCACCACGACCCACGTCGTCAATCAATGCGGTGTCAAGCCGCAAAGTGATTAAGTCGTAGCCATTCACCACATGGCAGCCTCTTTCTACAGGAAAACCTACAGACAACACCCGTCCTGCAACGTGTCGAGCGAGCAGGCGTGAAGCTGGAAAATTAGCCCAGCAAGGCTTGCCGGGCGAGCAACGATGCAACGTTGAGCGGTGCATTTAATTTGCTCTATCAGCTTGCAGAGTTAGGTATGCTAGCACTGTTTGCTACCTTATCAGTGCATAATGACTGATTTGCCATTGTGGTAACCCCTTGATCTATAAAAGGAGGTCTGTGGCAACCGTATAAGGGGTTGCAAAGTTGAACACCCACATGCTCATACGCGCATACTGCCGCCCCTGTCGGGCAAGTGTACTATGCTCCACCACCATTCTTCCACCACCAATCCACCAAAGTAGGAGTAGGGTTTTACGCCTCACGGCGGCCCGAACCTGGGTAAAATTACTCGCGTGATCCCTGCCATGCTGCCCCACGCTCCTCTGCTCTTTGTGCAATGTGACATCCCCCTGCCTAACCAGCAAGGGACCCTTGGTCCCATAGGTGGCCATGGTTTCCCATGACATCTTTGGTGTGTCAGATAGGGGGATCACTTGCGCGAACCTGAAAGCATGTGCAGCGCGTCATCTTCATTGCTATCTTCATCTTCGATGGCGCCGTCAACCATGGCGGCCAAGAAGAAGTTTGGTGTTTCAGCTCACCCGTCCACCTCAAAGGCTCCATCGCCCGCAGCCACCAACACTACGGGAGGTGCGGAGGTGCACAAAGATGTGGACGCCGCTGGGGATGTGGTCGGAGTAGGCGGCACCGTCACTACTTCCCCTGTGGCCGAAGCAGAAGGAGGAGACACCGGAGGAGAGCAACATCAACAACACCCCGACGACCATGCTCCATGAGGTACGAGTGAAGGGATTACTCCATCCACGCTCCTTCCTCTCGCCGATGGGCACAACCACAACAATGGCGCTCGGTCTGGGTTGAGTCGCCGCCCTCCGGCCGCCCCCGTCGCGGGAGCGACCACAGTGCATACGCCTCCCCCGGGGCGAGTCGACCAAGTCGCTGCGCCCGACGGAGCCACTGGTCCTCAAGCGCCTTCGCCGCGCCACCATGCCATCCAAGTGGCCGCCCACAACAGTGGGCGCGTGGTAGTATCCCTACTAGCACCGTCAGGAGCCGAGCGACAGTGCGATCTGCGTCGTTATCACCCATGCCAAGCACGACCATAGAGGCAATGGCGCGGGCTCATCTGCTACTCAGGTTCCCGCTAGCGGCTGAGCAGATTGATGAATGGCATGCCACCATCCAGAGCCTACTCGGTTTCGCCGAGGCTGGGGGCTCACAGCGTGCTGGCCCGCCACAGCCTCCCCAAGGGACGACGACGGCTCATGCTGCTGGTCGTACAGAAGGGGCCACAATGTAGTCCCCGCCATGACAGCCAACGCGAGCGCAGCAGAATCAAGAACCTGATGACGTCTCGATGGCCTCTTCTAACCCTCAGCGCACCAAGATCAACGGCAAGCCCCGGAGGACAGGTGGAGGGAAGACACACGCGTTGTCATTGAGCAACGACGCGACGACCACCGCCGGACCGATGGGTGCAACGGTCCTGATGTTGACGAGCCTACGCCCGATATTGGCGGGTGCCTACCTTTCGAGGTTGGATGCCCTGCCTTTAGTCGTGAGCTACAGCAAGTCTGCTGGCTGTCTGTCCACACGTTCAAGCGGTAGATACCTCAGAAGTATGATGGGAGGCTCAACCCGACAGAGCTCCTGAGCATCTACACCATTGCCATCCAAGCTGCCGGGGGAAGAGATGAGAAGGTATTCGCCAACTACTTTCCTTTGGCCCTCAAATCCAGTGTGAGGTCATGGTTGATGCATCTGCCGGAGAACTCCATTTCTTCTTGGGCTGAGCTTTGCTATGAGTTCATTGGCACCTTCACTAGCGGCCATCAAGAACCAGGTGACCCAACGATTTTCCACTTCTCCAGCAGAAAGAAGGAGAGACACTCCGGAAGTATTTGTAGAGGTTTAGCATAGTCCACAGGAACATCCCAAACATCCATCTGGCAGCTGTGATAGCCGCCTTCCAGTCCAATGTGCGCAACCGTAGGATTTGTTCCAAGATGAACGTACGGTTTCCCAAGACTGTGAAGGAGCTTTACACCTTGGTGGATAAGTTTGCATGGATGGAGGAGGGAAGGAAGTTATCCGGGGAGGAGGACTGCATCAATGTTGATTCAGAGGATGATGATGAATTCACTAGTCAGAAGAAGGGCAAGAAGTGCAACAAAAGGCGTAAGGATAAGGCAGTGATGACTGTTGAAGGATTGGGTACACCTAGTACCGGCAAGACAACCAAGACTGAAACTCCCGTCAAGGAAGCTACCGTGTGCGCTGACTGCCAGGAAGCTGTGGCTGCCGAGAAGGCCGGGAAAGGCGATGGGCCATATTGCAAGATTCATCAGACCAAGGGTCACGACCTTCAAGAGTGTTATCAGGTTGAGCAGCTTGTCAAGAGGCAAAGAGCAGAGTACGAGAAGCGTGACAAGGAAAAGGGTCAGAATGTTGCTGGCGGTAAGGGTCGAGGCGGTGAAGCAAATAGCCCCGGCAAACCCTTTCAGAACAAAGGAAAACCCGCCAGGGGTCAAGAGAAGGAAGTACGCGATGATGAGAGTGATGGAGGGGATGAAGAGGAAACCAGTGAACAAGAGTTTCAGAAGGCCACTGACACCCTATGCATTCACGGAGGTGCATCCCTGCACACCTCTCACCGCCAACTCAAACGGTGGGCGCGTGAGGTCAATGTCGTGGAACCAGCGCTAGAGGCCCGGAAACCACTCAAATGGTCACGCACGCCCATCATCTTTGACGAAGAGGATCCTCTAGACCGTACCACTGTGGTAGGATGTTTTCCATTGTTGGTCTCTCCAACAGTTCGCAACCTCAAGGTCACTAAGATGCTAGTTCACGGCGGGGCCGGGTTGAATCTAATTTCCCCAAAGGTTATCAGCAGGCTTCAGATAGCAGAAGAGGAGTTAGAGGTCACCGGCATGTTTCAAGGAGTTAATCCCGGCATGAGTCATCCTAAGGGAAAGATCATGTTGCCTATGACATTCGGAGGGGAATTGAACTATCAGAAAAAAGGATTGTGTTTGATGTGGTTGGCCTCCCCTTGCCGTACAATGCGATCCTTGGACGACCAGCCCTGGCTAAATTCATGGCGGCATCCCACTATGCCTACAACACTTTGAAGATGCCTGGGCCAGTTGGAGTCATTTCCACCCCATCAAATGAGAAGGACACAATCATTTGTGTGGACAAGATTTACAGGGACGCAGTCGTGGCAGAGGCAGCGGCAACATCAATTCCCGCCAAGGGAAACAAAGAAAAGAAGAAGGATAACAAGGACACTGTCAAGGAATCCGGGAAGCGTACCTCTTCGGGGTGTGCTGCACCTGTTGATGATTTGCCGGAGATTTCCAATAGCAGAAGGACCAAGGTTATTGCTCCATAAGTGAAGAGGGTCCCGGCAGGGCTGGCTGACATTGATGGTACTTTCACCATCAGTGCCACCCTCGATGACAAATAGGAAAGCACGCTTGTTGCCTTCCTGCGGGCAAATATCGATGTGTTTGTCTGGGAACCATCTGATATCCCCGGTGTTCCCAAGGAGGTAATCGAGCACCACCTTGCTGTCTGCCCACACACCAGACCCGTCAAGAAGAAAGTCCGGAAGCAGGCATGGGAGAGGCAGTAGTTTATTGTAGAGGAGATCAAGAAGCTTGAAGTAGCTTGTTTGGTTAGAGGAGTGCTACATCCCACTTGGCTAGCAAATCCAGTGGTGGTCCGGAAGGCTAACGGGAAATGGAGGCTTTGCATAGATTTCACAGATCTCAACAAGGGTTGCCTGAAGGACCCATTTCCCTTGCTGCGCATCGATCAGGTCGTGGATTCCACTTCAGGCGGCAATTTGCTTTCCTTCCTGGATGCATATTCTGGATATCACCAGATCTTCATGTCCAAGGAAGACGAAGAGAAGACCTCGTTTATCACCCCATGTGGTACGTACAGTTTTATCCGCATGCCATTCAGATTGAAGAGTGTCGGGTATACTTTTGCAGGGGCAGTCCAGATGGGTTTCAAGCCACAGCTGCATACAATGAAGCTTATATGGATGACACTGTGGTCAAGACCAAGGACAGAGCAACTGTTATCCAGAATTTGGAGGAGACTTTTGCGAATCTATGCAAGATCAACTTGAAGCTCAGCCTGGAGAAGTGTGTGTTTGGTGTCCCCTCTGACAAGCTACTTGGGTTCTTTGTGTCCTATCGGGGGATCAAAGCCAATCTTGACAAGATCAAAGCCATCGAGCAGATCCAAGCGCCAAGGACAGTCAAGGACGTGAGGCGTCTGACAAGGTGCGTTGCCGCGCTAAGCAGATTCATTTCCAAGTCTGCTGAGTGCGCCCTGCCGTTCTTCAAATTCTTGAAGAAGGCAGGACCCATGAAGTGGACTCTAGAAGCGGATGCAACCTTGCGAGAGTTGAAGGCCTACTTGTCCTCTGTGCCCACCTTGGTTGCTCCCAAACCATAAGAGCCGTTGCTGCTATACTTAGTGGCAACCAACCAAGTGGTTAGCGCAGCCTTAGTGGCGTAGCGGGAAGTGGACGAGGCATAAAGTGAGCAAAGACCGACAGAGTCAGATAAGGATTAGGACAGAAGTGAGCACAACAGCGAGAGCAACCCCAAGGATACGGCAAGGAAGAAAGTGGTGCAACGCCCAATGTACTTTGTTAGTCCGTTGTTATAGGGGGCTCGATCGAGGTACTCTGCCGTGCAAAAATTGATCTTTGGTCTCATCATGGCCTCAAGGAAACTACGCCACTACTTCCAAGCCCATGAGATCACGGTTGCACTCGCTTCCTGTTGCAAAGGATACTCCGGAACCCTGAGACTACTGGCATAATAGTGGAGGGGCTTTGGAGTTGTCCAGTTTTGGTCTGAAATTTGAGAGCACATTAACAATCCAGAGCAGGGCACCGGCAGAGTTTATTGCAGAATGGACGCCAACCCCTGATGAGGAAGTGATAGAAACAATTATCCCTGGCAAGGAGGCGCCCCAAGAATGGATTATGTATTTTGATGGTGCCTTTTCCCTGCAAGGTGCATGGGCTGGCGTGCTTCTCTTCGCCCCCTCAGGGGAGCACTTGAAGTACGTCATCCAGATGCATTTTGCCAGGGAAGAGGCAACCAACAATACAACAGAGTATGAAGGGATCCTTGCCGAGCTCGGGATTGCCACAGAATTGGGAATCAAGAAACCAATAATTCGAGGAGATTCACAGCTTGTGGTGCGACAAGTCAACAAGGATTACCAAAGTCCATTGATGGAGGCATACGTAGAGGAAGTGAGAAGATTGGAGGAGCGCTTTGATGGATTGCAAACAGAGCACGTACGCCATGCAGAAAACAACATAGCTGATCATCTGTCAAAGTGTGCTGCGCAAAAGCTTCATGTGGAACCAGGAACTTTTGTTCTCCATCTTACTCAGCCCCCCGTATCCCCGCAACAATGGCCTGGAAGAGGAAAAAGATGGACTCCGGTAAGCCTCTCCCGGTAGAGCCTTTTGCTCCTGGCAGGGACCCTGCCGAAAACTCACAACTTGCCGGCCCACACCCTCCCACCGAGACCACGGTCTCTGCGGACGAGGAGTGTGCCCTCGCGGTTGAGGAGGTGCCACTAGTCCTTGTTGCCGAGCCCCAAGCTCCAACTTGGGCAAGGCACATAGTCCACTTACTCCAAACCGGAGAACTCCCCAATGACCAAGATGAGGCTGAAAGAGTAGCCCGGAGGGCCAGTATGTATCAGTTTGTTGATGACACTCTATTCAGAAGGAGGCCCAACGGTGTGAAATTGAAGTGCATCTGCCGGGAAGAAGGAAAGGAACTGCTGGGTGAGATACACAAAGGAATGTGCTCCCACATTGGATCAAGGACATTAGTTGGGAAAGCATTCCAACAAGGATTCTATTGGCCCACAGCCCTCCAAGATGCGGTTGAGCTAGTCACGAAATGTGAAGCCTGCCAGTTCCATTCCAAGAACACCCACCTGCCTGCTCAAGATCTTCAGACAATCCCTTTATCATGGCCATTTTCAGTCTGGGGCTCGATATGCTCGGCCCTTTCCCCCAAGCAATCGGGGGCTTTGAATTCTTGTTCGTTGCTATCAACAAGTTTACAAAGTGCCCGGAAGTGACCACCATGAGGAAGGTGACTTCTCAATCAGCTATCAAATTCTTGAAAGAACTGGTGTGTCATTTTGGAGTTCCGGCAAGTATCATTACCGATAATAACACCCAGTTCACGAGCCGCGCCTTCATGCAATATGTTCACACCCTCGGAAGCAAGGTCTCATTTGCCTCTGTCACACATCCCAGAAGCAATTGACAAGCTGAAAGGGCGAACGATGAAGTGCTGCAGGGACTCAAGACAAGAACCCTTGATATGCTGCGGAAGCACGGCATGTGGTGGATCAGTGAGCTGCCGATAGTCCTCTGGTCCCTCAGAACAACACCAAATCGGGCTATCGGGCAGACTCCTTTCTCCCTGGTCTATGGAGCAGAAGCAATTATCCCCATGGAACTCATTTACAGGTCACCTCGAGTGCTTGCCTATGATGAAGTAGTGCAAGATCAGCACAAGTGTGACGATGTCGTGCTACTCGAGGAGAACCGTCTCCGGGCTGCTACGCGTGCTGCATGCTATCAGTAAGCCCCGCGTCGCTACCTTAGCTGCAGGGTTCATGCCCGGTGTTTTGAGGAAGGCAACCTTGTCCTTAGGCGCGTTTAGTCGGCCAAGGGTAGAAACAAATTGACGCCAAAGTGGGAAGGCCCTTACCGGGTAGTACGAGCCACCAGACCTGGTGCAGTTCGTCTGGAGACCGGAGATGGCATTCAATGGCAAAACTCATGGAATATTGAGCATCTCCGCAAGTTCTACGTGTAAGGCGCGACTGTCGGGTCCTGCCCGGCAGCCACCCACCCATTTGTACCGGCCTTGCCTCAGTTGCATGTAACCCCTTGTACAAAGCCAGGGCAATGACCCTGTGCACTAGAAAAATAAACAAAGTGCTGGGGGGCCACCGGCCAAGTTGCATGCATGCATGAGCATCCCAAGAGCATTGGCATAAGCATTTCATGAGCATCTGCATATGCATATAGATAGGATCACATCTTGCATCATTCTCATCTGCATGAAGTTGCAGGTTCCTACCATGAACTTGGCTTCTACAAGGAGTTGAGGAGATGGACCAGCGCTGCGATCCCCGACAAGCCAAACAGATAAGTTTTACCTCTTGTCCATAAGTGTTTTGTAAGCTAAACCTTGTGCATGAGAAAACCTTGCCGCTCTTTGAAACTTAGGTGCTCCCACCTTTGGCTCAAACATTGCTTCGGCTTGGGTGGTCATAGTGGCCTTTGATGAAATAGAGTTGGCAAGGGGCTGGTCCCTTTATTTTTTGCCCGGCAGGCTCCAGTCCCCGGCAAACAAAATAAAAACGGTTTCGGCAGGATAGCTTGCCGGGAAAAACTCATTTATTTAACTAAAGAGGCATCCCACCTCTACATGGACATACACATGCACGAGTTCCCGACAATGTTCATCCTTTTCATTAATATGCTGATCATACAAGTACAAGCATTACAGAACACAAACATGGACTAGAGAGATTACATTATTTGAATTAATTTGGCAAGTGCCTACAAGTTTAAGACTAAAAAAACTATGTGCCCCGTAATCCGCTTTCTTGTCCCTCTCCTCCCAGGCATGACTGGTGAAGGCAAAGAGGGCAGAAGGAGCGCCTGAGCAGAGGGCTAGGACAACCCCATCGGGCTCCAGGAGAGGGAGCCCGGCGACGGGGAGGCGTCGGCAAACGCGTCGGTGGAGAGCATGGCGGAGGCGACCCGACAACCACCACCACCAAGGCCAGCAGGACGCGGTAGGGCTAACGGAGCTGCAGCCCGAGAGGAAGCCTGCCGAGGTCCAGCTGGGAGGCCGCTAGAGGAAGCCGGGGGCCGCCACCCCCGCCTCTGCATCGAACTCCCTGACAAATCACCTTGCCGTGGTGGGGGGATGCAGATGCAGTTGATGGTGCTGCCACCTGATGAAGATGGTGCCGGCGACACTCAACCGGAGCCAGAGTCATCGCCCTCCTGCGCACTGCCGTCATCACCTCCGTCAGTGTCCTCCTCGTCACTTTCGCTCGAGGAGGAGCTTTCGTCGTTGGTCGAGATCTCCGCACAGCACCCTAAGCGAATTCCAGAGCGCCCGAAGATCTTGATGGAGAGCAGGCCGCTCTCCATTAATTTAAATTGGAGAACGTGCCCCTCCGACAAGCAATGGGCATGGGCAAAAGTCTTCCAACCACGGCGGAGGTACATGACATGAGGAGCTAGGAAGTCGACATCAACCCACATGTCGCCGTTCCCACAACCCCTCATATGCAGCCTCAGAGCTTGTGGCGGTTCAAGCTCCATTTCCTGTGCGAATGGAGTAGGGAGATGGAGATGGCCACACAAAGGCTTGTACAACCTCATGATGAACTCCCGAGGTTGATCTCCAACGTGGCCCTCCATCGGGGGACGAGCTGCCGGTGGGGGTGCGGCCAAAGCGCCACCCCATCATTCTCTTCCTCGAGCGCCACGGGAGCCACGACCTCGCCCCCTCCCTTCGCCTCTCGCACCGGGTTCCAGAACCACGGGGTCCAGAGGAGGGGGAATGCGCTGTCGATCAGAAGCCCTCG
Source organism: Aegilops speltoides (assembly GCA_021437245.1). Lineage (NCBI taxonomy): Eukaryota > Viridiplantae > Streptophyta > Magnoliopsida > Poales > Poaceae > Aegilops > Aegilops speltoides. The sequence continues at coordinate 237,948,644 of CM038142.1, forward strand.
TCGCCGCTGCTGGAGTACTTCCACGCCCTTGCCCTCTCACCATGGTGAGTGAAGAAAGAATACGAAGGAAGAAGAAGAAGCGGGTGCGTATGAAGATGCCCCGCTCCTACCCTCTTTTATAGGAAGATGAGGCAGGGGGCTGGCCTCTCGTCCAGTGGCGGCCACCCTGTTCCTCCAATGCGGCCTCCCTGCCATCCAGTGGCATAGGGAATCAGGACCGACCCACTGCCCCAACTAGCGATGCCTGATTTTCTGCCATGGCACTCACACCCGTGCGCTCCGCATCCACCACCTACCCCTCCTAATGCATGGACTACACGTGGTGGGTGCGCCCGAAGCAGGGGGCAAGTGGGATGGCGGTTTCTGCCCCGTGATCGTGGGGCGCCGGCGTCCTACAAGCCACGATCTGAGTTTTTTCTGTAAAGTTGCGCACGATGCATGGAAAAACCATAAACTGGCCCGGGCTCGAGATTAATGAAGAAGCAAAGAAGACCTCAAGAGACCAACCTCTTCGACACCCCTGTCTGTGCACTTATTAGGGCCTACCCCGACGATGCTCGGCAGCGCGATCAGGGCAGGCTCGGGGGCTTCTGTCAGTGCAACAGACCCTGCGTATGTTGCCCTGACTGTGCACAGGCACGAGAACAAGGTTATGGCACAAGGTCATGCCAGATTCTAAGAGATCAAGGTCATTGAAGGACCAACATGCAGATCAAGAGGACCAAGACCAAGCCAGAGAAGCAAGATACCACCAGGGGAAAAGCCTCCCTTGCCGGGCAAACGAGCTTGGCGAGGGCGGGGCCATACCCGGAACAGAACATCCAAGACGCCTGGCAGGGTCTGCCGGGACTCGCGGAGGCAAGAAACAACTCACCAACCACTCCACCACGACCCACATCGGCAATCCGCAAAGCGATTAAGTGGCAGCCATTCGCCACATGGCAGCCTCTTTCTACAGGAAAACCTACAGACGACACCCGTCCTGCGACGTGTCGAGTGAGCAGGCGTGAAGCTGGAAAATTAGCCTAGCAAGTCTTGCTGGGCGAGTAACGATGTGATGTTGAGCGGCGCATTTAATGCGCTTTGTCAACCTGTAGAGTTAGGTATGCTAGCACTGTTTGCTATGTTATCAATGCATAATGACTGATTTGCCATTGTGGTAACCCATTGATCTATAAAAGGAGGCTCGTGGCAACCGTAGAAGGGGTTGGAAAGTTGAACACCACACACTGATACGCGCGTAGCAACTGCCGCCCCTACCGGGCAAGTGTACTACACTCCACCACCATTCTTCCACCATCTGTCCACCAAAGCAGGAGTAGGGTTTTACGCCTCACGGTGGCCCGAACCTGGGTAAAATTGCTCGTGTGATCCCTGCCGTGCTGCCCCACGCTCCTTTGCTCTTTGTGCAACATGACACCTGTTGGGGAACGTTGCAGAAAATTAAAATTTTTCCTACGGTTTCACCAAGATCCATCTATGAGTTCATCTATGCAACGAGTCATGGGAGAGAGTTTGCATCTACATACCACTTGTAGATCGCGTGCGGAAGCTTGCAAGGTGATGATGGAGTCGTACTCGACGTGATTTAGATCACCGATGTCCAAGTGCTGAACGGACAGCACCTCCGCGTTCAACACACGTACGGGACGGGAGACGTCTCCTCCTTCTTGATCCAAAGAAGGGGAAGGAGAGGTTGATGAAGATCCAAAGACCTGACGGCGTGGTGGTGGATGCAGCAGAATCTCCAGCAGGCTTCGCCAAGCGACTACGGAGGAGGACGAGGTGTAGCAGGGGAGGAGGCGCCAAGCACAAGGTTACAGCAGCCCCCTCCCCCTTTATATAGGCCTCCGGGGGCGCCCCCCTGGAGATCCAATCTCCAAGGGGGCGGCGGCCAAGGGGTGGAGTGCCCCCAAGCCAAGTGGGCGCTTCACCCCTAGGGTTTCAACCCTAGGCGCGGGGTGGGCCTGAGGCGCACCAGCCCACTATGGGCTGGTTCCTCCCACTTCAGCCCATGGGGCCCTCCGGGATGGGTGGCCCCACCGGTGGACCCGGGACCCTTCCGGTGGTCCCAGACATTACCGGAGACCGAAACTTTCCCGATGGCGAAATACCACTTCCTATATATTATTCTTTACCTCCGGACCATTCCGAACTCCTCGTGACGTCCGGGATCTCATCCGGACTCAACAACATTCGTATGCTGCATACTCATATTCATACAACCCTAGCGCCACCGAACCTTATGTGTAGACCCTACGGGTTCGGGAGACACGCAGACATGACCGAGACGACTCTCGGGCAATAACCAACAGCGGATCTGGATAACCATGTTGGCTCCTACATGCTCCTCGATGATTTCATCGGTTGAACCACGATGTCGAGGATTCGATCAAAACCCGTATGCAATTCCCTTTGTCAATCGATGCGTTACTTGCCCGAGACTCGATCGTCGGTATCCCAATACCTTGTTCAGTCTCGTTACGCAAGTCACTTTACTCGCACCATAATGCATGATCCCGGCCAACACCTTGGTCACCTTGAGCTCATTATGATGATGCATTACCGAGTGGGCCCAGAGATACCTCTCCGTCATACGGAGTGACAAATCCCAGCCTCGATCCGTGTCAACCCAACAGATACTTTCGGAGATACCTGTAATGCACCTTTATAGTCACCCGATTCGCCAGACGCTTTGATACACCCAAGGCACTCCTACGGTATCCGGAGTTACACGATCTCATGGTCGAAGGAAGAGATACTTGACATAGGCAAAGCTCTAGCAAACGAACTACACGATCTTTGTGCTATGCTTAGGATTGTCTTGTCCATCACATCATTCTCCTAATGATGTGATCCCGTTATCAACGACATCCAATGTCCATAGTCAGAAACCATGACTATCTGCTGATCACAACGAGCTAGTCAACTAGAGGCTCACTAGGGACATATTGTGGTCTATGTGTTCACACGTATTACGATTTCCGGATAATGCGCTTATAGCATGAACAAAAGACAATTATCATGAACAATGAAATATAATAATACTTTTATTATTGCCTCTAGGGCATATTTCCAACAGTCTCCCACTTGCACTAGAGTCACTAATCTAGTTACATTGTGATGAATCGAACACCCATAGAGTTCTCGTGTTGATCATGTTTTGCACGCGAGAGGTTTAGTCAACGGATCTGCGACATTCAGATCCGTGTGCACTTTGCAAATCTCTATGTCTCCATCTTGAACATTTTCACGGATGGAGTTGAAACGACGCTTGATGTGCTCGGTCTTCTTGTGAAACCTGGCTCCTTGGCAAGGGCAATAGATCCAAAGTGTTGTCACGAAGAGTTTGATCGCCCCGACGCATTGGGTATGACTCCTAGGTCGGTGATGAACTCCTTCACCCAAATCGCTTCATGCGCTGCCTCCGAGGCTGCCATGTACTCCGCTTCACACGAGATCCCGCCACGACGCTTCGCTTGCAAATGCACCAGCCATCGCTCCACCATTCAACATATACACGATCCGGTTTGTGACTTAGAGTCATCCAGATCTGAGTCGAAGCTAAGCGCCGACGTAACCCTTTACGACGAGCTCTTCGTCTCCTCCATAAACGAGAAACATGTCCTTTGTCCTTTTCGGTACTTCAGATATTCTTGACCGCTGTCCGGTGTTCCTTGCGGGATTACTTTGGTATCTTGCTACCAAACTTACGGCAAGGTTTACATCGGTCCAGTACACAAGATGGCATACATAATAGATCCTATGGCTGAAGCATAGGGATGACACTCATCTCTTCTTTATCTTTTGCCGTGGTCGGTGATCGAGCTGAGCTCAATCTCACACCTTGTAACATAGGCAAGAACCCTTTCTTGGACTGATCCATTTTGAACCTCTTCAAAATCTTATCAAGGTATGTGCTTTGTGAAAGACCTATGAGGCGCCTCGATCTATCTCTATAGATCTTGATGCCTAATATATAAGCAGCTTCTCCAAGGTCCTTCATTGAAAAACACTTGTTCAAGTAGGCCTTAATGCTGTCCAAAGTTTTGTATCATTTCCCATCAAGAGTATGTCATCTACATATAATAGGAGAAATGCTACTGAGCTCCCACTCACTTTCTTGTAAACGCAGCTTCTCCATAAGTCTCAAGATAAACCCAAATGCTTTGATCATCTCATCAAAGCGAATGTTCCAACTCCGAGATGCTTGCACCAGTCCATAAATGGATCGCTGGAGCTTGCATACTTTGTTAGCGTTCTTAGGATTGACAAGACCTTCCGCTGCATCATATACAGCTCTTCCTTAAGATGTCCGCTTAAGGAATGCCGTTTTGACGTCCATCGCCATATCTCATAATCATAGTATGCGGCAATTGCTAACATGATTCGGACGGACTTCAGCTTTGCTACGGAGAGAATGTCTCGTCAGAGTCAATCCCTTGAACTTGTCGATAACCCTTAGTGACAAGTCGAGCCTTATAAATGGTAACATTTCCATCCGCGTCCGTCTTCTTCTTAAAAATCCATTTGTTTTCTATCGCCGCCGATCATCGGGCAAGTCTGTCAAAGTCCATACTTTGTTTTCATACATGGATTCTATCTCGGTTTCATGGCTTCAAGCCATTTGTTGGAATCTGGGCCGCCATTGCTTCTTCATAGTTCAAGGTTCACCGTTGTCTAGCAACATGATTTCCGTGACAGGGTTGCGCACCACTCAGTGCGGAACGTGTCCTCGTGGACCTCACGGGTTCAAGAGCAACTTGATCCGAAGTACCTTGATCATCATCATTGGTTTCCTCTTCAGTTGGTGTGGGCATCACAGGAACATTTTCCCGAGCTGCACCACTTTCCCGTTCGAGAGGTAGTACTTCATCGAGTTCTACTTTCCTCCCACTTACTTCTTTCGAGAGAAACTCTTTTTCCAGAAAGCATCCGTTCTTGGCAACAAAGGTCTTGCCCTCGGATCTTAAGTAGAAGGTATACCCGACAGTTTCCTTAGGGTATCCTATGAATACGCATTTTTCCGACTTGGGTTCGAGCTTTTCGTTGAAGTTTCTTGACATAAGCATCGCATGCCCAAACTTTTAGAAACGATAGCTTAGGTTTCTTCCCAAACCATAATTCATACGGTGTCGCCTCAACGGATTTAGATGGTGCCCTATTTAAAGTGAATGTAGCTGTCTCTAGAGCGTATCCCCAAAATGATAGCGGTAAATCGGTAAGAGACATCATAGATCGCACCATATCCAATAGAGTGCGACATTCGACGTTCGACACACCGCTTCACCGAGGTGTTCCAGTGGCGTGAGTTGTGAAACGATTCCACATTTCCTTAAGTGTGTACCAAATTCGTGACTCAAGTATTCTCCTCCACGATCTGATCGTAGGAACTTTATCTTTCGGTCACGTTGATTCTCCACCTCATTCTGAAATTCCTTGAACTTTTCAAAGGTCTCAGACTTGTGTTTCATTAAATAGACATACCCATATCTACTTAAGTCATCAGTGAGAGTGAGAACTTAATGATATCCTCCGCGAGCCTCAACGCTCATTGGACCGCACACATCGGTATGTATGATTTCCAACAAGTTGGTCGCTCGCTCCATTGTTCCAGAGAACGGAGTCTTGGTCATTTTGCCTAACAGGCATGGTTCGCATGTGTCAAACGATTCATAATCAAGAGACTCTAAAAGTCCATCAGCATGGAGCTTCTTCATGCGCTTGACACCAATGTGACCAAGGCGGCAGTGCCACAAGTATGTGGGACTTTCGTTATCAACTTTACATCTTTTGGCATCCACACTATGAACATGTGTAATATTACGCTCGAGATTCATTAAGAATAAACCTTTGACCATCGGAGCATGACCATAAAACATATCTCTCATATAAATCGAACAACCATTATTCTCAGACTTAAATGAGTAGCCATCTCGTATCAAACGAGATCCAGATACAATGTTCATGCTCAAACTTTGCACTAAATAACAATTATTAAGGTTCAAAACTAATCCCGTGGGTAAATGTAGAGGCAGCGTGCGACGGCGATCACATCGACTCGAACCATTCCCGACGCGCCGTCACCTCGTCCTTTGCCGGTCTCCGTTTATTCCGCAGCTCTGCTGTGAGTTACAAATATGAGCAACGGCACCGTATCAAATACCGGGAGTTACTACGAGTAATCGGTAAGGTACACATCAATTACATGTATATCAATTATACCTTTGGTGTTGCGGCCTTCTTATCCGCTAAGTATTTGGGGCAGTTCCGCTTCGAAAGGACCCTTCCCTTGCAATAAAAGCACTCGGCCTCGTGCTTGGGTCCATTCTTTGACTTCTTCCGAAGAACAAAGCTTACCGGGCGTGACAACATCTTTGCCGCCCTTCTTGAAGTTCTTTTTACCCTTGCCCTTCTTGAACTTAGTGGTCTTATTGACCATCAACACTTGATGTTCTTTCTTGATTTCAGCCTCTGCTGACTTCAAATCGAGAACACTTCAGAATGGTCTTCACCATCCCCGCATGTTGTAGTTCATCACAAAGCTCTTGTAGCCTGGTGGGAGCGATCGAGGATTCTGTCAATGACCGCCTCATCTCGGGAGGTTAATGTTCACCGGGTCATACGGTTGTGCAACCTGCACATCTTCGGATGTGCTCACCGATGTAACTATTTTCCTCCATCTTACAATCTGTAGAACTTGTCGGAGACATCATATCTCTCGACCCGGCATGAGCTTGGAAAACTAGTTTCAACTCTTCAACATCTCATATGCTCCGTGATGCTCAAAACACTTTTGGAGCCCCGGTTCTAAGTCGTAAAGCATGCCGCATCGAACGAGGGAGTAATCATCAACACGGTTCCGCCAAACGCTCAAATCATCTTGCAAAGGCTTTGGGAGAGAACAGGGGTCACCTAACGGTGCATCTAGGACATATTGTTTCTTGGCAGCTATGAGGATGATCCTCAGGTTCCGGACCCAGTCCGAATAGTTGCTGCCATCATCTTTCAGCTTGGTTTTCTCTAGGAACGCGTTGAAGTTCATGTTGACATGAGCGTTGGCCATTTGATCTACAAGACAAATTTGCAAAGGTTTTAGACTAAGTTCATGATAATAAAGTTCTAATCAAAATTATGAACTCCCACTTAGATTAGACATCCCTCTAGTCATCTAAGTGTTACACGATCCGAGTCGACTAGCCCATGTCCGATCATCACGTGAGACGGACTAGTCATCGTCGGTGAACATCTTCATGTTGATCGTATCTTCCATACGACTCGTGTTCGACCTTTCGGTCTCCGTGTTCCGAGGCCATGTCTGTACATGCTAGGCTTGTCAAGTTACCCCTAAGTGTTTACGCTGTGTAAAACTGTCTTACACCCGTTGTATGTGAACGTAAGAATCTATCACACCCGATCATCACGTGGTGCTTAGAAGCGACGAACTGTAGCAACGGTGCACAGTTAGGGGAGAACACTTCTTGAGATTTTTGTAAGGGATCATCTTATTTACTACCGTCGTCCTAAGTAAACAAGATGCATAAACATAATAAACATCACATGCAATTATATAGTTGTGACATGATATGGCCAATATCATACAGCTCCATTGATTTTCATCTTCGGGGCTCCATGATCATCTTGTCACCGGCTTGACACCATGATCTCCATCATCGTGTCTTCATGAAGTTGTCACGCCAATGACTACTTCTACTTCTATGGCTAACACGTTTAGCAATAAAGTAAAGTAGTTTACATGGGTTCTTCAATGACACGCAGGTCATACAAAAAAATAAAGACAACTCCTATGGCTCCTGCCGGTTGTCATACTCATCGACATGCAAGTCGTGAATCCTATTACAAGAATATGATCTCATACATCACAATTCATCATTCATCACAACTTCTGGCCATATCACATCACATGATCAATCGCTGCAAAAACAAGTTAGATGTCTTCTAATTATTGTTGCATCTTTTACGTGGCTGCAATTGGGTTCTAGCAAGAACGTTTTCTTACCTACGAATAACCACAACGTGATTTTGTCAACTTCTATTTACCCTTCATAAGGGCCCTGTTCATCGAATCCGCTCCAACTAAAGTGGGAGAGACAGACACCCGCCAGCCACCTTATGCAACTAGTGCATGTCAATCGGTGGAACCGGTCTCACGTAAGCGCACGTAAGGTTGGTCCGGCCGCTTCATCCCACAATACCGTTGAAGCAAGAAAAGACTAGTAGAGGCAAGTAAGTTGACAAGATCCATGCCCACAACAAAATTGTGTTCTACTCGTGCATTAGAGAACTACACATAGACCTAGCTCATGATGCCACTTTGTTGGGGAACGTTGCGAAAATTAAATTTTTCCTACGGTTTCACCAAGATCCATCTATGAGTTCATCTAAGCAACGAGTCATGGAGAGAGTTTGCATCTACATACCACTTGTAGATCGCGTGCGGAAGCTTGCAAGGTGATGATGGAGTCGTACTCGACGTGATTCAGATCACCGATGTCCAAGTGCTTGAACGGACAGCACCTCCGCGCTCAACACACGTGCACGGACGGAGACGTCTCATCCTTCTTGATCCAGCAAGGGGAAGGAGAGGTTGATGAAGATCCAAAGAAGACGACGGCGTGGTGGTGGATGCAGCAGAACTCCGGCAGGGCTTCGCCAAGCGACTACGGGAGGAGGACGAGGTGTAGCAGGGGGAGGGAGGCGCCGAGCACAAGGTTACAGCAGCCCCCTCCCTCCCCCCTTTATATAGGCCTCCAGGGGGGGGGGGGGCGCCGACCCCTGGAGATCCAATCTCCAAGGGGGGGCGGCGGCCAAGGGGGTGGAGTGCCCCCCAAGCCAAGTGGGGCACCCCCCCACCCCTAGGGTTTCAACCCTAGGCGCAGGGGGTGGTCCTAGGGGGGCGCACCAGCCCACTATGGGCTGGTTCCCCTCCCACTTCAGCCCATGGGGCCCTCTGGGATGGGTGGCCCCACCGGTGGACCCAGGACCCTTCCGGTGGTCCCAGACATTACCGGAGACCCGAAACTTTCCCGATGGTCAAATACCACTTCCTATGTATTATTCTTTACCTCCGGACCATTCCGAAACTCCTCGTGACGTCCGTGATCTCATCCGGACTCAACAACATTCGTATGCTGCATACTCATATTCATACAACCCTAGCGTCACCGAACCTTAAGTGTGTAGACCCTACGGGTTCGGGAGACACGCAGACATGACCGAGACGACTCTCGGGCAATAACCAATAGCGGGATCTGGATACCCATGTTGGCTCCCACATGCTCCTCGATGATTTCATCGGTTGAACCACGATGTCGAGGATTCGATCAAAACCCTGTATGCAATTCCCTTTGTCAATCGATACGTTACTTGCCCGAGACTCGATCGTCGGTATCCTAATACCTTGTTCAGTCTCGTTACCGGCAAGTTACTTTACTCGTACCGTAATGCATGATCCCGTGGCCAACACCTTGGTCACCTTGAGCTCATTATGATGATGCATTACCGAGTGGGCCCAGAGATACCTCTCCGTCATACGGAGTGACAAATCCTGCCTCGATCCGTGTCAACCCAACAGATACTTTCGGAGATACCTGTAATGCACCTTTATAGTCACCCGATTCGTTGTGACATTTGATACACCCAAGGCACTCCTACGGTATCCGGGAGTTACACGATCTCATGGTCGAAGGAAGAGATACTTGACATAGGCAAAGCTCTAGCAAACGAACTACACGATCTTTGTGCTATGCTTAGGATTGTCTTGTCCATCACATCATTCTCCTAATGATGTGATCCCGTTATCAACGACATCCAATGTCCATAGTCAGGAAACCATGACTATCTGTTGATCACAACGAGCTAGTCAACTAGAGGCTCACTAGGGACATATTGTGGTCTATGTGTTCACACGTGTATTACGATTTCCGGATAATACAGTTATAGCATGAACAAAAGACAATTATCATGAACAATGAAATATAATAATACTTTTATTATTGCCTCTAGGGCATATTTCCAACAACACCCCCCTGCCGAACTAGCAAGGGACCCTTGGTCCCATACGTGGCCGTGGTTTCCCACAACATGCAGTCTCCAATGTTGCACCATCTCGGAATTCCTTCAGAAGGAGCAAAGATAACAAACACTTGGAAAAACAAATGTGGTTAGCGTTAGTGCCAAACCAAGCATTCAAGAGGTGATTCACCCAACAAGTGTCATCATGAAGCATAGCATATGGTGTAACAAAGGATTGTGACATGGCATTTAAGCACACAAATTGAGCAAAATCAAGGGCATCATGGAAACAAGCATGCAAAGGTGAGGCAAAGATGCTAATATGTGTGACTAGAGAGTAGGCATCTACCTCAAGTTCATAGCAAGCATGCATAAAGCGCTCAACAAATGGTCTATGGTATGCATAGGAATCATTCACAACACCAAATATAATGAGATGTCTAAACACATGGGGCAGGTGCAAGACAATCCAAGCATAACGTGCATAGGGTGTAGTGAAAATCGAGTGGAACTCAACACAATAGAAAGAGCAATTGTTCATCATGTGTGAGGCAATCAAGTCAATCATGTGACAATCAAAGGTGCATGGCATACATGAAGAAATGCCATTGTTGCAACCAAACATATGATAGAAGCAAATAATGAACAAGTTGGATTCAACACAAAAGGTATATATGTCATGAGGCATATCAATGTGGAAATCATGAACGGAAGCACTATCTCTAACATGTGTGCAATCAAGTGGTCCCAGACGACCAATAAGTCTCATGGTGGAAGCAACACAAGTAATATGATCCACAATATCCATGCTCATGGTTTTGTGTTTCTCGAAAGAGAAGGATATCACCTCGAAAGCATGTCCTTGTGCATCCGTCACAATGCCGAAGTACAATCTAGTGCGATGTAGACTCCTCGTGGTAGAAGGTGGTTCGCTCTCAAGAGCTCGGATTGTCAACTCACGTGACGCAGAAGTCGACACAAAGTCCAAGTATCCTACACACGCACACAACAAAACAAAGAACGTATGCGCATGGTAGATAAACTCATCATCCATCACGACAGTTCTCTTCTCTTGCACATAACCATTAGAAGCAAAAGTGCATGAATACTATGATGCAACGACTATACTCATGGCACTAGGCATATGGTGCAAAGAAGGAAGATAAGCATGCTTCACACGAAATATGTCAAAAGCTCCAAACATATGCGAGAAAGCTATGCGGGCAATCTCATTAGTAAGACTAAAAGCCTTGTTGCACTCAATACTTGACAAATCATCTAGCATGAAAGAGACAACATAATGAGACATGTGACAACATGTAATAGCAATCATGTGCAAAGCATGGAAATGGATGCCATCAACCGCATGAAATGAGCAAGTATGAATCATCGTTGATGCAACATAGGCAAGCACAACAATCATAGCATCCAAGTTAGTAGCACGAAGATGCAACATACTAGAGGAATCCATTAATGGAACATGGCAATAACAAGCAATATCTCCGCCAAGCTTGCAAATACACATACAAGTACTAGAGTCAAGTGTAATGTGAGATGCAAAGCATGGGTCACAAATGCATGGCAAGGGCACAGAAATGTGCATATCATGCAAAGTGAACACGGCAATATGGGCAAATGAGACATAATTGACAATAACCCATAACCATGTGAGGGACATGTAGAAGAAATGCGTGAAGTATTTGCGCGAAAGGAGCGGTGGTAAGGACAATCCACGGGAACCCAAATCATCATTGCTCTCTAGAGCTCGTTTCATCAACTCAAGGGATTGTGAAGTTGATGAGTATTCATGGGTACCTACACAAAAGAGACACAAACCAAAGAAAGTGTGTGCGTGGTAAATGTACACATCATCCATCATGATGTGTATGTGAATATGAGAGTAAGTACAAGATAAGAATCACTCAAAGAAATTGGAAGCATGATATATGAACATGTCATCCATCATGAAAGAATAGTTGTTATGTATGACATGATGGGGACACAAATTGAGAATGCAAGTATATGGCACATCAATAGCATGTTTATTCATGGGGAGCATATGGTGCACACAATCATGGGAATCATGCAAATCATAGGATGGATCAAAATCTCCTAATATGTTTGAAGAAACCGTGGGGGTCTCCTCAAGAGCAAAAGCAGAATCATCATATGGAGAATATTGAAAACATGGCAAACAATGCATGTCCAAAGCTAGGTGGTCATGGCATGTCATATGAGATAAATGATGCAAAGGGAGCATATCAATATCATCACAAGAAAAACAAATGCCAATAACCATGGGTTTGTCATCCATGGCATATGCACAAATTGGGTTCATTTTAATGGCATATGCATAGTCACTATGAAGAGATTGCAAATAACACATATGATTGATCTCATGCGTAGCATATGACAAGTCAAGAGGATTAATCAAACATGATGTGGCCAAGAGAATTATCACAAGAAATCCTATGTAACATGGCATGACAACTAATAGACTCCACATGACAATCATCAAACTCATCATAAATGGGTAAACCATCGCATGGGGAAATCATACTAGCATGAAGCATGTAAATAGGTGGATCAACATCATGCAAGCAATTAATGTGTAGAATGTGCACTAGTGGGACAAGAGCATCACCTTCACCTATGTTACCTTTGTAATTCCACTCATGTGGTGTAGGTGAGGTGGTAAGGACAAAATTGTGGTCAACCTCATCATCGTGATGGAACCATGTGGGGGGTGCATCATAGTCCACCATGGCCATCGTCTTGTCCAAAGGAAGGACGGAGTCTTCAAAGATCGTGGCGTCATCGTACATGGGACCTAGCACCAAAGGAGAAGACACAATAGAGGTAGAGGTTAAGCTGTTAGAAATCAAATGGCATCACATGCCTTATCAACCACCTCACTCTCTCTATGTGGTGGCGGCTCACTCACTCCCTCAAAATAGGTGCACTCAATGTTACATATGGTGGAGTCACTCAAATCACTCAAGTGGTGGTGGTGGTGGCTCTCCTCACATGAGAATTGGGGCAACTCATCATAAATGGGGCTAGTGGTGAAGTCACTCTCACTCTCAATATGGTGGCAAAGGTCAGTGAAGTCATCATACGTCGCTGTGGTAGAAGGGAAAATCCCTTGCTCAACCATCTCATAGTCATCACCGTGGATGAAGGCCGAAGATGGCACATCATCACTCTTGCCTCCAAAGATGGAAGCATCATCCTTGATCGTCACCGTGTTGCTCACCTCGAAATCTTGATCCTTGAGTTGCTCTGTAGTTGTAGTCGTCGTCGCACCGTCTTGAAAAAGACTCATGGTAGACTCGGCATCGTCAATGCCACAAATAGGAATGGCTGTGAAGTCGAACTTGGGAGTGTCGTCTTGGAGCTCGTCGGGCTTAGACGTCTCCTTGGTACTACCCTCATGCTCGCCGTCTTGGAGCTTGGTCGTCGAGAAGTGTGCTAGGGGTGAAGAAGCCTTGGCCTGAGTTCTTGTTGCGACACCAATGTAGTTGTCATCGAGGAACTTGTAGTTCTCATGGAGGATAGTCTTGGAGATGTCATTGTTCAATCCCATCATGAAGTGGAACTTCATCGAAGTGGGGTCGTCCATGCTGGCTCTTTGCAAGGCTTTCTTCATCTTCATGAAGTACTCGTCGATGGACTTGGATCCTTGGATGGCGTTCTCCATTTGGCGTAGAAGATGTTCCGTGTAGGTGGAAGGCAAAAACTCTCGCCTCATCGCTTTCCTCATCTTGGGACAAGTCATGGTGAAGCTTGTCGAAGGTCTATGAAGCCACCATATCAACGCGTAGTCATGGAAGTTTCTTGTGGCGCACTTCAGTTGATCTTCAGAAGGAACTTGATGTAGCTTGACGTAGTCCTCCATCTTGCGCTCCCACTCGAGATACTCCTCGGGGTCTTGAGTTCCATAAAAAGGAAGCTCGGGGTCATTGTTGAGGTCGAAGTAGCTCGTGGAAGTCGCGGATGTTGGATATCGGGTTCCGGCAAAACCCTTAAGGTTCGAACACTGGGGTGTGCATGAAGATCTCCTCCTACCGAATCTCGCCCTCAACCTCGTCGCGATCCCGAAACTAGATCGATGAAAAACACAAGAGACACAAGATTTATATAGGTTCGGGCCACCGCTGTGGTGTAATACCCTACTCTAGTGTGTGGTGGTGGATTGCCTCTTGGGCTGATGATTAATAGTACAAAGGAAGAACAACCTCGCGAGGAGAGGTGTTCTTGGGCTGGTGTGGTGTTCTGCTTGGGAAGGGTTCGGTCTGTCTCTCGATGAGATGCCTTCCTACTGTGGTGCCTAGCTCTGTTTATAGAGGCCCTGGTGAGGGAGTCCAGGATTAGGGGGTCCTCAAACAGCCGGACTATGTGCTTATGCCGGAGTGTTGGACTCTGAAGATACAAGATTGAAGACTTCGTCCCATGTCCGGGTGGGACTCTCCTTTGCATGGAAGGCAAGCTTGGCAATTTGGATATGTAGATTCCCTTCTCTGTAACCGACTCTGTAACCCTAGCCCCCTCCGGTGTCTATATAAACCGAAGGGTTTAGTCCGTAGGACAACAACAATCATAATCATAGGCTAGCTTCTAGGGTTAGCCTCTACGATCTCATGGTAGATCAATTCTTGTAATACTCATATCATCAAGATCAATCAAGCAGAAAGTAGGGTATTACCTCCATAGAGAGGGCCCGAACCTGGGTAAACATTGTATCCCCCCGCCTCCTGTTACCATTAGCCTTAGACGCACAGTTTTGGACCCCCTATCCGATATCCGCTGGTTTTGACACCGACATTGGTGCTTTCATTGAGAGTTCCACCGTGACGTCGAAAAAAAGGTTTGATAGCTTGCCTTGTTATCAAGGACAACATCACCTCTGGGGGAGCCCTGGCTTTAGGCCAAACCCTCCAACTAGGCGGCTTCATCATGACCACTCGCTCGGCCACCGTGCCGATGATGACTTCTCGGGTCATCAAAAACAGCCTCCACGTCAGCTCGGAATACGTCGAGCAGATGGATCCAATGGAACTCTCGCCCTTGAACGAGCTCTTGGATCGCATCGCCGCCTTGGGAGTCGCTATGAAGTATGATCGGACTGGGCTTAAACCCGGTCAAAGAGAGATTAACTCTCCGCCGGTCACCCATCAGATAGCGGTGGTGGAGGAGCAACACAGCGATTCTTCCTCTATTTTGAGGACGAACTATGTCCGGACTCCCGAGCTCTCCGAGCCAGATATCTGTTTGCGTGAGGACATGACCCAAACTCCGAACTTAGAATCGGACAGCGGGCCAGAAAAATTGGGCAACATCCCGAAACCCGAACTACCAAGTTCGGAAGTTCCTCTGCCCCTGGGTCTCAGATCGGGTCGGGGTTCAGATTTAAATCCACCCACCCACCCAGATACAAGCGATCTTTCCCACATTAGACAACAATCCCAAGAGACAGTACATCACTTTTGGGCCAGATTCCTCCTTGTAATGAGCAAGGTCAAGGATTGTTGCGAGGAAGATGCAATCTCATTCTTTTGCAAAAATTGCACGGACAAGGGAATCCTCAACGCCGTAAGTCGCCGTGACATATCACACTTCGTTGACTTGGTGGCCATAGTACAAAAGTACTGTGCGATGGAAAGTGCCTAGAAAACCCAGGCAAAATTCTAGGATCCTCCGGCTCTCACTAAACCCCTCGTCCGAACTAAAAGGGTACACTCTCGCAAGTCACCTGATCCAATTACAAAGAAACCAAAGCCCACTACAAGGCGTGTAACCGTATTGGAGGGATGGCTCAATGGGCCATGCAAAATTCACACCACACCGGATACCATACCGACACACGACCTTAGAACATGTTGGATACTTCAGCAGGTGGCCAAGAGCGGCGAGGATCTCCTCATTAACGATACTGCAGAGCATCATCCCATAGAAAACAACAATACAGTATTGACAGTCTTCGAGAGTTTCGGCTCAAATAACAGGCGCAAGAGAGCACTCCGCGGCCTCGCCGAAGTCTACCACGTTGCAGCAATAAATCCATGGAACAACGTGGCCATAACCTTCAATGCCAGCGATGAACCTCAATTCCGAATAGTCCGAGCACCAGCCGCTCTAGTCCTTAATCCAATTGTGGACGGCTTCCGGCTTACTAAAGTGCTCATGGACGGTGGCAGCAGATTAAACCTCATCTACGAGGAAACTCTCAACAAAATGGAAATAGACATGAGCCGCATTGAGCAAAGCAGCATGACCTCCAGAGGAATTATCCATAGTCGGGAGGCACGATGTGCGGGAAAAATCACACTCGATGTGGTATTTGACACGTTGGAGAATTACAGGTCCGAAGAGATAACATTCCAAGTGGCCCCGTTCAGTAGTGGATACCACGCCCTTTTAGGGCGATACGCATTCGCGAGCTTCCAAGCTATACCTCATTACGGGTACATGAAGCTCAAGATGCCCGGGCCCAACGGAATCATCACTCTAGCCAGTGATCCGGACGTAGCACTCCACACCGAAAATAAAACCGCCGCCCTGGCCCTTGAGGCATTATCCGAAGCCCTCGCGGCTGTAGAACTAACTGCGCTGCGCTCCATAGTGGACAGGGACGACGTGATACTTGACAAACGATCCAAGTCCAACTCTTTCAAACCAGCGGACGAAATAGTCAAATTCCAAGTCCACCCAACGGACTCTACAAAAACAGCATCCATCGGGGCACAGCTGAACCCCACAATAGACGCTGCACTGCGGGCGTTCTTACGCAAGAATTGGGATATCGTCGCCTGGCACCCTTCAGACATGCCAGGGATCCCACACAGGCTGGCCGAGCATAGCCTAAATATATTGAAGGGATACAAGCCGATAAAGTAGACTCTACTGCGCTTCTCAGAACCAAAACGACAAGCCAAGGGAGAGGAGCTAGCCAAGTTACTCAAAGCCGGATTCATCAGAGAAATAAAACACCCGGACTGGCTAGCAAACCTGGTGATGGTACCAAAGAAGGACAAATTCTGGCGCCTATGTGTCGACTTCAAGGACCTCAATAAGGCTTGCCCCAAGGATCCCTTGCCTCTCCCCCGTGTCGATCAAATCATCGACGCTACCGCAGAACACGACTCATTGTGCTTCCTCGACGCATACTCCGGATACCATCAAATCAAGATGGCGGAGTCCGATCAAGCCACAACGACATTCATCACTCCATACGGCCCTTTCTGTTTCAACACCATGCCTTTCGGGCTCAAAAATGCCGGTGCAACCTACCAACGCATGAGTCATACATGCCTTTAAAAACAAATCGGCAAAATAGTTGAGGCATACATAGACGACGTGGTCATCAAGACTAGACATGTCAAATCTTTAATAGACGACCTGAGGCTCACGTTCGAAATCTCCGAACATATGACATCAAGCTCAATTCGGAAAAAACGTTTTCGGCGTTCCTGCCGGAAAGCTCCTAGGCTTCATCGTTTCCAATAGAGGAATCAAAGCAAACCCGGCTAAAATCCGAGCTTTGTCACAGTTGGCTACTCCAATAGACCTCAAGCAAAGCCAGAAATTAACTGGATGCGTGGCCGCCTTAAGCCGCTTTATCTCCCGATTGGGAGAAAAGGCACTACCTCTTTATCGCCTTCTTCGACGCACCGAACACTTCGAGTGGACGGATGCGGCTATGGCCGGACTAGAAGAAATAAAGGCCCTCTTGGCCAGCAACCCAATCTTGGCCGCACCAAACATTGGCGAACCCATGCTGTTATATATAGCTGCAACGCACCAAGTTGTAAGCGCAGTGCTCGTCGTCGAACGAGAGGAGGACAGACATAAGTTCCCACTTCAAAAGACGGTATACTACGTATCTACTGTCCTCACACCATGCAAGTCACGATACCCACATTATCAAAAGATAGCATACGCGGTCTTCATGGCATCCCAGAAACTACGACACTACTTTCAAGAGTGTTCAATCATGGTGGCCTCCGAAGTACCACTCAACGATATAATAAATAACCGCGATGCCACGGGCCGGATTGCTAAATGGGCCATCGAGCTCCTCCCGTTCGACATTATATATAAACCACGTCGAGCCATCAAATCACAAGTACTGGCTGACTTTGTCGCCGAATGGACAGAAGCCGAACTCCCTAAAGAGTATGGTGCATACTCCAATTGGATCATGCACTTTGACGGCTCTAAAATGCTGGCCGGTCTGGGAGCGGGTGTGGTCCTGACATCCCCCACTGGAGATACAGTCCAATACGTACTCCAAATACTATACACAGACTCCAACAATGCAGCTGAATACGAGGCTCTGTTGCACGGTCTTCGGATGGTAGTCTCCATGGGGATTCAATGCCTAGAGGTGCGCAGGGACTCGAACCTCGCAATATCTCAAATAAATGGAGACTTTGACGCCAAGGACCCGAAAATGGCGGCTTACCATAATGCCGTCCTCAAGATGTCAGCTCGGTTCGAGGGGCTTGAATTTCGTCATGTGGTCTGAGAAAACAATCAAGCGGCGGATATCCTCGCCTGCATCGGTGCTAAGCGCGACCCCGTCCCACCTAACATCTTCTTGGAAAGGCTATTCAAGCCATCCGTGGTGTGGGAAGGGGAGACCGACAATACTAGTGCGGATCCGACCACAACCCCAGAGCCCGAACACTCTGACATAATCCGAGGCTCCGCCACCAAAATAACACTTTCGGCCCACGTAATCATGGCCGTCATCGCCCCTTGGACTGAACCCTTCTTAGCCTACCTAAATAGGCAAGAACTCCCCGAGGACCAAAATGAGGCACGTTTCATTGTGCGGCGCTCTAAAGCCTACAAGGTCCACGAGGGAGAGCTTTATAAGAAAAGCGCTACCAGAGTACTCCAAAGATGTATCTCCGAAGAGGAAGGGCGGCAGCTCTTGGTCAAAATTCATGCTGGACTCGGCGGCCACCATGCTGCAGCTCGTTCCCTCATAAGCAAGGCCTTCCGTAAAGGATTCTACTGGCCGACAGCCCGAGCAGACGCACAGGACCTCGTCCAACATTGCGTCGGTTGCCAGCTCTTCGCCAATCAAAGCCATATGCCACCTACCGCACTCCAAACAATCCCCATAACTTGGCCCTTTGTGGTCTGGGGGCTCGATATGGTCGGACCCCTTAAAGGAGGAAGCCATAAGAAAAAAATGCCTGTTGGTCATGGTGGATAAATTCACCAAATGGATAGAGGCCAAACTAGTTAAAACGGCCGAATCCGGACCAGTGTTAGACTTCATATCAGGGGTCGTGCACCATTATGGTGTCCCCCACAGCGTCATCACCGATAATGGCTCCAACTTCATAGCTGACGAGGTGAAAACTTGGTGCGGCAACATGGGCATTAAGCTCGATTACGCCTCTGTCTATCATCCCCAAACAAATGGTCAAGTCGAATGAGCAAATGGTCTTATAATGAGCGGCATCAAACCTAGAGTAGTGCGATCCTTGAAGGAATCAGACACGCACTGGGTCGAGGAGCTCAATTCCGTACTATGGGGACTGCGGACCACGCCGAATCGCACTACCGGATACACACCATTCTTCATGGTGTACGGCGCAGAGGCGGTATCGCCCTACGATATCATTCATGACTCACCTCGAGTGCGCATGTATGAAGAGAGAGAAGCTGAGCTTGATTGGCAGGATAGATTAGATGCCCTGTAGGAGGAGCGAGACATCGCAAAAGCCCGTTCCGCATTCTATCAGCAACAGGATCGAAGGTATCAAAGCAGAGAAGTATGGGCCAAAACTTCTAACGTTGGCGAACTCGTGCTACGCCTACCGGAGAAGAAAAAGGACAAGCTCAAGCCCAAGTTGGAGGGTCCCTTCATCATCGATAAAGTTCTCACCGGAGGAGCGTACCGCCTGCACGATGCATCAGATAATCGACTCGAGCCAAACCCATGGAACTCGGCCAGACTCCGAAGATTCTACGCCTAGCGCCGAACTCTGTGTTCGCCTCCTTCCCTCCCCCTTTTTTTAAGTTATATCCTCTATCTTTCTTTTTTTCTATCTTTTTATGGCCCTAAAAAGCTTTAAGTGTGGCTTGACTACACACTCTTGACGTGCTATGCGCGCTCACTATACCTGGGGGCTTTTTATACAGAAGCTTAATATAATTACCTTCATGGCATCATGCCCACTGCATATGTGTCGCTTTTCCATATGTACCTTTTCTTCACCATTATATGTATCGATATGACCTAAGTTTTGGCCATGCTGGGTTGCCTGGCTCCTGTGTTTATGCCCTACGTTCCCGTTAGTTCGACTAGGGCATAAGGGGAGCACCTCTGCGATTGTTACTGCCGGGTACGCCGGACGTGTACCTCACAATGGGTGAAGCCGAAAGCTAGCGTTTTTAAGGGAATATTCGATCGGTGAACTAAAGATGTTTCTTACCTATTACAATACAAACCCCCAGATGTTTTATATACTACATCTCTATTCGCAGTTCGGACATGCACATTAATGCATGTGTACCCAGGGGAAGTAACCCTTAACGGAACTGTTCTCCCTGGAAGATGTTTCTTACTATCCATGTAATATAACTTAGCTACTTGGGTACTTGTCTGTTCAAGCACTTATGACCCCTACGCCTGGTTTCCACGCGTACCCCGGTTTACATAACTCAGCGGGTATTCAGAAATACTCCGGACTATTGGGTCCGGAGGCTGAAGCGAAAAGGTCCGCCATGACAAATTATTTACAATCCGGCTAGGGACAGAATATGTCAATCGAAGTACACAGTCACTTAGACCCAAATACTTCTTCTTCTATACCATCCAACATGCTGTCTAGCCTACAATCCTATTGGGAATACTTTGCGGCTAATCCTACCTAGTCATATACCAGACTAACAGGAATCTCTTTCCCATCTGACCCTACAGGTCCGACTAGGGCCATGCGATTCGGATTGAGCTTGGTGTACCGTGTTTTCACCATGGCCCAAGCTTCCCTCGCGCCTTGTCGACAGGCAGATATCTTCTATAAATGGAACCGCCATCGCGCTCCCTTGAGCAGCTCTACAAGCTCCCCCATGCTTCATGGCAGGGAGGCGAATGGCCACAAGGCACGGCACACCTGCATCACTGCCGAACTTGTTCATGCAGCCATTCGCAAGCTCTTGCGAGAAGATCGCTGCGGATCCGGGCATCTCCTCTTGGACGACTCAACAAGATACCTCTGAGACATAACTCATTAGCCCGTTTCTTCGCCGAACTATATAAAGGTTTGTTTTGAGCACATACTAAAAATGCCGCGTTGAAGCCCCTTATTCTCCTTCACGGAGTCAGCAAGCTGGGCCCGAACATCTTTCAATTCGACGCCTAGCTGGGTATTGGCATCCTGGGGATCGTTTTTCACTCGCTTGACCCGTGTAAGTACACGCTCGCCGGCCTCTAGTTGTCGTTGCTCTCGTTGTTCATCCTCTTGTAGGATCTCCGGATTCACTCCAGGATTACCTGTGGAATCTATTGTTAGATCTGCACACCTGCCGAATACTAAATGGTACATGTAATTACGTTTTTATCGATCAAGAAAAATATTACCGGATGAGGCCTTCTTGGATTCCTCCATTTCGGCAGTTGCGGCCCTTAGCCGGGCTTTGCACTCCTCCTGCTCTTGAGACAAATGGGTGTTGTTATCTGTAAGAACCTATTCATACAATGATCCTTAAATCAGTTGTGCCAACTGTTTCAAGTCTCAGGGGCTACTGATGTACATAATTATCAGATTTTTCTTACCCGTATATCTTTTAAATACTGGCCTATGGCTCTAGCAAGCCCATCTTGAGCAGCTTGGATGTACGCGTCTCCTGAGTTGAAGGCATTGAACGCCTCTTCGGAGAAGTTAGGATCGCAGAGTGCGGCCCGCCGACGCCGACGATTCATAGCGCTCTCCACTTCGGAATTTGTAGCAGATATTCTATCTGCATCTTCCGTAGGAGGATCGTCCGGTGTCGTCCCCACGTCAGACTCCACCCTCGAGGTTGGTTCTGGAGTCCGGCTGGTAGAGGCATGACGGGCAGGATCCCCGGACACAGTCCGGCGAATACTCTTTCTGCCAAGACACGGTGGATATTGTTATATTTCAAAGATGACAATCACGGAGCACGTTTTAAGTCATACCTCTTCGATGGCGGCTCGGCCCTGTTCGCTTTCTTTTAAGCCTACCCAGCTTAGGCGCCCCTTGTTGGTGAGTCGCCGCGGGTTTGGCACGACGCGCCGATGGCCTTCCCTATAAAGCAGAATACATGTGCAGTGGGTGAGGTGTAAAGAGGGGATCCTTTTTGGAAGTTGAGTCTCCTGTTTTACTTACATGTGATGCAGGCCGGGATAGTCGGCAATGATGGCCATCAAGGCGCCGTCACAGCTTGCCTGGTAAAAAATCATGTCAACGAGCTCCACAAATATGTCCGGATCTTCTTCGAGACCGGGGTCGAGGGCCCGATTGTGGTCCTCTGGCTGTGGACCTCCCTCACAGCTTTCCGCAGTTCCTGTTATGGACTAGCAAGGTAAATATTTGCAATGGAAGAATGCGGGAATGAATGGAGTTGAGTAAGATAGCAACTCACCCAGCTAGGGGGGTTGCACATGGAAAATCCATCCCGTGGCTTAATGCGGATGAACTCCTCTTCTTCTCCTTTATACAAATCGGACAATACTTTCGCCAGAGCGGTGGCGGAGTCCGGACCTTTCCGACCGCAGCGGGTGGCATCGTCTTCTCCATTGAAGTGACACCTGGGATGCCCCCGATACTGGAGTGGCTGCACCCCCCGCATTATGCATATTGACATAACCTCGATTATTGTCAATCCAGATTTGGCAAGCGTCTTTATCCTGCCCATCAGTTGGAGGACCTCTCTGCTATCTTCCTCCTTGGGGCTCTGGGGACGCCAGCTTCGGCGTTTCTTCAATGGGGCATTTGCGAACTCGGGAAGACCCATCCGGATAGGGTCAGGAAGGGAGACGTCCTCTATGTAAAACCACTCGAAAGGCCAATCTTCGGATGTCTTCTTCGGAGTGCCGGACGAGTATCCGGTCCCGGCGATGCGCCATATCTCGGCTCCGCCCACTTGGTATATTGATCCCTCCTGATTGCAAAGGACGAGGCAGAACAGCCTTTTCCATAGCTCGAAATGAGCTTCGCAGCCCAGAAATAGCTCACAAAGGGTGACATAACCTGCGATGTGCAGGATGGAGTCAGGAGTAAAGTTGTGCAGCTGGAGGCCATAATACTCCAGGAAATCTCATGCCCCTCAGCAAGTAAGGGACAAGGCATACTCGCTCCCCCTGGATGGGTTGGGGAAACTCTTCGCTTGCTCCCCGCCGTCATAAGTGGCTAATCCGGCTCGGACGGGGACAAGGTATGCAGGTGGGAGGAACCCCTGGGTTTGCAACTCCACCCATTGGCCGTGGGATACGGTACACTTCTCAGCTGGCTTAGCGCTATGGGAGCGTGAGGATGAGCTGCGGTGTCCGGCCATGATGGGATGGTTTTTTCGGGCGCGCTCTGATGAATCCTCGCTCGGGGAAGATGGTGTGATTTGGATCTGAGGATCCCCGTCTCTTTAAATAGAAAATTTACTTACATAGTCAGGGTGGCAAGTGTAAAAATGCCCCGGCTTCTCGCATTCGCTCGACACATGGAGACTGACATTATTAAGGTGCAGAAGCCGATAAGTGCAACATTAAATGGGAAGCCGGACACTACTCGCTACAACAGGTACTCTAGAGAATTTGGAGAAGAACCCGCCTTGGAATGTCGAAGACAATCTGCGCTCCAGACTCATCGTCATTGAAGCTC
Source organism: Aegilops speltoides (assembly GCA_021437245.1). Lineage (NCBI taxonomy): Eukaryota > Viridiplantae > Streptophyta > Magnoliopsida > Poales > Poaceae > Aegilops > Aegilops speltoides. Next base: position 237,972,538 of record CM038142.1, read on the forward strand.
GGTACAGGGCTTACTGAGGGAGTCCTGGATTAGGGGGTCCTCGGACAGCCGGACTATGTGCTTATGCCAAACTGTTGGACTATGAAGATCCAAGATTGAAGACTTCGTCCCGTGTCCGGGTGGGACTCTTCTTTGCGTGGAAGGCAAGCTTGGCAATTCGGATATGTAGATTCCCTTCTCTGTAACTGACTCTGTGTAACCCTAGCCCCCTCCGGTGTCTATATAAACCGGAAGGTTTAGTCCATAGGACAACAACAATCATGATCATAGGCTAGCTTCTAGGCTTAGCCTCTACGATCTCGTGGTAGATCAACTCTTGTAATACTCATATCATCAAGATCAATCAAGCAAGAAGTAGGGTATTACCTCCATAGAGAGGGCCCGAACCTGGGTAAACATTGTGTCCCCCGCCTCCTGTTACCATTAGCCTTAGACGCACAGTTCGGGACCCCCTACTCGAGATCCGCCGGTTTTGACACCGACACCTGGTCCTCTTTCGAAATATTGAGCGGGAAGGGATCCAACAACGTCCATTTTGAAAGGGGACAACTAGTACAAGCTATCCTGACTAAAGGTGGTCTTCGCCTACCAAAGGTGCTGGTGATGACGCCTTCTTGGGCTCCACGGTGACCTCCGTCCTGCCGGTCTTGGTCTTGTTGCACCCATATGGAAACCTTTACCTGATGCCTCAGTACTCCGCGCCTGCGCTTGCCTCTTTCGCACCAAAGAGGAAACAAGGACACTACGAGGGCTGGCGCCCACCTGGCATCCGCATGGTCTTGGTCATCATGGCTTGTGTCACGGGAACCTCGCGAGGTACCCCTTGCCTTGATCTCTCCGCGTCCTCGTGAGCCTACCTGGTGAGGCCACTCCTGAGGAGGCCTTGCGTCGTCCGCCCCATGGGGCTTGGCCCCTCGCAAGGGTCTTGAGTGTTGGTTGATGTAGACGGGCCGTACTGGGCCACTGGTTGAGCCACGTTGCAGGCCGCAGGCAGGCAGGTCTGGGGACCCCCGTTCCCAGAACGCCGACAGTAGCCCCCGGGCCCAAGGCATGCTCGGACTTGGCTTAGCAGCGAAGCCAAAGGGCAAGTGCAGAGCGCCGCAAGCCCCAACAGCCTGCGGCCGTGGTCGCCATGTGGCGACTGATTGGACGTGGGCGTCTTCGCTTCCCCACGCTGCCTCGGCAACTGCCCGATTTGACGAGTCCCTGCTGCAAGCAAAAAGAGTCATCATTACCTACGATCGTGGAGGTCGACGGTTGGCCTTCCAGGGACTATAAATAAGGAGGGGCGAGAGACCCCGTTGTCCATCTCTTCTTGTTCCGCCTGCTTCTTCTCCCTTGCTCCATCTCCATTCTCGATGCCAATGGCACCAATCCGCAGATTCTCGGCCGAAGAGAAGGGGAAGGCTCCCCGGGAGGGACCTGACCCGCTCCTACCGAAGAAGAGGCCGGCCCCACCACCGTGGTGAGGCCGTGGGGCTGGAGATGACGAGGCCTTGGTGCGAGCAGCCACCTCCTGGGTTCCCGCTGCCCCTGCACGCCCAAGCCGAGGGCTCCAGAGAAGGGATGGTGAGCGATGCCGCCCGTGCTGCGGGCAAGGTCGACGAGCTGTGGCGGCGCACACCGTCGCTCCTGGAGTCCATGCCGCGGACTCCTCTCGCGAGCTAGTGCTGCACGCGGTGATGCCTCCAAGCACCTAGATCCACTTCCCTTCGTTCTTCGCCACCGAGATGCCGCCGAGGGGGCCTCCCGAGCTTTGGATGCAACACACCGACTGTGGCGCTCCGCCGACCGGAGCGGAGGTTGAAGTCGTTGCCTCGGGCAAGGTCTTCATGACCCGAGGCTGGGGCGAGGTCGCCCGGGTCTGCCGAATAGGGGGAGCCCTCGTGATTCATTTTGAACATGATGGTGCCTCCTTGTTGTCCTTCAAATCCTTTGACGCAGAAGGCCGCCGCCTGGAGTGCTGCCGCAGAGGAGGCAGTCAGGATATCAACGTGGCAGGGGCTGGGCCTGCCGCTCGCTTCCCCAAAGGCTCCTCTGGCAGCAGCAGTGATGCTTGGGAGTCCAGCGACTCTCCCGAGTTCTTCGTGACTCCGGATACGAGCAACGACAGCTACGTGCCCCTGAGCTCGTGCCGCGCCAGAAGCAAGGCGGCAGCATCAGGCCGTCGCCGTGGCTGATCTGGATGGGGTTGGCGCCGGCCTCCCGTGGCCCACTGTTGATGATGGCGTCGGCCATGGAGGCGCGGGTAGTTAGGGCTCCTTAGGGTTCTCGTCTTTTGTTCCCTACGAGGAATCGAAAAAAACACCCCATGGGGGCATGTAAAGGGTTCGTGATGCCTTTTGCTGAAGTGATCCTTATTATGAAACGGTGCGAATGCTTGTCCTTTCCTGGCTTGGTTCCCCCTTTCTAACCTCGGGACGACTTAGCGCTCTACGTTGACAGGTCCCGGTCCCCAGGCAGGCTACAACTGTCGCTGGTATGCCAGGTCGCGATGCCGTGGTCAAGGCCAGGAGGTGAGCTGCCCGAGGTCCAGTAAGACCCCCTGAGGCGCGATGCTAGGAGGTCCCCTTTAGCGTGCAAGCAGCCGCCAAAAGATGAGAAAGGAAAGCAACATTGCCGTCACAGAGCCACAACAAGTAAAGATTTCGCGTCGCAACGATTAGCTATTCCAGGCATGAAAGTCAGCTTGGTAATATGGAGTCGCTCCCTTGCGTCGCGCCAGACTTTTACGTCGGCAGCTGTGGTGCAGCTAGGTTAGGCCCTCGCAAGCTTTCCCTTTCTTCCCCACACTCTCCTTCGTGCTCTACGTCCTCAGGTCCTGGCCCTCGAGCGAGCTCAGCCGCCGCTGGTATGCCAGTCGCGATGCCATGGTAAAGGTCAGGGGTGAGGGCTAGAGAGCCAGTAAGAGCTCCTAACTCGCGATTCTTGGGAGCCCCCTTTTAACGCGCAAGCGTATCGCGTGGTAAAGAGAGAGAGAGAGAGAGAGAGCTCATGGTGCTGCCCGCTGTAGACTTCAGGAGGTTCCTGTAAACCAGCACGAGGAAAGCACGGGTTGCCATTATGATTGTCGGCCGGCCATTGGTTGCTCCGAGAGAGGGGTGAGGGCGCTGAGGGCCTGGTGAGGTGACGCGTGCAGGGCTGCCACGGGCTAGAACTCGACCACCCAGATTTGTCGACATTGCAGGGACGCACCCATGCGCAAGCGCCTTGCCAGTGTGAGCAGCTCCCGTGGTAGATGTCAATCGAGCAGGTGATAATCACAGGCAGGTTAGGCATGAAGGGCAAATCAGCTCAGGTAAACGCAGAATGGATACATGCCACCGGGTCAGGCCCAAGTGGCTTGGGGATGATGCAGCCCGAGGGGCGCCCCAGCAAGGTAAACTGAAGACATAAGAAAAAGATATACATGCCTCAGGGACGGACCCATGCGGCCTGGGAATGATGCAACTCTGAGGGCGCTCCCAGCTAAAATGAACTTGGAAGATGTCACCTGGTTCCATTGTAGATGGGGTGTTGGAGCAGCTGAAGATGCGCGGTGAAGAGGCCGACCCTCACGAGCTGCCGGGGCTCTGAGCCTCGGGAGGCTCTGGGGGTCCTGGTGGTTCCTTGAGGACTGTCTCCATCTCCGCCAGGACCGCGTGGTGCCTGGCCTCTTGAGCCGCCAAAATGCTCCGCAGGTGATGCTGGAAGGTGGCAGCCGTGTTCGGCAGGCCGAAAGGCATGCGAACGTAGCTGTGCGGCGGACCCTCACAGCGTCCAACACGCGAAGGCTAGAAGCGCTCATGAGATGCGGCTCGGTTGAGCCCTGGGACATCGATGCAGACGCGCAGCCCACCATCCTCGCCTGGATGGGGAGCCACGACAGGCAAGCGGCGATCACCGCGCATGGCTCGTGCTTCCTGAAGCTCCTGAGTGGTCTTGGTGATGAACTCCTGAACGTTGGGCTTTCCACGCCCTGCGACTTCCTGAGGGAAACGTGCTGCAAAGCACGCCTCCAAGTGGTGCCCGGGTGCCTCCCTCGTGATATTGGCGAAGTCTGAGGCCCTCCAGAAGAGAGCCCCCAAGCCCTGCCTGAGGAGGGCACCAGGCGCGCCTTCCTATGCGATGGAGGGAGGCGCCCCTTGCACGGGCGCTGATCCTGACGCGGCACCTCTTGAGATTGCAACCTCCCGAGGCCTTGAGCCGAGCGGTGTCTTCTTCTTCTCGGGGACTGCCTCAGGAGGGTTCTCTCCCTTGCTGTCTGGGTCCTCGATTGATGCATCTTGGAAGGCGCGCTCAAGGGAGGACACCGCATCTCTCTCTTCATAGGGGACCGTGATGATCCCGCTGCTTCCTGGCATCTTGAGGACATTGTAGCCATGGCGGGTCACCGCCATGAACTTGGCCAGGGCCAGATACCCGAGGATGGCATTGTACGGCAGGTGGATGTGGGCGACGTCGAAGTCGATGAGCTCGGTGTGGTAGTTGTCACGCGTGTCAAAGGTGATAGGGAGACGGACCTGCCCTATCAGGGTGGTGGAACCGTCGGTGACTCCTGAGAAAGGCTTGGTAGGTTGGAGCTGATCATATGGCACTTGAAGGTTGTCAAACATCTTGATGGACAAGACATTAAGCCCTGCGCCGCCATCGATGAGGGTCCTGGTGACTTGCACGTTGCTGATGACTGGGGAACAGAGCATCGGGAGGACTCCAACAGTAGCCGCGCACTTGAGTTGATCTGCCGAGCTGAAGGTGATGGCACACTTGGACCACCTAAGCGGGCGCGTGGCCTCGAGCTTGGGAAGGACTGCGTTCACCTTGCGAGCAAACTGCTTGAAGATGCACTAAGAGGCTGGGGCCTAAGCTCCGCCCAAGATGCAAGTGATAGCACGTGGTTCCTGGAACCCCCAACCCCCTCGTCATGGTGATGGTCGTCATTCCTTCTTGGCGGCGGCGGCAGAGGAGGAAGGCCCGGGTTGCCCTGCGGGCGGTCCTCGTGAGGCTGATCCCTCCAGGCGCCCTCGTGAGGCTAGTGCTGCCTACGATCCTCGCGAGGTTGGTCACGCCACTCCTGGCGAGGGCCACGGTCATCCCATCGTCCTCCGCCACGTCCTCCTCCTCAGCCGTAGCCCTGGTCATTGCGCTTAGGGCGTTGACCAAAGTGTCCTTCTCGAACGGCCCTGAGCTCCTGGCATTCATTGGTGTTGTGGGTGTGGAGGTTGTGGTAGCCGCAGAACAGTCGGCTGCCCTAGGACGACTCCGGCTGGTCCGTGCCGTGCTTCGTGTCTGGTTCTGCTGCAAGCACGGCTGCTCCTTTGCGCTTCACGTCCTTGGGCTTGGCCTTCTTTTCTTCTGGGTCAGCAGCTAGAAGCTTGAGGAGGGAGATGCGTCCTTCCTCAGCTCTTGAGCAGTTGGTTGCCAGGTTGAACAACTCCAAAGATGTGCAAAACTCCTCATGGATGGTGAGCTCCTCCTTCATCTCGACGTCATGGACGCCATCAGAGAACACCGAGATGATGGCCTCGTCCGTCACCTTGGGGATCTTGAGGCGGGCGCTGTTGAAGCGTTGGATGTATTTCTGCAGGGTCTCCCCAGGCTGTTGCTTGATGTAGCTCAGGTCACCCGTGGCCGGAGGGCGGTCACGAGTGCCCTGGAAGTTGGCGATGAAGTGGCTGCACATCTCGTCCCAGGAGGAGATCGAGCCGGGAGGCAGGTTCAGGAGCCAGGTGTGGACACCATCCTTGAGCTCCATGGGAAACCAGTTCGCCATGACCTTCTCGTCTTCATTGGCCGCCTCGATGCTCAGCTCATAGAGCTGCAAGAACTCCGTAGGGTCGGCGGTGTCGTCGTAGCGAGGAGGCAGGTCCGGCTTGAACTTGCCCGGCCAGGCGACGCTACACAGCTCGGTGGTGAAAGCGCAACAGCCTGCTGTGGTCATCAGAGCCCTTTGCTGATGCGGACCTTGCTCTCGATGGTACCCGTGCTCTACTGCCAGGGGCAACACACGGTCTTGTCGCGCCGGGATGCGGTCTTGTCGCGCTGGTGCAGGGAGCATGGGGGCGCCTTCTTGAGGCCGAGGGATTTTTTGGTAGCTTCTTTCTTCTTGCGCGGGTGCTGGATGCGGTAGATCACGTCCAGGGGCCGCGCGCCTTGGAGCCAGGGCGCCGTGTTGGGGGAGAGGTGGCGGAGGTGCTCCCTGAGCTGCGTCGCCCATGCCTGGCGGAGGGCGAGGTAGCGAGAGGGACGGCGTCGGAGAGCCCCCTGTGGCGCTGACAAGCTTGGTGATGCGAGCGAGCCATTCTTCATAGAGGTCGTCGACGGGGCGGTAGAGCAGGAGCTCACGTGCCAGGAGCAACATGGCCTACGCGTTCGTGGGGGCACCACGAGCGTGAGATGACGAACCAGCTAGGGTCAGCGACGGAGTGGCGGTGCGGCCTTCCCGTTGCACCGAGGGGTGCAGCGAAGATGCTTGCTGCTCATTCCCCGCCGGGCCGGTGGTAGCGTTGGCGGCAGGCGACGGAGAACGACGAGGAGGCCCACCGATAGGAGCCGTCTGGGCGATGCGAGCGGCGAGAGCAGCCCGACGCTCAGCGTGGGCTCGGCAGGCATCCCACATGGATGCGACGAAGCGATGGGACGCTGATCAGCGGAAGGAAGATTCCGGTGCACCCCTACCTGGCGCGCCAAATGTTGGATATCGGGTTCCAGTAAAACCCTTAAGGTTCGAACACTGGGGTGCGCACAAAGATCTCCTCCTACCGAATCTCGCCCTCAACCTCGCTGCGATCCCTAAACTAGATCGATGAACAACACAAGATACACAAGATTTATACAGGTTCGGGCCACCGCTGTGGTGTAATACCCTACTCTTGTGTGTGGTGGTGGATTGCCTCTTGGGCTGATGATGAACAGAACAGAGGAAGAACAGCCGCGCGAGGAGAGGTGTTTTCTTGGGCTGGTGTGGTGTTCTGCTTGGGAAGGGTTCGGTCTATCTCTAGATGAGATGCCTTCCTACTGCGGTGCCTAGCTCTATTTATAGAGGCTCTGGTCCTCTTCCCAAATATTGAGCGGGAAGGGATCCAACAACGACCATTTTGAAAGGGGACAGCTAGTACAAGCTATCCTGACTAAAGGTGGTCTTCGCCTGCCAAAGGTGCTGGTGATGACGCCGTCTTGGGCTCCACAGTGACCTCCGTCCTGCCGTCCTGCTGGTCTTGGTCTTGTTGCACCGATATGGAAACCTTTGCCTAATGCCTCGGTACTCCGCGCCTGCGCTTGCCTCCTTTGCACCAAATAGGAAACGAGGACACTGCGCGGGCTGGCGCCCGCCTGGCACCCGCCTGGTCTTGGTCGTCATGGCTTGCGTCACGGGAACCTCACGAGGTACCCCTTGCCTTGATCTCTCCGCCTCCTCGTGATCCTTCCTCGTGAGGCCACCCCTGAGGAGGCCTTGTATCGTCCGCCCCGCAGGTCTTGGCCCCTCGCGAGGGTCTTGAGTGTTGGTTGATGAAGACGGGCCGTACTGGGCCACCGGTTGAGCCACACTGCAGGCCGCAGGCAGGCAAGTCTGGGGACCCCCGTTCCCAGAACGCCGACAACGGACTTGAGCTTGGGGAGCTTCTCTTGAGCGTAATATTGAGGTGTTTGTTGGCGAAGATGCCGCACGTCCAAAGGAGAAGATGCCTTGTAGTCACTTGGCAAAGATGCCAATGTTGTTGAAGAAGCCATATTCTTGGGGTTGATGTCGCGGCTCTGTGTGGTCCGTGCGCACGGGGTTGTAGGAGGCTGTGTGCACGGGGTCCCGTGTGCATGTGGTTTGAAGGCCCATGTGCACGAGGTTGGCAGAGAAGCCAATATGCTCTCTAAAGGCTGCTCTTCCATTCTTTTGGTACGCCCTTGATGGCCTTGAGCTTCGTGGTCTTGTTGGTGTCGATGCCGTTGTGTACTTGCCGAAGATGGTAGCGCGGGAGTCTTTGCACTTGAGCGTCTTCTCGAAGATGAGGAAGACCTCTTGTGGTTCTTTATGAGGGCCATGAGCTCCTCCATGTGCTTGTCCATCTTGGCGTCAATGAAGTTCTTCATTGCATCGAACTTGTCATCATGGTTGTAGACCGAAGATGATGTGCTTTGCCTATCCATCACAAGACTCGAGCAAAGGTGAGTAGGAAATGAGATAAACAATACCAAGCTACCTTTCCCCAAAGTTGAGGATGTATTTCCTTTCACTCAATGTGAAATTAAAGAATAGTGGAATTGGTATTGGACTTGTTCACTCACACCTACAAAGTAAAGCTTATTGGGTGGCTTGGTTAGGACAAGTGGCAAAAATTTCATGCAAATTTTGAAGTCCAAGATTTGTAAATGTTGAAATAAATCCAAAGGACTCAAAATGCAAAGCAAGTGATCACAAATATAGAGGAAGGCAATAAAGAAACACACACGGTGGGATAATGGGGCTTGTGAAACTATAGGGATGAGCAATGCAAAATTGCCTAATGAAGACTAAGCTTGTGTTGCACAAACACTAGGAGAGCACTATCTTGATTGCACACTTGGGCACGATTCACCACTTGGCACCTACCTATATGCAAGCAAGCAAAATGTTTTTCCTATTCCATGTATCCTCATGCACAAGTATCTCTTTTCATGCTCAAGTCTCTTTTGCTTATAAGCTTATGATCATTCTTTTCTTGCTTAAAAGTTTTTTTTGCTCTTCTCTTCCTTTCCACTTTTCTTATTGAGCCTCAACCAAAAATATGAGACAAGTATCACAAGATATGCACGGGAATAAGCAATTTCACAATATAATATATCCAATGATGCAAAAATATGATATATCCAATGATGCAACAATATGATATCGTAACACTATGGTGCACAAGTTTTCGCGAAGCCCGACTATACTCGGATAGCTAGTCTTAGTAGGTCTGAAGGTATGCGCAAATATGGTGGGGCTATCAAGATGTAATGGAAAGGAAGGAAAAGTTTATGACGGAATGTATACCTTTGTCACACTTAACCCTTCACGAGGTTGGGGGTAACCGACCTTGCTTCCGGTTGAAGATGGTATCAAAAGATGGATGGTCGTCGTCGATGCAGAATGTCGTGGTGGATGTAGTCGATGGAACGATACAAGTGTCCGGTTGTGGATGAAGTTGCAACCGTCTCTAAGTAGCCGAAACACCTTAGGAGACTCAAATCACAACTCAACCAACCACAAATGCAATAAGAACCAAAATGGGTTAGGTTGTGGAAGTTTTATGAGGTGGTGCCGAAGTTATGGCAGAGGGCCTAAGCAAAGATGCAAAATTGCACAAATTTGATGGATTCAAATGGTGGTAAACCAAGATGAACAGCTCGGGCACGTCGCTAGCTTTTCAATGAACCAAAGAACACCCAAATTGGAGTTCGGGAGTGGAAGTAATGACCGAAAACGTGAAGTGGCTGCTGCTGGTCTGTAGGGGGCCGTGCGCATGGGGTCTAAGGCCCGTGGACACGAGGTCCCATGCGCATGGTACAAGGCCATGGACACAGGGTCACCAGGGATGTTTCGGGGGCCCGTGGGCATGGGGTAGGCGGAAATTTCACGATTTTGAGGTCAAATTTGAAGGGGGAAAAGAAAAATTAGGCTATGGGGACGCAACCGGAGGTGGATCTACTTGCTATACACCGGATCCATGGATTGAAATAAGCAAAAACTCACAAGAAACATCAAATCACAAAAAAATTTGGTATGGATCTTTTTGTGGGGAATTTTTGAAATTGGGCAAGAGCAAGCAAAATTAGGCTAGAAAGTGGGGGTAGGGGCTCCAAATTCGTGATCAATCATGACTCAGGATATTGAGATGTTGTAGGGTGGAACCCTAGATGGAGATATTTCATGAATTGGAGGGGAAATCCCCAAGAACAAGAACACTACGGCGAAAACAAGAGGAAAACTCAAGAACAAGCCCAAATCACACATCCACTAGACTCACATCCACACAAGATCCACAGAGGTAGAAGAACAACAAAAGGAAAGATACATGATAGAGTTTATCTCAAATCCAAAGGAGATGAGGTCTTGATGATCTAGAAAGATCCTTCCCTCAAGGGGGTCTCGAATCCCTAGGGATCTTCTCCAATGGAGTGTCTCTCTCTTAAGAGAAATCCTACAAGGAGAGGTACATGAGCTAAGCTCTAATGTCTAGATCTATTCTTAGCTAAGTCTAAATGGAGGAGATGGAGGAGTTTATATAGCCCTAGGGAATGAAGGGGTAACCAGGGGCATAATGGGCATTACATGGGCAAAGCCCGCAATTGCACACAGGCAGCCTCGTGTGCACGGGGTAAGTGGAGCCCGTGCGCACGGGGTGTCCAGAGAGCTGGCGCCTTAGCCCATGCGCACGGGGTCTGTACCATGGGCACGGGGTCCCGTGCGCACCGGGTGCAGGGTCCCATGGGCACGGGGTATCCAGAGGCTCTGCAGTATGTCGCCTGCTCGTGGACTCGCGTTGATGCACCCTGGAACCTTGCCTTCTTCTTGACGGTTCCTTCTCCGCTTCCAAGCTTCCCTCTTGGATGGTGTAGTTGTTCTCTTCCGCATGGACTCCTCCTCGCCATGTGTGAATTTCCAATAACACCTAAGCATGCACACACGAAGAGTGTCAAGTAGTATACCATCCTCAAAGGGGTCAAGTGAACGCGTGTAAAGGAGACGATTCACCTTTATGTATGTGAAGTAGATGTGGCACGTGTCACTTGCCAAACTGACTCTTGACATGGTGATGTCCGAAGGATGCTCCACATCACAAGGGTATTTATCCAGTAGTAGATCCTTTTGATTCAACATCAAATATGTTACAACCTCGGATCGTTGAAGCAAAGGGAAGAGAATTGCCACTACTTCTTGGGTATTGCAATGGACCTTGTTTCAAGTTCTAAGAAGAAGAATACTAGATTGACTCTAAAAGAGAGGGAGTTGGGATTCCATTGGATGAATCTTTAAAGTAGATGCAACACGGTGGAAACAAACGCTAAACTAATCACAATATCTATCTTTCAAAATCTATCTGTCAAAATATATCTTTCAAAGATTCACTTAGAAGACAGTTGGCATGCTCGAATAAGATTATTTTAGGATTCTATTTGGTTGAATTTCTTGACTCTGCGGTGCTGGTTATCGGGTTTATGGCGCCGCACTTTGGTTGTCCAGAGTAGAGACACTTTCGATAAGCAAATTAATGTGACTTGTGAGGTACAACAATTATTAGGAAACAATCGAGTTAGAGGTGTAGGTTTAGCGGTTCTCGAGCCATCAATGATTGGTGAACCGGCAGATCCGTTTGCAACCCCTCTGGAAATATTGCCCGAGTGGTACTTCTTTCCCGTGTTTTGAAGTTAACCAACTAAACCCATTCTTAATTTTTAATTATTTCAATGAGATAAATTTTGGAAAAATTAAGAATTTAAGTATTTTGTCTTATTCTTTTTATTTATTCTTTCAGAAAGAGATAAGAATTGGTTTGGTGAATCGGAAACAATTTTATAGAAAAATTGAAGTAAAATTGATTTTTTTTCTTATGGAATGGTAGGATTAAAAAAGGAAGTGTGGAAAAAATGACAAGAAGATATTGGAACATTAATTTGAAAGAGATGATAGAAGCAGGAGTTCATTTTGTTGAATTTATTAAAAGGGATTGGAAAGGGATAAGTACAAAGTGATTCAACAATCTGAAAGTATATCAAAAAGGGCCATCAACTACCTGGAAAAGGTAGAAGAATAGGGCCCATTTTGGGCAATTCAAACGACTACAGCCTTGACCAATCTGAGCACAAAGTGAGTTCTTGCCCCCACTTTAACAGGTGCCGCCGCAATGAGAGCATAAGTTGCAGAGTTTTTTATGGATTCTTTTTGTTGGTGTGCTCTTCCTTTTTTTGGATAGAAAGAAGGGTTTAGTGGGAGGGCAAGGGGTAGTTAAGTTTTAGGTTGGCTCTTGTTTTTTACAGACTTTCTTTTTGGTGTAATTTAATAAATAAGTAGCAATGGTTCATTTCTTGAATTCTCTGGTCTAGGAAACCCAAAAGCGTTGTTTAACAAAGACAAGTCTGAATTTGAAACGCTATCCGGTAGAGAAAATAAACTTTCCTAATTAGGTAAAGTCACAACAATAAGCTGAGGTGAAAGATCGACTTGTACCTATCAAAACTGTGCCTTGTTTATTATCTATGGTGATAAGTTTTACATGTTGTTTTCTAGCTACGATTTAGCTGTTATTTGACAGTATCATTTGTTTTTCAAGAAGTATTTATGCATCAAACAAAGTAGTGCTCACCCTATTTTACGTCAACCATACCTTATGAACTTATGTTGATTGAATGACATTTAAGAGACTTTTATACTCTCTAGTTTATTCTAGGAAGTCGCCTCTTACGAACCAAGAACACTGGAGAAGCGAAGGGGCTCGTGCTACGACGAATAATGCCATTGTTCATCATTTCACAGATTTGCTTTTCGATCTCTGTTTTCTAGTGGGGTGCATATCTCGTAATCGTAAAAAGTGGGTTTTTAGTGCTGGGCCTAGCAAAAGTGAAATGGCAGAGGACATGGACGCGGCAAGAATAGATCCAGGGAGAGGACGCGAATAAAAAAGGCTGTGAGGATGATAAAAATTGAGGTGGTGGGAGATTGTATAACTTGTTGTGTCTATAAAAGATTTTCTCATAAAACACTAACAAAAGTGTTAGAGGGATTCACTTTCGATAAGAATCCAAAAGCAAGTCGCTCGAAAAGGCTGCTATACCAAACATTATTACTTAACTATAAAGAAAGAAAAGTGATTGCCCTTCTCAACCCTTACTACCCAACCGGAGAGCAGACGGCTAATGTGTTCCACTTATTGAACAGGATCTATGGTCAGTCCGTGACCTATGGACACTGAGAGCGTCCTTGGGGTGATCTCGTAGTTCCTAAGGGGTGTAGACAATGGGGTCGGTCCATGGATTTTCCTTCCTTTTTCTACATTTCGCTCAAAGGGTTGAAGGGAGATAGTGCATCAAGTTATTCACAAGGGCCAACTTGTTCCTCTTCTCTAGGGATCCCAAATGAGGGAAGCCTAGGAGAGCCGCCGACTCCAACTATAGTCCATGTACGATCCATATTAGATCTGACCAACTGCCCATCCTACCTCCTCTACCCTTTTGACATCCCATCTTTTTGTCTCAGTAGAGTCTTTTAGTGGGATGTCTTTGAAGACTTCCACCTATTGTGGCACCCCGGCTTAGAGCAACCGGTTTACCTTACAATGCCAGCCCAAAGATCAAGTCTTCTGGCAACACACAACAACATGGTACAGAAAACAACCACTTTATTGATGCTAGCGGAAACATAGGTTCGATATTACATCAAGTTGCGAGGCCAAGTGACACACACGGTGCGGCTGAACAATATGTACATTATTTAATGAACATGAAGGGGCCTCGATCATGATAACTACGTGGCAGCGGAACACCGACGCAGCGGAACTCCATAGCACAAGGACACCAACGTGGACACAATCTAGACTCGCGAAGCACTCCGATCCGATAAGCCTGTCCTGAAATCTGGCATGACACGCCATGACAGTACATTGAATGTACTTGCAAGCTCACAACAAAAACAAGCACAATGGCAAACAATATCATGACAAGTAATCAGGTTAAATGCAATGCAAGAAATACTACTGATGCAGTGATACATCAACTTTTGCACTGAGTCCCACGGACTCTCTTACCAGACGGGTTACCTCGTAACCACAACGGTAATCATACTCGGATCACAAACAAAACCAACACTTTGGTTCTAGCAACGATCATCTTCATGATCTCACAAATCATCACATAATCAGTGCCATACATAAAATTTAGTGTGCAAGATTACTCATTAATGTTGATCCATAGTGTGACATACTCATGAGCTATGTCCGTAACCGAGGATGCGACTATCGATAGATTAAAAATACACTCTACAGAGGTAGCACACTTTACCCACACCACAGAACCTATGGCCTCGTCTTCCCGTTCGGGTGGACCAATGACATTACGACAGAACCCTCCCATTGCCATGACACTCTCCCGGCCACTCCGACTAACTCCCCACTTGGATAAGTCATGGGTGGCCCCATGCCTACGAAAGGCATCAACAGCCACCATTGTGCCAAAAAGGTCTCAAATGGGGACAAGGTACCATAACAACAAGCAAGCACACAAGGTTATGTATGCTTACCGGGCCAGGGTACTGCATGCCCATAACCTTCCCTCATTGGAGGTACCGACTAGAGGCATGACAACGGAAAAACCAGGGGGGCTTGCACTTGGGAAAAACTCAATTCAGTGGCACCATGACTCGATCAGTGCGATGTTCAAGTTGAATTAACATCAGTTTTAGTTTGAAATAAAATAACTCGAGTCACAATATGACATGAACATGCAACTATCCGACTTGCACCACAAACCACTCAAAGTGAACAGATCAACATCATCAAAGTTTTCTACTTGCACTACTCATCATTAAACTCTACTGGTTTTCACTTTACTAGTTTTAGAACTCATCATTTTGGTTATACCATAATATATTAAAATCAATTAACCACATAATAAAACTATCATCATTCATATCAAAAGCATAACCACACAATCTAAACTTATTCTACTGCCTTAAACTAGTTCAAGCATTTAAACAGTACTATAAACTAGGCATTTCAATCATGACAAAGTAATTAACACAATCAATATTTATTTAAACAATTAAATGCATGAAAAATAAGTCATATTCAAGTTGGAAATCATAGATATTGAAATGACACCATACAAATGTTGGTGTGGCTTGCCTTAGCGCAGAGGAGGCTCACACTCCTCCTGGTTCTCTTCAAGACAAGCTTCCTCTTCTGAAAACAATTAAAAACAACAAAAAAGAAATATCAAGAACCCTTTTGAAATTCACCAGAAAATCTACATAGCAGAGAAAATTCTCATTTTTGGTGTGCTGCTAGATCTTTTCAATAAGAACACAATGCAGAAAGAATCAACTCATTTGAACTTATGGTTTAAAAGTTATGACTGGTCAAAGTTTCTAGTCAAAATTTGAATTAAAAGAAAAACCAGGGGCGGTGACATTGATGGTGTATTCCAGGAATAGGCCTCCACTCATACTGCTTCGGGCGTGAGCGATGAGGCTGACAGCGGGCCCCATGCGTCAAGTCGGGGGAAGAGAGAGAGAGAGAGAGAGAGAGAGAGAGAGAGAGAGAGAGAGAGAGAGAGAGAGAGAGAGAGAGAGAGAGAGACGGGCAGCGCTTCATCGGCGCTTTCTCCGGCAAGGAGTTCTCCGTGGCCAGATCCAGAGGTGGACGGACGAGGTCGGAATGAGCTTCACCAGCGGCTACAAAAAGTGGAGCTTGTCGGAATTGAGGACGACAGCGACGTGGGGCTGCACCAGGGGCTCCAACGGGTTCGGACGGCACCAGTGAGCCACTAGAGAGTCGCCTAAGGAGTGGATCGAGCTCGCGGGGCACTTGAGTGAGGAGGAGGAGCTGCGGGGATCGCCGGCGAGCTCAGGTTGGGGGCGTCGGCTAGAGGCCTGCCGGGCCGGGCTGCGGCTATGCTACGGGTTCGTGGAGGCTGTGCGGTGAGCTTGGAGTGCTCGGAGAGGCTGGAGGGGGTCTGAATTGATAGGCGGAGGGGGTATCGGCTCCGCGGTAGCTCTCTGGAAGCAGCGCACGGCGACGAGGAGCGCCAGTGAGGAGGGGGCAGCGCTTGAGAGCTCACGCGGGCACTGTGAAGCTCGAAGACAAGCACATGAGGCGGTGGGAGAAGAAGACAGAGGCATGAGCGCATTGTGGCTTTTGGCCGCGATGTGCAAGTTCTTGCTGCGGCTGCTCCGGCGTCGGCGAGCGGCAGGGAGGGGTCAAAGGCGATGAGACGAAGACGGTGGCACAGCGCGGCAGTCGCCGGCGAGCTCTAGAACGAGAACGAGCAAAACAGAGGTGAGGGCGTGATGTCTACTACGCAACCTTCTCCTTGTAGACATTGTTGGGCCTCCAAGTGCAGAGGTTTGTAGGACAGTAGCAAATTTCCCTCAAGTGGATGGCCTAAGGTTTATCAATCCATGGGAGGCATAGGATGAAGATGGTCTCTCTCAAACAACCCTGCAACCAAATAACAAAGAGTCTCTTGTGTCCCCAACACACCCAATACAATGGTAAATTGTATAGGTGCACTAGTTCGGCGAAGAGATGGTGATACAAGTGCAATATGGATGGTAGATATAGGTTTTTGTAATCTGAAAATATAAAAACAGCAAACAAGTGGTAAAAGTGAGTGTAAACGGTATTGCAATGCTAGGAAACAAGGCCTAGGGTTCATACTTTCACTAGTGCAAGTTTTCTCAACAATAATAACATAACTGGATCATATAACTACCCCTCAACATGCAACAAAGAGTCACTCCAAAGTCACTAATAGCAGAGAACAAACGAAGAGATTATTGTAGGGTACGAAACCACCTCAAAGTTATCCTTTCTGATCGTTCTATTCAAGAGTCCGTAGTAAAATAACACGAAGCTATTCTTTCCGTTCGATCTATCATAGAGTTTCTACTAGAATAACACCTTAAGACACAAATCAACCAAAACCCTAATGTCACCTAGATACTCCAATGTCACCTCAAGTATCCATGGCCATGATTATATGATATGCATCACACAATCTCAGATTCATCTATTCAACCAACACAAAGAACTTCAAAGAGTGCCCCAAAGTTTCTATCGGAGAGTCAAGATGAAAACGCGTGCCAACCGCTATGCATAAGTTCACAAGGTCACCGAACTCGCAAGTTGATCACGAAAACATACATCAAGTAGATCACGTGATATCCCATTGTCATCACAGATAAGCACATGCAAGACATACATCAAATGTTCTCAAATCCTTAAAGACTCAATCCGATAAGATAACTTCAAAGGGAAAACTCAATCCATTACAATAGAGTAGAGGGGTAGAAACATCATAAGATCCAACTATAATAGCAAAGCTCGCGATACATCAAGATAGTGCCACCTCAAGAACACGAGAGAGAGATCAAACACATAGCTACTGGTACATACCCTCAGCCCCGAGGGTGAACTACTCCCTCCTCATCATGGAGAGTGCCAGGATGATGAAGATGGCCACCGGTGAGGGATTCCCCCTCCGGCAGGGTGTCGGAACAGGGTCCCGATTGGTTTTTGGTGGCTACAGAGGCTTGCGGCGGCGGAACTCCCTATCTATTGTGCTCCTGGATGTTTTTGGGGTATATGGATATATATAGGTGAAAGAAGTCGGTCAGGGGAGCCACGAGGGGCCCACGAGGGTGGGGGGCGCGCCCAGGGGGGTAGGGCGCGCCCTGGACCCTCGTGGCCACCTTGTTGCTTCCCTGACGTCTACTCCAAGTCTCCGGGATTGTGTTTGTTCCAAAAACGATTCTCCCGAAGGTTTCATTCCGTTTGCACTCCGTTTGATATTCCTGTTCTTCGAAACATTGAAATAGGCAAGAAAACAACAATTTGGGCTGGGCCTCCGGTTAATAGGTTAGTCCCAAAAATAATATAATAGTGTATAGTAAAGCCCATTAAACATCCAAAACAAGTAATATAATAGCATGGAACAATCAAAAATCATAGATACATTGGAGACGTATCAAGCATCCCCAAGCTTAATTCCTGCTCGTCCTCGAGTAGGTAAATGATAAAAACAGAATTTTGACATGGAATGCTACCTAGCATATTTATCAATGGAATCTTCTCTATTGTGGCATGAATGTTCAGATCCAAATGATTCAAGATAAAAGTTTATATTGACATGAAGACAATAATACTTCAAGCATACTAACAAAGCAATCATGTCTTCTCAAAATAACATGGCTAAAGAAAGTTATCCCTACAAAATCATATTGTCTGGCTATGCTCTATCTTCATCACACAAAGTATTTAAATCATGCACAACCCCGATGACAAGCCAAGCAATTGTTTCATACTTTAGTATTCTCAAACTTTTTCAACTTTCATGCAATACATGAGCGTGATCCATGGACATAACACTATATGTGGAATAGAATGGTGGTTGTGGAGAAGACAAAAAAAGAGAAGATAGTCTCATATCAACTAGGCGTCTCAACGGGATATGGAGATGCCCATCAATAGATATCAATGTGAGTGAGTAGGGATTGCCGCGTCAGAAGACCATGCCCGTATCTGGACACAAGGGGCTTAGGGCATAATTCTGCCCATTATCATAAAGTCCGAACACCTTCGGGAGTGTTCGGCATCTCGAGTTAGGCATTATATGCATCAGCTCCGAATCATGTCTTTGGTCAAATGTTGGGTTTGCCCGCCCCGTGTTTTGCTGCCTTACGCTCCATATCACCCGCTAACGCGCACCGGAGAACTATCTGCGATTGTGCCCCGGTTAATTGGGCGAGCACCTCAAGAGAGAAAGCCGAAAACTGATCATCATGATACAAATGAGAGTCCGGTCACCACTTGATCGACTATCGGAATGTTTAGAATTTCGCTGACGAAGGACCGCTTCGGTCAGCACATACGCACTTTAATCCGGAGATGTGCGGTGTCATCGAGGGCTATATCGTAGCCCCACCTCGAGCTCCATTGGCTAAGTGAAAGAGATAAAGCATTATAGTCGGATTGCCACGTTAGCTACGCTACCACCTCCTTATAACAGGACCGAGACGCCGGATTAAGTGTGAAAACGCTTATTCTGCGAACACCCCAAACTTTGTGCGAGGGGCAAGTCAAGACGCATCTTTCAAAGTTATACACAAGTATACTTAAACGGCCGCACAGAGAAGTTTTACTACTTGGAAGCACAAGTATAAAAAGCATTCATACTATAATCATTGATTTACAAGGTACTGCGCTCATTTGAACGTTACATTCTTTGAGCATCGCGCCTCTACTTTACGAGCACCGCGCATGACTTCTCCGGCGTAGTGCTCGCAGGAGCTGGCTTTCATCCGACCTGGTGGCAACGGCGGTGGCATCCATCTCCGGATAATGCACCTTCACACGGGCAAGAGCCATCCGCTACCGATGCAGCCGACCGCTTCATCTCCTTTATATGCGGCACCGCCCAAGGAATTGCTGCAATAAGCCAAAGTAGCTCGTCGCTTGGACCTCTCGCCGCATATGGGCCACGATGTCGATCCATGGCCAGTCCGGACAGTCTATTTAGTTCGCCCATTCGCCAACCTGTCCGTCGGCGGAAGAGTGCGATCCGGCTGTGGAATTGAGACCAATACAACTCTTCCGCCTTTGTGATCCCCACAGGTCCGGAAGTGTTAACGGCATCAGCCGCACTCGCAGCTAAGTCCATATACGGATCCTCCGAACTCCACACCGCCAAATTGAGCGATTTGGCATCCATAAACCGCAACGATTAGAAAAGGCTTGCCACCGCGATTTCTCGGCTTGCGCAGCTCCTCCTTCATAGCCCGCATTGCGAGCGGGCATCCTTGGCTTTGGCGGTGGCCTTCTTCAGTCTTCCCGCCCGATAAGTGCTCCTTTTCAAGAGCCTCATTGCGGTCGGTAGCATCCTTTAATTTCTTGGCCAATCGCCACCTCCGCCTCTGCTTAGGCAAGGCGCCGCCTTTCGCCTTCAACTCCTCGGCCGCCCTAGAGGCAGTCACGTCACTCCTTCGGGCTTGCTCCTTAGCTAGAGCAAGTTCGCCCAAGACTCTCCACCGCAGCAGCACCATCTGATACACAACATATAATTTATCGAGGTGGGCTTCAACCCCATTAAATAAAGCAGCTGCGGGAATTTATTTACCTTGCGACTCGTCAAGTCGCTGGTTGACAAGTGCTATGTCAAGATCCGCCACGCTGTTGTCGACTCAATTCGCAAACTCATTACTCGGCTGGCCTCGACTATCCGCCACCAGACGTAACGGCGGTATTCATTACCCGAGATGTTGAGATTTTCGATCCTCGCACGCTGTCGCCTTCGACAACCTACCGAGCCTCGGGGCTACTATCTATACAGGGCGCATTTTTATATGCACAACTGTTAAAAAACAAAGGGGCGCGTCATTTTCGCATACCTCAAAACCCGCCAGCAAGCTCATGGCGGCGTTACGCAATCCGCTTTCAGCGGACGTAATCCTTCCAATCACCATACGCATTAACGCACGGTGATCTTCTGAAATGGACGCCTCTCAAGCAGACTCTTCGCCTCCCGCCGCCTCGGCTGGTGCCGAACTCTCGCCCCTCCGGACTCGGGACGCCCTCAGGATTTACACTTCGCTCGCCGCCTCATCCGGCGGCGCTGCAGACGGAGGCGACGCTTCCATCATCTCCGGAAGAAGGTCCCCCGAGGATGAACTCATCTGAGACGGCTGCAGATCCGAACTGCGATATAAAGATTTCGGTTACCTACGGAAGCGTAAATGAAGGTACTTTATTAATTAACTTCATCTTTCATACTTACGGCTCGTTGGAGAGCTGGTCCTTCAGCGATGATTGCGCGTCCGGATTCTCTCCGGACGCCGGGCCCCCCGGTGAGGATTTCTTCCCACGCTTAGGGGCTTGGACCTCCGGATCTTCGGAGGCGGTCCTCTTCTCCCTCTGAAGGGAGGGATCCTTGGTTCCCTCCTCTTCAGCCGCCCCTTTGGGCGAAGTATTAGCTCTTTATTTCCCCGTCGCCGCCTCTCGTGGGCGCAACCTCCAACATTCGACCAAAGACGGCTCCAAAGGGTCTCTGGGGGGGGCCGACACCTTATCAGCCTTGATCGCGCCACCCATTCCTGTAAAGAACAAAGGGACAGAGACGAACTTTCAAAGGCATACAAATATAATGTCCGGCTCGAGCTATTTACTCGAGTATCCGGGCGATCGCGCTCAGCTCAAGGCCACGCCACCGCGTCCGAAAAACAGCTTGTACATCTCCATGGGTGTCGCACCCATAAAATGCTGGAGAATACGAGGTCCCTCCGGATTGAATTCCCATAGACGGAGAGGACGACGTTTGCAGGGTAGGAGGTGCCTGATTAGCATGACCTGCATCACCTTGACCAGGTCGATCTCCCTTGTTTGAGGTCTCGAATCCGCCTGCAGCAGCGGGCACATCCTTGACAGCCCCCAATTGAGACCTTGGTCGACCCACGACATCAAGAGGCGGAGGTCCCGGCGGAAGGAGGGCGGCGGCTTTTCCTTGTCGCCCCTTGGAGCAGTGATGTAAAACCACTCCTTCGCCACAATCCCAGCCTCTTGAAGGAACCTTGAGCCACGGGCCTCGACCTTCTTGCTTATGGTCGCCCACAAGACTCGCTGACGCCCCGATCATCTTGGCTCCACCTTAAAGTTCTCAGCCACAGTCAAGTGGGGATGACGCGGAGGAAGGCTTCACATATAATAATGAATGCGGAGATATGGAGGATGGACTCGAGCTGTTGTGGAAGTCCAGCCCGTAGTAGAACAGAGCCCTCTCACGAAGGGATCCGTCGGAAGCCTAATCCCGATGGAGGTGAGATGCAAAACGACGATTCGCCGGGCTCGGGGCTGGCACGGCCTGCCCCGGGCAGGCAACCTGTAAAACCTCGTGAGGCTGTGCACTTGGCCTCTCGCAACTTCAATATGTCCTCCTCCGTCATCCACCGCCCCGGAGGTCGGAGCCGACATTGTTGTGGATCCGGCGCCGAATCAAGCTCTAGGTGTTGGAACTGGGAGCGGAGGAAAGATTCGATGCGAGGTTGAAAGACAAGGACAGGCCTTGGTCCCCTTATAAAGGGGGAAGAAATACCAAAGGCCGTCTCCGTGACCGTTTAGGATTCCCCCTTCGATAGAGGAGGCGTGGCGACGGAACGGTTGGGTTACCCACGCACGTATTGATGAGGATCCCGGAATAAAAGGGAACACGATCTCTGCTTCGACAGGACGTGCCAAGGAAACCACTTCGCTAAACGTGCTGAGGCGGAATAAAACGATTCAAAAAAGGGCTTGGCTGCGGTGTGATGTCACGCCGCTACGTCAGCAGATTGAGCTAAGTGTATATTTTATTCTCTCTACGTTGGAATGTGGAATTTATTTTGCAGAGCCGGACACTATCCAGGTGTTCATTATCTTTTCCGAATTATTCAAGGAGAGGAACCCGCCTTGCAATGCCGAACATTATGCACGCCGGACTTATCCTCATTGAAGACTGGTTCAGGGGCTACTGAGGGAGTCCTGGACTAGGGGGTGTCCGGATAGCCGGACTATCAATAACTACCGGACTCCCAGACTACGAAGATATAAGATTGAAGACTCCGGCTCGTGTCCGGAAGGTACTTTCCTTGGCGTGGAAGGCAAGCTTGGCGATACGGATATGTAGATCTCCTACCATTGTAACCGACTCAGTAACCCTAGCCTCTCGGTGTCTATATAAACCAGAGGGCCTTAGTCCGTAGGACGAACATACATCTCAACAATCATACCATAGGCTAGCTTCTAGGGTTTAGCCTCCCTGATCTCGTGGTAGATCTACTCTTGTACTACCCATATCATCAATATTAGTCAAGCAGGACATAGGGTTTTACCTCCATCGAGAGGGCTCGAACCTGGGTAAAAACATTGTGTCCCTCGTCTCGTGTTACCATCCGCCTAGACGCACAGTTCGGGACCCCCTACCCGAGATCCGCCGGTTTTGACACCGACAATTGCCATGCAACGGATGCACTAGAGCTATAAGTGTACGAAAGCTCAACAAAAGGAACTAAGTGGGTGTGCATCCAACTTGCTTGCTCATGAAGACCTAGGGCATTTTGAGGAAGCCCATCATTGGAATATACAAGCCAAGTTCTATAATGAAAAATTCCCACTAGTATATGAAAGTGACAACATAGAAGACTCTCTATCATGAAGATTATGGTGCTACTTTGAAGCACAAGTGTGGAAAAAGGATAGTAACATTGTCCCTTCTCTCTTTTTCTCTCATTTTTTGGTGGGCTTCTTTGGCCTTTTTTTGTTTGGGTTTCTTTGGCCTCTTTTATTTTTCATAAAGTCCGAAGTCTCATCCCGACTTGTTGGGGAATCATAGTCTCCATCATCCTTTCCTCACTTGGGACAATGCTCTAATAATGAATATCATCACACTTTTATTGACTTACAACTCAAGAATTACAACTCAATACTTAGAACAAAATATGACTCTATGTGAATGCCTCCGGCGGTGTACCGGGATATGCAATGAATCAAGAGCGACATGTATGAAAGAAAGGTGGCTTTGCCACAAATACGATGTCAACTACATGATCATACAAAAGCAATATGACAATGATGGAGCATGTCATAATAACGGAATGGTGGAAAGTTGCATGGCAATATATCTCGGAATGGCTATGGAAATGCCATAATAGGTAGGTATGGTGGCTGTTTTGAGGAAGGTATATGGTGGGTGTATGGTACCGGCGAAAGTTGCGCGGCACAAGAGAGGCTAGCAATGGTGGAAGGGTGATACTGTGTATAATCCATGGACTCAACATTAGTCATAAAGAACTCATATACTTATTACAAAAATCTATTAGTTATTGAAACTAAGTACTACACGCATGCTCCTAGGGGGATAGATTGGTAGGAAAAGACCATCACTCGTCCCCGACCACCACTCATAAGACAATCAAAAAATAAATCATGCTCTGGCTTCATCACATAACGGTTCACCATACGTGCATGCTACGGGGATCACAAACTTTAACAGAAGTATCTCTCAAATTCACAACTACTCCACTAGAATGACTCTAATATCACCACCCTCACATCTCAAAACAATCACCAAGTATCAAATTGATCATAGTATTCAATGCACTTTCTATGATAGTTTTTATTATACCCAACTTGGATGCCCATCATATTAGGACTAGTTTTATGACCAAAGCAAATACCGTGCTGTTCTAAAGACTCTCAAAATAATATGAGTGAAGCATGAGAGTTCATCTATTTCTTCAAAATAAAACCACCACCGTGCTTTAAAAGATATAAGTGAAGCACTAGAGCAAACTACAAACTACTCCGAAAGATATAAGTGAAGATCAATGAGTAGTCGAATAATTATGCAACTATGTGAAGACACTCTAACATTTAAGAATTTCAGATCTTGGAATATTATTCAAACAGCAAGCAAACAAAGTAAAACAAATGACGCTCCAAGCAAAACACATATCATGTGGTGAATAAAAATATAGATCCAAGTAAAGTTACCGATAAACAAAGACGAAAGAGGGGATGCCATCCGGGGCATCCCCAAGCTTAGGCTCTTGGTTGTCCTTGAATATTACCTTGGGGTGCCTTGGGAATCCCCAATCTTACGCTCTTGCAACTCCTTATTCCATAGTCCATCGAATCTTTACCCAAAACTTGAAAACTAAACAACACAAAACTTAACAGAAAACTCGTAAGCTCTGTTAGTATAAGAAAATAAATCACCACTTAGGTACTGTTTTGAACTCATTATAAATTCATATTTGGTGTAAAATATACTGTATTCCACCTTCTCTATGGTTCATACCCTCCGATACTACTCATAGATTCATCAAAATAAGCAAACAACACATAGAAAACAGAATCTGTCAAAAACGGAACAGTCTGTAGTAATCTGTATCATTCGAATACTTATGTGAATCCACAAATTCTGAAATAAATTGGTGGACCTGAGGAATTTGTGTATTAAACATCTTCAATAATAATCAACCTAAAAGCACTCTCAAGTAAAAAATGGAAGCCAAACTCGTGAGCGCTAAAGTTTCTGTTTTTTTATAGCAAGATCATAAAGACTTCACCTAAATCTTCCCAAAGGTTCTACTTGGCACAAACACTAATGAAAACATAAGATCACATCTAAACAGAGGCTACATGAATTATTTATTACTAAACAGGAGCAAAAGTAAAGAACAAAAATAAAATTGGGTTGCCTCCCAACAAGCGCTAACGTTTAACGCCCCTAGCTAGGCATGGATTTCAATGATGCTCACATAAAAGATAAGAATTGAAACATAAAGAGAGCATCATGAATAATATGACTAGCACATTTAAGTCTAGTCTACTTCCTATGCATAGGGATTTTGTGAGCAAACAATTTATGGGAACAAGAATCAACTAGCATAGGAAAGCAAAACAAGCATAACTTCAAGATTTTAAGCACATAGAGAGGAAACTTGATATTATTGCAATTCCTACAAGCATATATTCCTCCCTCATAATAATTTTTAGTAGCATCATGAATAATTTCAACAATATGACTATCACATAAATCATCCTTTTCATGATCTACAAGCATAGAAATTTTATTACTCTGCACACAAGCAAATGTATTATCATCAATAGTAGTGGGAGCAAACTCAACAAAATAACTATCATGTGAAGCATAATCCAATTGAAAATTAAAATCATGATGACAATTTTCATGGTTATCTTTATTCTTTATAGCATACATGTCATCACAATAATCATAATAAATAGGAGGCATGCTTTCATCATAATAAATTTGCTCATCAAAACTTGGGGGACTAAACGTATCATCTTCATCAAACATAGCATCCCAAGCTTGTGGCTTTGCATATCATTAGCATCATGGGTATTCAAAGAATTCATACTAACAACATTGCAATCATTCTCATATTCACATATTTTATGCCAAGCATTCTATGTAATTCTTCTTCTAGCACTTGAGCACAATTTTCCTTCCCATCATTTTCACGAAAGACATTAAAAAGATGAAGCATATGAGGCACCCTCAATTCCATTTTTTGTAGTTTTCTTTTATAAACTAAACTAGTGATAAAACAAGAAACTAAAAGATTCGATTGCAAGATCTAAAGATATACCTTCAAGCACTCACCTCCCCGGCAACGGCGCCAAAAAAGAGTGTAAGGTCATATTTATTCCCCAGTGGTTTTGGTGATTGATGACAATGCTTTTGCGGATTAATCGTGTGCGTTAAGTTCTTTCGGAGAATCATCCATTGGCACGAGATGATTTCCTCCCCTCGGTGTTTTATTCAAGACGGTGTAACTCCTGCGTTTCGTTGTTGGTGGACTAGTTTCGTAGGAGTCACCGTACTATTAAGAGGGGATCTGATTTGGTAAGACTAGGGTGGAATCAACACGTACACATCCCTATCACACCCGTTGTCTTCCCTTCGCATCTTTGGAGCTGCACTTCTCGTCCGTTACCTGCTTTGCCCTGTGCGAGCGGTAGTATCGTGATCTACAGCGGTAGTACCGCCGAAGCCCCCCAGCGGTAGTACCGCTCCACCGAGCGGTAGTACCGCTCACAGCGTAGTACCGCCCGTTCTTGCGCAGTAGTACCGCCGAGGGTTCGGCCGTAGTACCGCAGTAGTACTGCGCTTACTACCGCCTCGATTCGAGACGGTGTTTTCTCGTGTCGGGTTTTGCGGCACTACAAGCGGTAGTAGAAGCGGTAGTACCGCCCGAGTGGTAGTACTGCCCTACTCCCGTGGTAGTACCACTGGGGCGATGGTCTGCTTCCCCTCCAGCAGTAGTACTGCTGGAGCAGGAGCGGTAGTACCGCCTCGCGGTAGTACCGCCCTGCCCCAGCCGGTAGTACCGCCTGCAAGGGCTGCTCACTGGGTAACGGTTGGATGTGTCCCCCCACTATATAAAGGGGTCTTCTTCATCCTAGTTGACCTACATCTTTCCCCCAAAGCTCCATTGTTGCTCAAAGCTCCATTTTCGCCCGATCTCTCTCCCTAGCCAATCAAACTTGTTGATTTGCTCGGGATCGGTTGAGAAGGCCCAGATCTACACTTCCACCAAGAGAAATTTGATTCCCCACTTATCCCTTATGCGATCTTGTTACTCTTGGGTGTTGAGCACCCTAGATTGTTGAGGTCACCCCGAAGCCATACTCCATTGTGGTGAAGCTTCGTGGTGTTGTTGTTGTTGTTGGGAGCCTCCGATTGTTGTGAAGATAGCCCCAACCTTGTTTGTAAAGGTTCGGTCGCCGCCTTCAAGGGCACCAATAGTGGAATCACGGCATCTCGCATTGTGTGAGGGCGTGAGGAGAATACGGTGGCCCTAGTGGCTTCTTGGGGAGCATTGTGCCTCCACACCGCTCTAACGGAGACCTACTTCCCCTTAAAAGGAAGGAACTCCGGTAACACATCCTCGTCTCCACCGGCTCCACTCTTGGTTATTTCATGCCTTTACTCTTGCAAGCTTACTTGTTGTTACATCCCTTGCTTGCTTGTATACTAGTTGTTATTGCATCATATAGGTTGTTCACCTAGTTGCACATCTAGACAACCTATTTTGTTGCAAAGTTTAATTTGGTAAAGAAAAGGTTAAAAATTGTTAGTTGCCTATTCACCCCCCTCTAGTCAACCATATCGATCCTTTCAAAGAGCTTGATGTCTACTATGCAACCTTCTCCTTGTAGACGTTGTTGGGCCTCCAAGTGCAGAGTTTTGTAGGACAGTAGCAAATTTCCCTCAAGTGGATGACCTAAGGTTTATCAATCCGTGGGAGGCGTAGGATGAAGTTGGTCTCTCTCAAACAGCCCTGCAACCAAATAACAAAGAGTCTCTTGTGTCCCCAACACACCCAATACAATGGTAAATTGTATAGGTGCACTAGTTCGGCGAGATGGTGGTACAAGTGCAATATGGATGGTAGATTTAGGTTTTTGTAATCTGAAAAATATAAAAACATCAAGGTAACAAGTGGTAAAAGTGAGCGTAAAAGGTATTGCAATGCTAGGAAACAAGGCCTAGGGTTCATACTTTCACTAGTGCAAGTTTTATCAACAATAATAACATAACTACATCATATAACTATCCCTCAACATGCAACAAAGAGTCACTCCAAAGTCACTAATAGCGGAGAACAAACGAAGAGATTATTGTAGGGTACAAAACCACCTCAAAGTTATTCTTTCTGATCGATCTATTCAAGACTATGTAGTAAAATAACACGAAGGTATCTTTCCGTTAGATCTATCATAGAGTTTGTACTAGAATAACACCTTAAGACACAAATCAACCAAAATCCTAATGTCACCTTGATATTCCAATGTCACCTCAAGTATCCATGGGCATGATTATACGATATGCATCACACAATCTCAGATTCATCTATTCAACCAACACAAAGAACTTCAAAGAGTGACCCAAATTTCTACCAGAGAGCCAAGACGAAAATGTGTGCGAACCCCTATGCATAAGTTCACAAGGTCACTGAACCCGCAAGTTGATCACCAAAACATACATCAAGTAGATCACGTGATATCCCATTGTCACCACAGATAAGCACATGCAAGACGTACATCAAGTGTTCCCAAATCCTTAAAGACTCAATCCAATAAGATAACTTCAAAGGGAAAACTCAATCCATTACAAGAGAGTAGAGGGGGAGGAACATCAAAATATCCAACTATAATAGCAAAGCTCGCGATTCATCAAGATCGTGCCACCTCAAGAACACGAGAGAGAGAGAGAGAGAGAGAGAGAGAGAGAGAGAGAGAGAGAGAGATCAAACACATGCTAATGGTACATACCCTCAGCCCTGAGGGTGAACTACTCCCTCCTCGTCATGGAGAGCGCCGAGATGATGAAGATGGCCACTGCAGGGACGCCCCTCGGCAGGTGCCTAACAGGTCCCATTGGTTTTGTGGCTACAGAGGCTTGTATGTGGAACTCCCGATCTATTATGCTCTTGGATGTTTTTGGGGTATATATATATATATATATATATATATATATATATATATATATATATATATATATATATATATACACCACGAGGGGCCCACGAGGGTGGGGGGCGCGCCCAGGGGGTAGGGAGCGCCTTGGAACCTCGTGGCCACCTCGTTGCTTCCCTGACGTCTACTCCAAGTCTCCTGGATTGCGTTTGTTCCAAAAACGATTCTCCCAAAGGTTTCATTCTGTTTGGACTCTGGTTGATATTCCTTTTCTTCGAAACACTGAAATAGGCAAGAAAACAACAATTTGGGCTGGGCCTCCGGTTAATAGGTTAGTCCCAAAAATAATATAGAAGTGTATAGTAAAGCCCATTAAACATCCAAAACAAGTAATATAATAGCAACAATAAAAAATTATAGATACGTTGGAGACGTATCAGGGCGCAGCGCAGAGCGTGTCAGGCGCGTTGCCAGAGCTGTGTCTTCACGCGGTCACCACTCTGGCATGGTCAAGATGATGCCTACGCGATGCCAAACCATGTCTGGTGTTCGTCCATGCAGTGTTAGGTCTAAGAGGGGTGATGGCACACTGCCAGGCCGACTAGATGAGACTTGAGCTTCTTGGCAAGTTTCTGGACAGAAACTTGGTCGCCAAGTTTGGAGGGCTTCTAGAATGAGATGAGGGCTGATTTCCTTAGGTCAAGCTTTACTTAGGAGGGTAATGAAGCTCAAGAAAAATTAGCCTCATTGGATCAAGGAAAAGGGTAGTTGTTGTGCAAAGTGCATTTTGAGGCCATAAGAGAAATGATTTTTTGTAGCAAAAATATTTGAAAAAGTTATGCAATATTTTTGCTCAGGGAGGTGTGCCAAGGTTCAAAGAATATTTGGAAATTTTCTCAGGATTTTAGGAGCAATAAAAATGAGGGTTGCTTTGGAGCACAAGTTTTTGAATTGTGTTTTAGAGAAGACAATGAATATTTTTCTTCTATGAAAAATATTCCTTGGGTCATTTTGGGAATTTTCAGAGAAAGAATGATGATTAAGAGATGGATGGGTCACTTCGATGAAAATCAAGGGCATGCCCAAGTGTTTAAGTCCGTTTGAATTGATTCAAAAACCCCAAATTCAAAGCAGAAGCAAATGAAGTCCGGAAAAAGAGAGAAGGCAAAAACCAGGCTGTCACAAACCTCCCCCACTTAGGATGAATCTCGTCCTCGAGATTTGGTTGCTTGGGAAAACAATTCTGGGTGGGCTGTCCTTAGAAATTCCTCTCTTTCCCAGGTGGCTTCTTCCTCGGTGTGATGCTCCCACTGCACCTTATAAAACTTTAGCACTTTAATGTGAGTGACTCTTTCTGTCTCATCCAATATTTCTGAACGGTCTCTCATCATAGGTTAAATCCTTAGGAAGCTCTATTTCTGCCATATCAGTCCTTTTCTCGGGTGGCGAAATACATCTTCTTAGCTGTGAGACATGGAACACATTGTGTACTTCTGACAATTCTGGTGGCAATTCCAACTGATAAGCAACTGTGCCAACTCTGGTCATAACTGGAAACGGACCAATATATCTGGGTGCCAATTTTCCTCGGGTCTGAAACCTCTTGACTCCTTTCATGGGTGTGGCTTGGAGGTACACGTGCTCTCCAGGTTCAAAACTGATCTAATGGTGCTTTGCATCATAATAACTCTTCTGTCGGGACTTGGCCAACTGCAATCTATCTCAGATCTCCTTGACTTGCTTTCCAGCTTCCATCATTAAATCATCTCCTAAAATGCGGCTATCTCCGGTTTGAGACCAGTTTAGTGGAGTGCGGCACTTTCGGCCATACAGAGCTTCATAAGGTGACATCTTCAGGCTGGTCTGGAAGCTGTTGTTGTAGGAGAATTCAACATACGGCAGAAAATCTCCCCACTTGGGTCCTCAAAGGCACATGCTTGGAGCATATCTTTGAGTATCTGATTTACCAGCTCAGTCTACCCGTCTATCTGAGGATGATAGGCTGTGTTTTATTTTAGGGCAGTCCCCAAGGCTTGATGGAGACGTGATCAAAATGCTGAGGTAAAGAGAGAACCTCGGTCTGAAGTAATTGTTCTTGGCACTCCATGCAAACTGACGATTCTGTACACATATAACTGTGCGAGTTGATTGGCTCGGTAGGTGGTTCAGATGGGGATGAAGTGAGCTACCTTAGTCAGTGTGTCCACCACAACCCATACTGCATCATTGCCTCGGTGAGTCCTTGGTAGACCTGTGATGAAATTCATGCAGATATCATCCCACTTCCATTGCAGAACCGATAGGGGTTGAAGAAGTCCGGCGGGTTTCTGGTGTTCCGCCTTGAATTTGTTGCATATATCGCAGCAAGCGACAAAGTATGCGATGTCTTTCTTCATTCCATCCCACCAAAATATCTAGCAAAGGTCTTCATACATTTTGGTACTTCCTGGGTGAATTGAATACAAAGATTCGTGTGCCTTTGTCAATATCTTCTTTCTCAGGTCTGCTTGCTCGGGTACGCGAATCCATCCTCGAAACCTTAGCGTACCTTGCTGATCCTTGGAGAAATCTTGGGTCTTGCCTTCTAGCATATGCTTGACATGGTGTTGTAGAGCTGGGTCATCTGGTTGAGCCCTGCGGATCTCATCCTCGAGAGTAGGAGTAACTTCCAATATATTAGCAAGACTGGCATCAACAATAACCAAACTGAGCTGAGCGATCTCTTCATGGAGTTCGGGAGGCAATGACTCGATCATGGCATTCAGACTGGCATGCTTGTGGCTGAGTGCATCGGCAACCACGTTGGCTTTACCCAGATGATAATTTATTCCAAGGTCATAATCCTTGACCAGCTCGAGCCATCTTCGCCGATGAAGGTTTAAGTCCAACTGAGTGAATATATACTTGAGACTCTTGTGGTCGGTAAATATCTGACACCTTTTTCCAATGAGGTAGTGTCTCCAAATTTTCAAAGCATGCACAACTACGGCCAACTCCAAATCATGCATTGGATAGTTCCCTTCATGAGGTCGTAGCTGTCGAGATGCGTATGCTACAACCTTGCCATCTTGCATGAGTACACATCCAATACCTCTCCTGGATGCATAACAATATACATCAAAGCTGCGGTAGATGTCTGGAAGAGTCAATACTGGTGTTGACGTCAACCTGGTCTTCAACTCATTAAAGCTCTTTTCATAGTCCTCTCTCTGTACAAACTTCTTATCTTTCTTGAGGAGCTCGTCATTGGCTTGTCAATCTTGGAGAAGCCTTCGACGAAGCGGCGGTAGTATCCGGCTAGTCCAAGGAAACTCCAGATCTCGGATACTGTCATGGGTGCCGTCCAATCAAGCATATCCTTCACTTTGCTGGGATCCATGACTATGCCTTCTGCTGACAAAACATGTCCCAAGAATCTAACTAGTTTGAGCCAAAACTCACACTTGCTGAACTTTGCATATGGCTGATGGTCACGGAGTCTTTGCAAGACTGCTTTGAGATGTTCCTTGTGCTCTTCTTCGCCTTTGGAATATATGAGGATGTCGTCGATGAAGACCACCACAAACTTATCCAGGAAATCTAGGAATACCTTATTCATCATATGCATGAAGAAGGCAGGGGCATTGGTGAGACCGAATGACATGACTGTATATTCGTAAAGACCATATGGAGTAGTGAATGCGGTCTTAGGAATATCTTCCTTCTTGATCTCGAGCTGGTGATATTTGGTCCTCAAATCAATCTTGGAGAATACTTTTGCCCCGCTGAGTTAATCGAACAATTCATCTATCCTTGGGAGTGGATATTTGTTCTTATCCACACACATTCGTAGACTGTCGTCCTTCTTATCCATGAATATTGCGGGTGATCCCCATGGTGAAGAGCTCGGACGGATGTATCCTTTCGAAGCGTCTCATCAAGTTGTTTCTTCATTTCCACTAACTCGGAAGAAGGCATCTGATAATACTTCTTGTATAACGGTG
Source organism: Aegilops speltoides (assembly GCA_021437245.1). Taxonomy (NCBI): domain Eukaryota; kingdom Viridiplantae; phylum Streptophyta; class Magnoliopsida; order Poales; family Poaceae; genus Aegilops; species Aegilops speltoides. The sequence continues at coordinate 238,005,197 of CM038142.1, forward strand.
CAGTCCCGGGCACAATGTCAATTGCAAACTCAAGCTCTCTGTCTGGCGGCATTCCCGGTAATTCCTCAGGGAATACATTTGGGAGCTCACTGACCACATGAATTAATTCCAATTCTTCAGCTACAACGGTGAAGACCAATTCTCTCTTGGGCATGTTTCTGCAAGCAAAGAACTTTGTAGACCGGCCTTCATGATTTTTTATTGTGACTTCTCGGGTCGCATAGTTGACGCATACTTGATATTGGGTTAACCAGTTCATTCCCAAAATAATATCCAACTTGGCAGACTCAATAACTATCAGTGATGTTGGAAAGCTGACTCCCATAATTCCAATTTCCAAATTGAGGTAGACCAGATTGCTTTTGAGCACGGATCCCGGGGATTGTACCAGTATACTTTTTCCCAAAATCAAGCAAGGAAACTTGTTTTGGTCAACAAAACTCTGTGAAATAAAAGAGTGGGAAGCCCCAGAGTCAAATAATTATTGCAAGTATGATATTAACAGGAAACATACCAATGACGACTTCTGGGTCCTCTTGGGCTTCGCCTGCGGAGAGGTGGTGAACTTGCCCTTGGATGGTCCTTTGGGCAGGATGTGGCCCCATATGGTTGACTTGCGGCCTGAATGGAGCATTTGACTTATCGCTCTTGGGGCACTGTCTGGCATAATGTCCGGTTTGCCCACAATTGAAGCATGAATTGTTGCACTGACACTCTTCGCGTACCGGACTGGTTACGACATTCTTGACTTGAGTAGTGGTCTTGATAACATTCTGATGCTAGTTGGGCTTGTACTCCACCCGAGTCTGCTGCCAAGTACGAGCCTTCTGCACTGGTTCTCCATCCTTCTTAGGCTTGAATTTGTGCTTGTGATCATTATTAACAGGCTTGTTGTCATGCACGAGCTTGTGTTCCCTTTCTGTGATGAGGGCTTTGTTTACCAGAGTTTGAAAATCCGGGAAATCAAACATACTGAGCGTGCATCTGAGATGTCGATTCAGTCCTCCAAGAAATCTGTCGATCTTCGTTTCTTCCGTGGCCACATCATAGAGAGAGTAACGGGCCAAATGGTTGAACTTGTGCAGGTACTCACTTACTGATAGGTTTGGTTGAGAGCGAGGAATTCGCACTGCTTGACCTTCATAATACCAGCGGGAATATGGTACTTGCGGAAATGGTCCTTGAATTTAGTCCAAGTAATTTCTTCGTCCGCATGCCACATAGCCTTAGCATTATCCCACCATATAGCGGCAGCTCCATCAACATAGTGCGTAGCGAACATAACCTTGTCAGCTTCTTTAGTGCGAGCAATCTCAAGCTTCTTCTCAATAGTCCTTAACCAATCGTCGGCTTCCATAGGATCGATAACTTGACTGAAACTTGGAGGCTTGGTTCTCTGAAAATCCGACAACTTGGAGCGATGACCATTTTGATTTCCATTATGCCCAACCATAGCTTGTACACTTTTCAATAGCTCAATTATATCGTTGTTCCTTCTTTCTTCAAACATACGCATGATTTGCTCAGTGGAGGGCAGATGTGGCGGTGGAGGCGGTGGTGGCTGATATGGCTTAGGGGAATGTCCTGCCTGTCTTGCTGAGCGACGAACAGGGACATCTTCACAAGCGTGGCTGCTACTGCCTCCCCGCGTCATCCTATTGTTTGTTTTCCCAATATAAAGCAACCGAGATGAGAATTATCCAAAAATGGGAAGAAAAGCCAGCGACAAGCCGAAAGAAAGCAGCAAAAAAGAAATCAAGGCGAATAAAAAGGTTCCAACATAATTATACATAGACTCATACATGAAAAGTAAACATCATGATGGGTTCGACTACCCTCATACATGAAACTAAGCATCATGACATGTACGAGTACATCCATACATCAACCTCATGACGTCTGCAGATACTCTAACGATCTAGTGCTCGGTGGGTGCTGCAGGCTACTCTCCTGAGCTGGACTCAGATCCTAAGCTAATAGTGGAAACCTCCTGGTTAAAAGTGACATGATGGCGCTGCCTCGAGGACTCTCCCTCAGGGGAAGGTGCGGGATGAAACCTAAACATAGGGGTTGCAGGAGTAGCGACGAGGGAAGCCCACACAAGAGGGGCACTGCGAGGAGTCACTGCCAAAGGGTTCGTGGTACCCTGAGTGGTCACCAAAGTAACAGGAGTAACTGAGGCTAAAGGAACGAACGGAGTGAATCCGACAATGGGTGGAGGGTTCCTATTCCAAGCAGTGGCAAGGGCTATCCGGGATCGGGCTAACTCTCAGGCCAACACATAGATCAAGAGTTAGCTGGCAGTGATATAGTGAGAAAGGTGGCTAGCAGGACGGTCGCACACCGGATCAGTAAAAGGGAAGCGGACATGCCCGTTCTTGTGTAGAGATAGGTAGAAGTAGAAACCTGGATGGGCCTGCATGCAAACCTTGTTGTAGCGCAAGTCTACAAGAGCCTCGAGTGCAGCAAACTGGATGGCCTGAGACGACATGGAAGCAAAACCACCCTTAGAGGAACGGGTGTAAGTGCCGGAAGGAGAACTACAGTGTAGAGTGACCTCCGCGTAATACTCGTACAACGAACCGGCTAGATGCTCCCGATGCACCTGATACACTGAATCAGCACCCTCTAGGTAGAGTCGACGCCACACGTTCTGAAGCAGGTGCGGCGAGGTGTACGGTGCTAGGTCGTATGGGTATAAGATGGGAACTGGAGCCATCTACACTCACAATCATTAAACGATTAGTAATTTCAATAAATAAAATGCATGCAATGCAGCAACCAATTTCTATTACTACCGACACTCAAACTAAGCTAACTACTGTTCATCTAGCGCATCGACGGTCTAGCGTGTCCTATAGTCAGCGTGGCTCTGATACAAAGCGTTGTGGCACCCCGGCTTAGAGCAACCAGTTTACCTTGCATTGCCAACCCAGAGATCAAATCTTCTGGCAACACAACAAAATGGTACAGAAAATAGCCGCTTTATTGATGCTAGCGGAAACATAGGTTCGATATTACATCAAGTTACGAGGCCAAGCGGCACACACGGTGCGGCTGAACAATATGTACAATATTTAATGAACATGAAGGGGCCTCGATCATGATAACTACGTGGCAGCGGAACGACGATGCAGCGAAACTCCATAGCACAGGGACACCAACGTGGACACGATCTAGACTCGCGAAGAACTCTGATCCGATAAGCCAGTCCTGAATGTACTTGCAAGCTCACAACAAACATAAGCAATGGCAAACAGTATCATGACAATTAATCAGGTTAAATGCAATGTAAGAAATACTACTGATGCAGTGATACATCAACTTTTGCACTGAGTCCCACGGACTCTCTTACCAGACGGGTTACCTCGTAACCACAACGGTGATCGTACCCGGATCACAAACGAAACCAACACTTTGGTTCCATCAACGATCATCTTCATGATTTCACATATCATCACATAATCAGCGCCAGACATAAAACTTAGTGTGCAAGATTACTCATTAATGTTGATCCATAGTGTGACTTACTCACGAGCTATGTCCGTAACCGAGGACATGGCTATCAATAGATTGAAAATACACTCCACAGAGGTGTGGACTTTACCCACACCACAGAACCCATGGCCTCGTCTTCCCATTCGGGTGGACCAACGACATTCCGACATAACCCTCTCATTGCCATGACACTCTCCTGGCCACTCCGGCTAACTCCCCACTGGGCTAAGTCATGGGTGGCCCCGTGCCTACCAAAGGCATCAACGACCACCGCCGTGGCAAAACGGTCCCAAATAGGGATAAGGTACCATAACAACAAACGGGCACACAAGGTTATGTCTGCTTACCGGGCCAGGGTACCACACACCCATAACCTTCCCACATGGGAGGCACTGAGTAGAGGCATGACAACGGACCAAATAATGACCTTCCCATAAAGGCAAGTGTGGTTGCACATGGGGAAACTCGATTCAGTGACACCATGAATCGATCAACGTTATGTTCAAGTTGAATTAACATCAGTTTTAACTTGAAATAAAATAACTCGAGTCACAATATGCCATGAACATGCAAATATCCGACATGCACCACATACCACTCAAAGTGAACAGATCAACATCATCAAAGTTTTCTACTTGCACTACTCATCCTTAAACTCTACTGGTTTTTACTTTACTGGTTTTAGCACTCATCATTTTCATTATATCATAATATATTAAAATCAATTAACCACATAAAAAAATATCATCATTCTTATCAAAAGCATAACCACACAATCTAAACTTATTCTACTGCCTTAAACTAGTTCAAGCATTTAAACAATATTGTAAACTAGGCATTTCAATCATGACAAAGTAATTAACACAACCAGTATTTATTTAAACAATTAAATGCATGAAAAATAAGTCATATTCAAGTTGGAAATCATAGATATTGAAATGACACCATACAAATGTTGGTGTGGCTTGCCTTAGCGCAGAGGAGGCTCACACTCCTCCTGGTTCTCTTCAAGACAAGCTTCCTCTTCTGAAAACAATTAAAAAGAGAAAAAATAAATATCAAGAACCCTTCTGAAATTCACCAGAAAATTTAGATAACAGAGAAAATTCTCATTTTTGGTATGTTGCTAGATCTTTTCAATAAGAACACAATGCAAAAAGATTCAACTCATTTGGACTTATGGTTTAAAAGTTATAGATGGTCAAAGTTTCTGGGTTAGAGTTTGATTAAATTTTAATTAATAGAAAAACCAGGGGGGTGACATTGATGGCGTATTCCAGGAATAGGCCTCCACTCATACCACTTCGGGCGTGGGCGGTGAGGCTGACAGCGGGCCCCATGCGTCAGGTCGGGGAGAGAGAGAGAGAGAGAGAGAGAGAGAGAGAGAGAGAGAGAGAGAGAGAGAGAGAGAGAGAGAGAGAGAGAGAGAGAGAGAGAAACAAAGACGGGTGGCGCTTCGCCGACGCTTTCTCCAGCGAAGATTGCTAGGCGGCCAGATCCAGAGGGATAGATGGATAGAGGAGACGCTCGCGCACCTGCCTGTACCCGTGACTTGGATAGAGGTGGACGGACGGGGTCGGAACGAGCTTCTCCAGCGCTGTAGAAAGCGGAGCTAGCCGGAGTTGTGGACGACTGCGACGTGGGGGCTGCACCAGGGGCTCCAACGGGTTTGGATGGCACTAGTGAGCCACTAGAGAGTCGCCTGAGGAGTGGATCGAGCTCTCGGGGCACTGGAGTGAGGAGGAGGAGCTGTGGGGATCGCCGACGAGCTCAGGTCGAGGGCGGCGGCCAGAGGCCTGCCCGGCTAGGCTGCGGCTATGCTACGGGTTTGTGGAGGCTGTGCGGTGAGCTTGGAGTGATCGGAGAGGCTGGAGGGGGTCTGGATTGATAGGCGGAGGGGGAGGGGGTCTCGGCTCTGCCGGAGCTCTCTAGAATCGGCGCACGGCGATGAGGAGCGCCGACAAGGAGGGGGCAGCGCTTCAGAGCTCATGCGGGCACTGTGGTGCTCGAGGACGAGCACATGAGGCGGTGGGAGAAGAAGACAGGGGCATCGGTGCACTGTTGCTTTTGGCCGCGAAGTGCCCATGCTCGCTGCAGCTGGTCCGGCATCGACGAGCGGCACTAAGGGGTCAATGGCGATGAGACAAAGACGGTGGTGCGGCACGGCAGTCGTCGGCGCGCTCTGGAATGAGCACGCGCGAAACAGAGGCGAGGGCGCAGCGTAGAGCGCGTCGGGCGCGTTGCTAGAGCCATGTCTTCACGTGGTCACCACTCTAGTATGGTCAAGACAACGTCCATGCGATGCCAAACCATGTGTAGTGCGTTGTCCCTGCAGTGTTTGGTTTAAGAGGGGTGATGGCACACTGCCAAGCCGACCAGATGAGACTTGAGCTTCATGGCAAGTTTCTGGACAGAAACTTGGTCGTGAAGTTTGGAGGGCTTCTAGAATGAGATTTGGGATGATCTCCTGGGGTTAAGCTTTACTTAAGAGGGTAATGAAGCTCAAGAAAAATCAGCCTCATTGGATCAAGGAAAAGGGTACTTGCTGTGCAAAGTGCATTTTGAGGCCAGAACAGAAATGATTTTCTGTAGCAAAAATATTGCAAAAAGTTATGCAATATTTTTGCGCAGGGAGGTGTGGCAAGGTTCAAAGAATATTTTGGAATTTTCTTAGGATTTTAAGATCAATAAAAATGAGGGTTGCTTTGGAGCACAAGTTTCTGAATTGAGTTTCCGAGAAGAAAATGAATATTTTTCTTTTATAAAAATATTTCTTGGGTCATTTTGGGATTTTTCAGAGAAAGAATGATGATTAAGAGATGGATGGGTCACTTGGGTGAAAATCAAGGGCATGCCCAAGTGTTTAAGTCCATTTGAATTGATTCAAAAACCCCAAATTCAAAGCAGAAGCAAATGAAGTCCGGAAAAAGGGAGAAGCAAAAACCAGGCTGTCACACCTATTAATGTTCTTTGCATTTTTTTGCTGCTTGTCTCGCCGTAAGTTATTTACCAGTACCAAATGTGATAACCTTCAATTCAAGTTACAAAACCTTGAATTTGAAACCCAAATAATTCACTTAGGAGTCAGTACACAGAGATTTAATTTAACTTCTGCGATTTGTTCTCCTCTTCTAAGGTTATAGCTTTCGTGCTAGCTTCATCGATGTTACCCACCAAATAAAAAGCCTGTTCAGGTAGGCCATCTAATTCTCCGAAAAGGATTAGTTGAAATCCCCTAATAGTTTCTGTAAGAGCAACATACTTCCCAGAGAACCAGTAAAAACTTTGGCCACAAAGGACGGTTGTGATAAGAAGGCGGATTCCTTTAGTAAAATAGGCATTGTGGTACCTCATATTTGCCTTGTGAAAACAAGGGTTCGATAGGTAGGGTATAGCAGGAACATTAGAAACGTAACAAATATTTCTTGGTTTTAACTTTGTGACCCTATAATGCTCTCCCAACAACACAAGTGATCTTGCTTGAGACGTGATAAGAACATGATGATGCATATCTTCTGAAGACGAGGCTTCAAGAAGATTTGTTATTTCTCCCTTTTCTCCCCTTTTGGCATTAAGTACTAAAAAAGGTTTGCAAGTTGAATTCTTATCATATCCAAGAAGTAGAAACACAAACAAAACGCTGGACAGAGGGATAATATCATCAGGACTATGATTGGATAAGAGAGCAGAAACTATGATTTGAATAGTTTTTGAATCTATAACTCGTAGACCTCAAATTGGTTTCACTTGAAAATTCTGAAGTGCGGCGAGATACATAGCTCTGGATTCAGAAATTCCAATTCATCATCGCTTGGTCTGTTCAAGTGACTTTGGAATTTGAGAGGGATTGTGTCGGAGTTTTCGGAGGGGTTCCGTTCGGAAGTTTCGAAAAACTTATAGAGAGATGCTCATCCCTTTGGAATCGGTGACACATTCCTACCCAGATTATCCAAAGTGTAGATTAAAGAACTGTTCAAGTCACAAAGCCCATTTTTCTAAAAGAATTTCATTGAGGTAGGATAGAGGCTGGTTTGAGAAATCCTAGTTCATTTAATTGGATAATATCCAAATCAAGAGTTGCAACAATTTGGATGATTTTGGAGAAGTGTCTTATGCATGGAAACACGATTCTAGACTAGAGCAATATGCAACCTAGTACTATTAGAATAGGAGAATGCCAACCAAACATTCTATCTATGGAGAAGAGGGGCGGTGACTTGATCACCATATATGAGTATGTTGACCTAGGATCGCGTGGTCTAATAAAGACATTCGATCCCATGAGTCATACTCCTTGTTAAGCTCAAAATGGGTTTCCCTATTTTGATTAAGCATTAATATGTTTAGATAATTAGGGTTGGTTTATCTCAATACTTAGTAAATCTCCTCTATATGTGGCATCCCAACTCAAGAGGGATGGACTTACATTGGGGTTATTCTTGGCGCGTACGTGTAGTTGAACTTGTAGTCTATCAAAGCTGATTATGACTTGAGGTTAACATCAAGAGTCGGGAGCAATCTTTCCATTTGTTGCACCTTTCATACCTACATGGGCTAGTAACACAAGGGGAAAACAAGGATATCCAAAATACATGGACTGGAAGATTAATCAAGATGATGTTTATGGATGCATTTAGTTACCTTGTCCATATGCTTTATCAACAAACATGATAATGTCTTGCTTGTGATGATTAGTCTTATCATACTAGATTCAAAGCAAGTGCTCATCATGTAAGCTCATTCAAAAATCTAAGTGGTTATATGTACAAAAAAGAACCCAACAAGATATCCAAGACATATAATAGTTCATCATAAGAGAAATATAAAGGAGCAAATGTAGAACACAGATTCATAGTGCATGCACGAGGGTGAGATTTCATCACATGTTAGAAGCGTCGAGAATATTTAGCTCACTCCTCAACTAAAAGAATGTCTTATCATCAAGAGGTTTGGTGAAATTTTTGGCTGGTTGTTTGTTGGTTCGAAAATGGCTAAGATCAATGTCACCTATGGATACATGGTCATGAATGAAATGGCGGCGAACATCAATGTATTTGGTTAGAGAATGTTGAACAATATTATGAGAATATTTTTAAGGCACTTTCATTATCACAAAGAACTGGAACATGTTTGAGATGAATGCCATAATCTTTAAATGTTTGTGTCATCCACAAGAGTTGAGCCCAACAAGATTTGCCTAAGATATATTCGGCTTTGATAGTGGATAGAGATACAAAATTTTGTTTCATGGAGGACCAAGATACAAGGGATCCCCCAATGAATTGGCAAGTATACAAAGTAGACTTCCTATCAACCTTGTCACTGGCATAGTCTGAATCGGACTAGCTGAGAAGATCAAAGGAATAACCCTTTGGATACCATAAGCCAAAGTTAGGAGTCTAAATTAAATATCTCATGATTCTTTTAACGAACACAAGATGGAACTCTTTTGGAACTGCTCAAAATCTTGTGCATATGCATGGATATCCGGTCTTGAAGCACATATCAACTGGAATGTTGTCCTTGTTGACACCAAGACATTTGTTCATTAGCATTGGTGTTCATATGCTTTAGCATCTTCCATGTGGAACTTGTTGAATAACTCCTTTGTGTACCTCTTTTGAGAGACGTAAGTTCCTTCCTTTGTTTGTTTGATTTGAAGGCCGAGAAAGAAGTTAAGCCCTCCCATCATGGACATCTCATAATTTTCTGCCATCAACTTGCTGGACTTCTGGCTAAAATGGTGGTTAGTTGAACCAAATATGATATCATCAATATATATTTTGTAAGTGCATCTAGTGCCACCCTAGTTGGTTTTGGAGTATTGACGACAAACGTGGTTGAGGGACTAATGTGTTTGTGAGAATTGCAGGATAACATAGGTAGTAGTCCCTCATTGATTCGGTTTACCTACCAGAGATGACCCCTAAAAATGTGTGAAGACATTGAAGACAATGGTAGTTCATGAATACATTCACGATTAGGATTATGTCATGTGAAGATATTCACTTGAAGACTATGGAGTGCGAAGACATAGATGTTTTGTAGTTTCCATTCTACTTTATTAAGTCATAGGAACCACCGTACTACTAAGTGGGGTCCAAGTGAACAAAGTCAGAGTTACTGAAGTGATGCTCAACCAAATCCTATGTCTTCGAGCGAAGATAATGACAACAAACCTTATCTAGAGCTGGATGAGTCAGCTTTCCTTGTAGCCCAAGCCAAGCTGCCGCGTGTGTTTGAAACTAGACCATTGGACACGTGTCGGTTCCTTAGTGACCCAGGGTCATTTTAGACATATCAGGTCGGGTTGCCTCCTGGCTATAAATAGCCCACTCCCTACACCATAAATTGGTGGCTACTTAGAGTTAGTGCACGACTTTTGTCGATTGAGAGCAACCCACCTCCAAAGCATTTGAGAGAGAGATCCTTGCGAGGACTAAGCCCAAAACACCTAGAGCCAAAGAGTGTTAGGCATCACTGAAGTCTTTCTGTCCGCGTGATCTGAAGACTTGTTACACTTGAGGACTGTGAATCCTCCAGCTGGTTAGGTGTCGCGTTCTGAGCATCTAAGAGTCATTGTGGATTGTCGGTGAACATAGTTTGTGAAGGTTTGGAAGTCTACCTTGAAGACTTACCAGAGTGATTGGGCGAGGACTGGGTGACCTTAGCTCAAGGGGAATAAGGTGAAGACACGGTCTTCTGAGTACAATCTCAACCTCCCTAACCAGACGTACAGTTGTCACAACAACTGGAACTGGTCTACCAAATCCTCGTCTTCAACAAGCATATGGTTCTATCCCCTACTCTCCTTACTTTTCAGTTTGTCTACGTGAAGTCATTGCTTGCCTGCCTGATTCATTTGACTTCATTGTGTGACGACTTATATCTGTTTGGTTTCATACTATCTTCCAATCTGATCCTGTCTACCTAGTTGCAGTTAGTCTTCGTGCTTTCACTGTATTGTATGCTTGACTAATGCTTGCCTAGTGTAGTCTTCATTCCGCTGCTTACTATATAGGTTTAGTTTACTTGGTTCTCTTCATCGTGTTTTGAAGACTTTCATAAAAATCGCCTATTCACCCCTCCTCTAGTCGATAACTAGCACTTTCAATTGGTATCAGAGCAAGGTACTCCCTTATTCTGTGTGATTCGGTTTAACGACCTGGAGTTTTAGCTATGTCGACTGCAGGGATAATCAAGGTCTCCACTGCGTGCCCTATTTTTGATGCTCATGGTTATCCCAAATGGAAGGCAATGATGAGGAAGCGCCTCCTTGCAATGAACAGTGAGCTGTGGATCGTCACGGAGATTGGTCTCACTAATCTATGCAAGATGGCGCATGCTGACGACATTTGAAAGTACACTCGACAGTACATCATGGCTAAGGATATCATATGCTCCTGTCTATCCAGTGTCGAGTTCAGGCGCATCATGCATATCTGCAATGCGAAGCTTATCTGGGACCGGATTTTTGATGTCTATGAAGGTCATCGAACCCGTCAGGACCCGTGGTTCTGCGAATTCAAGGAGTCTCTTAGAATGTTGACTTTCAAACCCGAGCCATCTGGTCCAACCTACTGCTTCATGGCACGTGGTGCCAAAGTAACCTCACGTGAATCCAAACCTAGTTATAAGACGCTTGCTAAAATTGCAACTGAGCAACAAACTGCTATGGAACATATTCAAAAGCTGCCAGACAAAAGCAATGACCAGTTGGACGCGGAAATGAATCGAACTCAGTCCTTAATCGAAGATATTAAAAGTCTTCGTGTTAAGTATGAAGAACTTAAAAGTCGTCATGAAACTCTCTCAGCTTCTCATGAGAAGCTTTCCTACGATTATATTCAAAGGAAGCAAGATCTTGAGAAACTGAGAGTGTCTCATGAAGATCTTCAAAAAGAGAAGATTCACTACTGGCCCAACATATCAGTTCCGCTCAGGTAGAATTTGTTCCACCATGCTTGAAGTGTCTTGAGCGTGATAATGTTGTCTCTGTTGCTGGATGTTCTACTACTTCTGATGTTGCAATATCTTCAACTGCTGATGTTGTAACTAACCCCTCTACTGAGGATACCACTACTATTGCTGATGAGAATGCTAGGTTGAAAACATTGCTTGAGACTGGCATGTACAAAACCCTCAAAGGGCATCAGACCTTGTGCGATGTCCTCAAGAAACAGATTCTAAACCGAAACCCTAGGAAAGAGGGTGTTGGGTTCGAGAGGAAAATGAACGTTGATGGTTCATATTGGACGCCTGAGCAGTACCCCAAAACCACCTGCTGCTAAGGATCCTTCAGTGGATCCATCCACTTTATCTGGCTTCACTTGTGCTAACCCAATTGTCATTGATGAATCCTTTGATGCCAATGATAAACTATTTAAGAATCAGAATTGTGAAGTGTTTGCCAGGTACATTGGTACTAACTGCAGGAACGGGTCACCCCAGAAGAAGATCTGGGTGCCCAAAAGCTGTCTTGAGCAGCTTCCTGTGAATGTCGTCATGACACCACCTGGGAAGAAGACAAACCCCAGGCCAAAGGCGTCGTATGACCCAAAGGCTTCATACAGACAGAGGACCACTCATGGTCACCCTAATGCCAATGTTTTGCAAGAAAACCGTTATGAGACTCATGAGAATATGAGCGTGTTTCCTCTAACCGTTATGTTCACAAAACTAAGAACTTTTCTGCATATTCATAGGAGTACTATTCTCCTCCTGTGAAGCTATTTGCTAGGGCTCCCAAGCCAAAGTTCTCAGATGTTGCACTTAGACCCATTGCTTCTAAGCCACCCCTGAAGATGTGGGTGGTTAAGAAGAATTAACTTCTCTTGCAGGGAAAGGTCTCCAGCCGGAAAGCAAAATCTTCTGACACCAATGCTGGAGACCCAAAAAATCTTGTGGGACGCAAGATAAAATGCCCCAATGGTCTTATCATGTATTTCATCCTAGGGTTCCTTGAAGAGCATCATATCATGCCTAACCAGAATTTAAACTTTGATAATATGCTTGTTCGCTACATGTTTCTGCTTCACAATACTCTTGGTGAAGCCTATCCCGCTAACTGCACTTGTAGGGTACAACTCCGAAAGCCACTGAATGGATCATGGACAGCGGCTGCCCCAACCACATGACTGGTAATCGAAGTCTTCTTATGGATTCAACCCTATGTACATCTACTAAGAGTCACATCACATTCGCTGACACTGGTAAAAGCAAGGTATTGGGTCTTGGTAGAGTTGCTATCTCAAAGGATCAGCACATGGATATAGTGATGCTTGTTGAATCCCTTGGATACAACTTAATGCCTGTGTCAATGCTCTGTGATCTCAACAAGATTGTGATATTTGGAAAATATCATTGTCTTGTGCTAATGGAATCTGAAAAGTCTCTAGTCTTTGAAGGCTATCGAAGAGGTGATCTATATATGGTAGATTTCTCAGTAGGACCATAGCTTGCTGTATGTATTCTAGCAAAGGCTTTAGAATGCTGGCTATGGCATCGATGGCTAGGACATGCGGCATGAGGAACATGTACACTCTCGTGAAGAAGAAGCACATCATTGGCATCGAGGGCGTCAAGTTCAAGAAGGATCATCTTTGTGGTGCCTGTGAAGCTCGAAAGATGACTAGAACCAAGCATCCCTCGAAGACAATGATGACTACCTCACGTCCCTTCGAGCTGCTTCACATGGACCTATTTAGCCCTACTCACTACTCTACCCTCACTACTACTGCACATCTCTATGGCTTCGTTATTGTTGATGATTACTCGAGATACACCTGGGTACACATAATTCTCTACAAGACTGAAGTGCAGGATGTCTTCAGACGCTTCGCAAATCAGGCCATGACGAATTATGTGAAAGTGCAACTAATCCCCGGGTGGTTTTGGTAATTAATAACAATATATATATCATTGAACTAATAGTTTCTTGAGAACATTTCAGAAAGTTCAGTGATATGGGTATGGCAATGACTGAAGAAGTGGACCCCTCAAAATGCCAAGGAAAACATTGGCAAAAGCTCAAGACTCCATTTTTTGGTTTAGTGATCCAAGATCACATTGAGTCTATAGGAAAGCCAATACTATTAAAAGGGGATGAGGTTATGTTAATGATCTGGTTGCTCAAAGTGCTTAGTGATACATCTCCCAAACCATCAGCAATCTTTCATTCCAACATACACTCATAAGTAATCTCGGTCCCACCGATTTCCTAAACTCAGTCACACCGAGATGAACCACCTCAGCCACAAAGCCAAACCCTAGTAATTTCGGATTTTTCGATTCGAAACTCGGCCTCACCGAAACTAGTGTTGCCAAGCTTCTGTAACCTTCTGTCATCAAATCGGTGTCACCGAGATGATAAAGTCGGTCCCACCGAGATTGGCAATTCGGTCCCACCGAAAATCCCAACGTTCACAAGATTTGAACTTTCGGTCTCACCGAGTTGTCAACTTCGGTCTGACCGAGATTGGTCAAATGTGTGTAACGGTTGGATTTTGTGTGGAGGCTATAAATACCCCTCCACCCCTCTTCTTTCGTGGAGAGAGCCATCAGAAAGAACTACCACTCCTACCTTACATTTCTGAGAAGAAAACTACCTACCCTTGTGTTGAGATCAAGTTGCTCCACTCCCACCATATGAAACTTGATTTCTAGCCTTCCCAAGTTGCTTTCCACTCAATCCTTTCTTCCACCACAGCCAAATCAGTGAGGAGAGTTGAGTGTTGGGGAGATTATCATTTGAAGCACAAGAGCAAGGAGTTCATCATCATCAACACCATCTATTACCTTTTGGAGGGTGGTGCCTCCTAGATTGGTTAGGTGTCGCTTGGGAGCCTCCGTCGAGATGTGGAGTTGAACCAAGAAGTTTGTAAGGGCAAGGAGATCGCCTTACTTCGTGAAGATCTACCCCGAGTAAGGCTAGTCCTCCGTATGATGCCATGATGGCTTAGACAAGGTTGCTTCTTCGTGGACCCTTCGTGGGTGGAGCCCTCCGTGGACTCTCGCAGCCGTTACCCTCCGTGGGTTGAAGTCTCCATCAACGTGGATTGACGATAGCACCACCTATCGGAACCACGAGAAAAATCTCCGTGTCTCCAAATTGTGTTTGCTCTTCTCCACCTCTCTTTACTACATGTGCAATTTACTTTCCGCTGCCAATACTCTAGAATTGCATGTGTAGGGTGATACTTGACTTGATCATTATCTTGAAATCTGCCAAAACTTGTCTTAATCAAAAGGCTGAAGTTTTATATTGTCAAGTAGTCTAATCACCCCCCCCTCTAGACATACTTTCGATCCTACAAGTGGTATCAGAGCTTTGGTCTCCATTGTATTGGTTTCCATTGCATTGGACTCCATTAGCTTGGTTTCACAACCTAGGAGAGTATGGCGTCTAGTGAGGGTAATTTTCATAGAGGTCCTTACTTTGATGGTTCAAACTTTGCTAGTTGGAAGCATAAAATGAAAATGCATATTCTTGGACATAACCCTGCCGCATGGGGCATTATTTGTGTTGACTTGCTTGGTGAAGATGAGCTTTTACATGACAAATCTAGTGAGCCTAGTAATGATGAACATGCTAGTAGTCTTTATAGTCGAGAAGAGTCGAATGACAATGCTATGAAGGAGATTGAGTGTTTAACTAAAGAACTAAACACTCTTAAGTTAGCTCATGAAACAACTCAAGAAGATCATAGAGAGCTCCTAAGATCTCATGAGAAGCTACGCTTCGAGAAGCTCAATCTAGAGCAAGAACATGAGTTTCTAAAAGCTATCAATGACGATCTTCGAAAGAAGAGTTCTTCATATCTTGCCAAACGACTTCTCTTGTCTAATTTCTTGCCACCTATTAAAACTAAGCATGACAAGCATAAGAAAAATTCTTCATCTAGTAGTAACAATAACCATGCTAAATCCAATATTGTTGCTTCTAGTAGTTCTCTTGATTCCACTAACAATGTTTCAAGCCAAGTGACACTTGAGCAAGAAAATAGTTTATTCAAAGGGATTATAAAGAAAGGTGTCTACAAGAGCCTTGCCGGAAACAAGAACTTTGAGGAAATTGTTCGCAAGCAAGGAAGGCACCGGAAGAATCAAGGAATTGGTTTTGAGAGAAAGTTCAACGCCGAGGGTGTTGAATGGGAAGAAGGTCAATATCCCACTCCAAAGTTTGTTTCTCAAAAGGAGAAGTATGATCCTACTTCTTCCAATGTGGAACAAGCTCAAGATGATCTTCCACCACAAGACCACAAGCTAAAAGGCAAGGACAAGCTTCAAGAGGAGATTGATGCATTTATTGAAGCACCTAAAGCCATGGTCAAGTGGGTTCCCAAGGAAACGTCAAGTTCTACTTCATCAAGCTCAACTACTACCCCAAGGATTCCCATCAAGATGATGTGGATCCCGAAGAAGAAGAACTAGAGAGTTCTTGAGGGTGACTCCGCCAACATACTTCACTCACATTCATTTTGGCAAGAACTTGTGCAATCAACTTCCACATCTTGCACTAGTTCATGGAGTCACAAACCCTCTTGTTGGTAAGTCAAGGGACAAGGTAATCATTGCTTCATGGACATCATCTTTTGTGTACTTCAATCTATGTCCATGGATATCCTCGTTTGTTCCTTGTGGGACTAACCCATGTAGGTATTGAAAGTGCCCGAATCCAAAGGATTGCTCCCAACTCTTGATGATCTTCATCAACATTGAGCATCCACATCTTCAACATCTACATGAAGTCTTCTACGACAACCCAAGGTTAGTTTGACCCTTTAAAAGGGGTTCTCACATCAAGGGGGAGCTTTGCTCTAAAGAATTGAGCTAAAGCATCTTCAAATGATGTGAACACATTAATGCTTTATGTAAAAGTGGTAACCCCACTTGTGCTTAAACGATGAGTATGACCTATGATCAAATGTTCTCATTTGACTCCTAAGTCAATATACTCATATATAGATGACCTAGTCATCGACAAATTGTGTGATAGTAGCTAGTGTTTTGTTTGTGCATGTTTGACACATATTTCATTTGCTATCTTATTGTGTGAGCATGTTGGATGCATAATTTTATCCATTCGAGGACATCCATTTGTTGCTATGGTCTTTTGGATTTTTTCTTTTTGACCAAATGGATGGACAAGAATGCCTAAGTTCCTCCCCTAGCTATCTATGCTTTCTTGTCTCAAACTCTATTCATGCTTATATCACAAACTTTGATCAAGTCATTTTCGGACCCACCGAGTGAGGAGCACTCGGAGCCACCGATCCGTCTAAGACTAAACTTCCAAAACCTTCTAAGTATTTTCGGTCAGACCAGCCCACTCAAATCGGACAGACCGAAGCACTTGGATTGATCTAGGTTTTCACCTCGGTGAAACCGAGTTGCAAATTTCGGCGTGACCGAAATGTGTAACTGCCCTGCAGTTATCCATCTCGGTGCCACCGAGTTTTACAACTCGGAACCACCGGCAGCTAAAGGGTATATATATCTGAGGGCAGCGCGCGTTGATTCCTTCTTCAAAACGTCTCGCCCCCAAACCCTTTGCTGCCGTCGCCGTGGTCTCCGGATCGTCTCCGTCGTCGCCTGTGCGCCCTCGCCGCAGGTCTCCGTCGCCGTCGACGGACAATCTCTCCGCGCCGTTGCCGCCGTAGAGGAACTCCACCAAGTTAGGGTGAGTTTCGATCCCTCTCGTGTTTCAACCTCCGATTCTATGCACTTGGTTTGCCTAGTTTCTTGCCACGTTTGAGATCTTCCTATCCAGCAGATTAGTTCTTAGAACGAAATTCGAGTAAAAGTTTTAGGGTTAGGTTTCCGCCGAACACATCTCGGTGAGACCGATTTTACATTCTCGGTATGACCGATTTGGCCTCTGGCCATTGCACTACACTTTTCGGTCCAACCGAGTTGTGCAAATCGGTGCGACCGAAATGAGGATTTAGTGAAACCCTAGTGCTTTCGGCAGGACCGAAACCCACATCGGTCTGACCGAAAGTGGTGTGAATGCCTCTGTTTGAACACTTCGGATTCACCGAATTTTAGACTCGGTCTGACCGAAATGCATTCTGTGAAAACCTAAAACTGAAATTTGAACTCAACTTTTTGCAAAATCTTCTGCCGTTTGTGATAACTCTTCTATTCTGCCTACACCTAATCTATTCACAGGTTGTCAGCCATGTCAGATGCCAGTGACAGCCAGAACAGGTCTGAATCTCCAATTGCTGAAATTCCAGAGGCAGGCACTAGTCCTGAGGCCAGCAGCTTTTCAGATGATGGTGAAAGGAGCACACCAAGTGGTTTACCTCCTGCTGCCACCAGGGCCAGGAAGAAGAAGAATTCTGATGAAGAAGATTCTGATTTCATAGCTGAGGAAGAGATCTCCTCTAAGCCAAAGAGGAAAGTGGTTGCCAAAGAACATCAAGGGCAACAAACCAAGAAAGGCACCAGTAAAGTGAAGAAGTCCACTGTTGCCAAGAAGCTGAGCATGGAAGAAGAAACCTTGAGCAAGGTGAAGAAAACTTCCAAGAGGAAGAGGATTGTGCATGATGAAGCAGCAGATGATGATGATGAGGATGAGGAAGCTCCACAGCCTCCTCCTCAGAAGCCTAAGTTCATGGGTGATGCCATCAGGGCAGGAGCACCTTCAAAGTCTAAACCATCTGCTCCAGCAAAGGCAGCTCAAGCCAAGCCTGCTGCCAAGCCCAAGAAAACTGTCAGGAACATTCCTGCTTCAGAGAAGAAGAAAGACAATGTGCCACCAGCTGAGTCAGATGATGAGGCACCTGTATTGCTGAAACTCCGTCAGAAACTGCCAATTCACAATGATGCTCATCCTCGAGCTGAAAACATGAAGGAAAGAAAGGATAAAGGTCTCAGGCTATGGAGACAAGCTGATCCATATGCTGTGAGGAGAAGGACTGCTGTTGACCCAAGGTTCCACACCAGAGAGCAGCAGGATTTCTATGAGACTGTGCTTATGGACAAGAAGCCCATTGTTGCAGACACTCGCTATGTTGATTGGGCATACATCGATAGTGAAGAGCACAGAGACTTCTTTCCACATGTGCATGAGAGCTTTACTGCATGTGGTGTTGCTGATTTCGTTGGTCGGTCGGCTGATTGGAATGATGAGATGATCATGCAATTCTATGCCACAGTTCATTTCTATCCAGATGGCAGGATTGTATGGATGACTGAAGGTCAGAGATTCTCTTCAACTGTTGAAGAATGGGCAACACTGCTGAATGCTCCAGTGCAGAGAGATGATGATGTTGATGTCTATGGTATTCCCAAGAAGAACCATGAGTCTATGAAAAATATGTACAATGAGGTAGCAGCTAAGGATGTAGAAATCTGGAAGCTCGGCTCAGTGTATCATCTCCAGGCAGGTCTACCTACCACAAACACCATTCTGAGGCATACCTTGATGCCCAAGTCTGGAGATCATCGCATGATAAGAGGCTATTCTATCAACATGCTGCATATACTAGATCAGAAGGCACCTTTCAAGGTGATGGACCTGATAGTTGAGACTATCAAGAGGACTGCAGCAGACCAGAAGAGGTCATGTGGATTTGCCCAGCACATTCAGATGCTTATCAATGCCAAGTTTGGCACGGGCACCTACTTGTTGGATAGACCACATTTGCCACTGCAGCCTGAGCATGAGGACAATGAAGTTGTGATGACTGAGGATGATCCCACGTCTGTTGAAGGTCAAGCAAAGTCTGAAGCTGCCAAACAAGCCAAAGTTGAGAAGGAAGCAGCAGCAGCAGCAGCAAAACCCAAGAGTGTTGGAGAACAGCTCCTTGAAGCTACCCAGAGGATTGAACAACGCCTGGCCAGCATTGTGCAGTCTCAAGAGAGTCTTGAGAGGATAGTTGAAGACAAGTTCCATGCTCTGGATGTGAAGCTGACTGAAGTGCAAGTCACTGTCAACAAGCTTGAGGCAGATATAGAGGAAGCTAAAAGGGAGAAGGAAGAGCTCATGCGTGAGATGCAAGATGACCTAGTCCAGGATGATTATGAACAGCCTGCTCAGGTTCCTACCAGACCCAGATCAGATGCTATTCTAGTGACAGAAACCAGGGCTACAACATCAGCACCTCCCACAGCTCCATCAGTTCCAGCTCCAGCTCCAGTGACCACTCCTCCAGCTCCACAGACATCAGCTGAAGCCTTTGCAGATGCAGCCATCTCAACTCCATCAACCCAGACAGGAGCCGCCAGCAGAGTCCCCAAGGCGTTTAGCTCTATACCTTTCGAACTTTTTGGTAACTTGTTGCCAAAGGGGGAGAAATTGTATAGATCATAGGACTTCGAGAGAGAGAGTGCTCGCTTTTGCTCTTTCGTTTCATTTGTGGTCTTTTTGAGATACTTTTGAGTTTTTCGAGACATTCCGTGTGGTTGATACTACGTTTGCTCTACCTTGATGAGTTCTTGGTCGTACTATGCCTTAATGTGTGCTTAATGCTTATCATATGCTATTCATATCCTGTAGCTATTCATATCTTGTATGACCATTTACTCATGTCTTGGTGATTGGGTGCATGCTATTCATTCTTATCATTTTGTGCGCTCCACCAAGATGTATGTGACATGGAAGAGTGACCCATGATCCTAATCGATTGTGCATTTGCATTCAAACGCAAATCTTAAATAATGCACAAATTTAGGGGGAGCTCTTGCTTATCACATACTTCTCAAAGCGACGATATTATTCATTGATTATATCATTTGTCGAAGCTTTGATCTATATGTTGTCATCAATTACCAAAAAGGGGGAGATTGAAAGTGCAACTAATCCCCGGGTGGTTTTGGTAATTAATAACAATATATATATCATTGAACTAATAGTTTCTTGAGAACATTTCAGAAAGTTCAGTGATATGGGTATGGCAATGATTGAAGAAGTGGACCCCTCAAAATGCTAAGGAAAACATTGGCAAAAGCTCAAGACTCCATTTTTTGGTTTAGTGATCCAAGATCACATTGAGTCTATAGGAAAGCCAATACTATTAAAAGGGGATGAGGTTATGTTAATGATCTGGTTGCTCAAAGTGCTTAGTGATACATCTCCCAAACCATCAGCAATCTTTCATTCCAACATACACTCATAAGTAATCTCGGTCCCACCGATTTCCTAAACTCAGTCACACCAAGATGAACCACCTCAGCCACAAAGCCAAACCCTAGTAATTTCGGATTTTCCGATTCCAATCTCGGTCTCACCAAAACTAGTGTTGCCAAGCTTCTGTAACCTTCTGTCATCAAATCGGTGTCACCGAGATGATAAAGTCGGTCCCACCGAGATTGGCAAACTCTAGTCTTTGGAAGAATCGGACTCACCGAGATTGTATTTTCGGTCCCACCGAAAATCCCAACGTTCACAAGATTTGAACTTTCGGTCTCACCGAGTTGTCAACTTCGGTCTGACCGAGATTGGTCAAATGTGTGTAACGGTTGGATTTTGTGTGGAGGCTATAAATACCCTCCACCCCTCTTCATTCGTGGAGAGAGCCATCGAAAGAACTACCACTCCTATCTTACATTTCGAGAAGAAAACTACCTACCCTTGTGTTGAGATCAAGTTGCTCCACTCCCACCATATGAAACTTGATTTCTAGCCTTCCCAAGTTGCTTTCCACTCAATCCTTTCTTCCACCACAGCCAAATCAGTGAGGAGAGTTGAGTGTTGGGGAGATTATCATTTGAAGCACAAGAGCAAGGAGTTCATCATCATCAACACCATCTATTACCTTTTGGAGGGTGGTGCCTCCTAGATTGGTTAGGTGTCGCTTGGGAGCCTCCGTCGAGATGTGGAGTTGAACCAAGAAGTTTGTAAGGGCAAGGAGATCGCCTACTTCGTGAAGATCTACCCCGAGTAAGGCTAGTCCTCCGTGGGCGTATGCCATGATGGCATAGACAAGGTTGCTTCTTCGTGGACCCTTCGTGGGTGGAGCCCTCCGTGGACTCTCGCAGCCGTTACCCTCCGTGGGTTGAAGTCTCCATCAACGTGGATTGACGATAGCACCACCTATCGGAACCACGAGAAAAATCTCCGTGTCTCCAAATTGCGTTTGCTCTTCTCCACCTCTCTTTACTACATGTGCAATTTACTTTCCGCTGCCAATACTCTAGAATTGCATGTGTAGGGTGATACTTGACTTGATCATTATCTTGAAATCTGCCAAAAGTTGTCTTAATCAAAAGGCTGAACTTTTATATTGTCAAGTAGTCTAATCACCCCCCCCTCTAGACATACTTTCGATCCTACATTATGTCATCAAGATCAAGCACATCCGAAGTGATAATGGCACTGAGTTCAAGAATGTTGGCCTCGACACTTATGTTGATACGTTGGGCATCACACATGAGTTCTCTGCTCCTTACACACCTCAGCAGAACAAAACGCTCATTGAGATGGCATGGACGATGCTCGATGAATACAAGACTCCAAGAAAATTCTGGCCCGAAGTCATTGATACTGCATGCCACATCATCAACAGAGTATATCTTCATAAGTTCTTCAATAAAATGTCTTATGAACTTCTGACTGGTAAGAAGCCGAACGTCAGTTACTTCAAAGTCTTTGGTGCTAGGTGCTAGATCAAGGATGCACATCACATGTCTGAACTCACACTAAAAGCACACGAAGGCTTTATGCTTGGTTACGGAAAGGACTTGCACACCTACAAAGTCTTCAACCTCTTTCACTACAAAGTGGTTGAAATTGTAGATGTGCGGTTCAATGAAACTAATGGCTCACAAATAGAGCACCTGCCAAATGTGCTAGATGAAGCTACACCAGGTGAAGCTATCAGGCTGATGGGTACTGGAGAAATCATACCCACCGAGGAACAGGCTGAGGATGAGATCATCATTACTACACGTAATCAACATGAAGACAATGCTCAGTCTGAAACCAATGCTGAAGATGAAGACGATAGTTAGTCTGATCAAAATCTTCATCCATGTCATCCTCGAGTTGCCAATGAAGTCCAGGTTGAGAAGATTATTGGTAGCATCAATGCTCCTGGTCCTCTCACTCTATCAAGAGCTACACAACTAGCAAACTTCTGCAGTCACTTTGCTTTTGTATCTATATCTGAACCCAAGAAAGTCGAAGAAGCCTTCATGGAACTTGAATGGATTCAAGCTATGCAAGAAGAGCTTCAACAGTTTGAGCTGAACAATGTCGGGGAGCTTGTCAAACATCCTGATCCTCACAAGCACAACATCATTGGCATGAAATGGATCTATCGCAACAAGCAAGATGAACTTGGGAAAGTTGTCAGAAACAAGGCTTGCCTTGTCACTCAAGGTTACACACATGTGGAAGGAATCGACTTCGATGAAACTTTTGCTCCTGTGGCTAGGCTTGAAGCCATTCGCTTACTGCTGGCCTATGCCAACCATCACAACATTCTTCTGTATCAAATGGATGTGAAGATTTCCTTTCTCAACGGCAAAATCAAAAAAGAAGTGTATGTTACTCAACCGCCTGGTTTTGAAGATCCTAAGCATCCTGATATGGTGTACAAGCTCAACAAGGCACTGCATGGCCTCAAACAAGCACCTCCCACTTGGTATGACACACTCAAAGAATTCCTAAAGAGCAAAGGCTTCAAACCTGGTTCGCTAGATTCCACTCTCTTCACGAAGATATATGATGGTGAACTGTTTTTGTGTTAAATATATGTGGATGACATCATCTTCGGCCACACGGATAAGAGATACAGTGATGAGTTTGGATACATGATGCAAGAGCAATGTCAGATGTCCATGATGGGAGAGCCGAAGTTCTTCCTTGGTCTTCCAATCCGTCAATAGCACAATGGCATCTTCATATCGCAAGAAACATACCACAAAGACTGCCTGAAAAAGTTTGGAATGCAAGACTGCCAAGGGTACACGACACCAATGCCATCCAAAAGTCATCTTGGCCCTGACGACAATGGTAAAGAGTTCGATCAAAAGGTATAGCACCCCATGATTGGTTCTTTGCTATACTTATGTGCATCTAGGCCTGATATTATGCTTAGCATTTGCATGTGTGCCCGATTCCAAGCGGCACCAAAGGAGTCGCATCACCTTGCTGTGAAGCGAATTCTTCGATATTTGGCTCACACCCCTACACTAGGATTATGATATCCAAAGGGCTCACCGTTAATCTAGTTGGATACTCTGATGCTGATTATGCTGGTGACAAGGCAGATCGCAAGTCTACATCAGGCACATGTCACTTTCTTGGATAATCTCTTGTTTGTTGGTCTTGAAAGAAGCAGAACTGCGTATCCCTCTCCACTGCTGAATCTGAGTACATTGCTACTGGATCTTGCTGTGCTCAGCTTCTCTGGATGAAGCAAACTCTCAAGGACTACGAAAACAACATGAAGAATGTGCCACTCTTTGGCAACAATGAAAGCGCCATCAAGATTGCCAAGAATCCAGTTCAGCACTTGAAGACAAATCACATTGAGATTCATCATCACTTTCTCAGAGATCATGTCATCAAGGAAGAGAATTATATCTTTCATGTCAACACTGAAGAGCAACTGGCAGCTATCTTCACAAAGCCCTTGGATGAGAAGAGGTTTTGCAATCTGCGGTGTGAGCTAAATATCTCAGAATCCTCAAATGTCCAGTGAATGGACACACATCCTAATGCTTATGCATGTTGATGACTTAGATGTTCAACACACAAAGTAACGTATTTCTTCAATCAATGAAGACTTACCCTCTGAGCGTGAATACATTAATGTGGATTTTGACTTTGGAGTGCCACGATAATTGTGCGCCATGTCTGGGTCTAATACTTCCTATATGGTGGGTAACGCCACCACCACACTTTCTTGAAGATTTTCATTTGGCGTCATGATTGCATTATCTTAGCATTTGGATTGTCTTCAACATTGATTTATCTTCAAAATCTATATCTTCGCAATGTTGATTTATCTTGATATATATATATATATATATATATATATATATATATATATATATATATATATATCTGTGTGTGTGTGTGTGTGTGTTCTGCCTCTATAACATTCACTTGTAGCTATGTCTTCACGTTGCTATTTTTCTGACCTAAGTGAATGTGATCGGACGCTAATCCCTTCTGTGCTACTCCCTCAAATTCTTTCTGTCTGGACATATCCATTATGTTGACACTTGTCAAATATCTTTGCTGTGTCCTTGTCAGCAGAAGACACAAAGACACACTTTTAAAACTGCTTTTAAAGTCTTATCCTTTGCCTAAAAACTGGAGAAGCCGGAACGACCACTTGACAATCCAGGCATGCGTGGAAACATGGTTCAACTCATGATAAGTTGCATGCATGCCACCTATCCTTCAGATGTGAACCGCCAGGGGCACCTGCGTAATTGCACTATGCCGCCCTCCTCCTCCTTATAAAAACTTGCCTCCTCGCGGTCATTATCTCCTCTTTCACCTCATCATCTTGCTCAAACCCTAGCGCCACCGCTAGCTTGTGTCGATGTTGGAGACGAAGCGCTTAGCTGCCGCGACTGAGGGAGTCCTGGATTAAGGGGTCCTCGGCTGTCCGGTCTATGTGATGTGGGCCGGACTGATGGGCTATGAAGATACAAGACAGAAGACTTCTTCCCGTGTTCGGATGGGACTCTCCTTTGCGTGGATGGAAAGCCTGGTGTTCGGATATGTAGATTCCTTTCTCTATAACCGACTTTGTACAACCCTAGTACCCTCTAGTGTCTATATAAACCGGAGGGTTTAGGCTGTAGAGGCAATCATAATCGTACATGCTAGACTTCTAGGGTTTTAGCCATTACGATATCATGGTAGATCAACTCTTGTAATACTCATATTCATCAAGATCAATCAAGCAGGAAGTAGGGTAATACCTCCATAGAGAGGGCCCGAACCTGGGTAAACATCGTGTCCCCCGCCTCCTATTACCATCAACCTTAGACGCATAGTTGGGGACCCCCTACCCGAGATCCGCCGGTTGACACCGACATTGGTGCTTTCATTGAGAGTTCCGCTGCATTGTCACCAAAAGGTTTGATGGCTCCGTCAATCATCTACAACAATGCAGTCCAGGGGGAGGTCTTCCTCCCCGGACAGATCTTCGTATTCGGCGGCTTCGCACTACGGGCCAACTCGCTTGGCCATCTAGAGCAGATTGCAACTACGCCCCTGGCCATCAGGCCAGGTTTGGAAGCTTGAATTACATTGCCAATATCCGCGGAGACTTGATCTTCGACGGATTCGAGCCCATGGCCGCCGCTCCCTGTCACCACAATGAACATGACCTAAATCTGTCATCGGACCGTGCCCATGAGATAGCGCCTATAACTGCTCTGGCCCTAGATCCGGAGCAGACTGCGCCATCCGAGGACGGGAAGCTCAACCCCGTCGCGGAAGCCACAGACTCAGCGGCGTTAGAGCCGCACATAGATCATACCTCGAGCGGGGCCTGTGTCATTGGAACCTCGGATTCGTCTCCGGTCATAGGTTCTGAACCGCGTGCATCCGCGCCCATCGAACATGATCAGGTGCCGATCATTGAATTCAGTTCCGTGGACATCTTCCGACACTCACCTTTAGGCGATGTGCTAAACTCATTAAAAGCCCTCTCCTTATCAGGGGACTCTCAGCCGAACTATATCCAGTTTGGATTGGGAGCTGACGATGGAGAATTCCACTCCCACCCACCACCCACTTCATAGCCACTATCGAAGACTTAACCGACATGCTCGATTACGGCTCCGAAGACATCGACGGTATGGACGACGATTCTGGAGAGGAGCAGGCACAAAAACAACCGCTTACGCTAGACAGACACCTCCTCGTATGATGTATACATGGTGGATACACCCAAAGAGAACAATGGCAACAATGAAAAGGATCCAGTAGAGGATAAGCCTCCTAAGATACAGCCAAAGCGCCGACGGTAGCGACACCGTTCTAAACCACGCCGTGGAAAAAAGAGCAATACCGGCATAGGAGAAAATAATACTCCAGACAACACCGAAGACAACAAAGACCCCGTTGAGCCAACTTCCGAACAGGATGAACGGGAGGATGGGCGAGTCATCCCTAATAAACAGGCCGTTAACGAAGACTCGAAGGATAGTAATTATCTTCCACCCTCCAAGGATTAGGCGAGCCTCGGCGACGAAGACTTTATCATGCCTGAGGAGCCTGTCGATCAGGAGCGCTTTAAGCGCCGACTAATAGCCACTGCAAGGAGCTTGAAAAAGAAACAACAAAAGCTTCAAGCTGATCAAGATCTACTCAATGACAGATTAACTAATGTCCTGGCAGCCGAGGAATACAGCCACGAGCGCCCAACCAAAAGTTACCTGAAACACAAATTGTTACCCAACGACGAGGCGCTGGAGCCCATCCTACCAGCCCATAATGCGGCTGACCGATCACCACGTGGCCGGGACAAAGCGGCAACTGAGGCCGAACACCAGCCCGCACTACCTCGCCGTAAAAACAGAGACACAAGAGCTCGGGGATACACATATGACCTGCGGCATGACCTGGAAAACAGAGCAGGACAGACCAGATCGATCTATGGATCGTGGGGGCGTGCCCCGATGCGCGACAATGGCCATCCGGTCGGACATGACAAACATAACCACGCTCGGGCTGAAAACCGCAGACGAACTCCATCCGAGCTACATCGCGACTTGGCCCGATATAGAGGCACCGCACACCCCCTCTATTTCACTGATGAAGTAATGGAACATGAATTCTCGGAAGGGTTTAAACCCGTGAACATCAAATCATATGACGGGACAACAGACCCCGCGGTATGGATTGAGGATTTTCTCCTCCATATTCATATGGCTCACGGTGATGATCTTCACGCCATGAAATACCTCTCGCTAAAACTCAAGGGACCCACCCGGCACTGGTCGAACAGTTTGCCCGAAAACTCAATTGGCAGCTAGGAAGACTTGGAAGATGCCTTCCTCGACAACTTCCAGGGTACATATGTCTGACTTCCGGATGCCGATGACTTAAGTCACATAGTTCAATAGCCCGGAGAGTCAGCCAGGAAATTCTGGACTAGGTTCTTAACTAAAAAGAACCAGATCATCGACTGTCCGGATGCCGAAGCCTTAGCAGCCTTTAAACATAGCATCCGTGACGAATGGCTCACCTGACACCTCGGCCAAGAAAAGCCGAAGTCTATGGCAGCCCTCACGACGCCTATGTCCCACTTCTGCGCAGGCGAGGATAGCTGGCTAGCCCGTAGCAATAACAATACAAGCGAACCTGGCACTTCTAAAGCCAGAAATAGCAACGACAAGCCCCAACACAACAGACACTAGTGTCGAAGCAACGATGACAACACCGAGGACACGACGGTCAACACCAGATTCAGCGGCTCTAAGTCCGGTCAGCGGAAGAAGCCATATAAAAGAAACAATCCGAGCTCGTCCAGCTTGGACCGCATACTCGATCGTCCATGTCAAATCCACGGCACTCCTGATAAACCAACCAATCATAGCAACAGAGACTGTTGGGTTTTTAAACAGGCCGGCAAGTTAAATGCCGAGAACAAGGGGAAGGGGTCGCAAAGAGAGGATTGTGACGAGAAGCCCCAGCCACCGAACACAGGGGGACAGAAGAAGTCCCCCTCCCCCCAAGTTAAAATGGTGACCATGATATACGCTACCCATATCCCCAAGAGGGAGCGCAAGCGCGCGCTCAGGGACATCTACGCGATGGAGCCAGTCGCCCCAAAGTTCAACCCATGGTCGTCCTGCCCGATCACCTTCGATCGCAGGGACCATCCGACTAGTATCCATCATGGCAGTTCAGCCGCACTAGTCATCGACCCAATCACTGATGGATTCCATCTTACGCGAGTCCTCATGGACGGTGGCAGTAGCCTGAACCTGCTCTATCAGGATACATTGTGCAAAATGGGTATTGATCCCTCAAGGATCAATCCCACAAAAACTACCTTTAAAGGTGTCATACTAGGTGTAGAGGCCCGCTGTACGGGCTCAATCACACCGGAAGTGGTCTTCGGATCCCCGGACAACTTCCGAAGCGAAGAGTTGATCTTCGATATCGTCCCCTTCCGCAGTGGCTATCACGCACTGCTAGGACGAACCGCATTTGCTCGATTCAATGCGGTGCCACACTACGCTTATCTCAAGCTCAAGATGCCCAGACCACGCGGTGTCATAACAGTCAATGGAAACACGAATGCTCCCTCCGTACCGAGGAGCACACCGCTGCCCTCGCAGCAGAAACACAGAGCGGACTTTTCAGGCAGAACCTTAATTCAGAGGCCAAGCTACCAGACACTGTCAAACGAGTCCGAACTACTCTACAGCAGAGCTTGTCAAGAGCTTGACTAGCAATTCGACCTCCGTCCCAGTCCCGACCAAACGGCGGCATTCGTACCGCGCGTACATAATTACGCACTCAAAATAGCATGGGCATAGACGGATGCACAGGTAGATCATGGTCCATAATACGGCTCAACCTCCCCTGGACTCACATACTTTCACTTTTTCTTTTTCTTTTCAGTTTTCTTTTTTTCCCAGGCCTTTCCTGGTGGCCTGATTGTCGGACCTATCAAGGGACGGATACACCAAGATAGCAAGAAGCATTGACGTATAAGGGAATTTCCAGGTGGTCTCTTTAAACGATTGTTATGCCTGTTTTAAGGACCCGCATGCAGCTCTCCCTTGGTTGTTGCATGTTAAATAGCTCTGTTGCTTATTGCACTACTTGTACAAATACGCTTGAACGTATTAATCAAACTATAATGGAACATAGTTTGCGGCCCAGTTTCTGCGGCATTAGCCTATTACTTCATTTTTCTTGATATTCTTATCAATTGCACCCGTACACTCTAGTACCCATTAATTCTCCAGGGGCTCCATTATGCCCCATAATATGGCAACAAAGTCCGAACATTTTTTACAGTATAGTTCGGCACCCCGAACTTTAGCATTATATGCATCGGCTCCGAATCATGTCTCTGGTCAATAGTTGGGTTTCCCGGCTCGTGTGCTTACTATCTTATGTTCCGCTATATTTGCTAGGTTAGTAAAGGGAGAACTACTGTGATTGTGTCTTGGTTTATCCGGATGAGCACCTCAGTAGAGAAAGCCAAAAACTGACTGTCATGATGCGGCGTTGGCCGGTCAGCTATTCGAGAGGTTACAAATCTTTTGCGATTTTTTCTGCATTATGCGATGAATCGGTTTTTATCCGATCAGGTGTTTACAACACCCCAAGTTCGGACTTACAAATACTAGGGGCTGCACCTAAATTTCGATTGTCAAACTCCTGTGGCTAAGTGAGGGTGATAAAGCCACATAGTCCGATTGCCTGGTTCATTGCACTAAACACCTCCTTCAAGGACCAAACCTTTGGATCAAGAGTGTTTAGATTCCATCCCGAACACCCCCGTACTAACTACATGGGGGCTGAAGCCGACGACTGACCAATTCTCAGATTCAATGAAAACGGCCGAACAGGTGGTAAATTTTAAATAAAAAACAAGCAATGTATTACATCACGACCTCGTTTCATAGTACAGGACATGATAACATGAATTTATTCATTCAAAGATAATATCCTTAGCACATTGCTCCGCTACAAAGCGGGATCCCTCCAGGACATTTGAAAATACCGCTCGGGCGTGCGGTGCTCCTTGCCAGCGGGCAGTGCTCCGGTCGCGATCTCGATGGCATCCATCATCGCCTACTGAACTTTGACACAGGTGAAGGCCATTCGCGCGCCTTCAATGTAGACATACCGCTTGATGGCATCCAGCCGAGGGCAGGCATTGACCAGCCGCTTCACGAGCCCGATGTAGCTGCAGGGTATGGCTTCGGCTGGCCATAGCCAGATTATTAAATCCTTCATGGCTAGTTCGGCCATCCTACGCAGTTCGACCAACTATTTTAGCTGATCGCTAAAGGGCACCAGATGTTCTGGCGCAAGGTATTGCGACCAAAACAGTTTCTCCGTGGAGCTCCCCTCTTCGGCTCGGAAGAACTCCGCATCATCTGAAATGCTGCACGGCAGATCCGCAAATGCCCCTGGAGAACTCCAAATCTGGGTCAGTAAGAGGAACCTTTTCTTCACATATTTGCTCTGCATAATAAAGGCCTTACCCGCCGCGATTTTTTTGGCCTCCTGGACTTCCTGGATGGCGCCCTGGGCTTCAACCCGGGCATCGTGTGCGCTTTGGCGGGCCTTGGCAAGTTTGGACTCTTGATCCGCAATGTTGCGCTCCAAGGACTCGCATTTCTTCACGGCGTCCTAGAGCTCCTGCTAGACCTCACTGACCCCAACCTCATGCTTTTCACGGGGGGCTTGTTCCTTGGCTGCCCTCTCCTCGGCCTCGGTCAGCGCCTTCTTGAGGGTCTCCACCTCAGTCGCCGCTCCTAATAAATATCACGGCACTTTAGTCAGCACAAATCATTCATCCTTCCTGAATATAGACAAGGTTATTGCATACCTTGATTGTCTTCCAGCTGTTTCTTCACACAGCCGAGCTCTTCCTTGGTCCGTGATACATCCATTTTGCATCATGCTTTTATATCAATATTTATTGCATTATGGGCTATTATTACACGTTATGTCACAATACTTATGGCTATTCTCTCTTATTTTACAAGGTTTAACATGAAGAGGGAGAATGTCGGCTGCTGGGATTCTGGGCTGGAAAAGGAGCAAATATTGGAAACCTATTCTGCACAGCTCGAAAAGTCCAAAAACTCCACGAAAGTCATTTTTGGAATTAGTAAGAATTATTGAGCGAAAGAAGTACCAGAGGGGGCCCACAACCTGGCCACGAGGGTGGGGGGCGTGCCCACCCCTACTGGGTGCGCCCCTGCCTCGTGGGCCCCCTGGTGGCCCTTTGGTGCCCATATTCTTCTATACGAAGTCTTTTACCCTGGAAAAAATCATAAGCAAGCTTACAAGACGAAACTCCGCCGCCACGAGGCGGAACCTTGGTGGAACCAATCTAGGGCTCCGGCGGAGCTGTTCTGCCGTGGAAACTTCCCTCCGGGAGGGGGAAATCATCACCATCGCCATCACCAACAATCCTCTCATCGGGAGGGGGTCAACCTCCGTCAACATCTTCACCAGCACCATCTCCTCTCAAACCCTAGTTCATCTCTTGTATCCAATCTTTTTACCAAAACCTCAGATTAGTACCTGTGGGTTGCTAGTAGTGTTGATTACTCCTTGTAGTTGATGCTAATTGGTGTATTTGGTGGAAGATCATATGTTCAGATCCTTAATGCATATTAATACCCCTCTGATCATGAACATGAATATGCTTTGTGAGTAGTTACGTTTGTTCCTGAGGACATGGGAGAAGTCTTGCTATTAGTAGTCATGTGAATTTGGTATTCGTTCGATATTTTGATGAGATGTATTTTGTCTCTCCTCTAGTGGTGTTATGTGAACGTCGACTACATAACATTTCACCATTATTTGGGCCTAGAGGAAGGCATTGGGAAGTAATAAGTAGATGATGGGTTGCTAGAGTGACAGAAGCTTAAACCCTAGTTTATGTGTTGCTTCGTAAGGGGCTGATTTGGATCCACTAGTTTCATGCTATGGTTAGGTTTACCTTAATACTTCTTTTGTAGTTGCGGATGCTTGCAATAGGGGTTAATCATAAGTGGGATGCTTGTCCAAGAAAGGACAGCACCCAAGCACCGGTCCACCCACATATCAAATTATCAAAGTAACAAACGCGAATCATATGAGCGTGATGAAAACTAGCTTGACGATAATTCCCATGTGTCCTCGGGGGCGCTTTTCTCATTATAAGAATTTGTCCAGGCTTGTCCTTTTCTATAAAAAGGATTGGGCTACCCTGCTGCACCTTATTTACTTTCATTGCTTGTTACCCGTTACAAATTATCTTATCACAAAACTATCTGTTACCTACAGTTTCAGTGCTGGCAGAGAATACCTTACTAAAAACCGCTTATCTTTTCCTTCTGCTCCTCGTTGGCTTCGACACTCTTACTTATCAAAAGGACTATGATAGACCCCCTATACTTGTGGGTCATTAAGACTCTTTTTTGGCGCCGTTGTCGGGGAGTGAATCGCCTTTGGTGAGTGGAACTTGGTAAGGAAACATTTATATAGTGTGCTGAAATTTACTGTCACTTGTTACTATGGAAACTAATCCTTTGAGGGGCTTGTTCGGGGCATCTTCGCCCCGACCAGTAGAGCGAAGAGTTTCTCCTCAACCTACTGAACCTATTGAAAATGTTTACTTTGAGATTCCTTGGGGTATGATAGAAAAACTGCTAGCTAATCCTTTTGCAGGAGATGGAACATTGCATCCCGATTTACACCTTATCTATGTGGATGAAGTTTGTGGATTATTTAAGCTTGCAGGTATGCCCGATGATGTTATTAAGAGGAAGGTCTTCCCTTTATCTTTGAAGGGAGACACATTGACATGGTATAGGCTATGTGATGATACATGATCTTGGGACTATAAACGATTGAAATTGGAATTTCACCAGAAGTTCTATCCTATGCATCTTGTTCATCGTGATCGTAATTATATATATAATTTTTGGCCTCGCGAAGGAGAAAGCATCGCTCAAGCTTGGGGGAGGCTTAAGTCAATGTTATATTCATGCCCCAATCATGAGCTCTCAAGAGAAATGATCATTCAAAATTTTTATGCTCGGCTTTCTCTCAATGATCGCACCATGCTCGATACTTCCTGTGCTAGTTCTTATATGCTGAAGACTATTGAATTCAAGTGGGACTTATTGGAAAGAATTAAATGCAACTCTGAAGATTGGGGTTCCGACGATGGTAAGGAGTCAGGTATGACACCTAAGTTTGATTGTGTTAAGTCTTTTATGGTGCTGATGCTTTTCGTGGATTTAGCACTAAATATGGACTTGACTCTGAGATACTAGCTTCTTTCTGTGAACCTTTTGCTACTCATGTTGATCTCCCTAAGGAGGAGTGGATTAAATATAATCCTTCCACTGAAGTAAAAGTAGTTGCACCTGTTACAGTTGAAGAAAAGACTATCACTTATAATGATCCTATTGTTCCTTCTACTTATACTGAGAAACCACCTTTCCCTGTTAGGATAAAGGATCATGCTAGAGCTTCAACTGTTGTTCGTAAGAGTAATACTGTAACTTATACACCTCCTGAGCAAATTAAAGCTGAACCTAGTATTGCTATGGTTAAAGATCTCTTGGCTGATAATATTGATGGGCACGCTATTTACTTCTGTGAACAGGCTGCTAATATTGCTAGACCCGATGCTAAGATACATAGACCTGCTGTAGGCATGCCTGTTATCTCTGTTAAAATAGGAGATCATTTTTATCACGGCTTATGTGATATGGGTGCTAGTTCTAGTGCAATACCTATTTCCTTATATAAAGAAATTATGCACGATATCGCACCGCTGAAATAGAAGATATTGATGTTACTATTAAGCTTGCAAATAGAGATACTGTTTCACCAATTGAGATTGTTAGAGACGTCGAAGTCTTGTGTGGGAAAGTTAAATACCCTGCTGATTTTCTTGTTCTTGGTTCCCCACAAGATAGTTTTTGTCCCATTATATTTGGTTGACCCTTCCTAAATACTATTAATGATAGGATTGGTTGTGAAAAGGATGTTGTTACTATTGGCTTGGGGGATATCAAACATGAGTTCAATTTTGCTAAGTTTTGTAGACAACCCCATGATAAAGAATTGCCTAGTAAGGATGAAATTATTGGTCTTGCTTCTATTGTCGTGCCTCCTACTGATCCTTTAGAAAAATATTTGCTAGACCATGAAAATGATATGGTTATGAATGAAAGAAGGGGATAGATGAAGTGTTCTTTAAACACGGTGCTATTTTGAAACACAACTTACCCGTTGAAATCCTAGGGGATCCTCCTCCACCCAAGGGTGATCCCGTGTTTGAGCTTAAACCATTACCTGATACTCTTAAATATGCTTACCTTGATGAAAAGAAGATATATCCTACTATTGTTAGTGCTAACCTTCCGGAGCAGGAAGAGGAAAGATTATTGAAAACTCTGAAGAAGCACCGTGCTGCGTGGATATACTCTTGATGATCTTAAGGGCATTAGTCCCACTCTATGCCAACACAAAATAAAATTGGAAGAAGACACTAAACCAGTTAGAGATCATCAATGATGGTTAAATCCTAAGATGAAAGAAGTGTTAAGAAAGGAAATACTAAAGCTCCTCGAGGCAGGTATAATTTATCCCGTTGCTGATAGTCAGTGGGTAAGTCCTGTCCATTGTGTCCCTAAGAAGGGAGGTATTACTGTAGTCCCTAATGATAAAGATGAATTGATCCCGCAAAGAATTATTACAGGTTATAGGATGGTAATTGATTTCCATAAATTAAATAAAGCTAATAAGAAAGATCATTACCATTTACCTTTTATTGATCAAATGCTAGAAAGACTATCCAAACATACACATTTTTGCTTTCTAGATGGTTATTCTAGCTTCTCTCAAATACCTGTGTCAGCGGACGATCAAGCAAAGACTACTTTTACTTGCCTTTTGGTACTTTTGCTTATAGACGTATGCCTTTTGGTTTATGTAATGCACCTGCTACCTTTCAAAGATGCATGATGGCTATATTCTCTGAATTTTGTGAAAAGATTTGTGAGGTATTCATGGATGATTTCTCCGTTTATGGATCCTCTTTTGATGATTGCTTGAGCAACCTTGATCGAGATTTGCAGAGATGCGAAGACACTAGTCTCGTCTTGAATTGGGAGAAGTGCTACTTTATGGTTAATGAAGGCTTTGTCTTGGGGCATAAGATTTCTGAGAGAGGTATTGAAGTTGATAAAGCTAAAGTTGATGCTATTGAAAAGATGTCGTGTCCCAAGGACATTAAAGGTATAAGAAGTTTCCTAGGTCATGCCGGTTTTTATAGGAGGTTCATTAAGGACTTCTCTAAAATCTCTAGGTCTTTGACTAATTTATTGCAAAAAGATATTCCTTTTGTCTTCGATGATGATTGTGTAGAAGCGTTTGAAATACTTAAGAAAGCTTTGATCACTGCACCTATTGTTCAGCCACCTGATTGGAATTTACCCTTTGAAATTATGTGATGCTACCGATTATGCTGTAGGTGCTGTTCTAGGGCAAATAGTTGATAAGAAATTAAATGTTGTTCAATATGCCAGTAAAACTCTAGACGCTGCCCAGAGAAACTACGCTACTACTGAAAAAGAATTCTTAGCAGTTGTATTTGCTTGTGATAAGTTTAGACCTTATATTGTTGATTCTAAAGTAACTATTCACACAGATCATGCTGCTATTAAATATCTTATAGAAAAGAAAGATGCTAAACCTAGATTTATTATATGGGTTCTCTTGCTCCAAGAATTTGATTTGCATATTATTGATAGAAAGGGAGCTGAGAACCAAGTTGCAGACAACTTGTCTAGGTTAGAGAATGTTCTTGATGACCCACTGCCTATTGATGATAGCTTTCCTGATGAACAATTAGCGGTCATTAATGCTTCTCATACTGCTCCATGGTATGCTGATTATGCTAATTACATTGTTGCTAAATTTATACCACCTAGTTTCACATACCAGCAAAATAAAAAGTTTTTCTATGATTTAAGACATTACTTCTGGGATGACCCACACCTTTATAAATGAGGAGTAGATGGTGTTATTAGACGTTGTGTACTTGAGCATGAACAGGAACAGATCCTATGCAAGTGTCACTCCGAGGCATATGGAGGACACCACGCTGGAGACAGAACTGCACATAAGGTATTGCAATCCGGTTTTCATTGGCCTACTCTCTTCAAAGATGCCCGTAAGTTTGTCTTGTCTTGTGATGAATGTCAAAGAATTGGTAATATTAGTAGACGTCAAGAAATGCATATGAACTATTCTCTTGTTATTGAACCATTTGATGTTTGGGGCTTTGATTATATGGTACCTTTTCCTACCTCTAATGGATATACACATATTTTAGTTGCTGTTGATTACTTTACTAAGTGGGTAGAAGCTATTCCAACTAGTAGTGCTGATCATAACACCTCTATTAAGATGCTTAAAGAAGTTATTTTTCTGAGGTTTGGAGTCCCTAGATATCTCATGACTGATGGTGGTTCACATTTTATTCATGGTGCTTTTCATAAAATGATTGCTAAGTATGATGTTAATCATAGAATTGCATCTCCATATCACCCACACTCTAGTGGTCAAGTAGAGTTGAGTAATAGAGAGCTCAAATTAATTTTGCAAAAAGACTGTGAATAAATCTAGAAAGAATTGGTCCAAGAAACTTGATGATGCATTATGGGCATATAGAACTACATATAAGAATCCTATGGGTATGTCTCCATATAAAATGGTTTATGGAAAAGCATGTCACTTACCTCTCGAACTTGAACATAAGGCATATTGGGCCATTAAAGAGCTCAACCATGACTTCAAACTTGCCGGTGAGAAGAGGTTATTTGACATCAGCTCACTTGATGAATGGAGAACCCAAGCCTATGAAAATGCCAAGTTGTTTAAAGAAAAGTTAAAAGATGGCATGACAAAAGGATACAAAAGTGTGAGTCTAACGTAGGTGATTATGTTTGCTATTCAACTCTCGTTTAAGATTTTTGCAGGAAAACTTCTCTCTAAATGGGAAGGTCCTTACGTTATCGAGGAGGTCTATCATTCCAGCGCCATAAAAATCAACAACTTCGAAGGCACAAGTCCGAGGATGGTGAACGGTCAAAGAATCAAACATTATATTTCAGGTGATCCTATAAATGTTGAAACTAATATTATTGAAACCGTAACACCGGAGGAATACATAAGGACACTTTCCAGAATGTTTCAGACTCCGAAAAGGAATAAGTATGTGGTACGGTAAGTAAACCGACTCCAAAACAATTCTAATAGCAATTTTTCTCCATTTTAGAATATTTAAGAAAATAGGAAAATAAGAAGTAGTCCGGGAAGGACACGAGGCGTCCACGAGGGTGGAGGGCGCTTTCACCCTTACTGGGCGCGCCCCTGCCTCGTGGGCACCTCGTGTGCTCTCCGAACTCCGTTTTATTGCACGTTACTTCTTTCGATCGGTAAAAATTCATTATATAATCTCCCGAAGGTTTTGACCACCGTATCACGCAAAAATCCTTTGTCTTTGTTTCGAGCTGTTTTTCTGATAGATCTAGAGCATCATGACGTCACCCTCCGCCAACAATGAAGACAAGGATGCTTGGCTATTGAAGATAGAGATGAAAAGAGAAGAACCAGAGGAGATCAACAAGGATGAAGGGATCAAGAAGGTCATGGAGGATCAAGCTCCGACGGCAGAAGAAGAAAACATCCCTCAACCTCTACCTAACCTCTTTACCCCAACTGAGATTGAAGCTTCCAAGATGATTGAGTTAGCGCGCATACAAAACAAGTATCTCACACAGGAAAATATTTTGTTGAAGGATCATATCATCGCACTCAAGGGCATTATCCGCAAGTTGGAGGAGATTTTACACTCGATGTGCGATTATCCACCATCATCATCACCACCTCCGAGGACATAATCACATGGGTATGGGCACTCCCCTTGGCAACTACCAAGCTTGGGGGAGGTGCCCCGGCATCGTATCACCATCGCACTCCTATCTTTACCATTTTACTTAGTTCGATCCTTTTGGTAATATCTTGATCTAGCAGAATAAAGTTTTAGTATGATTTAGTTTTGAGTTTTGCTTTGTGATCCCTCTATGTAATCGAGTCCGTGAGCTTTCTATAATAAAGATTAGTGTTGAGTCAAGGGCTTTGCTATCTTGCTATGATCTTGAGAAAATAGAAATAATAAAAAAATAAAATAAATCATATTGATCTTATGGATAGTAGTGACTTCACACATAAAGAGTATGAGGCCTAAAAGTTGTTGGGAGTTGACAACCATAGTTTTGGTCATCGTTGCAATTAATAGGAAGTAATAAAGAAAGAGAGGTTTTCACACACACACACACACACACACACACACACACATATATATATATATATATATATATATACTATCTTGGACACCTTTAATGATTGTGAGCACTCATTAAGTATGACATGCTAAAGAGTTAATGTTGGACAAGGAAGACAACATAGTGGGTTATGTTTTCTCGCATCTCAGTTAAAGTCTATTGTCATGGATCGCCCAACATGTTGAGCTTGCCATTCCCCTTCATGCTAGCCAAATTCCTTGCACCAAGTAGAGATACTACTTGTGCTTCACAAATATCCTTAAACCCAGTTTTGCCATGAGAGTCCACCATACCAACCCATGTATTGAGTAAGATCCTTCAAGTAAGTTGTCATGTTGCAAGCAATAAAAATTGCTCTCTAAATATGTATGATTTATTAGTGCGGAGAAAATAAGCTTTATATGATCGTGTGATATAGAAGTAATAAAAGCGACGGACTGCATAATAAAGGTTCATATCACAAGTGGCAATATAAAGTGACGTTCTTTTGCATTAAGATTTTGTGCATCCAACCCTAAAAGCACATGACAACCTCTGCTTCCCTCTGTGAAGGGCCTATCTTTTACTTTACGTCTTTTACATTATGCAAGAGTCAAGGTGATCCTCACCTTTCCCTTTTTCATTTTATCCTTTGGCAAGCACCTCATGTTGGAAAGATCCTGATATATATATATATATCCAATTGGATGTAAGTTAGCATGAACTATTATTGTTGACATTACCCTAGTGGTAAAACATTGGGAGGCAACACTATAAGCCCCTATCTTTCTCTGTGTCCGGTTAAAACTCCAGAACCATAAGTATTGCGTGAGTGTTAGCAATTGTAGAAGACTAAATGATAGTTGAGTATGTGGACTTGCTGAAAAGCTCTATTATTGACTCTTTCCGATGTTATGATAAATTGCAATTGCTTCAATGACTGAGATTATCATTTGTTAGTTACCAATGAAGTTTATGATCCATACTTGACATTGTGAATAGATTGTTACTTGAGCATAAGAAATCATATGACAAAATCTATATATGTTGCTATTATAAGAATGATCATAATGCCCTCATGTCCGTATTTTATTTTTATTGACACTTCTATCCCTAAACATGTGGACATATTTTTCGATATCGGCTTCCGCTTAAGGACAAGCGAGGTCTAAGCTTGGGGGAGTTGATACGTGCATTTTGCATCATGCTTTTATATCAATATTTATTGCAATACGGGATGTTATTACATGTTATGTCACAATACTTATGGCTATTCTCTCTTATTTTACAAGGTTTCACATGAAGCGGGAGAATGTCGGCAGCTGTGATTCTGGGCTAGAAAAGGAGCAAATATTGGAAACCTATTCTGCACAGCTCTAAAAGTCCTGAAACTCCACGAAAGTCATTTTTGTAATTAATAAGAATTATTGAGCGAAAGAAGTACCAGAGGGGGCCCACACCCTGGCCACGAGTGTGGGGGGCGTGCCCACCCCTACTGGGCGCGCCCCCTGCCTCGTGGGCCCCCTGGTGGGCCTTAGGTGCCCATCTTCTGCTATATGAAGTCTTTTATCCTGGAAAAAATCATAAGCAAGCTTACAGGACGAAACTCCGCCGCCACGAGGCGGAAACTTGGCGGAACCAATCTAGGGCTCCGACGGAGCTATTCTGCCTGGGAAACTTCGCTCCGGGAGGGGAAATCATCACCATCGTCATCACCAACAATCCTCTCATCGGGAGGGGGTCAATCTCCATCAACATCTTCAACAGCACCATCTCCTCTCAAACCCTAGTTCATCTCTTGTATCCAATCTTTGTACTAAAACCTCAGATTGGTACCCGTGGGTTGCTAGTAGTGTTGATTACTCCTTGTAGTTGATGCTAATTGGTGTATTTGGTGGAAGATCATATGTTCAGATCCTTAATGCATATTAATACCCCTCTGATCATGAACATGAATACGCTTTGTGAGTAGTTACATTTGTTCCTGAGGACATGGGAGAAGTATTGCTATTAGTAGTCATGTGAATTTGGTATTCGTTCGATATTTTGATGAGATGTATGTTGTCTCTCCTCTAGTGGTGTTATGTGAACGTCGACTACATGACAGTTCACCATTATTTGGGCCTAGAGGAAGGCATTGGGAAGTAATAAGTAGATGATGGGTTGCTAGAGTGACAGAAGCTTAAACCCTAGTGTATGCGTTGCTTCGTAAGGGGCTGATTTGGATCCACTAGTTTCATGCTATGGTTAGGTTTACCTTAATACTTCTTTTGTAGTTGCGGATGCTTGCAATAGGGATTAATCATAAGTGGGATGCTTGTCCAAGAAAGGAAAACACCCAAGCACCGGTCCACCCACATATCAAATTATCAAAGTAAGGAACACGAATCATATGAGCGTGATGAAAACTAGCTTGACGATAATTCCCATGTGTCCTCGGGGGTGCTTTTCTCATTATAAGAATTTCTCCAGGCTTGTCCTTTTCTACAAAAAGGATTGGGCCACCTTGCTGCACCTTATTTACTTTCATTGCTTGTTACCCGTTACAAATTATCTTATCACAAAACTATCTGTTACCTACAGTTTCAGTGCTTGCAGAGAATACCTTACTAAAACCGCTTATCATTTCCTTCTGCTCCTCGTTGGGTTCGACACTCTTACTTATCGAAAGGACTATGATAGATCCCTTATACTTGTGGGTCATCAAGACTCTTTTCTGGCGCCGTTACCGGGGAGTGAAGTGCCTTTGGTGAGTGGAACTTGGTAAGGAAACATTTATATAGTGTGCTGAAATTTACTGTCACTTGTTACTATGGAAACTAATCCTTTGCGGGGCTTGTTCGGGTCATCTTCGCCCCGACGAGTAGAGCAAAGAGTTGCTCCTGAACCTACTGAACCTATTGAAAATGTTTACTTTGAAATTCCTTGGGGTATGATAGAGAAACTGCTAGCTAATCCTTTTGCAGGAGATGGAACATTGCATCCCGATTTACACCTTATCTATGTGCATGAAGTTTGTGGATTATTTAAGCTTGCAGGTATGCCCGATGATGTTATTAAGAGGAAGGTCTTCCCTTTATTTTTGAAGGGAGATGCATTGACATGGTATATGCTATGTGATTCCGGAGCCGTATAGGTCTCTGGAATTGTATTCGGCTAGGGGCCAAATTGGATATGGCCCCCATCATCAGTATCCATGGGGGTTTGCTCCCCTATGTGTCCGACGGCCGAGATTTCACCCTCTGGCGCCGCCTGGATGGCCTCCTGCATCTCTCCCTGGCCTGGAGTCTTTCGGGACAACACCTCGGTGTCATCCATGGCCTTGGGAGAGGAGGCCGCCGGAAGGGACCCACTGTCCATCACCTTCGGGTCCAGCGAATTCACTGTTGACGAGGATCGCTAGAGGACGGAACAGGCCGGTCTGCAGCACATGATTCGACATGTTAAAACCATGAAGAAAAAGGGCGAGAAATATGAGTGCATCTTCGAGTACTTACGATTCAGCCAGGGGCTTATCCCTGGGGCGCCATTCCGAGCTGCTGTCGGTGTCCGCTGTGGAGTTGTCCGGGAGGGAAGCCTTCCCCTTCTTGGACGCTTCGGCCTCCAGACGCATGGAGGCTGTCCTTTTCTTTCTTCCCCCCTCGGGAGGGAATGGCTTTCTTCTTCTTCCTCCTCTTCCTCGTCGTCCTCGGCGGCGGAGGAATGAGTCTCGGCGTCTCCGGACGTCAAGTCCGAAGTGCCCTTATGACGGAGGCCACCTCTGGTCTCCTTGGCCTTCTTCTCCGGCGCTTGATAGGGCGCCGGAACCAGCATCTTCGTCAGAAGTGGAATTTCTAGGTCTTCGGGCAGCGGAGCCGGACAGTGAATCCGCTCCGCCTTCTTTGTCCAGCCCTGAGAGAATCAGTAGGTAGGCTTAGGCATCTTCCTCGAGTATGGAAGTAA
Source organism: Aegilops speltoides (assembly GCA_021437245.1). Classification (NCBI taxonomy): domain Eukaryota; kingdom Viridiplantae; phylum Streptophyta; class Magnoliopsida; order Poales; family Poaceae; genus Aegilops; species Aegilops speltoides. The sequence continues at coordinate 238,047,653 of CM038142.1, forward strand.
AGGATACACCTTCAAAACATGAAAAAACTTACTGGACTAGCGGGATGGGCCAAGTCGTGCCTACGATCCTCGATCGTATCTGGCCACGTCTTGTTGGACTTGAAGAGCACCTTCTAGATTTCTTCGTGCGTAGTGCCAAAGAGCTGCAGCAAAGTCTGGTGCTTGGCCGAATCGTACTCCCACAAATGGCAAGTCCGACGTTGGCGCGGAAGGATCCAGCGAACAAGCATCACCTGGATCACATTGACAAGCTTGATATTCTTGTCTATCATGCTCCTGATGCGCGTCTGAAGCGATGTTAGCTCATCCGATGAAGACCAGTCCAGGCCCTTCTCTAGCCAGGAGGTGAGCCGCATCGGGACTATGGACTGGAATTCGGGAGCCGTGGCCCAGGTGGTGTCATGCGGCTCTGTGACATAGAACCACTGGTTTTGCCACCCTTTGACGAAGTGGGGGATGAATACTACCCTCTCATGGGGCTTAGAGGTGGGGACGATCTTTCCCTGGGTCGGAAGTCGGTGGGTGATTTCCTTGGCCAAATACCCAGCCTCCCGGAGCTTGGTAATGTCCTTCTCCTTGACGGAGGAGGCCATCCACTTGCCCCGCACTCCGGATCCGAACATGGTTGGAGTGCTTTCTTGGGGCGGACCATTCTGCACAAACGTATGGATTGTGATGCTATGGCTGGGCTGCCATGTCTTGAAGAGGCCCTTAACTGCTTTCGGTATGTTTGTCTTTTGGTCTTTGTGAATGACAAGGAACACTGGAACAAAGAGCTTCTGCTGCAGTTCTATAGCACTTTACACATTCGAGGCTACAATAGGGATCCAAATACTTGGGTCCTTGAGTGGATGTTAGGTTATGTACATCATGAAGCCAAAGCTCAGGACATCATTGAACTTACTTCCCTGCCCACTCCAGGTGAGTTATACGAACCTGGTTGCCAGCTTCATCAGAATGAGCTGTAGAGCATCTTACAGAAGCCATAGCCAAATATGAGCCAAATGCTTATCATGATGAAGCCATTGCCGCACGACGCTGAATACCCGAAGGAGTTCTTCGTCAAGGACCTTGAGTACTTGGCACGCATAGTGTACCATATTCTGAGGCATACTCTTTGGCCTATCAAAGGAAATTCTTTTGAAGCCAAACTTGAAGGCGCCATGAAGACTTTGGTATTCTATATCATCAATGGCATTAGATTCAACACTCAAGATTTCTTCATCAGACAACTTGCTGCTTCTGGGATTGATCTGTTTGGTCTGAAATTCTATGCTCCATGGGTGATGCGCTTGATTAAGCTTCATTCAACCATTGACTATCAGCCTTTAGCGCGCAACCATATTGTCTTTCTACCTGAAGTGGATATGTATGTTGAAGCCATCTACCCCAAGCCTGCCAATAAGCCACTCCACCTTCAGGATGTTGAATTCCAGAGCTTCACGCGGCCCATTGAAGGGATTCATGTGCCCAATGCTGCAACTCCTGCATATCCTCTGGCTGGCAATCTGCTCATACCAAACGAGCAAATACTGAAGCCACTGCAAGCACCATAGCTCAATGGCCTCAGAAGCGTCCTCGTGTCCTCAACGACTGTGAGCTTCTAGTGGCTTTACATCAAAATCAGGATAGGCATCATGACTGGCAGAAGCGTCAGATGCAGAGTCTCTTGGTGGATGTCAATCGAATTCGCAACTTGGCCACCAAGAACTCCTTTGTTGCTCATGAAGCCTGTAGGAGGTCCTGGTAGAGCCTCACCTTGCTCTGCTCTGAAGATGATCTTCGTGAGGATGGCTTCACTGAGAACTTCAAGTTTGACTCCAGGCCTCCTCAAAATGCAAGTTGGCATCGCACACTTTCAATTGAAGATTCTGAGTGCTCATCTTTGGCTGCAACTATTGTTGTGAGAGTCGTCGATGAAGAATATGATGCCACTTCAACAGCATTAGCTTCACATCATCAAGATGCTGCGACAGGCCCATCTGCACCACCAAACTCCAATGTCGACCCTGATCCATCCTCTACTCCAGCTGGGAACGAGTAGAGACCCAATGTCTTCAAACCTTTTTGGTCATTCCTGACAAAAGGGGGAGAAGCATATGAGTTGATAGTCTTCAAGCGGGTCCATATGGGTGGTTGCTTTATTTTTGCTAAGTTCTTACAACTCCCATTTTGAAACTATTTGGCTTTTGAGTTGTAACACTTAAACTTGATGGTCGTCTGCCACTCTTGCTGCCACTTTGTGATGCGATGATAAATTCCACATGAAGTCATTCTGCATACGTCCATTTTTCATTATGCATATCATTATCTTCACTACCTTCATATATGCATGATGAATTGTCTTCACACCTTGAAGATGGCCTCCACAAAGGAAAACCCTCCATGTGCATTTGCATTCAAAAGCAAACTACCTATATGCACATCTTTAGGGGGAGCCTCTTTTAATGTATGAAGACAATGCTCACAAAATTGAACTTTCACATACTTTTATCCCCGTTGAAAACTTCAACCAGTTTGTCATCAATCACCAAAAAGGGGGAGATTGTAAGTGCATCTAGTGCCACCCCTAGTTGGTTTTGGAGTATTGACGACAAATGTGGTTGAGGGACTAATGTGTTTGTGAGAATTGCAGGATAACACAGGTAGTAGTCCCTCATTGATTCGGTTTACCTACCAGAGATGACCCCTAAAAATGTGTGAAGACATTGAAGGCAATGGTGGTTCCTGAAGACATTCACGATGAGGATTATGTCATGTGAAGATATTCACTTGAAGACTATGGAGTGCGAAGACATAGATGTTTCGTAGTTTCCATTCTTTTTTATTAAGTCATAGGAACCACCGTACTGCTAAGTGGGGTCCAAGTGAACAAAGTCAGAGTGACTGAAATGATGCTCAACCAAATCCTATGTATTCAAGTGAAGACAATGAGAGCAAACCTTATCAAGAGCTGGATGAGTCAGCTTTGCTTGTAGCCCAAGCCAAGCTGCCACATGTGTTTGAAATCCGATCGTTGGACATGTGTCGGTTCCTTAGTGACCTAGGGTCATTTCGGACATATCAGGTCGGGTCGCCTCCTAGCTATAAATAGCCCACCCCTACACCATAAGTTGGTGGCTGCTCAGAGTTAGTGCATGACTTTTGTTACTTGAGAGCAACCCACCTCCGAAGCATTTGAGAGAGAGATCCTTGCGAGGACTATGCCCAAAACACCCAGAGCAAAGAGTCTTAGGCATCACTGAAGTCTTTCTGTCCGCGTGATCTGGAGACTTGTTACACTTGAGGACTGTGAATCCTCCACCCGGTTAGGTGTCATGTTCTGAGCATCCAAGAGTCATTGTGGATTGCCAGTGAACGTAGTCTGTGAAGGTTTGGAAGTCTACCTTGAAGACTTACCAGAGTGATTGGGCGAGGACTGTGTGTCCTTAGCTCAAGGGGAACAAGGTGAAGACAGGGTCTTCTGAGTTCAATCTCAGCCTTCCTGACCAGACGTACAGTTGTCACAACAACTGGAACTGGTCTAGCAAATCCTTGTCTTCACCAAGCAACTGGTTCTACCCCCTACTCTCCTTACTTTTTAGTTTGTCTTCATGAAGTCATTGCTTGCCTACCTGATTCATTTGACTTCATTGTGTGAAGACTTATATCTGTTTGGTTTCATACTATCTTCCATTCTGATCCTGTCTACCTAGTTGCAGTTAGTCTTCGTGCTTTCACTGTATTGTATGCTTGACTAATGCTTGCCTAGTGTAATCTTCATTCCGCTGCTTACTATATAGGTTTTGTTCACTTAGTTGTCTTCAAAGCCACCATGTTTTGAAGACTTCCATGAAAATCGCCTATTCGCCCCCCTCTAGTCGATAACTAGCACTTCCATATTTGACAGATGAATAACTCACCATCAACTCTATTGGTTAAAAGAGTTGAATTAATTCAGCCAATTTCAAAACTCTTCTTAGTAAGAAACATCAACAAGCATTTGTACCAGGCTATAGGAGCTTGTTTAAGACCATATAAACACCTATGAAATTTGAGACATGATTGTGCTTCTTATGGTTCAAAAAGTTGTGAGCTTTTTAACATGCCTAGTAGAGGTAAGGCCTATTTGTGGCATGAAACAATGTTTGAACCGCTTTAGCCCAAAGTGCTTTGGAGTTTTGTACTAATTCAACATCGTTCTTTCCATCTTGATCAATGTTTGATTCTTCCTCTCAACAACTCCATTTTGTTGAGGAGTGTAGGTCGCAAAGAAGTCATGTGAAATGCCTTCTTGATCAAGAAATGAGCCAACCTATGCATTCTTGAACTTGGCTTCATTGTCACTACACACCTTATTCATCTTCACTTCAAATTGATTTTGTGCTTTTCTTGCAAAGGTCTTCAAGAGATTTTGAACCTATGCTTTGTCATTAAGGAAGAAAACTCAAGTGAATCTAGATAATCATCAACATTGACTAGTCCGTAAGAGTTACCACCAAGGATCTTGTATGCATTGGGACAAAAAAGATCCATATGAAGTAGCTCGAGATGACTCTTCGTAGTCATGATGTTCTTCACGGGGTGAAATCCACCAATTTACTTTCCCACTTGGAAAGCATTACAAAACTAATCATCACGGAAGATGATATCTTTCATGCCCCATACGTGATCGTCCTTGATCAACTTGTACATATTGCACATCCTTACATCTCCAAGTATTCTATGCCAAAGTCATCCTTTAGAAGATCTAGCAATGAGACGTGTACGAACTTTTGGTCCTTGTGAGAAATTGACAACATAAAGAAGACCATAACTAGTAAATATCACAGGCTAATCATCTTCGTGAAAGACTTGATAATCAACTTCGGTAAACTTCACACGAAATCCACAATTGGTTATAGCTACGAAAAGAAGATTGTAACCAAGTGATTCAACAAGTATGTCATCCTCAATTGAATTGTCTCTAGAAATGGTCACTTTATTAGGACCCAATACCTTTCCTTTGGAATTGTCTCCAAAGGTGACTTTATTCCATGGTTCATCATTCTTATGGAGCTGTCGGAACATCTCTCTATCGCCAGTCATGTGGTCGGTGCACCTGCTATCGATTACCCATTCTTTTCCACCGAAAGAATTGCTCTTGTGAGTTCTTGATATGAGACACCTTAATATTCAATCATACTCATCTTCTTCCTCATTAACATCATAGTAATAATCATTTCATACATTGTTAGCCCCCTAATAATAGTTTCACATTTTTCACTCAAGCAATGAATTTGAAGAGCCGATAAAAGGATATTGAAAATAGTAGGAACATCACCTTTTTCCCGAATGAGCGCATCAAGCTCATGAAATTGCCTTGCAAAGGTTGGATCACTTTCGTCCTTCATCTTCAAGAGTGGCATTGCCTTGTGGAGGACTTCCTCAAGATTACTAAGAGAATAATCTCGAGAGGTGCAATAGCATTTATCCAGTTCCTTCCAAATAACATAAGCACTATCAAAGTCACTTAACTTCCTATGAACATGATCGATAATGTCCCTATGAATAAGATTGACAACTCTAGTGTTGGTGCAGTTCCTTGCTCCTTGTGTTTTGGATATTGTTGTTCAAAACAGTGAGGGACATATTTGTTCGCTAGTGCACACAGAGAGAAATAGTCCTTGGAGTATCGACAAGATTAATATAATCGTTCAAGAAGTTTTCTACAAACTCCGAACAAGTCTTCTGCAAAGTAGAAAAGATTAACAAATTTTGATGAGTTTTATTCCGAGAAGATTGTGTGTCGAAGATGGCCCCTAACAAGATTGCTGACAAAAGCAGTTGGCATGTGAGGTGTGCGAGAAGAAATGACTACAACTATGAAGAATGAAGATGAAGTGAAGACGTATCATTTGTTTTGTTGCTTCATTTTTGTCGGATTTCAGGTTCCGCAAACCCTTGATAGGTTCGAACTCTGGGGTGCGTGCAGAGATCTCAACATACCCAGCCTGACTACTCGCGATCTTCCTAAGCCTAGCGCGTTGAGCTCAAAGGGACAGAGAGACACAATAGTTTATCCTGGTTTGGGGCACCTCGCAGTGTAATACCCTACTCCAGCGTTTTGGTGGATTGCCTCGAGGGGCTGAGGATGAACTAATATAGTGGATGAACTGGACTCAGGAGGCGAGGTGTTCCTGAGCTCAAGAGAGCTAGTGAGGTGGTTGGACGAGAAGGGATCCGATCTCTTTGCCCCCATATTTGGTGGTGGCTAAGTACTATTTATAGTGGCCTTGGTCCTCTTCCCAAATGTTGGCGGGAAGGGATCCCACAACGGCCAGATTTGAAGGGGGACAAGTAGTACATCCTATCCTGACTAAAGTGGTCTTCGCCTGCGAAAAGCCTCTGGTTTGACGCTGCGTGGGCTCGGTGATGACCTTCGTCCTGCCGTCTTGGTGGTCTTGGTCTTGTTGCACCAGAATGGAAACCTTTGGCTGATTCCTCGGGACTCTGCACCTGCCGCTCGCCTCCTTTGCACCAAAGAGGAAATTGGCGCTCTGCGCCCGCCTGGTGCCCGCCCAGGCTTGGTCCTCATGGCTCACGTTAGCTGGGCCTCGTGAGGTTCACCTTGCGTAGAACTCTCTGCCCCTCGGGAGTCAGCCTGAGGAAGCCGATCCCCTCGGTGGTCTTGGCGTCATCCGCCTCGCGAGGCTTGGTCCCTCGCGAGGGTCTTGAGTTGTCGATGCTGAAGCTGGGCCATACCGGGCCACTGATGGAGCCGCACAGTGGGCCGCAGGCAGGCAAGTCTGGGTACCCCGTATCCAGAATGCCGACAGTAGCCCCCGGGCCCAAGGCGCGCTCGGACATGGCTTCTAGGCAAAGCCAAAGGGCAAGTGCGGAGCGCTGCGGGCCCTAATCGCCTGCGGCCTTGAACGACGCGTGGCGATTGGTGGGACGTGGGCGTCTCCACTTCCCCACGCCGCCTCGACAACCATTTGACTTAACAAGTCGATGCTGCATGCAGAAGATCATCATTGCATGAGGTCATGGAGGCCGGCGTTTGGCCTCCTTCCAGCTATAAATGAGGGGGAGGGGAAGAGCCCCCCTTGCGCATTTCTTTCTCCGACTTCTTGTTGCCCATTTCTTCTCCTTCTCCATCTTGCTTCCATGGCGCCGACGAGGAGGTTTTCTGCGGCCAAAAAGGGGAAGGCTTCCAAGGAGGGGCCAGCCTCTCTACCTCCTAAGAGAGGCCGCAACCATCCCCGTAAGCACCCCGTGACCCCTGCTGTGGCCCCCAGAGGGCGCAGGCGCGCATCCCCCCAGGTCCGGCATCTCTCTTGGCGCCCACGGTGGTACCTCTTCTCACGACAGGGGCCACCAGCTCCGGAGCATCCCCCACAACAAGGGGAGGCACGTCGTGGTTGCGCGCCCTCCCCGCCCATGCTTCTCCTCGCTGGACGTGCTTCTGGAGTTCGTGGTGTGGTCGAAGGGGCCTGCCGACACCTCGCTCCGGCTTCCGTGCTTCTTCTCCAGCGAGTTGCCATCCTCGGGGCTCGACGGCCTCTGGCTGTAGGCTGACGACTGCTGTAGCAGGGCCTCGTGGGTGGGGATGGTGGTCGCTGCCACAAGCAGCATGGTCCTAACCCGCGACTGCCAGACGTTCGCCCGCGCACGAGGCTTGGGCGGGAGGTGCATCCTCCACTTCAAGTACGACAGCCTGGCGACCCTCTACGTGAGGGTGTTCAGGGAGGACGACCGCCGTGTGGGGTGCTGCCCCGAAGACGACAGTGACGACAAAGGTGGCGAAGGTGAGCTTGGCCCTGATGACGTCCGCTCCTCCTCCCGTGGCGGCAGCTCTTCCTCGGATGGGAGCTCGAGCAGCGGCGACAACGACCAGCCCCCATGCCATCGAGCTTGGATCGAGGGAAGAGGCGGGCCATGCTCCGGTGAAGCTGGAGGGGAGCCCGACATGAGCTCGGGGCCACCGAACTTGGACCCAAGACCCGCCACGGCCCCGGGCCGCCTGCGGGGGAACTGGTGGAGTGCTGGGGCCACCTTGAGGCGCTACTTGAGGACACGACACTGGCGCTGGATCTGCACGCCCTCGGGCCATCTTTGTTTAGCCTTTCCTTTCTTCTGCAATTCGAAAAAAAGTAGTGTGCCCCGCTGGGGTGTGTAATGAACTATGGCAGTTATGCCCCCCTTTTATGCTATGCTTATTATCTCAAGGCCATGTTGTAGCGTCTGTACTCTGGGTAGGCAAGGGTGGGGTAACTTAGCTTGATGCATTTGTAGTGACTTCACTCCTCACGAGGGTGAGGCCCTTGGTGTCTGGCGAAGCCCCCGTTCCTGGCGACTCGGGAGGCGCTTCTGCCCTTGGGAGGTGTTGTAGATCCGCTGTAGAGCTGTTTAGAGAAAGAAGCATGTCTAGCACCTCGTTCCTTTCTGCACGAGCCCCCTATCGTAGGTTAGCTGTGGCCTAATTCACCACGTCGTACTGCCCGGGGGGCACGGACATGGGGGGTGTTGGTGCCCGTGAGCTTGATCGAGGGATCCTCGCAAGGGCAAGGCCGAAGCACTAGGTTAGCGGGTTTGGTGCGGTGTGCACACGCGAGGGTAGGCCCAAGGCGCACACACCTGCCTAGCCCCCACGCGCGAGGCGTGCGAGGAAGAGCGACAGGCAACTGCCACATCTTCCTGGCCCTCAGGCTAAGAGCAAACGAAACAGGAGGAGAAAAATCCAACTCGGCGAACGAAAGCACAAAAGCACCAACTCCATTAAAGATCACTAAAAGACTGCAAGCAACTTCGGAAAGCAAATGAACAGTCGCGTCCGACACCTAATCTAGTCTTCTCACCAGCGCGGAGCTAAGTGCTGCCACTAAGATGTGGGAGGGAGCCCTGTGAGGCCCCAGGGCGGCTCTCAGGAGACTCCGGGGCGCGTACATCCCCACTCATTATTACGTGAGAGTGTCACGAGTGGAGACCTTCACAGGCCAGAGCCTTGCTTCATGGATAGAACTTCTGGAGGTGCTGGATGTTCTTGGTATTCTGGATGGGGACCCTGTCCTGTGTCTCCAGGCGCGCGACACCAGGCCTGGAGACACGGGCAATCCTAAACAGGTCCTCCCACATGGGAGAGAGCTTGTGCAGCCCCTCCCTGGAGAGCACCCGCCTCAGGACGAGGTCGCCCACCTCCAACGTCCTGGAGCGGACACTGAGGCAGTGGTACCGCCGCAGCGCCTGCTGGTACCTTGCCGCTCGGAGCGAGGCTTGACGGCGGCATTCCTCCCCAGCACGAGATCCATCCCCGCCTCGTCGAACGCCAGGACCCGCGTGGAGCGATGCTTGACCTCATGTGGGAGAACCGCTTCAGCTCCGTAGATGAGGAAGAATGACGTCTGTCCTGTTGGCTTGGTTGCGGTGGTGCGGATGGACCACAACACAGACTGGAGCTCGTCGAGCCACCCCCTGCCGCAGGCCTCAAGCTTCTTCTTGAAGGTCCTTGTCTTGAGGCCCATCAGAACCTCGGTGTTGGCGCGCTCGCCTTGGCCGTTGCTCCTGGGGTGTGCAACTGAGGCGTAGCATATCTGCGTTCCAAGGTTAACACAATATCTTTTGAAAAGGCTGCTAGTGAGCTGCAAGCCATTGTCGGTGATGATGCGGTTAGGGACCCCAAACCAGCTCACGAGGCCCTTGATGAACTTGACGGCTAATCCAGCTGGGATTGTGCGGACGACTTCCACCTCCGCCCATTTGGTGAACTTGTCGATGGCGACGTAGAGGTAGTGTTAGCCCCTAGCGCTTGAGGGAACGGCCCCAGGATCTCCAGCCCCCAGACCGCGGACGACCATGTGAGCGGGATAGTCTGGAGGCCCTGCGCAGGCTGATGAATTTGCTTGGCGTGGAACTGGCATGCTTCGCACGAGCGCACCAGCGCGGCGACGTTGTTGAGTGTAGTGGGCCAGTAGAAGCCACTGCGGAACGCCTTGCCCACAAGAGTGCGTGATGAGGAATGATGTCCGCAATCCCCACCGTGTATGACTGCCAGCAACTGGAGCCCCTACTCCCTGGAGATGCACCGTAATGAAACGTCATTGGGCCTCTTGCGGTACAACTCACCATCAAGGATGCAGTACGCGGTGGCCTGACAAGCCACCTGCTCGGCGTCATCCTCCTTCTCTGGCAGGGTCCCCTGAAGTAGGTACACCTTAAACTCCTCTGTCCAGCACCTCTCCTGGGGCTCGAGCACGAGGAGCAGGCGGGCCCCCAAGGGAGGGCCGCATGCTGGGGCGCTGGTTGCCGGTGCTCGGGGTAGATCCTCTTGAGGTGGCGCTGGAGCCGTGGTGGGGTGAGCCGCCGACGGCTTGAAGAGCCGCTCTTCAAACACCCCCGGCTCCCGAGGGAGCCTCTGGGACACCCTCTTAGCGATGTCGTCCGCCTCCTTGTTCGTTCCTCGCGGCACATGCCGCAGTTCCAAGCCTAAGAACCGTTTCTCCATCTTGCGTACCTCTTCTAGGTATGCCTCCATGTGCTCGTCCTTGGGTGTGTACTCTTTGTTGGAGAAGTTGATGAGGAGCTGGGACTCGCCTTTGATGGTGAGGCGCTTCACCCCCAGCGCCGCAGCGGCCCTGAGGCCAGCGAGCAATCCTTCATACTCTGCGATGTTGTTGGAGACCTTCTTGCCCTACAGAAAACATAGTTGTACTGCGTAGTAGAGCTTGTCCTTGGTGGGTGAGATGAGGACGGCCCCATCCCCTGCACCTTGTCGTGCGAATGCGCCATCAAAGTACATGTTCCACCCACCTGGCTCCTCATCCCCAAGCAAGAGGGAACAGTCCTTGCTCACTCCACGGTGAGGGGCGTCAGCCCATTCTGCCACGAAATCCATGAGGGCCGCACCCTTGATGACCCTGGTGGTATTGAATTCTAGTTGGAATGCCTGGAGCTCGATGTTCCACTCCGCAACTCAGCGGTGGAGTCAACGATCTGGTCGATGCTAGGAAGCGGGAAGGGATCCCGAGGACAAGCCTTGTTGAGGTTGGTGAAGTCGACACACATGCGTTCCTTCCCTCCTTTCTTGGAGACGACAACTAGGTTTGCCAGCCATTCTGGGTACCGTACCTCCCTGATGACCCCAGCATCCTGCAGCTTGCGGGTTTCTTGGACAATAAATACCACTTCTCGATGGACTGGCGGCGGGCCTTCTGCTTCACTGGCGCATGTTTGGGCATACCTTCAGGTGGTGCTCGATTATTCCCCTTGGAACCCCGACCAGGTCTATGGGCTCCCATGCGAACACGTCCTTGTTGGCGCGCAGGAAGTCGACCAACGCTTTTTCTTGGTCCTGAGGGAGGCCAGCTCCTATTGTAAAGGTGGCGCCTGACGCCCCGTCTTCATTGACCGGCACTTGCTTCGTCTCGGCTCGGTCTTGGGAGAACATCCGCTTCTTCTTGGCCAGTGCTGCCCCTGGGGCGTCAGGGCCCCCTTTCTCTCTAGGCAGCACGAACGCCGCAGACCTGAAAGCAAGCTTGAGGGCCTACAACGCGTCCTTGGTGTCCCCTGCCACCGTGAGGACACCGTTGCTACCTGGCATCTTCATGAGGTTGTAGGCTGGATGATTTGCCGCCATGAACTTGGCCAGAGCGGGGTACCCAAGGATGGTGTTGTATGGCAGGTCGATCCTGGCGATGTTGAAGTCGATGAGCTCGGTGCGGTAGTTGTTGCGGGTCCCAAAGGTGACGGGGAGGCGGATCTGCCCCAAGGGGTTGGTGAAGCCACTGCCGACCCTAGAGAAGGGCTTGGTGGGGCGGAGCCAGTCGGGGGGTACGTGCGGCAGGCCGAACGCCTCTGCGGAGAGCACGTTGAGGCCGGCTCCACTTTCGATGAGGGTCTTGGTGACCACCACGTTGCAGATGGTGGGGGTGCAGAGCATCGGGAGCACGCCTGCTCCTGCTGTGGTTGCTGGATGATCTTCTGGTCCGAAGGCATGGTCGGCCTTAGGCGCTGCCCATCCCGGAGGGGCCCCGGGGCTCACTTGGGCAGCGCTCACTTGGCGGTAGAACTGCTTGATGTACCGGTCAGAGGGTGGTGCTGCGAGCCACCTTGGAGAGGTGCAACAACGGGAGGCGCCGGCGCCGCGAAGGGCGCGATGAAGAGGCTGCGCAGCTCCTCCCACGAGGCCATAGAGGACACCGGCAGGTTGAGCAGCCAGGCGCGCGGTGCGCCTACGAGGGCCATGGGGAGCCAGTTGGCCTTCACCTTGTCATCTCCGCTGGCCGCCCAAATCGCCTCCTCATACGCCTGGAGGAAGCCAGCCGGGTCTGCCATGCCATCCTAGCGAGGCGGCATTTCTGGCTTGAACTTAGGTGGCCAATCCACCCGTCGCAAGGAGGGGGTGAAAGCACGGAGCCCCTCGACCCTCTAAAAGGCGCGCGACGGTCGAGTCGATGAAGGAGCGCCCGCCATCAAAGTCGGTGGCGCGATGTGACGGACGGATCAGTGGATCTCTGACGCACCCCTACCTGGCGTGCCAAATGTTGGATTTCGGGTTTCGCAAAACCTTGATAGGTTCTAACTCTGGGGTACATGCAGAGATCTCAACCTACCCAGCCTGCCTATTCGCGATCTTCCTAAGCCTAGTGCGTTGAGCTCAAAGGGACAGAGAGACACGATAGTTTATCCTGGTTCGGGCCACCTCGTGGTGTAATACCCTACTCCAGCATTTTGGTGGATTGCCTCGAGGGGCTGAGGATAAACTAATACAGTGGATGAACTGGACTCAGGAGGTGAGGTGCTTTTGAGCTCAAGAGAGCTGGTGAGTTGGTTGGATGAGAAGGGATCTGATCTCTTTCTCCCCCCTCTTTGGTGGTGGCTAAGTCCTATTTATAGTGGCCTTGGTCCTCTTCCCAAATATTGGCGGGAAGGGATCCCACAATAGCCAGATTTGAAGGGGGACAAGTAGTACATCCTATCCTGACTAAAGTGGTCTTCGCCTGCGAAAAGCCTCTGGTCATGATGCTGCGGTGGCCTCGGTGATGACCTCCGTCCTGCCGTCCTTGCGGTCTTGGTCTTGTTGCACCAGAATGGAAACCTTTGGCTAATTCCTCGAGACTCCGCACCTGCCGCTCGCATCCTTTGCACCAAAGGGGAAACTGGTGCTCTGTGCCCACCTGGCGCCGCCTAGCCTTGGTCATCACGGCTCACGTCAGATGAGCCTCGTGAGGTGCACCTTGCGTAGAACTCTCCGCCCCTCGTGAGTCACCCTGAGGATGCCGATCACCTAGGGGGTCTTGGTGTCGTCCGCCTCGCGAGGCTTGGCCCCTCGCGAGGGTCTTGAGTTCTCGACGCTGAAGCAGGGCCGTACCAGGCCGCCAATGGAGTCGTGCAGTGGGCCACAGGTAGGCAAGTCTGAGTACCACCGTATCCAGAACGCCGACAATTTTCTTTCTTGAGTCATAGGACTACCATACTATTAAGAGGGGTATAAGTATTTTGAGACTTATGTTTGTTCGGATGCTTAACACTACAATAAAAAGACACATCCGAGACATCATGGCCCGAATGAAAATATTTTCTATCATGGAAGTGACACTTCCATGACAATAATTGTGACAAAATACGTATCATCATGGATGTAGTTGTCATTTATTTCTATGACAATATTATGACAGAAAATGGGCTTTTTGTCCTACAGGCCAAAGGCAGACCTGCATTACGTCATTTGGGCCGTCCATGACATAAAAAATCATGGTAGAAGTGATGGTGAGAATTTTTCGGGGGTTTCTCAGTATACGGTGGGTGGTTGGGCCTGAGTGATGCAGGGGTGGTTTGCACATTTCTCTCATATGTGCGTGTGTGTGATCCCTTCGCTTACCGAACCCGAGTGAGCCCATCGTAGTCGCTTACTAATCCCAATCGAGCGATTCCTCACCTTACTGAACCCAAGCGATCCCTCGCTTACTGAACCCAAGCAATTGATCCCTCGCATTACTGAACCCGAGTGAGCCCTTCGCTTAGTAAACCCAAGCGACCCGTTGCACTACAAAACCCGAGCGACCGAGCCCTTTGCTTATTGAACTCGAGAGATCCCATCGCTGCTTACTGAACCTGAGCGATCGATGCAAGACTTGTGAACATATGTAGTTTGCTGGCCAGACTGACTTATGCGAGCCAGCCGGTTGTTGCATCGTGCTCCCGTGCGAGATGTGAGTTAATCTAGCCGATTGGTTGCCTCTCCATGAACAGTCCCCATTATTGCCGGGCGTGCGATACATAGATCTAGTCGAGACCAGCCGGATGCACTAAGCCCCTTGCACTAGACGTGATGAGTTGATCTAGCTGATTTGTTGACAATCAATGAACAATACACGTTGTTGGTAACCGCGAACGGCACAACCCAACCGGTAGGGGTTGGATGAATAGGACCCTATGGTAGTAGTGGGTTGGCGCTGAATGAACAGGACCCCAAGGAGGCCGTGTTGTGGTATGCCATGATGGGGAACATAGCATGCAATTTCAAAAAATTTCCTACGCTCACGCAAGATCTATCTAAGAGATGCATAGCAACGAAAGGGGGAGAGTGTGTCTACGTACCCTCATAGACTGAAAGCGGAAGCATTTGACAACATGGTTGATGTAGTCAAACTTCTTCTAGCTCCGACCGATCAAGTACTGAACGTACGACACCTCCGCGTTCTACACACATTCAGCTCAATGACGTTCCTCGCCCTCTTGGTCCAGCAAGGTGTCGAGGAAGTAGATGCATACCATCAGCACGACGGCATGGTCACGGTGATGGTGAAGTGATCTGCGCAGGGCTTCACCTAGGCACCGCGACAATATGACCGGGGGTGTAAACTGTGGAGGGGGGCGCCGCACACGGCTAATAGTTAATGTTGTGTGTTTTAGGCGCCCCCTCCCCACATATAGGTTGGAGGAGAGGAGAGGCAGCTAAGTGGGCGCCCCAAGAAGGAGGAATCCTACTTGGGGTCCTCCCCAATTCGGCCTCCCCCTTCCATATTTGCCGGAGGGGGAAAAGGGAAGAGGAAGGAGAGAAGGAAAGGGGGGGGGGGTGGGCGAACCCCTCTTTCCCTTCCCCCACTTTGCGCCACCCCTTGTGGGCTGGTGTGCTCCCCTCTTATGGCCCATATCTTTCCTCCGGAGGTTCCGGTAACCCCCCCGTTATTCCAATAAATACCCGATACACTGTGAAACACTTCCGGTGTCCGAATACTATCATCCTATATACCAATCTTTACCTCTCGACCATTTTGAGAATCCTCATCATGTCTGTGATCTCATCTAGGAATCCGAAAAACATTCGGTCACCAAATCACATAACTCATATAATATAATAGATTATATCCTATTCCAGCTACTTGGGTTGCTTTGAAAACTGCTATGCATATTTGTTGGGTTCCACCATATTATCAATGTGAATTACTTCAAAAATTGCAGCGTTTAAGACAAGGAAACAATTCTGTCGAATATTATCAGGAATTACAAACTGGCATGATTAGATGTGGTATTGTTGAGGATAATGAAGCTATGCTTGCACGTTTTATGGGTGGATTAAATAAAGAGATTTAGACCATTCTAGAGTATAAGGAGTATAATAATATCACTCGTTCATTCCATCTTGCTTGCAAAGATGAGTGTGAAGTGTAGGATCATCATGCATTGGCGCGAACTAATTTTTCTATAGGCCGATCTTCATCATGGACACCACGTACATCCTCTACTCCCACAAGTCCTACTGTAGCACCACTGACTTCAGTTGCCAATTCCAACCGAGATACAAGAAAATAGGCACCACCACCATCTGCCAGGAGTACACCTTCTGGGCCTGCCCAGAGCTCTTCTTCATCCATGGCATCAACAGGGCACACGCATGATATTATTTGTCATTTTTGTAAGGGAAAAGGTCATTATGCGAGAGAATGCCAATCTCCATGTGTTATGATTGCTACTGAGGATGGTGGGCATGAGTCCGCTAGTGACTATGATGAGGAGACTTTGGTTCTTATTACAAGTGAAGAACACGGTGGAGATGATTATGATCATGAGACGCAATACATGGCTCCTGAAGATGCTGACAAGTATGAATGTTTAGTTTCTCACGTGTTTTGAGTGTGCAGGTCACACAAGCTAAGCAAAGTCAGAGGCATAATTTGTTCCATACAAAGGGAGTTGTGAAGGAACGTTTTGTTCGCGTCATCATAGATGGAGGGAGCTGCAACAACTTGACTAGCATGGAGATGGTGGAGAGGCTATCTCTCACCACAAGACCACATCCACATACTTACTACATCCAATGGTTCAACAACATCGGCAAGCTTAAGGTAACACATACTGTTCGTGTGCATTTTAGTATCTCTACATATGCTAATTATGTTGATTGTGATGTGGTACCTATGCAAGCTGTTGGGGAACTTAGCATGTAATTTCAAAAAAAAAATCCTACGCTCACGCAAGATCTATCTAGGAAATGCATAGCAATGAGAGGGGGAGGGTGTGTCTACGAACCCTCGTAGACCGAAAGCTACGGCCCCAAAGATACCTCTCCGAAACACGGAGTGACAAATCCTAATCTTGATCTATACCAACACAACAAACACCTTTAGATATACCTGTAGAGCATCTTTATAATCACCCGGTTACGTTGTGACATTTGATAGCACACAAGGCATTCCTCCGGTATCCGGGAGTTGCATAGTCTCATAGTGGGAGGAATATGGTTTTGACATGAAGGAAGCAATAGCAATAAACTAAACGATCATAATGCTAAGCTAAAGAATGGGTCTTGTCCATCACATCATTCTCCTAATGATGTGATCCCGTTTATCAAATAACAACACATGTCTATGGTTAGCAAACTTAACCATCTTTGATCAACGAGCTAGTCCAGTAGAGGCTTACTAGGGACACGATATTTTGCCTATGTATCCACGCATGTATCAAGTTTCCGGTTAACACAATTCTAGCATGAATAATAAACATTTATCATGAAATAAGGAAATATAAAATAACAACTTTATTATTGCCTCTAGGGCATATTTTCTTCAGTCTCCCACTTGCACTAGAGTCAATAATCTAGATTACATTGTAATGATTCTAACATCGATGGAGTCTGGTGCTGATCATGTTTTGCTCGTGGAAGAGGCATAGTCAATGGGTCTGCTATATTCAGATCCGTATGTATCCTGCAAATCTGTATGTCTCCCTCCTTGACTTGATCACAGATGGAGTTGAAGCGTCTCTTGATGTGTTTGGTTCTTTTGTGAAATCTAGATTCATTCGCTAAGTCAATTGCTCCAGTATTGTCACAAAAGATTTTCATTGGACCCGATGCACTAGGTATTACACCTAGTTCAAATACGAACTCCTTCATCCAGACTCCTTCATTTGCTGCTTCCGAAGTAGCTATCTACCCCGCTTCACACGTAGATCCCACCACGACGCTTTGCTTGGAACTGCACCAACAGACATCTCCACCACTCAAAATAAATACGTATCCGGTTTGTGGCTTAGAGTCATCCGGATCAGTGTCAAAACTAGCATCAACTTAACCATTTACGATGAGCTCTTTGTGACCTCCATAAACGAGAAATATATACGTGGTACTTTTCAGGTACTTCAGGATATTCTTGACCGATGTCCAGTGATCCACTCCCGGATTACTTTGGTACCTCCTTGGCAAACTTATGGCAAGGCAAACATCAGGTCTGGTACACAACATAGCATACTTGATAGAACCTATGACTGAGGCATATGAATGACTTCCATTTTCTCTCTGTGTTTTGCAGTGGTCGGGTATTGGGTCTTGCTCAATTTCACACCTTGCAACATAGGCAAGAACCCTTTCTTTGACTGATCCATTTTGAACTTCTTCAAAACTTTGTAAAGTTATGTGCTTTGTGAAAGTCCTATTAAGCCTCTTGATCTACCTCTATAGATCTTGATGCCCAATATATAAGCAGCTTCACAGAGGTCTTTCATTGAAAAACTTTTATTCGAGTATCCTTTTATGCTATCCAGAAATTCTACATCATTTCCAATCAACAATATGTCATCCATATATAATATTAGAAATCTTACATAGCTCCCACTCACTTTATTGTAAATACAGGCTTCTCTGAAAGTCTGTATAAAACCATATGCTTTGATCACCTCATCAAAGCACATATTCCAACACCGAGATGCTTGCACCAGTCCATAGATGGATCGCTGGAGCTTGCACACTTTGTTAGCACCTTTAGGATCGACAAAACCTTCTTGTTGCATCATATACAACTCTTCTTTTAGAAATCCATTAAGGATGCAGTTTTAACGTCCATTTGCCAGATTTCATAATCATAAAATGTGGCAATTGCTAACATGATTCAAACAGACTTAAGCATCACTACGGGTGAGAAAGTCTCATTATAGTAAACTCCTTGAACTTGTCAAAAACCTTTTTTGACAAGTCGAGCTTTGTAGAAAGTAACATTACCATCAGTCTCAGTCTTCTTCTTGAAGATCCATTTATTTTCCATGGGTCGTCGATCATTGGGAAAATCCACCAGATTCCACACTTTGTTCTCATAGATGGATCCTATCTGAGATTTTAAGGCATCAAGCCATTTACCGGAATCTGGGCTCATCATAGCTTCTTCATAGTTCGTAGGTTCACCATGGTCTAGTAACATGACTTCCAGAACAGGATTACCGTACCACTCTAGTGTCGATCGTGTTCTGGTTGACCTACGAGGTTTGGTAGTAACTTGATATGAAGTTTCATGATCATCATCATTAGCTTCCTCTCTAGTTGGTGTAGGCATCACGGGAACGGATCTCCGATGAGCTACTTTCCAAATTGAGAGAAGGTACAATTACCTCATCAAGTTCTACTTTCCTCCCACTCACTTCTTTCGAGAGAAACTCTTTCTCTAGAAAGGTTCCATTCTTGGCAACAAAGATCTTGCCTTCAGATATGTGGTAGAAGGTGTACCCAATTGTTTCCTTAGGGTATCCTATGAAGACGCACTTCTTTGATTTGGGTTCGAGCTTTCCAGGCTGAAGTCTTTTGACATAAGCATCACATCCCCAAACTTTAAGAAACGACAACTTAGGTTTATTGCCAAACCATAGTTCATACGGTATCGTCACAATGGAGTTAGACGGTGCCCTGTTTAATGTGAATGCTGTTGTCTCTAATGCATAACCCCAAAATGATAGTGGTAAATCGGTAAGAGACATCATAGACCGCACCATATCTAATAAAGTACGGTTACAACGTCCAGACACACCATTACGCTGTGGTGTTCCACGTGGTGTGAGTTGTGAAACTATTCCACATTGTTTTAAATGAAGGCCAAATTTGTAACTCAAATATTCGCCTCTGCGATCAGATCATAGAAACTTTATTTTCTTGCTATAATGATTCTCCACTTCTCTCTGAAATTCTTTGAACTTTTCAAACATTTCAGACTTATGTTTCATTAAGCAGATATACCCATATTTACTCAAACCATCTGTGAAGGTTAGAAAATAACGATACCCACCGTGTGCCTCAACACTCACCGGACTGCATACATCGATATGTATTATTTCCAGTAAGTCATTGGCTCTCTCCATTGTTCCGGAGAATGGAGTTTTAGTCATCTTGCCCATGAGGCATGGTTTGCAAGCATCAAATGATTCGTAATCAAGTGATTCCAAAAGTCCATATGCATGGAGTTTCTTCATGCGCTTTACACCGATATGACCTAAACGACAGTGCCACAAATATGTTGCACTATCATTATCAACTTTGCATCTTTTGTCATCAATATTATGAATATGTGTATCACTACAATCGAGATTCAACAGAAATAGACCACTCTTCAAGGGTGCATGACCATGAAAGATATTACTCATATAAATAGAACAACCATTATTCTCTAATTTAAATGAATAACCATCTCGCACTAAACAAGATCGAGATATAATGTTCATGCTCAACGCTGGCACAAAATAATAGTTATTTAGGTCTAAAACTAATCCCGAAGGTAGATGTAGAGGTAGCATGCTGACGATGATCACATAGACTTTGGAACCATTCCCGACGCACATCGTCACCTTGTCCTTAGCTAATCTTCGTTTAATCCATAGCTCTTGTTTCAAATTACAAATATGAGCAACCGAACCAGTATCAAATACCCAGGTGCTACTACGAGCATTAGTAAGGTACACATCAATAACATGTATATCAAATATACCTTTGTTCACTTTGCCATCCTTCTTATCCACCAAGTACTTGGGGCAGTTCCGCTTCTACTGACCAGTCCCTTTGCAGTAGGAGCACTCAGTTTCAGGCTTAGGTCTAGCTTTGGGTTTCTTCCCGAGAGTGGCAACTTGTTTTCCATTCTTCTTGAAGTTCCCTTTCTTTCCCTTGCCTTTTTTTCTTGAAACTAGTGATCTTGTTAACCATCAACACTTGATGCTCCTTCTTGATCTCTACCTCCGCAGCTTTGAGCATTGCGAAGAGCTCGGGAATAGTCTTCTCCATCCCTTGCATATTATAGTTCATCACGAAGCCTTTGTAGCTTGGTGGAAGTGATTGGAGAACTCTGTCAATAACACTATCATCTGGAATATTAACTCCAGCTGGGTCAAGTGATTATTAAATCTAGACATTCTAAGTATGTGTTCACTGACAGAACTGTTCTCCTCCATCTTCCAGCTATAGGACTTTTGAAGACTTCATAGCTCTCAACTCAGGCATTTGCTTGAAATATTACCTTCAACTCTTGGAACATCTCATATGCTCCATGATGTTCAAAACGTCTTTCAAGTCCCGATTCTAAGCCGTAAAGCATGTCGCACTGAACTATCGAGTAGTCATCAGATCGAGGTTGCCAGACGTTCAAAACATCAGCATATGCTCATGCAGTAGGCGTTTCACCTAGTGGTGCATCAAGGACATAATTCTTCTATGCAACAATGAGGATAATTCTCAAGTTACGGACCCAGTCCGTGTAGTTGCTACCATTGTCTTTCAACTTAGCTTTCTCTAGGAACGCATTAAAATTCAAGGGAACGGTAGCACGGGCCATTGATCTATAACATAGATATGCAAATACTATCAGGACTAAGTTCATGATAAATTACGTTCAGTTAATCAAATTACTTGAGAACTCCCTCTTAGATAGACATCCCTCAAGTCATCTAAATGATACGTGATCGAAATCAACTAAACCATGTCCGATCATCACATGAGATGGAGTAGTCATCAATGGTGAACATCTCTATGTTGATCATATCTACTATATGATTCATATTCGAGCTTTTGGTCTCTAGTGTTCCGAGTCCATGTCTGTTCATGCTAGGCTCGTCAAGTTTAACCCGAGTATTCCGCATGTGCAAAACTGTGTCACACCCGTTGTATGTGAATGTAGAGCCTATCACACCCAATCATCACATGGTGTCTCAGCACACCGAACAGTTGCAATGGTGCATACTCAGTGAGAACACTTATACCTTGAAATTTAGTCAAGGGATCATCTTATAATGCTACCGTCGTACTTCAAACGAACCGCGGTGTGATGACGCACCGCATAATACGTCAGCAGATTGAATCAGTGTATATGTCGATCTTACCATATGGTTGGAGATGCCAGGAGATGACATCAATACGTGTCCGGATAGTTTTACCAGGCCGGTGAGGGACGCATAGTTTTGTCCGCCTATATATAAGGGATAAGTTTACCTTCTCACCTCGCCTTCTTCCTTCTTTGCCATCCCCTGTGAACTTCCCCACTTCCTCCTCATGAATGGATGGAGCGGAAAGCCCAAAGGCACGGAGGAAGTGGGGAAGGAAGACGACCTCTCATGAGGCCCTGGTGGGGGGCCTCATGAGCTGCCTTCCCCACTGCCTCCGCATGCCGCGCGATGTCGCTGAAGGTATCCGCGTCACAAGACTCGCAAGCTTGGTGATGTCCTCCTCCTAGCGGTGGAGGCCATCCATTTGCCTCCCTCCGACATATTCGGGAAGGGTTGAGGTGAGATGCGCGAGCTTGGGCGTTGGAGCTTGAGTTCGCAGGGATGGATGAGCAAAGGAGGAAGAAGGCGTAGGTGAGAAGGTAAATCCTTATCCCTTATATATAGGCGGACAAAACTATGCGTCCCTCACCGGCCTGGTAAAACTATCTGGACACGTATTGATGGCATCTCCTGGCATCTCCTAGGCGGATGATGTTCGACAGCGTTGTTGGTTGAAGACTGAGGGAGTCCTGGACTAGGGGGTGTCCGGACAACCGGACTATCAATATCCGCCGGACTCCCATACTACGAAGATAGAAGATTGAAGACTCCGGCTCATGTCCGGAAGGTACTTTCCTTGGCGTGGAAGGCAAGCTTGGCGATACGGATATGTAGATCTCCTACCATTGTAACCGACTCTGTGTAACCCTAGCCTCTCCGGTGTCTATATAAACCGGAGGGCCTTAGTCCGTAGGACACAACATACATCTCAAAAATCATACCATAGGCTAGCTTCTAGGGTTTAGCCTCCTTGATCTCGTGGTAGATCTACTCTTGTACTACCCATATCATCAATATTAATCAAGCAGACGAGGGTTTTACCTCCATCGAGAGGGCCTGAACTCGGGTAAAAACATAGTGTCCCTCGCCTCCTGTTACCATCCGCCAAGACGCACGTTCGGGACCCCCTACCGAGATCCGCCGGTTTTGACACCGACATTGGTGCTTTCATTGAGAGTTCCTCCTGTCGCCCCCGATAGGCTCGATGGCATCTTCAACCAACAACACTGTCTTGGGTGAGGCTTTTCTCCCCGGACAGATCTTTGTATTCGGCGGCTTTGCGCTGCGGGCCAATTCTCTTGGCCATCTAGAGCAGATCGAAGTTACGCCCGGCGTCAGTCGATTTGCTTAAACTTCACGGCCGATGCCGCGGAGACTTGATCTTCGACGGACTCGAGCCACAGCCAAGCGCCGCCGACTGTGGACGATGGGCATGATCTAGCTCGCCACGACAAGGTGCTTTGGTGGCCGCACTTCGGATCCGCTTCGCCACTAGCCCGGAGCCGATTGCCCATATCGAGGGCCGGTGGATAGACGCCGCCCTGGGGGCTTCAACATCCATGGCGATGGAGCGGAATACCAATCTTGTCCCCTGCGAGACTCGTGATCCCGAGGCGCCGGACTCCTCGCCGGACTCCGGGCCTCCCGCGCCCCTACCGATTAATCCGGATTGGGCGCTGGTTATGGAATTCACCGCCGTGGACATCTTCCAGCACTTGCCTTTTGGCGATATCCTTAATTCCCTGAAGCATCTCTCGCTATCAGGAGAATCCTGGCCGGACTATGGCCAGGACGGTTGGAGTTCGGACGATGAAGAAATTCAGAGCCCACCCACCACCCACTTTGTAGCCACTATCGAGGATCTAACCGACATGCTAGACTACGACTCCGACTACATCGACGCCATGGACGACGATGCCGGAGACGAACAAGAGCCAGCGCCTACAGGGCACTGGAATGCCACCTCGTCATATGACGTATACATGGTGGATACCCCAAAAGAAGGGGATGGCGAAAAGGCAGCGGAGGCAGATTCTCTAAAGAAGCAGCCCAAACACCGACGTCAGCGGCGCCGCTCAAAATCCCGCCACAACAAGAATGAAGATTCCGGCAATAGAGGCAATCACACTCCGGAGAGTGCCGAAGACAATCCCCTCCAGCAAGACTCAGCATGGGAGGATGCAAAAGCAAGCCCTCACGACAGGGCGGCAGACGAAGGGGTTGAGGACGATAACTATATGCCTCCCTCCGAAGACGAAGCAAGCCTCAACGATGATGAATTCGTCGTACCCAAGGATCCCGTCGAACAAGAACGCTTCAGGCGCAGGCTTATAGCCACGGCAAATAGCCTAAAGAAAAAGCAGCAACAACTTCAAGCTGATCAGGATCTACTGGCCGATCGATGGACCGAGGTCCTCGCGGCCGAAGAGTATAAACTCGAACGCCCCTCCAAAAGTTACCCAACACGCAAGCTGCTCCCACGATTAGAGAGGAAGCATACATACCTTCATCACCAGCGCATGACAAGGCTGACTGACCACCCCGTGGCCGCGACAGAGAGGCATTCAGGCCCCCAGCCAAAACCGTACCCTGGCATCGCTCCAACAGACGGGCCAAAAGGAACGCTACGGACTTGCGAGACATATTGAGGACAAAGCAAGACAATCCAGATCCATCTATGGATCACGTGAGCGCCCTACGACCCACGATGAATACCGTCGCGCGGACATAACGCCGCCGGGCCGAACATAGCGATAGCGCCCCTCGAGTTGCGTCCGCGATATTGCTCAATACAGGCGCCAGACACCCGCTTATGCTTCACCGATGAAGTAATGGATCATCGATCCTCAAGGGTTTAAACCCGAATATCGAATCTTCACGATGGTACAACAGACCCGCGGTGTGGATTGAAGATTATCTTCTCCACATCCATATGGCCCGCAGCGACGATCTTCATGCCATCAAATATCTCCCAAGCTTAAAGGACCAGCTCGGCACGGGCTTAACAGCCGCCCACAGAGTCGATTGGTTAAAGACCGGAGGCCGCATTCCTTGATAACTTCCAAGGCACGTATAAAGCGACCACCGACGCCGATGACTTAAGCCACATCATTCAGCAGCCAGACGAATCGGCCAGACAATTCTGGACACGGTTCTTGACGAAGAAGAACCAAATCGTCGACTGTCCGGATGCAGAGGCCCTTGCAGCCTTCAAGCATAACATCCGGGACGAATGGCTAGCCCAACACCTGGGGCAGGAAAAGCCGAAATCCATGGCAGCCCTCACATCGCTAATGACCCGCTTTTGTGCGGGAGAGGACAGCTGGCTAGCCTGCAGCAACAATCTTCGTAAAAACACTGGCAGTCCGAATACTAAGGACAACAACGGCAGGTCACGTCGAATCAAAAACAAGCGCCGCATTAACGGCGACGATAAGGAGGATACGGCAGTCAATGCCGGATTCCGAGGCTCTAAACCCGGTCAGCGGAAGAAGCCATTCAAAAGAACCACTCCGAGTCCGTCCAATCTGGACCGAATACTCGACCGCCTATGCCAGATACATGGCACCCCCGAAAAGCCAGCTACCCACACCAATAGAGATTGTTGGGTGTTCAAGCAGGCCGGCAAGTTAATTGCCGAACACAATGACAAGGGGCTAAATAGCGACGACGAGGAAGAGACCCGGCCGCCGAACAATAGAGGACAGAAGGGTTTCCCCCCACAAGTGCGGACGGTGAATATGATTTACGCGACCCATATACCCAAGAGGGAGAGGAAGCGCGCACTACGGACGCCTATGCGATGGAGCCACCGCCCAAGTTCAACCCATGGTCCTCTTGCCCGATCACTTTCGATCGAAGAGACCACCCGACCAGCATACGCCATGGCGGATTCGCCGCATTGGTCTTAGACCCAATCGTCAATGGGTTTCACCTGACACGAGTCCTGATGGACGGCGGTAGGAGCCTGAACCTGCTTTATCAGGATACAGTGCACAAAATGGGCATAGACCCATCAAGGATTAAACCTACAAAGACAACCTTTAAAGGTGTCATCCTGTGAGTGGAAGCCAATCAGATAGGCTCGCCATACCTCGAAGTGGTCTTCGGATCACCGGATAACTTCCGAAGCGAAGAGTTAATCTTCGACATAGTCCCGTTTCGCAGTGGCTATCATGCTTTGCTCGGACGAACCGCGTTTGCAAAATTCAACGCGGTACCGCATTATGCATACCTAAAGCTCAAAATGCTAGGCCCTCGTGGAGTCATCAAGGTCAATGGAAATATTGAACGCCCTCCGAACGGAGGAACATACAATGCTCTCGCGGCGATATCTGAGCAGCCTTCTCGAAGCAATTCTCAAGTCCGCAATTAAAAAGCCGGATACAAAGAAACACGCCCGAGCAATGCCAACCAAGACCACTGGCGCGATCGAGCATCGCCAGCGATGCGGCCCCACTCGCCCGAGCATGATCGCGAGAATAACTCTCCGCGTACATCATTACGCTTTGGAGATACCATGGGCGCAGGGAAGGGGCTTGATCACAAGGGACAAAGAGTGCGGCTCGACCACACCAGGGGCTCATGCGGCGCCCCTTGGGTTTACTTTTTATCCTTTCTTATTTTTATGTATACAGACTCATTAATCGAAGCCCTGCTCGACGGCGACTTGCGAACTCACGATGCAACATCGGGGACTAAAGAAGGCTGCGACGAACAATCGGTGGTCTCCATTACGAGCATTAAATTCGATTACATACACCAAGTCTGCAGCTCATCCTCGAGAGGGACACGTTAATTTAGTCCAAATCCTCGACATCAAGACTATTTGTATCACCGCTTTATTAGTCGACCTTCTTTCATAAATAACGCAGCACTTCCTTTTTGCAAGTACATTACATTTTTATTGCAATGGCGTTCCTTTTATACATGTTCATTATATGACATCTTGCACCCGTACACTTTAGACGGCCGAATCGCCAGGGCTTCGCTCCTCATATTACGGTGTAATTAAGTCCAACACTTTCACAAGTGCGGCACCCGAACTTATAGCATTATATGAATCAGCTCGAATCATGTCTTGGGTCAATAGTTGGGTTTGCCCGGCTCTCATGTTTTGGTACCTTACGCTCCATTCCGTCGGCTAAGGTAGCACTGGGGAGAACCATCGCGATTGCGCCCGGTTGAGCCGGGTTAACGCCTCGATGAGAAAGCTAAACTGACCGCATGATAAGGCGAGAGATCGTCGCTGCTCGAGAGGTTCTCTCGGTTCCTAAAGACTCATGCCGCTTGAGCGAATTTCCGGATGATGTCCGACGAAGGCGTGGATAGCGCCCGGATTCGGTCTTCGAATACCGGGGCTTCACTAAATTTAAAATTATAGAATTCTATGGCTAAGTGAGAGTGTTCAAGCATTATAAGTCCGGTCGCCTTGTTCGTCAGATTGAGCGCCTCCCTAGATGGACCCAATAATGGGAACAAGAGTGCTCAAGTTTATCACCGAACACCCCAGCCCTTGTAGCTTGGGGGCTGAAGCCAACGACTTGCCATCTCTCGGATTTTACAAACGGCCGCACAGAAGGTAATATTTTAAATTAAATAAGCGTTGCTCATGGTGCATATAAACGAAGTTTTCAGCGCCAGATAAATACACAATGAAGTTCACTCAAAATTACATCTCGGAGCACTCATCTGCAATATCGCAGGCTCCCTTCAGGACAACTTTATAATATCGCTCCGGCGTGCGATGCTCCTTGCCCGGCGGCGGCGGATCCGTGAGAAGTTTCTCCGCATCCAGTTTGCCCCATTGACCTTTATGCGGGCCAGGCAAGGGCCCGACGAGCACCTTCAATACAGGCGGAGCGCTTGCTCACATCCAGCCTGGGGCACGCATCCATCGATCGCCAGACTAGGCCAAAGTAGCTGCCAGCATGGCCTCGTCTGTGCCATAGCCGGACTATGAGGCCCTTCATGGCCTCCTCACTACCTTAGGAGTTCGACCACCGCTTCACCGGTCGCTTGGGGGCACCGGATGGCGGCCTCAAAGATACCGAGACCAAGACCTTCTCCGCCGAGCTCCCTCCTCGCCACGATGGAATGCAGCGGCATCGACGACTACGCGCAGATCTGCAAATGCCCCCGAGAGCTCCGACCGGGTAAGTATCCGTAATTTACATTAATGTGCCTCGCCAAGATGAAAAAGGCCTTACCGCGCTATCTTCTTTATGTCCTCTACCTCTGAAGGGTCTTCGGGCCTCGGCCTTGGCAGACTTGGCACTTTCGAGAGCCGAGGCAAGCTCGGACTCTCGAGTCTTGAGTCACGCCCAAACTCTCATGCTTTTTCATGAGAGCCCGGAGCTCTTGCCGAACTTCCGCCACCAGCGCCACTTGCTTTTCTCGCTCAGCCTGCTCATGGCAAGACTGCTGTTCGCCATGGACACGGCATCCTTCGTGGCTGCCACCTCGCTCGTGGGCCCCTGCATTACACATATTATCCTTATTAATTTTGTTTGCAACCAAAACCCTTTCTCAGAAGGTACTTATTTAAAAGTGGTGTTATTCACCTTCTTTTTCCTAGAGCTGCCTCTTGGCATGGCCGAGCTCTTGCTCCGACCGCCAAGGTCCTTCTTCATTGTTCGACCTCCGCAAGCACGCGGCAGAGGTCAACAAAAGAGCCTACAAACCCATATTGACATATTTTTAGAAATCCTGCTTATATCTTGTTAGATCCTTAGTCCGGCTTTTCTTTCCGAACACCGAACTAAGCATCAGGGGCTACTGTCTATGCGGTATTACATTACATTATTTTAAACTTATTACCTCAAAGCCTGTTAGAAGGCTGTTGCAGGCTTCGGTCAGCCCGCCCTTGGCGAGCTGGACCTTTTCAATCACCGCACTCATGAGAGTGTGGTGTTCTTCCTCGATGGAAGCGCCTTTAAGTGCCTCTAGTAGGCTATCCGGCGCCTCCGGTTGGACGGAGGCCGCCGGCGTCGTGGTCCTGCCCTTCTTTCGAAGGGGTCGCTTGCCGTACTCTGGAACCGCTACGGGTTCCGAGGTAGAGTCCGACACAAAGTCCGGGAGGTCGCCTGACGATGCCTCCGGAGCCACCTCCTGGCGGGTCCCTCTGTGGGATTCAGCCTCGTCGTCCTCGTCGACGCGCGAGGTAGAGGCGGTCGGGATGGAATTTACATCCGACGGCGCCAAAGACTCGCTCATCAAGTCGGGAAGATCGTCAACGGCCGGACTACAGGTAGAATGCGGCGTTAGAAGGACATTACATGGCATACAATGTACGGCATATAAATGATCTGAATGCTTATGATCCTGCCGGACGCCTGGCCCTTGGAGGCCACTCTTCCTCGCCAACATTGATGTTGGCGGAACTGTCCGGGGGGATAGTTCTCCCCCTCTTGGACCCTTCAGCTGCCCCGATTGGGGAGGCCTTCCTCTTCTTCTCTCCCTCCTCCGGGAGAGAGTACTCCTCCTCCTCCTCGTCTTCGGAGGAGGAGTCCTCGTCGTCGTCGGACGCCTGATTACTGGAACTCTTTCGAGTCCCCGTGGCCACCTTCTTGGCCTTCTTCTCCGGCACCACGTACGGTGCCGGAACCAGCAGCCTCGCTAAGTGGGCATCCACTGGTTCTTCTGGCATGGGAGCCGGGCTGATGAGCAGCTGGGCCTTCTCCATCCATTCTTGTCAAAGGAAGAGGCAGATTAAAAACCTCGCTAGAGTCAATCTAATTACTACAAGTGTCCCGTAATAGGGTCGAATCACTTACCTCGTCAGTCGGAGACTGGGAGCTGAATCTGCGGTCTTCGGTCGCGGATGCGGGTTGGCGCTCTTGAACAGACCCTCCAGCGCCTTCAGACGTTGTATCAAGAGCCTGCTCAATGTCCGTGCTGTTCCGGATTAAACTCCCACAGATTAAATGCCCGTTCTGGCATGGGAGAATCCGCCAAGGAGCATGACTGGACCACGCCGACGAGCCGGAGCCTATTGCTCACCAAATTCTTGATGCAGGCTCAAGTCCCGCCACCTCCACCGATCACCCCACCGCAAGCCCTTCTTTTCCGGAGGTGAGCTGCGTGGGGATTCCAGATCTGAATTGGGGGCCGCCCCATGTAGGCTCGCGCGGCTCGGTGATGTAGAACCACCCCGATCGCCACCCCTTGACGGAGTCCACGAAGGTCCCTTCTAGCTAAGGGACGCGGGCAACTTGCCCAACATGGCGCCCAAGATTCCGCTTATGCCCCCGCTCACAACCTTCGCTTGACGTTGAAGGTCTTGAGCCACAGGCCGAAGTGGGGCCGGATGCAGAGAAAGGCCTCGCACACGACGATAAATGCCGAGATGTTGAGGACGAAGTTCGGCGCCAGATCGTGGAAATCCAAGCCGTAATAAAACATGAGCCCCCGGACAAATGGATGGAGCGGAAAGCCCAGTCCACGGAGGAAGTGGGGAAGGAAGACGACCCTCTCATGAGGCCCTGGGGTAGGGATGAGCTGCCCCGCGTCGGGCAGCCGATGCGCGATGTCGCTGGAAAGGTATCCGGCGTCGCGCAGCTTGGTGATGTCCTCCTCCTTGGCGGTGGAGGCCATCCATTTGCCTCCCCCTCCGGACATATTTGGAGAAGGGTCGAGGTGAGATGCGCGAGCTTGGGCGTTGGAGCTTGAGTTCGCAGGGATGGATGAGCAAAGGAGGAAGAAGGCGAGGTGAGAAGGTAAATCTTTATCCCTTATATATAGGCGACAAAACTATGCGCCCTCACCGCCTGGTAAAACTCGCTTATCTCCCAAGCGCCACCATCAATGGCGCGGTTGGGTTACCCACGCACGTATTGATGAGAATCCCATAATAAGGGGAACACGATCTCTGCTTCGACAAGACGTGCCAAGAAACCGCCGCTAAACGTCTTTGAGGTGGTATAGTAATTCAACCAAGGGCTTGGTGGCGGCGTGATGTCACGCCGCATAATACGCCGCAGATTGAATCAGTATATGTTTTATTCTCTCTACGTTTGGAATGTGGAATTTATTTTGCAGAGCCGGACACTATCCAGGTGTTCATTATCTTTTCCGAATTATTCAAGGAGAGGACCCCGCCTTGCAGTGCCGAACATTATGCACGCCGGACTTATCGTCATTGAAGACTGGTTCAGGGGCTACTGAGGTAGTCCTGGACTAGGGGGTGTCCGGACAGCCGGACTATCAATATCCGCCGGACTCCCATACTACGAAGATAGAAGATTGAAGACTCCGGCTCGTGTCTGGAAGGTACTTTCCTTGGCATGGAAGGCAAGATTTGGCGATACGGATATGTAGATCTCCTACCATTGTAACCGACTCTGTGTAACCCTAGCCTCTCCGGTGTCTATATAAACCGGAGGGCCTTAGTCCATAGGACACAACATACATCTCAACAATCATACCATAGGCTAGCTTCTAGGGTTTAGCCTCCTTGATCTCGCGGTAGATCTACTCTTGTACTACCCATATCATCAATATTAATCAAGCAGGACGTAGGGTTTTACCTTCATCGAGAGGGCCTGAACCTGGGTAAAAACATTGTGCCTCGTCTCCTGTTACCATCCGCCTAGACGCACAGTTCGGGACCCCCTACCCGAGATCCGCCGGTTTTGACACCGACATTGGTGCTTTCATTGAGTGTTCCTCTGTGTCGTCCCTGATAGGCTCGATGGCATCTTCAATCAACAACGCTGTCTTGGGTGAGGCTTTTCTTCCCGGACAGATCTTTGTATTCGGCGGCTTTGCGCTGCGGGCCAATTCTCTTGGCCATCTAGAGCAGATCGAAAGCTACGCCCCTGGCCGTCAGGTCAGATTTGGAAGCTTAAACTTCACGGCCGATGCCCGCGGAGACTTGATCTTCAACGGACTCGAGCCACAGCCAAGCGCGCCGCACTATGACGATGGGCATGATCTAGCTCTGCCGCCGGACAGTGCTTTGGTGGCCCCACTCGGATCCGCTTCGGCCACTAGCCCGGAGCCGATTGCCCATATCGAGGGCCGGTGGATAGACGCCGCCCTGGGGGCTTCAACATCCACGGCGATGGAGCTGAATACCAATCTTGTCCCCTGCGAAACTCGTGATCCCGAGGCGCCTCTCGCCGACTCCGGGCCTCCCGCGCCTACCGACATCCGGATTGGGCGCGGTTATGGAATTCACCGCGGACATCTTCCAAAGACTCGCTTTTGGCGACATCCTTAATTCCTCAAGCATCTCTCGCTATCGAGAATCTGGCCGGACTATGGCCAGAACGGTTGGAGTTCGGACGATGAAGAAATTCAGAGCCCACCCACCACCCACTTTGTAGCCACTGCCGAGGATCTAACCGACATGCTAGACTACGATTCGACGACATCGACGCCATGGACGGCGATGCCGGAGATTTAACAAGAGCCGCCTACCACAGGCACCTGGAAGGCCACCTCGCCATATGACGATACATGGTGGATACCCCAAAAGAAGGGGATGGCGAAAAGGCAGCGGAGGCAGATTCTCTAAAGAAGCAGCCCAAACACCGACGCCGTGGCGCCGCTCAAAATCCCGCCACAGAAGAATGAAGATTCCGCACGGAGACAATAACACTCGGAGAGTGCGAAGACAATCCCTCCAAAGAAGACTCAGCGCGGAGGACGCAGGCAAGCCCTCACGATGTAGGCGGCGCGAAGGGGTTGAGGACGATAACTATATGCCTCCTCCAAGACGAAGCAAGCCTCAACGATGATGAATTCGTCGTACCCGAGGATCCCATCGAACAAGGACGCTTTAGGCGCAGGCTTATAGCCACGGCAAATAGCCTAAAGAAAAAGCAGCAACAGCTTCAAGCTGATCAGGATCTGCTGGCCGATCGATGGACCGAGGTCCTCGCGGCCGAAGAGTATAAACTCGAACGCCCCTCCAAAAGTTACCCAAAACGCAAGCTGCTCCCCCGATTAGAGGAGGAAGCATACATACCATCATCACCAGCGCATGACATGGCTGACCGACCACCCCGTGGCCGCGACAGAGAGGCATTCAGGCCCCCAGGCAAAACCATACCCCGCATCGCTCCAACAAGACGGGCCAAAAGGAACGCTACCGACTTGCGAGACATATTGAGGACAAAGCAAGACAATCCAGATCCATCTATGGATCACGTTGGCGCCCTCGACCCACGACGAATACCGTCGCCGGACATAACGCCGCCGGGCCGAACATAGCGCATAGCGCCCTCGAGCTGCGTCCACGATATTTCTCAATACAGGGCGCCAGACACCCGCTTATGCTTCACCGATGAAGTAATGGATCATTAGATCCCCGAAGGGTTTATACCCGTAAATATCGAATCTTACGATGGTACAACAGACCCCGCGGTGTGGATTGAAGATTATCTTCCACATCCATATGGCCCGCGGCGACGATCTTCATGCCATCAAATATCTCCCTCAAGCTTAAAGGACCAGCTCGGCACCGGCTTAACAGCCTGCCCGCAGAGTCGACCGGGTGTTGGGAAGACACGAGGCCGATTCACGATAACTTCCAAGGCACGATAAAGCGACCACCAGACGCCGATGACTTAAGCCACATCATTCAGCAGCCAGACGAATCGGCGGACAATTCGACACGGTTCTTGACGAAGAAGAACCAAATCGCCGATCCGTCCGGATGCAGAGGCCCTTGCAGCCTTCAAGCATAACATCCGGACGAATGGCTAGCCCGCACAGGGGCAGGAAAAGCCGAAATCCATGGCAGCCCTCACATCGCTAATGACCCGCTTTTGTGCGGGAGAGGACAGCTGGCTAGACCGCAGCAACAATCTCCGAAAAAACTCTGGCTGTCCGGATACTAAGGACAACAACGGCAGGTCTCGTCGAATCAAAAACAAGCGCCGCATTAACGGCGACGATAAGGAGGATACGGCAGTCAATGCCGGATTCCGAAGCTCTAAACCCGGTCAGCGGAAGAAGCAGTTCAAAAGAACCACTTCGGGTCCGTCCAATCTGGACCGAATACTTGACCATCTATGCCAGATACATGGCACCCACGAAAAGCCAGCTACCCACACCAATAGAGATTGTTGGGTGTTCAAGCAGGCTGGCAAGTTAATTGCCGAACACAATGACAAGGGGCTAAATAGCGACGACGAGGAAGAGACCCGGCCGCCAAACAATAGAGGACAGAAGGGTTTCCCCCCACAAGTGCGGACGATGAATATGATTTACGCGACCCATATACCCAAGAGGGAGAGGAAGCGCGCACTATGGGACGCCTATGCGATGGAGCCAGTCGCCCCGAAGTTCAACCCATGGTCCTCTTGCCCGATCACTTTCGATCGAAGAGACCACCCGACCAGCATACGCCATGGCAGATTTGCCGCATTGGTCTTAGACCCAATCGTCGATGGGTTTCACCTGACACGAGTCCTGATGGACGGCGGTAGCAGCCTGAACCTGCTTTATCAGGATACAGTGCGCAAAATGGGAATAGACCCATCAAGGATTAAGCCTACAAAGACAACCTTTAAAGGTGTCATCCCAGTGGAAGCCAATATGACAGGCTCACCACATTGAAGTGGTCTTGGATCACGGATAACTTCCGGTTAAGAGTTAATCTTGACATAGTCCTGTTTGCAGCGGCTATCATGCTCGCTTTCAGACGAACGCGTTTGCAAAATTCAACGCGTGCCGCATTATGCATACCTAAAGCTCAAAATGCCAGGCCCTCGCGGAGTCATCACGGTCAATGGAAATACGGAACGCCCCTCCGAACGGAGGAACATACAATGCTCGCTCTCGGCGGCATCTGAGCAGCCTTCTCGGGCATTCTCAAGTCCGCAATTAAAAGCCGGATACAGCAAAACGCGCCGAGCAACGCCAACCAAGACCACCGCACGATCGAGCATCGCGTAGCAATGCGGCCCCACCCTCGCCAGCAAGATGATCGCAAGAATAACACTCGCGACATCATTACGCTTTGGAGATACCATGGGCGCGAGGAGGGGCTTGATCACAAGGGACAAAGAGTGCGGCTCGACCACACCAGGCTCATGCGGCGCCCCTTGGGTTTACTTTTTATCTTTTCTTCTTTTTATGTACACAGACTCATTAATCGAAGTTTTGTTCGACGGCGCCGGCCGAACTCACGATGCAACATCGGGGACTAAAGAAGGCTGCGATTTAACAATCGTGGTCTCCATTACGAGCATTAAATTCGATTACATACACCAAGTCTACAGCTCATCCCTGGAGGGGGACGTGTTAATTTAGTCCAAATCCCTTGCTTACCGCACTATTTGTATCAGTCCGCTCTATTAGCCGACCTTCTTTCATAAATAACGCAGCACTTCCTTTTTGCAAGTACATTACATTTTTATTGCAATGGCGTTACCTTTTATACATGTTCATTATATGACATCTTGCACCCATACACTTTGGTACGGCCGAATATGCCAGGAGCTTCTGTTCCTCATATTATGGTGTAATTAAGTCTGAACACTTTCACAAGTGCGGCACCCCGAACTTATAGCATTATATGAATCAGCTCCGAATCATGTCTTGGGTCAATAGTTGGGTTTGCCCGGCTCTCATGTTTTGGTACCTTACGTTCCGTTCCGTCGGCTAAGGTAGCACTGGGAGAACCACTGCAATTGCGCCTGGTTGAGCTGGGTTAACACCTCGGGGGAAAGCTAAACCGACCGGCATGATAAGGCGAGAGATCGGTCATTGTTCGAGAGGTTCTTTCGGTCCCTAAAGACTCATGCCGCTTTGAGCGAAGTTCGGATGATGTCCGATTTAGGTGTGGATAGCGCCCGGATTCGGTCTTCCGAATACCGGGGCTTCACCAAATTTAAAATTATAGAATTCTATGGCTAAGTGAGAGTGTTCAAGCATTATAAGTCCGGTCGCCTTGTTCGTCGTGTTGAGCGCCTCCCTAGATGGACCCAATAATGGGAACAAGAGTGCTCAAGTTTATCACCGAACACCCCAGCCCTTGTAGCTTGGGGGCTGAAGCCAACGACTTGCCATCTCTCAGATTTTACAAACGGCCGCACAGAAGGTAATATTTTAAATTAAATAAGCGTTGCTCATGGCGCATATAAACGAAGTTTTCAGCGCCCAGGATAAATACACAACGAGTTCACTCAAAAATTACATCTCGGGAGCACTCATCTGCAATATCGCAGGCTCCCTTCAGGACAACTTTATAATATCGCTCCGGCGTGCGATGCTCCTTGCCCGGCGGCGGCGGATCCGTGAGAAGTTTCTCCGCATCCAGTTTGCCCCATTGCACCTTTATGCGGGCAAGGGCCCGACGAGCACCTTCAATACAGGCGGAGCGCTTGATCACATCCTGCCTGTGGCACGCATCCACCAGCTGTCGTACTAGGCCAAAGTAGCTGCCAGGCATGGCCTGTCCAGGCCATAGCCGGACTATGAGGCCCTTCATGGCCTCCTCACTACCTTAGGAGTTCGACCAGCTGCTTCACCTGGTCGCTTGGGGCACGGATGGCCGCCTCAAAGATACCGAGACCAAGACCTTCTCCGCCGAGCTCCTCCTCGCCATGATAGAATGCGGCGGCATCGACGCGACTACGCGGCAGATCTGCAAATGCCCCTGGAGAGCTCCGAATTCGGGTAAGTATCCGTAATTTACATTAATGTGCCTCGCCAAGATGAAAAAGGCCTTACCCGCCGCTATCTTCTTTATGTCCTCTACCTCCTAAAGGGTCTTCTGGGCCTCGGCCTTGGCGGACTTGGCACTTTCGAGAGCCGAGGCAAGCTCGGACTCTCGAGTCTTGGAGTCACGCTCCAAACTCTCATGCTTTTGCATGAGAGCCTGGAGCTCTTGCCGAACTTCCGCCACCAGTGCCGCTTGCTTTTCTCGCTCAGCCCGTTCTGTGGCCGCATTGCGTTCAGCCACGGACAAGGCATTCTTCAGGGCTGCCACCTCGTTCGTGGTCCCTGCATTACACATATTATCCTTATTAATTTTGTTTGCAACCAAAACCCTTTTCTGTAAGGTACTTATTTAAAGTGGTGTCATTCACCTTCTTTTTCCTCGAGCTGCCTCTTGGCATGGCCGAGCTCTTGCTCCGACCGCTCAAGGTCCTTCTTCAGCGTTTCGACCTCCGCGCACGCGGCAGAGGTCAACAACAAGAGCCTGCGCAAACCCATATTGACATATTTTTAGAAACCTCACAGATATCTTGTTAGATCCTTAGTCCGCTTTTCTTTCCAACACCGAACTAAGCATCGAGGCTACTGTCTATGCGGTATTACATTACATTATTTTAAACTTATTACCTCAAAGCCTGTTAGAAGGCTGTTGCAGGCTTCGGTCAGCCCGCCCTTGGCGAGCTGGACCTTTTCAATCACCGCACTCATGAGAGTGTGGTGTTCTTCCTCGATGGAAGCGCCTTTAAGTGCCTCTAGTAGGCTATCCGGCGCCTCCGGTTGGACGGAGGCCGCCGGCGTCGTGGTCCTGCCCTTCTTTCGAAGGGGTCGCTTGCCGTACTCTGGAACCGCTACGGGTTCCGAGGTAGAGTCTGACACAAAGTCCGGGAGGTCGCCTGACGATGCCTCCGGAGCCACCTCCTGGCGGGTCCCTCTGTGGGATTCCGCCTCGTCGTCCTCGTCGACGCGCGGGGTAGAGGCGGTCGGGATGGAATTTACATCCGACGGCGCAAAGACCCGCTCATCGAGTCGGGAAGATCGTCAACGGCCGGACTACAGGTAGAATGCGGCGTTAGAAGGACATAACATGGCATACAATGTACGGCATATAAATGATCTGAATGCTTACGATCCTGCCGGACGCCTGGCCCTTGGAGGCCACTCTTCCTCGCCAACATTGATGTTGGCGGAACTGTCCGGGGGGATAGTTCTCCCCCTCTTGGACCCTTCGGCTGCCCCGATTGGGGAGGCCTTCCTCTTCTTCTCTCCCTCCTCCGGGAGAGAGTACTCCTCCTCCTCCTCGTCTTCGGAGGAGGAGTCCTCGTTGTCGTCGGACGCCTGATTACTGGAACTCTTTCGAGTCCCCGTGGCCACCTTCTTGGCCTTCTTCTCCCAAGACCACGTGACGGTGCCGAACCAGCAGCCTCGCTAAGTGGGCATCCATCGGTTCTTCCGGCATGGGAGCCGGGCTGATGAGCAGTGGGCCTTCTCCATCCATTCTTGTCAAAGGAAGAGGCAGATTAAAAACCTCGCTAGAGTCAATCTAATTACTACAAGTGTCCCGTAATAGGTCGAATCACTTACCTCGCCGATTCGGAGATCGGAGCTGAATCTGCGGTCTTGATCGCGGATGCGGGCTTGGCGCCCTTGAACAGCACCCTCCAGCGCCTTTCAGACGTTGTATCAAGAGCTCGCTCAATGTCCGGTGCTGTTCGGATTAAACTCCCAGATTAAATGCCCGTTTGGCATGGGAGAATCCACCGAAGGAGCATGACTGGACCACGCCGACGAGCCGGAGCCTATTGCTCACCAGCTTCTTGATGCAGGCTCAAGTCCCGTCACCTCCACGGATCACCCCACCGCAAGCCCTTCTCTTTCCAGAGGTGAGCTGCGTGGGGATTCCAGATCTGAATTGGGGCCGCCGCCCATGTAGGCTCGGCGGCTCGGTGATGTAGAACCACCCCGATCGCCACCCCTTGACGGAGTCCACGAAGGTCCCTTCTAGCCAAGGGACGTTGGGCAACTTGCCCAACATGGCGCCTCCGATTCCGCTTATGCCCGTTCTCACAACCTTCGCTTGACGTTGAAGGTCTTGAGCCACAGCCGAAGTGGGGCGGATGCGAGAAAGGCCTCGCGCACCCACGATAAATGCCGAGATGTTGAGGACGAAGTTCGCGCCAGATCGTGGAAATCCAAGCCGTAATAAAACATGAGCCCCGGACAAATGGATGGAGCGGAAAGCCCAGTCCACGGAGGAAGTGGGAAGGAAGACGACCTCTCATGAGGCCCCAGGGTAGGGATGAGCTGCCCGCGTCGGGCGAGCCGATCTGCGATGTCGCTGAAAGGTATCCGCGTCACAGCAGCTTGGTGATGTCCTCCTCCTTGGCGGTGGAGGCCATCCATTTGCCTCCCCCTCCGGACATATTTGGAGAAGGGTCGAGGTGAGATGCGCGAGCTTGGGCGTTGGAGCT
Organism: Aegilops speltoides; assembly: GCA_021437245.1. Taxonomy (NCBI): domain Eukaryota; kingdom Viridiplantae; phylum Streptophyta; class Magnoliopsida; order Poales; family Poaceae; genus Aegilops; species Aegilops speltoides. The sequence continues at coordinate 238,086,319 of CM038142.1, forward strand.
TGAGTTCGCAGGGATGGATGAGCAAAGGAGGAAGAAGGCGTAGGTGAGAAGGTAAATCTTTATCCCTTATATATAGGCGGACAAAACTATGCGTCCCTCACCGGCCTGGTAAAACTCGCTTATCTCCCAAGCGCCACCATCAATGGCGCGGTTGGGTTACCCACGCACGTATTGATGAGAATCCCATAATAAGGGGAACACGATCTCTGCTTCGACAAGACGTGCCAAGGAAACCGCTTCGCTAAACGTGCTGAGGTGGTATAGTAATTCAACCAAGGGCTTGGTGGCGGCGTGATGTCACGCCGCATAATACGTCAGCAGATTGAATCAGTGTATATGTTTTATTCTCTCTACGTTTGGAATGTGGAATTTATTTTGCGAGCCGACACTATCCAGTGTTCATTATCTTTTCGAATTATTCAAGGAGAGGACCCGCCTTGCAATGCGAACATTATGCACGCCGGACTTATCGTCATTGAAGACTGGTTCAGGGACTACTGAGGTAGTCCTGGACTAGGGGGTGTCCGGACAGCCGGACTATCAATATCCGCCGGACTCCCATACTACGAAGATAGAAGATTGAAGACTCGGCTCGTGTCTCGGAAGGTACTTTCCTTGGCATGGAAGGCAAGATTTGGCGATACGGATATGTAGATCTCCTACCATTGTAACCGACTGTAACCCTAGCCTCTCCGGTGTCTATATAAACCGGAGGGCCTTAGTCCATAGGACACAACATACATCTCAACAATCATACCATAGGCTAGCTTCTAGGGTTTAGCCTCCTTGATCTCGCGGTAGATCTACTCTTGTACTACCCATATCATCAATATTAATCAAGCAGGACGTAGGGTTTTACCTTCATCGAGAGGGCCTGAACCTGGGTAAAAACATTGTGCCTCGTCTCCTGTTACCATCCGCCTAGACGCACAGTTCGGGACCCCCTACCCGAGATCCGCCGGTTTTGACACCGACAATCATCTTATAATGCTACCGTCGTACTAAGCAAAATAAGATGCATAAAGATAAACATCACATGCAATCACAATATGTGACATGATATGGCCGTCATAATCTTGTCCTTTTGATCTCCATCTCCAAAGCATCATCATGATCTCCATTGTCACTGGCTCGACACCTTGATTTCCATCGTTGTGTCGTGGTTGTCTCGCCAACTATTGTTTCTACCACTATCGCTACCACATAGTGATAAAGTAAAGAAATTACATGGCATTTGCATTTCATACAATAAAGATACAACCATAAGGCTCTGCCAGTTGCCGATAACTTTTACAAAACATGATCAGCTCATACAATAATGTATATCACATCATGCCTTGACCATATCACATCACAATATGTCCTGCAAAAACAAGTTAGATGTCCTCTACTTTGTTGTTGCAAGTTTTACGTGTCTGCTACGGGCTTCTAGCAAGAAACGTTCTTACCTACGGCACAAAACCACAATGGTGATTTATCAAGTTTGCTATTTTAACCTTCAACAAGGACCGATCATAGTCAAATTCGATTCAACTAAAGTAGGAGAAATAGACACCCGCCAGCCACCTTTATGGAAAACTAGTTGCATGCGTTTTGGTGGAACTGGTCTCATGAACATGGTCATGTAAGGTTGGTCCGAGCCGCTTTATCAAATAATACCACCGAATCAAAATAAGACATTGGCTGTAAGCAGTATGACGATCACCGCCCACAACTCTTTGTGTTCTACTCGTGCATATCATCTATGCATATACTTGTCTCATGATGCCACTAATGGGGAATGTAGCATGAAATTTCAAAAAATTCCTATGCTCACGCAAGATCTATCTAGGAGATGCATAGCAACGAGAGGGGGAGAGTGTGTCTACGTACCCTCATAGAACAAAAGCAGAAGTGTTTGACAACGCAGTTGATGTAGTCAAACTTCTTCTAGCTCTGACCAATCAAGTACCGAACGTACGTCACCTCCGTGTTCTGCACACGTTTAGCTTGATAACGTTCCTCGCCCTCTTGATCCAGCAAGGTGTCGAGGAAGTAGATGAGTTCCATCAGCACGACGACATGGTGACAGTGATTGTGAAGTGATCTGCGCAGGGCTTCGCCTAAGCACCACGACAACATGACCGGGGGTGTAAACTGTTGAGGGGGGGCACCGCACACGGCTAACAGTTGATGTTGTGTGTTGTAGGCGCCCCCTCCACACATATATATAGGTTGGAGCGGAGGAGTGGCAGCCAAGGGGGCACCCCAAGTAGGAGGAATCCTACTTGGGGTCCTCCCCAATTCGGCCTCCCCTTCCATATTTGCCGGAGGGGGAAAAGGGAAGTGGAAGGAGAGAAGGAGGGGGGGGTGAATCCCCTCTTTCCCTTACCCCACTCAGCCTCCTTTCATGGGGGGGGGGCACGCCACACCTTGTGGGCTAGTATGCTCCCTTCTTATGGCCCAGATGGCCCATATCTTTCCCCCGGGAGTTTCAGTACTCCGATAAATACCCAATACACTCCAGAACACTTCTAGTGTCCGAATACTATCATCCAAATAATATCCTCTAGGGCATATTTCCTTCACTCTCCCACTTGCACTAGACTCAGTAATCTAGATTACATTGTAATGATTCTGACACCCATGGAGTCTTGGTGCTGATCATGTTTTGCTCGTGGAAGAGGCTTAGTTAATGGGTCTGCTATATTCAGATCCGTATGTACCTTTAAAATCTCTATGTCTCCCTCCTTGACTTGGTCACAGATGGAGTTGAAGCGTCTCTTGATGTGTTTGGTTCTTTATTGAGATCTAGATTCTTTCGCTAAGGCAATTGCTCCAGTATTGTCACAAAAGATTTTCATTGGACCCGATGCACTAGGTATTATACCTAGGTCGGATATGAACTCCTTCATCCATACTCCTTCATTTGATGCTTTCGAAGCAGCTATGTACTCTGCTTCACACGTAGATCCCGCCATGATGCTTTGCTTGGAACTGCACCAACTGAGAGCTCCACCATTCAAAATAAATACGTATTCGGTTTGTGACTTAGAGTCATCTAGATCAGTGTCAAAACTAGCATCGACGTAACCATTTACAACGAGCTCTTTGTCACCTCCATAAACGAGAAACATATCCTTGGTCCTTTTCAGGTACTTCAGGATATTCTTGACAGCTGTCCAGTGATCCACTCCTAGATTACTTTGGTACCTCCCTGCCAGACTTATGGCAAGGCACACATCAGGTCTGGTCCACAACATAGCATACATGATAGAACCTATGGCTGAGGCATAGGGAATGACTTTCATTTTCTCTCTTTCTTCTGCAGTGGTCGGGCATTGAGTCTGGCTCAATTTCACACATTGCAACACAGGCAAGAACCCTTTCTTTGACTGATCCATTTTGAACTTCTTCAAAACTTTGTCAAGGTATGTGTTTTGTGAAAGTTCTATTAAGCGTCTTGATCTATCTCTATAGATCTTGATGCCCAATATATAAGCAGCTTTACCGAGGTCTTCCATTGAATTTTTTATTCAAGTATCGTTTTATGCTATCCAGAAATTCTACATCATTTCAATCAACAATATGTCATCCACATATAATATTAGAAATGCTACAGAGCTCCCACTCACTTTATTGTAAATACAGGCTTCTCCGAAAGTCTGTATAAAACCATATGCTTTGATGACCTCATCAAAGCGTATATTCCAACTCCGAGATGCTTGCACCAGTCCATAGATGGATCGCTGGAGCTTGAACACTTTGTTAGCACCTGTAAGATCGACAAAACCTTATGGTTGCATCATATACAACTCTTTTTTTAGAAATCCATTAAGGAATGCAGTTTTAACGTCCATTTGCTAGATTTCATAATCATAAAATGCGGCAATTGCTAACATGTTTCCGACAAACTTAAGCATCACTATGGGTGAGAAAGTCTCATCGTAGCCAACTCCTTGAACTTGTCGAAAACCTTTTGCGACAAGTCAAGCTTTGTAGACAGTAATATTACCATCAACATCAGTCTTCTTCTTGAAGATCCATTTATTTTCTATGGGTCGCCGATTATCGGGAAAATCCACCAAAGTCCACATATGTTCTCATTGATGAATCCTATCTCAGATTACATGGCCTCAAGCCATTTATCGGAATCTTGGCTCACCATAGCTTCTTCATGGTTTGTAGGTTCGCCATGGTCTAGTAACATGTAACGCCCCGGATTCGATGCGCCAGGTGTCTTCCAGTTATTCACCGTCGTTGCCATGTCATTTGCTTGTGTATTGCACTTTGCCATGTCATCATCTGCATTTCTTATCATGTCATCATGTGCATCTCATTTTGCATACGTGTTCGTCTCATGCATCCGGGCATTTTCCCCGTTGTCCGTTTTGCAATCCGGCACTCCTATGTCCTCCAGCGTTCCCCTTTTGTCTCTTATCGTGTGAGGGTGTTAAACTTTCTCGGAATGGCCCGAGGTTTGCCAAGCGGCCTTGGTATAGCACCGGTAGACCGCCTGTCAAGTTTCGTGCCATTTGGAGGTCGTTTGGTACTCCAACGGTTAACCGGGTAACCGCGAAGGCCTCTTTTGTGTGCAGCCCAACACCCCTCCAAAGTGGCCCAAAACCCATACTAACCCCCTCCATGCTCTCGGTCATTCGATCAAGATCGTGTGGGCGAAAACCGCACCTCATTTGGACTCTCCTAGCTCCCTCTACCTATATATATGCCTCCCCCCTTTCAAAATCTCAGTCTAAACCCTAGCAATTTCCCTCTCCGCCGCCGGACGCATCTCTCTGCCGCGCCCGGACATGTCCGCCGCCCCAGCCACCTCACTCCGACCAATTGGGCGTCGCCACGTTAGCCCCGCCGCCGCTCCCCTCCACTCACAGGCACACGCCACGTCACTCAGCCCGGTGCCCACTTCACGGACACTGGGGCCAGATCCGCCCGCCCGGCCGAACTGGCAGCGCCAGCCGTCCTCCGCCGCCGTGCCGCCGGCCCTTCTCCGCCGCCCGGCCGCCAGCTGCCGCCTTGCGCCTCGCCGGCGCCGAACTCCGCTGCTGCTTTGTGCTCGCCGTGGGCCGCCGCCTCCACACGCTTCGAAGCGCTGCCTCCTCCCGCCGACCCGACCTCCGCTGCCGTCGCCGGGCCGCCGCCCATCATCCGCGAAGCCATCGTCGCGGTGCCGCCCCTCGCGTCCGCCCCGTCGGCGACCTTGCCCCGCTGCGGCTTCACCTCCCCGTGCTGGAGTCCGGCCAGATCCGGGGAGCCCGCGCCCGGATCCATCCGCCCCTCGACCTCCTCGACGTCTTCCCGGAGCTCCGGCCACCTCCTCTCCATCTCTGGCGAGTTCTTCCTCGAATCCGGTGGGATTCCGGCGAGATCCACGCTGCCGTTGACTTTTTCCTCGAGGTAGTTTTTGACTAAGTCCCCAGGATTTCAGATTCATGTGGCCATTTTCATCGCACCATAACACTCTGCATACTGCTCCGTTTCGTGCGTGTAATATGTCAAATTGTTCGCCTCGACGAGTACTTCATTTCATTCCATTGCATCATGTTCATTTGAGTTCACCTTGATGCCCGAAATGCTGTTGGAAGAGTGCTATGTGATGTTAATCTGCTGAAACTGTTATAACTTGATGATTTGTCATTTTTGCCATGTTTGATGTGTGCATCCTATGAGGTTGGTGTCTACATGTGTTTTGATCTATGCTATGCCATATTTCTAGAGGTGAAATCCATGTATTTTTGTGAGTTGTGTGCTGAGTGCATCGAGCTCGTGAAGTAGGGTACTTGCTGTTGCTGTTTTCCTGACTGATTCTGTTATATTTTGTTGCTATGTAAACCTGATGCTAATAGTCATTCTATGCATAATCTGGAGATGTTCACTAAGTATGTTTTGTTACACATGTCTTGCTCTATCCATTCATGCCCCTGGTTGCATTTATAGCCTACTGTAGCTTGTTGTAATCTTGCTCCAAACTTGCTAAATAATGTTGCTGTCAGCCTGTTAACATTAAGTTCAATGTTGCCATGTGTTTTGCTAGTGATCCATGCACCCTATGTACTTGTTCTTGCCATGCTTAGCTTAACAAACATGTCTTCTTACTGTTGGTTGCCTTGCCATGCCATGTATTGCTCTGTGATGACTGGTACAAGCTCACCAACATGCCTACCTATTGTTGCTCCTGCCATGTTTGAATCTGTCTTATAACTTGCCTTGTTTACATGGGTGCCATCATATCTTCTGATCCTTTTTGGCTCATGGTCAGTAAGGGACATTTGTTCTATGCTATTAGTAGATTCATGCCATGCCTTTGTTTGCCATGATAAGTTCCTGTAACATGTTGTTTGATAGCTATAAACATTGCAACCTGATGTTATTTTCTGCTAAGCCTGAAACTGTTATAATTTGCAATCTTTCCATGTCCTTTTGAGCATGTTCTAGTTGTTTCTGGAGATAGCTCAGTGTTCATGTTTTGTCATGTTTTACCTGTACTTCATGCCCATGCCTTTTGTTCTCTCGTTGCGATTCTGTAGCTTATTGTTTTGATGCTTGCAATATGCCTAGTTGCTGTTTTGGACAGATTGTTGTTATGACTTGTATAGAGTGTATGTGCTAAACCGTTGCTCCATTTTGAGTGTGCTCTATATGAAACTTGCTTGATTTTGCATGTTGTTTCATATTATCATGTTGCATCCTTGTTTCGTGGTGTTTGCTTGATGTTTGTATGCATTTTGCATCAATGCCATGTTTAACTTGTTTTGCTCATATCTTCTAGGCCGTAGCTCCGAATTAAATGAACATTATATGTAACTTGACTAGAATCTCGTGTAGATCATCTTGGTGCATCTTAACTTGCTGTTGAACAACTTGAAAACAAGGTTTATTCAGATCTGGACCCATTTCGAAATTTGCATATGAGGACTTACCGGAATTGTTATATGTTGTTCCCGGCCTCAATTAAACCTGCTTTGATGTTTTGCTCTTGTTTGCATCATCTCTTACCATGAGTAGCTCCATGTAGCTTTGCCATGCATCATGCTTGTTGTGCATCCTGTATTGTATATGTGTGGTGTGTTTACCGTGTTGTGTGCTTCTTCTCGATAGTTCCCGTTTCGTTGCGATCGTGAGGATTCGTTCGTCTACGCTTGGTTCGTCTTCATGGCTTCATCTTCTTCATGGACTCGTTCTTCTTTCTAGCGGGATTTCAGGCAAGATGAACGCTACCCTGGATCTCACTACTATCATTGCTATGCTAGTTGCTTCGTTCTATCGCTTTGCTGCGTTACCTATCATTTGCTCTTCAAGCCTCCCAAATTGCCATGAACCTCTAACCTTTGACACCCTTCCTAGCAAACCGTTGTTTGGCTATGTTACAGCTTTGCTCAGCCCCTCTTATAGCGTTGTTAGTTGCAGGTGAAGTTGAAGATTGGTCCATGGTGGACAGGGTTATGTTGGGATATCACAATATCTCTTATTTAATTAATGCATCTATATATTTGGTAAAGGGTGGAAGGCTCGGCCTTATGCCTGGTGTTTCGTTCCACTCTTGCCACCCTAGTCTGTCATACCAGTATTATGTTCCCGGATTTTGCGTTCCTTACACGGTCGGGTAATTTATGGGACCGCCTCGACAGTTCGCTTTGAATAAAACTCCTCCAGCAAGGCCCAACCTTGGTTTTACCATTTGCCTCACCACCACCTACTTTTCCCATGGGAGTATTTAACCCAAGGGTCATCTTTATTATAGCCCCCCCCCCCCCCCGGGCCAATGCTTGTCTAAGTGTTGGTCCAAACCGAGTAGATCATGGGGCCCCTCGGGAAACTCGAGGTCTGGTTTTACTCGTAGGATGTCTCATCCGGTGTTGCCCTGAGAACGAGATATGTGTAGCTCCTATCGGGATTGTCGGCGCATTGGGCGGCTTTGCTGGTCTTGTTTTACCATTGTCGAAATGTCTTGTAAACCGGGATTCCGAGACTGATCGGGTATTCCTGGGAGAAGGAATATCCTTTGTTGGTCGCGAGGGCTTATCATAGGCTAAGTTGGGACACCCCTGCAGGGTATAAACTTTCGAGAGCTGTGCACGCAGTTATGTGGCAGATGGGAATTTGTTAATGTCCGGTTGTAGATAACTTGACACTTGATCCGAATTAAAACGCATCAACCGCGTGTGTAGCCGTGATGGTCTCTTCTCGGCGGAGTCCGGGAAGTGAACACGGTCTTTGGGTTATGTTTGATGTAAGTAGAAGTTCAGGATCACTTCTTGATCATTACTAGTTGACGACCGTTCCGCTTGTTCTCTTCTCGCTCTTCTTTGCGTATGTTAGCCACCATATCTTGCTTAGCCGCTGCTGCAACCTCACCACTTTACCCCTTCCTTTCTCATTAAGCTTTGCTAGTCTTGATACCCATGGTAATGGGATTGCTGAGTCCTCGTGGCTCACAGATTACTACAACAACAGTTGCAGGTACAGGTTATGCGATGATCATGACGCGAGAGCGATGTTTGCTTGTCTGGAGTTCTTCTTCTGCTTCTTCTTCGATCAGGGGATAGGTTCCAGGTCAGCAGCCTGGGCTAGCAGGGTGGATGTCATTTGAGCTTCTGTTTGTGTTTCATCTGTAGTCGGATGTTGATCTTATGTAAGATGATGTTGTATTCGTGTGGCATTGTATGCCTTTTGTATGTATCCCCATCTATTATGTAATGTTGATGTAATGATATCCACCTTGCAAAACGTTCCAATATGCAGGTCTATCCTTGGTGGGACCTTCGAGTTCCTTTTGGATAGGGTCGCATATTGGGCGTGACAAGTTGGTATCAGAGCCTCGACCGACCCTAGGAGCCCCCTTGATTGATCGTGTAGTTTGGCCGCTGTTGAGTCTAGAAGAAAACTGTTTTCGGAGTCTAGTTATATCGGAGAGTAAGAATTCTTTTTACTCCTCAGCCACTTTGTCGCTCTGGTGAGGAATCTTGACGTAGGTGTTTTGAACTACTCTTCTTCCCCTTCAAATTTTTCTTTAGGATCACGCGGTTAGTTTTCGTTCATTGTCCATCCTCTTTTGTCCGGTGCATTTCTCATCAAGTTGACTCGAGCCTCTTTATCGTTGTCAAGTTCAAGCCTCAGTTGTTTTCTTTCCCACCCGCCCACCCTTATTCTTCTTCAAACGTGAGTCCGTAATCGAGTATGCTTTCTACTCGTGCGAAGTCCTTGCTTTCTTTCCTCAATGATTTCGACCGGTGTTTCTTTTCTCTTCAAGATATTCGTCGGTTTTCCCCCTTCTAAGTTGCCTTTGTTTTCCCGCCCTCCCACTCTCTTCTTTCCGGAGCCTTAGCCTGTTTCGAGCATCAATTTCATTCGTGCGGAGCCTCTTCAGTCTTCCCTCAATTATTTCAACCGGTGATTTATCATCTCGTTCGTCAGACTTCATCTTTTTTTTTTCCAGTGGACTTAATTCAAGTTTTTCGGGTTGAGCATATTCTTTCCCCCGGCTCAAGTGTTTTCCCTGCTCGTTCGCCTCTCGCCAGTTTATCATTCTGGAGTTCAGAAGACATCTCAGGAGATTCGTCTGCGTTCCAATTAATTCGAGGTTGTCACCTCATTCAAATATTTCAATTGTTCCGGTGCATCATCTATCTCTTCAACATCCCTTTCCAACGGTGTTTTCCTTTAGTGGGCCCTAACCCACATGTCTTTTCCCAGGATCTTACCTGACTCCTCTAATTCCCCCAGAGTCATTCATATTTTTTTTCAAGTGTGACGTAAGAATGAATTTCATCAGTCACATGCCTTCTCCAAGATCGCTTTAAATTCTTTTCATTGATGCCTCAACCTTTTCGGTTTTCATTCTCTCGGAGTATCTCAGTAATTTTGGTGGTGTTTCTCGTCATCATTTGAAGACCAAAGAAGAAGATTTCTGTTAAATCTTGCCCGTTCTCCCGGAGATTCGCGGTGCTAGCTCGATGTTATCCTGTCAAATTGTTTCAAGTCATACAAATTCTTTTCATCCATCCGGAGCATTTCAGGAGTTGCTTTCTCTCTCGGTCATCCGGAGGCCATCTTTTCGGAAGATTTCTTTGTTCTAAGTTTTCAGCTTCGTTCATCTCAATATTCTTCTGGTGCTTCGTTCAAGTATTCTAATTGAAGGAGCTCAAGTATCCTTCTTCTTGCTTCTCGAGGTGCAATTAATTCTCCGTTTTCTTTTGAAGTGGAGTTTTGCATTTCTTCGTTCTTCTCAGCTATCGAATCATTTCCGTTTGTGGCCAGTTATCACCTTATGATCTTGAGATGTTACCTATAAGACCACAACAAGCTTATTCTTTCATTGTTGATTTTCTCAACAACTCCGTTCAACCTTTCTTCTAAAGTTGCTTTCTATTTCATTCGTCGCACAAGTTGTCATTTTCTTCTCCGTTCTTTTCATTCAACTCTTTCAATTTTTCTGGAGGTTTTGTGTCATGTCTTCATCAAGTATAATTCCATCCTCTCAAGATCATGTTCTATCCTTTCCATGTTCAGTCAGAGTTCTGCCTAAATCCTTTCAGTCTTATTCGTTTCTTATCTCGTTTTAACCGGAGTGGTTTCATAGTCTATCTGATTCCGTGAGCTTTCGATTCTCGTCATTCTCGTCCTTCCTCTCTTCTTCTCGAGTGCTCTCGATTCTTTGCTTCTTCACTTGAGTTCTTGCTTCACCTCATCCTTTTCCCTTCCGTCTCGGTCCTAAGATCTCGGGACGTGATCTGTTGTTAGTGGAGGAGTGTTGTAACGCCCCGGATTCGATGCGCCAGGTGTCTTCCAGTTATTCGCCATCGTTGCCATGTCATTTGCTTGCGTGTTGCACTTTGCCATGTCATCATCTGCATTTCTTATCATGTCATCATGTGCATCTCATTTTGCATACCTGTTCGTCTCATGCAACCAAGAATTTTCCCCGTTGTCCGTTTTGCAATCCGGCACTCCTATGTCCTCCAGCGTTCCCCTTTTGTCTCTTGTCGTGTGCAGGTGTTAAAATTTCTCGGAATGGCCCAAGGTTTGCCAAGCGGCCTTGGTATAGCACCGGTAGACCGCCTGTCAAGTTTCGTGCCATTTGGAGGTCGTTGGTACTCCAATGGTTAACCGGGTAACCACGAAGGCCTCTTTTGTGTGCAGCCCAACACCCCTACAAAGTGGCCCAAAACCCATCCTAACCCCCTCCATGCTCTCGGTCGTTTGATCACGATCGTGTAGGCGAAAAGCGCACCTCATTTGGACTCTCCTAGCTCCCTCTACCTATATATATGCCTCCCTCCTTTCAAAATCACAGTCTAAACCCTAGCAATTTCCCCTCTCCGCCACCGGACGCATCTCTCCGCCGCACCCGGACATGTCCGCTGCCCCAGCCACCTCACTCCGACCAATCAGGCGTCGCCACGTCAGCCCCGCCGCCGCTCCCCTCCATTCAACGCGCGCCACGTCACCCGCGCGCCGGCACCCACTTCGACGGACACTGGGCCCAGATCCGCCCGCCCAGCCAAACCGGCCGCGCCAGTTCCGTCCTCCACCGCCCGCCGCCCGGCCCTTCTTCGCCGCCCGGCCGCCGCCACCGCTTTGCGCGTCGCCGGCGCCGAACTCCGCCGCTACTACGCTTCGCCGTGGGCGCCGCCTCCGCCGCCGCGCGCCCGAAGCCTCCTCCCCGCCGACCACGACCTCCGCCGCTTCGTCACGAGCTTCTCCGCCCGTCATCCGCAGCTTGCTCTGCCGCGCCGCCTCGCGTCCGCCCGCGGCGACCTCGCCCGCCATGCTTCACCTCCTCAGCGCCGAGTCCAAGAAGATCCGGGAGCCAGCTCCGGATCCATCCGCCCCTTGACATTCCCGACGTCTTCCCCGAGCGCCGGCCACCTCCTCTCCATCTTCGGCGAGTTCTTCCTCGAATCCGGTGGGATTCTGGTGAGATCCACGCCGCCGTTGACTTTTTCCTCGAGGTAGTTTTTGACTGTCCCCAGGATTTCAGATTCATGTGGCCATTTTCATTGCATGATAACTCTCTGCATACTACTCCGTTTTGTGTGTATAATATGTCAAACTGTTCGCCTCGACGAGTACTTCATTTCATTACATTGCATCATGTTCATTTGAGTTCATCTTGATGCCCGAAATGCTGTTGGAAGAGTGCTATGTGATGTTAATCTGCTGAAACTGTTATAACTTGATGATTTGTCATTTTTGCCATGTTTGATGTGTGCATCCTATGAGGTTGATGTCTACATATGTTTTGATCTATGCTATGCCATCTTTCCAGAGGTGAAATCCATGTATTTTTGTGAGTTGTGTGCTGAGTGCATCGAGCTCGTGAAGTAGGGTACTTGCTATTGCTGTTTTCCTGACTGATTCTGTTATATTTTGTTGCTATGTAAACCTGATGCTACTAGTCATTCTATGCATAATCTGGAGATGTTCACTAAGGATGTTTTGTTATAAATGTCTTGCTCTATCCATTCATGCCCCTGGTTGCATTCATAGCCTACATTAGCTTGTTGTAATCTTGCTCCAAACTTGCTAAATAATGTTGCTGTCAGCCTGTTAACATTAAGTTCAATGTTGCCATGTGTTTTGCTAGTGATCCATGCACCCTATGAACTTGTTCTTGCCATGCTTAGCTTCACAAACATGTCTTCTTACTGTTGGTTGACTTGCCATGCCATGTATTGCTCTGTGATGAGTGGTACAAGCTCACCAACATGCCTACCTATTGTTGCTCCTGCCATGTTTGAATCTGTCTTATAACTTGCCATGTTTACATGGGTGCCATCATATCTTCTGATCCTTTTTGGCTCATGGTCAGTAAGGGACATTTGTTCTATGCTATTAGTAGATTCATGCCATGCCTTTTTTTGCCATGATAAGTTCCTGTAATATGTTGTTTGATAGCTATAAACATTGCAACCTGATGTTATTTTCTGCTAAGCCTGAAACTGTTATAATTTGCAATCTTTCCATGTCCTTTTGAGCATGTTCTAGTTGTTTCTGGAGATAGCTCAGTGTTCATGTTTTGTCATGTTTTACCTTTACTTCATGCCCATGCCTTTTGTTCTCTCTTTTAGATTCTGTAGCTTATTGTTTTGATGCTTCCAATATGCCTAGTTGCTGTTTTGGACAGATTGTTGTTATGACTTGTATAGTGTATGTGTTGAACTGTTGCTCCGTTTTGAGTGTGCTCTATATGAAACTTGCTTGATTTTGCATGTTGTTTCATATTATCATGTTGCATCCTTGTTTCGAGGTGTTTGCTTGATGTTTGTATGCATTTTGCATCAATGCCATGTTTAACTTGTTTTGCTCATATCTTCTAGGCCGTAGCTCCGAATTAAATGAACTTTGTATGTAACTTGACAAGAATCTCGTGTAGATCATCTTGGTGCATCTTAACTTGCTGTTTAATAATTTGAACATAAGTTTTATTCAGATCTGGACCCATTTCGAAATTTGCATATGAGGACTTACCGGAATTGTTATATGTTGTTCCCGGCCTCATTTATACTTGCTTTGATGTTTTGCTCTTGTTTGCATCATCTCTTACCATGAGTAGCTCCATGTAGCTTTGCCATGCATCATACTTATTGTGCATCATGTATTGTATATGTGTGGTGTGTTTACCGTGTTGTGTGCTTCTTCTCGATAGTTCCCGTTTCGTTGCGATCGTGAGGATTCGTTCGTCTACGCTTGGTTCATCTTCGTGGCTTCATCTTCTTCATGGATTCGTTCTTCTTCCTAGCGGGATTTCTGGCAAGATGACCGCTACCCTAAATCTCACTACTATCATTGCTATGCTAGTTCCTTCGTTCTATCGCTTTGCTCCGTTACCTATCATTTTCTCTTCAAGCCTCCCAAATTGCCATGAACCTATAACCTTTGACACCCTTCCTAGCAAACCGTTGTTTGGCTATGTTACCGCTTTGCTCAGCCCCTCTTATAGCATTGTTAGTTGCAGGTGAAGTTGAAGATTGCTCCATGGTGGACAGGGTTATGTTGGGATATCACAATATCTCTTATTTAATTAATGCATCTATATATTTGGTAAAGGGTGGAAGGCTCGGCCTTATGCCCGGTGTTTTGTTCCACTCTTGCCGCCCTAGTTTCCGTCATACCGGTATTATGTTCCCGGATTTTGCGTTCCTTACGCGGTCGGGTGATTTATGGGACCCCCTCGATAGTTCGCTTTGAATAAAACTCCTCCAGCAAGGCCCAACCTTGGTTTTACCATTTTCCTCACCACCACCTACTTTTCCCCTGGGAGTAATTAACCAAGGGTCATCTTTATTATAGCCCCCCGGGCCAATGCTTATCTAAGTGTTGGTCCGAACCGAGTAGATCAAGGGCCCCTCGGGAAACTCGAGGTCTGGTTTTACTCAGAGGATGTCTCATCCGGTGTTGCCCGAGAACGAGATATGTGCAGCTCCTATCGGGATTGTCGGCGATCGGGCGGCTTTGCTGGTCTTGTTTTACCATTGTCGAAATGTCTTGTAAACCGATTCCGAGACGATCGGGTCTTCCTGGGAGAAGGAATATCCTTCGTTGATCGCGAGGGCTTATCATGGGCTAAGTTGGGACACCCCTGCAGGGTATAAACTTTCGAGAGCCGTGCCCGCGGTTATGTGGCAGATGGGAATTTGTTAATGTCCGGTTGTAGATAACTTGACACTTGATCCGAATTAAAATGCATCAACCGCGTGTGTAGCAGATGGGAATTTGTTAATGTCCGGTCTCTTCTCCGCGGAGTCCGGGAAGTGAACACGGTCTTTGGGTTATGTTTGACGTAAGTAGAAGTTCAGGATCACTTCTTGATCATTACTAGTTGACGACCGTTCCGCTTGTTCTCTTCTCGCTCTTCTTTGCGTATGTTAGCCACCATATCTTGCTTAGTCGCCGCTGCAACCTCACCACTTTACCCCTTCTTTTCCCATTAAGCTTTGCTAGTCTTGATACCCATGGTAATGGGATTGCTGATTCATCGTGGCTCACAGATTACTACAACAACAGTTGCAGGTACAGGTTATGTGATGATCATGACGCGAGAGAGATGTTTGCTTGTTTGGAGTTCTTCTTCTGCTTCTTCTTCGATCAGGGGATAGGTTCCAGGTCGGCAGCCTGGGCTAGCAGGGTGGATGTCGTTTGAGCTTCTATTTGTGTTTCATCCGTAGTCAGATGTTGATCTTATGTAAGATGATGTTGTATTCGTGTGGCATTGTATGCCTTTTGTATGTATCCCCATCTATTATGTAATGTTGATGTAATGATATCCACCTTGCAAAAGCGTTCCAATATGCGGGTCTATCCTTGGTGGGACCTTCGAGTTCCTTTTGGATAGGGTCGCACATTGGGCGTGACATAACATGACTTCCAGAACAGGATTACCGTACCACTCTGGTGTCGATCGTGTTCTGGTTGACCTACGAGGTTTGGTAGTAACTTGATCTGAAGTTTCATGATCATCATCATTAGCTTCCTCTCTAGTTGGTGTAGGCATTGAGGAAGTCCTGGATTAGGGGGTTCTCAGATAGCCGGACTATATACTTTGGCCGGACTGTTGGACTATGAAGATACAAGATTGAAGACTTCGTCCCGTGTCCGGGTGGGACTCTCCTTTGCGTGGAAGGCAAGCTTGGCAATTCGGATATGTAGATCTCCTTCTCTGTAACTGACTTTGTGTAACCCTAGCCCTCTCCGGTGTCTATATAAACCAGAGGGTTTAGTCCGTAGGACAACAACAATCATAATCATAGGCTAGCTTCTAGGGTTTAGCCTCTACGATCTCGTGGTAGATCAACTCTTGTAATACTCATATCATCAAGATCAATCAAGCAGGAAGTAAGGTATTACCTCCATCAAGAGGGCTCGAACCTGGGTAAACATTGTGTCCCCCACCTCCTGTTACCATTAGCCTTAGACGCACAGTTCGGGACCCCCTACCCGAGATCCGCCGGTTTTGACACCGATATTGGTGCTTTCATTGAGAGTTCCAGTGTGCCGTCACGATAAGGCTTGATGGCTCCTTCAATCATCTGCAACGATGCGATCCAGGGTGAGGTTTTTCTCCCCGAACAGATCTTCGTATTCGGCGGCTTCGTACTGCGGGCCAACTCGCTTGGCCATCTGGAGCAGATTGATAGCTACGCCCCTAGCCATCAGGTCAGGTTTGGAAGCTTGAACTATACTGCAGACATCCGCAGAGATTTGATCTTTGACGGATTCGAGCCCATGGCAGGTGCACCGAACAGCCACGATAAGCATGACTTAGATCAGCCATCGGACGACGTTCAAGAGATCACACCTATGGTTGCCCTAGCTCTTAATCTGGAGCAGATCATGCCATCCGAGGATGGGTGGATAGACCCCGCCACGGAGGCCGCACATTCATCGGCGCTAGAGCCGAACACAGTCTTAACCTCCAAAGAAATCTATGTCATCGGACCCTTGGACTCGTCTCCGGTCTAGGTTCCGAACCGCGTGCGTCTGCGCCTATCGAATCTGATTGGGCACCGATCATGGAGTTTACCTCCGCGGATATCTTTCAGCACTCACAGGAGAAGAACAAGAACCACCACCCACAGGGCGCTGGACAACCACTTCATCATATGATATATATATGGTGGGCACACCCGAAAAAGGTGATGGCAATGAGGCAACGGAGGATAATACCCTTGAGAAGCAATCTAAGCACCAGCGTCATAGGCGCCGCTCTAAGCCCCGCCATAGCAAAAATAGTGATACCGGCACAAGAAATGATAGCAATCTGGATGGTGCCGAAGACGAAAATCCCGCCCAGCCAGGCTTCGAGTAGGACGAGCGGGAGGATGGGCAAGCTAGTCCTAAGGAACATGCAACGGATGGAGAATCAGAGGATGACAATTACATGCCCCTGTCCGAAGACGAAGTGAGCCTTGGCGATGAAGAATTCATCATGCCCTAGGATCCCGTAGAGTAGGAGCGCTTCAAGTGCTGGCTTATAGCCACTGCAAAAAGCCTGAAGAAGAAACAGCAGCAGCTTCAAGCTGATCAAGATCTGCTAACTGATAGATGGACTGAGGTCCTGGCAGCCGAGGAATACATACTCGAGCGCCCAACCAAAAGCTACCCAAAGCGCAGGTTGCTACCTCAACTCAAGGAGGAGGCATTAAAGCCTACACTACGAGCGCAGGATGCGGCTGACCGACCACATCGTGGCCGAGACAAAGCAGTGTATCAGCCCGAACACCAGCCAGCACCCCGTCGCCAATCAAGCAAAAACACGAAGGCCCGGTGCTCCATGCATGACCTGCGAGACAAATTGAAAAACAAAGCAGGATAGTCAAGATCGATCTACGGATCACGGGGGCGCGCCCCAACGCGTGACGATGACCGTCACATCGGATATACTAAAAACAAATCCGGCCGGGCTGAGTACAACAGACAAACTCATTCGAACTTCATCATGATGTAGCCCGGCAGAGAGGCGCTGCGCACCACCTATGCTTCACTGATGAAGTAATGGATCATGAATTCCGAGAAGGGTTTAAACCCGTGAACATTGAATCATATGATGGCACTACAGACCCCGCGGCATGGATAGAAGATTTCTTCCTCCACATTCACATGGCCCGCGGGGATGATCTACACGCCATCAAGTACCTCCCACTAAAACTCAAGGGACCGGCTCGGCATTGGCTGAATAGCTTGCCGGCAAACTCCATCGGAAGTTGGGAAAACCTGGCGGATGCATTCCTGGATAACTTCCAGGGCACTTATGTGCGATCACCGGATGCTGATGATTTAAGTCACATAACCCAACAGCCCAGAGAGTCAGCCAGGAAATTCTGGACTCGGTTCCTAACTAAAAAGAACCAAATTGTCGACTGTCCGGATGCCGAAGCCCTAGCGGCCTTTAAACATAACATCCGTGACGAGTGGCTTGCTCGACATCTCGGCCAAGAAAAGCCAAAATCCATGGAAGCCCTCACGACACTCATGACCCGCTTTTGTGCGGGCGAAGATAGCTGGTTGGCCCGTAGGAACAACACAGCAAGCAATCCTGGCATATCAGAGGCCAGAGATAGCAACGACAAGCCCCGACGCAACAAACACAAGCGTCGCAAAAATAGTGATAACACCGAAGACACGACAGTCAATGCCGGATTCAGTGGCTCTAAGTCCGGTCAGCGGAAAAATCCATTCAAACATAACAATTCGGGCCCGTCCAGTCTGGACCGCATACTCGACCGTCCATGCCAAATTCATGGCTCCCCAGGAACACCAACCAATCATACCAACAAAGAATGCTGGGTCTTCAAACAAGCCAGCAGGTTAGGTGCCGAAAACAAGGAGAAGGGGTCTCAAAGCGACAATGACAACGAGGAGCCTCGATCACCGAATACAGGAGGGCAAAAGAAATTTCCCCCGCAAATCAAAACGGTGAACATGATAAACGCCACCCACATTCCCAAGGTTGAACGAATGTGCACTCTTAGAGATGTCGACCTAACGGAACCAGTCGCCCCACAATATAAACTATGGCCGATCACCTTCGACCGCACGGACCGTCCAGTTAATACCAATCAGGGCAATTCAGCCGCACTAGTCCTCGACCCAATAATTGACGGGTTGCACCTCACACGAGTCTTTATGGACGGTGGCAGCAGTATAAACTTGCTGTATCAGGACACAGTGCGCAAGATGGGTATTGATCTTTCGATAATCAAGCCCACTCAAACCACCTTTAAAGGTATTATACCAGGTGTGGAGGCCCGTTGTACAGGCTCCATCGCTCTTGAGGTAGTATTCAGATCACCGGACAATTACCGTACCGAAGAGTTAATCTTCGACATCGTCCCCTTTCGCAGTGATTATCAGGCACTGCTCGGACGAACCGCGTTCGCTCGATTCAACGCAATGCCACATTATGCCTACCGTAAGCTCAAGATGCCCGGTCCGCGTGGCATCATCACGGTTAATGGCAAGGCCGAACTCCCCCTCGGTGCCAAAGAGTATACCGCCGCTTTAACAATAGAAGGAATGAGTGTCATCTTTCAATCGAACCTCGATTCCACGGCCAAGCTCCCGGACACCGCTAAAGGAGTCCAAACTACTTTGCGGCAGGATAGCCTGGCTCGTCCGGTGCTCAATTAAAACACCCGGGCAAAAGCTAGGACAGGCCACACACTGCGGCCCAACCGCTCTGTGGCACACAAACATTTCTTGCATTTTCTTGACAGGTTCACCTTTGCGTAGGCCAGGACCGGCAACATGGAAACAGCTCGAACACACAAGGGAATCCTTAGATATTCCCCTCGATGACCATCTGACTACACTCCGGATCCGCACACAGCTTCTTCCCGCCTGGTCTCAGTAGGTTCCGCAGTCATATTACTTTTTATCATAGTACCTGTACTCATACGCATCGACGTACTACTCAAATACACCATGTGGATTTACATGACGCTTATCTACTGTTATTTCTTATTGAAACTCTTTTGTCAAAGGGCATCTGCACACCGCGATATGCCTTAATATGCCAGGGGCGTCATTGTACCCATAATACGACAATAATATCCGGACACCTTCACGGTCGTTCGGCACTCCGAGCTTATAGCACTATATGCATCAGCTCCGAATCATGTCTTGGGTCAATAGTTGGGTTTGCCCGGCTCCCATGTTTTGCTGCCTTACGTTCCACTATATCGGCTAAGGCGGCACAGGGAGAACTACTGCGATTGTGTCCCGGTTCTTTCGGACGAGCACCTTGCTACGTCTTGAGCTTGTGTTGGTTTTCCTCGAAGAGGAGAGGGTGATGCAGCAATAGTAGCGTAAGTATTTCCCTCAGTTTTTGATAACCAAGGTACCAATCCAGTAGGAGGCTCCTCAAAAGCCCCACGCACCTACACAAACAAACTGAGAACTCACAACCAACGCATAAAGGGGTTGTCAATCCCTTCACGGCCACTTGCAAAAGTGAGATCTAATAAAGATAGTATGATAAGATAAATATATTTTTGGTATTTTATAATATAGATGCAAAAAGTAAAGATGCAAATAAAAGTAAATTGGAAGCAAATATGATAAGAGATAGACCCGGGGCCATAGGTTTCACTAGTGGCTTCTCTCAAGATAGCATAAGTATTACGGTGGGTGGACAAACAACTGTCGAGCAATTGATAGAAAAGCGAATAGTTATGAGATTATCTAGGCATGATCATGTATATAGGCATCACGTACGTGACAAGTAGACCGACTCCTGCCTGCATCTACTACTATTACTCCACACCTGGACCGACTCCTGCCTGCATCTAGAGTATTAAGTTCACAAGAATAGAGTAACACATTAAGCAAGATGACATGATGTAGAGGGATAAACTCAAGCAATATGATATAAGCCCCAGCTTGTTATCCTCGATGGCAACAATACAATACATGCCTTGCAACCCTTTCTGTCACTGGGTAAGGACACCGCAAGATTGAACCCAAACCTAAGCACTTCTCCCATGGCAAGAAAGATCAATCTAGTAGGCCAAACCAAACTGATAATTTGAAGAGACTTGCAAAGATAACTCAACCATACATAAAAGAATTCAGAGAAGATTCAAATATTATTCATAGATAAACTTGATCATAAACCCACAATTCATCGGATCTCGACAAACTCACTACAAAAAGAGTTTCCATCAAATAGATCTCCACAAGAGAGGGAGAGAACATTGTATTGAGATCCAAAAAGATGGAAGAAGCCATCTAGCTAATAACTATGGACCCGTAGGTCTATGGTAAACTACTCACAACTCATCGGAGGGGCAAGGATGTTGATGTAGAAGCCCTCCATGGTCGATTCCCCCTCCGGCAGAGTGCCGGCGAAGGCTCCAAGATGAGATCTCGTGGATACAGAAGGTTACGGTGGTGGAAATTGTGTTTCGTCTGCCCCCTAGATGTTTTCGGGGTACATAGGCTTATATAGGAGGAAGAAGTACGTCGGTGGACGCCCGAGGGGCCCACGAGACAGGGGGCGCGCCCTATGGGGGGGCGCCCTCCTATCGTGTGGGAGCCTCGGCTGCTTCTTGACTTGCACTCCAAGTCCTCTGTATCACGTTCATTCCAAAAATCATGCTCCCAAAGGTTTCATTTCGTTTGGACTCCATTTGATATTCCTTTTCTTTGAAATACTGAAATAGGCAAAAAAAACAGCAATATGGGTTGGGCCTCCGGTTAGTAGGTTAGTCCCAAAAATGATATAAATGTGTAAAATAAAGCCCATAAACATCCAAAAGGGGTAATATAATAGCATGGAACAATAAAAAATTATAGATACGTTGGAGACATATCAAGCATCCCCAAGTTTAATTCCTGCTCGTCCTCGAGTAGGTAAATGATAAAAAGAGAATTTTTGATGTGGAATTCTACCTAGCATAATTCATAATGTAATTTTATTTATTGTGGCATGAATGTTCAGATCCAAATGATTCAAAATAAAAGTTCATATTGATAAAAGAAATAGTAACACTTCAAGCATACTAATCAAAGTAATCATGTCTTCTCAAAATAACATGGCAAAAGAAAGTTCATCCCTACAAAATAATATAGTTAGGCTATGCTTCATTTTCGCCACATAAAGATGTTCCCAACTTCTATACCCCCGATGACAAGCCAACCAATTGTTTCATACTTAAATAATTTCAAACTTTTTCAACCTTCATGCAATACATGAGCGTGAGCCATGGATATAGCACTATGGGTGGAATAGAATATGATGATGGGGATTATGTGGAGAAGACAAAAAAAGAGGAAGTCTCACATTGACGAGGATAATCAATGGGCTATGGAGATGCGCATTGATACATCTCCAACGTATCTATAATTTTTGATTGCTCCATGCTACTTTATCTACTGTTTTGGACTATATTGGACTTTATTTTCCACTTTTATATTATTTTTGGGACTAACCTATTAACCGGAGGCCCAGCCCAGAATTGCTATTTTTTTTGCCTATTTCAGTGTTTCGAAGAAACAGAATATCAAACAGAGTCCAAATGGAATGAAACCTTAGGGGTCGTGATTTTCCAACCGAACGTGATCCAGGAGACTTGGACCCTACTCCAAGCAGTGCCATAGGCGATCACGAGGGTGGAGGGCGCGACCCCTGGGCGCGCCCCCTACCTCGTGGGCCCCCCTGACGCTGCACCAACGTACTCCTTCCTCCTATATATACCTACGTATCCCCGAACGATCAGAACAGGAGCCAAAAACCTAATTCCACCGCCGCAACCTTATGTATCCACGAGATCCCATCTTGGGGCCTGTTCCGGAGCTCCGCCAGAGGGGGCATCCACCATGGAGGGCTTCTACATCATCACCATAGCCCCTCCGATGAAGTGTGAGTAGTTTACTTCAGACCTTCGGGTACATAGGTAGTAGCTAGATGGCTTCTTCTCTCTTTTTGGATCTCAATAAAATGTTCTCCCCCTCTCTTGTGGAGATCTATTCGATGTAATCTTCGTTTTGCGGTGTGTTTGTTGAGACCGATGAATTGTGGGTTTATGATCCAGTATTATCTATGGAAAATATTTGATTCTTCTCTGAATTCTTTTATGTATGATTGAGTTATCTTTGCAAGTCTCTTCGAATTATCCTCTTTGGTTTGGCTAACTAGATTGGTAGTTCTTGCCATGGGAGAAGTGCTTAGCTTTGAGTTCAATCTTGCGTGTCCTTACTCAAGGATGTAAAGAGTTGCAAGGCACGATTGTATTGTTGCCATCGAGGATAACAAGATGGGGTTTTTATCATATTGCATGAAGTTATCCCTCTACATCTTGTCATCTTGCTTAAGGCTTTACTCTGTTTTTAACTTAATACTCTAGATGCATGCTGGATAGCGGTCGATGAGTGGAGTAATAGTAGTAGATGCAGAATCGTTTCGATCTACTTGTCTCGGACGTGATGCCTATATACATGATCATTGCCTAGATATACTCATAATTATGCTCAATTCTGTCAATTGCTCAACAGTAATTTGTTCACCCACCGTAGAATACTTATGCTCTTGAGAGAAGCCACTAGTGCAACCTATGCCCCCTGGGTCTATTCTCATCATATCAATCTCTATCACTTTATTTACTTGCTTTGTTTTTACTTTGCTTTTACTTTTTACTTTGCATCTACCTATCAAAATACCAAAAATATTATCTCTATCAGATCTCACTCTCATAAGTGACCGTGAAGGGATTGACAACCCCTAAGTGTTGGTTGCGAGTTGCTATCGTTTTGTGTAGGTAC
The DNA here is from genome assembly GCA_021437245.1 of Aegilops speltoides. NCBI lineage: Eukaryota > Viridiplantae > Streptophyta > Magnoliopsida > Poales > Poaceae > Aegilops > Aegilops speltoides. The sequence continues at coordinate 238,109,575 of CM038142.1, forward strand.
GAGGGTCTTGTGCGTGGTCTCCTATTGGATTGATACCTTGGTTCTCAAAAACTGAGGGAAATACTTACGCTACTTTACTGCATCATCCTCTCCTCTTCGGGGAAATCCAACGCAGTGCTCAAGAGGTAGCAAGAAGAATTTCTGGCGCCGTTGCCGGGGAGGCTCACGCAAGCAAGTCAAACATACCAAGTACCCATCGCAATCCCTATCTCTCGCATTACATTATTTTCCATTTGCCTCTCGTTTTCCTCTCCCCCACTTCACCCCTGCCGTTTTATTTGCCCTCTCTTTCCCAATCTCCTCCTCTCTTTCCCGTTTACCTTTTCCCCGTTGCCTTTCTGTTTGCTCGTGTGTTAGTTTCCTTGCTTATCGTCATGACTAGTCTCTTATCTTCTCCGTTATCTCCCGAGAATGAAGTTCTAAATTTTAAACAAAGGGAGGGATAAAATCTGAAAGACGCTTGGTATAGAATTTGCAATGCTCAAAATAGATCTACCAGGAAGCAATCTACTTCCGTTCTTCTTCGTAATTTTTACGTAGGTGCTAATCCTTGGTATAGATATATCCTTGATACCATTACCGGAGGGAATTTCTTGGGTAGCCATACTTTTGATTCTTATAATGCTTTAATAGATTTATTTGGCTCACCACCAGTTTTGATTAATGGAACTATGTTAACTTTGGAGCATGTTATGCAAAGACTTGAAATTATTGAGAATAAAGTTGCTAACATTGAATCAGTTGAAAATCTTGATAAAAAGATCCACAATCAAATTACCCAATATGGATCTAAGGTAGGAATGACTTTGAAAAATATTAAAGAAAAAGATCACATAGTTAATGAGAAAATAAATCTAGACTCCACAAGAATCGATAAACTTGAGGGTATCATTACTAACTTGGGAACCGCTTTTTCTTCCGTGCAAAATACTCCAAGTTTGTCTATTAAAAATACTAAGCTCATTTATGTTCCTAGGAATAAGGGTGAATCATCTAGTAAGGAAACTGCGGATCTTAAATCTATAAGCATTCATCCCAATCTTTTTTCCATCAATAAGGAACCTTTTGCTATGAATGAATTTTTCGATCTTTTGCCTGAAAGTTTGATAATTACTAGAAAGAAAGAAAATTCTAAAGGACGTAGATGCCTCATTGAAGAATTGCCTACCAAAGATGGCAATACCTAGATCTATCATTGCTTTTATGCCTAGCTAGGGGCGTTAAACGATAGCGCTTGTTGGGAGGCAACCCAATTTTATTTTGTGTTTTTTTTGCTTCTGTTTAGGAATAAATAATCCATCTACCTTATGTTTGGATGTGGTTTTATGTTTTAATTAGTGTTTGTTCCAAGTAGAACCCATAGGATAACCTATGATGATAGTTGATTTGATTCTGCTGAAAAACAGAAACTTTGGGCGCACGAATTTAGTTATGATAAATCACAGGAACGTGCTTTTGTGTTGATTCTTTTTGATACTGATCAATAAACAAATTTTCCAGGACTTCCTATTTTGGTAGAAATTTTAGAGTTCCATAAGTTTGCGTTAGTTACAGATTGCTACAGACTGTTCTGTTTTTGACAGATTCTGTTTTTTCTTGTGTTGTTTGCTTATTTTGATGAATCTATGGCTAGTAAAATAGTTTATAAACAATAGAGAAGTTGGAATACAGTAGGTTTAACACCAATATAAATAAAGAATGAGTTCATTACAGTACCTTGAAGTAGTCTTTTGTTTTCTTTCTCTAACGGAGCTCACGAGATTTCTGTTGAGTTTTGTGTTGTGAAGTTTTCAAGTTTTGGGTGAATTCTTTTGATGGATTATGGAACAAGGAGTGGCAAGAGACTAAGCTTGGGGATGCCCATGGCACCCCCAAGATAATCCAAGGACACCAAAAAGTCAAAGCTTGGGGATGCCCCAGAAGGCATCCCCTCTTTCGTCCACTTCCATTGGTAATTTACTTGGAGCTATATTTTTATTCACCAACATGATATGTGTTTTGCTTGGAGCGTCTTGTATTATTTGTGTCTTTGCTTGTTAGTTTACCACAATCATCCTTGCTGTAAATTTTTTTTGAGAGAGCCATACATGAATTGGAATTTGTTAGAATACTCTATGTGCTTCACTTATATCTTTTGAGCTTGATAGTTTTGCTATAGTGCTTCACTTATATCTTCCGAGCGTGATAATTTTTGCTCTAGTGCTTCACTTCGATCTTTTAGAGAACGGTGGTGGATTTGTTTTAAAGAAACTATTGATCTCTCATGCTTCACTTAGATTATTTTGAGAGTCGTTAATAGCATGGTAATTCGCTTAATGTTAATATACTTGGTATTCAAGATATGTGAAACTTTCTTTTGAGTGCGTTGAATACTAAGATAAGTTTGATGCTTGATAATTGTTTTGAGATGTGGAGGTAATAATATCAAAGTCGTGCTAGTTGGGTGATTATGAATTTGAGAAATACTTCTGTTGAAGTTTGCAAATCCCGTAGCATGCACGTATGGTTAAAGTTGTGTAACAAATTTGAAACATGAAGTGTACCTGGCTTGTGCATCCTTATGAGTGGCGGTCGGGGACGAGCGATGGTCTTTTCCTACCAATCTATCCCCCTAGGAGCATGCGCATAGTACTTGATTTTTGATGACTTCTAAATTTTTGCAGTAAGTATATGAGTTCTTTTGACTAATGTTGAGTCCATGGATTATACGCACTCTCACCTTTCCGCCTTTGCTAGCCTCTTCGGTACGTGCATTGCCCTTTCTCACCTTGAGAGTTGGTGCAAACTTCGCTGGTGCATCCAAACCCCGTGATACGATACACTCTATCACACATAAACCTCCTTATATCTTCCTCAAAACAGCCACCATACCTACCTATCATGGCATTTCCATAGCCATTCCGAGATATATTGCCATGCAACTTCCACCATCATCATCATGACATACATTACTTTTGTCATATTGCCATTGCATGATCATGTAGTTGACATCGTATTTGTGGCAAAGCCACCATGCATTATTTTCCATACATGTCACTCTTGATTCATTGCACCATCCTGGTACACCGCCGGAGGCATTCATATAGAGTCATATCTTGTTCTAAGTTTCGAGTTGTAATATTTTTGTTGTAATTAATAGAAGTGTGATGATCATCATTATTAGAGCATTGCCCAAAAAAAAAAAGAGAAAGGCCAAAAAAGGCCCAAAAAAAGGGCAATGCTACTATCTCTTTTTCCACACTTGTGCTTCAAAGTAGCACCTTGTTCTTCATGTAGTGAGTCTCATATATTGTGCTTCAAAGTAGCACCTTGTTCCTCATGTTGTGAGTCTCATAAGTTGTCTTTTTATACTAGTGTGAATTTTTCATTATAGAACTTGGCTTGTATATTCCTATGATGGGCTTCCTCAAATGCCCTAGGTCTTCATGAGCAAGCAAGTTGGATGCACACCCACTAGTTTTCTTGTGTTGAGCATTCATAGCTCTAGTGCATCCGTTGCATGGCAATACCTACTCCTCATGTTGACATCAATTGATGGGCATCTCCATAGCCCGTTGGTTAGCCTCGTCAATGTGAGACTTTCTCCTTTTTTGTCTTCTCCACACAATCCCCATCATAATATTCTATTCCACCCATATTTCTATATCCATGGCTCACGCTCATGTATTGCGTGAAGGTTGAAAAAGTTTGAGATTATTTAAGTATGAAACAATTGCTTGGCTTGTCATCGGGGTATAGAAGTTGGGAACATCTTTGTGTGACAAAAATGAAGCATAGCCTAACTATATGATTTTGTAGGGATGAACTCTCTTTTGCCATGTTATTTTGAGAAGACATGATTGCTTTGATTAGTATGCTTGAAGTATTATTATTTTTGTGTCAATATGAACTTTTGTCTTGAATCTTTCAGATCTGAATATTGATATCACAATTAAGCAGATTTACATTGAAATTATGCCAAAGTATCACTCCGCATCAAAAATTCTTTTTTATCATTTACCTACTCGAGGACGAGCAGAATTAAGCTTAGGGATGCCTCGATACGCTCCAACGTATCTATAATATTTGATTGCTCCATGCTACTTTATCTACTGTTTTGGACTATATTGGGCTTTATTTTCCACTTTTATATTATTTTTGGGACTAACCTATTAACCGGAGGCCCAGCCTGAATTGCTTTTTTTTGCCTATTTCAGTGTTTGAGAAATGAATATCAAACGGAGTCCAAACGGAATGAAACCTTCGGATCGTGATTTTCCAACCGAACATGATCCAGAGACTTGGACCCTACTCCAAGCAGTGCAGGCGGTCACGAGGTGGGGCGCGCCTGGCGCGCCTCTACCTTGTGGGCCCCCGACGCTCCACCGACGCATTCTTCCTCCTATATATACCAACGTATCCCGAACGATCGTAACAGGAGCCAAAACCTAATTCCACCGCAAGAACCTTCTCAGATCCACAAGATCCCATCTTGGGGACTGTTCCAGAGCTTCGCCGGAGGGGGCATCCACCATGGAGGGCTTCTATATCATCACCATAGCCCTCCGATGAAGTGTGAGTAGTTTACTTCAGACCTTTGGGTCCATAGCTAGTAGCTAGATGGCTTCTTCTCTCTTTTGGATCTCAATACAATGTTCTCCCCTCTCTTGTGGAGATCTATTCGATGTAATCTTCTTTTTGCGGTGTGTTTGTTGAGACCGATGAATTGTGGGTTTATGATCCAGTATTATCTATGGAAAATATTTGATTCTTCTCTGAATTCTTTTATGTATGATTGAGTTATCTTTGCAAGTCTCTTCGAATTATCCTTTTTGGTTTGGCCAACTAGATTGGTAGTTCTTACAATGGGAGAAGTGCTTAGCTTTGGGTTCAATCTTACGGTGTCCTTACTCAGTGACAGAAAGAGTTGCAAGGCACGTATTGTATTGTTGCCATCGAGGATAACAAGATGGTTTTTTTTTATCATATTGCATGAATTTATCCCTCTACATCATGTCATCTTGCATAAGGCATTACTCTATTTTTAAGTTAATACTCTAGATGCATGCTGGATAGCGGTCGATGAGTGGAGTAATAGTAGTACATGCAGAATCGTTTCGATCTACTTGTCTCGGACTTGATGCCTATATACATGATCATTGCCTAGATATACTCATAACTATGCTCAATTCTGTCAATTGCTCAACAGTAATTTGTTCACCCACCATAGAATACTTATGCTCTTGAGAGAAGCCACTAGTGAAACCTATGGCCCCCCAGGTCTATTCTCATCATATCAATCTCTATCACTTTATTTACTTGCTTTGTTTTTACTTTGCTTTTACTTTTTACTTTGCATCTATCTATCAAAAATACCAAAAATATTATCTCTATCAGATCTCACTCTCGTAAGTGACCGTGAAGGGATTGACAACCCCTAAGCATTGGTTGCGAGTTGCTATCATTTTGTGTAGGTACGAGGGACTTGTGCGTGGTCTCCTACTGGATTGATACCTTGGTTCTCAAAAACTGAGGGAAATACTTACGCTACTTTACTGCATCATCCTCTCCTCTTCAGGGAAATCCAACGCAGTGCTCAAGAGGTAGCACCCATCAATTGATGTCAACATGAGGAGTAGGGATTGCCATGCAACGGATGCACTAGAGCTATAAATGAATGCTCAACAAAATAAAACTAGTGGGTGTGCATCCAACTTTCTTGGTCACGAAGACCTAGGGCATTTGAGGAAGCCCGTCGTAGGAATATACTAGCCAAGTTCTATAATGAAAAATTCCCACTAGCATGAAAAAGACAACTTATGAGACTCACTATATGAAAAACATGGTGCTGCTTTGAAGCACAATATATGAGACTCACTACATGAAGAACAAGGTGCTACTTTGAAGCACAAGTGTGGAAAAGAGATAGTAACATTGCCCTTTTTTATCTTCTTTTTTCTATTGTTTTCTTTTTTTTTGGGCCTTTTTTTTCTTTTGGCCTTTCTTATTTTTTTTCTTTTTGGGCAATGCTCTAATAATGATGATCATCACACTTCTTTTGATTACAACATATGAATTACAACTCGAAACTAGAACAAGATATGACTCTATATGAATGCCTCCGACGGAGTACCGGGATGGTGCAATGAATCAAGAGTGACATGTATGAAAAATAATGCATGGTGGCTTTGCCACAAATACTATGTCAACTACATGATCATGCAATGGCAATATGACAAAAGTAAAGCATGTCATGATGATGGTAAACGGAACGGTGGAAAGTTGCATGGCAATATATCTCGGAATGGCTATGGAAATGCCATAATAGGTAGGTATGGTGGCTGTTTTGAGATAGATATAAGGAGGTTTATGTGTGATAGAGCGATCGTATCACGGGTTTGATGCACCGCTAAGTTTGCACCAACTCTCAAGGTGAGAAAGGGCAATGCACGGTACCGAAGAGGCTAGCAATGGTGGAAAGGTAAAAGTGTGTATAATCCATGGACTCAACATTTGTCTAAAGAACTCATATACTTATTGCAAAAATTTAGAAGTCATCAAAAATCAAGTACTACACGCATGCTCCTAGGGGGATAGATTGGTAGGAAAAGACCATCGCTCGTCCCCGACCGCCACTCATAAGGATGCACAAGCCAGGTACACTTCATGTTTCAAATTTGTTACACAACTTTAACCATACATGCATGCTACAGGACTTGCTAACTTCAACACAAGCATTCTTTAAATTCATAATCACCCAACTAGCATGACTTTAATATCACTACCTCCATATCTCAAAACAATTATCAAGTATCAAATTGATCATAGCATCCAATTCACTTCCTATGATAGTTTTTATTATACCCAACTTGGATGCCTACCATTCTAGGACCAATTTTATAACCATAGAAAATACAATTCTGTTCTAAAAGACTCTCAAAAAGATATAAGTGCAGCATGAGAGACTAGAAATTTCTTCAAAATCAAGACACCACCGTGCTCTAAAAGATATAAGTGAAGCACTAGAGCAAAAACTATCAAGCTCAAAAGATATAAGTGAAGCACATAGAGTATTCTAGAAAGTTCTAATCAAATAGGCTTCACCCAAAAGGTGTGTACAGCAAGGATTATTGTGGTAAACTAAAAAGCAAAGACTAATATAATACACGACGCTCCAAGCAAAACACATATCATGTGGCGAATAAAAATATAGCTCCAAGTAAAGTTACCAATGAGCGAAGACGAAAGAGGGGATGCCTTCCCGGGGCATCCCCAAGCTTAGGCTTTTGGATATTCTTGAATATCTTGGGGTGCCTTGGGCATCCCCAAGCTTAGGCTCTTGCCAGCCTTTATTGCATAGTCCATAAAGGCTTTACCCAAAACTTGAAAACTTCACAACACAAAACTCAACAGGAAATCTTATAAGCTCCGTTAGTGAAAGAAAACAAACCACCACATAAGGTACTGTAATGAACTCATTCTTTATTTATTTTGGTGTTAAACCTACTGTATTCCAACTTCTCTATGGTTTATAATCTATTTTACTAGCCATAGATGCATCGAAATAGGCAAACAACACACGAAAAACAGAATCTGTCAAAAACATAACAGTCTGTAGTAATCTGTAACTAACGCAAACTTCTGGAACTCTAAAAATCCTACCAAAATAGGAAGTCCTGGACAATTTGTTTATTGATCAGAAGAAAAAAATAATCAATGCAAAATCACGTTCCTGTGATTTAACAAAATTATATTCGTGCGTGCAAAGTTTCTGTTTTTCAGCAGAATCAAATCAACTATCATCATAGGTTATCCTATAGGTTCTACTTGGCACAAACACTAGCTAAAAGATAAAAACACATCTAAACAGAAGGTAGATGTAAGATTTATTACTAAACAGGAGCAAAAACAAAAAACATAAAGAAAATTGGGTTGCCTCCCAACAAGCGCTATCATTTAACGCCCCTAGCTAGGCATAAAGCGAAGATAGATCTAACGGGTGCCATCTTTGGCACTAAATTCATAAGTAGCCCGCATGATAGATTCATAAGGTAATTTGACTTTTTTCTTGGAAAGTGCTCCATGCCTTTCTTTAATGGAAATTGGAATATAATATTCCCTCCCTTCATATCAATAATCGCGCCAATCGTTCTAAGGAAAGGTCTACCAAGAATAATAGGGCAAGAAAGATTGCAATTTATATCAAGAACGATAAAATCCACGGCCACCAAATTTCTATTTGCAACAATGAGAACATAATTGATCCTTCCCATTGGCTTTTTAATGGTGGAATCCGCAAGGTGCAAATTTAAAGAGCAATCATCAAGATCATGGAAACCTAGAATATCACATAAAGTTTTCGGAATCGTGGAAACACTAGCACCCAAATCACACAAAGAAAAACACTCATGATCTTTAATTCTAATCTTTATAGTAGGTTCCCACTCATCATTAAGTTTTCTAGTTATGGAAACTTCCAAATTAAGTTTTTCATCATAAGATTGCATCAAGGCATCAACAATATGTTTGGTAAAAGCTTTATTTTTACTATAAGCATGAGGAGAATTAACAACAGATTGCAACAAGGAAATACAACCTTCTAAAGAATAATCATAATCAAAATCCTTGAAATCTGAGATAGTGGGTTCAATACTATTTAAAGTTGTGACCTTTCCAATCCCACTTTTACCAAATTTAGCATCAAGATCTAAAAACTCCGAATTCTTGGGACGCCTTCTAGGTAAAGTTGACTCATCATCAGTCCCATAATTATCAAGATTCATATTGCAAAACATTGATCTAATAGGAGACGCATCAATAACTTTAAGATCCTCATCATTAGTTTCATGGAAACTAGAAGAACACGCCTTTACAAAGCTATCTTTTTTAGCACGTATTCTAGCGGTTCTTTCCTTACACTCTTCAATGGAAATTATCATTACTTTGAGAGACTCATTGATATCATGCTTAGGAGGAGAAGATCTAAGTTTAAGAGAATCAACATCAAGCGAAAGTCTATCAACGTTCCTAGCCAAATCATCAACTTTGAGCAATTTTTCTTCAAGCAAAGCATTAAAATTCTTTTGAGAAATCATAAATTCTTTCACACTATTCTCAAAATCAGAGGGCATCTTATTAAAATTACCATAGAAATTATTGTAGGAATTTCCATAATTATTAGAGGAATTGCTAGCGAACGGTCTAGCATTAAAGTTTCCTCTAAAAGCATTGTTTCCAAAACTATTCCTACAAACAAAATTCACATCCATAGATTCATTATTATTCTCAATCGAAGAAGACAAAGGCATATCATTGGGATCAAGAGGAGTATTTTTAGTAGCAAACAATTTCATAAGTTCATCCATCTTTCCACTCAAAACATTGATTTCTTCTATAGCATGCATTGAATAATTAGCCATAATATTATCAAGAAGTTTTGTAGCATCTCCTAACGTGATTTCCATAAACGTGCCTCCCGCGGCCGAATCTAGGAGATTTCTAGAAGCAAAGTTCAAACCGGCATAAAATTTTTGTATGATCATCCATAGATTCGAACCATGAGTAGGGCAATTGCGAAGCATCAATTTCATTCTTTCCAAAGATTGGGCAACATGCTCATGATCAAGTTGTTTAAAATTCATAATATCAATCCTAAGAGTGATAATCTTAGTGGGAGGAAAATACTTAGAGGTAAAAGCATCTTTGCACTTGTTCCAAGAATCAATACTATTTTTAGGTAAAGACGAAAACCAAACTTTAGCATGATCTCTAAGTGAAAACGGAAATAACTTCAATTTGACAATATTGTTATCCGTATCTTTCTTCTTTTGCATATCAGACAAATCAACAAAGTTGTTTAGATGAGTAGCGACATCTTCACTAGGAAGGCTGGCAAATTGATCTTTCATAACAAGATTCAGAAAAGCAGTATTGATTTCACAAGACTCAACATCATTAAGAGGAGCAATCGGAGTACTAAGGAAATCATTATTATTGGTATTCGAGAAATCACACAATTTGGTATTATCTTGCGCCATGGCAACAAGTAATCCAACACACAAGCAAACAGAAAAAGGCAAGCGAAAAAAAGAGAGGAGGAGATTGGGAAAGAGAGGGCGAATAAAATGGCAAGGGTGAAGTGGGGGAGAGGAAAACGACAGGCAAATGGCAAATAATGTAAATGCGAGGGAGATGGGTTTGTGATGGGTACTTGGTATGTCTTGACTTGAGCGAAGACCTCCCCGACAACGGCGCCAGAAATCCTTCTTGCCACGTCTTGAGCTTGCGTTGGTTTTCCTCAAGAGGAGAGGGTGATGCAGCAATAGTAGCGTAAGTATTTCCCTCAGTTTTTGAGAACCAAGGTATCAATCCAGTAGGAGGCTCCTCAAAAGTCCCATGCACCTACACAAACCAACTGAGAACTCGCAACCAACAAAATAAAGGTGTTGTCAATCCCTTCACGGTCACTTGCGAAAGTGAGATCTAATAAAGATAGTATGATAAGATAAATATATTTTTGGTATTTTATAATATAGATGCAAAAATTAAAGATGCAAATAATAGTAAATTGGAAGCAAATATGATAAGAGATAGACCCCGGGGCCATAGGTTTCACTAGTGGCTTCTCTCAAGATAGCATAAGTATTACGGTGGGTGAACAAATTACTGTCGAGAAAAAGATAGAAAAGTGAATAGTTATGAGATTATCTAGGCATGATCATGTATATAGGCATCACGTCCGTGACAAGTAGACTGTCTCCTGCCTGCATCTAGTACCATTACTCCACACATGGACCGACTCCTGCCTGCATCTAGAGTATTAAGTTCATAAGAACAGAGTAACGCGTTAAGCAAGATGACATGATGTAGTGGGATAAACTCAAGCAATATGATATAAACCCCATCTTGTTATCCTCGATGGCAACAATACAATACATGCCTTGCAACCCTTTCTGTCACTGGGTAAGGACACCGCAAGATTGAACCCAAAGCTAAGCACTTCTCCCATGGCAAGAAAGATCAATCTAGTAGGCCAAACCAAACTGATAATTCGAAGAGACTTGCAAAGATAACTCAATCATACATAAAAGAATTCAGAGAAGATTCAAATATTATTCATAGATAAACTTGATCATAAACCCACAATTCATCGAATCTCGACAAACACACCGCAAAAAGAGTTTACATCGAATAGATATCCACAAGAGAGGGGGAGAACATTGTATTGAGATCCAAAAAGAGAGAAGAAGCCATCTAGCTAATAACTATGGACCCATAGGTCTATGGTAAACTACTCACAACTCATCGGAGGGGCAAGGATGTTGATGTAGAAGCCCTCCATGGTCGATTCCCCCTCCGGCAGAGTGCCGGCGAAGGCTCCAAGACGAGATCTCGCGGATACAGAAGGTTACGGTGGTGGAAATTGTGTTTCGTCTGCCCCTGGATGTTTTCGGGGTACGTAGGCTTATATAGGAGGGAGAAGTACGTCGGTGGACGCCCGAGGGGCCCATGAGACAGGGGGCGCACCCTATAGCAGGGGCGCGCCCTCCTATCTCGTGGGAGCCTCGGATGCTTCTTGACTTGCACTCCAAGTCCTCTGGATCACGTTTGTTCCAAAAATCACGCTCCCGAAGGTTTCATTCCGTTTGGACTCCGTTTGATATTCCTTTTCTTCGAAATACTGAAATAGGCAAAAAAAACAGCAATATGGGCTGGGCCTCCAGTTAGCAGGTTGGTCCCAAAAATGATATAAATGTGTAAAATAAAGCCCATAAACATCCAAAAGGGGTAATATAATAGCATGGAACAAAAAAAATTATAGATACGTTGGAGACGTATCACACCTCAGTAGAGAAAGCCGAAAACTGACTGTCATGATATGGCGAGAGCTGGTCGGCTGTTCGAGAGGTTGTAAAATCTTTAAGGAGTTCTTCCGCATAATGCCATAACTAATGCAGCGTGCGATGGATCGGCTTTTCTTCCGATCAGGTGCTTATAGAGCCCCTTATGCGGTCTTCCGAACACTAGGGGCTGCGCCTACCTTCCTTTTGTCAAGCTCCTATGGCTAAGTGAGAGTGATAAAGCCCTATAGTCCGATTGCCTGGTTCATTGTGTTGAACACCTCCTTCAAGGACCCAAAACTGGGATAAAGAGTGCTCGGGTTTATCCCAAACACCCCCGTACTTCCTATGTGGGGGAAGAAGCCGACGACTGGCCAACTCTCAGGATTAATATATAAAATGGTCGCGCAGGAGGAAAAACTTTCAAATAACAGGCAATAAATAATAGAAACGACCTTGTTCAACATTACAAAGGACAACATGACTATATTCATGGAAATATAATGTCCTTGGTGCATTGCTCCGCCGCAAGGCGGGCTCCTTTCAGGACACTATCATAATATAACTCAGGCTTGCGGTGCTCCTTCCCCTCCGGTGGTCCCTCGGTCATCAGCTTTTCAGCATCCATCTTCCCCCAGCGCACCTTTGCACGGGCGAAGGCCATTCGCGCACCCTCCATACAGACCGATTGCTTGATGACGTCAAGTCGAGGGCAGGCACTCACAAGCTGCTTCACGAGCCCGAAGTAGCTGCTTGGAATTGGCTCGGCGGGCCACAACCGGATAATTAAGTCCTTCATGGATAGCTCGGCCGCCTTATGCAGTTCGATCAGCTGTTTCAGTTGATCAACAAAAGGCACCGGATAATTCGGTGCCAGATACTGTGACCAGAATAGCTTATCCATAGTGTTCCTTTCTTCGGCTCGGTAAAATTGGGCATCATCAGATATGCTGCGTGGCAGCTCCGCAAATACCCCTGGAGAAATCCGAACTCAAAATTAGAAACATGATTTTCTCCTCAAATACTTGCTTTACATGGAAAAAGCCTTACCCGCCGCGATCTTCCTCGCCTCCTGGATCTCTCGCAGGCGCTTGGTTTCTGTGGCATCGCGTGCGGCTTGATGAGCCCTGGTGAGTTCGGATTCTTTCTCTGTTAAACTCTGCTCCAAGGCTTCGCATTCCTTCATGGCCTCTTGAAGCTCTTGCTCAGCTTCAATAACCCTGGCCTCGTTCTTCTCACGAAGGGCCTGCTCTACGGCTGCCTTCTTCTAGGCCTCGGCCATAGCCTTCTTAAGAGCATCGACTTCGGTCATTGCCCCTAGAGAAAATTATGTAACATATTTTTATCATACTAAAAATTCGTTCGTCCTAAACGTGAGCAAGGTTTGTGCATACCTTGTTTATCCTCCAACTGCCTCTTCAACTGGCCCAGTTCTTCTTCGGCCTGCTCCATACTTTGATTCAGTCCACAGACTTCCGCAGTATGAGAGGCGACAGTCGCTACAGACGCCTACTTATAAAAGAAGAGAGATATATGCCATCAAGTGAGTCTCCTGCATAAATTTGATCCTCTGTCTGGTTCTTTCTGTCACCAAATAGTGTATCAGGGGCTACTATCCATACTATGACACTCTTCGAAACCTCACAAAACATACGTCAAAGCCCACGATAAGGCTGATGTAGGCTTCATTCAGTCCACTCTCATCGGACTGAATCTTCTCAATCACCGCACCCATAAGGGCATGGTGTTCATCGATGATGGAGGTGCTTTTCAGCGCCGCCAATAAAGTATCCGGCACCTCTGGTTGGACAGAGGATGCCGGTGGAACAGGCACACCCCCTCCAGCTGAGGGAGGCTGCCTGCGTGATTCTGGAGCCGTATTGGTCTCCGGAATTACGTCCGGCTGGGGGCCGATTTCAAGATGGCCCCCGCCGTCGATGTCCATGGGAGCCTTCTCTCCCATATGTCCGGCCCCTGAATTTTGACCGCCTGGCACCGACTTTACGATCTCGCCCCCCCTCCTTGGCCTGGGTCCTTCTGGGACGAAACCTCGGTGTCATTCACATGTTTGGGGGTAGGGGCCTTCGGGGGTGTCCCGCTCTCCATAGCATCCGAGCCCAGAAAATCCTTCGACGAGGATTGTTCGGTGCGGGACCTCGCCCGACTACAAAAAGTATGGCTCAGATTAAAATATTATGCCATGATGAGTCTGGACGCATAAACGTGTTCTGATTTTATAAACTCACGAGTTCACCAGGGGCTGAGCCCTAGGATCCCACTCCGGGCTGCTGTCGGCAGCAGCGGTGGACTCCTCTGGAAGGGAAGCTTTTCCCTTCTTAGGTGACTCGGCCTCCAAAGACGTGGATGCCGTCCTTTTCTTTCCTCCCTTCATTGGGGACGGATCTTCCTCCTCTTCCTCGTCCTCTTCGAAGGAAGATCGGGCATCGGAGTCTTCGGATATTGTGTCTGAAGTGCCATGGCGACGAAGGCCGCCCCTGGTCCTTTTGGCCTCCTTCTCGGCCTTCTTCTTCCGGCAGAGGGGCCGGACAGTAGATCCTCCCCGCCTTCTTCGTCCAGCCCTAGGAGAGTTGTGGAAAACACATTAAGCATTTTCCTCAGGATATGCAAATAAAACATATGAATTGCCAACATACAGTGACTTATCGAACTTGGAGGGCGGGACAGTTGGTACCCGCGGTCCTCGGCGGAGTCCGGCCACGATTTGCCGGACTTGAAAAGCACCTTCCAGATGTCCTTGTGCGTGGAGCCAAAGAGCTCCAGTAGGGTCTGGTGCTTGGCCGGATCGAATTCCCATAAATTGCAAGCCCTGTGTTGACAAGGAAGAATCCGGTGAACTAACATCACCTGGACTACATTGACGAGTTTGATATTCTTGTCTTCCATATCCTTGATGCGCGTCTGGAGCACCGACAGTTCGTCGGATGAAGACTAGTTCAGGCCCTTCTTGGGCCAGGACGTAAGCCGCAGGGGGCTCGATCGAACTCGAGCAGCGCCCATTCTGCGTCAGCCGCTCGATGATGTAAATACACCGCTCCTCGCCATCGCTTGACGGAACCATTGAAAGTATCTGTTGGCCATGTGACGTTGGGCATCTTGCTCACCATGGCGCCTCCGCACTCGGCATGCTCGCCTCTCACTACTTTGGGCTTCACATTAAAGATCTTTAGCCATAAGCCAAAGTGTGGCGAGATGCGGAGAAATGCCTCACACACGACGATGAATGTCGAGATGTTAAGGAAGGAGTTGGGGGATAGATCATGAAAATCGGTCCCGTAATAATACATGATGCCGCGAACGAATGGGTGGAGGGGAAACCCTAGCCACCAGACAAAATGAGGGAGGAATACAACCCTCTCGTGGGGTTCCAGAGTAGGGACGATCTGTCCCGCCATCGGAAGACAATGGCTGATTTTCTTGGCCAGATACCCAGCCTCCCGAAGCTTTTTGATATCCTTCTCCCAGACGGTAGAGGCCATCCACTTGCCTCCTGCTCTGGATCCGGACATTTTTGGAAGACCTTTGTGGACGAAGAAGACGAACGCTTGGGCGCTAGAGCTCGAGCAAGGGGGAATGGATGAGCAGAGGAAGAAGAAGGCGTGGGTTAAAAAGGGAGTCCTTATCCTCTTATAAAGGCAGCAGGGATCCTGCGCCTCCCCACTTGCCCGGTAAACTCGCTTATTCCCCAGGCACCGCGTTGATGGCGCGGTTGGGTTACCCACACCCATATTGATGAGAATCCCGTGATAAGGGGACACGATCTCTGCTTCGACAAGATGTGCCAATAAAACTGTCTCGCGGTATGTGCGGTGGCAGGTTGAGGAAAACGGTTTAGCATAATGACCGGCCACGGCCTGTTGTCATGCTATGAAAGGTTGTCAGCAGATTATGTTTGTGGAATATTGTACTCTCTGCGGTGGTATGTGGAATTTGTTTTGCAGAGCGGGGCATGATCCTTATATTCAAGATCTTCTATGGAGTATTCGGAGAAGGAACCCGCCATGCAATGCCGAAGACAATCTGCGTGCCGGACTCATCATCATTGAAGCCTGGTCCAGGGGCTACTGAGGGAGTCCTGGATTAGGGGGTCCTCGGACAGCCGGACTATATACTTTGGCCGGACTGTTGGACTATGAAGATACAAGATTGAAGACTTCGTCCCGTGTCCGGGTGGGACTCTCCTTGGAAGGCAAGCTTGGCAATTCGGATATGTAGATCTCCTTCTCTGTAACCGAATCTATGTAACCCTAGACCCCTCCGGTGTCTATATAAACCGGATGGTTTAGTCCGTAGGACAACAACAATCATAATCATAGTCTAGCTTATAGGGTTTAGCCTCTACGATCTCGTGGTAGATCAACACTTGTAATACTCATATCATCAAGATCAATCAAGTAGGAAGTAGGGTATTACCACCATCGAGAGGGCCCGAACCTGGGTAAACATTATGTCCCCCGCCTCCTATTACCATTAGCCTTAGACGCACAGTTCAGGACCCCCTACCGAGATCTGCCAGTTTTGACACCGACAGGCAACTCGGTGATGAGCTACTTTCCAAATTGAGAGAAGGTACAATTACCTCATCAAGTTCTACTTTCCTCCCACTCACTTCCTTTGAGAGAAACTCCTTCTCTAGAAAGGTTCCATTCTTGGCAACAAAGATCTTTCCTTCAGATCTGTGGCAGAAGGTGTACCCAATTGTTTCCTTAGGGTATCCTATGAAGACGCACTTCTTCGATTTGGGTTTGAGCTTTCCAGGCTGAAGTCTTTTGAAATAAGCATCACATCCCCAAACTTTAAGAAATGACAGCTTAGGTTTATTGCCAAACCATAGTTCATACGGTGTCGTCTCAACGGATTTAGACGGTGCCCTGTTTAACGTGAATGCTGCCGTCTCTAACGCATAACCCTAAAATTATAGTGGTAAACCGGTAAGAGACATCATAGACCGCACCATATCAAATAAAGTACGGTTACGATGTTCAGACACACCATTACGCTGTGGTATTCCACATGGCATGAGGTGTGAAACTATTCCACATTGTTTTAAATGAAGGCAAAACTCGTAACTCAAATATTCGCCTCTGCGATCAGATCGTATAAACTTTATTTTCTTGTTATGATGATTCTCCACTTCTCTCTGAAATTCTTTGAACTTTTCAAACATTTCAGACTTGTGTTTCATTAAGTAGATATACCCATATCTGCTCAAATCATCTGTGAATGCTAGAAAATAACGATACCCGCTGCATGCCTCAACACTCATCGGACCGCATACATCGGTATGTATTATTCCAATAAGTCATTGGATCGCTCAATTCTTCTGGAGAACGGAGTTTTAGTCATCTTGTCCATGAGGCACGATTCGCAAGTTACAAATGATTGATAATCAAGTGATTCCAAAAGTCCATATGCATGGAGTTTCTTCATGCGCTTTACATCGATATGACCTAAATGTCAGTGCCACAAATATTTTGCACTATCATTATCAACTTTGCATCTTTTGGCATAAATATTATGGATATCTGTATCACTACGATCGAGATTCGATAGAAATAGACCACCCTTCAAGGTTGTATGACCATAAAAGTTATTACTCATATAAATAGAACCATTATTCTCTGATTTAAATGAATAACAGTCTCGCACTAAACAAGATCCAGATATAATGTTCATGCTCAACGCTGGCACCAAATAACAATTATTCAGATCTAAAACTAATCCCGAAGGTAGATGTAGAGGTAGCGTGCCGATGGCGATCACATCGACCTTGGAACCATTCCCAATGCGCATCGTCACCTTGTCCTTAGCTAAGCTTTGTTTGATCCGTAGCTCCTGTTTTGAGTTACAAATATGAGAAACCGAACTAGTATCAAGTACCTAGGCACTACTACGAGCATTAGTAAGGTACACATCAATAACATGTATATCAAATATACCTTTGTTCACTTTGCTATCCTTCTTATCCGCCAAGTACTTGTGCTCGTTCCGCTTCCAGTGACCAGTCCCTTTGCAGTAGAAGCACTTAGTTTTAGGCTTAGGTCTAGATTTGGGTTTCTTCCCGGGAGTGGCAACTTGTTTGCCATTATTCTTTAAGTTCCCTTTCTTTCCCTTGCCTTTTTTATTGAAACTAGTGGTCTTGTTAACCATCAACACTTGATGCTCCTTCTTGATTCCAACCTCCGTAGGTTTGAGCATTGGGAAGAGCTCGGGAATAGTCTTCTCCATCCCTTGCATATTGTAGTTCATCATGAAGCCTTTGTAGCTTGGTGGCAGTGATTGGAGAACTCTGTCAATAACACTATCATCTGGAAGATTAACTCCCAGCTGTGTCAAGTGATTATGATATACAGACATTCTGAGTATGTGTTCACTAACAGAATTATTCTCCTCCATCTTGCAGCTATAGGACTTGTTGGAGACTTCATATCTCTCAACTCGGGAATTTGATTGAAATATTAACTTCAACTCTTGGAACATCTCATATGCTCCATGACGTTCAAAACCTCTTTGAAGTCCCGATTCTAAGCCGTAAAGCATGGCACACTGAACTATCGAGTAGTCATCAGATCAAGCTTGCCAGATGTTCAAAACATCAGCATCTGCTCTTGCAGCAGGCCTTTCACCTAGAGGTGCATCAAGGACATAATTCTTCTGTACAACAATGAGGATATTCCTCAAGTTACGGACCCAGTCCGTGTAGTTGCTACCATCATATTTCAACTTAGCTTTCTCTAGGAATGCATTAAAATTCAAGGGAACGGTAGAATGGTCCATTGATCTATAACATAGATATGCAAATACTATCAGGACTAAGTTCATGATAAATTAAGTTCAATTAATCAAATTACTTAAGAACTCCTACTTAGATAGACATCCCTCAAGTCATCTAAATGATACGTGATCGAAATCAACTAAACCATGTCCGATCATCACGTAAGATGGAGTAGTCATCAATGGTGAACATATCTATGTTGATCATATCTACTATATGATTCACTTTCGACCTTTCGGTCTCCAGTGTTCCGAGTCCATGTCTGTACATGCTAGGCTCGTCAAGTTTAACCCGAGTATTGCACATGTGCAAAACTGTGTTGCACCCAGTGTATGTGAATGTAGAGCCTATCACACCCGATCATCACGTGGTGTCTCAACACGACGAACTATCACATTGGTGCATACTCACGGAGAACACTTATACATTGAAATTTAGTTAAGGGGTCATCTTATAATGTTACCGTCGTACTAAGCAAAATAAGATGCATAAAGATAAACATCACATGTAATCAAAATATGTGACATTATATGGCCATCATCATCTTGTGCATTTGATCTCCATCTCCAAAGCATCGTCATGATCTGCATTGTCACTGGCTCGACACCTTGATCTCCACTGTTGTGTCGTGGTCGTCTCACCAACTATTGCTTCTACAACTATCGCTACCGCATAGTGATGAAGTAAGACAATTACATGGCGCTTGCATTTCATACAATAAAGAGACAACCATAAGGCTCCTGTCAGTTGCCTATAACTTTTACCAAAACATGATCATCTCATACAATAACGTATATCACATCATGTCTTGACCATATCACATCACATTATGCCCTGCAAAAAAAAGTTAGACGTCCTCTACTTTGTTGTTGCAAGTTTTACATGGCTGCTACGGGCTTCTAGCAAGAATCGTTCTTACTTATGGCACAAAAACCACAATAGTGATTTACAAGTTTGCTGTTTTAACCTTCAAGACCATTGTCATATTTGATTCAACTAAAGTAGGAGAAACTGACACCCGCTAGCCACCTTTATGCAAAAGTAGTTGCATGTCTATCGGTGGAACCGGTCTCATGAACGTGGTCATGTAAGGTTGGTCCAAGCCGCTTCATCCAACAATACCGCCGAATCAAAATAAGACATTGGTGGTAAGCAGTATGACGATCACAACCCACAACTCTTTGTGTTATACTCATGCATATCATCTACGCATAGACCTGGCTCATGATGACACTAATGGGGAACATAGCATGCAATTTCAAATTTTTTCCTACGCTCACGCAAGATCTATCAAGGAGATGCATAACAACGAGAGGGGGAAAGTGTGTCTACGTACGCTTGTAGACCGAAAGGGGAAGCGTTTGACAACACAGTTGATGTAGTTGAACTTCTTCTAGCTCCGACCGATCAAGTATCGAACATACAACACCTTTGAGTTCTGCACACGTTCAGCTCGATGACGTTACTCAGCCTCTTGATCCAGCAAGGTGTCAAGGAAGTCGACGAGTTACGTCAGTACGATGGCGTGGTGACGGTGATGGTGAATTGATCTGTACAGGGCTTCGCCTAAGCACCGCAACAATATGACTGGGGGTATAAACTGTGGAGGGGGCTTCGCACATGGCTAACAATTGAGTTGTGTGTTGTAGGCGCACCCTCCCCACATATATATAGGTAGGAGCGAAGGAGAGGCAGCCAAGGGGGAGCCCCAAGTAGGAGGAACCCTACTTGGGGTCCTCCCCAATTCGGCCTCCCCCGTTCCATATTTGTCGAAGGGGGAAAAGGGAAGAGGAAGGAGAGAAGGAAAGTGGGGGGGGGGTGAACCCCCTCTTTACCTTCCCCCACTCGGCCTCCATCCATGGGGGGTGGGGGCATGCCAGACCTTGTGAGCTAGTGTGCTCCCCTCTTATGGCCCACATGGCCCATATCTTTTCCTCGGGGGTTCCGGTAACCCCCCCCCCCCAGTACTTCGATAAATACCCGATACACTCCGGAACACTTCCGCTGTCTGAATACTATCATACTATATATCAATCATGACCTCTCGACCATTTAGAGACTCCTCGTCATGTTCATGATTTCATCCGGGACTCCGAACAACATTCGGTCGCCAAATCACATAACTCATATAATATAATATCGTCATCGAACGTTAAGTGTGCGGACCCTACGGGTTCGAGAACTATGTAGACATGACCGAGGAGCCTCTCGGGTCCATAACCAATAGCGGAACCTGGATGCTCATATTGGCTCCCACATATTCTACGAAGATCTTTATCGGTCAAACCGTTATGACAACATACGTTATTCCCTTTGTCATCGGTATGTTACTTGCCCAAGATTTGATCGTCGGTATCTTCATACCTAGTTCAATCTCATTACCGGCAAGTCTCTTTACTTGTTCCATAATACATCATCCTGCAACTAACTCATTAGTCACTTTGCTTGCAAGGCTTCTTATGATGTGTATTACTGAGAGGGCCCAGAGATACCTCTCCGATACTCGAAGTGACAAATCCTAATCTTGATCTATGCCAACCCAACAAACACCTTTGGGGATACCTTTAGAGCATCTTTATAATCGCCCAGTTATGTTGTGACGTTTGATAGCACACATGGCATTCCTCTGGTATCCAGGAGTTGCATAATCTCATAGTCGGAGGAATAAGTTTTTGACATGAAGAAAGCAATAGCAATAAAACTAAACGATCATAATGCTAAGCTAACGAATGGGCCTTGTCCATCACATCATTCTCCTAATGATGTGATCCCATTTATCAAATGACAACACATGTCTATGGTTAGGAAACTTAACCATCTTTGATCAACGAGCTAGTCTAATAGAGGCTTACTAGGGACACATTATTTTGTCTATGTATCCACACATGTATCAAGTTTCCGGTTAATACAATTTTAACATGAATAATAAACATCTATCATGAAATAAGGAAAAATTAAATAACAACTTAATTATTGCCTCTAGGGCATATTTCCTTCACGCCACACCTCAGCCGATTGGGCGTGGATGAACATGACCCATGTAGGCCATAGGTAGTTGGTGCAGAAAAAACAAGACCCCATTCCGCGATATGCCTCACCGCTGCCGCTAAACAGGACACTATTCTGATCGTATGAGGTTGCCACTAGATGAGAAGGATCCCATCTTTGCTGTTCTATGGTACGCGTGATAGAGGCGGGGGTGTCCCCATCTTTCGGTGAGATGATAACTATTGATTTGCTGAAGTCGACTTTGACGATCCGACTACAAACATGCACGACATTGTGCCTTAGCAATCGCTAAACCAATCTCCTGAGGTTACTGACGATGCTGGAAGCACAATCAGCGTGACCACGAAGGTCTATTCTTGCATGCAATCTAAGAACAAGCAAGAATATGATAAATGCAATCTGAATATTGCGAATATAGATGAAGTATTGATAAAGGCAGGGATCCAAAAGCGGTCTTGGTCTAGTCGTTGGACACAAATGGAGTACATAGAGTTGTAATGGCTAACTTTTAACTAAACAAACCCAAGTCTAAAGGATGCCTTAAGGGCTGTATTTACAGGGGAAAAGAGAGGGGATTTTTTCAACCCCTGGCAAGGTGGGACTAAAACACCTCATGTGTCATTTCCCCTATAATATGGACTGTAAAAATAGCCTACGAAGTACTATTTCGAAATTACATGGGCTTGGCCCACAAATAAGGTGCCGCAACACCAATAATAAGCTATGGACGAAATTTATGAAAGGCCATCTTGTATATTTTGTCCATCTTCTTGTATGTCATCATGGTGGCTTCAAAGTACAGAAATCTCCACCAGAAACACAGTTCTTGTTCCCTTTGCACGCACCTTCATCACAAAGCTTGATCATGCTCCAGTGTTCATTCTTGTTGTCCATGCTCGGCGCTTCAACGGTAAGCAACACAAATGTATATAAGTTAAGCAGCATCACATTCTCAGGAACATTAGAAACATGACCAAGAAACGAAAGTACCTGATAATTCAACTAGCATGCGCAAGTTCTAGTAGTTGACCTAGTAGGTATAGCAGGGGCTGTGGGTGTAACTATGGTAGCCATGTCCTCATCATCCTCCCCTTCTTGAAAAAATCCATCCTTGGCATTGCATAAATTAAAATGTGGTTAAGAAAAGGGTCAAGTTGTACACATTGTATATGTATATGTCATCTATTTTTATTGATCTAACTTGTGGCACATGTGACACATTTATACAATAGTACTCTTTAAATGTCATGACATATAAAGCCAAAATACTATCAAGAAGTCAAAGGCATGGAAATATTGCAACTCAGTTTGCCCATATAAGTGAAGCTCCTAATCATAAAAAAAGATTGGCAATACTCATCATTAAACCATCCCAACCTTGATGAACCATTACCAAGATTAGAGGTCATATCAAAATGAGTAAAAATTGGCACAATTATTTTAAAACATATTTGATCTAAATCTGATTCATTCCCTGATTCACATGGTTCTTTCGCATCAATAGTTAATGTAATGGGTTCACTCAAAATTGTTTGATCACATGGCAAAGTCAAAACATCAACATAGTCCTCTAAAATAGCTGGTGTGATCAAAGTAGTGGGTAGCTCATCGCATGGTGCATTGAAATTGACTAGGCATTCATCATACTCATGTGGAGGTGGAAGATTAATACCTTTGTCGTTACCTCTCATGGTTAACTCAGATGATGTAGGCACTCTAGATGGCACAGGTCACGTGGTGGTGGTGATGTAGTGCTCACAACAACGGATGTTGTTGTCATAGTAGGCGCAATGGTGGAAGGAACAATCACCGCAAGTCTTGGGATTTGCACCTTTTGCTTGTTTGTCTTCTGGACAACACATCATGTTATCTCCTATTCAACTTTGCAAGGAAGATGAAACAAACGGTACATAGGATAATGCTTTTCATGAATTAGTATCTCCCGAATGTCATGGTTTAATCCTCCCCAAAATCTATCCATAAAATCTTCTTCACTTTCTTCTAAAGAGGAATTCAAGAAGGCAGTTTGTAAATCATCATAATATTTCAGTACGGTGTCACTAACTTGTTTTAAATCTTGCAACTTTTTAGTCATGTCATGATTTTAATAAGTAGGGAAGAAAGTATGTCACATGGCAAGTTTCAAATCATCCCAAGTAGTAGGTATATATCAGAGTGTAGTCGACAATATTCGCTCCACCAAACTGAAGCATAACCAGTGAATGAACTAACTGTGACCTTAACTTTTTTATGTTCAGCGAAATTATGGAAAGCAAATATATTATTTATGTCAAACTCCCATTCAATATATAAAGCGGGTCTAAAACGGCCATTAAATGGTGGTATAGAAACATTAACCAAATCATGTGCATTTGGATGTTTGTGCACCTCTCGTGATGGTTATGGTATTTGCTTAGGTGGTGGAACGTCTCCCACGATCGACAAATCCCATGAATTGACTCTGAATAATGTCATGATTAGTAGAAATAAGAAACAAAATCCAAAAATAATGTTCCTATAAACTACTTGGATGTGGTGGTAAAACGCTCATAGTATAACAAATGTCAAAGTTTTACAAGATCTTACCAGGCAGCAGGTGGTGACCGGCAACCAGTTGTAACACCCACGATGCGGCTATATCTCTCATGTGTCGAGGCACGACTTAGAGGCATAACCACATTGTAGGTTTTGTCACAAGAAGGGTCATATTCACACAATCCCATGTAATGAACAAGAATGGGATAAAAAGAGTTGGCTTACAATCGCCACTTCACACATTACATAAATAAATTCATACATCATTCAAAATACACTCATAGACCGACTACGGTCAAATCCAAATGAAAAGAAGATAACCCCAAATGCTAGATCCCCGATCGTCCCAACTGGGCTCCACTACTGATCATCCCAAAAGGAAACATAGTAACGACCAAGGTCCTCGTCGAGCTCCCACTTGAGCTCGGTTGCGTCGCCTGCACTGGTATCCTCGGCACCTGCAACTGTTTTGGTAGAATCTGTGAGTCACGAGGACTCAACAATCTCACACCTGTGTGATCAAGACTATATAAGCTCATGGGTAGGAAAAGGGTAAGGTGGTGGAGCTGCAACAAGCACTAAGCATATATCGTGGCTAACATACGCAAGTAAGAGCGAGATGAGAAGCAACGCATCGGTCGAGAAGCTAGAAGTGATCAAGAAGTGATCCTGAACCTTCTTACATTCATACATAACCCAAACCGTGTTCACTTCCCGGACTCCACGGAAAAGAGACCATCACGGCTACACACGCGGTTGATGCATTTTAATTAAGTCAAGTGTCAAGTTCTCTACAACCGAACATTAACAAATTCCCATCTGCCGCATAACCGTAGACACGGCTTTTGAAAGATAATACCCTACAGGGGTGTCCCAACTTAGCTCATCACAAGCTCTCACGGTCAACGAAGGATATTCCTTCTCCCAGGAAGACCCGACCAGTCTCGGAATCCCGGTTTACAAGACATTTCGACAATGGTAAAACAAGACCAGCAAGACCACCCGACTGTGCTGACAAATCCCGATAGGAGCTGCACATATCTCGTTCTCAGGGCACAACAGATGAGCAATCTATACAACTAAAACCAGACCTCAAGTTTCCCGCAGGGGGCGCTACAAAGGGCTCTAGTTTGGACCAACACTCAGAGGAGTACTGGCCCGGGGGGGGGGGGTAAATAAAGATGACCCTCGGGCTCGCGAAAACCCAAGGGAAAAAAAGCTTAGGCGGCAAATGGTAAAACCAAGGTTGGGCCTTGGTGGAGGAGTTTTATTCAAAGCGAACTGTCAAGGGGGTCCCATAAATCACCCAACCGCGTAAGGAACACAAAATCAAGGAACATAACACCGGTATGACGGAAACTAGGGCGGCAAGAGTGGAACAAAACACCAGGCATAAGGCTGAGACCTCCACCCTTTAACAAGTATATAGGTGCATTAATTAAATAAGAGATATTGTGATATTCCAAAATATCTATGTTCCAACAAGGAACAAACTTCATCTTCACCTGCAACTAGCAACGCTATAAGAGGGGCTAAGCAAAAGCGGTAACATAGCCAAACAACGGTTTGCTAGAAATGGATGGTTAGAGGCTTGACATGGCAAAATGGGAGGCAGGATAAACGAGTGGTAGGTAGCGCAACCATAGCAATAGAGCGAACAACTAGCAAAGCAAAGATAGAAGTGATATCAAGGGTATGGTCATCTTGCCTGCAAAGTTCTCAGAGTTGTCAAAAGCTTGATCCTCGTTAGCGTACTCAACAGGTTCCTCGTTCACATAATCGACTCCCAGCTCTAAGCAAGGCAAGAACACAAGCAATGGAACACAATCAATCACGGTGCAATGCACAAGCAACATGATGCAATACATGGCATGATATGCAAGATATGATATGCAATGCATAAGCGTGCTCCGGAAGGGAAAGAATGATCAAGGCATCAACTTGGCAAACCAAGTATGCCGCTGGAAAGATGAGGTGATTTTGGTTGAAATCGATATAAGGATCACTGGAAACGGATGCACGGTTTGCAAATGGCAAGCAAAACAAGATATGATGCAAACTGCTTAAAACAGCAACATAACAACTTGTGTGCAAGTTTTAAATATGCTACAACACCCAAACATGAAAACTAAATACAAGGCAGTGAAGTACATGTGAAGCTCTACAAAACATTAACACTGAGCTACTGCTATAACTCACTAGAACAGGTTCAAACAAGCATGGCAAAAGTGCAAAAGATATCAGCTTCACAGACTTGGTGAAAACACTAACATGGCATAAATAACGTCAGGTAGCAATGTTTAGAGCTAGCAAACAACGTGCTACAGGAACATAACATAGCAAAAAAAGGCATGGCATGCTTCTACTAAATGCACTTAACAAAACTCCCTAACTGAACATGAGCAAAAAGGACACAGAAAATATGGTTACACCCATGCAGACATAGCAAGATTTATAACCAGGTTTAGACTTGGTGAAATTTAATGGCATGGCAGAAACAGATTCATGTTGGCATGTTAACAAGCTTGATTAACTCCCTACATAGCATATCATGGCATGAAATACCTCTAGCATGGAGTAGGAATGAAAATGAAGCTAACCATGTGCAAAACCACCACATAGCATATTTGCAGGAATATACACATAAAAGACAAAACAACAACATGATGTAAAATGACATGTTCATGAACTTGCTCAAATGCAGAAACTAATGCCACCACTGGATTGGTGGTATTTTTCTACCCCAAAAACATATATAATATGTTGGGGTTGCTGTAGAAAAACCATCACAAGTGTAATAAGTTAAAACCTGCCCTAAATGTAATATGACAGAAATGGTGTTTTCCTTATTTGGAAATGTCCAGAAAAGGACTTTCCCGAAATGGATAGATTTCATATGCTATAAATGGAATATTCTCTGGGAAAAATAAACATAAAAGAAAAAGGAGAAAGTGGAGGGGGATGACAGGTGGACCTAGGTGCTTGTGTGACTGATCAAAGGGGGCTACCTGTCAGCACCACGCAAGAAAAATAAAAGAGAACGTGCGCCCCTGGGACTCGAACCCGTGACCTCCTGCTTTAGAGCGTGCTGGAGCAACCAGTCAGGCTATGCAGGCGTACGTGATCAGGAAGGGGCTCGGCCAATCTTTGAACCACTGGAAGGTCAAGCCTGCTTCTCCACCGCACGGGGAAGATGGTGACGGCGCCGGCGGCCAACCACGGCGACCACCAGAGCAGTGGAGCACTGGGGGGGGTGCGGGATTGGGAGGCAGCGCTGCTACGGGTTGTGCGTGTGCATGCGCGTATGTGTGGGTGTGCGCACACATGAACTTGCGTCCATGGCGGCTAGGTGCAGTGAGGCGAAGCGAGGGGAGCTGAGGCATGAGCATGGGCCGCAGGACGCTGCTCTGCTGCGAGGGTGCGAGCAGGTCATGGTGCGCGAGGGTATCCAGAGCGGGGAACACTCGGGCACGCTACGGTAGAACAACAACTACATGAAAACTCGGGCTTCTCCGGAACATCGAGATCATGGCGAAGGCGCGATCCTAGCATCTCCTACGGGGATCATTGTCACACCTGATTTTCATGCCACAACACTTAAGTCAATAAATCACGATAAAATGTGGTTTGGCACAAACTTTTGAGTGTTTTGGACCTTGCCTTGATTGGTTTTTGTCTGTTGTTTGCAAGTGCTCTAAAAATCAAATAAATCCTCCAACTCCTATACTTCATCCCCTTGCTCCAAACTCTTGAATCAATGATCATGCCATGTGTATAGGACATAAAAATAATTTCTTGCAAAAATAATTTGGCCAAATGTTATTTTCAAAAATTAGTTTTCCAAAAACCCCTGAATTGAGATTTGCACTGCAAGTACTTAATTAAGGGAAGTAAAAATCTTTCTAAAAATATATTTGACTCCTATTAGATATAGGATACCCAGAAACCACAAAAATATAATTTTTAAAGTTATTTTCCTATTTTATTTAAAAGCTTTTTCTTAAGACCAGAAATGGTCTTTAATAGGGAAAAATTATTTTATTGCTTCAAAAATATTTGACAAAATTTAGGGAAACTCATAGGACATATATTGTCCATATATAAGAGTTTCAACACATGGTCATGTTCGAAATATTGCTCAAATCCCTCAAAAACCCTTTCTGGATATTTCAAGCTTTTGAAATATTTACAAAGGGAATATTCTCCGAAAATTCCAAGAAAATTCTAGCATGTCACATATGACATATTAGATGATCTTGCCAAGTATGATGACTTGGAGAATAATATAACATCATCAAATACCCTCAAAACCATTTCTGTCCATTTTGAAGTTTGAGCAACTTTACATGGCCAAACATGTCCAAATGT
Organism: Aegilops speltoides; assembly: GCA_021437245.1. NCBI lineage: Eukaryota > Viridiplantae > Streptophyta > Magnoliopsida > Poales > Poaceae > Aegilops > Aegilops speltoides. Next base: position 238,138,099 of record CM038142.1, read on the forward strand.
TCTCAAACCTTGTGAACATGCTCAAATGGTATAATAATCCATCTAGACCAAATGGCACAAGTTGGAGAACAAGTTAACTTGATCAAAGTGCCCCAAAACCCTTCTTGTCTAGTACACAATTCGAACAATTCTACATTGGCAACTTTCTCCTTTTGATCTCAACTTTTGTGGACATGTTAAGAATCTCAAATGATGACACTATACTAAGTGGTGCATCAAGGAGAATAGATTTGCATGACTAAATCTTGGAAAATCCATTTCTGTTCATTTCTAGGGTTTACAAAAGTTGCATTGGCAACTTTGCCCAAATAAGCTCCAAATTTGTGGAAGGCCCTGTTTATATGTGCCATTTCACCCTGTGGATTCTCATAGCAAGTGGAATTAATTTTCTTGCCCAAACCAACAACAAACACCTTCTACCATTTTTCCAAAATCATCATTTTGACCACTTCCACTAATCTCCATGAGTTCTCCTTTTTACCACATCCCCTCCTAGTCCCCCTTTACCTCTGGTGTTCTTCCCTGCCCGAGAGGCAATGATGGAGGGGGGCAGAGACCCATTTTTCCTGTCTGGGCAGCCACTTCCCCCTCCCTTTCTCATCTCTCTCTCGCTCCTAGCATGTTCAAGGGCATCCAATGCCACTTTCCCATTGTTTACTCCCCCTGCAGCTTCCAGACACAAGTGGCCGCGCCCATTCCGCAAAAAGGCATGTCATGCCGGCCAAAGACGCGCTCTGGAGCACGTCAGCGTGCTCCCGACCGTTGACACGGCGCTCCCGTCCACCTCGAGCCTCCCCATCGCGCCAGTCGAGGTGCCTCGGCGTCTGCAACATGCTACGCGGTCGGCCCCCTCCTCTCTCCTCCTCCCCGCGCCTCCGCGCTAGCAAACAGAGGCCGCCCGAGCGCGCCAATGGTGTGGCTCACACGCGCGCGTCTCTGACCTCTCCCCACTCCCTCTCTCTATCTCTCCCGACGTAGTCGACGTCAAGGAACACCCCAGACACGCCCACACAAGCCCCCGTGGCTTGCAGCGAGGGCAACAGCCTCGCGGGCGCACGGCCCCGCTGTGCACCTCGCCCCCTTCTATTTAAGGCCACCCCGAGCCTCCTCTCTACTCCTTTGCCTCTCTCTCCCTCCTAGCAACCGTTTGGGCCAACTCTTCCTTCCTCCCGTGCCCTTCATCCAACACCATGGCCGGAGCCTTGCCGTCGGCCTTTGCCTAAATTCGCGCCCACCTCTCCTCCTCCTTCCCTCTGGACCGCACTAGAGCGCCACCACCGTCACAGCGAGACCCTCCTGTGCTTCTCCCCCTCCTCCCCGTGGCTGTTCCGTCGAGCTGCATCACCACCGCCGGCCTCGTCCTTGCTGTCGACGCTTTGCTCGACCGGTGCCTGGCGACCGTGCCACCCACGGTTGGACGCGGCTAGGTCCCCGAGCACGCCGGTGGGCGAGCATCGCCGAGACGCTCAGAGCGCCGGGCGCGGCGCCGAACACCTCCTCTGTCGCCCTTGGCAAGGCGCTGGAGGTTGAGGACGAACCTGCAGGCGGGGCCCGCCGCCAAAGGCCCAACCACCGTGCCACGCTAGCAAGTGGAGGCGGTTCGACGCCTCCCGTCCCCGCAGCGGCGCGACTCCACGTGGGCGCCTTCGACGTCGCCTCGCCACTGCAAGCACTGGGCCGCCTAATGCCTATCTCTCGCCCAGTGCGGAGAATAAGGGTATAGCCCTTTTCTTATTTTCTTTTCCCAGATAACTTGTAAAATCCATAGATTATTTATTCTAAGTCCAAATTTGATGATTCTAATTTATATAAGCTCATAAATTCCTGATCTATCACATGGTGCAATTTGCACATTTTTCCATAAAGATTTTCTTCACAAACATTTATCAAATCCCATGTTTCCATTTCTGTCATAAACTTCAGAAAATCACAGAAGGCTCAAACTTGATCCAAATTCCATGATTCAAATTCCTAGATGTTTATAAGTTCATAACTTAGTTTATGAACATTTCTGTTAATACTTTCTGTACCACATAAAATAATGAGCCATTTCTTCATATCTGTCAACTTTGCAAATTCATAGGAAATTCATTTGAACTCCAAATCCAGTGAAACCAATTCCTAGATGCTTCAAAAATCATCCTTTGTTAAATGGGTGCCTTTGCTCATTTTTCAAAAATATATTCCTGTACACTTCTTGCAAATCCATAAACCCCTTGATTCCATCTTATCGAAATGTTTAGAAATATCCATTGATCCACTTCCAATGAAATCACCTTGGTCATTCCTCATATGACCAGAGGTATCCTAGAAAAGTCCAACTCACATTTTTAGAGCACTTTTATTTTTGCCTTGTTGTGTTGCTTATTATGGTTGCTTTCGACAATAGTTGACGAAGTAGACGAAATGCTCGGAGTTGGACCAGAGATATTTGAAGACCTCGAAGACTTTGTTAAAACAGGCAAGCAGCCCTTTGACCATGTCCATGAAACCCTTTTTATGCATGACATATAACTCTTTATTATTGTTGCATCGGAATCATGATGAGATGGTAGACCACGTTGGTTGGTTGCCTCTGTTACTTCCTCATTGATACTTGCATTGTGCATGACCCTACCTTCTTATGAGGGTTATGCCGGTGGGAGTAGATAGGATGCTAAAGTAGTTGCGATGTAAAGTGGGTCAGGGTTATGCATGGAAAGGAACAAGTGTGGTTTGACATACTTGCAAACAACCCCAGTGAGTGCCACTAATGCCCCTGGGAGATGATGATGAACTAGGTCACTACTTGGTGGAGAAGTAGTGTACCGAGGCTTGATAAAAGTGTTGTTTACAGAGACGGATTAGATTTAAGATTTGTCGACTGTCCCAACCTTACATGCGCAACCACTCTACCCTTATATGGGAAAGGGCATTATTGAGTACCTAGACCGATACTAGCTTGGAGACTGCATTACTAGTGACGGGAGAGTTGTTGGTGCGCTCTCTCGGGACGGGGTCGTGCCAGGTAGGGCAGCCATGACCATCTTTATGGGGCACCGGACACACTGTTGGTACCCCGTGCCAGTGGTATGTGATAAATATGGGAGCAAGGCTCCACGAGAATGTTATGTAAAATGTTGGGCACGGGGGTTACTGCCAATCGAGTAGCCTCCATGTTAGTGTCGTCTAGGGAAAGGTAGTGATCGGGTGCTTACCCAGGGTACTTGAGGTATCGCGGGTCGTGGATGACACGGAAGTTCCCCGGATCTTGTGGGTACAGTGTGCAACCTCTGCAGAGTGTAAAACTATTCGAATAGCCGTGTCCACGGTCAAGGACAGTTGGGCGGTGCTGCTTAGACTATGTCCATATGTTTCTGACAAACAACACTGTTTGGTGATATTGATGATGTGACTCGTGAGGAAGTCACGATGAGCTTGAGCATGAGTTGTTCATAACTCTTTCTCGATGTTGATGTATGTAACCTCCTGATGCTTGTTGCAGACGCATTCCTATCCTTGATAAATGTTGATCATACTTGCATGAGAAAAACTAGCTTTCCGCAACAATGCCAATTAAGCAGTAGAGCTTTGCATAATTATTTTGTTATCACTCTTGGGTGCTTGCGAGTACATTCAAAGTACTCATTGGCTTGCCACTGGTTATTTTATTGGCCAGGCATGAAAGAACAGGATATGATGAGGAATACTTCGGTGACGAACATGCGAGCTAGGACGCTTCCCAGTCAGAATGCCTGTAGGGTTAAGGCAGATGGCATGGGTCCAAGTTATCGACGAAGATTTCCGCTGCAATGATATACTCAAGACTTGACCATAATGGTCCTACTTGTGTAAGACGGTATGTATGGATGTAAGACTCTTGTTATTCAGCTTCTGTGTGTCCAGTGAGCATTGATCTCTGGGATCACTGTACACTTGCAATCGGTGATCACGACTTATGAGTCGGGGTCCCCACAGAGCTGGTATCAGAGCCATCCTGACTGTAGGAAGCCTTAGTTAGCATGGTCGGTAGTTAGGGTAAAACTATTTCCAAAACTACTACTAGTTTTCAAAACTATCTGTACTTCTCTTCCCTTCTCAGTTTTTCGAAAACTAAGGTATACTTTCCTTATTGATCTTTTCCCCTTCAAAACCTTTGGTCGCTAGAACCCTTATGCCCCTGACCACTGGATTCCTTGTAATCCTCGTGGATAATCTAGAAGGAAGATGCCTTGCCAGACATTCACCTACATCTCCTAAACACAAGATTGGCGACATCACAACAAGACGATACCAGCAGAAGATACATCCTCAAGGAATGAGGACCTGAAGACCCAGGAGATGGTGACACCCTTGACACTGCCCCAAGATGATGCAACCTTAGCCTATGACGATCAGGGCCTAGAATATGCAAGATCATGATATACATCGCTAATAGAGTAACCATGTCACTACCGTTGTTGTATCGGCAACCGCCGATGGATGAGAACCTAGACATTTGGTCCGCCTCACCATAGTGAGCAGGAAAACGGTTCTCCTCATCCCCCGCTCTTGGTGTCGAAGTTTTCATCAACGTAACCGACATGATGGACCTCTGTTATGCCTTGTTAATGTCATTGCATAAAGGATTACCTACCTGGTACCATCGACGGCTTAGAAGACAAAAAGGGATCGTCGTGATTAAGAAGACAATAGAAGACCAACTCAATGCCAGTTACGAGGAGCCACCTTCACCCCATCACTTCAACAGGCGAGAAGTCGTTAAAGAATCTTCAGGCTCAACCAGGATTGTTTCGTTGAACAACTACAAGAGACGTAGCAACACCTGAGGAAAACTCAGAAGACTGCATGAGGCACAAGGCACGACTACTGAGTCCGAGAACCCCTAGGGTAGGATGAGTCGTGTACCCCCTATGCGCAGTCGAGTCCGTATGATGGTTCGAATAGAACCATGATTGTGTGTTGCTTGTTTTTTTTGTGTTTTGATATCAGTCGCCCCTTTTGCCCTAGGCAACAAGTACGCGACTATATAACCTGCCTTACTTTGTTGTTTGTGTTTGGCCCTTTTTGGCACTTGTTTGTTTGCACTTGCACCATAAAACCCCTTTAGGCATCCCTCCTCTATGCTACTTTTCCCTCTCATCTCTCTCCTCAACCAAAGACCGGCAAGACAAGGTACACCGAGGATTCTACTTTGGCAACTAACCAGCACTGAAGACTTTTGCTATAGCCTCCTCGACCAAGAGCAGCCCAGTAGAGTTATGTTTACCTCTCAAGACTAGAAACCCATTCCTAGACCCTTCGAGACTTCACGAGATACCCCATCACGAAACCTTAACCCTGAGCTTAACCTACGGAATCAGAAGAGAACAAGTTAAGATATAGTAAGCCTTGCTTATCACTGGGTTCATTATGGAACTAGTGGACATAGTGAACGAGCACATTATCATCCTAAGACAGCACCAAAACTGACGATGCCATTGGGAAGACCAATTTGAGGATATAGGAATAGAGGACAAATGACTTGATGAGTTTATATCAATGACTTGAGGAATCATATGAGACTATTCGGTGGATTATGAGGCTTTCATGTTGGTAAATTAACTTGGTGGGATCATGAGTATAGATTAGCATAGCTTTCATTACCCCTGAGTAAATTAGATTTAGTAGGATAATTGTGTTCGTAAGATGGAATTCTTGGAAGTATATGGATTTGTCTTAGGCAGGGGATATTGATAGGAGACAGTTGTTACGATAATGACTTGGGGTAAATATATAGGAATTCTCATTGGACGTGAGATTTGGATTAAATAGGTTACCCTAGTGGAGTATAGATGCTGAGTATGTCTACATGGTTCGGAGTAAATTGGATTTAGACTGATGATCTCGATCATGATACCATGATTCTCGGTGGATGATAAACTAGAAGATTGGACTAATTGTTGGAGTTTATTTAGGGAATTTGTATGAGCTTGACCTTAGAGCTTACTTGACCATGGCAATGGGAGTCGATGGACTGAGTATAGCAAAAATATCCCTTTCAAGTATTTGGGGGTTATAGGACATTGGAAGATCATGTGGAACGCCATAACCATTGGGTTTGTAGAATTAAATGGATTATGTAGTGATTGATGGAAGTTAATGGGTTGTTGCAGTTGATTCATAGGAAGGAAACAAGATTTTGGAGTGGCATATGACGTGTTTCCTTAGGATAGAGATGCACTATCTTGGACCTTGGGTCAATAGACTGAGCACTTGGATGGTGGATATTAAATCCAAGCTTGTATGCTCTACCCATGGATTTTTAGGGGTAGCCACACACATGAGTTTGGGGATCGTAGACATATATGATTTTGTGACCTTCTCTCGGGAGCCATGAGGATATGAATCACATGAGTGATGATTGGAGTTGACCTATGCAAAATGATGCTATTCGTGATATGATGTGATTTGTTGAAAGGACTAGATAGGCTATTGGAATCTCAGAAACCGTGCTTAAAGATAAGATGATAAATGTTCACTCGCACACTAGAATCCTTGAAACCCTTAAGCTCTACCAAGCTACAACATGGTCGGATCAGGACCTTAGGGCGTTGACACTAGATCTAGAACCACCTTGGCCCACACTCAACAAGACCACCACTAATTCCCCAGCCTACTTTATGTACCCCGTGAACAAAGTCTTAATGGAGTGCTTAGACAAGATAGTTTTCATCATCACTCGGTGACCTACTTGTCTACCCGAAGACGGAAGAAAGACCGTTCAGCTGGCCAAGGAACATCTGAAGACCGCCATGTCAAGGAAGAACTACCACCATCATCAAGAAGTAAACATCCGCGTCGAAGACCAGGTGTATCTGCAAGCCACTCCTCTTTAAGGAACCAAGCATTTCCATGACAAGGAGACCCACAGCAAGATTCATCGGCCCCTTCGTGATCACTCCAAAAATTTAACAATCCCTTCTGAGATCACTATGAGACAAAGAGAAGACAGTTACCAGCTGGAGTTGCCACCTGAGTTACCCGATGTGCACAACACTTTCCATGCATCACAACTCCGGAAGTGTTTCCAACTTCCTAACTAGCCCGGTCTCTACAAAGTCATTAACCACCGAGCCATCGACCCCTAGCCCAACCCAACCTACCGCAAGCTACCCATTAGCAACCTGGATCAAGAAGAGCGTCATACACGAAGCCACATCATCAAGTACTTCAAGCTCAATGGAGCACTACACGGAAGCGTATAAACATGAGGACTTGAAGACTACCCAAGATTCAAGTTTCTGTATCCCTTTCCGCGCCTAGTTTGGGAATCTCGGGGACGATATTCTTGTCAGGGGGGTAGGTCTGTCACACCCTGATTTTCATGCCACAACACTTAAGTAAATAAATCAGGATAAAATGTGGTTTGGCAAAAACTTTTGAGTGTTTTGGACCTTGCCTTGATTGGTTTTTGTCTATTGTTTGCAAGTGCTCTAAAAATCAAGTAAATCCTCCAACTCCTATACTTCATCCCCTTGCTCCAAACTCTTGAATCAATGATCATGCCATGTGTATAGGACATAAAAATAATTTCTTGCAAAAATAATTTGGCCAAATGTTATTTTCAAAAAATAGTTTTCCAAAAACCCCTGAATTGAGATTTGCACTGCAAGTACTTAATTAAGGGCAGTAAAAATCTTTCTAAAAATATATTTGACTCCTATTAGATATAGGATACCCCGGAACCACAAAAATATATTTTTTAAATTTATTTTCCTATTTTATTTAAAAGCTTTTTCTTAAGGCCAGAAATGGTCTTTAATAGGGAAAAATTATTTTATTGCTTCAAAAATATTTGACAAAATTTAGGAAAACTAATAGGACATATATTGTCCATATATAAAAGTTTCAACACATGGTCATGTTCGAAATATTGATCAAATCCCTCAAAAACCCTTTCTGGATATTTCAAGCTTTTGAAATATTTACAAAGGAAATATTCTCCAAATATTCCAAGAAAATTCTAGCGTGTCACATATGACATATTAGATGATCTTGCCAAGTATGATGACTTGGAGAACAATATAACATCATCAAATACCCTCAAAACCATTTCTGTCCATTTCGAAGTTTGAGCAACTTTACATTGCCAAACATGTCCAAATGTTCTCAAACCTTGTGAACATGCTCAAATGGTCTAATAATCCATCTAGACCAAATGGCACAAGTTGGAGAACAAGTTAACTTGATCAAAGTGCCCCAAAAACCCTTCCTGTCCAGTACCCAATTTGAACAACTCTACATTGGCAACTTTCTCCTTTTGATCTCAACTTTTGTGGACATGTTAAGAATCTCAAATGATGACACTATACTAAGTGGTGCATCAAGGAGAACAGATTTTCATGACCAAATCTTAGAAAATCCATTTCTGTTTATTTCTAGGGTTTACAAAAGTTGCATTGGCATCTTTGCCCAAATAAGCTCCAAATTTGTGGAAGGCCCTGTTTATATGTGCCATTTCACCCTGTGGATTCTCATAGCAAGTGGATTTAATTTTCTTGCCCAAACCAACAACAAACACCTTCTGCCATTTTTCCAAAATCATCATTTTGACCACTTCCACTAATCTCCATGAGTTCTCCTTTTTACCACATCCCCTCCTAGTCCCCCTTTACCTCTGGTGTTCTTCCCTGCTCGAGAGGCAATGATGAAGGGGGGCAGAGACCCATTTTTCCTCTCTGGGCAGCCACTTCCCCCTCCCTTTCTCATCTCTCTCTCTCTCACTCCTGGCATGTTCCAGGGCATCCAATGCCACTTTCCCATTGTTTACTCCCCCCTGCAGCTTCCAGACACAAGTGGACGCGCCCATTCCGCAAAAAGGAATGTCATGCCGGCCAAAGACGCGCTCTGGAGCACGTCAGCATGCTCCCGACCATTGACACGGCGCTCCCGTCCACCTCGAGCCTCCCCCTCGCACCCGTCGAGGTGCCTCGACGTCCGCAACATGCTACGCGGTCGGCCCCCTCCTCTCTCCTCCTCCCCGCGCCTCCGCGCTAGCAAACAGAGGTCGCCCGAGCGCGCCAATGGTGCGGCTCACACGCGCGCGTCTCTGACCTCTCCCCACTCCCTCTCTCTATCTCTCCCGACGTAGTCGATGTCCAGGAACACCCCAGACACGCCCACACGAGCCCCCGTGGCTTGCAGCAAGGGCAACAGCCTCGCGGGCGCACGGCCCCGCTGTGCACCTCGCCCCCTTCTATTTAAGGCCACCCCGAGCCTCCTCTCTACTCCTTTGCCTCTCTCTCCCTCCCAACAACCGTCTGGGCCAACTCTTCCTTCCTTCCGCGCCCTCCATCCACCACCATGGCCGGAGCCTTGCCGTCGGCCTTCGCCTAAATTCGCGCCCACCTCTCCTCCTCCTTCCCTCCGGACCGCACTAGAGCACCACCACCGTCACCGCGAGACCCTCCCGTGCTTCTCCCCCTCCTCCCAGTGGTTGTTCCGTTGAGTTGCATCACCACCGTCAGCCTCGTCCGCCGCGGTCGACGCCTTGCTCGACCCGGTGCCCCTGGGCGACCGTGCCACCCACGGTTGGACGCGGCTGGGTCCCCTGAGCACGCCGGTGGGCAGAGCATCGCCGGAGACGCCCTGTAGCGCCGGCGGCCGGCGTCAAACACCTCCTCTGTTGCCCTTCGCGCTCGCGCGGGAGGTTAAGGACGAACCTGCAGGCGGGGCCCGCTCACCAGTGGCCCAACCACCAGGCCACGCTAGCAAGTGGAGGCGGGTTCGACGTCTACCGCGTCCCCACAGTGAAGGCGCACTCCACGTGGGCGCCTTCGACGTCGCCCTGCCACCTGCGCAGCTGGGCCGGCCCAATGCCTATCTCTCGCCCAGTGCGGAGAATAAGGGTATAGCCCTTTTCTTATTTTCTTTTCCCAGATAACTTGTAAAATCCATAGATTATTTATTCTAAGTCCAAATTTGATGATTCTAATTTATATAAGCTCATAAATTCCTGATCTATCACATGGTGCAATTTGCACATTTTTCCATAAAGATTTTCTTCACAAACATTTATCAAATCCCATATTTCCATTTCTGTCATAAACTTCAGAAAATCACAGAAGGCTCAAACTTGATCCAAATGCCATGATTCAAATTCCTAGATGTTTATAAGTTCATAACTTAGTTTATGAACATTTCTGTTAATACTTTCTGTACCACATAAAATAATGAGCCATTTCTTCATATTTGTCAACTTTGCAAATTCATAGGAAATTTATTTGAACTCCAAATCCAATGAAACCAATTCCTAGATGCTTCTAAAATCATCCTTTGTTAAATGGGTGCCTTTGCTCATTTTTCAAAAATATATTTCTGTACACTTCGTGCAAATCCATAAACCCCTTGATTCCATCATATCGAAATATTTAGAAATATCCATTGATCCACTTCCAATGAAATCACCTTGGTCATTCCTCATATGACCAGAGGTATCCTAGAAAAGTCCAACTCACATTTTTAGAGCACTTTTATTTTTGCCTTGTTGTGTTGCTTATTATGGTTCCTTTCGACAATAGTTGATGAAGTAGACGAAATGCTCGGAGTTGGACCAGAGATATTTGAAGACCTCGAAGACTTTGTTAAAACAGGCAAGCAGCCCTTTGACCATGTCCATGAAACCCTTTTTATGCATGACATATAACACTTTATTATTGTTGCATCGGAATCATGATGAGATGGTAGACCACGTTGGTTGGTTGCCTCTGTTACTTCCTCATTGATACTTGCATTGTGCATGACCCTACCTTCTTATGAGGGTTATGCCAGTGGGAGTAGATAGGATGCTAAAGTAGTTGCTACGCAAAGTGGGTCAGGGTCATGCATGGAAAGGAACAAGTGTGGTTTGACATACTTGCAAACAACCCCAGTGGGTGCCACTAATGCCCCTGGGAGATGATGATGAACTAGGTCACTACTTGGTGGAGAAGTAGTGTACCGAGGCTTGATAAAAGTGTTGTTTACAGAGACGGATTAGATTTAAGATTTGTCGACTGTCCCAATCTTACATGCACAACCACTCTACCCTTATATGGGAAAGGGCATTATTGAGTACCTAGACCGATACTAGCTTGGAGACTGCATTACTAGTGACGGGAGAGTTGTTGGTGCGCCCTCTCGGGACGGGGTCGTGCCAGGTAGGGCGGCCATGACCATCTTTATGGGGCACCAGACACACCGTTGGTACCCCGTGCCAGTGGTATGTGATAAATATGGGAGCAAGGCTCCACGAAAATGTTATGTAAAATGTTGGGCACGGGGGTTACTGCCAATCGAGTGGACTCCATGTTAGTGTCGTCTAGGGAAAGGTAGTGATCGGGTGCTTACCCCGGGTACTTGAGGTATCGCGAGTCGTGGATGACACGGAAGTTCCCCGGATCTTGTGGGTACAGTGTGCAACCTCTGCAGAGTGTAAAACTATTCGAATAGCCGTGTCCACGGTCAAGGATAGTTGGGCGATGCTTCTTAGACTATGTCCATATGTTTCTGACAAACAACACCATTTGGTGATATTGATGATGTGACTCGTGAGGAAGTCACGATGAGCTTGAGCATGAGTTGTTCATAACTCTTTCTCGATGTTGATGTATGTAACCTCCTGATGCTTGTTGCAGACGCATTCCTGTCCTTGATAAATGTTGATCATACTTGCATGAGAAAAACTAGCTTTCCGCAACAATGCCAATTAAGCAGTAGAGCTTTGCATAATTATTTTGTTATAACTCTTGGGTTGCTTGCGAGCACATTCAAAGTACTCATTGGCTTGCCACTGGTTATTTTATTGGCCAGGCATGAAAGAACAGGATATGATGAGGAATACTTGGTGACGAACATGCGAGCTAGGACGCTTCCCAGTCAGAATGCCTGTAGGGTTAAGGCAGATGGCATGGGTCCAAGTTATCGATGAAGATTTCCGCTGCAATGTTATACTCAAGACTTGACCATAATGGTCCTACTTGTGTAAGACGGTGTGTATGGATGTAAGACTCTTGTTATTCAGCTTCTGTGTGTCCAGTGAGCATTGATCTCTGGGATCACTATACACTTGCAATCGGTGATCACGACTTATGAGTCGGTGTCCCCATAGAGCTGGTATCAGAGCCATCCTGACTATAGGAAGCCTTAGTTAGCATGGTCGGTAGTTATGGTAAAACTATTTCCAAAACTACTACTAGTTTTCAAAACTATCTGTACTTCTCTTCCCTTCTTAGTTTTTCGAAAACTAAGGTATACTTTCCTTATTGATCTCTTCCCCTTCAAAACCTTTGGTCGCTAGAACCCTTATGCCCCTGACCACTGGATTCCTTGTAATCCTCGTGGATAATCTAGAAGGAAGATGCCTTGCCAGACATTCACCCACATCTCCTGAACACAAGATTGGCGACATCACAACAAGACGATACCAACAGAAGATACATCCTCGAGGAATGAGGACCTGAAGACCCAGGAGATGGTGACACCCTTGACACTGCCCCAAGATGATGCAACCTTAGCCTTTGATGATCAGGGCCTAGAATATGCAAGATCGGGATATACATCGCTAATAGAGTAACCATGTCACTACCGTTGTTGTATCGGCAACCGCCGATGGATGAGAACCTAGCCATTTGGTCCGCCTCACCATAGTGAGCAGGAAAATGGTTCTCCTCATCCCCCGCTCTTGGTGTCGAAGTTTTCATCAACGTAACCGACATGATGGACCTCTATTACGCCTTAATAATGTCATTGCATAAAGGATTACCTACCTGGTACCATCGACGGCTTAGAAGACAAAAAGGGATCGTCGTGATTAAGAAGACAATAGAAGACCAAGTCAATGCCAGTTACGAGGAGCCACCTTCACCCCATCACTTCAACATGCGAGAAGTCGTCAAAGAATCTTCAGGCTCAACCCGGATTGTTTCATCGAAAAACTACGAGAGACGTAGCAACACCTGAGGAAAACTCAGAAGACTGCATGAGGCACAAGGCACGACTACTGAGTCCGAGAACCCCTAGGGTAGGATGAGTCGTGTACACCCTATGCACAGTCGAGTCCGTATGATGGTTCGAATAGAACCATGATTGTGTGTTGCTTGTTTTTTTTGTTTGTGTTTTGATATCAGTCGCCCCTTTTGCCCTAGGCAACAAGTCCGCGACTATATCACCTGCCTTATTTTGTTGTTTGTGTTTGGCCCTTTTTGGCACTTGTTTGTTTGCACTTGCACCATAAAACCCCTTTAGGCAACCCTCCTCTATGCTATTTTTCCCTCTCTTCTCTCTCCTCAACCAAAGACCGGCAAGATAAGTTACACCAAGGATTCTACTTTGGCAACCAACCAGCACTGAAGACTTTTGCTACAGCCTCCTTGACCAAGAGCAGCCCAGTAGAGTTATGTTTACCTCTAAAGACTAGAAACCCATTCCTAGACCCTTCGAGACTTCACGAGATACCCCAGCTCGAAACCTTAACCCTGAGCTTAACATACGGAATCACAAGAGAACAAGTTAAGCTACAGTAAGCCTTGCTTATCACTTGGTTCATTATGGAACTAGTAGACATAGTGAATGAGCACATTATCATCCTAAGACAGCACCAAAACTGACGATGCCATTGGGAAGACCAATTTGAGGATATAGGAATAGAGGACAAATGACTTGATGAGTTTATATCAATGACTTGAGGAATTATATGAGACTATTCGGTGGATTATGAGGCTTTCATGTTGGTAAATTAACTTGGTGGGATCATGAGTATAGATTAGCATAGCTTTCATTACCCCTGAGTAAATTGGATTTAGTAGGATAATTGTGTTCGCAAGATGGAATTCTTGGAAGTATATGGATTTGTCTTAGGCAGGGGATATTGATAGGAGACAGTTGTTACGATAATGACTTGGGGTAAATATATAGGAATTCTCATTGGACGTGAGATTTGGATTAAATAGGTTACCCTAGTGGAGTATAGATGCTGAGTATGTCTACATGGTTCGGAGTAAATTGGATTTAGACTGATGATCTCAATCATGATACCATGATTCTCGGTGGATGATAAACTAGAAGATTGGACTAATTGTCGGAGTTTGTTTAGGGAATCTGTATGAGCTTGACCTTAGAGTTTACTTGACCATGACAATGGGAGTCGGTGGACTGACTATAGCAAAAATAGCCCTTTCAAGTATTTGGGGGTTATAGGACATTGGAAGATCATGTGGAACACCATAACCATTGGGTTTGTAGAATTAAATGGATTATGTAGTGATTGATGGAAGTTAATGGGTTGTTGCAGTTGATTCATAGGAAGGAAACAAGATTTTGGAGTGGCATATGACGTGTTTCCTTAGGATAGAGATGTACTATCTTGGACCTTGGGTCAATAGACTGAGCACTTGGATGGTGGATATTAAATCCAAGCTTGTATGCTCTACCCATGGATTTTTAGGGGTAGCCACACACATGAGTTCGGGGACCGTAGACATATATGATTTTGTTAGACCTTCTGTCGGGAGCCATGAGGATATGAATCACGTGAGTGATGATTGGAGTTGACCTATGCAAAATGATGCTATTGGTGATATGATGTGATTTGTTTAAAGGACTAGATAGGCTATTGGAATCTCAGAAACCGTGCTTAAAGATAAGATGATAAATGTTCACTCGCACACTAGAATCCTTGAAACCCTTAAGCTCTACCAAGCTACAACATGGTCGGATCAGGACCTTAGGGCGTTGACACTAGATCTAGAACCACCTTGGCCCACACTCAACAAGACCACCACTAATTCCCCAGCCTACTTTATGTACCCCGTGAACAAAGTCTTCATGGAGTGCTTAGACAAGATAGTTTTTGATCATCACTTGGTGACCTACTTGTCTACCCGAAGACAGAAGAAAGACCGTTCAACTGGTCAAGGAACATCTGAAGACCGCCATGTCAAGGAAGAACTACAACCATCATCAAGAAGTAAACATCCGCGTCGAAGACCAGGTGTATCTGCAAGCCACTCCTCTTTAAGGAACCAAGCATTTCCATGACAAGGAGACCCACAACAAGATTCATCGGCCCCTTCGTGATCACTCCAAAAATTTAACAATCCCTTCTGAGATCACTACGAGACAAAGAGAAGACAGTTACCAGCTGGAGTTGCCACCTGAGTTACCCGATGTGCACAACGCTTTCCATGCATCACAACCCCGGAAGTGTTTCCAACTTCCTAACTAGCCCGGTCTCTACAAAGTCATTAACCACCGAGCCATCGACCCCTAGCCCAACCTAACCTACCGCAAGCTACCCATTAGCAACCTGGATCAAGAAGAGCGTCATACACGAAGCCACATCATCAAGTACTTCAAGCTCAATGGAGCACTACACGGAAGCAGAAGCAACATGAGGACTTGAAGACTACCCAAGATCCAAGTTTATGTATCCCTTTCCGCACCTAGTTTGGGAATCTCGGGGACGAGATTCTTGTAAGGGGGGTAGGTCTGTCACACCCTGATTTTCATGCCACAACACTTAAGTCAATAAATCAGGATAAAATGTGGTTTGACAAAAACTTTTGAGTGTTTTGGACCTTGCCTTGATTGGTTTTTGTCTGTTGTTTGCAAGTGCTCTAAAAATCAAATAAATCCTCCAACTCCTATACTTCATCCCCTTGCTCCAAAATCTTGAATCAATGATCATGCCATGTGTATAGGACATAAAAATAATTTCTTGCAAAAATAATTTGGCCAAATGTTATTTTCAAAAATTAGTTTTCCAAAAACCCCTGAATTGAGATTTGCACTGCAAGTACTTAATTAAGGGCAGTAAAAATATTTCTAAAAATATATTCGACTCCTATTAGATATAGGATACCCAGAAACCACAAAAATATAATTTTTAAAGTTATTTTCCTATTTTATTTAAAAGCTTTTTCTTAAGGCCAGAAATGGTCTTTAATAGGGAAAAATTATTTTATTGCTTCAAAAATATTTGACAAAATTTATGGAAACTCATAGGACATATATTGTCCATATATAAGAGTTTCAACACATGGTCATGTTCGAAATGTTGGTCAAATCCCTCAAAAACCCTTTCTGGATATTTCAAGCTTTTGAAATATTTACAAAGGGAATATTCTCCAAAAATTCCAAGAAAATTCTAGCATGTCACATATGACATATTAGATGATCTTGCCAAGTATGATGACTTGGAGAACAATATAACATCATCAAATACCCTCAAAACCATTTCTGTCCATTTTGAAGTTTGAGCAACTTTACATTGCCAAACATGTCCAAATGTTCTCAAACCTTGTGAACATGCTCAAATGGTCTAATAATCCATCTAGACCAAATGGCACAAGTTGGAGAACAAGTTAACTAGATCAAAGTGCCCCAAAACCCTTCCTGTCCAGTACCCAATTTGAACAACTCTACATTGGCAACTTTCTTCTTTTGATCTCAACTTTTGTGGACATGTTAAGAATCTCAAATGATGACACTATACTAAGTGGTGCATCAAGGAGAATAGATTTGCATGACTAAAGCTTGGAAAATCCATTTCTGTTCATTTCTAGGGTTTACAAAAGTTCCATTGGCAACTTTGCCCAAATAAGCTCCAAATTTGTGGAAGGCCCTGTTTATATGTGCCATTTCACCCTGTGGATTCTCATAGCAAGTGGAATTAATTTTCTTGCCCAAACCAACAACAAACACCTTCTGCCATTTTTCCAAAATCATCATTTTGACCACATCCACTAATCTCCATGAGTTCTCCTTTTTACCACATCCCCTCCTAGTCCCCCTTTACCTCTGGTGTTCTTCCCTGCCCGAGAGGCAATGATGAAGGGGGGCAGAGACCCATTTTTCCTGTCTGGGCAGCCACTTCCCCCTCCCTTTCTCATCTCTCTCTCACTCCTGGCATGTTCCAGGGCATCCAATGCCACTTTCCCATTGTTTACTCCCCCCTGCAGCTTCCAGACACAAGTGGCCGCGCCCATTCCGCAAAAAGGCATGTCATGCCGGCCAAAGACGCGCTTTGGAGCACGTCAGCGTGCTCCCGACCGTTGACACGGCGCTCCCATCCACCTCGAGCCTCCCCCTCGCGCCAGTCGAGGTGCCTCGATGTCCGCAACATGCTACGTGGTCGGCCCCCTCCTCTCTCCTCCTCCCCGCGCCTCCGCGCTAGCAAACAGAGGCCGCCCGAGCGCGCCAATGGTGCGGCTCACACGCGCGCGTCTTTGACCTCTCCCCACTCCCTCTCTCTATCTCCCCCGACGTAGTCGACGTCCAGGAACACCCCAGACACGCCCACACGAGCCCCCATGGCTTGCAGCGAGGGCAACAGCCTCGCGGGCGCATGGCCCCGCTGTGCACCTCGCCCCCTTCTATTTAAGGCCACCCCGAGCCTCCTCTCTACTCCTTTGCCTCTTTCTCCCTCCCAGCAACCGTCTGGGCCAACTGTTCCTTCCTCCCATGCCCTCCATCCACCACCATGGCCGGAGCCTTGCCGTCGGCCTTCTCCTAAATTCGCGCCCACCTCTCCTCCTCCTTCCCTCCGGACCGCACTAGAGCGCCACCACCATCACCGCGAGACCCTCCCGTGCTTCTCCCCCTCCTCCCCGTGGCTGTTCCGTCAAGCTGCATCACCACCGTCAGCCGCGTCCGCCGCGGTGGACGCCTTGCTCGACCCGTGCCCTGGCGACCGTGCCACCCACGTTGGGCGCGGTGGGTCCCCTGAGCACGCCGGTGGGCAGAGCATCGCCGGAGACGCCCTGTAGCGCCGGCGGCCGGCGTCGAACACCTCCTCTGTCACCCTTCGCGCTCGTGCGGGAGGTTGAGGACGAACCTGCAGGCGGGGCCCGCTCGCCAGTGGCCCAACCACCAGGCCACGCTGGCAAGTGGACGCGGGTTCGACGTCTCCCGCGTCCCCGCAGCGAAGGCGCACTCCACGTGGGCGCCTTCGACGTCGCCCTGCCACCTGCGTAGCTGGGCCGGCCCAATGCCTATCTCTCGCCCAGTGCGGAGAATAAGGGTATAGCCCTTTTCTTATTTTCTTTTCCCAGATAACTTGTAAAATCCATAGATTATTTATTCTAAGTCCAAATTTGATGATTCTAATTTCTATAAGCTCATAAATTCCTGATCTATCACATGGTGCAATTTGCACATTTTTCCATAAAGATTTTCTTCACAAACATTTATCAAATCCCATATTTCCATTTTTGTCTTAAACTTCAGAAAATCACAGAAGGCTCAAACTTGATCCAAATGCCATGATTCAAATTCCTAGATGTTTATAAGTTCATAACTTAGTTTATGAACATTTTTGTACCACATAAAATAATGAGCCATTTCTTCATATTTGTCAACTTTCCAAATTCATAGGAAATTCATTTGAACTCCAAATCCAGTGAAACCAATTCCTAGATGCTTCAAAAATCATCCTTTGTTAAATGGGTGCCTTTGCTCATTTTTTCAAAAATATATTCCTGTACACTTCTTGCAAATCCATAAACCCCTTGATTCCATCATATCGAAATGTTTAGAAATATCCATTGATCCACTTCCAATGAAATCACCTTGGTCACTCCTCATATGACCAGAGGTATCCTAGAAAAGTCCAACTCAAATTTTTAGAGCACTTTTATTTTTGCCTTGTTGTGTTGCTTATTATGGTTGCTTTCGACAATAGTTGACGAAGTAAACGAAATGCTCGGAGTTGGACCAGAGATATTTGAAGACCTCGAAGACTTTGTTAAAACAGGCAAGCAGCCCTTTGACCATGTCCATGAAACCCTTTTTATGCATGACATATAACTCTTTATTATTGTTGCATCGGAATCATGATGAAATGGTAGACCACGTTGGTTGGTTGCCTCTGTTACTTCCTCATTGATACTTGCATTGTGCATGACCCTACCTTCTTATGAGGGTTATGCCGGTGGGAGTAGATAGGATGCTAAAGTAGTTGCTACGCAAAGTGGGTCAGGGTTATGCATGGAAAGGAACAAGTATGGTTTGACATACTTGCAAACAACCCCAGTGGGTGCCACTAATGCCCCTGGGAGATGATGATGAACTAGGTCACTACTTGGTGGAGAAGTAGTGTACCGAGGCTTGATAAAAGTGTTGTTTACAGAGACGGATTAGATTTAAGATTTGTCGACTGTCCCAACCTTACATGCGCAACCACTCTACCCTTATCTGGGAAAGGGCATTATTGAGTACCTAGACCGATACTAGCTTGGAGCCTGCATTACTAGTGACGGGAGAGTTGTTGGTGCGCTCTCTCGGGACGGGGTCGTGCCAGGTAGGGCGGCCATGACCATCTTTATGGGGCACCAGACACACCGTTGGTACCCCGTGCCAGTGGTATGTGATAAATATGGGAGCAAGGCTCCACGAAAATGTTATGTAAAATGTTGGGCACGGGGGTTACTGCCAATCGAGTGGACTCCATGTTAGTGTCGTCTAGGGAAAGGTAGTGATCGGTGCTTACCCCGGTACTTGAGGTATCGCGGTCGTGGATGACATGAAGTTCCCGGATCTTGTGGGTATAGTGTGCAACCTCTGTAGAGTGTAAAACTATTCGAATAGCCGTGTCCACGGTCAAGGACAGTTGGGCGGTGCTGCTTAGACTATGTCCATATGTTTCCGACAAACAACACCGTTTGTTGATATTGATGATGTGACTCGTGAGGAAGTCACGATGAGCTTGAGCATGAGTTGTTCATAACTCTTTCTCGATGTTGATGTATGTAACCTCCTGATGCTTGTTGCAGACGCATTCCTGTCCTTGATAAATGTTGATCATACTTGCATGAGAAAAACTAGCTTTCCGCAACAATGCCAATTAAGTAGTAGAGCTTTGCATAATTATTTTGTTATCACTCTTGGGTTGCTTGCGAGTACATTCAAAGTACTCATTGGCTTACCACTGGTTATTTTATTGGCCAGGTATGAAAGAACAGGTTATGATGAGGAATACTTCGGTGAAAAACATGCGAGCTAGGACGCTTCCCAGTCGGAATGCCTGTAGGGTTAAGGCAGATGGCATGGGTCCAAGTTATCGACGAAGATTTCCGCTGCAATGTTATACTCAAGACATGACCATAATGGTCCTACTTGTGTAAGACGGTATGTATGGATGTAAGACTCTTGTTATTCAGCTTCTGTGTGTCTAGTGAGCATTGATCTCTGGGATCACTGTACACTTGCAATCGGTGATCACGACTTATGAGTCGGGGTCCCCACAATCATCCAGCGTTGAGAAGGAGGATTGAGGAAGCCGAGTATACCTCCTTACCCTAGGGCAAGAAGACGGTGATGGAGACGAGCCTACGGCGACGCGGTCGACCTCTGAACTGGCTGGGGCTGCTGTCCAAGAAGCAGAGGAAGAAGACGGCTGAGGGAGTCGATCTGGTGGCCATGTGGTCGCGTGCGTCGTGGAAGGAGACAGAGAGGTACTTGACGGTCCTCTCCACGATAACAGGAGGGTCGGAGGTGCGAAGTGCACGGCTACCCCGAGCTCGAGGTCTTGCTCGCTCGGGTCATGGTGGGCACGGCGATGGCGAGGCGCGTGGAGACCTACCTGGCAGCGGCGAGGGCAAGAGTGGGACGGAAGTGGACGAGGGGAACTAGGGCTAGGTCTAGGACACCATATATATGGGCTAGGGGTGCCGGATGACCGTCAAATCAACGAGCTCGTCGACGTGGCGTGTCTGTGTGAGCTACCGTACAGGGGAGACAATGCTCCTGCCGCTAGTGGGCTGGATGGGTTGCTTCTTCTTTGCTTTCGAGTTGGGTTGCGGTGCTGGTGCGCCGGAGGCCGCCCGAAGTGCTGCTGGGGCTGCTCATTGCTGCTATTCTCTTTTCTTTTCCTATTTTCCTCAAACAGAAGAAAAACAAGAAAAGGCCAGACTAATTTGGGAAAGCTATGGAAGATATAAAAATATCCTCAGAGCCCTAGTATTATGCACATAATAGTAAAAATGGTTTGGGCATTTCTAGAGGAAGAAAAATATTCCAGGTTTGAATTAGGTTCAAACTTGAAGCATTTTTGACCCCAACCAAACCAACTCCAATTTAGATGAAACTTGGCAGAGAGGTGAGTGGCATGATGCTTGAATTGTGAGGAAGAGATGAACATTAAAGGAGGAGTGAAAAATGGCACTTACCAAATAAAAGAAAGAGGAGGAGGGGAGGTGGTGATGAATGAAGGGGGATGATGATGCTTGGATCCACATAGAACATGCCACAATACAATGAGCTACACCATGAAGATGCACATGATGACATGAGAATGAAATGCATGACATGGACAAAATGCAAAACGAAGACAAAAACCAACCACGAAGGGAATCTCATAACTTAAAGCCGAAAATGGCAAGAGTTGTAGTTACAAATATGAAAAGTTACATCCGGAGTGTTACAACGCTCCACCACTACAAGAGGATCTTGTCCCGAGATCTAGGACTGAAAGAACTCCGGATATTCGGAACGGAGGTGATCCTCACGCTCCCAGGTGGCTTCTCGGTCAGAATGGTGTGACCACTTCACTTTCAGGAATTTGATTGACTTGTTGCGAGTCTTGCGCTCGGTTTCTTCAAGAATAGCAACGGGGTGCTCATGATAAGACAGATCTTCTTGGAGGTCAATCTCTTTGAAGTTGATAGTACGCTCAGGCGTCTTGAAGCAATTGCGAAGCTGTGACACGTGAAACACATCGTGCACGTTTGCAAAGTTGGACGGAAGCTCAAGTTGATAGGCGAGATCGCCTCTTTTGCCAATGATCTTGAAAGGACCCACGTATCTAGGGGCAAGCTTCCCTTTGATACCAAAGAGATGAGTGCCTTTCATTGGAGAGACGCGGAGGTAGACATGGTCTCCGATCTCGAAAGCCAAGTCACGGTGCTTGCTATCATAGTAACTCTTCTTGCGCGATTGCGCGGTTTTGAGATTTTCACGGATGACTTTACACATTTCTTCAGCCTCTGTGATCAAGTCGTTGCCAAGAAGTTGGCATTCACCAGTCTCTGACCAATTGAGAGGAGTACGGCACTTTCTGCCGTATAGAGTTTTGAATGGGGCCTTGCCCGAACTTGCTTGGAAGCTGTTGTTGTAGGAGAACTCGGCATATGGAAGACAATCTTCCCACTTCATGCCAAAGGAAATGACACAAGCCCTGAGCAAATCTTCAAGGATTTGATTGACTCGCTCGACTTGGCCACTTGTTTGAGGATGGAAAGCTGTGCTGAAGCGATTGTTGGTGCCCATGGCCTTCTGGAAGGAGTCCCGGAACTTAGAGGTGAAAATTCTTCCGCGGTCTGAAGAGATCAATTGCAGAATCCCATGCAAGGAGACAATTCTGGAGGTGTAAAGCTCTGCCAACTGGACTGCTGTGATGGATTCTTTGATTGGAAGGAAATGAGTCACTTTTGTAAGCTTGTCAATGACAACGAAGATAGCATCATTTCCACGCTTGGACTTAGGAAAACCGATAACGAAGTCCATTTCAATATGATCAAACTTCTATTCTGGAATAGCAAGAGGTTGGAGGAGACCAGCTGGTCGTTGGTGTTCTGCTTTCACCCTTCGGCAGACATCACATTTATTCACGAATCGAGCAATTTCTCGCTTCATTCGAGTCCACCAATACGACCGCTTGAGGTCATGGTACATCTTCATACTTCCCGGATGAATGGATATAAGGGAATTGTGCGCTTCGTTCATAATCACTTTCCTTATATCGCCTTTAGGAACCACAATTCGATCCTCGAAGAATAGAGTATCTTTGTCATCCAAGCGATAGCACTTGTATTTGGAGAGGCCCTTGGCAATAACATGTTTCACCTTCTTCACCATGGTATCCAGGAGTTGTGCCTCACGAATTTGATCTTCCAAAGTAGGAGAGACTAGGAGGTTGGCAAGAAAGCCTTGAGGAACAACTTGGATATTGAGTTTGCGGAAAGCTTCACAAAGATCCGGTTGAAATGGCTTGAGAATTAAGCTGTTGCAATAGGCCGTTCTACTCAGAGCATCTACAATCACATTCGCCTTGCCAGGAGTATATTCAATACTTGGATTGTACTATTGAATCATTTCGACCCATCGAGTTTGCCTGAGGTTGAGGTTGGGTTGAGTGAAGATATACTTGAGGCTCTTGTGATCGGTGAATATGTCCACTTTCCTTCCCAACAAGAGATGTCTCCATGTTATTAATGCATGGACAACTGCCACCAACTCGAGATCGTGAGTGGGGTAATTCCTTTCGTTGGGCTTCAACTGACGAGAGGTATAGGCCACAACTTTCTTCTCTTGCATTAACACAGCACCGAGACCTTGCAGAGAAGCATCATAGAAAACTTCGAATGGCTTGGATTCGTCAGGAGGAGTCAAGACAGGAGCCGAGACAAGCTTCTCTTTGAGGGTGTTCAAAGCAACGTCACACTGAGGCGTCTAGACATACTTGACATGCTTCTGGAGGAGGTTGGAAAGAGGCTTTGCAATCTTTGAGAAATTCTCAATGAATCTTCGGCAATAGCGCAAGACCAAGAAAACTGCGGCGCTGCTTGACATTCTGAGAAGGTTCCCAGTTCACAATTGCAGACACCTTCTCGGGATTAATAGCAATGCCTTTGGCGGAGATGATATGACCAAGGTAAAGAACTTCATCAAGCCAGAACTCACATTTGGAAAACTTCGCATAGAATTGATACTCTGTGAGCTTGTCGAGCACCAATCGCAAATGTTTGGCATGATCCTTCTTATTCATGGAGAAGACCAAGATATCATCAAGATACACCAGAACAAATTCATTGGTGTAGGGGTTGAAGATGAAGTTCATCATGCGAGAGAATGTTGGAGGAGCATTGACAAGGCCGAAAGACATGACAGTATATTCATAAGAACCAAAGCTTGTTTTGAATGCTGTCTTGGGAATATCTTGTTCGCCAATGTGAATTTGATGATAACCCATACGAAGGTCAAGCTTGGAGAATACTTTAGCACCTTTGAGTTGCTCGAATAGCTCATTGATGTTGGGAAGTGGATACTTGTTCTTGATTGTGTTCTTGTTCAATGGACGGTAATCGATGCATAGTCGGTCCGTGCCATCCTTCTTCTGGACAAAAATAACTCCACAACCGCATTAAGTCAGTCTGATCAAACCCAGACGCTCTTGTTCATCGAGCTATTTCTTCAATTCCTTCAACTCTTTAGGTCCAAGCTTGCATGGACGCTTGCAAACGGGTTCAGTGCCAGGCTCTAGATCGATAACGAACTCGACTGGCCAGTGTGGAGGCATACCCGGAAGCTCTTCTGGAAAGACATCTTGGTACTCACAAACGACTGGAATCTGAGAGATTGCATCTAGCTCGACCTTCTCATTGAGTGAAAACAACCGAATGGTTTCATCACGAGCGGCATAGATGATCACATCCTTAGAAGAATGTGTCAATTGAGTCTCCCTGGCAGCACAATCAAGCTGAGCCTTGTGCTTAGAAAGCCAGTCCATCCCGAGAATTAGATCAATATCAGAATTGCCAAGAACAATTGGAGAAGACAGAAATTTATAGTTTCCCATCTTGATAACGAAATCCCGAATGAATGCTCGAGAAGTCATTTGACGAGCCGGCGAAACAATAGACAATGGACTCGGCAATACTTGAGTAACCAAATCATGCATAGCCACAAAAGGTCTTGTAATGAAAGAATGCGATGCACCAGTATCAAATAAGACTTTTGCAGGAATGTCATTAACTGATAGATTACACATTATCACATAAGTAGACTCCTTCGCTTGAGCTGCATTCATCATGTTCACCTTTGCAAACTTGGAATTATGCTTGACCACTGCATTGCTTGAAGATATCACAGGAGGAGGAGGCGGGAGGTGCCTTTTGTTGAAGCACTTGTTTTGTAGTGACCTTTCTGCTGGCACTTGTTGCAAGTCACCTCTGAGAGCGGACGATGATAAGGAGCGTTTGACCTAGGAGCTGGAGAATTTGACTTGTTCTGATAGCCTAGGTTGGGTGGGTGGGAACATCCACGGCCACCTGAGTTCTTCTGCTGGTAAGGCTGATGAAACGGAGGAGGAGGAAGGTAGAACTTCTGCTGCTTAGCTGCCACTTGTGAGGAAGAAGAAGACTGAACTGCATCCCTGATTCCCTTCTTAGAGGCCTCACACTTGAGCTGAGCACCTTCTTGCTTGAGGGCCATGTTGTAGAGTTGATCAAACTGAGTAGGCTCAACAAGAACGAGAGCTAACTACAGATCCTCTCTAAGGCCACCCCTGAAGTGATAAATCATACTCTTTTCATTAGGAACGTCTTGTCTTGCGAAGCGAGCAAGCTTCTGAAACTGTTTGTTGTATTCGTACACGGACATGCTGCCTTTCTTGAGATTGCGGAATTCCTCATGCTTTCTCTCAACAACACTTGTAGGAATGTGGTGAGCTTTAAAGTCCTAATGGAAGTCAGTCCAAGTAATCACTCGACCTCTTCTGGAATCTTTGTATTGATGATACCAATCAGCTGCTTGGTCCTTGAGCTGAAAAGAAGCAAACTTGACGTAGTCCTCAGGCTTGACATTGCTGCATTCAAAATGCTTGTTAATGTCCACGAGCCAATCATCGGCGTCTGTGGCCTCGGCACAGTAGCTGAAAGACTTTGGCTGATTTGCAAGGAACTGGTTGAGGGTAGGAAATTGAGGCTGATGGTTGAACTGCCCTTGACCTTGATTCCCTTTGTTGCCTTGGCCTTGGTTGCGTTCTTGCAAGAATTGCAAAAGCATCTGGGTGCTGGTGTTGGTGGCCGCCACAACAGCTTGCCATGCCTCCGGAGGCGGAGGAGGTGGCGGAGGTGGTGGGTTCGATCGATCTTCTTCACCCCGATCCGGGTAGTTGCGAGTTGGCGGAGCCATCCCGAGGAAGATGACATCTGTTAGAACCACCATTGACATGATAGATAAGTAGAATCAAAGACTAGAAATTGCAACTTATAGTGTTCACAATAAACATTAGAACAAGGATGAACAAATGAATCCAAAGCTAACATCACACGTCCATTAAGGTGAGAAGCCACTTGATAAGAGATCGATGAAAGAAAAAACCAAGGTACGATTGGAACAAATAAGTGGTAAGGATTACCCAATCACAAACCAAATATCTTGGGGAAGAAATGCTAGAGATACTTGAATCCCACCTATAAGCTCCCGAAACTTTCTGGTTATGCAATCAGATGTTGGGGATATAGGGGAAGCAATATATCTCACCCAAACTAACAATCCCTACATCCAGATGTATCCATCCGTCAACACATAACCAAGAAACCTTTGGAAATCGTGTACCTCAAGCTTCAAAAAGCATTCGTTATACGAGTTATGGCAATACTCCCGAACTCCCCAGTACTGGGTGGCGTCAAGGTATCTCACCAGCAACTGCATAAAAGAGATTTTCGATGTTGGCGAAACTCAGGTATTCCAGAACTGCAAGTATAAAATTGTGACGACAACACCTCTGAGCTCAACTCGCCGGGACACTGCCACAACCCCTAAATGTCAGGAGGCACCAAGAACAATGTTCTCGTCACAAGACTATCGATACGATTCCTAGATACCCGCATGATACTAAATTTATTTTAGTTAAATTTGAGGAGAGGAAAGTCAAAACATCTACATCAGGAGACCTCACCAGAGCAACGAAGGGACCGAGGAGTAAAAAGAATCCTACTCTCCGATATATATAATCCTAAGACTCAAAACATTTTTGTTCTGGACTCAATAACGCCAGCGATTCGATCAAGAAGGGGGCTCCTAAGTCGGGGATGGCTCTGATTACCAACTTGTAACGCCCACAATGCGGCTATATCTCTCACGTGTCGAGGCATGACTTAGAGGCATAATCGCATTGTAGGTTTTGTCGCAAGAAGGGTCATCTTCACACAATCCCATGTAATGAACAAGAATGGGATAAAGAGAGTTGGCCTACAATCGCCACTTCATACAATACATAAATAAATCCATACATCATTCAAAATACACTCATAGACTGCCTACGGTCAAATCCAAATGAAAAGAAGATAACCCCAAATGCTAGATCTCCGATCGTCCCAACTGGGCTCCACTACTGATCATCCGAAAACGAAACATAGTAATGACCAAGGTCCTCGTCGAACTCCCACTTGAGCTCCATTGCATCGCTTGCACTGGTACCCTCGGCACCTGCAACTATTTTGGTAGAATCTGTGAGTCACGAGGACTCATCAATCTCACACCGGCGAGATCAAGACTATTTAAGCTCATGGGTAGGAAAAGGGTAAGGTGGTGGAGTTGTAGCAAGCACTAAGCGTATATGGTGGCTAACATATGCAAGTAAGAGCGAGATGAGAAGCAACGCATCGGTCGAGAAGCCAGAAGTGATCAAGAAGTGATCCTGAACCTTCTTACATTCATACATAACCCAAACCGTGTTCACTTCCCGGACTCCGTCAAAAAGAGACCATCATGACTACACACGCGGTTGATGCATTTTAATTAAGTCAAGTGTCAAGTTCTCTACAACTGGACATTAACAAATTCCCATCTACCACATAACCACGGGCATGGCTTTCGAAAGATAATACCCTGCAGGGGTGTCCCAACTTAGCCCATCACAAGCTCTCACGGTCAACGAAGGATATTCCTTCTCCCAGGAAGACCCGATCAGTCTCGGAATCCCGGTTTACAAGACATTTCGACAATGGTAAAACAAGACCAGCAAGACCACCCGACTGTGCCGACAAATCCCGATAGGAGCTGCACATATCTCGTTCTCATGGCGTAACGGATGAGCAATCCGTACAACTAAAACCAGACCTCAAGTTTCCCTGAGGGGGCGCTGCAAAGGGCTGTAGTTTGGACTAACACTCAGAGGAGCACTGGCCCGGGGGGGGGGGTAAATAAAGATGACCCTCGGGCTCACGAAAACCCAAGGGAAAAAGGCTTAGGTGGCAAATGGTAAAACCAAGGTTGGGCCTTGCTGGAGGAGTTTTATTCAAAGTGAACTGTCAAGGGGGTCCCATAAATCTCCCAACCGCGCAAGGAACGCAAAATCAAGGAACATAACACCGGTATGATGGAAACTAGGGCGGCAAGAGTGGAACAAAACACCAGGCATAAGGCCGAGCCTTCCACCCTTTACCAAGTATATAGGTGCATTAATTAATAAGAGATATTGTGATATTCTAAAATATCCATGTTCCAACAAGGAACAAACTTCATCTTCACCTGCAACTAGCAACGCTATAAGAGGGCCTGAGCAAAAGCGGTAACATAGCCAAACAACGGTTTGCTAGGAATGGATGGTTAGAGGCTTGACATGGCAAAATGGGAGGCAAGATAAACAAGTGTTAGGTAGCGCAACCATAGCGATAGAGCGAACAACTAGCAAAGAAAACACATAAGTGATATTGAGGGTATGGTCATCTTGCCTACAAAGGTCTCAGAGTTGTCGAAAGCTTGATCCTTGTTAGCGTACTCAACAGGTTCCTCGTTCACGTACTCGTCTCCCGGCTCTAACCAAGGCAAGAACACAATCAATCACGGTGCAATGCACAAGCAACATGATGCAATACATGGCATGATATGCAAGATATGATATGCAATGCATAAGCATGCTACGAAAGGGAAAGAATGATCAAGGCATCAACTTGGCAAACCAAGTATGCCGCTGGAAAGATGAGGTGATTTCGGTTAAAATCGATATAAGGATCACCGGAAATGGATGCACGGTTCGCAAATGCCAAGCAAAACAAGATATGATGCAAACTGCTTAAAACAGCAACATAACAACTTGTGTGCAAGGTTTAAATATGCTACAACACCCAAACATGAAAACTAAATACATGACTGTGAAGAACATGTGAATCTCTACAAAACATTAACACTGAGATACTGCTATAACTCACTAGAACAGGTTCAAACAAGCATGGCAAAAGTGCAAAAGATATCAGTTTCACAGACTTGGTGAAAACACTAACATGGCATAAACAGCATCAGGTAGGAATGTTTACAGCTAGCAAACAACATGCTACAGGAACATAACATAGCAAAAAAAGGCATGGCATGCTTCTACTAAATGCACTTAACAAAACTCCCTTAATTAACATGAGCCAAAAGGACACAGAAAATATGGTTACACCCATGCAAACATAGCAAGATTTATAACCAGGTTCAGACTTGGTGAAATTTAATGGCATGGCAGAAACAGATTCATGTTGGCATGTTAACAAGCTTAATTAACTCCCTACATAGCATATCATGGCACGAAATAACTCTAGCATGGAGTAGGCATGAAAATGAAGCTAACCATGTGCAAAACCACGACATAGCATATTTGCAGGAATATACACATAAAAGACAAAACAGCAACATGATGTAAAATGACATGTTCATGAACTTGCTGAAATGCAGAAACTAATGCCACCACTGGATTGGTGGGATTTTTCTACCCCCACAACATATATAATATGTTGGGGTTGCCGTAGAAAAATCATCCCAAGTGCAATAAGTTAAAACCAGCCCTAAATGGAATATGACAAAAATGGCGTTTTCTTTATTTGGAAATGTCCAGAAATGGACTTGCCCGAAATGGATAGATTTCATATGCTAGAAATGGAATATTCGCTAGGAAAAATAAACATAAAAGAAAAAGGAGAAAGTGGAGGGGGATGACAGGTGGACCTAGGTGCGTGTGTGACTGATCAAAGGGGGCTACCTGTCAGCACCACAAAAGAAAAATAAAAGAGAACGCGCGCCCCTAGGACTCAAAACCGAGACCTCCTGCTTCAGAGCGCGCTGGAGCAGCCAGTCGGGCTATGCATGCGTACGTGACCAGGAAGGGGCTCGGCCAATCTTTGGACCACTCGAAGGTCGAGCCTGGTTCTCCACCGCACGGGGAAGATGGTGACGGCGCCGGCGGCCAACGACGGTGACCACCAGAGCAGTGGAGCACCGGAGGGGGTGCGGGATTGGGAGGCAGCGCTGCTACGGGTCGTGCGTGTGCATGCGCGCATGTATGGGTGTGCGCACACATGGACTTGCGTCCATGGAGGCTAGGTGCAGCGAGGCGAAGCGAAGGCGAGCTGCGGCACGAGAACGGGCTGCGGGACGCTGCTCTGCTGCGAGGGTGCGAGCAGGTCATTGTGCGCGAGGGTATCCAGAGCGGGGAACACTCGGGCACGCTACGGTAAAACAGGAACTACATCAAAACTTGGGCTTCTCCAGAACATCAAGATAATCAGGAAGGCGCGATCCTAGCATCTCCTACGGGGATCATCCAGCGTTGAGAAGGAGGATTGAGGAAGCCGCATATACCTCCTTACCCTAGGGCAAGAAGACGGTGATGGAGACGAGCCTACGGTGACACGGTTGACCTATGAACTTGGTGGTGCTGCTATCCGCAAAGCAGAGGAAGAAGACGGCCGAGGGAGTCGATCTGGAGGCCTTGTGGTCCCGTGCGTTGTGGAAGTAGACGAAGAGGTACTTGACGGTCCTCTCCACGGCAATAGGAGGGTCGGAGCTGCGACGTGGACGGCTACCCCAAACTCGAGCTCTTGCTCGCTCCGATCATGGTGGGCAGGGCGACAGCGAGGCGCGTGGAGACCTACCTGGCGGTGGCAAGGGCAAGAGAGGGACGAAAGTGGATGAGGGGAACTAGGGCTAGGTCTAGGACACCATATATATGGGCTAGGGGCGCCGGACGGCCGTCAAATCAACGAGCTCGTCGATGTGGCGCGTCTGGATGAGCTGCCGTATAGGGGAGATGACGCTCCTGCCGCTAGCGGGCTAGATGGGCTTCTGCTGCTCGAGTTGGGCTGCAGGCGCTGGTGCGCTGGGAGGCCGGCCCAGGGGGGTGCTGCTGTTGGGCTGCTCTTCTGCTGCTATTCTCTTTTATTTTCCTATTTTCCTCAAACAGAAGAAAAACAAGAAAAGGCCAGAGTGATTTGGGAAAGCTATGGAAGATATAAAAATATCCTCGGAGCCCTAGTATTATGCACATAATAGCAAAAATGGTTTGGGCATTTTTAGAGGAAGAAAAATATTCCAGGTATGAATTAGGTTGAAACTTGAAGCATTTTTTATCCCAACCAAACAAACTCCAATTTAGATGAAACTTGGCAGAGAGGTGAGTGGCATGATGTTTGAATTGTGAGGAAGAGATGAACATTAAAGGTGGAGTGAAAAATGGCACTTACCAAATAAAAGAAAGAGGAGGAGGGGAGGTGGTGATGAGTGAAGGGGGATGATGATGCTTGGATCCACATAGAACATGCCACAATACAATGAGCTACACCATGAAGATGCACATGATGACATGAGAATGAAATGCATGACATGAACAAAATGCAAAACGAAGACAAAACCCAACCACGAAGGGAATCTCATAACTTAAAGCCAAAAATGGCAAGAGTTGTAGTTAAAAATATGGAAAGTTACATCCGGGGTGTTACACCAGTAGTGTCAAATAACTCCAAAAGTTGTGTAAAGAGATTGCCAGGTCAACGTATGTATGCACAAATTTGAAATATGTGAAGCTGGCTTGGTTTTATATATGTGGAAAAAATGCTACAACCACCTTAATTAATGCAAGCTAAAAATTCGGTCAAAGTGGTTGAGTGCTGGCCCTAGGGTAGACTGTGCTAGAGACGTGAGCCTAAGACATAGAGGGATTTACATAACAACTTGGCAGACGGATGTGCATGCATAAGCAGGAAGCAACAAGAAAAAATGGGCGTATTGAGTAGGTCGATCTTTAGTGCTGCACACAACGACCCTCTTTTTGTTTATGAAACCAAACGGCCTACTACTCCCAGTGCAAACCTATAGCACGTGAACCTTTTGTTTCCTTTCTTTCCTAATTCCTTTATCTCACAAAAAAACTGCATGGGCTGTTTTTCAGGAAACACAACCGAATCAGCCAAGAGACTTTTTTAAGTCCAACGTGAGGACCTAGGAAAATCCACGTGCACTTTTCCTTTTTTTCCAATCTCCTTCCTTTATTCTCCCTGTACTACTTCTTTTCATTCCTCCTCTCTTTTTTTGGCTGATCAGACTTGCCCTTTTTTCTTCTCTTTGAATACCTTCCAAACTTGGAAACAGATCTGCCCTTTATAGTTAACCGATCCAAACCTGCAAAACCGATCTGGTCTTTCCTTATTTATTTTATTCCTTTCCTAATTTAACTCTCTTTCTCCAAAATGTACTCAACTCTTTTTTACAGTACCCAAAACTTCCAACGCAAGTGCTCTGATACCACTTGATAGATGTGGGGGTGTCCTGATCTTTCGATGAGATGATAACTATCGATTTGGGGGAGTCAACTTTGACAACCCGTCTACAAACGTGCATGATGTTGTGCCTTTGCAATCGCTAAACCAATCTCCTGAGGATACTGACGATGCTGGAAGCATGATCAACCTAACCATGAAGGTCTATTCCTCCATGTAATCAAAGAACAAGAAAGAATATGATAAGCGCAATCTAAATATTGCGAATATAGATGAAGTATTGATAAAGGTGGGACTCAAAAAGCGGTCTTGGTCTGGTCGTTGGACACAAACGAAGTACACGAAGTTGCAATGGCTAACTTTTAACTAAACAAATCCCAAGTCTAAAGGATGCCTTAAGGGCTATATTTATATCAGAAAAGAGAGGGGATTTTGTCCACCCTTGGCAAGGTGGGACTAAAACACCTACAGAGTCATTTCCCCTATAATACAGACTCTAAAAATAGCCTATGAAGTAGTATTTTGAAATTACATGGGTCTGGCTGTGATAGCCTGGCTTATTAGGGATGATAGACTACTCATATCAATAAGGAATTCCTTCTTTTTCGGGAGCCCATTCGGAAAGAACTCCAAAGTTAAGCGTGCTCAGCTTGGAATAATTTCAGGATGGGTGGCCGACCGGGAAGTTGCTCCCGGGTGCGCACCAGTGAGGACAAAGTGCGCAGAAAAGACTAGTATTGATCCGTGGGGCCAGTCTAGATCTCACTAGGAGTAATGTTCATCGGCGGGTGTGTCCGGGGCGTTACAAGTTGGTATCAGAGCCGACCCTCGCAGTTACATGGATGTTTGCGGACAGGTGCGCGGTCATGTTGTTCATGACGTTTGTGACCCTACATGGCACACAACATGGCCCATGTACCGTACTGGATGCACAGACATATGTGCTAAGAGGGAACGTTCCTGTGGCCCGATGAGGACGTCGGTTCCTCTGAGTGGGGGTGTATATGATAGCCTGGCTTATTAGGGATGATAGACTACTCATATCAATAAGGAATTCCTTCTTTTCCGGGAGCCCATTCGGGAAGAACTCCAAAGTTAAGCGTGCTCAGCTTAGAGTAATTTCAGGATGGGTGACCGACCAGGAAGTTGCTCCCGGGTGCGCACAAGTGAGGACAAAGTGCGCAGGAAAGACTAGTATTGATCTGTGGGGCCAGTCTAGATTCCGCCAGGAGTAATGTCCACCGGCGGGTGTGTCCGGGGCGTTACACTGGCCCACAATTAAGGTGCCGCCACACCAATAATAATCTATGGACAAAATTTATGAAAGGCCATCTTGTATATGTCATCATGGTGGCTTCAAAGTACGTAAATCTCCACCGGAAACATGTTCCTGTTCCCTTCGCATGCACCTTCATCACAAACCTTGATCATGCTCCAGTGTTCATTCTTGTTGTCCATGCTCGGTGCTTCAACAAATGTATCTAAGTTAGGCAGCACCACATTCTCATGAACATTAGAAAGATGACCTAGAAACGAAAGTACCTAATAATTCAACTGGCGTGTGCGAGCTCTACTAGTTGACCCAGTAGGTATACCAGCAGGGGCTGTGGGTGCCATGTCCTCATCAACGCCACACACCAGCCAGTGGGGGGGGGAGGTCGATGAACAAGACCTGTTTCGGTCGTTTGCCCCAGCCGGTTGGATCCCAATGAATAGGACCCCGTCTCGGCTATTCCACCCCAGTCGATTGGCTCTTGATGATTAGGACACCGTTTTGGCTGTTCCGACCTAGCGGGTTGGTTCCGGATGAACATGCCACTGTTTTAGCCATTCTGAGCTAGCCGCTTGGCTCCAGATGAACATGACCCCATTCCCCCGTTGCCGCGTAGTACATACATGAATACGCAAGTCCGGTGTAGTTGTCCTTATATACGCGAGTACGACCGACTGTATATACGCAAGTCCGGTCGTCACATACATGAATACTTGGCCGATATTTTTGCAATGTGGTAGTACATACATGTACACAATTTAGACGACACTACATGGCCTGCTACGTCAAAGGCCAAATTTCCTACTACGACATGTCTTGCGCCTTACTCGGCCATGGTTCATCGTTGGACAGAGACCAGTATGTATGTACATGATTGTGGTCGAATAGATAATACGATACATACACTTCTACCTGGTGGGTCCCAATGTCAGGGGGAGGAATCATATTTTTGCGGATAATAAGGATGTAGAGACAAAGTATGTCTACCAGAGGGGGGGGGGGTGAATGGGAGTTTTAAAATTTCTTCAGAAATCTAGAAACTTTCGGAACCCAGCAGCGGAGCGAATGAAAACAGAGTACAATGAGTGAATACAAGCTACCGAATGGAAACTAAAAGCATGCATCGAGAAAAATCACATGATTGAAACAGTTCAAATGTAAAGAGGAGGGATGAAGGTAACTAGTGATGCTCGATGGTGACAAGGAATTTGGTAGACCAGTTCGTCTTTCTGCACAAGAACTACCTCTGATTGGAGGGGTTGTGGTTTAACACATAAGATAAACTCTCTTCACCCTATTCTCCTCGACAATTGGTTTGTCAACCAATGTTGATCACTCGTGGTAGATACTTGAGGCAATATCTGAACCTTTACAGACTTCTTCTTCGAGAACCACAATTACTCTTGGTCTGTGAAGAAATTGACACCTAATTGTTGAGAGAGTTTGCAGCTCTCAAGAGTAATAGGCGGAGCGTACTGGACTTAGATTAGAGTGATGTTGAACCACTATTGAAAGGATCGAGAAGAGGTGTCTAGAGGGGGGTGATTAGACCCTCAACAAGTAAAGGTAGCAGTTTTTAAGTTTTTCGAGTTGAGGTTGGAAATTAGCATGATTTCAAGCATTCACAATACAATTCAAGCAAGCATGCCAAGATTATATGAGTAGCGGAAAGTAAAGCATGAAATTTGCAAGAAAGTAAAGGGATGGGATTGGAGTGTGCAAACGCAATTGGAGACACGGAGATTTTTGGCGTGGTTCTGATAGGTGGTGCTATCGTACATCCACGTTGGTGGAGAATTTAACCCACGAAGGGTAAAAGTTGCGCGAGATCACGGAGGGCTCCACCCACGAAGGGTCCACGAAGAAGAAACCTTGTCTATCCCACCATGGCCATGGCCCACGAAGGACTTGCCTCACTAGCGGTAGATCTTCATGAAGTAGGCGATCTCCTAGCCCTTACAAACTCCTTGGTTCAACTCCACAATCTTGACGGAGGATCCCAAGTGACACCTAACCAATCTAGGAGACACCACTCTCCAAAAGGTAATAGATGGTGTGTTGATGATGAACTCCTTGCTCTTGTGCGTCAAAAGATAGTCTCCCCAACAATCAACTCTCTCTCACAGATTTGGATATGGTGGAAAGATGATTTGAGTGGAAAGCAACTTGGGGAAGGCTAGAGATCAAGATTCTTGTGGTTGGATTGGAATGTCTTGGTCACAACACATGAGTAGGTGGTTCTCTCTCAGAAAACGAGTAGTGGAAGTGTAGGAACGTTCTGACGGCTCTCTCTCAAATGGAGAAGGGGGTGGAGGGGTATATATAGCCTCCACACAAAATCTAGCCGTTACACACAAAAGTGAAACTCGGTCAGACCGATATGTTTCAAAATGTGAATGCTAGAGTTTTCGGTGGGCCGACAAGGTCAAATCGGTGAGATCGATGTGCTAGGGTTAGGGCAAAACCTCATATCGGTGAGACTGATTGCATGAACTCGGTGAGACCGGTTTCAGCAATAAGCAAACAGAGACTTGGTCAAGCAAATTCGGTGGGACCGACTGTGTATCTCGGTGAGACTGAAATAACTGCAATAGGTAACAAAGAGTTTGCAAGGCCATCTCGGTTAGATCGAGATCCCATCGGTGATATCAAACTGATTAGGGTTTATGGCAGTGTCTATGTCAAGTGAACTTGGTGGCGCCGGATAGATCAAGTTGGTGGGGCCGAGTTTGACTTTAGGTTTAGGACATACATGTAAATGAGAAAGTGGTTGAGGGCTTTGGAGCATATAACTAAGCACTTTCAGCAAGCAAGCCATTAAGGAACACCTCACCCCCTTTTAATTGTATTGGCTTTTCCTATGGACTCAATGTGATCTTGGATCACTAAAATGAAAACGTAGAGTCTTGAGCTTTTGCCAATGTTTGTCCTTAGCATCTTGAAGGGGTTCCACATCCTCTTGTCCTGCCACTCCAATGTTGAACTCATATGAAATATACTCGGTAGAAGTATTAGTCCAACAAGAGATATGTCGACATTAATTACCAAAATCATGCAGGGAGCACTTGTGTCCGATATCGGGTTTCGGCAAAACCCTCGAGGTTCGAACACTGGGGTGTGCACGAAGGTTTCCCCCTACCGAATCTCCCTCTCAGCCTCGCCGTGATCCCTAAGCTTAGCTTGATGAACTCACAACATAAGAGACACAAGATTTATACAGGTTCGGGCCGCTGTTGTGGTGTAATACCCTACTCCTGTGTGGTGGTGGATTGCCTCTTGGGCTGATGATCAACATTACAAGGGAAGAACAGCCTGAGGAGAGGTGTTCTTGTGCTTGGTGGGTGGTTTGCTCGGGGAGGAATCGATCTCCCTTGCTACTGTGGTGGCTAGTCCTATTTATAGAGGCCCTGGTCCTCTCCCCAAATATTGAGCGGGAAGGAATTCCACAACGGCCAATTTGAAAGGGGACGGCTAGTACAAGCTATCCTGACTAAAGGTAGTCTTCGCCGGTCAAAGGCGCTCGTGGTGACGCCGTCTTCGGCTCCAGGGTGACCTCCGTCTTGCCGTCCAGCTGGTCTTGGACTTGTTGCACCGATATGGAAACCTTTGCCTCATGCCTCGGTACTCCGCGCCTGTGCTTGCCCCCTTAGCACCAAAGAAGAAACGAGGACACTGCGCGCTGGCGCCCGCGTGGCCTTGGTTGTCATGGCTTGCTTCACAGGAACCTCGCGAGGTACCCCTTGCCTTGATCTCTCCACCTCTCTCACAAGCCTGCCTAGTGCGGCCGCTCCTGAGGAGGCCTTGTGTCGTCCGCCCCGCGAGGCTTGGCCCCTCGCGAGGGTCTTGAGTGTTGGTTGACAAAGATGGGCCGTACTGGGCCATTGGTGGAGCCATGCCGCGGGCCGCATGCAGGCAAGTCTGGGGACTCCCGTTCCGTGAACGCCGATAGTAGCCCCCAGGCCGATGGCGCGCTCGGACCTGGCTAAGCGGCAAAGCAAAGGGCAAGTGCAGAGCGCCGCGGGCCTGAACAGCCTGCGGCCTTGGTCGACGCGTGGCAACTGATTGGACGTGGGAGTCTCCACTTCCCCGCGCTGCCTAGGCAATTGCCCGACTTGACGAGTCCCTGCTGCATGCAAAAAAGGGTTATCATTACCTGCGCTCGTGGAGGTCGATGGTTGGCCTCCCTTGGGCTATAAATGAGGAGGGGTGAGAGTCCTCGTCGCCCATCTCTTCCTACTCCGCCTGCTTCTTCTCCACTGCTCCACCTCCAGTCATGACGCCAATGGCACCGATTCATAGATTCTTGGCCGAAGAGAAGGGGATGGCTCCCCGGGATGGACCTGAACTGCTCCCTCCAAAAAAGAGGTCGGTCCACCGCCATGGCAAGGTCGTGAGGCTAGAGATGACGAGGCCTTGGTGTGAGCAGCCACCTCCTGGGTACCCATTACTCCAATACGCCCCAGCCGAGGGCTCTGGAGAAAGGGGCGGCGAACGGCGCTGCCCACGCCGCGGCCACGGTCGGCGCGCATTGGTGACGCGCCGTTGCTCCTAGAGTCCATGTGGGGAACTCCTCTCGCAAGCTCGTGCTGCATGCGGTGATGCCTCCAAGCACCTGGATCCACTTCCCTTTGTTCTTCTCCATCGAGGTGCCGCCGAGGGGGCCTCTCGAGCTTTGGCAGCAGCACGCCGATTGTGGCGCCCCGGCGACCGGAGCGGAGGTTCAAGTCATTTCCCCGGGCAAGGTCTTCATGACCCGAGGCTGGGGCGAAGTCGCCCGGGTCTACCAAACGGGGGGCGCCTTTGTGATCCATTTTGAATACAATGGCGCCTCCTTTTTGTCCTTCAGGGTCTTCGATGCGGAAGGCCGCCGCCTGGAGTGCTGCCCCAAAGGGGGCAGTCAGGAGATCGACGCGGTGGGGGCGGGGTGTCGGTGTCAAAACCGGCGGATCTCGGGTAGGGGGTCCTGATCTGTGCGTCTAAGGCTAATGGTAACAGGAGGCAAGGGACACAATGTTTTACCCAGGTTCGGGCCCTCTTGATGGAGGTAAAACCCTACTTCCTGCTTGATTGATATTGATGATATGAGTATTACAATAGTTGATCTACCACGAGATCGTAGAGGCTAACCCCTAGAAGCTAGCCTATGATGATTATGATTGTCCCTCTAAGGACTAAAACCTCCCGTTTATATAGACACCGGAGAGGGCTAGTGAGGGAGTCCTGGACTAGGGGGTGTCCGGACAGCCGGACTATCAATATCCGCCGGACTCCCAGACTACGAAGATAGAAGATTGAAGACTCCGGCTCGTGTCCGGAAGGTACTTTCCTTGGCGTGGAAGGCAAGCTTAGCGATACGGATATGTAGATCTCCTACCATTGTAACCGACTCTGTGTAACCCTAACCTCTCCGGTGTCTATATAAACCGGAGGGCTTTAGTCCGTAGGACACAACATTACATCTCAACAATCATACCATAGGCTAGCTTCTAGGGTTTAGCCTCCTTGATCTCGTGGTAGATCTACTCTTGTACTACCCATATCATCAATATTAATCAAGCAGGACGTAGGGTTTTACCTCCATCGAGAGGGCCTGAACCTGGGTAAAAACATTGTGCCCCTCGTCTATTGTTACCATCCGCCTAGACGCACAGTTCGGGACCCCCTGTCCGAGATCCGCCGGTTTTGACACCGACATTGGTGCTTTCATTGAGAGTTCCTCTGTGTCGTCGCCGATAGGCTCGATGGCATCTTCAACCATCAACGCTGTCCAAGGTGAGACTTTTCTCCCCGGACAGATCTTCGTATTCGGCGGCTTCGCACTGCAGGTCAATTCTCTTGGCCATCTGGAGCAGATCAAAAGCTACGCCCCTGGCCGTCAGGTCAGATTCGGAAGCTTAAACTTCACGGCCGATGACCGCGGAGACTTGATCTTCGACGGACTCGAGCCACAGCCAAGCGCCGCCTTGTGGCGATGGGCATGATCTAGCTCGCACGGACGGTGCCTTGGAGGTCAAGATTGATCCGCCCGCCACTAGCCCGGAGCCGATTGCCCATGTCAAGGGTCGGTGGATAGACGCCACCCCGGGGGCTTCTACACCAACGGCGATGGAGCCGAATACCAATCTTGTCCCCCGCGAAACTCGTGATCCCGAGGTGTCGGACCCCTCGCCGGACTCCGAGCCTCCTGCGCCCCTGCCAATTAAACCGGATTGGGCGCCGGTTATGGAATTCACCGCCATGACATTTTCCAAAGACTCGCTTTTGGCGATATCCTGAATTCTCTCAAGCATCTCTCGCTATCAGAGAACCCCGCCGATTATGGCTGGGTGGTTGGAGTTCGGACCACGAAGAAATTCAGAGCCCACCCACCACCCACTTTATAGACACTGTCGAGGATTTAACCGACATGCTGGACTACGACTCCGATGACATTGACGCTATGTACGACGATGCCGGAGACGAACAGGACCCAGCGCCCACAGGGCATTGGAAGGCCACCTCGTCGTACGACGTCCACAAGGTGGATACCCCAAAAGAAGGGGATGGCGAAAAAGCAGCGGAGGAAGATTCTCTAAAGAAGCAACCCAAACGCCGGCGTCAGCGGCGCCGCTCTAAATCCCACCACAACAAGAATGGAGATTCTGGAACGGGAGACAATAACACTCCGGAGAGTGCCGAAGACGATCCCCTCCTGCAAGACTCAGCACAGGAGGACGCAGAAGCAAGCCCCCACGACAGGGCGGCAGATGAAGGGGTTGAGGATGATAACTATATGCCTCCCTCCGAAGACGAAGCAAGCCTCAACGATGATGAATTCGTCATACCCGAGGATCCCGTCGAACAAGAGCGCTTGGTAGCGCAGCTCATAGCCACGCCAAATAGCCTAAAGAAAAAGCAGCAACAGCTCCAAGCTGATCAAGATCTGCTAGCCGATCGATGGACCGAGGTCCTCGCGTCAAGAGTATAAACTCGAACTCCCTCCAAAAGCTACCTAAGACGCAAGCTGCTCCCCGATTAGAGGAGGAAGCATACATACCTTTATCACCAGCGATCGACATGGTGACCGACCACCCGTGGTCGCGACAGGAGGCATTCAGCCCCCACCAAGACCGTACTCGACATCGATCCAAGAGTACGGCCAAAAGGAATGCGCCGGACTTGCGAGACATCTTGAGGACAAAGCAAGACAATCCAGATCCATCTATGGATCACGTGGGTGCCCTCGACCCACGACGAATACCGTCGCGCCGGACATAACGCCGGCCGGGCAGAACATAGCAGACAGCGCTCCCTCGAGCTGCGTCGCGATATTGCTCAATACAGGGGCGCCGCACACCCGTTATGCTTCACTGATGAAGTAATGGATCATCATATCCCCGAAGGGTTCAAACCCGTGAATATCGAAACTTACGATGGTACAACAGACCCCGCGGTGTGGATCGAAGATTATCTTCTCCACATCCATATGGCCCGCGGCGACGATCTCCACGCCATCAGATATCTCCCACTCAAGCTTAAAGGACCAGCTCGGCATTGGCTCAACAGCCTGCCCGCAGAGTCAATTGGGTGTTGGGAAGACACGAGGCCGCATTCCTTGATAACTTCCAAGGTACATATGTGCGACCACCGACGCCGATGACCTAAGCCACATTATTCAGCAGCCGATTTAATCAGCCGACAATTCGGACACGGTTCTTGACGAAGAAAAATCAAATCGCCGATTGTCCGGATGCGGAGGCCCTTGCAGCCTTCAAACATAACATCCGGGACGAATGGCTAGCCCGCCCGGGGCAGAGAAGCCAAATCCATGGCAGCCCTCACATTGTTAATGACCCGCTTGTGCGGAGAGGACAGCTGGCTAGCCCGCAGCAACAATCTCCGCAAAAATTCGGCAGTCCGGACACTAAGGACAACCACGGCAGTCACGCCGAATCAAAACAAACGCCGCGTAACGGCAACGACAAAGAGGATACGGCAGTCAATGCCGGATTCCGAGGCTCAAAACCCGTCAACGGAAGAAGCCATTTAAAAGAACAACTCCGGTCCGTCCCAATCTGGACCGAATACTCGACCGCCATGCTAGATACATGGCACTTCAAAAGCCAGCTAATCACACCAATAGAGATTGTTGGGTGTTCAAGCAGGCCGCAAGTTAATTGCGAACACAATGACAAGGGGCTAAATAGCGACGATGAGGAGGAGACCCGCCATTGAACAAGAGAGGATGAAGGGTTTCCCCACAAGTGCGGACGGTGAATATGATTTACGCAACCCATATACCCAAGAGGAGAGGAAGCGCGACTACGGACGCCTATGCGATGGAGCGCCGCCCAAGTTCAATCCATGGTCCTCCGTCCGATCACTTTCGATCGACGAGACCATCCGACCAGCATACGCCATGGCGGATTCGCCGCATTGGTCTTAGACCCAATCGTCGATGGATTTCACTCACAAGAGTCCCGATGGACGGCGGCAAGAAATGAACCTGCTTTATCAGGACACGGTCGCAAAATGGGCATAGACCCATCTAGGATTAAACCTACTAAAACAACCTTTAAAGGTGTCATCCCAGAGTGGAAGCCAATCTATGCAGGCTCGGTCACACCGAAGTGGTCTTCGATCCCGGATAATTTCGAAGCGAAGAGTTAATCTTCGATATAGTCCCGTTCCGTAGCGGCTATCATGCCCTGCTCGGACGAACCGCGTTTGCCAAATTCAACGCGGTGCCTCATTATGCATACCTAAAACTCAAGATGCCAGGCCCTCGTGGAGTCATTACGGTCAATGGAAACACGGAACGCTCCCTCCGAACGGAGGAACATACAGCGGCTCTCGCGGCAAAAGTATAGAGCAGCCTTCTACGGCAATTCTCTAGTCCGGCAATTAAAAAGCCGGATACATTAAAGCGCGCCCGGAGCAACACCAACCAAGACCACCGCGCGATCGAGCATCGCCAGAGTAATGTGGCCCCAACCCCTGCCCGCGCATGATCACTAGAATAACACTCCGCGTACATCATTACGCTTTGGAGATACCATGGGCGCAGGGGAGGGGCTTAACCACAAGGACCAAAGAGTGCGGCTCGACCACACAAGGGGCTCATGCGATCGCCCCCCTTGGCTTTGTTTTTTAGCTTTTCTTCTTTTGCATACACAGGACTCCATTAACAAGAAGCCCTGTCCAACGGCGAACTTGCCGAACTCAAGATGCAATAGTCAGGGATTAAAGAAGGCTGCGACGAACACTCAGGTGGTCTCCATTACGAGCATTAAATTCGATTACATACACCAAGTCTGCAGCTTATCCCTGGAAGGGGACATGTTAATTTAGTCCGAATCCCTTGCTTATCAAGACTATTTGTATCACCGCTTTATTAGCGGTATCAGAACGCCCAAGACCGACGCCCGGATGCCTTCCATGTTTTGTGTGTCAGTTGTGTTATTTATTTGTTTGTTGCATTTCATCATCGCATCATCCGCATTGCATCATCATGTTTTCAAAACTTGCATCCGTCCCGGTCTCTTTGTTCTCTCCGTTGTCCGTTCTGAGCCCACACACACTTGCACGCGCCCGCGGCATGTCCGAAATATTATTTTTATAAGTGGCCGGAAAATGTTCTCGGAATGGGTCGCAACTTGTCGTGCGGTCTTATTATAGTGTAGACAGGCCGCCTGTCAAGTTTCGTCGCATTCGGAGCTCGTTTAATAGCCCTTCCGTTAACTTATATCTGCAATATAGTCGGTATATTTGTCGGATGTTTTCGGTCTTCGAAAACCCGTGCCGGGCTGCATTTCTCCCTCTCCTCTCAGCCCAAGGCCTTCTAAACACAGCCCACTAACCCCACCTGCAGCCCACCTAGTTCCCCCTCTGTCCGGAGCCACACGATCGCGATCTGAGGGTCCGAAACCCCTCCTAAACCCCCAACCCTAACCCCTTTTTCTATAAATAGCACCCTTCCTTCCATTTTGGGCATCCCTAGCCTTCCCTACCTCCCACCGCCTCCTCCTCGAATTCAGCGCCGCCTCCCTCGGATCTGGCGCTGCCAGCCCGCCTCCGTCACTTGAGTGCGAGCTATTGGCTGCGCCGCCACTGGCGTCGTCGGCCAACCGGCGCCGCCACGCCGCCTACCCGCCTCCGCAGCCACTCGCGGGCCTCCACGCCGCCCTCCTCTCTCTCACAAGAATCGCCGCCAGCCCGCCTCAACCTCGGATCCGCCCGCCAGGGCGAACCAGCAGCCGTGCGCCCGAGCGCACTTCGTCCGCCTCCTCCCGCTGAACCCGCGCCAAGTCTATCTCCGCAGTCCCGGCGAGGAGCTTCGGAGATCCTCCCCGAGCCGCCAAGGTCCCGACCCAGCAGAGGCCGCCACCGCACTATCCTTCTTTCTCCTTCCTTCTCCCTCTCTCTCATGGCTTCGCCGCTTCTCTCTGCTTGCCCGCGAAACCACCGCCACGCCGCGAGCTTCGTCTCCACCGCGCCGAGCTTCGCCGCCCC
Source organism: Aegilops speltoides (assembly GCA_021437245.1). NCBI lineage: Eukaryota > Viridiplantae > Streptophyta > Magnoliopsida > Poales > Poaceae > Aegilops > Aegilops speltoides. The sequence goes on from CM038142.1 coordinate 238,182,115, forward strand.
CTCCTCTCGTTGCCGGAACGGACGGATCCGGTGGATCCTGTCCAGATCCGCGGCTCTCCGTCGTCCTCGCGGCTGCTGTCGTCTGCTGCGCTTCTGGATCCGCCGCGCGCCTCTGCATCGCCTCGATCCATCTCCCCTCTCGTTGCTGATCACAAGGCGCTCTGAACACTGCGTCGCCGGCCCCAGTCGGCCCAGCCCAGCGGCGCTGGGCGGCGACCTCGTGCCCAATACCATCCTTCCTCCACCAGATCCAAATACCCAGCTTGCTCTCGCTCCAGCCAGCACAGAATCGGCCCAAGTGCCGTGGTGAGAAGCCAAGCCCACTCGAGTTTCGCCCCAGTGTTGTTTTTTTCTTCCTGCTGCGAATTTGTCTATTATCCGGAGAATATCAGTTTTACAGAAAAACCCTCAAAGTTCATGCATTTATTATCTCTTAAACCGTGCATCGGATTAAAATGTTTTATATATGTAAAATGCTCAGAAAATTGTGTAGATTAATAATATGCCAGTTTCATCCATGTTTAAAATGATTAAAATGATGTTTGTTTAAATTTGCTCAAATGCCATGTTAAATGATTTAATTCATAACTATTTAACCGTGGCTCGGATTTAAATGTTCTTTATATGTAAATGGGGTGGAAAAATGCCTAGTTTGACGTGGTCCACTTTATTTTCTTGTTTAACAACTTTAAAACATGTTTTAGGGCAGAATAGTACCGAATCTAAAATATGCACATGAGGATTTTCCGGAATTGTTGTTTGTGTTTCCGGCCTCATTTAAACTTGCCTAAATAGTTAGTTTTGTTATGCTTCACCCCTTGCCATGTTAATCAACATTTAATATTGTTGGGTAGCTTAAACAAGAGAGAACTAAATAGTTCGGTGTGGTGTTTCGTTAATATGCAACTCGTTGCATATTGGGCTCCATTTAATTTGTAAGTTTGTTTTGTGCACTTTGCCATGCCACGCCTCTTTAAACCGGACATGCATAATACTTGTTTGTGCATCATGCCATGTTTATGTGATGGTTGTTTACCATGTTGTTTGCTTCTTTCCGGGTTGCTTCTCTCGTTAGCTTCGGTTTCCTTCCGGAGTTGTGAGGATCCGTTCGACTTCGTCCGTTTGTCTTCTTCATGGACTCGTTCTTCTTCCTTGCGGGATCCTGAGCAAGATGATCATACCCTCGAAATCACTACTATCTTTGCTATGCTAGTTTGCTCGCTTTTTGCTATGCCAATGCTACGATGCCTACCATTTGCTTGTCGGCCTCCCAAATTGCCATGTCAAACCTCTAACCTTTGACACCATTCCTAGCAAACCGTTGTTTGGCTATGTTACCGCTTTGCTCAGCCCCTCTTATAGCGTTGTTAGTTGCAGGTGAAGATGAAGTTTGTTCCTTGTTGGAACATGGAGATGTTGTTCCTTGTTGAAACATGTTTACTTGTTGGGATATCACAATATCTCTTATATTATTAATGCATCTATATATTTGGTAAAGGGTGGAAGGCTCGGCCTTATGCCTAGTGTTTTGTTCCACTCTTGCCGCCCCTAGTTTCCGCCATACCGTGTTATGTTCCCAGATTTTGCATTCCTTACGCGGTCGGGTGATTTATGGGACCCCCCTGACAGTTCGCTTTGAATAAAACTTGTCCAGCAAGGCCCAACATTGCCTTTTACCATTTGCCTCACCTAGCCTTTTTTTCCCTTGGGTTTCCGGAGCCCAAGGGTCATCTTTATTTACCCCCCGGGCCAGTGCTCGTTGTGAGTGTTGGTCCAAACCGTCAACCGCCGGTGGCCACCAGGGGCAACTCTGGGCTGGCCTACCGGAAGTTTGGACAATCCGGTGTGCCCTGAGAACGAGATATGTGCAGCTCCTATCAGGATTTGTCGGCACATTCGGGCGGCTTTGCTGGTCTTGTTTTACCATTGTCGTAATGTCTTGATGTACCGGGATTCCGAGACTGATCGGGTCTTCCTGGGTGAAGGTCTATTCCTTCGATGATCGCGAGAGCTTGTCATGGGCTAAGTTGGGACACCCCTGCAGGGTATAAACTTTCGAGAGCCGTGCCCGCGGTTATGTGGTAGATGGGAATTTGTTAATGTCCGGTTGTAGAAAACCCAAAGTTGACCTTAATTAAAATACATCAACCATGTGTGTAACCGTGATGGTCTCTTTCCGGCGGAGTCCGGGAAGTGAACACGGTGTTGGAGTTATGCTTGACGTAGGTTGCTATAGGATAACTTCTTGATCATACTTTTATCGACCGTGCTTTGCCTTCTCTTCTCGCTCTCATTTGCGTATGTTAGCCACCATATATGCTAGTCGCTTGCTGCAGCTCCACCTCATGCCTTTACCTTACCCAAAAGCTTAAATAGTCTTGATCTCGCTGGTGCGAGATTGCTGAGTCCTCGTGGCTCACGGATACTTCCAAACCCGCTTTGCGGTGCCTATGTTAATGAAAGCAAGTGACGCTACTAAGCTCAAGGAGGAGCTCGATGAAGATCTTGCCCTTTGTGTTGTTTCGTTCTAGTTGATCAAGAGTGGAGCCCAGTTGGGGTCGATCGGGGACCTTTATCGATTTGGGGTTCTTCTTTTATTTTGGTTCCGTAGTCGGACCTTGATTGTATCTGGATGATGTAATGCTTTATTCATGTATTTGTGTGAAGTGGCGATTGTAAGCCAACTATGTATCTTTTTCCCTTATGTATTACATGGGTTGTGTGAAGATTACCTCACTTGCGACATTGCTTTCAATGCGGTTATGCCTCTAAGTCGTGCTTCGACACGTGGGAGATATAGCCGCATCGAGGGCGTGACAAGTTGGTAATCAGAGCCTTCCCCGACCTTAGGAGCCCCCACTGCTTGATCGTTTTTAGTGGCCGAGTTGTGTCTAGAAAAATGTTTTGAGTCATTTAGGATTATATATATCGGAGAGTTTAGGAATTCTTTTTACTCCCCAGTCCCTTCGACCTTCTGGTGAGGTATCCTGACGTAGAGTTTTGACTCTTCTCTTCCCAAATTTCACTAAATTTTTTTTAGGATCACGTGGGTATCTTAGAATCCTTCCGATGGTTTTATGATGACAACATTGTCTTGGTTGCCTCCTGACATTTAGGGGTTGTGGCAGTGTCCCGGGGAGTTGAGCTCCGAGGTGTTGTCGTCATAATTTTATCGTTGCAGTTCTGGAATACCTGAGTTTAGTACGCCGACATCGAAAATCTCTTTTATGCGCTTGTTGGTGAGATAACCCGCTAACCCAATCTTCGAGGTGAGTACGGAGTATTGCCATGACTTGTATAACGGATGCTTTTCAAGGTTGAGGTAGACGATTTCGAAGGTTTCTTGGTTATGTGTTGACGGATGGATACAAATGGATGTAGGGATTGTTAGTTTGGGTGAGATATATTGCTCCCTGTATCCCCAACACCGATTGCATAACCGTAAAGTTTCGGAGTTTTATAGGTGGGAATTCAAGTAGCTCCTAGAATATCTTTCCGACAAATGCATGATATGGGATTGGGTAAATCTCTATCATATGTATTTGTTCCGGCTTATTCTGCAAGCCAAATCCTTTGTTTTTGTTTTGAGTTGTGGTGTTCGAGTTGCTTCAATGTCAAGTGTTGATCCCATACCTTTCCAAAATGGTGTTCTCGTACTCCGATGTGAATACCAATCCTTCTCGACAATCGAGATTGTCATGTCAATCCTTTTCAACCGGTGTGCTTCTCTTCAAATGGATCCGATCATTTCAACATTTGTGAGATCAATTCTAAGTTTTCTCAACGGTGTTTGTTCCATCTTCTCCAAGTTGCCTTTGTTTTCCCGCCCACCCACCCTTTTTCCTCAAGGACTAAGATTTCTTTACCAAGTATCCTTTTATTTTGTGAAGTTTCTCCATTCTTTTCCGTCAATGTTCTTACCCGGTGGTTCTCAAGAAGATGTTCTACTAGTTCGTCATTCGTCATTCCTTTCTCTTCTCCGGTGGATTCAAGTCAAGTTTTGTTGATCATACCTTTTTCCTCATTTCAATGTCTTCTCATACCGGTCTACCTCATTATCATTCTACTTCTCGCTATTTGTTATTCCGGAGTGCTCAAGATATCTCGAAGATTCGTGTTTCCACTCTGCATTCGTTCAAGCTCTTTCGAGATTGGTATCGCATTCAAGTCATTTAAATCAACCGGTGCAACCTCCCTTTCAAGCTGTTGTTCAACGGTGTTTTCTTTTGAGTGTCCCTAACCCACAGGTCTTTTCCTAGGATCTTACCTGACTCTTCTATTTTCCCAGAGCTATCCTAAATTCTTCTCCAAGTTTGACGTAAGAATGAGTTATCATCAGTCAAATGCTTTTCTCCAAGATCTTTCAAATTCTTGTCATAGTTGGCTCAACCTCTTCGCTTTTGATTCTTCCGGTGTGCCTCAATAATTCTTGGTGGTGTTTCTCGTTGTCATTCTCATCATTTGAAGACCGAAAAAGAGCTTCTCTTTAATCTTGTCCGTTCTCTTGAATATTCATGGCTCTAGCTTGATGCCATCCTCTCATAATTGTTTTTCGTTTGTGAGAATTCTTTTCACCCATAAGAAGCATTTCAAGAGTCTTCTCAGTTTGTCATCTGTAGTCCATCAATTCAGGTTTATTCATTCTCAGCTGTCAGTTATCATTCTCCTATCTTGCCGGTGCATCAATTGAATATCCTCTAATCAGTTCTTGATCTCTTTGTTCTCATGTATCTAGTTTGTCTCAAGCACCTTCGTTCATTTGCTAATTCTACCGGTGATGCACCCCTACCTCGATCATTTTCAATTCTTACGGTGGTTCTTTCAAGATCTCTCTTCCTTGTTCATCATATCAATTCATTTGTTGTTCCAATCCTACCGGTGGTTCGTTGAAGACCTTCTCAAGCTTTGATATATTCCTCTAAATCCTTTCTACAAGAATAAGTAGTATGCCAAATCCGTTGCTTGTCATCAATTAAATTTGATGAAGGATAAGCATACAATAAATCTTATTATTATTTCCTTGAGGTGATTCAATTCTTTTCTTTTCCGGAGTTTCAACTTTTCCGTTTTATTTCATCGCGAAGCTCCATCTAAATCATTGCAAGGCTTCACCTTGTGTTTTCAATTTCTCTTTCTTTTCATTCCTTTTGTTAACCGGAGTTCTTCATGGAGGTTCTACATGATGGTTCGTCAAGGATTCTTTTCATTCTCCAATTGTTCTTCAAGATTTCTCTTGAAGTTATGATCCGTCAAGCCATACTCTAAAATAAACATGGTGCTCAACACATGTTTTGTTTTGAGGAGTTCAAGCATTCTTCATCTTGCATTCCAAAGTGCAATTCTTTCTACCTTATCTTTTGAGATGGTGTTATGTCACTCTTGACAATTTCCATCATGTTTCATGATTCATATTGTTGTCAAAAGTGAGGTATTTTAAATCCATCAATCTCTTCTTTGGAGCTATCTTGGTATAGATTTCACCTAAAACCTTTCCTAAGGAATGTTGCTATTATGGTGCTTATCAATGATCCAAGCTATCTCCTATCCTCTTGGTGAAAGAAGTTTTTCATCTCTTTGGTGCTCTCAATCAAACCATTGTTTCCATTAGTGGCCGGTTGTCACCTCATAGTCTCGAGATGTTTTCCATAAACCCACAACAAGCTTGTGTTTCTCGTTGTTGATTTTCCGATAACTCCGTTCGATTCTTCTTTGCAAGGATGATTTCCAAGCTCATTTGTGGCAGAAGTTGTCATTTCCTTCTCCATTCTCTTATTCCGACGATCTAGCTTCTATTTGTTTCTTTCAGAGGCATTGTGATGTTGTGCTCTTCACCCATCACCTCATTTTGTCAAGTTCATGTTAAATTCCTTCCATTTACAGTCGGAGTGCTGCCCAAATTATATCAATCTTATCCTTTCTCTATCTAGTTTTAACCGGAGTGGTTTCGAATTCTATCTTGTCCATTAAACTCTTGATTCATGCCTTTGCAACCTTCAAGTTCTCGTAATGTACCTCTTTTCTAACGGATTGTTTGCAATCTCCTTCATCTCTAATGGCTCAAACTCTCAAGGTTCGTGGTTTCACTCGTTGGTCAAAGAAGCAACTTAGTTTACCTCTTCTCCTCCTCTTTCGTTTCTCTCCGGTGCCATCCTAGATCTCGGGACGAGATCCTCTCGTAGTGGTGGAGTGTTGTAACGCCCCAAGACCGACGCTCCAGATGCCTTCCATGTTTTGCGTGTCAGTTGTGTTATTTATTTGTTTGTTGCATTTCATCATCGCATCATCCGCATTGCATCATCATGTTTTCAAAACTTGCATCCGTCCCGGTCTCTTTGTTCTCTCCGTTGTCCGTTCTGAGCCCACACACCCTTGCACGCTACCATGCATGTCCGAAATATTATTTTTATAAGTGGCCGGAAAATGTTCTCGGAATGGGTCGCAACTTGTCGTGCGGTCATATTATAGTGTAGACAGGCCGCCTGTCAAGTTTCGTCGCATTCGGAGCTCGTTTAATAGCCCTTCCGTTAACTTATATCTGCAATATAGTCGGTATATTTGTCGGATGTTTTCGGTCTTCAAAAACCCGTGCCGGGCTGCATTTCTCCCCTCTCCTCTCAGCCCAAGGCCTTCTAAACACAGCCCACTAACCCCACCTACAGCCCACCTAGTTCCCCCTCTGTCCGGAGCCGCACGATCGCGATCTGAGGGTCCGAAACCCCTCCTAAACCCCCAACCCTAACCCCTTTTTCTATAAATAGCACCCTTCCTTCCATTTTGGGCATCCCTAGCCTTCCCCTACCTCCCAGCCGCCTCCCTCCTCGAACTCAGCGCCGCCCTCCCTCGGATCTGGCGCTGCCAGCCCGCCTCCGTCACTTGGTGCGTAGCCATTGGCTGCGCCGCCACCTGAGGCGTCGTCCCGGCCAACCGGGCGCCGCCACGTCGCCTACCCCGCCTCCCGTAGCCACTCGCGGGCCTCCACGTCGCCCCTCCTCTCTCCCCGCGCCGCGCAACCGCTGCCAGGCCCGCCCGAACCCGGATCCGGCCCGTCGTGGGCCGAACCAGCAGCCGTGCGCCCGAGCGCACTCGTCCGCCTCCTCCCGCTGGAACCCCGCACCAAGTCTATCTCCAGCAGTCCCCGGCGAGGAGCTTCGCCGGAGATCCCTCCCCGGAGCCGCCGCGTCCCCGACCCAGGCCAGTGCCGCCCCGCCGCACTCTCCTTCTTTCTCCTTCCTTCTCCCTCTCTCTCATGGCTTCTCGCTCGCTCTCTGTTGCCCCGCAGGAACCACCGCCGCGCCGCGGAGCTTCGTCTCCACCGGCGTCGAGCTCGCCGCCCCACCTCCTCCTGTCGCCGGGAACGGACGGATGCGGTGGATCCCGTCCAGATCCGCGGCTCTCCGTCGTCCTCCGCGCTCGCCGTCGTCCTGCTGCGCTCGGATCCGCCGCCGCGCCTGCATCGCCCGATCGATCTCCCCTCCTCGTCGTTGATCATGGCGCTCACAGGATCGTCGCCCGGCGCCGATTAGCCCAGCCTGCAATGCTCAGGCAGCGACCTCGAGCCCAGCGCCATCCTTCCTCCACCAGATCCAGCGCCCAGCTTGCTCTGCTCCAGCCCAGCGCAGAATCGGCCCAAGTGCCGTGGTGAGAAGCCAAGCCCACTCGAGTTTCGGCCCAGTGTTGTTTTTTTCTTCCTGCTGCGAATTTGTCTATTATCCGGAGAATATCAGTTTTACAGAAAAACCCTCAAAGTTCATGCATTTAATATCTCTTAAACCGTGCATCGGATTAAAATGTTTTATATATGTAAAATGCTCAGAAAATTGTGTAGATTAATAATATGCCAGTTTCATCCATGCTTAAAATGATTAAAATGATGTTTGTTTAAATTTGCTCAAATGCCATGTTAAATGATTTAATTCATAACTATTTAACCGTGGCTCGGATTTAAATGTTCTTTATATGGAAATGGGGTGGAAAAATGCCTAGTTTAACGTGGTCCACTTTATTTTCCTGTTTAACAACTTTAAAACATGTTTTAGGGCAGAACAGTACTGAATCTAAAATATGCACATGAGGATTTTCCGGAATTGTTGTTTGTGTTTCCGGCCTCATTTAAACTTGCCTAAATAGTTAGTTTTGTTATGCTTCACCCCTTGCCATGTTAATCAACATTTAATATTGTTGGGTAGCTTAAACAAGAGAGAACTAAATAGTTCGATGTGGTGTTTCGTCAATATGCAACTCGTTGCATATTGGGCTCCATTTAATTTGTAAGTTTGTTTTGTGCACTTTGCCATGCCACGCCTCTTTAAACCGGACATGCATCATACTTGTTTGTGCATCATGCCATGTTTATGTGATGGTTGTTTACCATGTTGTTTGCTTCTTTCCGGGTTGCTTCTCTCGTTAGCTTCGGTTTCCTTCCGGAGTTGTGAGGATCCGTTCGACTTCGTCCGTTTGTCTTCTTCATGGACTCGTTCTTCTTCCTTGCGGGATCCCAGGCAAGATGATCATACCCTCGAAATCACTACTATCTTTGCTATGCTAGTTTGCTCGCTCTTTTGCTATGCCAATGCTACGATGCCTACCATTTGCTTGTCAGCCTCCCAAATTGCCATGTCAAACCTCTAACCTTTGACACCATTCCTAGCAAACCGTTGTTTGGCTATGTTACCGCTTTGCTCAGCCCTCTTATAGCGTTGTTAGTTGCGGTGAAGATGAAGTTTGTTCCTTGTTGGAACATGGAGATGTTGTTCCTTGTTGAAACATGTTTACTTGTTGGGATATCACAATATCTCTTATATTATTAATGCATCTATATATTTGGTAAAGGGTGGAAGGCTCGGCCTTATGCCCGGTGTTTTGTTCCACTCTTGCCGCCCTAGTTTCCGTCATACGGTGTTATGTTCCCGGATTTTGCGTTCCTTACGCGGTCGGGTGATTTATGGGACCCCTTGACAGTTCGCTTTGAATAAAACTTGTCCAAAGGCCCAACATTGCCTTTTACCATTTGCCTCACCTAGCCTTTTTTTTTCCCTTGGGTTTCGGAGCCCAAGGGTCATCTTTATTTACCCCCGGCGATGCTCGTTGTGAGTGTTGTTCCAAACCGTCAACCGCCGGTAGCCACCAGGGCAACTCGGGCTGGCCTACCGGAAGTTTGGACAATCCGGTGTGCCACGAGAACGAGATATGTGCAGCTCCTATCGGGATTTGTCGGCACATTCGGGCGCTTTGCTGGTCTTGTTTTACCATTGTCGAAATGTCTTGATGTACCGGGATTCCGAGACTGATCGGGTCTTCCGGGTGAAGGTCTATTCTTCGATGATCGCGAGAGCTTGTCATGGGCTAAGTTGGGACACCCTGCAGGTATAAACTTTCGAGAGCCGTGCCATGTTACGTGGCAGATGGGAATTTGTTAATGTCCGGTTGTAGAAAACCCGAAGTTGACCTTAATTAAAATACATCAACCGTGTGTGTAACCGTGATGGTCTCTTTCCGGCGGAGTCCGGGAAGTGAACACGGTGTTGGAGTTATGCTTGACGTAGGTTGCTATAGGATCACTTCTTGATCATACTTTTATCGACCATGCTTTGCCTTCTCTTCTCGCTCTCATTTGCGTATGTTAGCCACCATATATGCTAGTCGCTTCCTGCAGCTCCACCTCATGCCTTTACCTTACCCAAAAGCTTAAATAGTCTTGATCTCGCGGGTGCGAGATTGCTGAGTCCTCGTGGCTCACCAGATACTTCCAAACCCAGTTTGCAGGTGCCTATGTTACCGAAAGCGGTGGCGCTACTAAGCTCAAGGAGGAGCTCGATGAAGATCTTGCCCTTTGTGTTGTTTCGTTCTAGTTGATCAAGAGTGGAGCCCAGTTGGGGTCGATCGGGGACCTTTATGTCGATTTGGGGTTCTTCTTTTATTTTGGTTCCGTAGTCGGACCTTGATTGTATCTGGATGATGTAATGCTTTATTCATGTATTTGTGTGAAGTGGCGATTGTAAGCCAACTATGTATCTTTTTCCCTTATGTATTACATGGGTTGTGTGAAGATTACCTCACTTGCGACATTGCTTTCAATGCGGTTATGCCTCTAAGTCGTGCTTCGACACGTGGGAGATATAGCCGCATCGAGGGCGTGACACAGACCTTCTTTCACAAATAACGCATCACTTCCTTCTTGCAAGTACATTACCTTTTCATTGCAATTGCGTTATCTTTCACATATGTTCATTATATAACATCCTGCACCCGTATACTTTGGTACGGCCGAATACACCAGGGGCTTCTGTTCCCCATATTATGGTGTGATTAAGTCCGAACACTTTCACAAAGTGCGGCACCCCGAACTTATAGCATTATATGAATCAGCTCCGAATCATGTCTTGGGTCAATAGTTGGGTTTGCCCGGCTCCCATCTTTTGGTACCTTACGTTCCATTCCGTCGGCTAAGGTAGCACTGGGAGAACCACTGCGATTGCGCCCCGGTTGAGCCGGGTTAACGCCTCAGTGGAGAAAGCTAGAACTGACTGGCATGATAAGGCGAGAGACTGGTCGCTATTCGAGAGGTTCTTTCGGGTCCTTAAAGGCTCATGCCGCTTCGAGCGAAGTTCCGGATGATGTCCGAGCGAAGGCGTGGATAGCGCCCGGTTCGGTCTTCCGATACCGGGGCTTCACCAAATTTAAAATTATAGAATTCTATGGCTAAGTGAGAGTGTTCAAGCATTATAAGTCCGATCGCCTTGTTAAATGTGTGTTGAGTGCCTCCCTAGATGGACCCAATAATGGGAACAAGAGTGCTCAAGTTTATCACCGAACACCCCAGCCTTTGTAGCCCGGGGGCTGAAGCCAACGACTTGGCATCTCTCAGATTTAACAAACGGCCGCACAGAAGGTAATATTTTAAATTCAACAAAGTGTTGCTCATGGCGCATATAAACGAAGTTTTCAGCGCACAGGATAAAAACACAGCGAGTTCACTCAAAGATTACATCAAGGGGGCACTCTTCCGCAATATCGCGGGCTCCCTTCAGGACAACTTTATAATATCGCTCCGGCGTGCGATGCTCCTTGCCGGCGGCGGATCCGTGAAAGCTTCTCGCATCCAGCTTGCCCCATTGCACCTTTATGTGGGCAAGGGCCCGACGAGCGCCTTCAATGCGGCGGGCGCTTGATCACATCCAGCCAGGGCATGCATCCACCAGCCGCCGACTAGGCCAAAGTAGCTGCCGGGCATGGCCTGCCCAGCCACAGCCGGACTGTGAGGCCCTTCATGGCCTCCTCGGCTACCTTAGGAGTTCGACCACTGCTTCACTGGTCGCTTGGGGCACTGGATGGCCGGCGGCCTCGATATCGAGACCAAAGACCTTCTCCGTTGAGCTCCCTCCTCGCTACGATAGAACGCAGTGGCATCGATGACTACTGCGCAGATCTGCAAATGCCCCGAGAGCTCGAATTGGGTAAGTATCCGGTACTTTACATTAACATGCTTGCTCTGCATGAAAAACGCCTTACCCGCCGCTATCTTCTTCATGTCCTCTACTTCCTCATGGGCCTTCTGGGCCTCGGCCTTGGCGGACTTGGCACTTTCGAGAGCCTAGGCAAGCTCGGACTCTCGAGCCTTGGAGTCACGCTCCAAACTCTCATGCTTTTCCATGAGAGCCTGGAGCTCTTGCCGAACTTCCGCCACCAGTGCCGCTTGCTTTTCTCGCTCAGTCCGTTCTGTGGCCGCATTGCACTCGGCCACGGACACGGCATCCTTCAGGGCTGCCACCTCGTTAGTGGCCCCTGCATTACATATGTTATCCTAGTTAATCATGTTTGCAACTGAAATCCTTTTCTGTAAGGTACTTATTTAAAAGTGGTGTTATTCACCTTCTTTTTCCTTGAGCTGCCTCTTGGCATGGCCGAGCTTTTGCTCCGACCACTCAAGATCCTTCTTCAGTGTCTCGACCTCCGCCGTTAATGCGGCAGAGGTCAACAGCGCAGCCTGCAAACCCATATTGACATATTTTTTAGCAACCCTGCGTCTATTTTGTTAGATCCTTAGTCCGGCTTTTCTTTCCGAACACCGGACCAAGCATCAGGGGCTACTGTCTATGCGGTATTATATTACTTAATTTTAACCTTCTTACCTCAAAGCCTGTTAGAAGGCTGTTGCAGGCTTCGGTCAGCCCGCCCTTGGCGAGCTGGACCTTCTCAATCACCACACTCATGAGAGTGCGGTGTTCTTCCTCGATGGAGGCGCTTTGGCGCCTCCAAGAGGTTATCCGTGCCTCCGGTTGGGCGGAGGCCGCCGCATCACGGTCTGCCCTTCTTTCGAGGGCGCTTGCGGACTCTGGAACCGCTATGGGTTCGAGTAGAGTCCGCGCAAAGTCCGAGGCTGCCTGACGGCGCCTCCGGAGCCTCCTCTGGCGTGTCCCCACAGGACTCCGCCTCGTCGTCCTCGACGCGTGGGGTAGAGGCAGTCGGGATGGAATTTACATCCGACGGCGCCAACGACCCGCTCATCGAGTCGGGAAGGTCGTCAACGGTCGGACTAAAGGAATCATGCGGCATTAGAAGGACGCTACATGACATACAATATACGGCATATAAATGATCCGGATACTTACGATCCTGCCGGACGCCGGGCCCTAGGAGGCCACTCATCCTCGCCAACGTCGATGTTGGTGAAACTGTCCGGGGGGATAGTTCTCCCCCTCTTGGACCCTTCGGCCGCCCCGGTTGGGGAGGCCTTCCTATTCCTCTCTCCCTCCTCCGGGAGAGAGTATTCCTCCTCCTCCTCGTCTTCGGGGGAGGAGTCCTCGTCGTCGTCGTCAGACGCCTGATTGCGGGAACTCTTTCGAGTCCCCGCGGCCACCTTCTTGGCCTTCTTCTCCGGCGCCACGTACGATGCCGGAACCAGCAACCTTGCTAAGCGGGCGTCCACTGGTTCTTCTGGCATGGGAGCCGGGCTGATGAGCAGCTGGGCCTTCTCCATCCAGTCCTGTCAAAGGAAGAGGCAGATTAAAAACCTCACTAGAGTCAATCTAATTACTTCAAGTGTCCCGTAATGGGGTCGAATCACTTACCTCGTCAGTCGGAGACTGTGAGCTGAATCCGCGGTCTTCGGTTGCGGATGCGGGGGCTTCGACGCCCTTGAACAGCACCCTCCAGGCACCTTCGTACGTTGTGTCGAAGAGCGCGCTTAACGTCTGGTGCTGTTCCGGATTAAACTCCCACAGATTAAATGCCCGTTCTTGGCATGGGACAATCCGCCGGAGGAGCATGACCTGGACTACGTCGACGAGCCGGAGCCTATTGCTCACCAGCTTCTTGATGCAGGCTCGAAGTCCCGTCACCTCCACCGGATCACCCCACTTCAGGCCCTTCTCTTTCCAGGAGGTGAGCTGCGTAGGGATTCCAGATCTAAATTCGGGGGCCGCCGCCCATGCGGGCTTATGCGGCTCGGTGATATAGAACCACCCCGATTGCCACCCCTTGACGGAGTCCACAAAGGTCCCATCTAGCCAAGGGACGTTGGGCAGCTTGCCCAACATGGCGCCCAAGCATTCGCTTATGCCCCTTCACAACCTTGACAGCGTTGAAAGTCTTGAGCCACAGGCGGAAGTGGGGCCAGATGCAGAGAAAAGCCTCGCACACGACGATAAACGCCGAGATGTTGAGGACGAAGTTCGGCGCCAGATCATGGAAATCTAGGCCGTAGTAGAACATGATCCCCCGGACAAATGGATGGAGCGGAAAGCCCAGTCTGCGGAGGAAATGGGGAAGAAAGACGACCCTCTCATGGGGCCCTGGGGTAGGGATGAGCTGCCCTGCGTCAGGCAGCCGGTGCGCGATGTCGCTGGAAAGGTATCCGGCGTCACGCAGCTTGGTGATGTCCTCCTCCTTGGCGGTGGAGGCCAACCATTTGCCTCCCCCTTCGGACATATTCGGAGAAGGGTCGAGGTGAGATCTTGTGAGCTTAGGCGTTGGAGCTTGAGTTCGCAGGATGAATGAGAAAAGGAGGAAGAAGGCGTGGGTGAGAAGGTAAATCCTTATCCCTTATATATAGGCGGACAAAACTATGCGTCCCTCACCGGCCTGGTAAAACTCGCTTATCTCCCAAGCGCCATCATCAATGGCACGGTTGGGTTACCCACGCACGTATTGATGAGAATCCCGGAATAAAGGTAACACGATCTCTGCTTCGACAGGACGTGCCAAGGAAACCGCTTCGCTAAACGTGCTGAGGTGGAATAATAAAAACAATTCAAACAAGGGCATGGCTGCGGTGTGATGTCACGCCGCATAATACGTCAGCAGATTGAGCTAAGTGTATTTTATTCTCTCTACGTTGGAATGTGGAATTTATTTTGCAGAGCCGGACACTATCCAGGTGTTCATTATCTTCTCCGAATTATTCAAGGAGGAACCCACCTTGCAATGCGAACATTATGCACGCCGGACTTATCGTCATTGAAGACTGGTTCGAGGACTCTTGAGGAGTCTGGACTAGGGGTGTCCGGACAGCGGACTATCAATATCCGCCGGACTCCCAGACTACGAAGATAGAAGATTGAAGACTCCGGCTCGTGTCCGGAAGGTACTTTCCTATCGTGGAAGGCAAGCTTGGCGATACGGATATGTAGATCTCCTACCATTGTAACCGACTCTGTGTAACCCTAACCTCTCCGGTGTCTATATAAACCGGAGGGCTTTAGTCCGTAGGACACAACATTACATCTCAACAATCATACCGTAGGCTAGCTTCTAGGGTTTAGCCTCCTTGATCTCGTGGTAGATCTACTCTTGTACTACCCATATCATCAATATTAATCAAGCAGGACGTAGGGTTTTACCTCCATCGAGAGGGCCTGAACCTGGGTAAAAACATTGTGCCCCTCGTCTCTTGTTACCATCCGCCTAGACGCACAGTTCGGGACCCCCTGCCCGAGATCCGCCGGTTTTGACACCGACAGCTAGGGTTTACACAGAGTCGGTTACAAAGAAGGAAATCTAATATCCTGATCGCCAAGCTGGTCTTCCACGCAAAGGAGAGTCCCATCCGGACACGGGATGAAGTCTTGAGTCTTGTATCTTCATGGTCCAATAGTCCGGACAAAGTATATAGTCCGGCTGTCCGGATACCCCCTAATCCAGGACTCCCTCAGTAGCCCCTGAACCAGGCTTCAATGATGATGAGTCCGGCGTGCAGTTTGTCTTTGTCATTGCAAGGCGGGTTCCATCTCCGAATACTTCAAAGTAATTACCGAACACTTAAATCGTGTCCAGATCTGCAAGATGATCTTCACATACAACCGTAGAGAGAACGATATTCCACAAATGTAATCTGGTAACAACTTCAGACAACGTGACATGACACTACGGTCGAGTCATTATTCAAACCGTTTTCCCACAACCAGCCGCAGCGCATATTGCGAGGTGGTTTCCTCTGTGTCACATCCCTAGTTCTTAACCCCGTAGAAGAGAAGAGGATGACTCAGATCAGAAGGCCATGAGGTATAAGGAGTAAAAAGAGCCTTACGTTCCGTCCCACAATCAATTCCCCTACATATAACTAAAGCATTTCTAGACTCAACTTCGACCAGTTTGGCTTGGTAATCCTCTGAGCGGTCAAGCTCTGATACCAAAGCTGTCAGACCCGACTCAATGCCACATCGATCTAGCATGTAACACCTCATATCACTTTGCGGCCTCACGCACGATATTCCCACGGGTGTCGCCTTACCTTTCCCCGGGACCGTTTGCGCCTTTTGGCACACGTATATGATAGTGTCGCTAGCATCAATATGATAAGGAGCCCAGGCTGACATGGCTAGTCGTAAACCCAAAGTGGCACAAACTTACAGGACAGGCATCCATGACCCAAAGATCGAACGTGTCGGTCATCACGAGTGAATCCAGGCTGTAGCACTGGCTAGCAGACTCGGTGAACCGGCTATAGCGGGCTAACAGACTCCGGTATTCATCGCGTGACATTTCCCGAAGGGATGAACCACAGAACGAAGAAGGACACATGCCGGCCAGCCTAAGTGTTCCGGAGCAGAGCAAGCTACCATGGCTCGATGGAGACACTAGGAGACATTTCCGTAAGAAAGGCTACTAAAGATAAACAACTAGATAGTCAGATCCCACACATACCAAGCATTTCAATAATATACACACAATATGCTCGATATGTGC
Organism: Aegilops speltoides; assembly: GCA_021437245.1. NCBI lineage: Eukaryota > Viridiplantae > Streptophyta > Magnoliopsida > Poales > Poaceae > Aegilops > Aegilops speltoides. Next base: position 238,198,297 of record CM038142.1, read on the forward strand.
AAATACAACATGGCATCACAACATGACTCTACGACTCAAGTATTTATTCAATAGGCTCCGAGGAGCGAGATATTACAAACATGGGTCTCATGACCCAGCATTCAGAGCATACAAGTCAAAGCACAAGCGGAAGCTTAACATGTTTGAGTACAGACAACTACAAATGAAAGAGGCTGAGAAGCCTGACTATCTACTAGATCCTGCCGAGGGCACAAGATCGTAGCTGAGGTAACAAGCTAAACGTCGAAGTCCACACGGTACTAGTAGTGAGACTGAAGTCTCTCTGCAAAAACATAAAATAGGCAAACGTGAGTACAAATGTACCCAGCAAGACTTACATCAGAACTAACTACATATGCATCATTATCAACAAAGGGATGGTGGGGTTTAAGCTGCAGCAAGCCAGCTTTGACTCGGTGGCTATCCCGAACTACGATTTGCAAGTAACTCTTTTGAGGTGGCGCTACGAGTCCACATATTCACCATATCAATACACCACTATGGATCCGCTCCGTCTCCCTCACGAGAACGCCATCCATAGCACTCACGCTTATCTTGCGTATTTTAGAGTATCCACTTTCACTTGTCTATGAACTGTACAAGGGTCCAAGTTTCCATATCCGAGGAATCCGGCTATTCAATAGATAATGATAACCTGCGGGGTGTACTTCTTCACACGCTCTCGCCACTTATCGCCTCAGACATCGTCATGTACCTCGGCAACCTTCAAGCGAAGCCGGGCGAGGGAGTCGGCCACGGCCTACCTAAACACTCAAGTCTCTCGTCCAGGTTTATCGCCTATTCGGGTTCCATCCACAAGGAGATCCGGCCGGGGTGTCGCTCACGGCCCCAAACGATGTGTGCAGGGTTCCCAAGTCCACCATCCGGGTGCTACTTGGTACACCGGGCCACTGTGCCTAGTCTGTCCCAAGCCCACATGCACTGGGTGCCACTTGGTAGACTACTAACACTACCTACAAACACCGTAAACTAGTTGCAACTCCGGACAGAGAACAAGGGTGATTAAGAAGCCGAGAGGGCACTTAAGCATTCCAATGCGTGGTAGTAACTGCTCATGGATCACAAACACGAACTCAGTTCACGAGGGCGGCTGCAATGAGACAACCCACCATGTACTCCTACATGGCCTCTCACCGCTACCTTTACCAAATCGTATTCACACACTTAGCTCTCAACAAGAGGACATGTTCACACACCTCGACTCATCCCCGATGAATCGGACTGACTCAACTCTAAGCAATAGCGGGCATGACAAACAAGCATGGATGAGTAGGCACATCAGGGCTCAAACAACTCCTACTCATGCTAGTGGGTTTCGTCTATTTACTGTGGAATGACAGGTCATGCAAAGGATAAAGGGGTTCAGCTACCGCAGCAAGTAACAGATGAATTGTTGTTGCCCTAATGCAGTAAAAAGAGCAGGAGCGAGAGAGTGGGATTGTATCGGAATGAGCAAGGGGGTTTTGCTTGCCTGGCACTTCTGAAGATGATATAGCTCTTCATCGGTGTCATCGAACTCATTGTCGAAACCACGTCTATCGAGAGGGGACAAACACCGGCAACAGAGAAGAAATACAATCAATGCAATGCACAATATGATGCATGATATGACATGGCAAAAATGAGTGTGTTTTGGCTAATGCAACTTAGAACAGATTAAATGAAGTTGGTTTGAACCAAGGGTTCAAATTCAAACTCCATATATGGATATTTAAATGCCATTATATGATTTGTCCTAAACAGTAGTCATAAGTTGTTCTAACATGCACGAAAACAGTACAGATGAATAGATTGGATTTTTCTGATCATTTTTCATATATAAATTATTTGATTTGGAGTTACGGTTGAATTACTATGAATTTTAGAAGTTTAGGCCTTTTTCTGGATTTCCTGATTTATTTTAAAACCAGAAAATCAACTACTGCGTCAGCACTGCGTTAGCATGACGTCAGCAAGTCAACCGAGGCTGACCATGGTCAAACCTGACCAGTGGGGTCCACTGGCCAGTGACCCAGAGTCAGTTAGTGCCACAGTCACGTGGGGTTGGGTCAACGGACACGGTCAAAGTGACGCGTGGGGCCACAATGGTTAATTAAAACTAAACAGGAAATAAACAGTGGTTAGTTAGGCAGTTGGGCCCAGCTGCCAGTGTCACTAGTATTAATTAGCGGGGCTCTTAGCGGCTAATGACGTTCCCCACGTCGGTAGCCGGGTTGAACGCCGGCGAAACACACTGTGGCGCCGCGGCGGCCCTCGGGAACGCGCTTCTGAAGCGGCAGGTTTAGGCGCTGAGGGCACCAGGGCATAGCCCTTGCTCCGCCGCTTCAAGGAGCAGTGGAGTTGGACGCGGGGGTCACCGGAATCGACGCCGGCGACGAGGTTTGCGGCTGCCGTGGTTCGGTTGGCGGCGGTTTCGTTGCTACAGCGTGCCGATCGACTAGCTAACGGCATACGCATGACGTACGCGTGCTCACAAATCCATTGGACACGATGGTGTGACCAAAAGGTCGCCGGAATAGCGCCGGCGACGAGCTCGGGCGGAGGCGAGCTTCGGCCATGGTTGGGGATGAGGCTAGCGGGCGCAAACGAGAGAGGGAGAAGAGGGGTCCGGAGCAGAATCTCACAGCGGGGTCGAGGAGCGGGTCAGCAGCTCGGGGGAGGCGTCGGAGCGAGCGGGGCGATGAGAGCAATCTCCGGCGGCAGAGGATGCAGAAGACGAGGTAGCCGGTGATGCGGGGCGTCTGAGCGCTCGGGGCTTGCTCGAGGCGGCGTAACAGGCGGTGGCGGAGCTTGCAGACTACACAGGGAGGCGAGAGGAGCATGGTGGGCGTGAGGGCAGCGAACGACGGCGACGACTCTCTGTTCGGGCGAAGAACGAAGAGGGAGAGGGGAAATAGCCAGGGAAGAAGGGGAGGTCGGCACGGCCTCGTCCACGTCTCCTGGCGCGGGGTTGGGGAGAAGGAGGCGTCGACACGACGAAGCAGGAGGTGGCAGGGGCGCGCCTGCGTGCGTCGGCCACGCGCGCCCGTCCCTCTGGCAAGAGGAAGACGACAGGAGGAGATGGGCTGGGCCAGGTGGCTGGGCTGCACAGTGTTGGGCTGCGGGTGGGATGCCAGGTAAGCTCAGGTAAGTTTCTGTTCTATTTTACTTTTCTGTTATTTTGTTTTGATTTAGTTTGAGAACTAAATCATTTTAAAACTTTCTGTAAATTTTTGTGTGAGCTGAGAGAGATAGTCCAAGGCCACATGCAAATTTACAAAAATATTTGAACATTATTTCTTATATAGCAGAAATAATTCCAACCCAAATATGTTATTGATTTAAATCAAAGACCCAAAATAAATTATTTCTATGACTCCAAAAATATTGGTTTGAATTTTACCTCATGCCAATATTTTCACACAGTAACAGGAACAATTTCTTGGACTCATTTGATGAGATTTAAATGTTGGTTATTTTTAGAGGTCTTCTGAGGCTTTTGAAAATTCCTCAATTCAAATTTCATTAGAATTTAAACATGATGCTCACATGACTAGCTAACCCAGAGCAGACCAGAACTAGGGATGTGACACTCTGCACGTCTTGTCGAAGCAGAGATCATGTCCCCTTATCCCAGGATTCCCATTAATACGGGTACGGGTAATCCAACCGCGCCATCAATCGTGGCGCTTGGGAAAATAGGCGACCTTCAACGGGCAAGTGGGAAGGCGCATCGTCTTTGTTGCCTCTATAAAGGGATAAGGATTCCACATTTTTACCCACGCCTTCTTCCTCCTACGCTTATCCATTCTTGCACCCTCGAGCTCCAACACCCTAGTTCACACCTTCTCCGCATAGACAAACATCTCCAGAGTAGGAGGCAAGTGGGTGGCCTCCACCGTGAAGGAGGAGCATATCACGAAGCTCCGGGCAGCCGGATACTTGGCCGCAGATATCGCGCACCGGCTGCCGGACATAGGGCAGATCGTTACGACTCCGGGACCCCACGAGAGTGTCATGTTTCTCGCCCACTTCGTCCGTGGACTGGGATTTCCACTTCATCCCTTCGTCCGCAGGCTCATGTTTTACTACGGGCTAGACTTCCATGATCTAGCCCCAAATTTTGTCCTCAACATCTCGGCGTTTATCGTCGTGTGCGAGGCCTTCCTCCGCATCAAGCCTCACTTCGGCTTGTGGCTATGAATCTTCTGCGTGAAGCCGAAGATCATGAACGGACAGCAAGCGGAGTGCAGAAGCGCCATGGTGGGCAGGATGCCCAATGTTACCTGGCTCGACGTCTCCTTCACGGAGACCGTAAAGGGGTGGCAATCGGGGTGGTTTTACATCACCGAGCCACGCGACGCCAACTGGGCGGCGGCCCCGAATTCCGATCCGGAATTCCCATGCGGCTCACCTCCTGGGAAAAGAAGGGCCTGGCCTGGGGCGAGCCTGTGGAGCTGACAGGACTTCAGAACTGTATCAAGAGTATGATGGACAAGAAAATCAAGCTCGTCAACGTGGTCGAGGTCATGCTCGTCCGCCGAATTCTTCCGTGCCAAAGACGGGCATTTACTCTGTGGGAGTTTGTCCCGGCCGAACACCAGACACTTCGAGAGCTCTACGGCGCGACACACAAGGATGCGTGGAAGGTGCTGTTCAAGGCCTCCGAGATACCCCCTCCCACATCTGAGGACCGCGGACTTCACGCCATGCGGCTCCCCCGTCCGGTGAGTTTTCTAACTATCACGAGTTGTAGTTTTTCCCAGTGTACTCATGGGAGGATTTTAAGTCATTGTGTGTACTTAATCAGGAGTACATGGAGATGGCGGAGCGGATCGACTGTCTGGCTCCATTGCCAGAAGGTCCAGCAGACGCTCTCCTGACGGAGATGCTAGTCCCGGCGCCCTACAAGGCGCCAGAAAAGAAGGCCGAAAAGAAGGCCCCGGGGACCAGGAAGGGTCTCTGGCATAAGGTCGTACCAGACGCCTCGTCCAAAGATGACGAGGTACACTCCTCCCCCGAAGGGGAGGAGGAAAAGGAGGGGGCCGCCCCACCTGAGGAGGCCGAAGGGCCTAAGAGGGCGACCAAGGGGACCAGGAAGGGTCCCCGGCGCAAGGCCGTGATAAACTCGTCATACGAAGATGACAAGACGGATTTGTAACGCCCCAGATCCGATGCGCTAGATGTCTGCCAGTTATTCGCCGTCATTGCCATGTCATTTTCTTGCGTGTTGCATTTTATCATGCCATCATGTGCATCTCATTTTGCATACGTGTTCGTCTCATGCATCCGAGCTTTTTCCCCGTTGTCCGTTTTGCAATCCGACACTCCTATGTCCTCCCGCGTTCCCCTTTTGTCTCTCTTTGTGAGTGGGTGTTAAACTTTCTCGGAATGGACCGTGATTTGCCAAGCGGCCTTGGTACACCACCGGTAGACCGCCTGTCAAGTTTCGTGCCATTTAGAGTTCGTTTGATACTCCAACGGTTAACCGGGTAACCGTAAAGGCCTCCTTTGTGTGCAGCCCAGCACCCCTCCAAAGTGGCCCAATAACCCATCCAAACCCCCTCCATGCTCTCGGTCGTTCGATCACGATCGTGTGGGCGAAAACCGCACCTCATTTGGACACTCCTACCTCCTCCTAACTATAAATAGGTGCTCCCACCGAATTTCTCGCGCAGATGAAACCCTAGCCCCGCTTCCTTCACGCCGCCGGACAATTTCTCCGCCACCGGACGTGTCTGCCGGACACGTCGTCCGGGCCAATCACCACGCGCCACATGGGCAGCGCCGCCGCCCGCAGCCAACCGGCGCCCTCCACGTCACCCTGCGCCGCGCCTCCTCTCTCCTCCCGTCTTGCCACGGCCTGCGGTATCCCATGGTCGCCCGCCCGCCCGACCGTGCGCCCAGCGCCTCGCGCCCGACCCTGCCCGCCATCGAAGCGCTGCCGCTCCGCCGCCGACACCGTGCGCCTCCTGCGGATATCCTCGCCGTCCGCGCCCCGCCGCCGCCCGAGCGCCCGCTCGCCTCCTGCTCTAACCAGCACCGGCCGCCGTGCCACCTCGCCGTTGCCTCGCCATCGTCACCGCCCTCCGCTCCAATGGCGTCGCCGGAGCCGCCCATCACCGGGAACGGACCTCCCGTGCCAGGATCCGTGCCCCCCGCGCCGGATCTGATGGTTCCCCGCCTCTCCGGCCATCTTCTTCCCCATCTCCGGCGAGATCCGCCGCCACCTCGCCCGCGTTGACTTTTCCTCGAGGTAGTTTTCGACCAAGTCCCCGTGTCTGCTGTTATTTTCATGCCCTGTTCATCATGCCTTAACTTCTTGTGTGCTGCTCTGTTTCGCATGTATGATATATCGAAATGTTCATCTGGATGTGCTCTTCATTTCTTTCCATTGTGCTATGTTTGTTTGAGTCCATCTCAATGCCCGAATCGTCGTTGCAAGAATGCTATATGATGTAATTTTGCTGTCTGTTAACAGAACTTGCTGTTTTGTCTTTTTCATTGCATTTTGTGTGTGCACCCTATGAGCATGATCTCTACATGTGTTTTGATCTACATCATGCCATATTTATAGTGGTGTCATCCATGTATTTTCGTGAGTCTTGTAGTTAGTGCATCGAGCTCGTGAACTAGGGTACTTGTTGTTGCTGTTTTGCTAGTCTGAATCTGCTATATCATGATACTATGTAAACCTGCTTCTACAAGTCAATCAATGCATAATCTGGAGATATTCACTAAGGATGTTTTGTTATTCATGTCATGCTCTATCCATCCGTGCCCTGGGTTGCATTTATAACCTGATGTAGCTTGCTATAATCTTGCTCTCAAATTACTAAATAATGTTGCTGTCAGCCTGTTAACATTAAGTTCAGTTTTGCCATGTGCTTTGCTAGTGATCCATGCACCCTATGAACTTGCTCTTGCCATGCTTAGCTTCAACAACATGTATTATTACTTTTGGTTGACTTATCATGCCATGTATTGCTCTGTGGTGAGTTGTACAAGCTCACCAACATGCCTCCTTATCGTTGTTCCTGCCATGTTTGAATCTGTCATATCATTTGCCATGTTTGCATGGATCTTACCATATTTTCTGTTGATATTTGGAATAAGTTCAGTAAGGGAGTTTTGTTCTTTGTCTTTAGTATTAGCATGCCATTCCTTTGTTTGCCATGTTAAGTTCCTGTAACATGTTGTTTGATAGCTCTAAAAATTGCAACCTGATGTTATTTTCTGCTAAGTCTGAAACTGTTATTATTTTCAATCTTGCCATGACCTTTTGATCATGTTATAGTGTTTTCGGGAGATAGCTAGTGTTCTCGTTTTGTTATGCTTCACCTGTAATTCATGCCCATGCCTTTTTTTCTCATGTTGGGGTCCTGTAGCTTATTGTTTTGATGCTTGCTAGATGCCTAGTTGTTGTTTCATGTGTGTGTGTTGAACCGTTGCTCCGTTTTGAGTGTGCTCTATATGGAACTTGCTTGATTTTGCATGAAGTTTCATATTATCATGTTGCATCCTTGTTTTGAGGTGTTTGCTTGATGTTTGGATGCCTTTTGCATCAATGCCATGTTTAACTTGTTTTGCTCATATCTTCTAGGCCGTAGCTCCGAATTAAATGAACTTTATATGTAACTTGACTAGAATCTCGTGTAGATCATCTTGGTGCATCTTAACTTGCTGTTTAACAACTTGAACATATTGTTTATTCAGTTCTGGACCAATTTCTAAATTTGCATATGAGGACTTACCGGAATTGTTAAATGTTGTTTCCAGCCTCATTTAACCTTGCTTTGATGTGTTGGTCTTGTATGCATCATCTCTTACATGAGTAGCTTCATGTAGCCTTGTCATACATAATACTTGGTTGAGCATCATGCCTTGTTCATGTGTTGTGTGTTTACCATGTTGTGTGCTTCTTCTCGATAGTTCCCATTTCGTTGCGATCGTGAGGATTCGTTTGTCTACGCTTGGTTCGTCTTCGTGGCTTGATATTCTTCATGGACTCGTTCTTCTTCCTAGCGGGATTTCAGGCAAGATGACCGTCACCTTGGATCTCACTACTATCATTGCTATGCTAGTTGCTTTGTTCTATCGCTATGCTGTGCTACCTATCTTTTGCTCTTCAAGCCTCCCAAATTGCCATGTCAGCCTCTAACCTTTTCACCCTTCCTAGCAAACCTTTGCTTGGCTATGTTACCGCTTTGCTCAGCCCCTCTTATAGCGTTGTTAGTTGCAGGTGAAGTTGAAGATTGCTCCATGGTGGACAGGATTATGTTGGGATATGACAATATCTCTTATTTAATTAATGCATCTATATACATGCTAAAGGGTGGAAGACTCGGCCTTATGCCTGGTGTTTTGTTCCACTCTTGCCACCCAAGTTTCCGTCATACTGGTGTTATGTTCCTTGATTTTGCGTTCCTTACGCGGTTGGGTGATTTATGGGACCCCCTTGACAGTTCGCTTTGAATAAAACTACTACAGCAAGGCCCAACCTTGGTTTTACCATTTGCCTCACCACCACCTATACCCTTCCCTTGGGTCGGCCAACCCGAGGGTCATCTTTATTTTAGCCCCCCCGGGCCAGTGCTTCTCTAAGTGCTGGTCCGAACCGAGCAACCTGCGAGGCCACCTCGGGGAAACTCGAGGGCTGGTTTTACTCGTAGCTTGACTTATCCGGTGTTGCCCTGAGAACGAGATATGTGCAGCTCCTATCGGGATTGTAGGCATATCGGGCGGCTTTGCTGGTCTTGTTTTACCATTGTCGAAATGTCTTGTAAACCGGGATTCCGAGACTGATCGGGTCTTCCTGGGAGAAGGTATATCCTTTGTTGATCGCGAGAGCTTGTGATGGGCTAAGTTGGGACACCCCTGCAGGGTATAAACTTTCGAGAGCCGTGCCCGCGGTTATGTGGCAGTTGGGAATTTGTTAATGTCCGGTTGTAGATAACTTGACACCAAATTCGAATTAAAATGCATCAACCACGTGTGTGCCATGATGGTCTCTTTTCGGCGGAGTCCGGGAAGTGAACACGGTTTTGGGTTATGTTTGACATAAGTAGGAGTTTAGGATCACTTCTTGATCATTGCTAGCTTCACGACCGTTCCTTTGCTTCTCTTCTCGCTCTTATTTGCGTATGTTAGCCACCATATTATGCTTAGACGCTGCTGCAACCTCAGCACTTACCCTTTCCTTATCCATTAAGCTTTGCTAGTCTTGATACCCATGGTTATGGGATTGCTGAGTCCTTGTGGCTCATAGATTACTACAACAACAGTTGCAGGTACAGGTTATGCGATGATCATGACGTGAGAGTGATGTTTGCTTGTTTTGGAGTTCTTCTTCTGCATTCTTCTTCGATCAGGGGATAGGTTCCAGGTCGGCAGCCTGGGCTAGCAGGGTGGATGTCGTTTGAGTTTCTGTTTGTGTTCATCCAAAGTCGGATGTTGATCTCATGTATGTTGTATTGATGTTGTATTCGTGTGGCATTGTATGCCTTTTGTATGTATCCCCATCAATTATGTAATGTTGATGGAATGATATCCACCTTGCAAGAGCGTATCAATATGCGGTTCTATCCTTGGTGGGACCTTCGTGTCTCTTTAGGATAGTATCGCATATTGGGCATGAAAGGATTCCTCCCGCGGAGGCGGGGGGAAACACGAGGAAACTCCGCCTCCCCGCACTGGGAGGAGAAGAAACAGAAGGCCGCCCCGGAGGGGGAGGCTAGGACGCCCAAGAAGGGAAAAGCGTCCCTTCTGGATTACTCCACCACGGCCGCCTACAGCGAGGAGGAGTGGCTGCCCAGGGGGAAGCCCCTGGTAAGATCGTAAGTATCCGCACTCTTTTGTACTTTAGTGCGACTTTGCTTCATAGTTTGTAAAAACGCCGAACACGCATATGCAGTCCGGCCAGGGTCCACCCCGAAGTATCCTCTTCGGATGGGTCATTGAGCCATTCGACGATGAACTCGCTCCCAACGGCCACGTCCCCTCGGCCTGCGGATGACACTAAGGTGTTGTCCCAAAGGCTCCCAGAGGAGGGGGAGGCGACTCTGGAAATGCCCCAAGGCAAAATTCCAGACGTCGGGCACACGGGGCATAAGATCCCCATGGATCATGCCGACGGGAGCCACGGCAAGCCGGGCTCTCAGCCGGATTCTGTCCCGGAACCTCCAAAGTTCTGAATTCGGGTAGGCGGCCCCTCGTTAAGGAGGGTGAGCCATCCATGCCAATGACTTCCGTTACGCCAGAGGCGTCAGATAGTCTGCTGGAAGCGCTTCGCGGCCCTTCGATGGATGAAGAGCACCGTACTCTTATGAGTGCGGTGATTCAGAAGGTTCGGTCCACCAAGACCGGATTAACCGAAGCCTGCACCGGCCTCCTGACAGGCTTTGAGGTAAGTAATTAAAAGTTTGGAAATTATCACCCGATAGACAGTAGCCCCTGATACTCTGTTTGGTGCTCGGAAAGAAAATCAAAACGAAGGGTCAATTAAAGTCCGCAGGAGTCTAATAGTAGGTGTCTATGTGAATAAGCAGGCGGTGCTGCTTGCCGCTGCTATCCGCACAGTGGAGGTCACCGGACTCAGACGGGACCTGGAGCAGGCCCAAGGAGAGCTAAGCCTGGTGAAGAGGCAGCTCGAAGAGAACAAAGGTGAGGCATACCCCGTTCTCATATCATAAAAAAATAGACAAAATTGGTGATGGTAACGAAAAAGCATCATGATTGTGTAGTAGGGGCCACGACTGACGTGGCGTCCCTGAAGAAAGCTCTATCTGAGGCCAAAGACAAGGCGGTCATGGAGCACATTGAGCGTGAAAAGCAAAATGCCAGGGTGGGCGAGGTACAGCAAGAGCTCCAGGAGCTCAGCAAGAAGTTCGAGTCCTTGGAGCGTGACCTAAAGACGAAGGAGTCTGAATTTGGTAAGGCCCTGTTGGGCATGAAAGACGCCAAGGCCGAAGCCGAAAAGGCCCAGCAGGAAATGCAGGCAGCCAAGAAGATAGCGTCGGGTAAGACATTCTTTATGCAAAGCAAGCATGTAGAGGAGACGTTTCTTTTACTTACCCGAATTCGGAGCTCTCCAGGGGCATTCGCAGATCTGCCACGCAGTGTATCAGATGCTGCAGAGTTCTGCCGTGCCGAGGAGGGGAGCTCAACGAAGAAGCTGTTCTAGTCCCATTATGCTGGAGCCGAACAACCGATGCCTCTGAGTGACCAACTGAAGCAATTGGTTGAACTCCACAGGGCGGCCGAAGTGGCTATGAAAGATTTCATGGTCCGGATGTGGCCTGGTGAGCCCCTGCCCGCTAGCTACTTCGGCCTGATAAAGCGTATGGTAAATGCCTGTCCGTGGCTTTAAGTGATCAAGCGATCCGTTTGCATTGAGGGTGCCCGCCGAGCCTTTGCCCGTGCGAAGGTGCATTGGGGCAAGCTGGATGCGGAGAAGCTGGTGAAGGATGGTCCGCCAGAGGGCAAGGCGCATCGCTGTACCGAAAAATATTATGATGGCGTTATGAAAGGCGCTCGTCTCATGGCTGATGAATGTACCAAGGACACGATATTTGAGTGAATGTACAATTCTCGTTTTTGTAATATAAAGACGAAGTTATTTGCGCTATGTAGCGCTTTTTTGATTTAAAATATTACCTTCTGTGTGGCTGTTTATAAAATTCTGAAAGTAGGCCAGTCGTCGGCTTCCGCTCCCACATAACTAGTACTGGGGTGTTCGTGGAAAAAACAAAGACACTCTTTATCTAATTTTTGGTCCCTGAAGGAGGTCTTTGGCGCAACGAACAAGGCAATCAGACTATACGGCTTTATAACTTTCACTTAGACATAGAAGTCTACAATTTTCAATTTTGGTGAAGCCCCTAGAATTCGGAAAGCCGCATTGGGGCGCTATATACGCCTAAATTGGACGAGGCCAATTCCTCGCCTAAAGCGGAAAAAAACTTTAAGGATTTTAAGACCCCTCGAACAATGACCAGCTCTAGCCACATCATGCCAATCAGTTTTCGGCTTTCTCTACTGAGGTGCTCGTCCGGAAGAACTGGGACAAAATCGCAGTAGTTCTCCCTGCGCTACCTTAGCCGATATAACAAAACGTAAGGTACCAAAACAAGGGAGCTGGGCAAACCCAACTATTGACCCAAGACATGATTCGGAGCTGATGCATATAATACTATAAGTTTGGGGTGCCGCACTGTCAAAAGTGTTCGGACTTATCTTGCCATATTATGGGGCGCCATCAGAAGCCCCTGGCAAACTGAACGTACCAAGGTGTACGGATGCAATATTGAATAAGCATTTATATGAAAAATGTGCAGATAGGAATAATAAGCTGATGCTATATATTATCTCCTATTGATGAATAATATGTCTAAGCGTATATTTACAATGAATGCGTTAAGCAAAAGAAAATAGGACTATTTGACATGTCCTATCCATGGGTGGGCCGCATGTAGGTATATAAAATAGGTATAACGATCGTGAACAGATTCCACCTGGGTATTCTCTTTGTGCGCAAAGCCTTTTGCCTCCTTGGTTTTCTCTCCTGTGAAAGTACGGTAATCCAGCTCTTCTGAAGAGGCTGTCCTACAGCTAGGTCCTGGCATCTTGAGCTTGAGGTATGCATAGTGTGGTACCGCATTGAATCGGGCGAATGTGGTTCGTCCAAGCAGTGCGTGATAACCACTACGGAAAGGGACAATATGGAAGATTAACTCCTCGCTTCGGAAGTTATCCGGAGATCCGAAGACCACTTCCAGTGTTATGGAGCCCATGCAACGGGCCTCTACTCCTGGAATTACACCTTTGAAGGTTGTTTTGGTGGGCTTGATCCTGGAAGGGTCGATGCCCGTTGTGCGCACTGTGTCCTGATAGAGTAGGTTCAGGCTGCTGCCGCCATCCATAAGGACTCGCATGAGGTGGAATCCATCGATGATTAGGTCTAGGACCAATGCGGCTGAGCCTCCGTGACGGATGCTGGTAGGGTGATCCCTACGATTAAAGGTGATCGGGCAAGCTGACCATGGGTTGAATTTTGGGGCAACTGGCTCCATCGCATAGGCGTCCCATAGTGCTCGCTTCCGTTCCCATTTGGGAATGTGGGTGGCGTAGATCATGTTGAATGTTTTCACCTGGGGAGGAAATTTCTTCTGTCCCCCCGTGTTCGGACGCTGGGGCTCCTCGTCATCGTCGTTGTGCAGCCCCTTGTCCTTTTTTCGGCGTTTATTTTACCGGCCTGTTTGAACACCTAGCAGTCTCTATTAGTGTGGTTTGCTAGCTTATCCGGGGTGCCATGAATTTGGCACGAGCGGTCAAGTATGCGGTCCAGATTGGACAGTCCCTGATTGTTTCTTTTGAACGGCTTTTTCCGCTGGCCGGTTTTCGAGCCACTGAATCCGGCATTGACTGCCGTGTCTTCAGTGTTGTCGCCGTTGTTCCATTGCTTATGTCTGTTACGCTGTGGCTTGCCGTTATTTTCATGGACATCTGAGGTGCCAGAATTTATAGGTGTGGTGCTACTGTGAGCCAACCAACTGTCCTCGCCCGCGCAAAAGTGGGTCATGAGTGTCGTGAGGGCCACCATGGACTTTGGTTTTTCCTAGCCGAGGTGTCGGGCGAGCCACTCGTCATGGATATTATGCTTAAAGACCGCCAGGGCTTCGGCGTCCGGACAGTCGACTATTTGGTTCTTTTTGGTTAGGAACCAAGTCCAGAATTTCCTGGCTGACTCTCTAAGCTATTGGGTAATGTGGCTCAAGTCACCGGCATCTGGTGATCGCATGTACGTGCCCTAGAAGTTGTCGAGGAACGCGTCCTCCAAGTTTTCCCAACTGCCGATGGAATTTGCCGGTAGGCTGTTTAGCCAGTGTTGGGCCGGTCCTTTGAGCTTAAGGGGAAGATACTTGATGGCGTGTAGATCGTCTCCGCGGGCCATGTGAATGTGGAGAAGGAAATCTTTGATCCATACTGCGAGGTCTGTTGTGCCATCGTATGATTCGATGTTTACGGGTTTAAACCCTTCTGGGAATTCATGATACATCACTTCGTCAGTGAAGTAGAGGGGGTGTGCGGCGCCTCTATGTGGGCTATGTGGCTACGCAGTTTGAATGACTCTGGTTGGCTGTATTCGACCCGGCCTGACTTGTTGATAGTGTATCCGGCGTGACGATCATCGTCATGTGTTGGGGCGCGCCCCCCCGCGACCCGTAGATCGATCTTGGCTGTCCTGCCTTGTTTTCCAGTATATCTTGCAGGTCCTGCCTATTGCCCTGGGCCGTAGTGTATTGGCGTAGGGGTGCGGGCTGGTACTCGGGCTGATACGCCATTTTATCATGGCCACGAGGTGGCCGGTCAGCCGTGTGGCACTCGCGTCCATATTCCTCAGCTGCGAGGACTTCTGTCCATTTTTTCTGTGAGCAGGTCTTGATAAGATTGGAGCTGCTGCTGCTTCTTTCTCAGGCTCCTCGCAGTGGCCATAAGCCGGCGTTTGAACCGCTCCTGCTCCACAGGGTCCTCAGGCACGCCGAACTCGTCGTCGCCGAGGCTAATCTCGTCTTCGGAGGGGGGCATGTAGTTGTCCTCCTCCGGATATCCGTCCGTCGCCTGTTCGTCTGGGCTGACCTGCCCGTCTTCCTGTTCAGCCTGCTTGAAGGCAGGCTGATCGGGGTTGTATTCATCTTCGGCACCATCCGGATTGTTTTTCGTCTCCTGTGCCGGTATTTCTGTGGCGGGGCTTGGAGCGGCGCCGACGATGCCCATGCTTTGCTTTCTTCATTGAGGGGTTATCCTCCATTGGCTCATCGCCATTGGTTTCTTTCGGAGTGTCCACCATATATATATATATACATATATATATATATATTTATATATATATATATGTATATATATATATCATATGACGAGGTGGTTGTCCACCGCCCCGTGGGCGGTGGTTCCTGTTCTTCTCCTACATCGTTGTCCATATCATCGATGTCTTCAGAATTGAAGTCAAGCACGTCGGTTAAATCATTGACCGTGCCAATGAAGTGGCTGGTGGGTGGGCAACGAATTCCTTCGTCGCCTGCTTCCCACTTGAGCTGGACATAGTTCGGCCAAGAGTCTCCTGACAAAGAGAGAGACTTTAACGAGTTCAGCATGTCGCCAAAGGGCGAGTGCTGGAAGATATCTGCAGCGGTGAACTCCATTACCGGAGCCCAACCAGATTCGGCGGGCTCGGGGGTGCGCGGACTGGAACCTACAGCCGAATACGAGTCCGGGGGTCCGGCGTCACAGGCTTCCTTGGGGGTGAAGTCTGTGTTCGGCTCTACCGCCGATGGGTGTGCGGCCTCCGGGGCGGGGTCCATCCACCCGTCCTCGGGCCACGCAATTTGCCCCGGATTTAGGTCCAGGGCTCCTGCAGGGGCGATATCCCGAGCATTGTCCTACTGCAGGTCTAAGCCGTGCTCATCGTGACTATCTGGCGCTCCTGGCGCAGGCCCAAATCCATTGAAGATCAAGTCTCCGCGGATATCAGTCGTGTAGTTCAAGTTTTCAAACCTGAGCCGATGGCCAGGGGCGTAGCTGTCGATCTGCTCCAGATGGCCAAGCGAATTGGCCCGCAGTGCGAAGCCGCCGAACACGAAGATCTGTCCAGGGAGAAAAGTCTCACCCTGGACCATGTTGTTGTTGACGATTGAAGAAGCCATCAAGCCTTGCAGTGATGACATAGAGGAACTCTCAATGAAAGCACCAATGTCGGTGTCAAAACCGGTGGATCTCGGGTAGGGGGGGTCCCGATCTGTGCGTCCAAGGCTAATGGTAACAGGAGGCAAGGGACAAGATGTTTTACCCAGGTTCGGGCCCTCTTGATGAAGGTAAAACCCTACTTCCTGCTTGATTGATATTGATGATATGAGTATTACAAGAGTTGATCTACCACGAGATCATAGAGGCTAAACCCTAGAAGCTAGCCTATGATGATTATGATTGTCCCTCTAAGGACTAAACCCTCCGATTTATATAGACACCGTAGAGGGCTAGGGTTTACACAGAGTCAGTTACAAAGAAGGAAATCTAATATCCGGATCGCCAAGCTTGTCTTCCACGGAAAGGAGAGTCCCATCCAGACACAGGATGAAGTCTTGAGTCTTGTGTCTTCGTGGTCCAATAGTCCAGACAAAGTATATAGTCCGGCTGTCCGGATACCCCCTAATCCAGGACTCCCTCAGTAGCCCCTGAACCAGGCTTCAATGACGATGAGTCTGTCGCGTAGTTTGTCTTTGTCATTGCAAGGCAGGTTCCATCTCCGAATACTTCAAAGTAATTACCGAACACTTAAATCGTGTCCAGATCTGCAAGATGATCTTAAAATACCACCGTACAAGGGAAGAACAGCCTCTTGAAGAGGGTGTTCTTGTGCTTGGTGGGTGGTTTGCTCGGGGAGGAATCGATCTTCCTTGCTACTGTGGTGGCTAGTCCTATTTATAGAGGCCCTGGTCCTATCCCCAAATATTGAGCGGCAAGGAATTCCACAACGGCCAATTTGAAAGGGGACAGCTAGTACAAGCTATCCTGACTAAAGGTAGTCTTCGCCTATCAAAGGCACAGGTGGTGACGCCGTCTTGGGCTCCAGGGTGACCTCCCTCTAGCCGTCCTGCTGGTCTTGGACATGTTGCACTGATATGGAAACCTTTGCCTCGTGCCTCGGTACTCCACGCCTGCCCTTGCCCCCTTAGCACCAAAGGGGAAATGAGGACACTGCGCACGCTGGCGCCCGCCTGGCCTTGGTCGTCATGGCTTGCGTCACAGGAACCTCGCGAGGTACCCCTTGCCTTGATCTCTCCACCTCTCTCACGAGCCTGCCTGGTGAGGCCACTCCTAAGGAGGCCTTGTGTCGTCCGCCCCACGAGGCCCCTCGCGAGGGTCTTGAGTGTTGGTTGACAAAGATGGGCCCTACTGGGCCATTGGTGGAGCCACACCGCAGGCCGCATGCAGGCAAGTCTGGGGCCCCCCATTCCCAAAACGCCGACAGTAGCCCCCGGGCCGATGGCGCCCTCAGACCTGGCTAAGCGGCGAAGCCAAAGGGCAAGTGCGGAGCGCCGCGGGCCTGAATAGCTTGCAGCCTTGGTCGACGCGTGGAGACTAATTGGACGTGGGAGTCTCCACTTCCCCGCGCTGCCTCGGCAACTGCCCGACTTGACGAGTCCCTGCTGCATGCAAAAAAGGGTTATCATTACCTGCGCTCGTGGAGGTCGATGGTTGGCCTCCCTTGGGCTATAAATGAGGAGGGGTGAGAGTCCTCGTCGCCCATCTCTTCCTGCTCCGCCTGCTTCTTCTCCACTGCTCCACCTCCAGTCATGACGCAAATGGCACCGATTCATAGATTCTCGGCCGAAGAGAAGGGGAAGGCTCCCCGGGATGGACCCGAACCGCTCCCGCCAAAAAAGAGGTCAGTCCACCGCTGTGGCAAGGTCGTGAGGCTGGAGATGACGAGGCCTTGGTGTGAGCGGCCACCTCCTGGGTACCCATTACTCCAATAAGCCCCAGCCGAGGGCTCTGGAGAAAGGGGCGGCAAACGGAGTTGCCCGCACCATGGCCATGGTCGGCGCGCATTGGTGACGCGCCGTCGCTCCTAGAGTCCATGCGGCGGACTCCTCTTGCAAGCTCATGCTGCATGCGGCGATGCCTCCAAGCACCTGGATCCGCTTCCCTTTGTTCTTCTCCATCGAGGTGCCGCTGAGGGGGCCTCTCGAGCTTTGGCAGCAGCACGCCGATTGTGGCGCCCCGGCGACCGGAGCGGAGGTTGAAGTCGTTTCCCCGGGCAAGGTCTTCATGACCTGAGGCTGGGGCGAAGTCACCCGAGTCTGCCAAACGGGGGGCGCCTTCGTGATCCATTTTGAATACAATGGCGTGTCCTTTTTGTCCTTCAAGGTCTTCGACACGGAAGGCCGCCGCCTGGAGTGCTTCCCCGGAGGGGGCAGTCAGGAGATCGACGTGGCGGGGGCGGGGTGTCGGTGTCAAAACCGGCGGATCTCAGGTAGGTGGTCCTGATCTGTGCGTCTAAGACTAATGGTAACAGGAGGCAAGGGACACGATGTTTTACCCAGGTTCGGGCCCTCTTGATGGAGGTAAAACCCTACTTCCTGCTTGATTGATATTGATGATATGAGTATTAATAGAGTTGATCTACCACGAGATCGTAGAGGCTAAACCCTAGAAGCTAGCCTATGATGATTATGATTGTCCCTCTAAGGACTAAACCCTCCCGTTTATATAGACACCGGAGAGGGCTAGGATTTACACAAAGTCGGTTACAAAGAACGAAATCTAATATCCGGATCGCCAAGCTTGTCTTCCACGCAAAGGAGAGTCCCATCCGGACATGGGATGAAGTCTTGAGTCTTGTATCTTTGTGGTCCAATAGTCCGGACAAAGTATATAGTCCGGCTGTCCGGATACCCCCTAATCCAGGACACCCTCACGGGGCTGCCGTCCGCCCCTCCAGCGGCTCCTCCGGCAGCAGCAACAACGCTTGGGAGTGCAGCGACTCTCCCGAACTCTTCGACAGTCCGGAGACGAGCAATGACAGCTACGTACCCCCGAGCTCTCGCCGCGCCCGGAGCAAGGCGGCAACATCGGGACGTCGCCGCCGCTGATTTGGATGGGGTTGGCGCCGCTGATTTGGATGGGGTTGGCGCCGGTCTCCTGTGGCCCACTATTGATGATGGCGTCGTCCACGAAGGCGCTTGTAGTTAGGGCCCCTCAAAGCTCTTTTCCTTTGTTCCCTGGGAAGAATTGAGAAACACCCCGCGGGGGCGTGTAAAGGGTCTGCGATGTCTTTTGTTGTTGTTATCCTTACAATGAAATCGCGCGAGTGCTTGTCCTATCCCGGCTCGGTTCCCACTTTCTAACCCCGCGACCACTTGGTTCTCTACGCTGACAGGTCTCGGCCCCCAGGCAGGCTGCAGCCATCGCGGGTATGCCAGGTCGCGATGCCGTGGTCAAGGCCAGGAGGTGAGCGGCCCGAGGTCCTGTAAGAGCCCCTGAGGCGCGATGCTCAGGAGGTCCCCATTAGCGCGCAAGCAGCCGCCAAGAGGTGAGAAAGGAAGGCAACGTTGCCGCCACAGGGCTGCATCAAGTGAGAATATTGCATTGTAAGAATTAGTTGTTCCAAGCGCGGAACTTATCTCGGTAATCTGGAGTCATTCCCTTGCATTGCGCCAGACTTGCGCGCTGGCGGCCATGGTGCAGCTGGGTTAGGCCGGTGCGAGCCTCCCCTTTGTTCCCCGCACTCTCCCTCGTGCTCTGCGTCCTCAAGTCCCGGCCCTCGAGCGAGCTCAGCCGTCGCTGGTATGCCAAGTCGCGATGCCGTGGTCAAGGCCAGGGGGTGAGGGATGGAGAGCCAGTAAGAGCTCTTGAGTCCCGTTGCTCAGGAGCCCCCCTTTTAACGTGCAAGCGGATCGCATGGGAAAGAGAGGGAGCTCGTGGTGCCGCCCACTATAGACCTCAGGAGGTTCCTAGAAATCAGCATGAGGAAAGCACGGGTTGCCATTATGATTGCCGGCCGGCCATTGGTCGCTCCGAGAGAAGGGTGAGGGCACTAAGGGCCTGGTGAGGTGACACGTGCGGGGCTGCCGCGGGCCAGAGCTCGACCGCTCAGATTTGTCGGCATTGTAGTGATGGACCCGTGCGCAAGCGCCGTACCAGTGCGAGCGGCTCCCGTGGTAGGTGGAAATCAAACAAGTGATAATCTCAGGTAGATTAGGCATGAAAGGAAAATCAGCTTAGGTAAATGCAGGATGGATACATGCCACTGGTTCGAACCCAAGCGGCTTGGGGATGATGCTGCCCTATGGGTGCCCCCATCAATGTAAGCTAAAGACATAAAAAGAGATACATGCCACGGGAACTGACCCATGCGGCCTGGGAATAATGCAGCCGTGAGGGTGCTCCCAGCTGAATTGAACTTGGTAGATGTCACCTGGTTCCGTTGTAGGGGGGGGGGTGTTGGGGCAGCTGAAGATGCGTGGTGAAGAGGCCGTCCCTCACGAGCCACCTGGGCCCCGAGCCTCAGGAGGCTCTGGGGGTCCAGGTGGTTCCTTGAGGACCGCCTCCATCTCTGCTAGGACCGCGTGGTGCCTGGCCTCCTAAGCCGCCAGGATGCTCCGCAGGTGACACTGGTAGGTGGCAGCCGTGTTCGGCATGCCGAACGACATGCGAACGTAGCTGTGCGGTGGACCCTCACAGCGTCCCACGTGCGAAGGCCAGAAGCGCTCCTGAGATGCGGCTCGGTTGAGCCCTGGGACATAGATGCAGATACGCAACCCACCATCCTTTCCTAGATGGGGAGCCATGCCAGGCAAGCGGCAGTCGTCGCGCATGGCCCTCGCTTCCTGGAGCTCCTGAGTGGTCTTGGCAATGAACTCCTGAACGTTGGGCTTTCCATGCCTTGTGCCTTCCTGAGGGAAACGAGCTGTGAAGGACACCTCCAATTGGTGCCTGGGCGCCTCCCTCATGATGTTGGCGAGGTTCGAGGCCCTCCAGAAGAGAGCCCCCGAGCCCTGCCCGAGGAGGGCGCCGGGCGCTCCTTGCTATGCAATGGAAGGAGGCACCCCAGGCACGGGCGGTGATCCTGACGCGGCACCACCCGAGATACCAACCTCCTGAGGCCTTGTGCAGAGCAGTTGCTTCTTCTTCTTGGGGATGGCCTCAGGAGGGTTCTCGCCCTTGTTGTCTAGGTCCTCGATTGCTGTAGCTTGGAAGGCACGCTCGAGGGAGCACACCACATCTCTCTCTTCACAGGGGACCGTGATGATTCCGCCGCTTTCTGGCATCTTGAGGACGTTGTAGCGGTGGTGGGTCACTGCCATGAACTTGGCCAGGGCTGGATACCCAAGGATGGTATTGTACGGCAGGTGGATGTGGGCGACGTCGTAGTCGATGAGCTCGGTGCGGTAGTTATCGCACTGTCCAAAGGTGACAGGGAGGCGGACCTACCCTATCGGGGTGGTGGAACCGTTGATGACTCCTGAGAAAGGCTTGGTAGGCTGGAGCTGATCGTATGGCACTTGAAGGTTGTTGAACATCTCAACGGACAAGACGTTAAGCCCTGCACCGCCATCGATGATGGTCTTGGTGACTTACACGTTGCTGATGATTGGGGAACAAAGCATCGGGAGGAGGCCAGTCTGCCGAGCTGAAGGTGATGGCGCCTTGGACCACCTGAGCGGGCATGTGGCCTCGATCCTGGGAAGGACTGCGTTCACCTCGCGAGCAAACTGCTTGAAGACACGCTGAGAGGTTGGGGCCTGAGCTCCACCCAAGATGCAAGCGATAGCACGTGGCTCCTGGAAGCCCCTAGCCCCCTCGTCCTGGTGATGGTCGTCATTCCTTCTTGGCGGCGGCGGCTACGGAGGAAGGCCTGCGTTACCCTGCGGTCGGTCTTCGCGAGGTTGATCCCTTCAGGCGCCCTCGCGAGGCTGGTCCTGCAAGCGATCCTCACGAGGTCGGTCACGCCACTCCCGGCGAGGGCCACGGGCGTCCCATCATCCTCCGCCATGCCCTCCTCCTCGGCCGTAGCAACGGTCGTTGCGCTCGGGGAATCGGCCGAAGCGTCCTTCTCGAATGGCCCTGACCTCCTGCCAATCGTTGGTGTTGTGGGTGTGGAGGTTGTGGTAGTCGCAGAATGGTCGACTGCCCTTGGATGACTCTGGCTGGTCGCTGTCGTGCTTCATGTCTGGCTCCGCTGCGAGCATGGCTACTCCCTTGCGCTTCACGTCCTTGGCCTTAATCTTCTTTTATTCCGGGTCGGCAGCTGGGAGCTCGAGGAAGGAGAGGCGTCCCTCCTCAGCTCTTGTGAACTTGGTCGCCAGGTTGAACATCTCTAAGGATGTGCTCAACTCCTCGTGGATGCCGTGCTCCTCCTTCATCTTGACGTCATGGACGCCATCAGAGAACGCTGAGATGATGGCCTCGTCCGTGACCTTGGGGATCTTGAGGCGGACGCTGTTGAAGCGCCGGATGTATTTTTGCAGGGTCTCCCCGGGCTGCTGCTTGATGCGGCGCAGGTCACCCGTGGCCAGGGGGGCGGTCGCGAGTGCCCTGGAAGTTGGCGATGAAGCGGTTGCGCATCTCGTCCCAGGAGGAGATTGAGCCAAGAGGCAGGTTCAGGAGCCACGAGCGGGCACCGTCCTTGGGTGCCATGGGAAACCAATTCGCCATGACTTTCTCATCGCCGTTGGCCGCCTCGATGCTCAGCTCGTAGAGCTGCAAGAACTCCGCAGGGTCGGGGGTGCCGACATAGCTAGGAGGCAGGTCCGGCTTGAACTTGCCTGGCCAGGCGACGCTACGTAGCTCGGAGGTGAAGGCGCGACATCCTGCTACGGTCACCTGGGCCCTTTGTTGACGCGGAGCTTGCTCTTGATGGTACCCGCGCACCGCCTGCCATAGGCAGTACGTGGTCCTTTCGCAGTGGTGCAGGCAGCACGGGGGCGCCTTCTTGAGCTCGAGGGATTTCTTAACAGCTTCCTCCTTCCCGCGCGGGCGCTGGACGCGGGGGGTCACACCCAGGGGCTGAGCGCCTTGGCGCCAGGGTGCCATCTTGGGGGAGAGGTGGTGGAGGCGCTCCATGAGCCACGTCGCCCATACCTGGCGGAGGGTGAGGCAACGAGAGAGATGGTGTGGGAGAGCCCCATGTGGCGCTGATGAGCTCGGTGATGCGAGCGAGCCATTCTTCGTAGAGGTCGTTGATGGGGTGGTAACGCAGGAGCTCACGTGCCATAAGCAGCGCAGCCTGCGCGTCCGTGGGGGCGCGACGAGCATGGGACGACGAGCCAGCTGGGGTCAACGACGGAGTGGCGGTGCGGCCGTCCCGCCGCACTGAGGGGTGTAACGAGGATGCTTGCTGCTCGTTCCCCGTCGGGCCGGTGGCAGCGTTGGCAGCAGGCGACGGAGAACGACGGGGAGGCCCGCCAACAGGAGCCATTTGGGCGACCCGAGCGGCAAGAGCGGCCCGGCGCTCAGCGCGGGCTCGGCGGGTGTCAGACATGGATGCGACTAAGCGATGTGACGTGGATCAGCGGAAGGAAGACTTCGGCGCACCCCCTACCTGGCGCGCCAAATGTTAGATATCGGGTTCGGCAAAACCCTTGAGGTTCGAACACTGGGGTGCGCACGAACGTTTCCCCCTACCGAATCTCGCTCTCAGCCTCGCCGCAATCCCTAAGCTTAGCTCGATGAACTCACAACACAAGAGACACAAGATTTATACAGGTTCGGGCCACCGTTGTGGTGTAATACCCTACTCCCGTGTGGTGGTGGATTGCCTCTTGGGCTGATGATCAATAGTACAAGGGAAGAACAGCCTCCTGAGAAGAGGTGTTCTTGTGCTGGGTACATTTGTACTCACGTTTGCTTAATTCATGTTTTTGCAGAGCAGTCTTGCTAGTAGTTCCACGTGGACTTCGAGGTTTGGCTTGATATCTCAGCTATGATCTTGAACCCTTCGGAGGATCTTGTAGATATTCAGGCTTCTCAGCCATTTTCATTTGTAGTTGTCTGCACTCAGACAAGTTAAGCTTCCGCATGTGCTTATTGCTTGTATGCTCTGAATGTTCGGTCATGAGACCCATGATTGTAATACTTGACTCCTCCGAGCCTACTGAATAAATACTTCAAGTTGTAGATTCATGTTGTGATGCCATGTTGTATTTGCACATATCGAGCATATTGTGTGTATGATTATTAAAATGCTTGGTATGTGTGGGAGCCGACAACCTAGTTGTTTATTCTTGGTAGCCTCTCTTACCGGGAAATGTCTATGTCGGAGTTCTGGGAACGGGGGTCCCCAGACTTGCTTGCTTGTGGCCCATGGCGTGGGTCCACCAGTAGCCTAGTATGGCCCGTCTTCGTCAACCAACACTCAAGACCCTCGCGAGGGGCTAAGGCTCGCGAGGCAGACGACACAAGGCCTCCTCAGGAGCGGCCTCACCAATTAGGCTCACGAGGGGGTCGAGAGATCAAGGCAAGGGGTACCTTGTGAGGTTCCCGTGACGCAAGCCATGACAACCAAGGCCAGGCGGGTGCCAGGCGGGCGCCATCGCGCGTAGTGTCCTCGTTTCCCCTTTGGTGTTAAGGGGGCAAGCGCAGGCGCGGAGTACCAAGGCATGAGGCAAAGGTTTCCATATCGGTGCAACAAGACCTAGACCAGCAGGACCGCGGGACAGAGGTCATCATGGAGCCCAAGATGGCGTCACCACCAGCGCCTTTGAGAGGCGAAGACAACCTTTAGTCAGGATAGCTAGTTTTATGATCGAAAGTATGTCTAGGGGGGGTGATTAGACTACTTGACCAAATAAAAACTTATCCTTTACCCAATTTTAGTCTTTGGCAGATTTTAGCTATCTTAGCACAAGTCAAGCAATCTTAACACAATTCAAGGAAGCATGCAAAGAGTATATGAGCAGCGGAAAGTAAGCATGCAACTTGCAAGTATGTAAAGGGAAGGGTTTTGAGAATTCAAACGCGATTGGAGACACGGATGTTTTTGTCGTGGTTCCGATAGGTGGTGCTATCGTACATCCATGTTGATGGAGACTTCAACCCACGAAGGGTAGCAGTTCTTGTGAGTCCACGGAGGCTCCACCCACGAAGGGTCCACGAAGAAGCAACCTTGTCTATCCCACCATGGCCGTCGGCCACGAAGGACTTGCCTCACTAGCGGTAGATCTTCACGAAGTAGGCGATCTCCTTCCCTTACAAACTTCTTGGTTCAACTCCACAATCTTGGCGGAGGCTCCCAAGTGACACCTAGCCAATCTAGGAGACACCAATCTCCAAGACGTAAGAAATGGTGTGTTGATGATGAACTCCCTGCTCTTGTGCTTCAAATGATAGTCTCCCCAACACTCAACTCTCTCTCGCAGAATTTGGATTTGGTGGAAAGGAGATTTGAGTGGAAAGCAACTTGCGGAAGGCTAGAGATCAAGGTTCATATGGTAGGAATGGAATATCTTGGCCTCAACACAAGTGTAGGTGCTTCTCTCTCAGAAAATGCAAGTTGGAAGTGTAGGTTCATTCTGATAGCTCTCCCCACCAATGAAGAGGAGGTGGAGGGGTATATATAGCCTCCACAAAAAATCTAACCGTTACACACAACTTGACAAACTCGGTTGGACCGAATTGGTAAACTCGGTCAGACCGATTCAGCAAATCTAGTGACCGTTAGGATTTTCGGTGGGACCGACATGCAACTAGGTAGGACCGATATGGTTAGGGTTAGGGAATAACGTAATCTCGGTGAGACCGATTACACAAACTCGGTGGGACCGATTTTGGTAATAAGCTAACCAGAGATTTGGTCAGGTAAACTCGGCGGGACTGGTTCGCTCATTTCGGTGGGACCAAAATGTTACGAAAAGGAAACAGGGAGTTTACATTGCAATCTCGATGGGACCTATTGCTCATCTTGGTTGTACCGAAATGTTACGAAGGGAAACAGAGAGATTACAATCCCATCTCGGTGAGACCGGGATCCCTATCGGTGAGACCGATTTGCCTAGGGTTTGTGGCAGTGGCTATGACATTTGAACTCGGTGGCGCCGGATAGAAAGAATCGTTAGGGCCAAGTTTGACTTTTGGTTTAGGTCATATGTGGATGTGGGAAAGTAGTTGAGGGTTTTGGAGCATATCACTAAGCACTATGAAGCAAGAACCTCATTAAGCAACACCTCATCCCTCCTTGATAGTATTGGCTGTTCCTATAAACTCAATGTGATCTTGGAGCACTAAAATATAAAATGTAGAGTCTTGATCTTTGATCTTGAGTCAATCCTTTTGTCCTTAGCATTTTGAGGGGTCCACTTTTCTCATCCATGCCATGCCATTCATTGAGCTTTTCCTGAAATATTTATCTTGGAATGATGTTAGCTCAATGAGCTATATGTTGTTAGGAATTACCAAAAACACCTAGGGATAGTTGCACTTTCAATCTCCCCCTTTTTGGTAATTGATGACAACATATAGATCAAAGCTTCGACATATCATAATAAGAGTGAAAAACATTGTCGCTTTGAGAAGTATGTGATAAGCAAGAGCTCCCCCTAAATTTTTGCATAGTGTAAGATTTGCTTTGGACTGCAAATGCACAAAGAGTTAGGCTCATGGGTTACCTTGCATGTCACATACATCTTGGTGGAGCGCTCAAAATGATAATAATTGAATACATGCACTCATCACCAAGCAAAGTGAATGATCATATAGAGTTAAAAGGATAATGTCATCCAACAAGCATTAATGTAGCATATGATCATCCAAGTATCACATAGACATAAAATATCTCAAACAAGCAAATAAAGTTCAACCACTAAAGCAAGAGAGAATCAAAAGCAACACTCTCTCTTGAAGCCTATGGTCTATACATTTTTCTCCCCCTTTGGCAACAAGTTACCAAAAAGTTCATAGAAAATGCATAGCACTAAATTGTCTCTCAGGCTTGATCTTCAGGTGGTAGTGTAGAGATGGCTCCTTGGACGAAGACTTCAATAGATGTGGATGGAGCTGGTGGAGTAGGTGCTAGAGCCGGTTGCACTGGGGCTGTAGCTGGTGCAAATGAAGTGGCTCTGGTGTCTGTCACTGGCACTGCAGCTGATCTCTGAGCTCTAGGCACTCTGGCAAATGTCTGGTTGTCTTGCCCTTCCTCTCCTGCATATCATCCTGGAGTTGCTCAACAACAGACTGGATCTCAGTTACATTCACATCCAAGTCATATAACTTCTGCTCCATGATCCTCTCCAGGCTCTCTTGGTTTTGAGTCAGGGTAGCCAGCCCCTTCTCAATCCACAGAGTGGATGCAATCAAGTAGCCAAGTTGATCCTATTTGCTCTTCAAAAAGTACTGAGATACCTCTTCCATTGTTGGCATCTTGGTAGCCTTCTCTGTCCTTGCCTTCTCCTTCTTTGCTTGAGCTTGCATAGAAGATGGTTCATCTTCATCCATAACCACTTGGTTATCCTCAAAATCTGGATAGATAGGCATGTGATCCTTATCCAACAAGTATGTGCCAGTGCCCATCTTGGTGTTAATAAGCTCCTGGATCTGTGGGGCATACCCACAACTTCTCTTTTGGTCAGCAACTGTCCTCTTTATAGTTTCAACTATAAGACTCATGAACTTGAACTTTTGTGGCACATCAAATAAGTGTAGCAGATTTATTGCATGGCCTCTGATCATGTTGTGATCACCTGACTTGGGCAAGAGAGTGTGCCTGAGGATCCAGTTGATGGTTGGTAGTCTTGATAGAAGGTAATGTACTGATCCAAACTTGTGTGTTTCAACAACAACATCTGGGATCTCCTTGTACATATGTGCCATAGTGTTGTGATCCATCTTCTTCTTGGCATAGACATCCAAGTCATCCTCTCTCTCCTTAGGTGCATTGATCAGATTAGCCCATTCTTCAATTGATGATTGGTACCTAGTACCTTCAGACATCCATATTATCCTGCCATCTGGATAGAAGTGTGCTGTGGAGTAGAATTGCATTATTAGCTCATCATTCCACTTTGTGAGCTTCTGCCCAACAAAGTCTGCCACTCCACAAGCACTAAAGTTATCATACACACCAAGATAGTGTTCTTCATTCTCCTTGATGTACTTCCAGACCACCCACCTCATGTCACACACTATTGGCTTCTTGTCTAGCAAGACTGTCTCATAGAAATCCTGCCGTTCCTTTGTGTGGAACCTGTAGTCTACAGCAGTTCTCCTCCTGACTGCATAAGGATCAGTCAACCTCCACTGTCTGAGTCCTGCATCCTTTCTCAGCTTCATGTTCTCAGCTACAGGATGGGCATCGTTATGATCTGGAATTTTTGGCTTCAATTTTCTCAAGACATGCTATTCATCATCTTCCTCTTCAGCAACAGTTTCAGGCACTAGGGCCTTGTTCTTCTCAGTAGCAGATATGTTCCTGGTATTCCTCTTACATGCAGTCTTGGGCTTGGAGGCAGCCTTGGGTGCTTCTTTGGGTTTTGATGAAGCAGCCCCTGACCTGATAGCATCACCCATAAGCTTCTGAGCTTTGGGTGCTGGTGCAGCAACCTCTTCTTCTTCTTCCTCTTTAGAGTCTCTCCTCATAGAGGGATTGCCAAGGACCTTGGCAGTAGTGGTTTTGACTCTCTTTTTGTTCTTGTCTTGGCCAACAGCTTCATCTTCTGACTCAATGGTAAACTTCATGGTTTCCCCAGTGGCAACCTTCCTAGGTTTGGAAGTGGGAATCCTCCTTGCAGGTGCCTTCTTCTGCATTCCTGGCTTAGTGGCTGCAGCTGAGCCATATTCTTTTTTGAGCACCTTCTTCTTGGAGGTGGACTCATCCTCAATAGCCACATAGTCTTCATCCTCAGATTCTGAGGATCTCTTCTTTCTGGCCCTGGTGGCAGCTTTGGGTAAGTTGCTTGGGGTGCTCCTGCTGCCATCATCATAGCTGCTCGAGGGACTAGTGCCCTCACTCACTTGAACCTGCTCCTCTGACTTGTTCTGACTGTCACTCTGATCAACACTGACTGCAGTCCCTGTGAATAGATATAGATGAGATAGAGTGGATGAGCATCACAAAGTACATAGGTTTTTGCAAACGAATGAGTCAAAAACTTAGTTTTAGTTTTCCACAAAAAGCATTTCGGATCTACCGACTTGTAAACTCGGTGATACCGAAGCAGCTTTTGGAACCTAAACTAGTAAACTCGGTCAGACCGAGTCACAGTTCGGTGGCACCGAGACTGCTAGGGTTTCACAAAGTCCTGAACTCGGTCACACCGATTTGCAATTCTCAGTCAGACCGAGAACTACATATGCAATGGCCTTAGCCGAATCGGTGGTACCGAGTTCTACAACTTGGTTGGTCCGAGATGGTTTCGGCGGAAACCTAACCCTAAATTTTCAATTCATCTCTAATCTACGGAGTGTTTTGACTAGATAAGATAGTTTCAATCGTGGCAAGATTCATGGCGAACACAGTGTGCTAGGAATCAGATAGGTATAGCACAGTGATCGAGTCCATACCCTAGTTCGGCGATGAACTCGCTATGGCGGCAACGGCGGGGATGATTCCCGTTGTCGGCGGCGAAGACCAGCAGCAGGAGCCAGCTGGCGATGAGGAGGACGATCCAGAGACCCTGGAGGCAGAGCGGGCGAAGCACGGGCGAAAGAGTTCGGAGAAAATTTCCAAAGTTTTGCCCGTGGGTATATATAGCCCGACCCTGTTGGTGTGACCGTGTGGAGCAACTCGGTGGCACCGAGATGCATAACTGCTAACAGTTACAGCAACTCGGTGTGACCGAAAAGTTCAAATCGGTTGCATCGAGATTGAAAACCTAGATCATCTTAGTGATCTCGGTATGACCGAAATGGAAGAATCGGTCAGACCGAAACACACAAAGAAGTTTTGGAAGTTTAAGTCTGACGAATTGGGGACTCCGAGTGCTCCTCACACAGAGTGGTTCGAATCCGACTTGATCAAATTTTGTGATGTAGCATGAATAGAGTTTGAGACAAGAAAAGCATAGATAGCTAGAGAAGGTTCTTAGGCATTCTTGTCCATCCACTTGGCAAAAGAAAAAGAAACCAATCAATAAAATCAACAAGTGGATGTCCTCGAATGAGTAAAATATGCAACCAACATGCTCACACAATAAAATGGCAAATGAAATATGTGGCAAAGCATGCACAACCAATTCTAGCATCTATCAAGCAACTGGTGATGACTAGGTCATCTATATATATGAGTATATTGACTTAGGAGTCAAATGAGAACATTTGATCATAGGTCATACTCATCGTTTAAGCTCAAGTGGGGTTACCACTTTTACATAATGCATTGATGTGTTCACACCATTAGAGTTGCTTTGACTCAATTCTTAGAGTAAAGACCCCCCTAGATGTGAGATCCCCCCTTAGAGGGATGAACTAACCTTGGGTTTTGTCGATGATGACTTCATGTAGGTGTTGAAGATGTGGATGATCAATGTTGATGTAGATCATTTGGAGCAATCCTTTGGAGTGAGTTGCACTTTCAATACCTACATGGGTTAGTCCCACAAGGAACAAACAAGGATATCCATAGACATAGAGTGATGCACACACAAGATGATGTGTATGGAAGCATTAGGTTACCTTGTCCCTTGTCTTACCAACAAGAGGGTTTGTGACTCCTTGAACTAGTGCAAGATGTGGGAGTTGATTGCACTTATTGTTGCCAAAATGATATGAGTGAAATATGTTGGTGGAGTCACCCTCAAGAACTCTCTAGTTCTTCTTCTTCAGGACCCACATCATCTTGATGTGAATCCTTGGAGTTGTAGTTGTACTTGATGAAGCAGAGCTTGACGTGGTCTTGGGAACCCACTTGACCAAGACCTTAGGAGCTTCTTCAAATGCATCAATCTCCTCTTGAAGCTTGTCCTTGCCTTTTTGCTTGTGGTGTTGTGGTGGAAGATCATCTTGGGCTTGTGTCCATTTGAAGGAAGTAGGATCATACTTCTCTTGTTGAGGAACAAACTTCGTCTTGGGGTATTGATCTTCTTCCCACTTAACTCCATTGGCATTGAACTTTCGTTCAAAACCAACACCTTGGTTCTTCCGGTGCCTTCCTTGCTTGCGTACAATTTCCTCAAATTGCTTACTTCCGGCAAGGCTCTTGTAAACACCTTTCTCTATAATTCCCTTCAATAAGCTATTTTCTTGCTCAAGTGTATCTTTGCTAAGAGAATCATTAGTGGAATCAAGAGAACTACTAGAAGCAACAACATTGGATTTAGCATGATTATTGTTACTACTAGAGGAAGAATCCTTCTTGTTCTTGTTACTAGACTTGACTTGAGGCATGTAAGTAGATAAGAGTAAACTCTTGGCAATGTAAGAAGAACTTTTCTTACGAAGATCATCATTGATTGCCTTTAAGAACTCATGCTCTTGCTCAAGGTTGAGCTTTTCAAAGCTTAACTTCTCATGAGTCCTTAAAAGTTATCGATGATCTTCTAAGATAGTTTCATGAACTAACTTAAGAGTGTTTAGTTCTTTAGTTAGAAGCTCAATCTTCTCCTTATCATTGTCATTCGTTTTATCTTGATTGGCATGATTAATTGACGTTTCATCATAGTATTCATCACTAGAGTTGTCAACACGTAAATCATCATCACCTAACAAGTCATCTTCATCACTATTGAAATCAACATACTTGGGGTGTATTACGTTTGGGCCTTTAGCCATGAAGAATCTTCCAAGTCCTTCATTTGGTGAATCAAATATGTCATAGGACTTGGTTCACACAAGTGCTAGACCGGCAACACCTTCATCTTGAGTATATTCGGAGTCGGAGTGATATCTTCTCTCGGAGTGATTGTCGGAGTCGGAGCCGGATACCCATTCACCAACATGAACTTGATGTCTTCGTTTTGTGTAGCTCCTTGATGACTTGTCCTTCCTTTCTGAATCCTTGCTTCTCTGGGATGTTTTTCGTTCATAACGATCATCTCTACTCCTCCTCTCTCTTGGTGGTGATTCTTCTCTTCTACTTCTCCTCTTAGGTGATTCTTCTCTTCTTTTGTAGGGTTCCGTACACTCATTGGAATAGTGTCTGGGTCTTCCACAATTGTAGCAATTGTGCTCTCGACTAGAATATCTTTTGTCATTTTAGGGAGCTTTTCTCTTTGCTTCTACTCTTGTAGAACTTGTTGAAGTTCTTCACCATTAAGCTCAATTCTTCATTGAAGGTTTGTTTCTCACTAGATGATGTGGGGGCTTCAGATGAGGCTTTGTAAGCACCACATGACTTGTTGTCAAGTTCCTCCTTATCCTTGAGTGACATCTCATGAGCAAAAATTCTTCCAATGACTTTTGTTGGCTTGAGATCTTTGTAATTGGGCATCATTTGGATCAATGTGCACACGGTATCATATTTTCCGTCCAAAGCACTTAGGATCTTCTTGATGATGAATTTGCCGGTCATCTCTTCACTTCCTAAGCCGGCAATCTCATTTGTGATAAGAGCAAGCCTAGAGTACATTTCAGCAACACCTTCACCATCCTTCATTTTGAACTTGTCAAGTTGACTTTGAAGCACATCCAACTTGGATTCCTTGACGGAGTCGGTACCTTCATGCATATCAATCAAAGTATCCCAAATTTCCTTTGCATTCTCAAGACGGCTGATTTTGTTGAATTCTTCGGGGCACAATCCATTGAAGAGGAAATCACAAGCTTGAGCGTTGTATTGCAGCATCTTCAACTCTTCCGCGCTAGCTCCACGGTTTGGTTCTCTCCCATCAAAGAATTCACCTTGCAAGCCAATACACACAATAGCCCAAACGGCGGGGTTATGTCCAAGAATATGCATTTTCATCTTATGCTTCCAACTAGCAAAATTAGTACCATCGAAGTAAGGACCTCTATGGTGATAATTTCCCTCGCTAGACGCCATACTCTCCTAGGTTGTGAAACCAAGGCTATGACCACCAAAAGCTATGGAAATCAAAGCAAATGGAGACCAAGGCTCTGATACCACCTGTAGGATCGAAAGTATGTCTAGAGGGGGGGTGATTAGACTACTTGACCAAATAATAACTTATCCTTTACCCAATTTTAGTCTTTGGCAGATTTTAGCTATCTTAGCACAAGTCAAGCAATCTTAACACAATTCAAGCAAGCATGCAAAGAGTATATGAGCAGCGGAAAGTAAAGCATGCAACTTGCAAGAATGTAAAGGGAATGGTTTTGTGAATTCAAACGCGATTGGAGACATGGATGTTTTTGTCGTGGTTCCGATAGGTGGTGCTATCGTACATCCACGTTGATGGAGACTTCAACCCACGAAGGGTAACGGTTGCGCGAGTCCACGGAGGGCTCCACCCATGAAGGTTCCATGAAGAAGCAACCTTGTCTATCCCACCATAGCCATCGCCCATGAAGGACTTGCCGCACTAGCGGTAGATCTTCACGAAGTAGGTGATCTCTTTGCCCTTACAAACTCCTTGGTTCAACTCCACAATCTTGTCGGAGGCTCCCAAGTGACACATAGCCAATCTAGGAGACACCACTCTCCAAGAAGTAACAAATGGTGTGTTGATGATGAACTCCTTGCTCGTGTGCTTCAAATGATAGTCTCCCCAACACTCAACTCTCTCTCACAGGATTTGGATTTGGTGGAAAGAATATTTGAGTGGAAAGCAACTTGGGGAAGGCTAGAGATCAAGATTCATATGGTAGGAATGGAATATCTTGGCCTCAACACAAGTGTAGGTGGTTCTCTCTCAAAAAATGCAAGTTGGAAGTGTAGGTTCGTTCTGATGGCTCTCTCCATGAATGAAGAGGAGGTGGAGGGGTATATATAGCCTCCACAAAAAATCTAACCGTTACACACAACATGCCAAACTCGATGGGACCGAATTGGTAAACTCGGTCAGACCGATTCAACAAATTTATTGACCGTTAGGATTTTCGGTGGGACTGACATGCAACTCAGTAGGATTGATACGGTTAGGGTTAGGGCATAACGTAATCTCGGTGAGACCGATTACACAAACTCGGTGGGACCGATTCTGGTAATAAGCTAACTAGGGAGTTGGTCAGGTAAACTCGGTGGGACCGGTTCGCTCATTTCGGTGGGACCGAAATGTTATGAAAAGGAAACAAGGAGTTTTCATTGCAATCTCGGTGGGACCGATCGCTCATCTCGGTGGTACCGAAACAATACGAAGGGAAACAGAGAGATTACAATCCCATCTCGGTGAGACCGAGATCCCTATCGGTGAGACCGATTTGCCTAGGGTTTGTGGCAGTGGCTATGACATCTGAACTCGGTGGCGCCGGATAGAAAGAATCGGTAGGGTCGAGTTTGACTTTTGGTTTACGTCATATGTGGATGTGGGAAAGTAGTTGAGGGTTTTGGAGCATATCACTAAGCACTATGAAGAAAGAACCACATTAAGCAACACCTCATCCCTCCTTGATAGTATTGACTTTTCCTATAGACTCAATGTGATCTTGGATCACTAAAATATAAAATGTAGAGTCTTGAGCTTTGAGCTTGAGCCAATCCTCTTGTCCTTAGCATTTGGAGGGGTCTACTTTGTCATCCATGCCATGCCATTCATTGAGCTTTTCCTGAAATATTTATCTTGGAATAATGTTAGCTCAATGAGCTATATGTTGTTACGAATTACCAAAACCACCTAGGGATAGTTGCACTTTCACTTGTACTAGCTATCCCCTTTCAAATTGGTCGTTGTTGGATCCCTTCCCGCTCAATATTTAGGGAGAGGACCAAGGCCCCTATAAATAGGACTAGCCACCACAGTAGAAAGGGGACTGAATGAAAACTGACGGGAGAACAAACTCAATTCATCCTCACATCCACCAAGCACAAGAACACCTCTCCTTAGGAGGATGTTATTCCCTTGTACTATTCATCATCAGCCCAAGAGGCAATCCACCACCACCACACTGGAGTAGGGTATTACACCACAACGGTGGCCCGAACCAGTATAAATCTTGTGTCTCATGTATTGTGAGTTCATCGAGCTAAGCTTAGAGATCGCGCCAAGGCTGAGGGCGAGATTCGGTAGGGGGAAATCTTCATGCGCATCCTAGTGTTCGAACCTCAAGGGTTTTGCCGGAACCCTAAATTCGACATTTTGCGCGCCAAGTAGGGGTGCACCAAAGTCTTCCTTCTGCTGATCCATGTTCCATCGCTGAAGCCGAACCCGCACCGAGCGCCGGGCCGCTCTCGCCGCTCGCGTCGCCCAGACGGCTCTTGTTGGAGGGCCTCCCCGTCGTTCTCTGTCGCCTGCCACAAACGCCGCCGCCAGCTCGGGAGGGAACGAGCAACAAGCATCATCGCTACACCCCTCGATGCGGCGGGACGGCCGCACCGCCACTCTGTCGCTGACCCCAGCTGGTTCGTCATCCCTCGCTCGTCGCGCCCCCACGGACGCGCATGCCGTGCTGCTCATGGCTTGCGAGTTCCTGCGTTACCGCCCCATCGACAACCTCTACGAGGAATGGCTCGCTTGCATCACCGAGTTCGTCAGCGCTGCTGGGGTCTCTCCCGTGCCGTCCCTCTTGTTGCCTAGCCCTCCGCCAGGCACGGGCGACGTGGCTCATGGAGCGCCTCTGCCCCAAGACGGCGCCCTGGCGCCAAGACGCGCACCCCCTGGGCGTGACCCGCCGCGTCCAGAGCTCGCGCGAGAAGAAGGAAGTTGTCAAGAAATCCCTCGGCCTCAAGAAGGCGCCCCCGTGCGCCCTACACCGGCATGACAAGACCGCGTACTGCCTATGGCAGTGGTGCACGGGTACCATTAAGAGCAAGCTCCGCGTCAGCAAAGGGCCCCAGTGACCACAGTAGGCTGCCGTGCCTTCACTCCCGAGCTGCGTAGCGTCGCCTGGCCGGGAAAATTCAAGCCGGACCTGCCTCCTCGCTATGACGGCACCCCCGCCCCCGTGGAGTTCTTGCAGCTCTACGAGCTGAGCATCGAAGCGGCCAAAGGCGACGAGAAAGTCATGGCGAATTAGTTTCCCATGGCACTCAAGGACGTTGCCCGCTCGTGGCTCCTGAACCTACCCCCTGGCTCGATCTTCTCCTGGGACGAGATGCACAACCGCTTCATCGCCAACTTCCAGGGCACTCGCGACCGTCCCCCGGCCGCGGGTGACCTGTGCCGCATCAAGCAACAGCCCGGGGAGACCCTGCAAAAATACGTCCAGCGCTTCAGCATCGCTCGCCTCCAGACCCCCAAGGTCACGGACGAGGCCATCATCTCAGCGATCTCTGATGGGGTCGTGTACATGGAGGTAAGTGGCGAGAGCGTGTGTGAAGAAGTACACCCATGCAGGGTTAACATCATCTATTCGAATAGCCGCATCCGCGGTAAAGTACCTCTGGGTTGCCTATACATTTCATAGACAAGTGAAAGTGGATACTCGAAAATGCTCAAGATAGGTATGAGTGCTATGGATGGCGTTCTCGTAGGGAGACGGGAGCGGTTTCATAGTGGTGTATTGATATGGTAAATATGTGGACTCGTGTGCGCCACATCAAAAGAGTTACTTTCAGCCATAGTTCAGAATAGCCACCGAGTCAAAGCTGGCTTGCTGTAGTTAAACTCCACCACCTCTTGTTGATACTGATGCATATGTAGTTAGTTCTGATGTATGTCTTGCTGGGTACATTTGTACTCACATTTTGCTTAATTCATGTTTTTGCAGAGAGACTTTAGTCTCGCTAGTAGTTCCGCGTGGACTTCGACGTTTAGCTTGATACCTCAGCTACAATCTTGAACCCTTCGGAGGATCTTGTAGATAGTCAGGCTTCTCAGCCTTTTTCATTTGTAGTTGTCTGTACTTAGAGAAGTTAAGCTTCCGCATGTGCTTATTGCTTGTATGCTCTGACTATTGGGTCATGCGACCCATGATTGTAATACTTGACTCCTCAGAGCCTATTAAATAAATACTTCGAGTTGTAGAGTCATGTTGTGATGCCATGTTGTATTTGCACATATCGAGCATATTGTGTGTATGATTATTGAAATGCTTGGTATGTTTGGGATCCGACAACCTAGTTGTTTATTCTTGGTAGCCTCTCTTAAAAGGAAATGTCTGCTAGTGCTTCCACTGAGCCATGGTAGCTTGCTACTTCTCCGGAACACTTAGGCTGGCCAACATGTGTCCTTCTTCATTCCTGTGTCTGTCCCTTCGGGGAAATGTCACGCGTTGTTCCTTTAAGTCCTTGTAGCTTGGTACGACTTGGGTTCATGCGTTGCTGATCTACACGTTCGTTGCTGGGTCATGTATGTATGTCCCTGTAAGTTAGCACCGCCTTGGGTTTACGACTAGTCATGTCGGCCCGGGTTCTTTGCCATATGGATGCTAGCGGCACTATCATATACGTGAGCCGAAAGGCACAAACGGTCCTGGGCCAGGTAATTTGGGACCCGTGGGAATACTGAGCGTGAGGCCGCAAAGTGATATGATGTGTTACATGCTAGATCAGTGTGACTTAGGATCGGGGTCCTGACAGCGACACTGAGTTGTTTCGGTTTGGCTGAAAAGAAAAGATCGGTGAGGCCGAGTTCAAGACAAAGAATGATTTTGTCATCTCAGCTCACTAGGCAAATAGGATCTCACAAAGATTTGAAGGGAATTAACTGAAGTATTTGCAATGATTTGAATGCAGAGAATGCAGAAAAATAGAAGAGAAGAAATCTAGATGAAGTTTTTTTTTGAAAGGGGAAACAAACATGCAAGAGACAAATCCAAGAACACAGAAAAACACTAGAAACTTCATCTAGGATTGGTCGGCGACGAATTCACCTATGTTAGAGTATATTGACTTTGGAGTCAAGTGAAGACACTTGATCATAGGTCATACTCATCATTTAAGCTCAAAATGGGGTTGACATTTTTCATTTAAGTATTTTGATGTATTCACATCTTGTTGAGTTGCTTTGACCCATGTCTTGGGGTAAATCTTCTCTAAGGAATGACATACCTTGGTGGTGGTGTTGATTTTGATCATGTAGTTGACACTAGTAGAAAAGGGGGCAATGGTCCAGGCCGGTCCAGCCCATTAGTCCCGGTTCAATCCAGAACCGGGACCAATGGGGCATCGGACCAGTTCATGAGCCCCGGGGCGGCCGACCCGTGGGCCATTGGTCCCGGGTTCGTCTGGACCTTTGGTCCCGGTTGGTGGGATGAACCGGGACCAATGGGCCTCGCTCTGGCCCACCACCATTGGTCCCGGTTAGTGGCTCGAACGGGACCAAAGGCAAACTTTAGTCGGTTCATGCGACCAGCCGGGACCAATGGTGGTGCATATATATACCCCCTCGGCGCAGAGCGAGCACCTTTGCTCTGTTTTTTCCGCCGAGGGGAGAGGGCTGGTGGTGCTCTAGCTCACCTCATATGCACACAAGGTGTTCGATGGAATGCCCGAGCCACACTACTTAAGGTTTCTCCTCTCCAAGCTCGACCGCCAAGCTCCATTTTCCTCCATATTTGTCTAGGTTTAGCGGTCCGTCACGCCTGTCCCCATCTTCAACGTCGTCGATCACCCGCACCGATCTCATCGCCAGGCACCACCGTGGTG
The DNA here is from genome assembly GCA_021437245.1 of Aegilops speltoides. Taxonomy (NCBI): domain Eukaryota; kingdom Viridiplantae; phylum Streptophyta; class Magnoliopsida; order Poales; family Poaceae; genus Aegilops; species Aegilops speltoides. Next base: position 238,236,425 of record CM038142.1, read on the forward strand.
AGCCTCTTGTTCTTATCTTCTTTCGAAAGGAAAAATATTCTTATTTGTATGTTTAGATAGATATATACTTGTATAATTTTCTTACTTTTATTATTGCATCTTATATAGTGCGATGGTTTTGGTATCCGCCCGTCGGCCCTCGTCCCCGTTTATGATTAGGATGTGGTATATATTATCTTTTCATAACTATTGGTTCATTTATTGTTTATGACAATTATGCCGACCAACGTAACATAGATTTTATTCATCTAGGAGGTTGTTGAACCGAAATTCCAACCGACCCTATTGTCGAGAGGTTAAATTTAGTTGAAGAAGAAAACAATTTGTTGAAGGAAAAATTAGAAAAATTGAGGAGGAGAAGATGATATTGGAGTTGCATGTTGCGGATGTAAATCGATGATCACAAGATCAAGATGGATGCAATGCGCTTGAAGATTAGAAAGATTAGAAAATATGCCATTCATACCGAGGCTTGGTATCATTATGCCTTTGGATCGGTTGTTACATTGGTTGCGATTATGATCGCATTTGTTTCGCATTGAAATGTTTTACATAGTTTCAGTGTATGGTTTAATTAATTTAGATGCTCTGCGAGCTTTATGTTGTTAGATGAGAACTATGTATGTACTTTGGTTTTAATGTGATGATGAACTTCTATTAATTTGGTCACTTAATTAATTATCTATTCATGATGTTCTCTAATGATTTTTGACACATTAATTATATATAATGCACATGATGAACCGGCAATGGATGTACGGTTCAAGACACACCTCCGAGTACATTAAGGCGTGCATAATTTTCTCGAAGTGGCTGAGGCAAACAAGAAGAATGGTTTTATGTGTTGTCCATGCCCTATATGTGGGAATCTGAAGTCTTACTCGACCGGAAAATCCTCCACACCCACCTTTTACAAGGGTTTCATGCCACACTATAATGTTTGGGCGAGGCACGGAGAAATAGGGGTTATGATGGAAGGCGGCGAAGAAGAAGAGTACGATGACAACTATGTGCCCCCGAATACGGTGATGCTCCGGAAGATCAAGAGGAACGGGCGATGTGCACGATGATGCTTTGCAGGGGAGAAGCTGCTGAAGATCAAGAGGAACCGACGATGTGCCCGATGATGATGATCTCCGCCGGGTCATTGTCGATGCAAGGGCGCAATCACGAAAGTCAAAAGGAGAAGCTGAAGTTCGATCGCATGCTAGAGGACCACAAAAAGGGTTGTACCCCAATTGCAAAGATGGCAACACAAAGCTCGGTACCGTCTTTGGAATTGCTGCGGTGGAAGGCAGAGAATCTTGTGCTGATAAAGGATTTGAGAAGCTACTTAAAATATTGAAGAAGAAGCTTCCAAGGATAACGAATTGCCCGATAGTACATACGCAGCAAAGAAGGTCGTATGCCCTCTAGGATTGGAGGTGCGAGAAGATACATGCATGCCCTAATGATCGCATCCTCTACGCGGTGTGTACAAGGATCTGAGCGCATGCCCGGTATGCGGTGCATTCTGATATAAGATCGAGCGAGATGACCACGTGATGTTGTGGCGGGCCCCGGAAGAGGGTTCTGCGAAGGTGATGTGGTATGCTCCTATAATACCACGGTTGAAACGTCTGTTGAAGCGGAGAGCATGCCAAGTTGATGCGATGGCACAGTGAGGACCGTAAGAAAGGCGGGAAGTTGAGAGCACCGGACGGGTCGCATGGAGAAAAATCGAGAGAAATCTTGGGATGAGTTTGCAAGTGAGCCAAGGCGTATGGTTTGCTTTAAGCGCGGATGGCATTAATCCTTTCGAGGAGCGAGCAGCAATCACAGCACTGGCCCGTGACTCTATGTATGTATAACCTTCCTCCTTGGATGTGCATGAAGCGGAAGTTCATTATGATGCCGTTCTCATCCAAGGCCCTAAGCAACCCGGCAATGACATTGATGTGTACCTAAGGCCATTAGTTGAAGAACTTTTATAGCTGTGGAATGGAAGCGGTGTACGTCGTGGGATGAGCACAAGCAGGAGAATTTAACCTAAAGGCGTTGCTATTCGTGACCATCAACGATTGGCCCGCTCTCGGTAACCTTCGGAGACGGACAAACAAGGGATACCACGCATGCACGCACTTTGTTTACTTGACACCGATTGTATATACGGCAAGCTGCGGGAAGAATGTGTACTTGGGCCATCGTCGATTTCTTCCGACCAACCATCAATGTCGAAAGAAAGGCAAGCATTTCAAAGCGAGGCGAGATCACGGAAGAAGCCCGCCATGCGTGGCGGTGATCACGTACTTGCTATGGTCGATGATTTACACGTAATCTTTGGAAAGGGTCGGCGGACTAGCTGTTCCGAGTGACGCCGAGGGACACGCACCCATGTGGAAGAAGAAATCTATATTTTGGGATCTACCCTCTTTGGAAAGACCTAGAGGTCCGCTCTTGATCGGCGTGATGCGTGTGACGAAGAACATTTGCGTGAACCTGCAAGTCTTCTTGGGCGTGTATGGGAAGACAAAAGATACAAATGAGGCACGAGAGGACCTGCAACGTTTGCACGAAAAAGGCGGCATGCCTCCAAAGTAGTATGAAGGTCCCGCCAGCTATGCTCTTACCAAAGAAGAGAAGGAAATCTTCTTTGAATGCCTACTTAGTATGAAGGTCCCTCTGGCTTCTCGTCGAATATAAAAGGAATAATAAATATGGCGAGAGAAAAATTTCAGAACCTAAAGTCTCATGACTGCCACGTGATTATGACGCAATCGCTTCCGGTTGCATTGAGGGGCTTCTCCGGGAAAACGTCCGATTAGCCATTGTGAAGCTATGTGCATTCCTCAATGCAATATCTCGGAAGGTGATCGATCCGAAACCATACCAAGGCTAAGGAGTGATGTGGTGCAATGTCTTGTCGGTTTGAGCTGGTGTTCCCACCATCCTTCTTCAATATCATGACGCACGTTCTAGTTCATCTAGTTGACGAGATTGTCATTCTAGGCCCCGCATTTCTACACAATATTTACCCCTTTGAGAGGTTCATGGGCGTCCTAAAGAAATATGTCCGTAATCGCTAGGCGAAGGAAGCATCTCCATGGGCCATCAAGCGAGAGGATGTCATCGGGTTTTGTGTTGACTTCATTCTGGCCTTAAGAAGATAGGTCTCCCTAAATCGCGGTATGAGGGGAGACCGACCGAAAAACACGCTTGGAAAGGACTCAATAATATGCGAGGGCGGATATTCTTGGTCTCAAGCCCACTACAGTTCTCTGAACTCTACCTTGGTGACCCGTATGTCGATGAACACAAGAACGATCTGCGCTTCAAACACCCGAGCGGTCGACGATCGGATTACATGTGAACACATCAGGACTTTCAGCAGTTGGTTGGAAGCACGTATCAGAGGTGACAACACTGTTTGTGAGGAGCTGTACTTGTTATCCAGGGGACCATCTTTGGTGTATTGATTTGGAAAGGATCTGAGATAAATGGGAATACATTTTACGATTGACCAAGATCAAAAGAGCACCAACCAAAACAGCGGTGTCGCTTTGATGCAACAACCGAGAGGGAAAGGACACATATTATGGTTACATAGTGGACATATGGGAACTTGACTACGGACATGATTTTAAGGTCCCTTTGTTTAAGTGAAAATGGGTCAATCTGTCGAGGCGGGGAGTGTGTAGACCCAAGATGCGGAATGACAACAAAGGATCTGAAAAATCTTGGGTACAGCGACGAACCGTTCGTCCTAGCCAATGATGTGGCACAGGTTATCTATGTGAAGGACATGTCCAAGAGACCGAGAAAGAGAAAGATAAGGAAGCAAATACATCATACGATGAGCCAAAGCGCCACATAGTTCTTTTCGGAAAAAGGGACATCATGGGAGTGGAGGACAAGATGACATGTCGAAGATTATGAAAAGTTTCATGAAATTCCTCCTTTAAAGTCAAGGCTGACCCGACATCACGATAAGCGATGAAGATTATCCATGGTTACGGCGCAATAAGCAAATGACACAAGCGAAGAAAAAGTGAAGGCTTTCTCCATAACTATTGTTAGTTTATGATACCATTATGGCCAGCAGTATGATACCATTGTTCGTTTTGTACATGCACATGCTATGTGTGGGTCAATTTATGATACCATGCCAACTTTCAACTTTTTGAGTTCATTTGAAATGCTTTAATGTCTTATGGTTCGCCCTCGTAATAATTAAAAATAGCAACAATAAGTATTTTGTTGTAAGTAGAAACAAAATAAAATAAATAAAGCAAGAAAGAAAACAAAAAAGTGTTTTCAAATTTGAAAAGTAATGGCACTAACAGAAAGTTTATAATTTTCCTAAAACTAAAAGCAAAAAGAATTAAAAAATAAAGCAAAAACAAAAGAAAATAAATAATGCAGAAAACAAAACAAAAAACAACAATAAGTATTTTTTTGTAAGTAGAAACAAAATAAAATAAATAAAGCAAGAAAAAAAAATTGCCACCCTCTTGGGCCCCCACGGCTGAATCGACTTGTATCCTAATTTGGGCGAGATTCAGGCCCAGAAGGCCCGAAGGCCCAACAGCAAAGAAGTAGCAAGTAGGCCCATAAGCTGCAGTGGGAAGGAGTTCAAGAGGGAGCGGCGGTGGGGCTTATAAACCACCGCGCCCCTCTCAACTAGCGAGGTGGGACTAATCTTTGGCCCCGGCGCGGCAAATGAGGGTTTGGTCCCGGTTGGTGGCACCAACCGGGACTAAAGAGGGCTTTAGTCGGTTGGAGCCACCAACCGGGACCAAAGGTCGCACTTCCCGCCTTTGGGCTCCCGAAAAAGAGGCCTTTGGTCCCGGTTGGTGGCTCCAACCGGGACTATAGGTGGCATTAGTCCCGGTTGGAGCCACCAACCGGGACCAATGCTCCTTGTATATAAGTTGCACTTTGCAGTTTTGCAGTTCATCGCCACATTGCCCCCTCGCAGACGCCGAACGATCGACGCCGCCAGTTGCCTAACGCCGCCCGCCGCCGCCATCGCCGTCGCCGTCGCTGTCGCCATGCTTCGCTCAAGGTCGCCGCCGAGCTCTGCCTTCGCCGCCGAGCTCCGCCAGCGTCGCCGCCCGCCACCCCAGCGCCCAGCGCCCGTGTGACACTCCAAAAATTTTATTTGGTTTTAGCAAAAACATTGCTGGTTTCTTTCTTTCTTTAAGAAAGGCCTTTTATTTTCTTTTTCGAAAAAGGCTATTCTCTTTAACTTCTTTTCTTTGGCAAGTTTGTCATCTCTGTTTTCTTCTTCAAAACCTTAGGTTTGATCCTTTAAATATTCCCTCTGTTGTTTCCTTCCAAAATTGGATTTTTGGAGTTTATCTTCTTTCATATTTCAAAGAAAAGATTTAGGGTCACCTTTCTTTTCTTAACCATCCATGACTCTGTATTTTACCCATGTGGTAAAACCACTCCAAAACCTCCTCTCCTCCTTGCCAAAGAACTTAAGTTCACTATCCCAACTCATCCAAACAAGTTTTGGATTTTATTTGAATTAATTCTTCTCTCAAATCTTTTCGATAATTATTTTGAGCTGAACCATTTACAAAGCAAGTGTTCCTTTTCTTGTGAGTTTTGATCTCAAACCAACTCTCTTGGCTAGTCCTTTGTACTCACAACCCAGGACCATCTTGATCCACTCATCTTCTTTTCAAATTTTTCAAACTACACTCTCTGCAAGTTTGGACCAGATTTGCCAAATTTGGTGAAATTCATACCTACACTCCTCCAAAAATTCCACCAAAAATCAGGCAGCCTCTTTGGGACATTGAGGAGCCACTCCACCAAAAATCAGCCCAAGGAAAAATTCCTACAAGCCGAATCATTACGTCGAACACCGGGCGTGCCTTGTTCAAACACCGCGATAAATTCAGTTTGCGGTGTCATTTTTCATCCGGCAGTTTGATCACAAAGTCTTGTGCCTTTGTACGTTGCTTTCGTCGCTGGCTCGCTTGTCCGCAGCCTTGCACGCACGCTTGGCGGCTTCGGCGTCGGGAGCACCACAGCCCTTCGGCGCGGGCGTGTCCCACGGCGTAGCAGCGCACCCGTGGCGCCAACGGAGACGACACGCCCGCAACGCCGTTCTGCGCCGCCCATTGCTTCTGGCTCTCCGCGTGGCCTCATGCACGCCAAAGACACCCCGCTGCACCGTCGTCGTGGCCCGGCAAGCACAGGCGCGCTCCCTCGCCGCCGGCGTGCCCGCCTTTGCTCCGTTCCGTCGAACTCCACCTCGGCAAGCCAAACTCGGCGCCACGGCACCAAATCAGCTCGGTGGCAACAACGACAACGCTCCAACTCCTAAACACCTGTCCAGCCATCGCTCCGCCGTAATCCCTCGCCGGACTTATCCTGTTCGCGGCAACCGCCTCGGTCGCCTATAAAAGAGACCCCGAGTCCCTCTCGAGCACGCACGCTCACTACACTCCACCTACACCTCACCAGGCCACTAGGAGGACCTCGAGGAGGTCTCCTCCCCAACTCCGCCGCCCGTTCCGCCTCGGGCTCCAGCTCGATTCGCTGCAGTGAGGCCGTCTCCGATGCCCTAACTCCGTCCAACTTCCTCTCTAGCTACCATATCCCTAACCCCTCGTCAATTTGATCATTGCAGCCCTCTCCGTGAGCTTCATCCTCGCCCGAATCGCCGTCCGCGGGCAGGAGCCACCGTCGGCGTGGTGCTCGCCGGCGACCACCACCACCACCAACCGACGCGAATGGCACCTGAACACGCTGGTACTCCCGATCACCCTACCTCGCCGTGGATCGCCGCCGGCGACCATCATGACTCTCGGCGCCAACGAGCCCCGACGCCTTTTCAATTTGAACTGACGGGTGGGACCCGCCCGTCGGCCTCTCTCGCTCGTTTTAAGCGAACCGTTTTCTAAACGTCTTTTGCCGAATCGTTTTCTCCTCTGGCCGGCGATTCTAATCTGAAACGTTTTACTTTTTTGCAATAAAAACCACAGGAAGTTTCGTTTCATTACAGATGGGTCCTGGACAAAAACCCTAATAACTTTTTATCGAAGCATATTTTGATTGATTCTTTTCTGTCCTCTTTGAAATTTTGTCTAGTTTTTATCAGATTTATTTGAAAATTATTTGAGATAATTTTGTGCACCTTCCGTATTCACGATAGCGCGTATATTTTACGTTATACCGTAGATACCGAAGGAGGTGACGAGCCGCTGAACTTCACCGAGCTAGGCTCCGACTACTCTGAACCAGGCAAGCATGTTGAGACTTTTGATATGATGAGTGTTTGGCATGTTTGCATGTAAGTAGTTTCATAGCATGTTGGTGAGCATACTGATGGAGGTTATTATTCATGCATGTGGAGACATGTAATTTCATTGATCCATACTTGTGGTGTATGGAGGTGCATGGCCATGTGTTGGCATGAGTATGGGTAAGATGGCAGTGTTGTAGCATGCGGTCTTCGCCACACATCTCTTTACTTCGAATCAACCCAGACGGTTCGATTCCTTTCGATTTCACTCCGTACTACCACATGTTTTCCGCAAGGAATATGGCATAATAAGTTGCAAACCGCTTTCTGGTACACACCAAAAGGAGAGGCGGGATGATGGTTCCATGGCCTGGATTAAAGCCACCATCCGGTCGGGGGCATGGGTGTTTCGGTTGGGACCGAGAGGGGGCACCCTTAGAGCGCGTATATAAATTCGATCCCATGCTATTCGAGATTGTGATCTCCCGTCTCAAAAGTTTTTCTTGAGCGATGTGCGGGTGGTTCTAACATCGAGAAGTATGATGGGTGTGTCTTGGATCGCTGTGTTTTCTTCTGAAATACCGTGACGGAACTAGTCCTTCGTGACTACGAAATCCGTTGATGTGGGTGATTTTAGTACAAGCTCTGCAGAGTCAAAACTCCTTTGAATCATCTTATCATCATCAAATTCTATACTATTCTTATCGACAAGTGTTTGTTGATGACGAAAACTCGGAGAAAGTTCATGAGTACTAAATGCGATTTAATGGGATATTCTTGTGATGTGCTAACCCGTTTATTATTATGAGCTGAATTTTTGTTATGAGTGTTGTTACATTCTTTTAAAGCCCTTTATGCGGTGTCGCTCGACGCCTTGACCGTAGCATTTCTTTTAAAGCCCTTTATGCGGTGTCGCTCGACGCCTTGATCGTGGCATTTCTTTTAAAGCCCTTTATGCGGTGTCGCTCGACGCTTGACCGTGGCATTTCTTTTAAAGCCCTTTATGCGGTGTCGCTCGACGCCTTGACCGTAGCATTTCTTTTAAAGCCCTTTATGCGGTGTCGCTCGACGCCTTGATCGTAGCATTTCTTTTAAAGCCCTTTATGCGGTGTCGCTCGACGCCTTGATCGTGGCATTTCCTTTAAAGCCCTTTATGCGGTGTCGCTCGACGCCTTGCGTAGCATTTCTTTTAAAGCCCTTTATGCGGTGTCGCTCGGGCGCCCGACCGTAGCATTTCTTTTAAAGCCCTTTATGCGGTGTCGCTCGACGCCTTGATCGTGCATTTCTTTTAAAGCCCTTTATGCGGTGTCGCTCGGGCGCCCGATCGTAACATTTCTTTTAAAGCCCTTTATGCGGTGTCGCTCGACGCTTGATCGTGGCATTTCTTTTAAAGCCCTTTATGTGGCGTCGCTCGGGCGCTTGATCGTGGCATTTCTTTCCTTCTATTTATTTATTTACCTTCGAGCGTCGCCGGACACCGATCGGGTTTCATTTTGTTTATGTTGTTGGGATTTTCCGCGCGGACTACCGCCGTTTCCCCTTTTTTTATTCCGTATGCTAATATACTGTTCATGCATTGGTGTATTTATCGATCGCATTTCATGCATGCATTTGTTATATCTTCGTCCGAATCGTCTTGCGTAGTACTTTTAAAGTACTCACCGGCTTGTTGATTTGGCGGATCTTGACGAAGCGATCTCATGGATGAAGAGTTCGATAGCGAGTCCGACGCCTAGAGGAGTCGGTCGATCCGTCGACCCTTTGGTTTTGGTCATTGTACTATATCCGCTTCCGCTACCCAAATAAATTCACGAGCCTCACCTCGGCGCCGATGAGATGCTAGTTGAGCATATCACTTCTCACCGTGATATACCACCACCGCCAGCTTTAGTTCGAGTCGGTAGTATGCCACCTCACCCTTGTGTTATACCGCCATTATGTATAATTATTGGCGCTTGTAATAAATTTGTTGAGCATCCTTGGCTCAGCCCATATTATATTTTATACTCTTGGCTTCTTGTATCAAGAATTTGTCTACCGGTGAGGAGTACTTCTCAAAACTGGGGTAACAAGATTGGCTTTTCAATAAATATTTTTATCGGAAAACCGGTCGTGACAAGCTTGGTACGAGCCCAGCCGATCAGTAGGGAAGCCACTAGGTGCGATCGCTAATCGGTGATTAGCACATATTATCTTGTCTTATTTTTTTTTTTTTTTTTACAATCGTAGACATTCTTTCGGATATCGGCATAAATTTATGATCGACCTTTCAGAATTTTTGCTGCTGTTGTAGATGGTCGACGACGGCTGCGAGTCTCGAGATGTTAATAGCGTGCCTGATGGGTTCGTCAAGCTTCTCTCTGCGTCGTTCGGTCGCGATGGGGCCATCTGTCGCCCAGCTTTCACATTCTACCAAAGACAAGGTCAACGACACCCGACCATGCACCAAAGCCATGTGCAATTCAAGGAGGGCGTGTTGAGTTCGACGCTTCGGTTTGTGGGAAGAGCCATGCCTACGGAGAAGCATGCTATGCAGATGGCAGCCCGTGAGGCGATAGCTCGCCTCAGGGATGTCCTTCCCTCAATGAAGACTCGTCGTTACCGCTACCTCCCATGCCATGTGCCCTACACTGTCACTATGCATTCTCTGTCCCGAGAGGAGAACGGGGCGAGGCCTTTGAGATGCTTATTGAGTATCTCCGGGCCTGGAGGCAGCATTCGACAATTTGGTGGGCGACTTCGTGGCTGCCGCATGGACTCGATCCATGGCTGTGCCGCCAACAGGAGGGAGCTCCTGCACACCGCACCGCCATCGACGTTTGTCTCGTCCTCAGCATCCTATGCACCGAGTCGTCGCCGCCTACCACCGAGGAATTCAACCAAGTCATCGCGCCCACTCCAACACGTGCTACACCAACCTTTGCGCCCATCCTGTTCGTGTTGCTCCACCTCGCACCCGCTCCACCTTCTCAGCGCAGCACTCCACGTCTGGAGCCTATTAGTGAGGAGGAGGTCGACTCCCGACCTCGCCGCCTCACCCTTGGCGAGCCAAGGAGATCGTCAACATCTCCGATGAGTACGCTTAACCGACATGCGAGATGCCGCTTATGCGATATGTGTATATGTACATAGGTTGTGAGAAGTAGCCTGTTTGCGCATCATGTAGGAAGTGGAGAAGTGCACTAGCCTAAATAACATGTCGAGGATTATATACGCCTATCTGAGTGATGTATTGTATAATTATCGACCGCGTGTAAGATACGTAATGAGCAGTTCTTCTCCGTGAGCAAATCTTTTGTTTCTTTGTGTTGTCTTGGCATTTTATTCTTATTTGAAAACCCCGTGAATTTATGGATTTAAATTTTGGCGATTCTTTTCTGTTTGTTCTTATGGGTTTTACAAAATGTATCCCAGTGAAAAATGTCTCGTCCTTGGGCGCGCTCCATGCCAGCTCCGCCAGAGGAAAATTGTGACACTCAACGCACAACAATAACACGCAAGGACAATCGAGTCAGCAGGCGGTGAAACGGCACTTTCTCAAATGTGCCGCCTTTTTGAACAAAGTCAGCAACAACATCGAGAAATGATGAACCAAGTTTTCAACATGGGAAATCACCATGGGCGATATCCATGACATTCCAAATTATCTGAATTACGTAAGACACGTCCTCGGACATTTTCTCATCTTGACAAACCTCTTGAAGCCGAGGACCGGCTTGAGATATGGAGAGAAAATTAAATATTGCAAGATGTTCAGACCAGGAAAAAGTATTATATGCACCGCACTATCTCACAGGAGCAGCCGCTTGCGTGGTGGGAAAATTTCCGCACATGCATCCCAATGAAAATAATATAACCTGGGATGATTTCAAGGAAGGTTTTAAGTGGTGCACACATTCCCAAGAGTATTATGAAAATCAAGAAGAGAGAGTTCGATGACCTCAAACAAAGGAATATGGCGATGTCGATTACAATGGTCGATTCACTTTATTGTCCCGCCACGCCAATGAAGAACGATGACCGAAAGCAAGAAGATGGAAAAATTCCTTGACGGTCTAGCGCCCGACTTAAATGCCAACTGGTTGTACACACTTTTCCAGATTTTAAAACACTGGTGGATAAAGCCATTACCACGGAAAATGAGAGACGCAGCTTGGAAGATTTCCATAGCGAAAAAGGACCGGACAAACCATGCTCGCAACCATCGAAGCAAGATAGATTTTCGAGAAAGGTGGGGCGCACAAATCCACGACAAGCGTCTCACGCCCAATCAAAAATTTCATGCAAGGGACAAGGAGTTCACATATCGCCCGAGCGTTACTTATTACGCTTTGGAGAGGAAGGGCATTATGCCAAGCAATGCCCCAAACCAAGGAACTCAACCCCGGCGAACAACGGTGGCAATAATTCAGCACCTGCGAAACAATTTCAACCCCAATAACAACCACAGAAGGGTCATCGAACCACGTGACCCCGAGAGGAAGCCCGAATGCCCGGATATCGTACTCGGTTTTGCTTTGAAAAATAATTTTTCGATGCTTCCTTTGGAAAAATCGATGATCATCAAGTCCCCGGAAATCAGCAAGTTACTCGAGTTCTTGTCAAGGTGTGGTTATTAAGTTTGAAGGATTAGAGTTCCACGCAAATCTTATTGTTTTGGAAAACAATGGATGGGCGTCATCCTAGGGATGGATTGGTTAACCACCAACAAAGGTTTTATCGATTGTTTCAACCGATCCGTAATTCTCACTCATCACCTCGGGAAAAAAGTAAGAGTTTCGCCCAAGACAGAAAAATATCTCGCAACCAAGATTGTATAAAGTGGACATTTCGAACTAAACAAAGTTCGATGGTGTGTGAATTTCGGGCGTATTTCGAAGAATTACGGGCATGCCACGGATCGGAAATAGAATTCAGCATTGAGCTAGCACCGAACCACCCCCATATACAAGAAACCATACGTAATGGCACCATCCGAGTTGGTAGAATTGAAGAAGCAAATAAAAGAATTACTAGACAAAGGATATATCTGAGCCAGCTCCTCCCTTGGGGTTCACCAATTTTATTTGCCAAAAGAAGGATGGAACACCGAGATTGTGTGTAGACTACCGAGCACTTAATATGGTCACAATCAAGAACAAATACCCAATGCCAAGAATAAATGATTTATTTGACCAGCTCGCTCAAGCCGTGGTCTTCTCAAAAATTGACTTAAGATCAGGTTACCATCAATTAAAGGTGCATACGAGAGGATATCCCCAAGACAGCTTTCACCTCCGGATCTGGATTGTATGAGTTCACAGAATGCCATTTGGAATGACAACGCCCCGCATATTTTGTTCACCTCATGAACAAAGTATTTATGAAGTTTATGGACAAGTTTGTTGTGGTATTCATTGACGATATTTTGATATATTCCAAGACACCTAAGAGCATGCGAGAACACCTCGAGATTGTGTTAGGGAACTCGAGAAAACATAAATTATACGCCAAATTCAGCAAGTGTGAATTTTGGTTAAGACAGTAGGCTTTTTGGGCCACGTATTAAATCAAGAAGGTATTGCCGTGGACCCGAGAAAAAGTCAAGGCCGTAATTGGTTGGAAGCCACCGCCAATGTAACGGATGTCGAAGTTTCACGGGAATGGCAGGATATTACCGCAGATTTATTGAGGATTCTCCACCATAGCCAAGCCAATGACGCAGCTTACTCAAAAAGACAAGAAATTTGAGTGGATCAAGCACATGAGAAAAGTTTCCAAGAACTAAAGAGGAAATTAACGACAGCACCGGTATTAATTGTGCGAGACATACACAAGAATTTTGAAGTATATTGTGATGCGTCCCGAAAGGGTCTCGGATGCGTACTAATGCAAGAGGGCAAAGTTGTTGCATACGCTTCAAGGCAACTTCAAACACGAGGAAAATTATCCCACTCATGACCTAGAATTGGCGGCGATCATACATGCACTCAAGGAATGGAGGCACTTCCTACTGGGGAATCGTTGTGAAATATATACGGACCATAAAAGCCTCAAGTATATTTTTACACAGCCAGAACTCAATTTACGACAACGGCGCTGGTTGGAATTGGTAAAAGATTACGATGTGGGTATTCACTATCATCCAGGGAAGGCAAATGTTGTGGCAGATGCTCTTAGTCGGAACCCCAGTCCGGACAACAACAGCCTGCCAGGTTTGAGACCTGAATTCCAACAAGAATTTACCAAACTCAACTTGGTAATGGTCACGGGAGGCACCATAACAAATTTGGAAATTCAACCCAACCTTGTGGAGAAAATCAAAGAAGCTCAAGATAAACACCCCAAAGATCGAAGGCATAAAAATAAAGGTAAAAATGGGCAAGGCCTCGGAATTCATCATAGACAATGAAGGAACCTTATGGTACGGAGACAGACTCTGCGTGCCAAATATAGAGGACCTCAAACATCAAATTTTAGCTGAAGCCCACACCGCTCCATATTCGATCCACCACGGAGGAACCAAAATGTATAAGGATATTCAGAAAGATTTTGGTGGCACGGTATGAAGAGGATATAGCCACTTTCATTGCATGTTGCGATTCTTGTCAACGCATAAAAGCTGAACATCAAAGACCAGCCGGTCTCATCGCAACCGAATAAAATACCGAGTGGAAATGGGATGAAATAGGGATGGACTTCATTGTCGGACTACCTCGGTCTGGCGCTGAAATGATGCCATATGGGTCATCACGACAGATTAACCAAGGTGGCACATTTCATTCCAAAGAAAACAACCCACACCACTCGAAGCTTGCCAAGATTTATCTTGCCCGTATAGTTTGTTTGCATGGAGTCCCTAAAACAATAATATCGTGAGGAGGCACTCGGTTCGTCTCGAGATTTTGGGAGCACTTACAACAGGCTCGGGAACTCAACTGCCTTCATGACAAAGATACCATCCCGGTGATGGACAAAGCGAGCAGCGTAAACCAAATACTAGAAGACATGCTAAGAGCATGTGTCCTCACCTATGGGACCAGCTGGGAAGAAAGCTTGCCATATGCCGAAGTTCGCATACAACAACAAGCACTGAGCCAGCTTGCAAATGGCACCTTTTGAAGCCCTCTACGGACGGAGATGCCGTACCCCGCTAAATTGGTCAGAAACCGGAGACAGTCGTATCTTCGGCCCAGACATGCTCAAAGAAGCCGAGGAAAAAGTCAGGCTAATCAGGGACCGACTCAAGACCGCTCAAAGCCGACAGAAGAGTTATTACAATCAAAAGCATCGAGAGGTCAGGTTTGAGCCCGGCGATTATGTATACCTATGGGTATCCCCTATGAGAGGCCTGCAACGGTTCAGGGTCAAAGGAAAGCTAGCACCAAGGTTTGTCGGACCATTTTGTATAGTGGCACGAAGAGGCAAGGTAGCCTACCAACTAGACTTGCCCAAAGAATTATCCGACGTCCACAACGTATTCCACGTCTCACAATTAAGGAAATACGTGAGCAACCCAGAGAAACAAGTATCCCACGAGAACATTGACGTACAACCAGATCTCACCTATCGGGAACATCCAGTAAGAATATTAGAGGAGTCTGAAAGAAGAACTCGACAGAAAACCATCAAGTTTTTCAGTCCAATGGAGCAATCACACCGAGAATGAAGCAACTTGGGAAAGAGAGGATTTTCTTGGACGGAACATCCACACTTATTTAAGGATCAGCTGAAATCTCGGGGCGAGATTTTTCCTAAGGGGTAGGTGTTGTGACACTCCAAAAATTTTATTTGGTTTTAGCAAAAACATTGCTGGTTTCTTTCTTTCTTTAAGAAAGGCCTTTTATTTTCTTTTCGTAAAAAGGCTATTCTCTTTAACTTCTTTTTCTTTGGCAAGTTTGTCATCTCTGTTTTCTTCTTCAAAACCTTAGGTTTGATCCTTTAAATATTCCCTCTGTTGTTTCCTTCCAAAATTGGATTTTTGGAGTTTATCTTCTTTCATATTTCAAAGAAAAGATTTAGGGTCACCTTTCTTTTCTTAACCATCCATGACTCAGATTTTACCCATGTGGTAAAACCACTCCAAAACCTCCTCTCCTCCTTGCCAAAAACTTAAGTTCACTATCCCAACTCATCCAAACAAGTTTTGGATTTTATTTGAATTAATTCTTCTCTCAAATCTTTTCGATAATTATTTTGAGCTGAACCATTTACAAAGCAAGTGTTCCTTTTCTTGTGAGTTTTGATCTCAAACCAACTCTCTTGGCTAGTCCTTTGTACTCACAACCCAGACCATCTTGATCCACTCATCTTCTTTTCAAATTTTTCAAACTACACTCTCTGCAAGTTTGGACCAGATTTGCCAAATTTGGTGAAATTCATACCTACACTCCTCCAAAAATTCCACCAAAAATCAGGCAGCCCATCGGGACATTGAGGAGCCACTCCACCAAAAATCAGCCCAAGGAAAAATTCCTACAAGCCGAATCATTCAGTCCGAACACCGGCGTGCCTTTGTTCAAACACCGCAGAAATTCAGTTTGCGGTGTCATTTTTCATCCGGCAGTTTCAGTCACAAAGTATCGTGCCTTTGGCACGTTGCTCGTCGCTCGCTCGCTTGTCCGCAGCCTTGCACGCACGCTTGGCGGCTTCCGCGTCGGGAGCACCACAGCCCTTCAGCGCGGCGTGTCCCACGGCGGCAACGCCACCGTGGCGACTAACGGAGACAAGACTCGCCCGCAACGCCGTTCTGCGCCGCCCATTGCTTCTCGCTCTCCGCGTGGCCTCATGCACGCCAAGACACCCGCTGCACCGTCGTCGTGGCCCGGCAAGCAGTAGCGCGCTCCCTCGCGCCGCCGCGTGCCCGCCTTTGCTCCGTTCCGTCGAACTCCACCTCGGCAAGCCAAACTCGACGCGGCGGCACCAAATCAGCTCGGTGGCAACAACGACAACGCCCAACTCCTAAACACCTGTCCAGCCATCGCTCGCCGTAATCCCTCGCCGGACTTATCCTGTTCATGGCAACCGCCTCGGTCGCCTATAAAAGAGACCCCGAGTCCCTCTCGAGCACGCACGCTCACTACACTCCACCTACACCTCACCAGGCCACTAGGAGGACCTCGAGGAGGTCTCCTCCCCAACTCCGGCCGCCCGTTCCGCCTCGGGCTCCAGCTCGATTCGCTGCAGTGAGGCCGTCTCCGATGCCCTAACTCCGTCCAACTTCCTCTCTAGCTACCATATCCCTAACCCCTCGTCAATTTGATCATTGCAGCCCTCTCGGTGAGCTTCATCCTCGCCGAATCGCCGTCCACGGGCAGAGCCACCGTCGGCGTGGTGCTCGCCGGCGACCACCACCACCACCAACCGACGCGAATGGCACCTGAACACGCTGGTACTCCCGATCACCCTACCTCGCCGTGGATCGCCACGCCACCATCATGCGTTTCGGCGCCAACGAGCCCCGACGCGCCTTTTCAATTTGAACTCGACGGGTGGGACCCGCCCGTCGACCTCTCTGCTCGCTTTTAAACGAACCGTTTTCTAAACGTCTTTTGCGAATCGTTTTCTCCTCCGAGCCGCGTATTCTAATCTGAAACGTTTTCTGTTTTTGCAATAAAAACCACAGGAAGTTTCGTTTCATTACTGAGATGGGTCCTGGACAAAACCCTAATAACTTTTTATCGAAGCATATTTTGATTGATTCTTTTCTGTCCTCTTTGAAATTTTGTCTAGTTTTTATCAGATTTATTTGAAAATTATTTGAGATAATTTTTGTGCACCTTCCGGTATTCACGATAGCGCGTATATTTTCTGTTATACCGTAGATACCGAAGGAGGTGGCGGAGCCGCGAACTTCACCGAGCTAGGCTCCGACTACTCTGAACCAGGCAAGCATGTTGAGACTTTTGATATGATGAGTGTTTGGCATGTTTGCATGTAAGTAGTTTCATAGCATGTTGGTGAGCATACCGATGGAGGTTATTATTCATGCATGTGGAGACATGTAATTTCATTGATCCATACTTGTGGTGTATGGAGGTGCATGGCCATGTGTTGGCATGAGTATGGGTAAGATGGCAGTGTTGTAGCATGCGGTCTTCGCCACACATCTCTTTACTTCGAATCAACCCAGACGGTTCGATTCCCTTTCGCCACTCCGTACTACCACATGTTTTCCGCAAGGAATATGGCATAATAAGTTGCAAACCGCTTTCTGGTACACACCAAAAGGAGAGGCGGGATGATGGTTCCATGGCCCTGGATTAAAGCCACCATCCGTCGGGGGCATGGGTGTTTCGGTTGGGACCGAGAGGGGGCACCCTTAGAGCGCGTAGATATAAATTCGATCCCATGCTATTCGAGATTGTGATCTCCCGTCTCAAAAGTTTTTCTTGAGCGATGTCCGGGTGGTTCCTAACATCGAGAAGTATGATGGGTGTGTCTTTGGATCGCTGTGTTTTCTTCGAAATACCGTGAGACGGAACTAGTCCTTCGTGACTACGAAACCGTTGACTGTGGGTGATTTTAGTACAAGCTCTGCAGAGTCAAAACTCCTTTGAATCATCTTATCATCATCAAATTCTATACTATTCTTATCCCGACAAGTGTTTGTTGATGACGAAAAACTCGGAGAAAGTTCATGAGTACTAAGTGCGATTTAATGGGATATTCTTGTGATGTGCTAACCCGTTTATTATTATGAGCTGAATTTTTGTTATGAGTGTTGTTACATTCTTTTAAAGCCCTTTATGCGGTGTCGCTCGACGCCTTGACCGTGGCATTTCTTTTAAAGCCCTTTATGCGGTGTCGCTCGACGCCTTGACCGTGGCATTTCTTTTAAAGCCCTTTATGCGGTGTCGCTCGACGCCTTGACCGTGGCATTTCTTTTAAAGCCCTTTATGCGGTGTCGCTCGACGCCTTGATCCGTAGCATTTCTTTTAAAGCCCTTTATGCGGTGTCGCTCGACGCCTTGCGTGGCATTTCTTTTAAAGCCCTTTATGCGGTGTCGCTCGACGCCTTGATCGTGGCATTTCCTTTAAAGCCCTTTATGCGGTGTCGCTCGACGCCCGATCGTGGCATTTCTTTTAAAGCCCTTTATGCGGTGTCGCTCGACGCCCGACCGTGGCATTTCTTTTAAAGCCCTTTATGCGGTGTCGCTCGACGCCTTGATCGTGGCATTTCTTTTAAAGCCCTTTATGCGGTGTCGCTCGACGCCTTGATCGTGGCATTTCTTTTAAAGCCCTTTATGCGGTGTCGCCGACGCCTTGACCGTGGCATTTCTTTTAAAGCCCTTTATGTGACGTCGCTCGGGCCTTGACCGTGGCATTTCTTTCCTTCTATTTATTTATTTACCTTCGAGTATGCCGCCTGCATACACCGATCGGGTTTCATTTTGTTTATGTTGTTGGGATTTTCGGCGGACTACCGCCGTTTCCCCTTTTTTATTTATTCCGTATGCTAATATCTGTTCATGCATTGGTGTATTTATCGAGACGCATTTCATGCATGCATTTGTTATATCTTCGTCCGAACTGTCTTGCGAGTACTTTTAAAAGTACTCACCGGCTTGTTGATTTGGCGAGATCTTGTGAAAGCGATCTCATGGATGTAGAGTTCGATAGCGAGTCCGACGCCTAGAGGAGTCCCACCAGTCGATCCGTCGACCCTTGGTTTTGGTCATTGTACTATATCCGCTTCCGCTACCCAAATAAATTCACCGAGCCTCACCTCGGCGCCGATGAGATGCTAGTTGAGCATATCACTTCTCCGTGATATACCACCACCGCCAGCTTTAGTTCGAGTCGGAGTATGCCACCTCACCCTTGTGTTATACCCGCCATTATGTATAATTATTGGCGCGCTTGTAATAAATTTGTTGAGCATCCTTGGCTCAGCCTCAGATTATATTTTATGCTCTTGGCTTCAGATCAAGAATTTGTCTACCAAAGAGGAGTACTTCTCAAAAACTGGGGTAACAAGATTGGCTTTTCAATAAATATTTTATCGGAAAACCGGTCGTGACACCTCAGCGCCTGTCGCCGTCGCCGTCGCCGTCGCCGCCCAGCTCAGCTCCGCCACACTGTGAGCCCGCCGCGCCACACCGGCTCTTTTTTTCTTTCATTTTTATTAGTTTTATTTTTTTGTTCAATGTATATATATATATGTGTATGTATATATGTGGCTATATATATATATATATGGCTCTATTTTTTTTCATTTTATTAGTTTAGTTTTTTGTTTATATATATATATATAATGTATATGTGTATGTATGTGGCTATGTGTATGTAATGTTTAAAATTGTTCAGATTATGTTTTTGTTGATATATGTATTTATTGTTCATATGTGTATTAATGTTTTCATATATGCAAAAGATAGATTTTAGAAAAGTTCGGTTTTTTTTTGCTCATAGATTTTTTGTTGATATTAATTATTGTAGAATATGCAAATGTTTGTATATTCATATGAACAATGCATTAGGCAAAACCTTTGTTTTTTTCGAAATTTTCTATTTGAACATTTTTTTAAAACAAGCAATACTAAAAGAATGAGAGGAAAAAGGAAAATAAGAAGAGGAAGAAAGGAGAAAAAGAGGAGAGGAAGAAGAGGAGAAATAAATAAGAAGAGGAAAAAAGAAGAAAAAGAAGAGGAGAAGAAGAAAGGAATAGAGGAGAAAGGAGAAATTCTATTTTTTCTTCTTCTCCTCTATTCCTTTCTTCTTCTCCTCTTTTTTTTCTTCTTTTACTTCTTCTTCTTCTTCCTTCTTCCTTCTTCCTCTTTTCTTCCTTTTCCTTAATTATTTTCCTTTCTCCTCTAAAGAAGAAAAAGAAGAGGAGAAGAAGAAAGAAAGGAAAGGAAAAAGAAGAAACTTCAACACGAGGGGGTGGTACCGATACCCCCTCCTCGATAACATTATTTTCCCATGTATATGTATGTCGCGTCGTTGTCGATATAACCCCCTCTAGATACAACTGCAGCACCCCCCTCGGCCCTCTCGCTCGACCAAAACTCTCGAGGACACCCAAACCCTAGAGAGAAAACGATGTTGCAGGTCTCCTATGTACCCCCTCCCGCCGCGCTCCTACCCGACAAATTAACTCTCTCGAGGCCACACAAATTTATCAAGTTAAAAGAGCGTTATCATCGAGGCCACCCCAAACCCTTGAAGCTTTGTGTCGAGGCGACCCCAAACCCTAGAGAAGCAGCGTCGAGGCCACTAACATGATTCCTTATTGTGATTAGCTAGCTAGTTCTACGTTTGCCAGTATGTACCATGTTTGAATAATAATTGACATGTTGTCAATATTTGCAGAAACTATGGAGAACTCCCAAGACAAAGAAACAGAAGCGATGTTGGGGGAAATAATCGCAAATGGAAGTGATGATGTTGCGTCATTTCTCATCGACACCGTTGGTCATATGGATGAAGAAGAGGGCTATGATTATGATGGCTTCACCCATTAATGCGGTACAAGAGGAGGACTATGTTCATGATGGCTCCGTGACACAATGGAGGTACAAGACGAAGGAGACCGTGTTGAGCCGAGTCACCGAACCGAGTCCGGCCAGGTATATATATATTAGTTAAGCCCGTCTTGACAAGTTAATTGATGCATCCATTGTTTTGGTATATGTACACATATTAAATCTTGTCGTTTTCTTCCTTATAATTTCTAGCCCTCCGGATCGAGCACAACTTCGTAAGGAGACGAGGCCCAAGAAAAGTTGAGCTCGGATGAAAAGTTTGAGATCATAAAAATCACGCCCGACGGCGAACCGATTGAACCCATCCGGACAAAGAAGGCATTTTACGCTTTCGGTCGGGGTTCTTGTTAGGGCAGGATCGATCAAGATCCAGCAATGGTATAAGCTCGCTAAGGATGAAGACGCGAGGTGTCTTATGTCAATGATATGCGTAAAGAAGATCTTTGGAATGAGCTGAAGGCAAATTTCACCCTACCGCCAGAGGAGGATCCAGAGAAGCCGTTAAAGAGCAATTAATCAAGTCTTGTGCTCTTAAGAAGATGGCTGGCCTAATGAGGAGGTGGAGGAAAGAGATGAACCAGTTTGTCACAAAAAAGAGACACCAGAATTCATCGGCAAATATGAGAAGATCAAAGATCATCGCCCGCATTTGTGGCCCACAAGACATCGAAAAAGAGTAAGAAGATGTCGGAGACAAACAAGAAAAATGCTGCGAAGAAGAAGCTTCACCATCGCACGGGTCGGTGGCTACCTCAAAGCCCGGCCTAAGTGGTCCAAGGCTGAGCATGATCTGCTTGAAAAAGGGATCGAACTAGAGACAATGCGCTGGCCAGACCGTTGCGGACTTGGTTCTTCGGGCTGGCGGAACCTTGGACCTATGTGAGGCGCAGTGTTAGTGGACGGACGAGCAATCGCAAACACCAGTCAAGAAACTTGACACTATATCGATGCAGCGCAGAGGACGCTCGTTCCTTCAAGCGAGAAGGACGAGCTCATAATGGCCCTTGGGAATCCGAGCACCACAGGACGGACACGAGGCACGCCAAGCTCCCTTCGTGGAAGGTTGGTTTTCGGACGCAGGGGTTACAAAACCCACGAGAGGAGGAAGAAACTAGAGCAGGACCAAATGCAAAGCGCTGCTTGGAAGGGTAATGGGGCTAGAGGATCGAGAAGAGGAACGAGAAGCAGCGGATCGCAACAAGCGACATGCGAAGCTTCTCCGGCTACCCGCCATCTCAATGGAAAAGCAGCATTGCTTCCACCGAGCTGCTTCAGCCGAGCATGTCTTGATGGCTCTTGCCGCTATCCGTGGATGGTATCACGAGTCTCAAAATTGCCACATTATGGCGCGATGCATGAATTTGAAGGTCAAGGCGGCTATTGGCCAAGTTTATCCTAGTGGACCCGGCACAACTTATCACCGCAAGCCGATTCGGAAGGATTTGCTAAGGTGATGGTTGATGAAATAACGGAGGATTTGAGGACCTCGGCTTGAGCACCCTACCGGTGAAGGGAGACTAGGCTGGGTTACGCTCAAGACTCCATGCCTATGGCGGAAGGAGCTCATCGACCTTCAGGCTGGGCGCCTCCGCCTCCTCCTCCTCCTCCCGCGAGTCAGGGCACTCCGCCTCCTCCACCGCCTCCTCCTCCGGCGAGTGACGATCAAGGCACGCGTGGCGGCACTCCGCCTCTTTCTCCGGCGCGTGGCGGCACTCCGCCTCCTTCTCCGGCGCGTGGCGGCACTCCGCCTCCTCCTTCTCCGCCTCGCCCGCAAGGGCGGAAGAGACCCGCCGCCGCCCGGCTGCTCCGACGCGTCGTAGTCCTTCTCCTCCACCTCGTAAGCAAGCACGAAGAAGACAGACGCCCAGCCGCTCCGTCTGCTCCGGCGTCTAGCAGCACAAGAAGAGAGAGGCAATCTGATCGGTCCACCTCTAAAGCCTCTAGAGAAGTTACTGTTCGAGAGGACCGAGGAGGAAACCAATACGATCGTGCGAGACCCACGTGAAGGAGTTCTTTGAAGGGGTGAAAGCAAAGATACATCCACCTCCGAAGGAGAAGGTCGATCCGGTGAAAGCAAAGCGCACTCTCGATGCCCCGAGGAAACCACCAAAGTCTCCGCCGAGAACCAACTATGGCGCATTCTTGAATAGAAATATCTCCAAGCCAAGCGGTGGGAACTCTGTCGGTGATAAAGGTCAAAAGAACAATGAGCAAAGGGAAAAAAATTGCCCAGCTCGGCGAACAAGCACAACAATCGTGCCCCCGCTCAATGTGTCTAATCCTCCGGGGCGGTGGCGGTTATGGCAATCTTGGAGATTACCCGCTGACGATGCACTTCCTGATTTCATGGAGGTGGACTTATTCAGATCTGATGCGGAAGCCTCTCGTCAAAGATGAAAAGTCTCGACAACAATGATGCGAAGATTCCATAGTTGGTACATGAAAACCTGCAGAGAGTCTGAGGGGACGAACACTTTGTATCTGAAAATTAAAGAGGAGCACGACCTCGTTTCAAATGATCTGTTGTCTATTCCATTTGAGGAGTTCTTGAGTTCTTCAATCAAAAGGCCCTCGATAAATTAATGGTCTTTTGCTACTGCTGTAAGTACTATTTCGTCATTAGTCTCAGATATATAGCTCGGCTCTTTCATTGCATGTATTTATAATTAATTATCCTTAATATATTATGCAGATTGAAGATCGTCGAGTGCAAAAAATGAAATCTATGATATTGGGTTCATTAACACAAATATCATAGATGTTTTTCTGGTTAAAAAGCGGCAAGAGGCCGAGGACAACTTGCTACAATCATTGATCAAAAATCAAAACAAAGATACCATACTCTTTCCTTACCACGGCCCGTGAGTGTTATCTGTCGTGTGCATATTCGGTTTTCCTTATTACTCGGCGAGGTTAATGTAATTGATGAGTTATGCATGCATGCGTGCAGGTACCACTATATTCTTCGGAGATTAAGCTTGGCGTGGACTAGTAACCGTCTTAGACTCGAGACGGAAAGATCCCAAACCTATGCGGACATGACTGAAATGCTCGACAAGTAAGTTCAATCGATCATTATCGCACCATATCGGCAACTTTTTCTTCATTTCCTGATATCTCAAGTAATAACAAATATTTTGTTTGTCTTGCGGGGTTTGAAACAGTTCACCGCACAAGCTCGGGACTGCCAAGGAGCTGCGATATACATACCAAAGTAAGTACAATCGCGCGCATCTCCGTTGATTCTATAGCTATACTTTCATCAATGCCATTTATATAATGCTTCATTATCAGTTTGATTGACCTCTATTTCTCGTAAAGTGCTTGTGGCGGGAGGAAGGAATGATTTACGTGGATACTACGTGTGCGAGTTCATCCACAACGCGACTTTGAAAAACAAGCGGGGCTACTCTAGAAGACAATATGAAGTGCGTAAGCAATAATATTCACAATTTCATTTTATTACACCATCATTTCTGTTGAGTTTCATTCATATATATGTATTAATTAACCCCTTCTTCAAATTAATTAGGCGTGGCGATGCGGGATGAACTCCTAGAACCAGATCGCATGAAAGCAATTCAAGAGGAATTGGCGGGATTCTTTCTTGAACACGTCATCGATAGAAGCTGGAGAATACCATGTGGAACTTCAATTCAAATGCTAGTGGTTTGTAATTAAGAGATCTTATATAGATTGTACATGTATGTAGCCAAGAAAACTTGTTGTTCGACCAATCTCGGAGAAGGAAAGGTCGATCGATCACTTTTCTCGGTATGCATGACGAACTTCATCTTGAATGGTTCTCTCGATCACTTATGTATATATACTACGTGGCGTCGAGCAAGCACGGACATAAGAGAGGACACTTCTCTCTATTAATTAGCTAGCTAACACAATATCTGAAACACCTAAATTAACCCCCAAAACCCCAACCCCTCTCCTTTCAAAAAAACAAAAACCCCACCATCGGAATGCGAGACACGTGGATGCCTTTTGGTCCGGTTGGAGCCACCAACGGGACCAAAGGCCTCTCGACCGGGCTCGGCGCACCGGCCACGTGGAGGCACATTTGTCCCGGTTCGTGTTTGAACCGGGACTAATGGGTTGAGGTATTAGTAACGACCCATTAGTCCCGGTTCCCAAACCGGGACTAAAGGCCCTCACGAACCGGGACTGATTGGTGGTTTTCTACTAGTGTGAACTTGTGTAGGATGCTCAAGGTTCATGTAGTTCATCAAGAGTCAGGAGCACCGCTTGTAGTTTGAGTTCACCTTCCTACATGGGCTAGTTTTGCAAGGAAGAGCACTTGTGTATCCAAAATGACAATCATGAAATTTGATACCAAATGAAATTTGATATATAGAAATTGTCAAAGGATATATTGAAGGGATTCATGCTTCGTTGTCTTCAGCCACCATATTGTAGAGTCTTGCTGATGTAGAGATTGCTTAGAATGTGATTGAGTTGCAATCTCATGGAGTGGGGCTTATCCAAGTACCTACAAGGGTTAGATAGCATGCAAGAGTACAAGTATATCCAAGACATATGATCATCATCATAAGAGAAATATCAAGGATTAGTCATATTAAAGCTCATGCCTTGCATGCATCCAAATGGAATTTCTAATCCAAGTTTGAGGCATCAATGATGTTCAATTCACTTCTCAAACGGCAAAATACTTTCTCATCCGCAAATTGCTTATCGGTACGAACATGTTTAAGATTGATATCTCCCTTGGCAACATGATCTCGAATGAAATGATGATGAACTTCAATGTGCTTAGTTCGAGAATGTTGCACGGGATTATGAGCAATATTAATAGCACTTTCATTGTCACAAAGCAACGGAACATGTTTCACATATATGCCATAATATTGAAGAGTTTGGGTCATCCTAAGTAATTGAGCACAACATGAACCGGTGGCAATGTATTCCGCTTCGGCGTTGGATAAGGATGCCGAGTTTTTTTTCTTGGAGGACCAAGACACAACAGATCTACCAAGAAATTGACAAGTGCCATAAGTGGACTGTCTATCAACCTTGTCACCGGCATAGTCCGAATCAGAGTAGCCAACAAGATCAAAAGAATACCTCTTAGGATACCAAATGCCAAAGTTTGGTGTGTGAATTAAGTGTCTCACTATCCTTTTCACAGCCTTCAAATGACAATCTTTGGGGGCCGCTTGATATCATGCACACATGCACACAGTTAGCACAATATCGGGATAGGAGGCACATCGATATAACAATGAACCAATCATAGAGCGATAAACCTTTTGATCAACCGGTTCACCATCCTTTGTCAAGTCAAGATGTCTACTAGTAGGCATGGGGGTACTCATACCTTTGCATTCTTGCATGTTGAACTTCCTGAATAAGTCTTTGGTGTACTTTGTTTGAGAAACAAAGGTGCCGTCCTTAGTTTGCTTGATTTCCAAACCAAGAAAGAATTTGAGTTCACTCATCATAGACATCTCAAACTTCTCCGATATCAACCTTCAAAACTTTTTACATAAGTGAGGGTTAGTCGAACCAAATATGATATCATCCACATAAATTTGGCACACAAATAATTCACCATTAACCCTTTTAGTAAAAAGTGTAGAATCAATCTTTCCAATCTCAAAGCCTTTTTCAATAAGGAACTTAGTCAAGCATTTATACCATGCTCTAGGAGCTTGTCTAAGACCATAAAGAGCTTTGTGAAGTTTGTAAACATGATCGGGTTTCTTGGGATTAACAAAGCCGGGAGGATCTTTAACATAAACTTCCTCCTCAATTTCACCATTAAGAAAAACACTTTTAATGTCCATTTGATATAAATTGATATCATGATGAATGCATAAGCAAGTAAGATGCGAATGGATTCAAGTCTAGGAACGGGGGCATATTGAAGGAAATATGCCCTAGAGGCAATAATAAAGTTATATTTCCTTATATCATGATAAATGTTTATTATTCATGCTAGAATTGTACTAACTGGAAACTTAATACATGTGTGAATACATAGACAAAACAAAGTGTCCCTAGTATGCCTCTACTTGACTAGCTTGCTAATCAAAGATGGTTATGTTTCCTGATCATAGACATGTGTTGTCATTTGATGAACGAGATCACATCATTAGTGAATGATGTGATGGACAAGACCCATCTGTTAGCTTAGCATAATGATCATTAAGTTTTATTGCTATTGCTTTCTTCATGACTTATACATGTACCTCTGACTATCAGATTATGCATCTCCCGAATACCAGAGGAACACCTTGTGTGTTATCAAATGTCACAATGTAACCGGGTGATTACAAAGATGCTCTACTGGTGTCTCCGAAGGTGTTTGTTGGGTTGCCATAGATCGAGATTAGGATTTGTCACTCCATGTATCAGAGGGGTATCTCTGGGCTCTCTTGCTAATGCTCATCACTATAAGCCTTGCAAGCAATGTGATTAATGAGTTAGTTTCGGGGTGAAGTATTACAGAACGAGTAAAGAGACTTGCCGGTAACGAGATTGAACTAAGTATGATGATACCGATGATCGAATCTCCGACAAGTAACATACCGATGACAAAGGGAACAACGTACATTGTTGTGTGGTTTGACCGAAATGATATTCGTAGAATATGTAGGAGCCAATATGAGCATCCAGGTTCTGATTGGTTATTGATCGGAGATGTGTCTCGATCATGTCTATATAGTTCTCGAACCCATCGGGCCGCACGCTTAACATTCGATGATGATTTGTATTATGAGTTATGTGTTTTGATGACCGAACTTTTGTTCGGAGTCCTGGATGAGATCATGGACATGACGAGGAGTCTCAAAATGGTCGAGAGGTAAACATTGAAATATTGGAAGGTTACATTTGGACACCGAATGGTTTCAGGAAGTATCAGATAAGTTTCAGAATATCGGGAGGTTATCGGAACCCCCCGGGGGACTATTGGGCCTTCATGGGCCCTAGTGGAGAGAGGAGGCCGGCGTCCAGGTGGAGGCGCACACCCCCCAAGCCCAAACCAAATTGGACTAGGGGTGGGGAGCGCGGCCCCCCTTTCCTTCTTCTCCTCCACTTCTTTCCCCTTCCCCCTTCTCCCGAAAGGGAAGGGGGAATCCTACTAGGACTGGGAGTCCTAGTAGGACTCCCCCCTTGGAGCGCCCCTCTAGGCTGGCTGCCTCCTCCCCCTCCTTTTATATACGGGGGCAGGAGGGCACCCCAAAGCACAACAATTGTTCTCTTAGCCATGTGTGTGCCCCCTCCACCGTTTACTCCTCCAATAGTATCATCATAGTGCTTAGGTGAAGCCCTGCATGGATCACATCATCAACACCATCATCACGCCGTCGTGCTGACAAAACTCTCCCTCAACACTCTGCTAGATCAAGAGTTTGAGGGACAACATCGAGTTGAACATGTGCTGAAATCGGATATGTCGTATGTTCGGTGCTAGACCGGTTGGATCATGAAGACGTTCGACTACATAAACCGTGTTAACATAACGCTTCCGCTTTCGGTCTACGAGGGTACATGGACACACTCTCCCCCTCTCATTGCTACCCATCTCCTAGATAGATCTTGCGTGATTGTAGGAATTTTTTTGAAATTGCATGCTACGTTCCCCAACTCATATGTCTCACCATAGTCCATACCTTCGACTTGAGTGTAGCCTTGAGCGACGAGACGAGCCTTGTTGCGTACAAGTTGTTGAAGGAAATATGCCTTAGAGGCAATAATAAAGTTATTATCTATTTCCTTATTTCATGATAAATGTTTATTATTCATGCTAGAATTGTATTAACCAGAAACTTAGTACATGTGTGAATACATAGACAAAACATAGTGTCCCTAGTATGCCTCTACATGACTAGCTCGTTAATCAAAGATGGTTATGTTTCCTAACCATAGATATGTGTTGTCATTTGATGAACGGGATCACATCATTAGGAGAATGTTGTGATGGACAAGACCCATCCGTTAGCTTAGCATTATGATCATTACAGTTTCATTGCTAATGCTTTCTTCATGACTTATACATGTTCCTGAGGCTATGAGATTATGCAACTCCCGAATACCGGAAGAATACTTTGTGTGCTACCAAACATCACAACGTAAATGGGTGATTATAAAGGTGCTCTACACGTGTTTCCAAAGGTGTTTGTTGGGTTGGCATAGATCAAGATTAGGATTTGTCACTCCGTGTTTTAGAGAGGTATCTCTAGGACCTCTCGGTAATACTCATCACTATCAACCTTGCAAGCATTGTGACTAATGAGTTAGTTGCAGGATGAAGTATTACAGAACAAGTAAAGAGACTTGCCAATAACGATATTGAACTAGGTATGATGATACCGACTATCGAATCTCGGGCAAGTAACATATCGATGACAAAGGGAACAACGTATGTTGTTATGCGGTTTGGCCGATAAAGATCTTTGTAGAATATGTAGGAGCCAATATGAGCATTGATACGTCTCCAACGTACCTATAATTTTTTATTGTTCCATGCTATTATATTACTCCTTTTGGATGTTTATGGGCTTTATTATACACATTTATATCATTTTTGGGACTAACCTACTAACTGGAGGCCCAATTCGTATTGCTTTTTTTTGCCTATTTCAGTATTTCGAAGAAAAGTATATCAAACGGAGTCCAAACAGAATGAAACCTTCGGGACCGTGATTTTTGGAACGAACGTGATCCAGAGGACTTGGAGTGCAAGCCAAGAAGCAGCCGAGGCGGCCACAAGGGTGGAGGGCACGCCCATCCCTACAGGGTGCGCACCTCTGTCTCGTGGGCCCCTCGGGCAGCCACCGACCTACTTCTTCCTCCTATATATACCCACGTACCCCGAAAACATCCAGGGAGCCAACAAAAAAAAAATCCACCACCGTAACCTTCTATATCCGCGAGATCCCATCTTGGAGCCTTCGCCGGTGCTCCGCCGGAGGGGGAATCAACCATGGAGGGCTTCTACATCAACACCATAGCCCCTCCGATGAGTTGTGAGTAGTTTACCACAGACCTTCGGGTCCATAGTTATTAGCTAGATGGCTTCCTCTCTCTTTTTGGATCTCAATACCATGTTCTCCCCCCTCTTGTGGAGATCTATTTGATGTAACTCTTTTTGCGGTGTGTTTGTCGAGATCCGATGAATAGTGGGTTTATGATCAAGTTTATCTATGAGAAATATTTGAATCTCCCCTGAATTCTTTTATGTATGATTGAGTTATCTTTGCAAGTCTCTTCGAATTTTTAGTTTGGTTTGGCGTACTAGATTGATCTTTCTTGCCATGGGAGAAGTGCTTAGCTTTGGCTTCAATCTTGCGGTGTCCTTACCCAGTGACAATAGGGGTTGCAAGGCATGTATTGTATTGTTGCCATCGACGATAAAAAGATGGGGTTTATATCATATTGCATGAGTTTATCCCTGTACATCATGTCATCTTTCTTAATGCGTTACTCTGTTCTTATGAATTTAATGCTCTAGATGCATGCTGGATAGCGGTCGATGTGTGGAGTAATAGTAGTAGATGCAGGCAGGAGTCGGTCTACTTGTCGCAGACGTGATGCCTATATACATGATCATGCCTAGATAATTTCATAATTATTCGCTTTTCTATCAATTGGTCGACAGTAATTTGTTCACCCACCGTATTACTTATGCTATCTTGAGAGAAGCCACTAGTGAAACCTATGGCCCCCGGGTCTATCTTTTATCATATAAGCTTTCAATCTACTTTTATTTGCGTCTTTACTTTTCCAATCTATATTATAAAATACTAAAAAAATAT
Organism: Aegilops speltoides; assembly: GCA_021437245.1. Taxonomy (NCBI): domain Eukaryota; kingdom Viridiplantae; phylum Streptophyta; class Magnoliopsida; order Poales; family Poaceae; genus Aegilops; species Aegilops speltoides. The sequence goes on from CM038142.1 coordinate 238,266,921, forward strand.
TTATCTTATCATACTATCTCTACCAGATCTCACTTTCGCAAGTGGCCGTGAAGGGATTGACAACCCCTTTATTGCGTTGGTTGCGAGTTCTTTGTTTGTTTGTGTAGGTGCGTAGGACTTCTGAGGATCCTCCTACTGGATTGATACCTTGGTTCTCAAAAACCGAGGGAAATACTTACGTTACTATTGCTGCATCATCCTTTCCTCTTCAAGGAAAACCAACGCAAGCTCTAGATGTAGCAAGAAGGATTTTTGGCGCCGTTGCTGGGGAGGTCTTCGCTCAAGTCAAGACATACCAAGTACCCATCACAAACTCATCTCCCTCGCATTTACATTGTTTTCCATTTGCCTCTCGTTTTCCTCTCCCCCACTTCACCCTTGCCGTTTTATTTGCCCTCTCTTTCCCAATCTTCTCCTCTCTCTCTTTCGCTTGCCTCTTTTTGTTTGCTCATGTGTTAGTTTGTTTACCTTGTCGTAATGGCTAGTTCCTTATCCGCTCCTATGTCTCCCGAGTTTGAAATTCTTCATTTCAAGCAAAGGCAAGGAGAAAACTTAAAGAGATGCTTGGTACAGGATGATTGAATCTTATCGCAATTGCACCCTAGAGGTGAATTTTAGAATTCTACTTTGCAATTTTTATGTTGGGCTAAATATGACGCATAGACAACCCTTGGATTGCATTGCAAGGGAAATTTTATTGAAATTGATCCTAGTATTGCGCATGAAATTATAGAGGGAATAGTGGGAACACTACCTAAAAAGGGAGGACCACATCCTACCCAAGAAGAAACACAAGTGTTTGGAAAGATTTGCGAAGTAACAAAAATATTACAAAAGTCTCTTGAGCCTCTTAAAAGTGTTAGCGGAAATCTTCACCGCATGACTATGTTGATTACTCTTTGCGATAAGTGATTGGATTCTTTAGATCTAAAAATTTGCGAGTATGAAGGGAAACGTAAAGAACCTCCCAGATTCGAGGATGACTCCGCTAAAAAACTGAAAATTAAAGATGGCACTACTTCGACCTATCTTCGCTTTTATGCCTAGCTAGGGCCGTTAAACGATAGCGCTAGTTGGGAGGCAACCCAATTTTATTTGTGTTTTTTGTTTTTGTTTCTGTCTAGTAATAAATTTTGCATCTACCTTCTGTTTAGAAGTGTTTTCATGTTTTAATTAGTGTTTGTGCTAAGTAGAACCTATAGGATAACCTACGATGATAGTTAATTTGATTCTGCTGAAAAACAGAAACTTTGTGCGCATGAAATTAGTTTTGTTAAATCACAGAAAACGTGCTTTTGCGTTGATTCTTTGTGCTACTGACCAGTAGAATTTTTTTCCAGTACTTCCTATTTTGGTAGGATTTTTAGAGTTTCAGAATTTTGCGTTAGTTACAGATTGCTACAGCCTGTTCTGTTTTTGAAGATTCTGCTTTTCGTGTGTTGTTTGCTTATTTTGATGCATCTATGGCTAGTATTAAATGGTATGAACCATAGAGAACTTTAAATACAGTAGGTTTAACACCAATATAAATAAAGAATGAGTTCATTACAGTATGTTATGTGGTGGTTTTGTTTTCTTTCACTAACGGAGCTTATGAGATTTCCTGTTGAGTTTTGTGTTGTGAAGTTTTCAAGTTTTGGGTAAAGATTTGATGGACTATGGAATAAGGAGTGGCAAAAGTCTAAGCTTGGGGACGCCCATGGCACCCCAAGATATTCAAGAATAGCCAAAAGCCTAAGCTTGGGGATGCCCCCGGAAGGCATCCCCTCTTTCGTCTTCGTTCATTGGTAACTTTACTTGGAGCTATATTTTTATTCGCCACATGATATGTGTTTTGCTTGGAGCGTCGTGTATGATATTAGTACTTGCCTTTTAGTTTACCACAATCATCCTTGCTGTACACACCTTTTGGGAGAAGCCCACTTGATTGAAATTTACTAGAATACTCTATGTGCTTCACTTATATCTTTTGAGCTAGATAGTTTTTGCTCTAGTGCTTCACTTATATCTTTTAGAGCACGGCGGTGGCTTAATTTTGTAGAAATTTCTAGTCTCTCATGCTTCGCTTATATTATTTTGAGGGTCTCTTAGAACAGCATGGTATTTGCTATGGTTATAAAATTGGCCCTAGAATGGTAGGCATCCAACTTGGGTATAATAAAAACTATCATAGGAAGTGAATTGGATGCTATGATCAATTTGAAACTTGATAATTGTTTTGAGATATGGAGGTAGTGATATTAAAGTCATGCTAGTTAGGTGATTATGAATTCAAAGAATGCTTGCGTTCAAGTTAGCAAGTCCTGTAGCATGCACGTATGGTTAAAGATGTGTAACAAAATTGAAACATGAAGTGTACTTGAATTGTGCATCCTTATGAGTGGCGGTCGGGGACGAGCGATGGTCTTTTCCTACCAATCTATCCCTCTAGGAGCATGCGCATAGTTCTTGGTTTTTGATGACTTCTAAATTTTTGCAACAAGTATATGGGTTCTTTTGACTAATGTTGAGTCCATGGATTATACGCACTTTTACCTTTTCATCATTGCTAGCCTCTTCGGTACCGTGCATTGCCCTTTCTCACCTCGAGAGTTGGTGCAAACTTCGCCGGTGCATCCAAACCCCGTGATATGATATGCTCTATCACACATAAACCTCCTTATATCTTCCTCAAAACAGCCACCATACCTACCTATTATGGCATTTCCATAGCCATTCCGAGATATATTTCCATGCAACTTTCCACCGTTCCGTTTGTCATCATGACACACATTACTTTTGTCATATTTCCATTGCATGATCATGTAGTTGACATCGTATTTGTGGCAAAGCCACTATGCATAATTTTTCATACATGTCACTCTTCATTCAGTGCACCATCCCGGTACACCGCCGGAGGCATTCATATAGAGTCATATCTTGTTCTAGTTTTGAGTTGTAATTCATGTGTTGTAAATTAATAAAAGTGTGATGATCATCATTATTAGAGCATTGTACCCAAAAACAAAAAAAAAGGAAAAAATAGAAATGCCAAAAAAAAAGAAAGGCCAAAGAAAAAAAGGAAAAAAGAAAAAAAAAAGAAAAAAGAAAATAAATAAAAAGGGTCAATGTTACTATCTCTTTTTCCACACGTTTGCTTCAAAGTAGCACCATATTCTTCATATAGCAAGTCTCATATGTTGTCCTCAAAACGCCCTAGGTCTTCGTGAGCAAGCAAGTTGGATGCACACCCACTAGTTTTCTTTTGTTGAGCTTTCATTCATTTATAGCTCTAGCGCATCCGTTGCATGGCAATCCCTACTCCTCATGTTGACATCAATTGATGGGCATCTCCATAGCCCGTTGATTATCCTCCTCAATGTGAGACTTTCTCCTTTTTTGTCTTCTCCACACAATCCCCATCATCATATTATATTCCACCCATAGTGCTATATCCATGGCTCATGCTCATGTATTGCGTGAAAGTTGAAAAAGTTTGAGATTATTTAAGTACGAAACAATTGCTTGGCTTGTCATCGGGGGTGTAGAATTTGGGAACATTTTTGTGTGACGAAAATCAAGCATAGCCTAACTATATGATTTTGTAGGGATGAACTTTATTTAGCCATGTTATTTTGAGAAGACATGATTGCTTTTATTAGTATGCTTGCAGTATTACTATTTCTTTTGTCAATATGAACTTTTATTTTGAATCATTTGGATCTGAACATTCATGCCACAATAAAGAAAATTACATTGAGAATTATGCTAGGTAGCATTCCACATCAAAAATTCTGTTTTTATCATTTACCTAATTGAGGACAAGCAAGAATTAAGCTTGGGGATGCTTAATACGTCTCCAACGTATCTATAATTTTTGATTGTTCCATGCTATTATATAACTCCTTTTGGATTTTATGGGCTTTATTTTACACATTTATATCATTTTTGGGACTAACCTACTAACCGGAGGCCCAGCCCGTATTGCTGCTTTTTTGTGCCTATTTCAGTATGTCGAAGAAAAGGTATATCAAACGGAGTCCAAACGAAATGAAACCTTCGGGAGCATGATTTTTGGAATGAACGTGATCTTGAGGACTTGGAGTGCAAGCCAAGAAGCAGCCGAGGCGGGCACAAGGGTGGAGGGCGCGCCCACCCAGTCTCGTGGGACCCTCGGGCGGCCACCGACCTACTTCTTCCTCCTACATATACCCACGTACCCCAAAAACATCTAGGGAGCCAACGAAAAACAATTTCCACCGCCGTAAGCTTCTGTATCCGCAAGATCCCATCTTGGAGCCTTCGCCAGCGCTCCGCTGGAGGGGGAATCGACCACAGAGGGCTTCTACATCAATACCGTAGCCCCTCTGCTAAGTTGTGGGTAGTTTACCACAGACCTTTGGGTCCATAGTTATTAGCTAGATGGCTTCTTCTCTCTTTTTGGATCTCAATACCATGTTCTCCCTATCTCTTGTGGAGATCTATTTGATGTAACTGTTTTTGCGTTCTGTTTGTCGAGATCCGATGAATAGTGGGTTTATGATCAAGTTTATCTATGAGAAATATTTGAATCTCCTCTGAATTCTTTTATGTATGATTGAGTTATCTTTGCAAGTCTCTTCGAATTTTCAGTTTGGTTTGGCCTACTAGATTGATCTTTCTTGCCATGGGAGAAGTGCTTAGCTTTGGGTTCAATCTTGCGGTGTCCTTACCCAGTGACAATAGGGGTTGCAAGGCACGTATTGTATTGTTGCCATCAAGGATAAAAAGATGGGGTTTATATCATATTGCATGAGTTTATCCCTCTACATCATGTCATCTTTCTTAATGCGTTACTCTAATCTTATGAACTTAATACTCTAGATGCATGCTGGATAGCGGTCGATGTGTGGAGTAATAGTAGTATATGCAGGAAGGAGTTGGTCTACTTGTCGCGGACGTGATGCCTATATACATGATCATGCCTAGATAATCTCATAATTATTCGCTTTTCTATCAATTGCTCGACAGTAATTTGTTCACCCACCGTATTACTTGTGCTATCTTGAGAGAAGCCACTAGTGAAACCTATGGCCCCCAGGTCTATCTTTTATCATATAAGCTTTCAATCTACTTTTATTTGCATCTTTACTTTTACAATCTGTATTATAAAATACAAAAAATATATTTATCTTATCATACTATCTCTATCAGATCTCACTTTCGCAAGTGGCTGTGAAGGGATTGACAACCCCTTTATTGCGTTGGTTGCGATTTCTTTGTTTTTTTTGTGTTGGTGCATGGGACTTTTGAGGAGCCTCCTACTGGATTGATACCTTGGTTCTCAAAAGTTGAGGGAAATACTTACGCTACTATTGCTGCATCACCCTTTCCTCTTCAAGGAAAACCAACGCAAGCTCAATACGTAGCAAGCATCGAGGTTCCGCTATTGGTTATTGATTGGAGATGTGTCTCGATCATGTCTACATAGTTCTCGACCCCGTAGGGTCCGCACGCTTAACGTCGAATGACAATTTGTATTATGAGTTATGTGTTCTGATGACCGAAGTTTGTTTGGAGTCCTGGATGAGATCACGGACGTGACGAGGAGTCTCGTAATGGTCGAGATGTAAAGATCGATATATTGGAAGGCTATATTCGGATATCGGAAAGGTTTCGAGTGATTCGGGTATTTTTCGGAGTACCGGGGAGTTACGGGAATTCACCGGGAGAAGTAATGGGCCTTATTGGGCCATACGGGAAATAGAGGAGGCAGGCCAAGGGGAGGTGGTGCCCCCCATGGGTCCAAATTGGACTAGGGGAAGGGGCGGCGCCCCCCTTGCCCTTTCCTACTCCCTCTCTCCTTCCTTCTCTCCTACTCCTAAAAGGGAAATGATTCTTACTAGGACTTGGAAGTCCTAGTAGGAATCCATACGCTTGGCGCGCCCCTAGGGGTCCGACCTCTCTCGCACTCCCCTTTATATACAGGGGTAGGGGGCACCCCAAAGGCACACAAGTTTCTCTTAACCGTGTGCGGTGCCCCCCTCCACAGTTACACACCTCGATCATACCATCGCAGTGCTTAGGTGAAGCCCTGCACCGGTAACTTTATCATCACCATCGCTACGCCATCGTGCTGACGAAACTCTCCCTCGGCTTCAATTGGATCAAGAGTACGAGGGACGTCATCGAGCTGAACGTGTTGAACGCGGAAGTGCCGTACGTTCGGTACTTGGATCGGTTGGATCATGAAGAGATTCGACTACATCAACCGCGTTAACTAAACGCTTCCGCTTTCGGTCTACGAGGGTTCATGGACACACTCTCCCCTCTCGTTGCTATGCATCAGATAGATAGATCTTGCGTGAGCGTAGGATTTTTTTTGAAATTACTACATTCCCCAACAGTTGTCCATCTTCATCTTGCTTGTTCTGAAACACCCATTTGGTTCCAATTACATTGTGCTTCTCATCGGGCTTTTCAACCAATGTCCACACTTGGTTCCTCTTGAAATTGTGTAGCTCTTCATGCATGGTGTTCACCCAATCCGGATCATCAAGAGCATGTTCAACCTTCATAGGTTCAATACTAGAAAGGAATGAGTAATGTTCACAAAAGTTAGCCAAACGAGTTTTAGAGCGAGCAATTCTCCCGGTTTGAATATCATCATAGATTTGCTCAACGAGATGATCTCTTGAGACTCTTGCTCGAACTTGTGAGAGATTTTGTTTGGGTCGGGGTGGAACATCCTCTTCATTGTCTTGTTCTTCTTCTTGTCTTTCTTCGTTGTTGTTGGCGTTGTTGTTTTCTCCTGGAGGTGGTCTCGCGGGAAACCATGACCACCTATGGGACCAGGATGGCCCCTTGCTGGTTCGGCAGGGGGACGTCGCGTTGCACAAAGAGCAGACGAACGTGGGGTAGCACGACAGAGATCACACGGGCAGTTTCACCCAGGTTCGGGACGCCGCGAGGCGTAAAACCCTACTCCTACTTTAGTGGATTGATGGTGTATATGTGGTGGCGGGATGTAACACTTGCCCGACAAGGGTTGCCTTAGGGCGGCAGCGACTATGCGCGTATTGGCGGTGTGAGTTCTCCAACTTTCCAACCTATTGTACCATTGCCATGGGCCTCCTTTTATAGGATAAGTGGTCTCCACAGTGGCAAATAAATCATTAGACACTCGTAAGACAACAAATAGTGCTATCATACCTAACTCTGCAGGTTGACAGTGTGCATTTAATGTACAGCTTAACGTCACGTCGTTCGTTGCCCGACAAGGCTTGCCGGGCTATCTCGCCAGCTCCACGCCTGCTCGTCTAACACGTCATAGGACGGGTGTCATCTGTGGGTTTTCTTGGTAGAAAGGGGCTGCCATGTGGTGAACGGCTGCCACTTAATCACTTTGTGGCTTGACACCGCACTGATCGACGACGTGATTCGTGGTCGAGTGGCCGGTGAGGTGATTTGGCCTTCGCAAGCCCCGGCAGGCCCTGCCGGGACGCCTTGGTCATCTTATTCCGGGGGTGGCCTCGCCCCTTGCCGGGCTCGCCTGGCCGGCATGGGAGGCTCCTTTCTTGATGATGTCTTTCTTCTCTGGTTTTGTTTTGGTCCCTCTAATCTTGATCCCTGTGCCTGATCATAGTCAGGGCAACAGACCCAGGGTTTGTTGCACCGATAGAATCCCCCAAGCATGCCCTGAATGCACTGCCGAGCATCGTCGGGGTAGGGCCTAATAAGTGCACAAGCAGAGTTGCTGAAGAGGCTAGTCTCTTGAGATCCCCTTGGCTTCTTCATCAGTCTTGATTTTGGGCCAGTTTTCGGTTTCCCCGCGCGTCGTGTAAAGTCAATAGTGGTGGGGCCACTCCAGTAATGGCCCGTGAATGACTTTAACGCACATGGTAGAAACTGCCAATTTGCTCTTCCCACCACGCCCTTATCCTTAGCCACGTATGCCGGATGCATCGCACGGGGTAGGTAACGGAGGTGCGTGGTGTGGGAGAGCATAATGGTGAGTGATAACCCACAAGTATAGGGGATCGCAACAGTTTTCGAGGGTAGAGTATTCAACCCAAATTTATTGATTCGACACAAGGGGGGCCAAACAATATTCTCAAGTATTAGCAGTTGAGTTGTCAATTCAACCACACCAGGATACCTTAGTATCTGCAGCAAAGTATTTAGTAGCAAAGTACTATGGAAGTAACGGTAACAGTAGCAAAAGTAACAGTAGCAGTTTTGTAGTAATTGTAACAGTAGCAACGGTAAAGTAACAAAGCGAAGAGCAATATGTGAAAAGCTCATAGGCATTGGATCAGTGATGGATAATTATGTCGGATGTGATTCCTCATGTAAGAGTTATAACATAGGGTGACACAGAACTAGCTCCAGTTCATCAATGTAATGTAGGCATGTATTCCGAATATAGTCATACGTGCTTATGGAAAAGAACTTGCATGACATCTTTTGTCCTACCCTCCCGTGGCAGCGGGGTCCTAATGGAAACTAAGGGATATTAAGGCCTCCTTTTAATAGAGTACCGGACCAAAGCATTAGGACTTAGTGAATACATAAACTCCTCAAACTACGGTCATCACCGGTAAGTATCCCGATTATTGTCACTTCGGGGTTAACGAATCATAACACATAATAGGTGACTATAGGCTTGCAAGATAGGATCAATAACTCACATATATTCATGAAGACATAATAGGTTCAGATCTGAAATCATGGCACTCGGCCCTAGTGACAAGCATTAAGCATAGCAAAGTCATAGCAACATCAATCTCAGAACATAGTGGATACAAGGGATCAAACCCTAACAAAACTAACTTTATTACATGGTAAATCTCATCCAACCCATCACCGTCCAGCAAGCCTAGGATGGAATTACTCACGCACGACAGTGAACATCATGAAATTGGTGATGGAGGATGGTTGATGATGACGACGGCGATGAATCCCCCTCTCCGGAGCCCCGAACAAACTCCAGATCAGCCCTCCTGAGAGAGTTTAGGGGTTGGCGGCGGCTCCGTATCGTAAAACATGATGAATCTTTCTCTCTGATTTTTTTCACTACGAACATGAATATATGGAGTTGGAGTTGAGGTCAGTGGAGCTTCAGGGGGCCCACGAGGCAGGGGCATGCCCTTGGGGTGCGCCCCCACCCTCGTGGACAGGGTGTGGGCCCACTGACGTTGATTCTTTCGCCAATATTTTTTATTAATTCCAAAAAGTTGCTCCGTTGATTTTTAGGTCATTCCAAGAGCTTTTATTTCTGCACAAAAATAATACCATTGCAGTTCTACTGAAAACAGCGTCAGTCCGGGTTAGTTCCATTCAAATCATGCAAGTTAGAGTCCAAAACAAGGGCAAAAGTGTATAGAAAAGTAGATACGACAGAGATGTATCAACTCCCCCAAGCTTAAACCTTTGCTTGTCCTCAAGCAATTCAGTTGACAAACTGAAAATGATAAAGAAAAACTTTTACAAACTCTGTTTGCTCTTGTTGTTGTAAATATGTAAAGCCAACATTCAAGTTTTCAGCAAAGATTATGAACTAACCATATTCACAATAATACTTAGGTCTTAATTTTACTCATATCAATGGCATAATCAACTAGCGAGCAATAATAATAAATCTCAGATGACAACACTTTCTCAAAACAATCATAATATGATATAGCAAGATGGTATCTCACTAGCCCTTTCTGAGACTGTAAAACATAAATGCAGAGCACCCTTAAAGATCAAGGACTGACTAAACATTGTAATTCATGGTAAAAGAGATGCAGTCATGGTCATACCCAATATAAATTAATAGTAATGCATGCAAATGACAGCGGTGCTCTCCAGCGAGTGCTTTTTAATAAGAGGGTGATGACTCAACATAAAAGTAAATAGATAGGCCCTTCGCAGAGGGAAGCAGGGATTTGCAGAGGTGCCAGAGCTCGATTTTGAAATAGAGATGAATAACATTTTGAGCGGCATACTTTCACTGTCAACATAACAACTGAGAGATCTCGATATCTTCCATGCTACACACATCGTAGGTGGTTCCCAAACAGAATGGTAAAGTTTATACTCCCCCACCACCAACAAGCATCAATCCATGGCTTGCCCGAAACAACAGGTGCCTCCAACTAACAACAATCCTGGGGGAGTTTTGTTCGTGATTATTTTGATTTGTTTTAAGCATGGGACTGGGCATCCCGGTGACTAGCCATTTTCTCGTGAGTGAGGAGTGGAGTCCACTCCTCTTGAGAATAACCCGCCTAACATGGAAGATATAGACAATCCTAGTTGATACATGAGCTATTCCAGCATACAAAACAGAATTTCGTTTGAAGGTTTAGAGTTTGGCACATACAAATTTACTTGGAACGGCAGGTAGATACCGCATATAGGAAGGTATGGTGGACTCATATGGAATAACTTTGGGGTTTATGGAGTTTGGATGCACAAGCAGTATTCCCGCTTAGTACAAGTGAAGGCTAGAAAGAGACTGGGAAGCGACCAACTAGAGAGCGACAACAGTCATGAACATGCATTAAGATTAACCAACAATGAATGCAAGCATGAGTAGGATATAATCCACCATGAACATAAATATCATGAAGGCTATGTTGATTTTGTTTCAACAACATGCGTGAACATGTGCCAAGTAAAGTCACTCGAATCATTCAAAGGAGGATACCACCCTATCATACCACATCATAACCATTTTAATAGCATGTTGGCACGCAAGGTAAACCATTATAAACTCCTAGCTAATTAAGCATGACATAAGCAACTATAATCTCTAATTGTCATTGCAAACATGTTTATTCATAATAGGATGAATCAGGAACGATGAACTAATCATATTTACAAAAACAAGATAGGTCAAGTTCATACCAGCTTCTCTCATATCAATCAGTCCGTCATATATCGTCATTATTGCCTTTCACTCGCACGACCGAACGGTGTGGATAGTAATAATAGTGCACGTGCATTGGACTAAGCTGGAATCTGCAAGCATTCAATTCAAGGGAGAAGACAAGGTAATAGGGGCTCTTGGTTAATTCAACAATAACTCATATGAGAGGCACTCAACATTTTCATTTTGGTCTTCTCCTCTCGACCCCCAAAGAAAAGAAAAGAAATAAAACTATTTACACGGGAAAGCTCCCAACAAGCAAACGAAGAATGAGAAATCTTTTTGGGTTTTCTTTTAGTTATTACTAGTACAGGCATGGAAAGTAAACTAGCTAAAGGCTACAACTAATTTTTTTTTGTTTTTCTTAAGGTTATTCAAACACACAAGAAGAAAGCACGAAAAAGAAATAAACTAGCATGGATAGTACAATGAAAAAGTATGAGCACCGACAACTAGAACCAGTGTGCGCACATGAATGTAATGTTGGTGAGAAATACATATACTCCCCCAAGCTTAGGCTTTTGGCCTAAGTTGGTCTATGCCCATGGATGGCCTGGAGGACATCCGAAGTTGTACCTGGGGTCGTACTGAGATGCAGAAGCCATTGCCTCACGAGCTGCAGCCTGGAGGCGAGCTGCCTCCGTCCTCCTCTCATACTCGTTCGCCTCCTCCCTGGTGATGACATATCTTCCTTTTTCCTGATAGTCAAAGAAGGCAGGAGAAGGGAGAGTAATATGGACAACGCGATGTCTGTCAAAGATTATTAGATAGTGGAGGATTTGTTCATTCCTCTCAAGAAAATGATGATTAACCATTGCATCATAATCTAAATAAGCGGGAGGCAACTCCCTATCATTTTCATGTGCGGGTATACCAAGATAATTAGCCACACGGGTCGCATAAATCCCTCCAAACAAGTCTCCATCTAAACCATTATTATGCAACCTACGTGCAACAATTGCCCCCAAGTTATATTGTTTATCACCTAATACAACACTCTTGACAACACTAAGATCTAGGACACACATGTGACAAGCTTCATCTTTACCGTTAATGCATCTACCTATGAAGAGAGCAAAATAATGTATAGCAGGAAAATGAATGCTCCCTATGGTAGCTTGTGCTATTTCTCTGGATTCTCCCACGGTGATACTAGCAAGAAATTCTTTATATTCACATTTACGAGGTTCATTGACACTGCCCCACTTCGGGAGTTTACAAGCAGTAGTAAAATCTTCTAGGTCCATGGTATATGATTTATGATAAAGATCAAACAGGACATTGTGAGAATTGCGCGAAGATGTAAATTTAAACCTTCTCACAAAGGAATCAGTCAAATGGTAGTATTGAGGGCACTTATCTTGCATGAAGTCCTCAAGATTAGCATTACGCACATATGCATCAAATTCATTCTTGATGCCTGCTTTGACCATAAACTCCTCTGACGGCCATTCACAAGCCCGCACGTGAGCTTCCCTCGGTGGTTCATCGTCCTTCTCACGTATTGCGAGCCTGGGTCCTTGCTTCCTTGAAGAGCTAGGTACATTTTCCTGGACATATTTCTTCCTCTAAAAAATTTCTGAAAATTTTAGTAACTCAAAATAAAAGTGAAGCAAACTTAACAGAATTGATAGCAACTACTCCCACAAGTGCCTAGAGACTATATCAAGCATTAGAACTACTTGGGACCATATAAATTTGACATGCAAGCTCAAGAACAGGGTCACCTAGGAAACAAAAATTTGCAATGAATAAAGCACTAGGACAATAACTAATTGGACCATTGGAGGAGTCACATACCAAAGAACAATCCCCCAAAGCAGTTTTGTGAATGGAGCTTTGAGCAAGGAGATCGAAAATGGCAGCAAAGTGAGCTAGAACTTGTACTTGAGCTGGATAGTGATTTTTTTGGGCAAAAGAAGAAGAGCATGGGTGCAGGATAAGTGGAGGGGGGCCATCGTGGGCCCACGAGGCAGGGCACGCCAGGGGTAGGCGCGCCCACGACCCTCGTGGCAGTGTTAGCTCCCCTCGATGTGTTCTCAAGCAGATATTCTCAAATATTCCAGAAAAAATCATACTAAATTTTCAGGGCATTTGGAGAACATTTATTTTCGGGGTATTTTTTATTGCAAGGATAAATCAGAAAACAGATAGAAAATACTATTTTTACTTTATTTAATCTAAATAACAGAAAGAAAAAGGAGGGTACAGAAGGTTGTGCCTTCTAACTTCATCCATCTCATGATCATCAAAAGGAATCCACTAACAAGGTTGATCATGTCTTGTTAACGAACTCATTCTGAATAACATGGAACCGGAGAAATTTCGAATAACACTAGGTTACCTCAATGGGGATATGCACATCCCCAATAATAAGAATATCATATTTCTTCTTGAAAGTAGGAAGAGGAAATTCAAAGCCTCCAATAATAATAGTTGGAATTTTTCCAATAGAATTGATGCTATGAACTTGAGGTTGTTTCCTCGGAAAGTGTACCGTATGCTCATTACCATTAACATGAAAAGTGACATTGCCTTTTTTGCAATCAATAACAGCCCCTGCAGTATTCAAAAAGGGTCTACCAAGGATAATCGACATACTATTGTCCTCGAGAATATCAAGAATAACAAAGTTCGTTAAGATAGTAACGTTTGTAACCACAACAGGCACATCCTCACAAATACCGACAGGTATAGCGGTTGATTTTTCAGCCATTTGCAAAGATATTTTAGTTGGTGTCAACTTATTCAATTCAAGTCTACAATATAAAGAGAGAGGCATAACACTAACACCGGCTCCAAGATCACATAAAGCAGTTTTAAGATAATTTCTTTTAATGGAGAATGGTATAGTTGGTACTCCTGGATCTCCAAGTTTCTTAGGTATTCCACCCTTAAAAGTGTAATTAGCAAGCATGGTGGAAATTTTAGCTTCTGGTATCTTTCTTTTATTTGTAATAATATCATTCATGTACTTAGCATAAGGATTCACTTTAAGCATATCGGTCAAACACATACACAAAAACATAGGTCTAACCATTTCAGCAAAGCGCTCAAAATCCTCATCATCCTTTTTCTTGGATGGTTTAGGAGGAAAAGGCATGGGTTTCTGAACCCATGGTTCCCTTTCTTTACCGTGCTTCCTAGCAACGAAGTCTATCTTATCATAACATTGACTCTTTGATTGTGGGTTATCAAGATCAACGGTAGGTTCAATCTCTACATCATTATTATTGCTAGGTTGAGCATCAACATGAACATTATCATTAACATTATCACTAGCTAGGTTCATGTTCATCACCAGATTGTGTCTCAGCATCAGAAATAGAAATATCATTGAGATTCTTAGGTGTGTCTACAACAGGTTCACTAGAAGCATGCAAAGTCCTATCATTTTTCTTTTTCTTCTTTTTAGAGAGACTAGGTGCATCAACATTATTTCTCTAAGAATCTTGCTCAGTTCTCTTAGGGTGGCCCTCAGGATAGAAAGGTTCCTGAGTCATTTTACCCGTTCTAGTTGCTACTCTAACAGCAAAGTCATGTTTATTATTTAATTCATCAAGCAAATCATTTTGAGCCTTAATCACTTGTTCTACTTGAGTGGTAACCATAGAAGCATGTTTACTAATGAGTTTAAGTTCACCCTTAACTCTAGACATATAATCACTCAAGTGTCCAATCATATAAGCATTTTGTTTCAATTGTCTACCAACATAAGCATTGAACTTTTCTTGTCTAGCCATAAAGTCATCAAATTCATCCAAGCATTGGCTAGCAAACTAAGTAGACGGGATTTCAACTTTATCATATCTATAGAGAGAATTTACCTTTACTACCTGTGTCGGGTTAACAAGACCATGTAGTTCTTTAGTAGGTGTTATATTAAGGCATGTATTTATTCAATAGGAAGTAAATTCTTAACAACTTTAGCTTTAATACCTTTTTCTTTCATAAATTTCATTGCCTCTTGCATATCTTCTAGGCTGAGAAATAGAACACCTGTTTTCTTTGGAGCTGGCTCAGCAATTGTCCAATTATTTTCATTAGTCAACACATTATTCAATAGCAAGTCAGATTGATCAACCATTCTTTCCCTGAAAACACAACCAGCACAACTATCCAGGTGGTCCTTGGAAGCATCGGTCAGTACATTATAAAAGATATCAAGTATTTCATTTTTCTTAAGAGGATGACCAGGCAAAGCATTAAGTAATCGGAGAAGCCTCCCCCAAGCTTATGGGAGACTCTCTTCTTCAATTTGCACAAAATTACATATTTCCCTCAAGGCAGCTTGTTTCTTATGAGCAGGTAAATATTTAGCAGAGAAGTAATAAATCATTTCCTGGGGACTACGCACACAACCAAGATCAAGAGAATTAAACCAAGTTTTAGCATCACCCTTTAATGAGAATGGAAATATCTTAAGAATATAATAATAGCGAGTTTTCTCATCATTAGTGAATAGGGTGGCTATATCATTCAATTTAGTAAGATGTGCCACAACAGTTTCAGATTCACAGCCATAAAAAGGATCAGATTCAACGAAAATAATTATCTCAGGATCGACAGAGAAATCATAGTCCTATCATTAACAAAGATAGGTGAAGTAGCAAAAGCAGGGTCATATTTCATTCTAGCTTTCAGAGATTTCTGTTCAGTTTAGCTAATAACTTCTTAAGATCAGATCTATCATTGCAAGCAAAAAAATCTCTAGCAGTTTCTTCATCCATAACATAACCCTCAGGAACAATAGGCAATTCATATTTAGGGGGAGAACCTTCATCATCACTATCATCAATAATATCAGTTTCAAGAATTTCATTCTCTCTAGCCCTAGCAAGTTGTTCATCAAGAAATTCACCTAATGGCATAGTAGTACCAAGCATAGAAGTAGTTTTATCATAAGTATCGTGCATATAGAAGTGGCATTATCAATAACATGCAACATATCAGAATTCATAGCAGAAGCAGGTTTAGGTGTCGCAAGTTTGCTCATAACAGAAGGAGAATCAAGTGCAGAGCTAGATGGCAGGTCCTTACCTCCCCTTGTAGTTGAGGGATAAATCTTAGTTCTTTCGTCTTTCAAGTTCCTCATAATGGCCAGGAGATATAAATCCCAAGTGACTCAAAGAATAGAGCTATGCTCCCCGGCAACGGCGCCAGAAAATAGTCTTGATAACCAAGGGGAGCCAAAGGGGATCACAAAAGTTTTTGGGGGTAGAGTACTCAACCCAAATTTATTGATTCGACCCAAGGGGAGCCAAAGAATATTTTCAAGTATTAGAAGTTGATTTGTCAATTCAACCACACCTGGATAACTTAGTATCTACAGCAAAGTATTTAGTAGAAAAGTAGTATGGAAGTAACGGTAACAGTAGCAAAAGTGACAGTAGCAGTTTTGTAGTAATTGTAACAGTAGCAATGGTAAAGTAACTAAGCAAAGAGCAATATGTGAAAAGCTCGTAGGCATTGGATCAGTGATGGATAATTATGTCGGATGCGATTCCTCATGTAAGAGTTATAACATAGGGTGACATAGAACTAGCTCCAGTTCATCAATGTAATGTAGGCATGTATTTCGAATATAGTCATACGTGCTTATGGAAAAGAGATTGCATGGCATCTTTTGTCCTACCCTCCCATGGCAGCGGGGTCCTAATGGAAACTAAGGGATATTAAGGCCTCCTTTTAATAGAGTACCAGACCAAAGCATTAATACTTAGTGAATACATGAACTCCTCAAACTACGGTCATCACCGATAAGTATGCCAATTACTGTCACTTCGGGGTTAATGGATCATAACACAAAATAGGTGACTATAGACTTGCATGATAGGATCAAGAGCTCACATATATTCATGAAAACATAATAGGTTCAGATCTGAAATCATGGCACTCGGGCCCTAGTGACAAGCGTTAAGCATAGCAAAGTCATAGCAACATCAATCTCAGAACATAGTGGATACTAGGAACCCTAACAAAACTAACTCGATTACATGGTAAATCTCATCCAACACATCACCATCCAGCAAGCCTAGGATGGAATTACTCACGCACGGCGGTGAGCATCATGAAATTGGTGATGGAGGATGGTTGATGATGACGACGACGACGAATCCCCCTCTCCAGCGCCCCGAACGGACTCCAGATCTGCCCTCCCGAGAGAGTTTAGGGCTTGGCGGCGGCTCCGTATCGTAAAACATGATGAATCATTCTCTCTGAGTTTTTTCTCCGCGAACATGAATATATGGAGTTGGAGTTGAGGTCGCTGGAGCTTCAGGGGGACCATGAGGTAGGGGGTGCACCCTCACCCTCGTGGACAGGGTGTGGGGCCCCCTGACGTTGATTCTTTTGCCAATATTTTTTGTTAATTCCAAAAATTTGCTCCATGGATTTTCAGGTCATTCCGAGAACTTTTATTTCTGCACAAAAATAACACCATGGCAGTTCTGCTGAAAACAGCGTCAGTCCGGGTTAGTTCCATTCAAATCATGCAAGTTAGAGTCCAAAACAAGGGCAAAAGTGTTTGGAAAAGTAGATACGACGGAGACGTATCAGTGAGGGTCTGACTTCCTTGAATTGCTGGAGGAGGATGATGGTTACTCGCGGCGGAACCAGACCCAGTCCCCGCTTGCCTATAAAAGGAAGAGCGGGGGAGGAGTGGAGGCATTCAACCGTATGCTTCTTCTCCTCCGTCTTGCTCTGTCTTGGATATGCTGGAAGGGAGAGCTCGGGACTGGCCCCCAGGCTTTAGTTTTGGGTTGATGATGTCGAGTGATGGTGTTAGCGATCAGGGAGTGAGCTTGGTCCAAGTCCAAGGTAAAGGGCTTGGTGAAGGGCATGGGATCATTGGAAATCCCAGTATGGCCCCTCTCCTTGGAACTAGGGTTGATTTTGATGAGAGGTGCGCCCTCCTGCCCGCCAAAGAGGGGAGTGGGGTGCCTCAAGCCCCTTGGCTATCTTGTTCGCTCGCCGTTTCTTTGGGCAAGGTGCCGGACTAGAATCTTGGTGCTTCTCGGGAGCAGCGATGATGGGGAGAAAATGAGGTTGGCGGCGGTAGCAGGTGGCGAAGGGCCTGGTCGGAGTATGCTGGCGTGGATGCCTTTGCCTCCAACGCGCCTCATCTTCCGTCCCTTTCTTCCCTCCCTGACACCGTCATCACCGGCCTCTTTGGGCTATAGCCGGGGAGGGATGCCTCTTCGGTGCCTTCGTCTTTCCTCCAGTGATCTCCCGATCGAGCCTCTACGGGTCGGGTCCTCTCGCTGGCGACGGCGACCGGGGGCGGATCGCTCTGCTCCTGTGCTTCTCCTCCACACCTTCGCCAGCCCTGGTCTTTTTCGGCCACCTCTGGGCAGGCCACGACGGGACTCGGATGGGCTCTCGACTGGGTGCTTTTCTCATCTTTTCCTCCTTCCACCGCAGTGCTTGGGGGAGGGAAAACGAAAAGAGGAGATCATAGAGCACTTATCTTTTTTCAATCTTAAACCTGTAGGCTTGCCAAATTTTAATTCAAATAATGTAATCTCTTGAGTCCATTTTTGTGTTCCGTAATGCTTGTACTTGTATTAGCATGTTTCTGAAAAAGATAAACCTTGCCGGGGACCCGCACATGTATATGTCCATGCAGAGGTGAGATGCCTGTTTAGTGTAAATAAACAAGTTTTTCCCGGCACGCTATCTTGCTGGCATCCTTTTTGTCTGCCGGAGAGCAACACCTGCCGGGTTACAGACAAAGGGGGACCAGCCCCCTGAGGGAGTCCTGGATTAAGGGGTCCTCGGACGGCCGGACTACGTAGCATGGCCGGACTGTTGGGCCGTCAAGATACAAGAGAGAAAAATCTTTCCCATGTCCGGATGGGACTCTCCTTGGTGTGGAAGGCAAGCTTGGCACCCGGATATGAAGATTCCTTTCTCTGTAATCGACTTTGTACAACCCTAGTCCCCATAGGTGTCCATATAAACCGGATGGCTTAGTCCGTAGAGGCAATCATAAACATAATCGTACATGCTAGACTTTTAGGGTTTTAGCCATTACGATCTCATGGTAGATCAACTCTTGTAATACTCATATTCATCAAGATCAATCAAGCAGGAAGTAGGGTATTACCTCCATAGAGAGGGCCCGAACCTGGGTAAACATCGTGTCCCCCGCCTCCTGTTACCATCTACCTCAGGCGCATAGTTCGGGACCCCCTACCCGAGATCCGCCGGTTTTGACACCGACATTGGTGCTTTGATTGAGAGTTCCGCTGCGTCGTTACCAAAAGGTTTGATGGCTCTGTCAATCATCTACAACAATGCAGTACAGGGGAAGGTTTTTCTTCCCGGAAAGATCTTCATATTCGGTGGCTTCGCACTGCGGGCCAACTCGCTTGGCCATCTAGAGCAGATCGACAGCTATGCCCCTGGCTATCAGGTCAGGTTTGGAAGCTTGAATTACGTTGCCGATATCTGCAGAGACTTGATGTCGGTGTCAAAACCAGCGGATCTCGGGTAGGGGGTCCGAACTGTGCGTCTAGGCGGATGGTAATAGGAGACAAGGGACACGATGTTTTTACCCAGGTTCGGGCCCTCTCGATGGAGGTAAAACCCTACTCCTGCTTGATTAATATTGATGATATGGGTAGTACAAGAGTGGATCTACCACGAGATCAAGGAGGCTAAACCCTAGAAGCTAGCCTATGGTATGATTGTTGTAATGGTTGTTCGTCCTACGGACTAGAACCCTCCGGTTTATATAGACACTGGAGAGGGCTAGGGTTACACAGAGTCGGTTACAATGGTAGGAGATCTACATATCCGTATTGCCAAGCTTGCCTTCCACGCCAAGGAAAGTCCCATCCGGACACGGGACGAAGTCTTCAATCTTGTATCTTCATTGTCTTGGAGTCCGGCCGATGATGATAGTCCGGCTATCCGGACACCCCCTAGTCCAGGACTCCCTCAGTAGCCCCCGAACCAGGCTTCAATGACGACGAGTCCAACGCGTATATTGTCTTCGGCGTTGCATGGCGGGTTCTCCTCCAAATTCCATGTGCTTGCCGAATAGTGTCCGGCTTCCTTACAAATGTTGCGCTCCTTGGCTTCTACGCCCAATAATGGCCCTCTTCCATGTGTCGCACGAATGCAAAAGGCCAGGGTATTTTTTTATTTTACCCCCTAGCTGCACAAATAATCTGCCTATAAGAGAGGCAAGAATCCAAATCCAAATCACACCATCTTCCTTCCACGAGTACTCATCGGAGCGCTTCTGACCAAAAAACCCATTCTATCATGGACCATCGATGCGGCTCCTCTCGCGCTCCCAGCCCTCCGCCAGGAGATTGGAGGAGATGTTCAGTTCCGCACAACGAGCTGGTGACGCTCCAAGCGGAGGGATACCTTCCTCCGGCCTTTATGGTGCCGGTTGAGCCGGGCTGGCCACCTACAAAGGTGGAAAGCAAGCGGAGGCCACCCCTAGTCCCTCCAAAGGGGAGCGGGTGTGCTTCGTCCCTTATCTAATAAGGGGGCTCGGATTTCCCATACATCAGTTTCTCCGGGGGCTCTTGGAGTTCTACGGACTCCAGCTTCATCACCTCACGCCCGCCTCTGTTCTACACATCGCGGGTTTCGTAGCTCTTTGCGAGCTGTTCCTGGGCATCGAGACCCATTTTGCACTGTGGAAGAGACTGTTTTGCCTCGTACCCCGTTCTCACGAGGGGTCAATATATCAAGTGGGCGGAGCCGAAATATGGCGCATCGCCGGGACCGGATATCTATCCGGAACCCCAAAGAAGGCGTCCGAAGACTGGCCCTCGTAATGGTTTTATGTAGAAGATGCTCCACTACCGGACCCAGTTCGGATCGGCCTCCGGAGTTCAGCAAGGCTCCTCAAGAAACGCCTAAGTTGGCGCCATGAGCCCTCAACAGGAGGAAGACAGGAGCGTCCATTATTTGATGGGCCGGATTAGGTTGTTGGCCCATTCCGGATTGACCATGATCGGAGTCATGGCCACGTGCATCATGCGAGGGGTGCAGCCGCTCCAATATAGGGGCCACCCCATGTGGGATTTCAACGGGGAGAATGACGCCACCCGTCACGGCCGCAAGGGGCCGGGATCGGCCGCGGATCTGGTGAAGATCCTGTTCGGCCTGTACAAGGGGGAGAAGGAGGAATTCCTCCAAACGAGCCCATTGAACGGGTTCTCCATGAATAACCCTCGGAGCTGGGTAAGCGGACGTTTATTCATCCGACCCGTGCTTTCAAAGTTAAGTTCCTTACTTTATGATTTTGACGCAGGAACTGCGTCGGGATGTGGAGGGCATACACAGTCCGGCTCCACAACCCGAGGACCCGGGAAGATCCCTTGACCCGGCCTCCGAAGAGGACCCGGACATAAAGGTGGAGCTAATTGACGGGGTGTTCTACCAACTCAGCATGGACAATGCTCTAGTCGCCATTACGGCTGACTACCCCAGCTTATCTTCGGCTTCCCAGGTAATTATGGCCGGAGCCCTGACACCATTACTTCGTCCTTGCGTATTTCTGACCACCGTATATAACGATGTCTGGCAGGAGGTGCCTTCAAGGCGGGAAGCCGAACCCGCGGGGGCTGATCAACAAGGGTCAGTCCGGCCCAGCAGGCGGAAGAGGGGGGCGGTGCGAATCGAAACGTCACCGCAACGGTATAGCTCGCGACCGTTATTTAGGGAATAGATTCCTAGGAGGTGTATTAATGCCCATGACCTTTCCAGGAGAAAGAGCGCTCGCCGGACTGTGCCCGGAGAGGTTGCCAACCAAGCCTCCGCCAACCAGGCTCCCACACCTGGTCCGGAGGGGGAGGCGAGCGCAAGGCGCGAGACAGGTACTCCTCCAACGGAGGATGCCGACAGACTGTCCGCCACCCGGTCTGAGGTGGAGAGCGCCATGAATCATAGGCGCCGCCGGACAGTTCTGCGTGACGCATGTTTCTCCCTAGAGGCATTGAATGCCTTTAACGCGGGAGACGCACACCTCCGTGCCGCTCAAGATGGTTTAACCAGAGCCACGGAGCAGTATGTAAAAGACATACGGGTAAGGGATTTTAATAGTTGTATATGCTAGTAGCCCCCAAGACTTAAAGTAGTTAAAATAACTGATTTAAGGATCATTTGATATGCAGGATCTTATGGAGAAGAATGCCCAATTGTCTCAGGAGCTACACGGGTGCAAGGCCCAACTTGAGGCCGCACTAGCCGCCGCAGGAGGAGACACTGAGACCCCCTCCTGTAACACATATTTCAAAAGGATAAGCAGTGTGCGGCGTGCGTATAAGTCTGACAATGATATTGCAGATATTGCCGGACTTGATCCGGACAAGCAACAGCTACTGCGCCAGCTGAAAGCCGGCGAGTGGGTGCTTATGAAGGTGCAGCAGGAGAGGAACAAACTGCAGGATGCCCACACCCAGCTTGGAGAAGAGCTAAAAGGTATTCGGGCCGAGCTGTCTAGCTCCGTGAAGGAGAATCAGAGGCTTCGTCGCGGCATCTATAGTAAGTGCTTGAGCAAACTCTTTTGAAAAGAAGAGTTGGACGAGGAAGTCAACTGACAGAAATATGTCTGTATGTGTGCTCACAGGTCGTCCTGCGGAGGAAATGCCCAGTTCAACGGGTGACCAACTTCTCGAGCTGGTGTAACTGCTCGAACGTGTTCGGCAGGCGATGAGTGGCGTCATCCAGGCCTTATGGCCGTCCTTCTCCCTACCCGAGGGCCTTGGAGAGCTTGCGGAGAAGCTTCAGGGAGCACGGCAGCACTTCCATTTATGGAAGATATCGGCCTGCCGTCAAGGTGCCAGGGAGGCCTGGGCCATGGTGAAGACGCAGTACAAGAAGGCGGATCCAAACCACATGGCCGAGGTCGGACCTGTTGGGCCCGATGGGAAGGAGATCCCTGTGAGCTTAGTGTACGGCCAAGTAGAGTTGGCCACTAAGTATTCCCAACGGGACTGTAAATTAGACAGCCTGTTAGACGGGATTGAGGAGGAGTACAGTCAGTCGATTTGACGATGTATTTAAAATGACATGTAAAATGCCTTCTAGCCGGATTGTAGATCGTTTGTCTTTGCCGACCTTTTCGCTTCAACCTCGGGACCCTAGAGTCCGGAGTGTATCCGAATACCTTCTCGGTTATGAAAAAACCGGGGCATGCATGGAGACCAAGCGTAGGGGTCATTAGTGCTTTATCAGACAAGTGCCCAACTAGTTATGTTATATTACATTGTTAGTAAGAAACATCTTCCAGGAAGAATAGTTCCGTTAGGGGTTCCTTTCCCTAGGAGGCATGCCCTAAAGTGCATGTCCGGACTGCGAAAAGAGTAGGAAAACATCTGGGGGCAGATAAATAAATAGGTAAAGAATCATCTTTCAAGTCACCGACCGAATATTCCCTTAAGAACGCCAGCTTTCGGCTTCACCCAGTCTGAGGTACACATCCGGCTGATCCGACAGTAACAATCGCAGAGGTGCTCCCTTTACCTCCTAGCCGAACAATCGGGAACGTAGGGGTAAGCACAGGAGCCAGGCAACCTAGCTTGGCCAAAACTTAAGTCATATCGATGCATATAATGGTGAATAAAAGGTACATGCGGAAGTTTGATACATGTGTTGGGCATGAAGCCCGTATAAGTAAGCTTCTGTTAAAGAAGCCCCCACGTATAATGAGTGCGGGTAGCGCATCAAGTGTGTGCGAACAATGCACAAATTGGCCCTCAAGGGCTTTATGAAAAAGGTGGGATAAAAGAGAGAAACAAAATGCAACTGAAGTATAAAATGTGGATGGGGGAAGGAGACGAACTCTGAGTCCGGCACTAGGCGTAGAGTCTTCGGAGGCGGGCTGCGTTTCATGGGTTTGGCTCAAGTCCGTTGTCCGATGCGTTTCGCAGACGGTATGCTCCGCCGGTCAGGACTTGGTCGATGATGAAGGGACCTTCCCATTTGGGCTTGAGTTTGTCCTTTTTCTTGTCCGACAGGCGTAGCTAGTTCGCCAACATGGTAAGTTTTAGCTTGTACTTCTCTGCTTTGATATCTTCGAGCCTGCTACTGATAGAATGCGGAACGAGCCATTGCCATGTCGCGCTCCTCCTCTAATGCGTCCAAGTTGTCCTGCCGATCCAACTCGGCTTCTCTTTCTTCGTACATGCGCACTCGAGGTGAGTCATGAATTATGTTGCAGGGCAAAACTGCCTCTGCGCCGTATACCATAAAGAATGGTGTGAATCTGGTAGTACGGTTTGGCGTGGTCCGCAGCCCCCAGAGTACGGAGTCGAGCTCCTCTACCCAGTGCGTGTTAGATTCTATAAGGGAGCGCACTAGTCTGGGTTTGATGCCGCTCATTATTAGACCATTTGCTCGTTCAACTTGACCGTTGGTTTGAGGATGATAGACTGAAGCGTAGTCGAGCTTAATGCCCATATTTTTGCACCGAGTTTAACCTCGTCGATTGTGAAGTTCGTGCCGTTATCGGTGATGATGTTTGTGGGGGCGCCATATCGGTGTACTACACCGGATATGAAGTCTATCACGTCCGTATTCGCCGTTTAACTAACTTGGCCTCTATCCATTTGGTGAATTTGTCCACCATGACCAATAGGTACTTTTGCTTGTGGGTTCCCCTTTAAGGGTCCAACCATGTCAAGCCCCTGCACCATGAACGGCCGGTGATGGGTATAGTTTTGAGGGCGGGTGGCATGTGGCTCGATTAGCAAACAGTGACAACCGACGATCGTTGGACTAAGTCTGAGCATCTGCCGGGCCGTCGGCCAATAAAATCCTGTCGGAAGGCCTTGCCTCACGAAGGCCGGGCTGCAGCGTGGTGTCCGCCTAGTCCGGCGTGAATTTCAGCCGAAGGTTTCGCCCTTCCTCTTGGAGATGCACCTTTGAAGGACTCGGTTGTGCTTTTCTTATAAAGTTCTCCCTCATGGACCTTGTAGGATTTAGATCGCCGAACTATGCAGCGGGCTTTATTTTGGTCTTCGGGAAGTTCCTGCCTAATTAAGTAGGCTAGGAATGGTTCTGTCCATGGGGCGATTACCGCCATTATTTCATGGGCTGAGGGTGTTATTTCATCGGCTGAGCCGCCGATTATGTCAGATTGTTCTGTGTTGGGTGGTGCGGTTGCTTCCGGGTTGTTATTTCCGGACTCCTCTTCCCATAGTACGGATGGCTTAAAGAGCCGCTCTAGGAAGATGTTTGGAGGGACAGCGTCATGTTTTGCGCCGATGCGTGCCAACACGTCGGCTGCTTGGTTATTATCCCAGGCTACGTGGTGGAATTCGAGTCCTTCGAACCGAGCTGACATTTTTAGGACAGCGTTATGATAGGATGCCATTTTCGGATCCTTGGCGTCAAAGTCTCCATTTACTTGGGATATTGCAAGGTTTGAATCCCCGCGCACCTCTAGGCGTTGAATACCCATGCAGATTGACATCCGGAGACCATGTAGGAGGGCCTCGTATTTGGCTGCATTGTTGGAGTCCGTGTACATTATCTGAAGTAAGTATTGGACTGTGTCTCCGGTTGGGGATGTCAATACGACGCCAGCCCCCAAGCCGACCAACATTTTGGAGCCGTCGAAATGCATAATCCAATTGGAGTATGCGCCGTACTCTTTAGGGAGTTCGGCTTCGGTCCATTCAGCGATGAAGTCCGCTAAAACTTGCGACTTTATAGCTCGCCGTGGTTTATAGGTTCTGTCGAATGGTAAGAGCTCGATGGCCCATTTCGCAATCCTGCCCGTCGCGTCGCGGTTGTTTATAATGTCGTTGAGGGGTACTTCGGAGGCCACTGTTATCGAACACTCTTGAAAGTAGTGTCACAGCTTCCGGGATGCCATGAACACCGCGTATGCTATCTTTCGTTAAGACAGTGGATACGTAGTACACTGGTTTTTGAAGAGGGAATTTCTGTCCTTCTGTTTCTCGTTCGACGACGAGTACCGCGCTGACAACTTGATGTGTTGCCGCGATATATAATAACATTGGTTCGCCCAGGTTAGGCGCGGCTAGGACCAGATTTGTTGCCAGTATGGCCTTTATTTCTTCGAGTCCGCCGTGGCGCATCCGCTCACTCGAAGTGTTGATGCGCCGAGGAGGCGATAGAGGGGCAATGCCTTTTCTCCCAAATGGGAGATGAAGCGGCTTAGAGCCGCCACACATCTAGTCAATTTTTGTATTTGTTCGAGGTCTTTTGGAATAGCCAGCTGTGATAGAGCTCAGATCTTGGCTGGGTTTGCTTCAATTCCCCTACGGATCTGATGAAGCCCAGAGCTTTCCGGTGATGCGCCAAAACGCATTTTTCGGGTTCACAATATCATATGCTCGGAGGTTGTCGAATGTGAGCCTCAAATCGTCTACTAGAGTTTCGACGTGTTTGGTTTTGACGACCACGTCATCTACGTATGCCTCTACTGTTTTGCCGATCTGGGTAGCCAGACATGTCTGAATCATGCGCTGATATGTTGCACCGGCGTTTTTGAGTCCGAAGGGCATCGTGTTGAAGCAGAATGGTCTATATGGAGTAATGAATGCCGTTGCGGCTTGGTCCGCCTCCGACATCTTGATTTGATGGTAGCCAGAGTATGCGTCGAGGAAGCACAACGAATCATGCCCTGCAGTAGCATCGATTATCTGATCGATGCGGGGAAGGGGGAGAGGATCCTTTGGGCAAGCCTTGTTGAGGTCTTTAAAATCGACACATAGGCGCTAGGATTTGTCCTTCTTTGGTACCATCACCAGGTTTGCTAGCCAGTCCGGATGTTTGATGTCTCTGATGAATCCGGCTTCCAATAGTTTGGCTAGCTCCTCTCCCATTGCCTATCTTTTGGGTTCGGAAAATCGCCGAAGAGCCTATTTGACTGGCTTGAATCCTTTTAGGATGTTTAGGCTGTGTTCTGCCAATCTGCGTGGGATTCCTGGCATATCTGAAGGATGCCAGGCAAAGATGTCCCAATTCTCCCGAAGGAATTCCCGTAGTGCGGCGTCTACATCGGGGTTTAACTGTGCCCCAATGGAGGCCGTCTTTGTTGGGTCTGTTGGATGGACCTGGAATTTGACTATTTCGTCCACTGGTTTAAAAGAGGTGGACTTGGATCTCTTGTAAAGTATCACATCATCCCTGTTCACCGTGGAGCTTGTGCAGTGAGCTCCTCTGCCGCTAAGGCTTTGGATAGTGCCTCTAGGGCTAGTCGGCTGTCTTGTTTTCGGTAGAGTGTTTGTGTCCGGATCACTGACGAGAGTGATTATTCCACTGGGCCCGGGCATCTTAAGCTTCATGTACCCGTAATGGGGTATGGCTTGAAAAATTGTGAATGCCTCTCGTCCTTATTAGCGTGATATCCGCTGCTGAACGGGGCCACTTGGAACGTGACCTCTTCGGACCTGTAATTGTCTGGCGAGCCGAATACCACATCAAATGTTATTTTTCCTGTGCAGGATGCTTCCTGGCTAGGGATCATTCCTCTAAAGGTTGTGCTGCTTCGCTCAATGCGGCTACAGTCTATTTCCATTTTTTGAAGGGTTTCCTCGTAGATGAAGTTTAATCTGCTGCCGCCATCCATGAGTACCTTGGTAAGACGAAAGCCATCCACTATTGGACCGAGGACCAATGCGGCTGGTGCTAGGGCTGTTCGGAATTTAGGTTCGTCGCTGGCGTTGAAGGTGATGGCCGTGTCGCTCCATGGATTTGTTGTTGCTACTTGGTAGACTTCGGCGAGGCTGCGGATTGTTCGTTTCTGCATATTATTTGATGCGAAAGTCTCGAAGACTGTCGACACTGTACTGGTACTTTTGGAATGGTTCTCCGGGGCTAGAACCTCTTCGCCACTTTTGACCACCTGCCGCAATATCCAACATGCTCGAAGGCTATGTGTTGGGGGTGGCGCCTTCTGTACTGTGAGTTTTACAGGGTCCGCTGAGCCATCCCTCCAGTACGGTACCGTACCCTTTATGGGGTTTTTGCTTTTTGGTTTTTGTACCTGGTGCCTGAGCACGATGCACCCTTTTAATTCGGACTAGGGTTGTATTCGGAGCCGGATTGTCCCAAAACTTAGTTTCGGTTTTCCGGAAACTCTCCATCGCCTGAAGATTTCTTACTATGGACGCCTTGGTCGTGGCGTGTAATTTCACGACGACTTACGGCGTTCAAGATTCCATTGTACGTGCAATTATTGCAGAAAATTGAATTTGCATTTTCCTCACGGCAGTCTTTTATCCTGTCCATAACCAGGAGGAATCTGGCCCAGTAATGATGTACTATTTCGGCGGGCTCTTGCCGGATTCGAGATAGATCGCATATGTTTGGGTGGGTGGGTGGAATTGAGTCCGGAACCCTGCCCATCTCGAGGCTCAAGGGCCAAAAAGTTGCCGAATTTGGAAGCTTGGATTGCTGGACGTTCTCCAACAAGTCTGGTCTGATGCCTGACTTTAGGTTCAGTGCTTGAGCGACGTCCGTCCCTCCGCGGGAATCCGGCATGGAGGGCTTGGGAGTCCGGACATAACTAGTTTTCAATACAGAAGAAGAGTCGCCGCGTTGTTCCTCTACCACCGCAACATGGTGGGTAACCTGGGGAGAGTTAATCTCTCTCAGATCGGTTTTAAGCCCAATCTGATTGTAGTCCGTAGCGACTCCTGAGGCGGCGATGCGATCCAAGAGCTGCGTTCTGGACGAGAGCTCTATTGATCCAGCTGCTCGTCAATTCGAGTTGATGTGAAGATTGCTTTGATGACCCGAGAGGTCATCGTCAAAGCGATGGCGAACAGCGGTCATGAGAAACCACCTAGCGGGATAGTTTGGCGGCGGCCAAGGCTCCTTTATAATGATACCGCCTTTAAAGACGGAAGAGGCATCCTTCTCGATCGTGGCGGCACGGAGGAACTCCCAATGAAAGCACCAATGTCGGTGTCAAACCGGTGGATCTCGGTAGGGGTCCCGAATGTGCGTCTAGGCGGATGGTAACAGGAGACAAGGGACACGATGTTTTTACCTGTGTTCGGGCCCTCTCGATGGAGGTAAAACCCTACTCTGCTTGATTAATATTGATGATATGGGTAGTACAAGAGTGGATCTACCATGAGATCAAGGAGGCTAAACCCTAGAAGCTAGCCTATGGTATGATTGTTGTAATGGTTGTTCGTCCCCACGGACTAAAACCCTCCGGTTTATATAGACACCGGAGAGGGCTAGGGTTACACAGAGTCAGTTACAATGGTAGGAGATCTACATATCCGTATTGCCAAGCTTGCCTTCCACGCCAAGGAAAGTCCCATCCGGACACGGGACGAAGTCTTCAATCTTGTATCGCCATAGTCTTATAGTCCGGCCGATGATGATAGTCCTGCTATCCGGACACCCCCTAGTCCAGGAATCCCTCACTTGATCTTCGATGGATTCGAGCCCTTGACAGCCGCTCCCTGCCACCACGATGAACATGACCTAAATCTGTCATTGGACCGTGCCCAGGAGATAGCGCCTATAACTGCTCTGGCCCTAGATCCGGCGCAGACTGCACCGTCCGAGGATGGGAAGCTCAACCCTGCTCCCGAAGCGGTAGACTCAGCGGCGTTAGAGCCACACAAAGATCCAACCTCGAGCAGGGCCCGTGTCACCGGATCCTCGGATTCGTCTCTGGCCATAGGTTCCGAACCGCGTGCATGCGCGCCCATCGAACCTGATAAGGCGCCGATCATTGAATTCAGTTTCACGGACATCTTCTGGCACTCATCTTTAGGCGATGTGCTAAACTCACTAAAAGCCCTCTCCTTATCAGTGGACTCTCAGCCGAACTATATCCGGTTTGGATTGGAAGCTGATGACGGAGATGACGAAGAGACTCGCAAGGTGAAGGGGCCTCCCAGTGATAGTGATGACGAAGAGACTCGCCAGCCGAACACTGGGGGTCAGAAGCAATCCCCCCCCCCACGAAGTAAAGACAATGAACATGGTATACGTGATGCACATCCCTACAGGGGACTGCAAGCGCGCGCTACGGGAAGCCGACGTCATAGAGCAGCCACCCCAAAATTTAGACAATGGGCGGCCCGCCCAATCACTTTTGATCGCAAGGACTACCAAGCTAGTATCCTTCACGAAGGTCTGGCAGCTCTCATCCTTGATCCAATTATCGATGGGTTCCATCTCACGAAAGTCCTTATGGACAGCAGCAATAGCCTTAATCAACTCTACCAAGACACTGTCTGCAAAATGGGCCTTGATCCTTCAAGAATTAGGCCCACCACAACTACCTTCAAGGGAACAATATCCGGCATAGAAGCTCACTGCACGGGCTCGATTACATTGGAAGTCGTTTTCGGCTCGCCGAACAACTTTCGAAGCGAAGGCTTGACCTTCGATATTGTCCCGCTCCGCAGTAGCTGCCATGCACTACTTGGGCGTACCGGTTTTGATCGCTTTAATGTGGTCCCACATTACCCCTATTTCCAACTTAAGATGCCCGGTCCTCGAGGTACCATCACGATAACACAGAAATACGGAATGCTCCCTCTGTACAGAGGAACACACTACGGCTCCTGCAGCCGAAGTACAAAGTGGCCTTATCAAGCCGCACATTTCGTCGGCCATCAAGCCGCCGGTCTCAGTTAGACAGGACCAATCAATCTCAGAGCTGAATTAGCAGTTGGGACTCCACCGTCCGCCCATATATAGCCGCGAAGTCTGTCCCACGCTCATAATTATACACCTAAAATACCCTTGTCACCGGCGGAGGCACAATGCGGACCTATAACACTATCCGCACTCTCATAGTCCTTTTCTTTTTCTAACCATTTTTTACCATAGGTGACTATATTTGCTGAGAAGTCCTTTAACCAAGGCAAGGCAGCGCAGACGTGCTACAGGAGGTCCAAATGTTTTTTGTAGACCGCGCTCTTTATTTCAAACCTGTAAAGTGCCCCTTCTTCTCAGCTTTCACCCCCGGCATGTCAAATAGTCTTGGTAGTAGTGTTATAATCTGTAAAGATCGCGCTTGACGTATCATTCACATGCTAGTCAATATAACCCGTATTCAGTATTCGATTTTCTCAAAGAACTGAATTTTGCTTCTATGGATATTTCACGCACGCACCTCGGCATATATTGCCAGGGGCTCGATATGGCAACATATGAGTTGCCGACAAGTCCGAACAGCTTTATAGCACACTTCGGCGTCACGAGTTTGGCCTTATATGTATTAGCTCCGAATCATGTCTTTGGTCAATAGTTGGGTTGCCCGGCTCCTGTGCTTACTACCTTACATTCCGCTCTATTGGCTAGGGTAGTAAAGGGAGAACTACTGCGATTGTGTCCTGGTTTGTCCGGATGATCACCTAAGTAGAGAAAGCCGAAAACTGACTGTCATGATGTGGCGAGAGCTGGTCAACCACTCGATGACTCACCGGAATCTTCGTGATTCCTTCCATATTACATGAAGGACCGTTCTTCTGGTCACATATGTAAAATGCATCGTATTCGGATAACCGCGTACATACCAGGGGCTATATCATGGACCCACCGTTAAACTCCAATGGCTAAGTGAAAGTGTTAAAGCCCTATAGTCTGATGTTCGCCGCACTGACACCTCCTTAATGGGCCAAGACGTTGGGTTAAGAGTGATCAAGTGCTTTTCTGAACACCCCCGCGTTATATGCGAGGGGGCCGAAGCCGACGACTGGTAAACTTTCAGATTATACAAAAACTAGCCGCACAAGAGGCACCAAAAACTTTTTAGACAAAAGTATAAAAAACATAGCCCTAATATATCATAATATTGTTTTTACAATTTCGGTACATTTCACTCGAGCATTATATCTTTCGGGCACCCTCTAGGACATCCTCAAAATAATGCTCAGTCGTGTGATGGTTCTTGCCCTTGGGTGGACTTTTCGTTGCAATATAGGTGGCCTTCATCTTTGCCCAGTATGTCTTGATGCGGGCAAAGGCCATCCGTGCACCTTCTATGCACGTTGACCGCTTAACAGCGTTGATACGCGGCGCCGCATCAACAAGTCGTTGCACCAAACTGAAATAACTATTCAAAATTGGCTCAGTCGGCCACAGCAGGACCACGACGTCCTTCTTGGCAGATCCGGATATCTTGTGGAGCTCAGCCCATTGGGCCATCTGTTCGTTCAGCAACAGCGGATGCTTTGGCATGCTGAATTGCGACCAGAACAGCTTTTCCGTCGCATGTCCTTCTTGCGCTTGGAAAAGCTGCATCGCAGCGGAGACACTCTTCGGCAAGTCCAAAAATGCGTCTGGAGAACTCCACATTTGATTAAGAGGGGAATACTTCGTATAGCCGAATTTAGATTGTAATAAAAAGGGCTTACCAGCAGCGATCTCCCCAGCTTGTCGGATCTCCTCCCGAGCCGCTCTAGACTCTGACCGTGCTTCCCTCGCCTCTTGTAAGGCCTTGTCAAGATTGGCCGCTCTGGTTTGTTATCTTTCTCAACAAATTCGCATCGGCTAGTGGCATACTTTAGCTCAAGCACCATAGTAGATATTCTCTCCTCGCACTGGCGCCGAGCAGCCTGTTCGGCCTTTAATTCAGTAGCTGCCTCTTCGGCACCCGCATTACTCATCCTGGCTTGCTCATTGGCCTGGGCAAGCTCAGCCCGAAGGGTCTCAACTGCGGCGGCACTATCTGTAGTTATGCATATCTCAGTATACAATTCTCAGCGTCATGCTCATATTATAGTACTTGCATATACTGATTGCCCCAAAAACATACATTGCGCCTTGTCGAGCCACATGTTAATAAACGTGATGTCATCATCCGCCACATCAAGTTTCTGCTTTAGATCTGCAACCTCTGTAGCTTGGGCAGTCGCCAGGGATGTAACAACCTATGTTCCAATTAGTCAGAGTATTTCCTGGGCATATCTTTCTTGATCCTCTGATCACCTCCCTTTGGACGCCAACCAGAGTCTCAGGGGCTACTGTCTATGCACACGTGCATTTTGCGTTTACAACACAATTGAAAGTATTACATTACGTACCTCAAAGCCTCTTAGCAGGCCCGTAAAGGCTTCATTCAATCCGCTTTTCGCGGACAGAACCCTCTTAACCACCATACCAATCAAGGTACGATGTTCCTCTGAGAGGGCACATGTCGAAATATGTCCGTCGATGTATCCGGCGCCTCCGGATCCCTGGAAGCAGCTGCAGGGGTACAGACTCCCTTCAATGGAATATGTTTACACGATCTTAGAGTTGTCTCTAGCTGTAAATTGGATATTCTGGGGCCATTATTGTTGGTCCCCGTAGGGGCCACACACCCCGGACCCTGGACGGTCGAAGTGTCACCTTCGGGCCTAGTCTTCATTGTCCCTCACATTGCTTGTTGATCGGGAGAGATCCTCCAGGACGACACCTCGGGGTCGTCTGCCCTATTGGGCGGGGAGATCTGTGGAGGCGTCTCGCTCTCCATCATCTCCGGAAGAAGATCCCCCGAGGAGGAGGACTATTGAGGAAGGCTTCATGTCGGACTGCAAACATATATTTTTAATATTACCCTTGCAACCAGGAAAGAGTGGGATATGTTTAAAACACCCTTGTTTACTTACGATTCAGCTAAGGGCTTGTCCTTATGGAGGAACTGCGTGACAATGTCGCCTCCCGAACTAGAACCCCCTGACAGGGATATCTTCCCTCCCTTAGAAGCCTTTATCTTCAAGTCTTCGGAGGCGGTCCTCTTCTGCCCATGGGGAGAAGGGATGTTAGTTTCTCCTTCCTTTCATCTTCGGAAGTGGGAGTTCCAATCTCCCCGGATGAGGTGTCTGTTGTACCTCTAGAATGGGGGCCACCCTGGGCCTTCTTGCTCTCCTCCTTGTCTTCCTCCGCCGGCACTTGATATGGTGCCGGAACCAGCATCCTTGTTAACACCGGATCAGTTGAGTCTTCGGGAAGAGGGGCAGAACACCTAATTCTCTCCGCCTTCTTTATCCAGCCCTGGCCGGGTATGGTTTTATCAGTATATTGTTATGAGAAATTTAACTAAGCTGTGTTCAGGAGTCGAGTTCTTACCGAGGTATCTGGATGGTTACAGTCAAGGCCGATGTCCTCTATAGTATACGACCACTGATTACGTGTCCCAAAGAATAATTTCCACATTCCTCTGAGCGTCGTGTCGGAGAAGTGCTGAAGGGTTTGTGGTCCTTCCAGATGGAACTCCCACATGCGGAGAGGCGGTCGCTGGACGGTAGGACCTGACGGACTAGCATTGCTTGGATTACGTTGATAAGACCGGTGTCCTTTTCAATGAGGCACCGAATGCGGCTTTGCAGCGTCCGCACTTCATCAATTGATCCCCAGTCCAGCCCCTTATTAATCCATGATGCAAGCTATAACCGAGGGCCAGATCGGAACGCAGGTGTAGCTGCCCACTTTGTACCACGAGGTTCAATGATGTAAAACCACTCCCGCTGCCAAGGAGTATTGGTGGGTTTTCTCATTGCAGCACCACCACACTCCACTTGTTTCCCGTCGACTACCTTTGGCTTCACATTAAAGGTCTTGATCCACAAGCCGAAGTGTGGGGAAATACGAAGGAAGGCCTCGCACGCGATAATGAACGCCGAGACATGAAGAAAGGAGTCTGGAGATAGATTGTGAAAATCTAGCCCGTAATAGAACATGAGCCCTCTAACGAAGGGATGAAGAGGGAACCCTAGCCCTCGGAGGAAGTGGGAGATGAATATGACCCTCTCGCCGAATCTGGGAGTAGGAATAACCTGCCCTTGAGCAGGAAGCCTGTGGGGGATTTTCGTGGTCAGGTATCTTGCCTCCCAGAACTTCGCGATATCCTCCTCTATGACTGAGGAGGCCACCCACCGGCCTTGAGTGCTGGGTCCGAACATGACTGGGAAGTGCGAAGCTGTCGCGGCCGATGGGTGGCGCGGCACCTATAGGGCCGGGGCCCCTTCGTGTGTTCGGTATGGGGCGGAGGCTGCGCGGAGAGCAGATCGAGGCGATGCACGCGGGGGATTTTTACCCAGCTTCGGGCCGCGATGGTCGCGTAAAACCCTACTGCTGCATTGTGTTGTATTTGATCTTGCTCAAGAATGCGAGCAAAACGGTGGAGTGGTGTGTGAAATCCTCGCGAGAGTCGCTAGTCGCGGCACCCTCTCGCCAGAATAGCGAATGGTCGGAACCCTCTGTCCGAGTAGCCGATTGTTCGAACCCCCTCTACGTTGTGCATGGGCCTCCTTTTATAGGGCAAGGGGTCACCGACAGGTGTCAACGTGAGGTAGAGGGGTAAAAACGTAAAAGAGGTGGTAGTTGGAACAGTGCGGGAACAAGTCAGCTACTCTGATGCTTTCTACCTACTTTTGACAGAGGGGGACAAGGGCATTAAATGCCCGTCGCCGTCGCCCCAAAAGCTCCCGCCATTGCGTCTTCTTTCGCCACGGCGGTGAAGCCACCACCGTGGAGTGCCACCGCATTCTTCATGCAGCACAGCCACCCGCCACGCGTCTCTGGAGAAGGCCGGAGGCGGCGCGGGCGAATGAGCTGGGGTGCGGGCACGTAGCATAGCTCTCCCGGCAAGCACCTTGCCGGGCCTTGATCTTGCCGGGCCCGGGCTTGCCGGGCTCTGTGACTTGCCGCCCCGGGTCTCGCCCGGGCGCCAGCGGCGCCGAGGCGTGTCTTGATGATGTGGTCTTCGGTCCTCCCGGCGAGCTCCTCTCGCGGGGATCTGCAGGATTAATGTGGCCTTGAGCACTGGAATGGCCTTCCGCAAGCTCCTCTTGCGGGGTCTTGAGTTTCTATCTCATATACTTTGTTCTTGAGCGGCTTGGTGTGGAGCGGAGATGGTCTCCGGCAAGCATCTGGTGGATCTAGCCGTGGGGAGCCGAGGCTGCCCGTGCACAAGTTAAGGTACTTGAGGTACCCTACCTTAGCTACACCGACAGAGCCCCGGGCTGGGCCATACACGGTGCCGAGCGCTGTTGGGCCAGGCCCAAGACAGTGCACGGGCACGCGAAGCCCGTCGCGCGTCGAACCTGTCTCTGCGTCTGCCGCCTCCCCTCCCGTAACGGCACGCGTCGGTTGCGGCGTCGTGGGAGACGTGGGGCAGCGCATGCAGTCGTTAAGGCATCCACCCCGTGACCGTGGCGCAGAGCGGGGTCGCTTCACCCGTCGCTCTGGCTCCGCTTTTTCGCCACGCGGCCCTCATGCACGGGGGTCGGGGCGGTGAAGGTGGGAGACCGAGCCGTCACGGGTGGAGAAGGCGAGTCGGCCCCGCTCCTCTGGCCTCCTCGCCTCCTGATTGGTCGAGCGGGGCGGTTGAGCCCCCACCCCGCCCTTTTAAATAGGGCGGAATGGGTGCCCAACAGCCGTACTCATTCACTTCTTCCTTCGCCTCCATCTTCAGTTCTCCTTGCCGCCATGGAAAGAGGGAATCCTGGCCCTTGACGGTGGGGCGCGAGTTTCTTCTAGGCAGCGCACCACTCCCCATCCGCTCCGTGGAGGTAGAGCCGCCACGAGAGGGAGAGGGAGGGTCGTGGCATGCGGACGAGGCCGAGGGCGTGGCCGAGGCGGTCGGGAGAGGCGGCCGTGTCGCTGCCTCCCGTCTCCCGAGGTCTCGACCACGGCGCGTCCACACCGGAGATGACCCACAGGAGTTCTTCATCAAGCTTCGCGGGCCTCGCCGCCGCCGCCGGCTGCCGGTCCCGTTTATGGACGCGATGGGACCGGACCCACCCGACGTGATGGAGCTACGCATGAGGGGCTGCGGGATCAGCGGCACTCGGGTGAGTGTCGTGTCCCCAGCCCCCGGCGTGATGTTCTTCGACCGAGGGTGGAAGACGTTCGCCCGGATCCATAGCTTGACGGCGGGGTTCACCCTCCATTTCAAGTTATTGGATGGTGACCTCCTCGCCGTCAAGGTCTTCGGCGACTATGGAACCCGGGTGCGCTGCTGTGTGGACAGCTCCTCGGATAGCGAAGGCCCCTCCTCGAGCGAGAGTGACGAGGAGGGGAGCGACAGCGACGACGAGGGGGATGGCGGGCCCGACTAGGCGTCGGACACCGCTGCCTCGCGCGCCACCGGCAACCCCTCCTTCTGGGTTGCCGGGCTCCTGAACTCCCCGGGGCCGTCTTCTTGGCGGCGGGCGTAGGGAGGCTGCGGAAGAGGAAGAGGGGGAGTGGCGGCAAGGCCGTTACGTCGCAGCACGAGGGCGAGTAGCCTTCGATAGCGTGCTGACGTCCCACTACCCCGTCTTCAAGCTCGCCTCCTCGCCTCGACTCCGCCAAGCTCCTGGCCGGCCCCCGGGGTGTTCTCTTGGGGTCTTCTGGCGCCCGTGGCTCTTCGCGGGCTTCAGGGGCTTGCCGCTGGTTCTTCGGGCATGCGTTCCCCATGCCCGTCACCTTGCGCAGCTCCTGGGGCACGGCGGCGTCTCCGCCACGCCCTCCTAGTCGCTCCTTTCGCCCTTCCCCGACAAGCTCTTCTTGCAGGGTCTTCTCTCCAAGCAAGCCTGTCTTGCCGGGGCTCCTGACCTACCTCCCAACTCTGAGCAGAGAAACAGGAGAGGGATCACGGGCACCTTATCTTTTTAATCTGTAAGCCCTCAGGCATTAGCTGTATTTAAGAACTTGTAATCCTCTCTATCATGTTTTTCATCCTCTATGGACTTGTACTAAATTGGATGTTTTTAATGAAAAGAAAGGAAAGCTTGCCGGACTGAATCTTTTACTTGACTGTGTGCCTTGTGTGTTCTTACGCTATCGGGGAGCTTGCCGGGCTTAACACGCTTAGCGACATCAGGACAGCCCATTTGGTGGTGTCGCTTCCGCAAGCAACCTTGTCGGGCTAGTTGCGACGCTTAACTTGCTGGCGTGCTCGAAAGCAAGATAAGGGTGCAGCGCACACTTGTGTTTGTTGAGCGGACTCGAAACAAACCAAATGCAACTAGGCCACGACTTCGGTTCCTCCACGTCTGAGTTTTTACAAGACACGCTCGTTCAAAGACGTAGCCCCGCATCTCTCGGTCCATAGGAGGATGCATGACGAGGGATGAAAAACTTAGCTGATATCGCAGCCCCCAGCAACTCTGGCTTGCCGGAGACGAATCTTGGCCCTCGCAGTTCCAAGCGTGGTTGGTTTGCCGAAGAAGAACCTTGGCATCCGCAGCCCCCGGCGACCCTGACTCGTCGGGCCCCAGGCGCGGGTGCGATCTTTTGGTTCCTTCTTGTTGCTGCAATTTTAGCCATGAAAATAGCTGAGGTAGATATGCAATTGCTCAACGCACATGTATGTGTATGTGTATATAAATCTTGGCTAAGCAATGCGATGTCGGGCTTTGTCCTTCGTATGTTTGTACTCTACGCTCTTGGGGAGCTTGCCGGGGCGGACACGCTTAGTGACCGCGGGACAGCCCGCTGGTGGCGTCGCCTCCGGCAAGCAACCTTGTCGGGCCGATTCGCGACACTTAACTTGCGGCGTGGCTCGGAAGCAAGATAAGGTGCTGCAGCACACTTGTGTTTGTTGGCGGACTCGGAAACAAAACAAATGCATGGCCCGGGCCACGACTCGGCTCCTCTTGCGCCCAAGCCTCCCATACCAAGGACATCTCACGGCAAGGCTTGCCACGTTATACCCTCGGCCCTGCGTCCTTTGTGCGTTTTCGCCTTACGCTTCTAGGGAACTTGCCGGCGCTTAACGCGCTTCTTGAGTCTGGGGACATCGGCAGCCCGCTGGCTGGCGTCGCTTCCGGCAAGCAACCTTGCCGTGTCTAGTTCGCGACGCGCTTAACTTGCTGAGCAGACTCAAACGAAACGAGGGTGCGAAGCTGGTCGCCGCTCGCTCTTTTACTCGTTGAGTGTGTTCGAAGCAAAGTAAGGGTGCGACCGTTCACAGGCAGGCTCCTCAGCGCACAGGTTTCTAGCACAAACGACGAAAGCAAGAGGGATATAACAGATAAAAACACTGGAATAACAAGGGCCCCGCACGAAGGTGCGAGCGACTTAGCTTTTCTTTTTCTTGTTTCCTCGCACCCGCTGGAGGTGCCAAATGGTGCGTTCCTGACGGCAGCGCAGCACTCCGGGGAGGTGCATTTGCCGGAACGAACACCAACATTGTCTTCGCCGGGCCTAGAGCGTTCCGAGGAGCTGCGCTCGTCGGAGTAAGCACCAGAGCCGTCCTCGCCGGACTTAGAGCTCGATGGCGCGTCCTCAGCGACTGCGTAGCGCTCCAGGGAGACACGCTTGCCGGAGCGTAGGGGGAGCGGGAGCGAGCGGCGCGAGGAACGGGTCGTGCTCGGACTCCTAGTAGCGATAAGAGGAGCAGGGTCTTGTCCGGCGCTTCGCTGCTCATACTCGGACAGCGGTCCGGAGCATCCCGCGAGCCCCGGCATGTTCTAGCCCGGCATGCGGGCACCATCTTCGATGGCGCGCGCCGCTGGGTGGTAGTGCGCTAGGATGGACGTGGGTCTACGGAGGCCGAGGCGTGGTCCTCCGTCCTGTCCCTGGATCTGGTGGCACCGCGAGCGCCCTCGCCGGTGTCCACCCTTCCACCGGCGTCTCCTCCGCCTGCCGTCGGCTCCGGTGGCGGCGGGGAAGACGGAGATGGGTCAGCGACCCTCGAAGCTCTCGTCTTCGGGGCCATGACGCGGTTGTCGATGAAGCTGCTGACGAAGCTGGAGAGGTTGATGAAGAGGTCTTTGGCGCGAACGCGGATCAGGTTCGCACAACCTCGGCGCCCCTACCGCGCGCGCCAGATGTCGCCCTACCGCGCGCGCGAAGATGTCGCGCCGATGGGTGGCGCGGCACCTATGGGGCGGGGCCCTTCGTGTGTTCGGTATGGGGCGGAGGCTGCGCGGAGAGCGGATCGGCGATGCACGGGGATTTTACCCGGCCGGGCGCGATGGTCGCGTAAAACCCTCTCGCTGCATTGTGTTGTATTTGATCTTGCTCAAGAATGCGAGCAAAAGCGGTGGAGTGGTGTGTGAAATCCTCGCGAGAGTCGCTAGTCGCGGCACCCTCTCGCCGTAATAGCGAATGGTGGAACCCTCTCGTCCGAGTAGCGATTGTTCGAACCCCTCGTTGTGCATGGGCCTCCTTTTATAGGGCAAGGGTCACCGGCAGGTGTCAGCGTGAGTAGAGGGTAAAACGTAAAAGAGGTGGTAGTTGGAGCAGTCGCGGGAGCAAAGCAGCTACGATGCTTTCTACCTACTTTTGTGAGAGGGGACAAGGGCATTAAATGCCCGTCGCCGTCGCCCAAAAGCTCCGCCATTCGTCTTCTTTCGCCACGGCGGTGAAGCCACCACCGTGGAGTGCCACCGCATTCTTCATGCAGCACAGCCACCCGCCACGCGTCTCGGAGAAGGCTTGGAGGCGGCGTGGGCGAATGAGTGGGGTGCGGCACGTAGCATAGCTCTCCCGGCAAGCACCTTGCCGGGCCTTGATCTTGCTGGGCCGGGGCTTGTCGGGCTCTGTGACTTGCCGCCCCGGGTCCTCGCCGGAAGCTGGGCGCCGAGGCGTGTCTTCATGATGTGGTCTTCGGTCCTCCCGACGAGCTCCTCTCGCCGGGATCTGCAGGATTAATGTGGCCTTGAGCACAGAATGGCCTTCCGCAAGCTCCTCTTGCCGGGTCTTGAGTTTCTATCTCATATACTTTGTTCTTGAGCGGCTTGGTGTGGAGCGGAGATGGTCTCCGGCAAGCATACGGTGGATCTAGCCGTGGGGAGCTGAGGCTGCCCGTGCACAAGTTGGGGTACTGAGGTACCCCTACCTTAGTACACCGACAGAAGCGATTAAATTGAACCTTGGGTGCTGGAACTCAAGATGGGGGAGGTTGAGGAAAGGGTTTGCGTAAAGGAGAAAAGACGGATCTTAGCCCCTTTATGAAGGCGATGAATATCAAACGCCCCCTCCTAGGCCTTAAAACCTGCCTACTCCCAAGGAATCATGCCAATAGAATGGTTGGGTTACCCACACCCATATTGATGAGAATCCCGCAACAAGGGGACATGATCTCTGCTGACAAGACGTGCCAATGAAACCGCATCTCGAAATATGGAGCAGCAGGCTAAAAAATGGTTCGAAATAATGGTCGGGCGGTGTCGTGATGTCATGCTACAAAAAATTGTTAGCAGAAAGGACTTGTGAAATATTATACTCTCTGCGGTTGTGTGTGGAATTTGTTTTGCAGAGCCGGAGATGATTCTTGTGTTCAAAGACAATTTTGGAGCATTCGGAGAAGGAACCCACCTTGCAATGCCGAAGACAATTTGTGCGCGGACACCTTGTCATTGATGACTAGTTCAGGGGCTACTAAGGGAGTCTTGGATTAAGGGGTCCTCGGACGGCCGGGCTATGTAGCATGGGCCGGACTATTGGGCCGTGAAGATAAAAGACAGAAGACTCTCTCTAGTGTCCGGATGGGACTCTCCTTGGCGTGGAAGGCAAGCTTGGCACCCGGATATGAAGATTCCTTTATCTGTAACCGAATTTGTACAACCCTAGTCCCCTCCGGTGTCTATATAAATCGGAGGGCTTAGTCCGTAGAGGCAATCATAATCGTAATCATACATGCTAGACTTTTAGGGTTTTAGACATTACGATCTCGTGGTAGATCAACTCTTGTAATACTCATATTCATCCGAACCTGGGTAAACATCGTGTCCCCCGCCTCCTGTTACCATCAACCTCAGACGCACGGTTCGGGACCCCCTACCCGAGATCCGCCGGTTTTGTCATGGACACCCCCACCAACTTCATTTTACCAAAGGCCACTGCGACCATTCTGACCGAAGCAACGTTCGAGTCAGGAATGGGAGCACCTAAGTCTAAAAAAATGGCGAGGTTTTCTAA
The DNA here is from genome assembly GCA_021437245.1 of Aegilops speltoides. NCBI lineage: Eukaryota > Viridiplantae > Streptophyta > Magnoliopsida > Poales > Poaceae > Aegilops > Aegilops speltoides. Next base: position 238,308,613 of record CM038142.1, read on the forward strand.
TGCATAAGTTATAACTTACAAAACGCAAATGGACAAGAGGTAGAACTTATCTGTTTGGCTTGCCGGGGATCGCAATGTTGGGCAATCGACTCAGCTCCTTGTTGAAGCCAAGTTCGTGGAAAGAACCTACAACTTCATGCAGATGATAATGAAATGCAGGGTGCGATCCTATCTATATGCATATGCAGATGCTCATGAAATGCTTATGCAGTGATTTGGAATGCTCATGCATGCATGCAATCTAGGTTGCCCCCCTACATCGCTTCTTTATTTTCTCTTGCACGGGGTCATCACCCCGACTTTCTACAAGGGGTTACATGCAGCTGAGGCAAGGCCTGTACAAATGGGTGGCTGCCGGGCAGGGCCCGACAGCCTCGCGCCTTACGGGTAGAACTTACGGAGATGCTCAATATTCCATGAGTTTTGCAACTGAGTGCCATCTCCAGTCCCCAGATGGACTGCACCAGGTCTGGTGACTCATACTACCCGATAAGGGCCTTCCCACTTTGGTGATAACTTGTTTGTACCCTTGGCGGACTGAACGCTCCTAAGGACAAGGTCACCTTCCTCAAAACACTGGGCATGAACCTTGCGGCTATGATAGCGACGCAGGGCTTGCTGATAGCGTGCAACACGCATAGCAGACTGGAGACGGTTGTCCTCGAGTAGCACAACATCGTCAACCCGGTGTTGATCTTGCACGAATTCATCGTAGGCAAGCACTCGAGGTGACCCATAAATGAGTTCCATGGGAATAACTACTTCTGTCCCATAGACCAGGGAGAAGGGAGTCTGCCCGGTAGCTCGGTTTGGTGTCGTTCTAAGGGAGCAGAGAACTACCGGCAGCACCTCGATCCACCACCTACCATGCTTCTGCAGCGTATCAAAGGTTCTTGTCTTGAGTCCACGCAGCACTTCAGCGTTTTCCCTCTCAGCTTGTCCATTGCTCCGGGGGTGTGCCACAGAGGAGAATGAGATCTTGCATCCGACGACATGAACATATTGCATGAAGGCGTGACTCGTGAGCTGGGTGCCATTGTCGGTGATGATCCTTGCAGGAACTCCAAAACGATACACCAGATATTTCAAGAACTTGATAGCTGACTGGGCAGTCCCCTTTCACACAACAGTCACTTGCGGCCACTTTTTAAACTTGTCAATGGCAACGAACAAGAATTCAAATCCCCTGATTGCTCGGGGGAAGGGGCAGAGGATATCGATCCCCCAGACCGAAAATGGCCACGATAGAGTGATCATCTGAAGAGCTTGGGCAGGCAGGTGGGTTTTCTTGGAACGGAACTGGCAGGCTTCACACGTAGTGACTAGCTCGATCTCATCCTGGAGGGCTATGGGCCAATAGAATCCTCGCCGGAATGCTTTCCCAACTAATGCCCTTGATCCAATGTGGGAGCCGCACATTCCTCTGTGTATCTCAGCTAGCAGTTCCTTTCCTTCTTCCCGGCAGACGCAATTCAATTTCACACCATTAGGCCTCCCTCTATACAGAGCATCATCAAAAAACTGATACATACTGGCCCTCCGGGCTACTCTTTCAGCTTCGTCTTGGTCACCGGGAAGCTCTCCATCCTGGAGGTACAATGTGCCATGCCCAATTTGGAGCCTGAGGCTCGACAGCGAGGACTAGCAGCACCTCCTCTGCTGCAGGAGCACCAGCCTCGTACGCGGGGTCCATGGGCCCGGCTAGAGGGGGCGGTCCGGCAGGATGGGAGGAGTTGTTTCCGGCAGGGTCTCCATCGGGAGAGGACGTGTCACGCCCAATATGCGACCCTATCCAAGGGGAACTCGAAGGTCCCACCAAGGATAGACCCGCATATTGAAACACTTTTGCAAGGTGGATATCATTACATCAACTTTACATAAATAGATGGGGATACATGCAAGAGGCATACAATGCCACATGAATACAACAATACAACATACTAGAACAACATCCGACTATGGAAGAATCATAAACAGAAACACAAACAACATCCACCATGCTAGCCCAGGCTGCCGACCTGGAACCTATCCCCTGATCGAAGAAGCAGAAGAAAAACTCAACGCAAGCAAGCATCGCTCTCGCGTCATGATAATCGCATAACCTGAACCTACAACTGTTGTTGTAGTAATCTGTGAGCCACGAGGACTCAACAATCCCAGTACCATGGGTATCAAGACTAGCAAAGCTTAATGGGAAAGGAAGGGGTAAAGTGGTGAGCTTGCAGCAGCGACTAAGCAAGATATGGTGGCTAACATACGCAAATGAGAGCGAGAAGAGAAACAAAGGAACGGTCGTGAACTAGCAATGATCAAGAGGTGATCCTGAACACCTACTTACGTCAATCATAACACATAAACCGTGTTCACTTCCCGGACTCCAATGAGAAGAGACCATCATGGCTACACACGCGGTTGATGCGTTTTAATTCGGATCTGGTGTCAAGTTATCTACAACCGGACATTAACAAATTCCCATCTGCCACATAACCGTGGGCACGGCTCTCGAAAGTTTATACCCTGCGGGGTGTCCCAACAGCCCATGACAAGCTCTCGCGATCAACGAAGGAATAGACCTTCTCCGGAAGACCCGATCGAGTCTCGAATCCGGTTTACAAGACATTTCGGCAATGGTAAAACAAGACCAGCAAAGCCGCCCGATCGCCGACAATCCCGATAGGAGCTGCACATATCTCGTTCTCGAGGCAACACCGGATGAGACATCCTACGAGTAAAACCAGACCTCGAGTTTCCCGAGGGGCCCCGGATCTACTCGGTTCGAACCAACACTTAGACAAGCAACGGCCGGGGGCTAAAATAAAGATGAACCTCGAGAGAGTGACTCCCAAGGGAAAAAGTAGGTGGTGGTGAGGCAAATGGTAAAACCAAGGTTGGGCCTTCTTGGACAAGTTTTATTCAAAGCGAACTGTCGGGGGTCCCATAAATCACCCGACCGCGTTAGGAACATAAAATCCGGAACATAACACGGTATGACGAAACTAGGGCGGCAAGAGTGGAACAAAATACCAGGCATAAGGCCGAGCCTTCCACCCTTTACCAAATATATAGATGCATTAATAATATAAGAGATATTGTGATATCCCAACATAACCCTGTCCACCATGGAGAAATCTTCAACTTCACCTGCAGCTAGCAACGCTATAAGAGGGGCTGAGCAAAAGCGGTAACATAGCCAAACAACGGTTTGCATAGGAATGGTGTCAAAGGTTAGAGGTTCATGGCAATTTGGGAGGCTTGATGAGCAAAAGATAGGTAACACAGCATAGCGATAGAACGAAGCAACTAGCATAGCAATGATAGTAGTGAGATCCAGGGTAGCGGTCATCTTGCCTGAAATCCCGCTAGGAAGAAGAATGAGTCCACGAAGAAGACGAACGGATGAAGCCGAACCAATCATAGACGAACGAATCCTCACGATCGCAACGAAACAGGAACTAACAAGAAGAAGCACACAACATAGGTAAACACACCACACATGAACAAGGCATGATGCACAACAAGCATGATGCGTGACCAAGCTACATGAAGCTACTCATGGCAAGAGATGATGCAAACAAGAACAACACATCAAGGCAAGTTTAAATGAGGCCAGGAACAACATATAACAATTCCGGTAAGTCCTCATATGCATATTTCGAAATTGGTCCAGAACTGAATAAACATTAAGTTGAAGTTGTTAAACAGCAAGTTAAAGAGCACCAAGAGAATCTACACGAAATTCTAGTCAAGTTACATATAAAGTTCATTAGATTCGAAGATACGGCCTAGAAGATATGAGCAAAACAAGTTAAACATGGCATTGATGCAAAATGCATACAAACATCAAGCAAACACACCAAAACAAGGATGCAACACGGTAATATGAAACTACATGCAAAATCAAGCAAGTTTCATATAGAGCACACTCAAAACGGAGCAACGGTTCAACACATGACCACAATACAAGTCATAGCAACAATCTGCCCAAAACAGCAACTAGGCATATTGCAAGCATCAAATCAATATGCTACAGCACCCAACATATTAACAAAAGGCATGGGCATGAAGTACAGGTAAAGGACAACAAAACCTGAACACTGAGCTATCTCCAGAAATCACTAGATCATGCTCAAAAAGACATGGTAAGATAGCAAATAATAACAGTTTCAGACTTATCAGGAAATAACATCAGGTTGCAATGTTTAGAGCAAGCAAACAACATGTTACATGAACTTATCATGGCAAACAAAAGCATGGCATGAATCTACTAATAGCATAGATCAAAAGTCCCTTAATGACCATGAGCCAAAAAGGATCAGAAAATATGATGGCAACCATGTAAACATGGCAAGTTATATTACAGATTCAAACATGGCAGAAACAACAATAAGTAGGCATGTTGGTGAGCTTGAACCACTCACCACAGAGCTATACATGGCATGGCAAGGCAACCAACAGTAATAAGGCATGTTTATGAAGCTAAGCATGGCAAGAACAAGTTCATAGGGTGCATGGATCACTAGGAAACAATCATGGAAACATTGAACTTAATGTTAACAGGCTGACAGCAACATTTTCAAGCAAATTTAGAGCAAGATTACAACAAGCTACAGCAACATATAAATGCAACCAGGGGCATGAATGGATAGAGCAAGACATGTAGATCAAAACATGTTTACAGAGCATCTCCAGATTATGCATAGAATGATTAGTAGCAACATGTTAATATGGCATCACAAAATAACAGAATGTGTCTAGCAAAACAGCAACATCATGTACACTACTTAACAAGATCGATTCACTCACCACAAGTCATTGCATGACAAGATAAGCATAGCATCATCAATAAGACATGTTTGTGAAACAAACCAAGTCAAGTACAAGTCCATAGCATGCAAGGATCAACTATAGCAAGCTTGGCCAAATTGAATAACACGTAAACAATCTGCCAGGAAACATTTTGAAGCAAAAGTAGAGCACCAAAATGACATGCTAGACATATCCATAATTGCAAACAAGGGCATGAATGGATAGACAATAACCATATGTTCAAAACACCCTTACTTAAGTATCTCAAAATATGCATGGATCTCTCTGTAGCATCAAGTTTATATGGCATCAAAATAACAGCAGAACAGGGACTAAAATCAGCAATATCACGAAGCCTAGTTTGCATGCTTGTGCTAGTCACCACATTGATCACAAAAATACATGGCATACACCCCTGTAAAGATGGCATGGCAAAGATCAAAACACATGAAGACATTAACCTCATAGGATGCACACATTAATCATGGCAAAAATGACAAATGAGCAAGTTATAACAGTTTCAGCAGATTAACATCAACATGCACTCTTCAAACAGCATTTCGGGCATTGAGCTCAAATGAAAATGATGCAATGGAATGAAATGAAGTACTCTTCGAGGCGAACAATTTGACATATTACACGCACGAAACGGAGCTACGGATGCAGAGATGCAATGCGATGAACATGGCATGATTATAACTTCAGAAAATGACTTAGTGGGAAAATCAACCTCCGAGAATTCCGGATCTAGGGCTCCTCGCACGTGGATCGAGGCAGGGGCGCGAGTTCACCGGAGAGCTCGCCGGAGAGGGCAAGGGGAGAGCGGATCCGGCCGGGGAAGCTCGCCGGGGCTCGGGGAGGAGGCCTCCCGCTGGGGGCGGCGCGGCGGCAGCAGTGCGAAACCTGCGAAGCGGCGCGAGCTCTGGCGAGGGCGCCGCTGCTCGGCGGGCGGCGGCGGCGGCGAGCGGCTCGCGGCAGGCACGGGCGGAGGCAGCCAGCCTTGCAGCGGCAGCGCGGGCGAGACGGGAGGACAGACGGCAGGCGCGGCCGCGACGGGCCGAGGAGGCAGGCGGTGGCGGCGATCTTGGCGGGCGGCGCTGGCAGCGCAAGGCGGGCAGCACGGGTTTGGCTCCGCGCGCCTCTGGCGGGCGGGCCTCCCGCTGAAGCGGCGGGCGGCGGCGGGCGGCGGAGCGGCGACGCGGGCGTTTCGCCGGCGGGCGGGCGACGCGTCCGGCTCCATCCGGGCGTGTCCGGCCATGCGAGAGGAGCGGGACTAGGGTTTCAGGGAAAAATATCCGCGAATTTGAGAGGGGATCACATATTTATAGGTAGAGGGAGCTACGAGAGTCCAAATGAGGTGCGGTTTTCGGCCACACGATCGTGATCGAACGACCTAGAGCATGGAGGGGAGTTAGATGGGTTTTGGGCCACTTTGGAAGGGGTGTTGGGCTGCACACAAAAGAGGCCTTTGCGGTTACCCGGTTAACCGTTGGAGTATCAAATGACCTCCAAATGGCACGAAACTTGACAGGCGGTCTAGCGGTGCTATACCAAGGCCGCTTGGCAAACCTCGGGCCATTCCGAGAAAGTTTAACACCCGCTCACAAAAGGAGAGAAGAAGGGGACGCCGGATGACATAGGAGCGCCGGATTGCAAAACGGACAACGGGGAAAATGCTCGGATGCATGAAACGAACACGTATGCAAAATGAGATGCACAAGATGACATGATAAAATGCAACACGCAAGCAAATGACATGGAAACGACGGCGAATAACTGACAAACACCTGGCGCAACGAATCCGGGGCGTTACAGGACGGCTCTATCCAGAGAGGCTTACCGGTGTACAACTTTCTCCTTTTCCGGTCCATTGTTGTTGGGGATACTGAGGGATGAGTAAGATGGAGAACAAAAGTTCCTAGTTGCGCAGGAAGCTTTTGTGCAGCACACTTTGACAGATGATCAGCTATGCTATTTTCTGCACGGGGTACGTGCTCTGTTTACAATCCGTTAAAGTGCTCCTCCAATCTTCTCACTTCCTCGACGTATGCCCCCATCAATGGACTTTGATAATCCTTGTTGACTTGTCACACCACCAGTTGTGAATCTCCTCGAATGATCAGCTTCTTAATTCCCAATTATGATGCAATCCTGAGCCCAACAAGGATCCCTTCATACTCTGTTGTATTGTTGGTTACCTCTTCCCGGGCAAAATGCATTTGGACGACGTACTTCAAGTGTTCCCCGGAGGGGGCGACAAGAAGCACACTAGCCCCTGCACATTGTAGGGAAAAGGCACCATCAAAATACATAATCCATTCTTGGGGCGATTCCTCGTAGAGGATAACTGTCTCAGTCACTTCCTCATCAGGGGTTGGCATCCATTCTGCAGTAAACTCTGCCAACGCCCTGCTCTGGATAGTTGACGTGCTCTCAAACTTCAAACCAAAGTTGTATAGCTCCAAAGCCAACTCCACTATTCTACCGGTGGCCTCAGGGTTTCGGAGTATCCATTGCAATGGGAAATGAGTGACAACCATGATCTCATGGGCTTGGAAGTAGTGGCGCAGTTTCCTTGAGGCCATGATGAGATAAAAAATCAACTTTTGCATGCCAGACTAACTCGATCTAGCCTCCTGTAATAAGGAGCTGACAAAGTACACTTGGCGCTGCACAACTTTCTTCCTCGCCACGTCCTTGGGGTTGCCCTCGTTGTCGTGCTCACTGTTGTCCTGATCCTTGTCTAACTCTGCCAGTCTCTGCTCACTCTCATGCTCATTCACTTCTCGCTGTGCTACCAAGGCTGCACTGACCACTTGGTTGGTTGCCGCCAAGTATAGCAGTCGCGGCTCCTAGGGTTTTGGAGCAACCAGGTAGGCACAGAAGACAGGTAGGCCTTCAACTCTTACAAAGCTGCATCTGCTTCTAGGGTCCACTTCATAGGACCTGCCTTCTTCAAAAATTTGAAGAACGACAGGGCATGCTCGGTAGACTTGGAGATGAATCTACTTAGCGCGGCAACACATCCCGTCAGGCGCCTCACATCTTTAACTGTCCTTGGAGCTTAGATCTGCTCAATGGCCCCGATCTTGTCACGATTAGCTTTGATCCCCCTGTGGGACAGAAAGTACCCAAGTAGCATGCCGGAGGGAACACCAAATACACACTTCTCCAGATTGAGCTTCAAGTTGATCTTCCAAAAATTTGCAAATGTCTCCTCCAGATCCTGGATAAGAGTTGCTCTATCCTTGGCATTGACCACAATGTCATCCATATAAGCTTCAATGTTTTTGTGCAGCTGAGGCTCAAAACCATTCCGGACCACCCTTGCAAAAGTAGACCCAACACTCTTTAATCCAAATGGCATGCAGACAAAGTAGTATGTACCACATGGAGTGATGAACGACGTTTTCTCCTCATCTTCTTTGGACACGAAGATCTGGTGATATCTAGAATATGCATCCAGAAATGAGAGCAAATCATAGCCTGAAGTGTAATCCACAATCTGATCAATATGCAACAAGGGAAACGGGTTCATCGGGAAAGCCTTGTTGAGATCTGTGAAATAAATGCACAACCTCCACTTCCTGTTTGTCTTCCGGCACCACTGGGTTTGCTAGCCAAGTGGGATGTAGCACTCCTCTGACCAAACCAGCTGCCTCAAGTTTCTTGATCTCTTCTGCAATAAACTGTTTCCTCTCCAAGGCCCGCTTCCGGACTTTCTATTTAACAGGACTGGTGTGTGGGCAGACAACAAGGTGGTGCTCGATTACATCCCTGGGAACACCGGGGATATCATATGGTTGCTAGGCAAACACATCGATATTCTCCCGTGGGAAGGCAACGAGCGCACTTTCCTATTTGTCATCGAGGGTGGCGCTGATAGTGAAAGTACCATCAACGCCAGCCAGCATTGTCGGGACCTTTTTCACTTGTGGAGGAGCAACCTTGGACTCTTGCTGTTGGAATACTCCGGCACATCGTCAACGGGTGCCGTGCACTCGGTGGGGGCATGCTTCCCAAACTCTTTGCCAGAGGTCCTACAATCCTTCTTCTTTCCTTTACTTTCCTTGGCGGGAACTGCCGTCACCACTACTTCTACCGCGACCGTGTCCTGGTACATCTTGTCCCCACAAATGATGGCATCCTTCTCATCTGATGGGATGGTGATAACCCCCAGTGGCTCAAACATCTTCAGGGTGTTGTAGGCATAGTGGGATGCCGCCATGAATCTAGCGAGAGCCGGGCGTCCAAGAATCCCATTGTACGGTAGGGGGAGATCAACCACATCAAACACAATCTTCTCAGTCCGGTAGTTTAGTTCTCCCCCAAATGTTACCAGCAACGTGATCTTCCCCTTAGGATGACTCCTGCCGGGATTAACACCTTGAAACATGCCGGTAACCTCTAGCTCTTCCTCTGCTATCTGAAGCTTGCTGATAACTGCCGGGGAAATTAGATTCGGTCCAGCCCCGCTGTCTACCAGCATCTTTGTGACCTTGAGGTTGCAAATTGTTGGAGAAAGGAAAAATGGCAGGCACCCTACTGCAGTGGTACGGCTAGGATAATCCTCTTCGTCGAGGATGATGGGAATACAAGACCATTTGAGCGGCTTCCAGGCCCCTGGCGCTGGTTCCACGACATTGACTTCTCGCGCCCACCGCTTGAGCTAGCAGTGAGAGGTGTGCAGAGATGCACCGCTATCAACGCACAGGGCGTCAGTGGCCTTCTAAAACTCTTTCTCACTAGTTTCCTCTTCATCACCTCCATTAGTCTCATCATCACATGCTTCCTTCTCCTGACCCCTGGTGAGTTTTCCTTTGCTCCGAAAGGGTTTGCCGGGGCGATTTGCTTCACCACCTCGGCCCTTGCCGCTAGCTGCATTCTGACCTTTGTCCTTGTCATGCTTCTCATACTCAGCTCTCTGTCTCTTGACTAGCTGCTCAACCTGATACCACTCTTGAATGTCGTGGCCCTTGGTCCGATGGATTTTGCAGTACGACCCATCGCCCTTTCCGACCTTCTCAGCTGCCGCAACTTCCCAGCAATCAACGCACACGGCATTCTCCTTGCCGGGGACCTCAACCTTGGCGATCTTGCCGGTACTTGGGGGGCCTGACCCTTCAACTATCATCACTGCCTTATCACTCCGCTTCTTACTTCGCTTCTTGCTCTTCTTCTGACTGGTTGATTCATCATCATCCTCTAAGTCAACATTGGTGCAATCTTACTCTCCAGGCAACTTCCTTCCCTCCTCCATCCGAGCACACTTATCCACTAGAGTGTACAGCTCCTTCACAATCTTGGGCAACCGCACGTTCCTCTTAGAACAAACCCGGCGGTTGCGCACATTGGACTGGAAGGCAGCTATCACAGCTGCTGGATGGATATTTTGAATATTTCTTTGAACTTTGATGAATCTCTGTAAATACTTACGGAGTGTTTCTCCTTCCTTCTGTTGGAGAAGCTGCAGGTTGCTAGGTCGGCCTGGCTCCTGGTGGCCACCGGTGAAGGCACTGATGAACTCGTGGCACAGGTCTCCCCATGATGAAATGGAGTTCTTTGACAGGTGCATCAGCCAAGACCTCACATTGGACTTCAGGACCAAAGGGAAGTAATTGGCGAACACCTTCTCATCTCTTCCCCCGAAAGCCTGAAAAACGATGGTGTAGATGCTCAGGAACTTTGCCAGGTTTAGCCTCCCGTCGTACTTCTCAGGTACCTCTGGCTTGAGCGTGCGAACGGACGGCCAATGGACTTGCCGCAGCTCACGGGTGAAGGCAGGAAGCCACCCTCGAAGGTCGGGGGCCCGCCAATACTGAATGTGGGCTCGCCGACGTCGGGGCTGTCGCACCCGTTGGTCCGGAGGAGGTCATCGTGGCACTGCTCGACGACGCACCTGTCTCCTCTCCGCCTATCCTCCGAGGTTCGTCGTTGGCCTAGACGTACTCGAGGGTCAGAGGAGGCCATCGAGACATCGTCGGGGTCTTGATTTGATCACGCTCGTGCTAGTTGCTGTGGCGGAGACTTCACCGTGGCGACGGCTCCCTCTGTATGGGCAGTAGCATGAGCCATCGCCGTTGCTTGGGGAGGTCTTGGCGGGTCAGCTTGTCGTGAGCCATTGGCTTCAGTGAAACCGAGCATACTTTGGATGGTGGCACGCCATTCGTCCATCTCCTCGGCCATCGGCGGAAACCTCAGCAGTAGCTGAGCCCGCGCCATGGCCTCTGAGGCCGTGCTTGGCATAGAAGATGATGAAGTCGATCGCAACGTTGCTCGGTTCCTGACGGAGCCAGCGGTGGCAGCACTACGCCCTTGCTATTGCGGTGCAACCACCTGGATGGCAGGGTGGTGAGGCGGAGGGGCTCGAGGGCCAGTGGCTCCGTTGGGCACAACAGCTCGGTCGACCCGTCCGGGGGAAAGCGCACACGTAACGGTCGTGTCTATGGCAGGGGCGGCTGGAGGGCGGCGGTTCTCCCCAGACCGAGCGCCATCATCGCGGCTGTGCCCGTCGGCTAGATGAGTGTGATGTCTACTATGCAACCTTCTCCTTGTAGACGTTGTTGGGCCTCCAAGTGCAGAGGTCTGTAGGACAGTAGAAAATTTCCCTCAAGTGGATGACCTAAGGTTTATTAATCTGTGGGAGGTGTAGCATGAAGATGGTCTCTCTCAAACAACCCTGCAACCAAATAACAAAGAGTCTCTTGTGTCCCCAACACACCCAATACAATGGTAAATTGTATACATGCACTAGTTCGGCGAAGAGATGGTGATACAAGTGCAATATGGATGGTAGATATAGGTATTTGTAATCTGAAAATATAAAAATAGCAAGGTAACTAATGATAAAAGTGAGCACAAACGGTATTGCAATGCTAGGAAACAAGGCCTAGGGTTCATACTTTCACTAGTGCAAGATCTCTCAACAATAATAACATAATTAGATCATATAACAATCCCTCAATATGCAACAAAGAGTCACTCCAAAGTCACTAATAGCGGATAACAAACGAAGAGATTATTGTAGGTTACGAAACCACCTCAAAGTTATTCTTTCTGATCGATCTATTCAAGAGTCTGTAGTAAAATAACTCAAAGCTATTCTTTCCGTTCGATCTATCCTAGAGTTCATACTAGAATAACACCTTAAGACACAAATCAACCCAAACCCTAGTGTATCTTAGATACTCCAATGTCACCTCAAGTATCCGTGGGTATGATTATATGATATCCATCACACAATCTCAGATTCATCTATTCATCCAACACAAGGAACTTCAAAGATGCCCCAAAGTTTCTACCAAAGAGTCAAGACGAAAAGGTGTGCCAACCCCTATGCATAGATTCCCAAGGTCACAGAACCCGCAAGTTGATCACCAAAACATACATCAAGTGAATCAATAGAATACCCCATTGTCACCACGGGTATCCCACGCAAGACATACATCAAGTGTTCTCAAATCCTTAAAGACTCAATCCGATAAGATAACTTCAAAGGGAAAACTCAATCCATTACAAGAGAGTAGAGGGGGAGAAACCTCATGAGATCCAACTATAATAGCAAAACTCGTGATACATCAAGATCGTGCCAAATCAAGAACACGAGAGAGAGAGAGAGAGATCAAACACATAGCTACTGGTACATACCCTCAGCCCCGAGGGTGAACTACTCCCTCCTCGTCATGGAGAGCGCCGGGATGATGAAGATGGCCACCGGTGAGGGATCCCCCTTCCGCCAGGGTGCCGGAACAGGTTCTCGATTGGTTTTTGGTGGCTAAAGAGGCTTGCAGCGGCGGAACTCCCCATCTAGGTTATTTTCTGATGCTTTGAGGGTATATGAGTATATATAGGCGAAAGAAGTCGGTCAGGGGAGCCACGAGGGGCCCACGAGGGTGGGGGGCGCGCGTACCCCCCGGGCGCGCCCTCCTGCCGCATGGCCGCCTCGTTGCTTCCTTGACATCCACTACAAGTCTCCTGGATTGCGTTTGTTCCAAAAATGATTCTCTCGAAGGTTTCATTCCGTTTGGACTCCGTTTGATATTCCTTTTCTACTAAACACTGAAATAGGCAAAAAAAATAGCAATTTGCACAGGGACTCCGGTTAATAGGTTAGTCCCAAAAATAATATAAAAGTGCATAATAAAGCCCATTAAACATCCAAAACAGATAATATAATGGCATGGAACAATCAAAAATTATAGATACGTTGGAGACGTATCAAGCATCCCCAAGCTTAATTCTTGCTCGTCCTCGAGTAGGTAAATGATAAAAACAGAATTTTTGATGTGGAATGCTACCTAACATAATTTTCAATGCAATTCTCTTTATTGTGGCATGAATGGTCAGATCGACAAGATTCAAGATAAAAGTTTAATATTGTCATAAAAATAGTAATACTTCAAGCATGCTAACCAAGCGGTTTATGTATTATGAAAATAACATAGCCAAAGAAAGCTTATCCCTACAAAATCATAGAGTTTGGTCATGCTTCATTTTTGTCACACAAAATGCTCCCATCATGCACAACCCCGGTTTCAGCCAAGTAATTGGTTCATACTTTTTAACGCGCTTCAGCATTTTCAACCCTCACGCAATACATGAGCGTAAGCCATGGACATAGCACTATGGGTGGAGTGAAGTATGATGATAGGGATTATGTGAGAAAACAAAAGGGAGAAAGTCTCACATTGACGTGGCTAATCAACGGGCTATGGAGATTCCCATCAATTGATGTCAATACGAGGAGTAGGGATTGCCATGCAGCAGATGCTCTAGAGCTATAAATGTATGAAAGCTCATCAAAAAGAAACTAAGTGGGTGTGCATCCAACTTGCCTGCTCACGAAGACCTAGGGCATTTTGAGGAAGCCCATCATTGGAATATACAAGCCAAGTTCTATAATGAAAAATTCCCACTAGTATATGAAAGTGACAAAATAAGAAACTCTCTATCATGAAGATCATGGTGCTATTTTGAGGCACATGTGTGGAAAAAGGATAGTAACATTGTCCCTTCTCTCTTTTTCTCTCTTTTTTTATTTCGTCCGGTGTCTCGTCCCGACATGTGGGGGAATCATAGTCTCCATCATCCTTTCCTCACATGGGACAATGCTCTAATAATGGAAATCATCACATTTCAATTTATTTACAACTCAAGAATTACAACTCAATACTTAGGACAAAATATGACTCTATGTGAATGCCTCCGGCAGTGTACCAGGATATGCAATGAATCAAGAGCGACATGTATGAAAGAATTATAAAGGTGGCTTTGCCACAAATATGATGTCAACTACATGATCATGCAAAGCAATATGACAACGATGGAGCGTGTCATAATAAATGGAACGGTGGAAAGTTGCATGGCAACATATCTCGGAATGGCTATGGAAATGCCATAATAGGTAGGTATGGTGGCTGTTTTGAGGAAGATATAAGGAGGTTTATGTGTGATAGAGCGTATCGTATCATGGGGTTTGGATGCACCGATGAAGTTTGCACCAACTCTCAAGGTGAGAAAGGGCAATGCACGGTACCGTAGAGGCTAGCAAATTGCGGAAGGGTAAGAGTGTGTATAATCCATGGACTCACATTAGTCATAAATAACTCACATACTTATTGCAAAAGTTTATTAGCCCTCGAAGTAAAGTACTACTACGCATGCTCCTAGGGGAAGGGTTGGTAGGATTTAACCATCGCGCGATCCCGATCTCCACTTATAAGGAAGGCAATCAAAGAACACCCCATGCTTCAAATTTTTCACACAATGTTCACCATACGTGCATGCTACAGGACTTGCCAACTTTAACACAAGTATTTCTCAATTTCATAATTACCTAACTAGAATGACTCTAACATTACCACCTTTATATCTCAAAACAATTATCAAGTATCAAATTTATCATAGTGTTTAATGCACTCCATATGAAAGTTTTTATTTTACCCAACTTGGATGCCCATCATATTAGGACTAATTTTATAACCAAAGCAAATTACCATGCTGTTCTAAAAGACTCAAAGTAATATAAGTGAATAATTAGAGATCAATAATTTTTACAAAATAGAACCACCACCGTGCTCTAAAAAGGTATAAGTGAAGCACTAGAGCAAAATTACAAATTACTCTGAAAGATATAAGTGAATATCAATGAGTAGTTGAATAATTATTTAACTATGTGAAGACTCTCTAACATTTAAGAATTTAAGATCTTGGTATTTTATTCAAACAGCAAGCAAAACAAAATAAAACAAAATGACGCTCCAAGCAAAACACATATCATGCGGTGAATAAAAATATAGCTCCAAGTAAAGTTACCGATAAATGAAGACGAAAGAGGGGATGCCATCCGGGGCATCCCCAAGCCTAGGCTCTTGGTTGTCCTTGAATATTACCTTGCAGTGCCTTGGGCATCCCCAAGCTCGGGCTCTTGCCACTCCTTATTCCATAGTCCATCGAATCTTTACCCAAAACATGAAAACTTCACAACATAAAACTTAACAGAAAACACGTAAGCTCCGTTAGTATAAGAAAATAAATCACCACTGAGGTACTGTTATGAACTCATTCTAAATTCATATTGGGGTAATATCTACTGTATTCCAACTTCACTATGGTTGATACCCTCCGATATTACTCATAGATTCATCAAAATAAGCAAACAACACATAGAAAACAGAATATGTGAAAAACAGAACAGTATGCAGTAATGTGTATCATTAAAATACTTATGTAAATCCAAAAAATCTTAAATTATTTGGTTAACATGAGGAATTTTTCTATTAATCATCTTCAAAAAGAGACAACCTGAAATCACTATCCAGTAAAAATGGCAGCTAATCTCATGAGTGCAAAAGTTTCTGTTTTTTACAGCAAGATCGCATAGACATCACCCAAGTCTTCTCAAAGGTCCTACTTGGCACAAACACTAATTAAAACATAAAACCACATCTAAATAAAGGATAGATGAATTAATTATAACCAAACAGGAGCAAAAGCAAAGGACAAAAGTAAAATTGGGTTGCCTCCCAACAAGCGCTATCGTTTAACGCCCCTAGCTAGGCATGATGATTTCAGAGAGCATCATGAAGAATATGACTAGCACATTTAAGTCTAACCCACTTCCTATGCATAGGGATTTTGTGAGCAAACAACTTATGGGAACAATAATCAACTAGCATAGGAAGGCAAAACAAGCATAACTTCAAGATTTTCAACACATAGAGAGGAAACTTGATATTATTGCAATTCCTACAAGCATATATTCCTCCCTCATAAAAAATTTCAGTAGCATCATAAATGAATTCAACAATATAACCATCACACAAAGCACTATTTTCATGATGCACAAGCATAAAAATTTTATTACTCTCCACATAAGCAAATTTATTCTCATGGATAGTAGTGGGAGCAAACTCAACAAAATAACTATCACGTGAGGCATAATCCAATTGAAAATTAAAATCATGATGACAAGTTTCATGGTGATCATTATTCTTTATAGCATACATGTCATCACAATAATCATCATAAATAGGAGGCATGCTTTCATCATAAGAAATTTGCTCATCAAAACTTGGGGGACTAAAAATATCATCTTCATCAAACATAGCATCCCCAAGCTTGTGGATTTGCATATCATTAGCATCATGGATATTCAAGGAATTCATACTAACAACATTGCAATCATGCTCATCATTGAAAGATTTAGTGCCAAACATATTAATGGATTCTTCCTCTAGCAATTGAGCACAATTATCGAAATCCTTATTTTCACGGAAGACATTAAAAAGATGAAGCATATGAGGCACTCTCAATTCCATTTTTTTTGTAATTTTCTTTTATAGACTAAACTAGTGATAAAACAAGAAACTAAAAGATTCGATTGCAAGATCTAAAGATGTACCTTCAACCACTCACCTCCCCGACAACGGCGCCAGAAAAGAGCTTGATGTCTACTACGCAACCTTCTCCTTGTAGACGTTGTTGGGCCACCAAGTGCAGAGGTTTGTAGGACAGTAGCAAATTTACCTCAAGTGGATGACCTAAGGTTTATCAATCCATTGGAGGTGTACGATGAAGACGGTCTCTCTCAAACAACCCGCAACCAAATAACAAAGAGTCTCTTGTGTCCCCAACACACCCAATACAATGGTAAATTGTATAGGAGGACTAGTTCGGCGAAGAGATGGTGATACAAGTGCAATATGGATGGTAGATATAGGTTTTTGTAATATGAAAATATAAAAACAGCAAGGTAACTAATGATAAAAGTGAGCACAAACGGTATTGCAATGCTAGGAAACAAGGCCTAGGGTTCATCCTTTCACTAGTGTAAGTTCTCTCAACAATAATAACATAATTAGATCATATAACAATCCCTCAACATGCAACAAAGAGTCACTCCAAAGTCACTAAAAGCGAAGAACAAACGAAGAGATTATTGTAGGGTATGAAACCACCTCAAAGATATTCTTTCTGATTGATCTATTCAAGAGTCCATAGTAAAATAACACGAAGCTATTCTTTCCGTTCGATCTATCCTAGAGTTCGTACTAGAATAACACATTAAGACACAAATCAACCAAAACCCTAATGTCACCTAAATACTCCAATATCACGTCAAGTATCCGTGGGTATGATTATACGATATGCATCACACAATCTCAGATTCATCTATTCAACAAACACAAAGAACTTCAAAGCGAGGCCCAAAGTTTCTACCGAAGAGTCAAGACGAGAACGTGTGCCAACCCCTATGCAGAAATTCCTAAAATCACGGAACCCGCAAGTTGATCACCAAAACATACATCCAGTGAATCAATAGAATACCCCATTGTCACCACGGGTATTCCACGCAAGACATACATCAAGTGTTCTCGAATCCTCAAAGACTCAATCCGATAAGATAACTTCAAAGGTGTAACGCCCCGGATTCAATGCGCCAGGTGTCTGCCAGTTATTCACTGTCCTTGCCATGTCATTTGCTTGCGTGTTGCACTTTGCCATGTCATCATGTGCATTGCATTGCATACGTGTTCGTCTAATGCATCCGAGCATTTTTCCCCATTGTCCGTTTTGCAATCTAACACTCCTATGCCATCCGGCGTTCCCCTTTTGTCTCCTGGTGTGAGCGGGTGTTAAACATTCTCAGAATGGACAGTGATTTGCCAAGCAGCCTTGGCACACCACCGGTAGACCGCCTGTCATGTTTCGTGCCATTTGGAGTCCGTTTGATACTCCAACGGTTAACCGGGGAACCGTAAATGCCTCTTTTGTGTGCAGCCTAACACCCATCCAAAGTGGCTCAATAACCCACCCAAACCCCCTCCATGCTCTCGGCCGTTCGATCACGATCGTGTGGGCGAAAGCCACACCCCATTTGGACTCTCCTAGCTCCCTCTACCTATAAATAGGCCCTCCCCTTCCAAATTCGCGGTCTAACCCTTGTCCTCTTCCGTCTCGCACCGCCGGACGTGTCCATCCCGTCGCCGGACACGTCCACCGCCTCCAGCCACGTCGCCCGGACCAATCCGGTGCTACCACGTCAGCTCCACTGCCGCCCACGCCCAACCGCACCTCGCCACCTGTCCTCGCCGGCCTCCTCTCTCTTCCGCGCCGCCTGTCGCCTGCCCACAGCCCGTCCCGAGTCAGCGACCAGGCCCGAGCGGCGCGCCCTTCTGCCTTCCTGCCTTCCGGTCCCGCCGCCAATGAGCTGCTGCTGCCGCCCGCAGCCGCGTCCCACGCCGGACATCGCCTCCTTGCCGTTCGCCGGACCCCGCCGCCCATCTCTGGCAAGTCCCTGATATATCATCTCATGTGTGCATGTTCGAGTGATCATAACTTCATGTGTGCTGCTCCGTTTTGTGCGTGTAATATATCAAAATGTTCATTGAGAGATGATGAACATTCACTTCCACTGTGTCATGCTTGTTTGAGTTCGTTTTAATGCATAAATCATCATTGCAAGAGTGATATATGATGTTAACTGCTGTCTGTTGTCAGAACTTGATGATTTGTCTTTTTCGTTGCATTTTGTGTGTGTATCCTATGAGCATAATGTCTACATGTGTTTTGAGCTAAATCATGCCATCTTAACTTTGGTGCAATCCATGTATTTTTGTGAGTCTTGTAGTGAGTGCATCGAGCTCGTGAACTAGGGTACTTGCTGTTACTGTTTTGCTAGGCTGAATCTGCTATATCATGATGCTATGTAAACCTGCTGCTACAACTCATTCTATGCATAATCTGGAGATGTTCACTAAGGATGTTTTGTTATACATGTAATTCTCTAAGCATCCATGCCCCTGGTTTAATTTATAGCTTGATTTAGCTTGTTGTTATCTTGCTCTCAAATTGCTAAATAATGTTGCTGTCAGCCTGTTAACATTAAGTTCAGTTTTGCCATGAGCTTTGCTAGTGATCCATGCACTATATGACCATGCTATTGTCATTTTTAGCTTCATAATCATGTATTCTTACTTTTTGTTAGCTTGTAATGCCATGAATTGCTTTGTGGTGAGTTTTACAAGCTCACCAACATGCCTACTTATTGTTGTTCCTGCCATGTCCGAATCTGTCATATTACTTGCCATGTTTGCACGGATGCTACCATCTTTTCTATTGATCTTTGGAATTAGTCCGGTAAGGGAGTTTTGTTCTTTGTCTTTAGTATTAGAACGCCATGCCTTTGTTTGCCATGCTAAGTTCTTGTAACATGTTGTTTGATAGCTCTAAACATTACAACATGATGTTATTTCTGCTAAGTCTGTAAACTGTTATTATTTGCAATTTTGCCATGTCCTTTTGTGCATATTATATTGATTTCTGGAGATATCTCAGTGTTCATGTTTTGTCATGCTTTACCTGTACTTCATGCCCATGCCTTTTGTTCTTATGTTGAGGTGATGTAGCGTATAGTTTTGATGCTTGCTAGATGCCTAGTTGCTTTTTTGGACAGCTTGTCCTTTGAACTTGTATAGTGTATGTGTTGAACCGTTGCTCCGTTTTGAGTGTTCTCTACATGAAATTTTCTTAGTTTTGCATGTAGTTTCATGTTACCTTGTTGCATCCATGTTTTGAGGTGTGTGCTTGATGTTTGAATGCACTTTGCACCAATGCCATGCTTAATTTGTTTTGCTCATATCTTCTAGGCCGTAGCTCTGAACCAATTGAACTTTATATGTAACTTGACTAGAATCTCGTGTAGATCGTCTTGGTGCATCTTAACTTGCTGCTTAACAACTTGAACATAAGTTTTATTCATATCTGGACCAATTTCGAAATTTGCATATGAGGACTTACCGTAATTGTTATATGTTGTTTCCGGCCTCATTTAACCTTGCTTTGATGGGCTGTTCTTGTATGCATCATCTCTGGCCATGAGTAGCCTCATCTATCTTTGTCATGCATCTTGATTGATTGCGCATCATGCCATGTCCTTGTGTGGTGTGTTTACCATGTTGTGTGCTTCTTCTCGATAGTTCCCGTTTCATTGCAATATTGAGGATTCGTTCGTCTACGCTTGGTTCGTCTTTGTGGCTTCATCTTCTTCATGGACTCGTTCTTCTTCCTAGCGGGATTTCAGGCAAGATGACCATCACCTTGGATCTCACTACTATCATTGCTATGCTAGTTGCTTCGTTCTATTGCTTTGTTGTGCTACCTATCACTTGTTCTTCAAGCCTCCCAATTTGCCATGTCAGCCTCTAACCCTTTTCACCCTTCCAAGCAAACCGTTGTTTGGCTATGTTACCGCTTTGCTCGTCCCCTCTTATAGCGTTGTTAGTTGCAGGTGAAGTTGAAGATTGCTCCATGATGGACAGGAGTACGTTGGGATATCACAATATCTCTTATTTAATTAATGCATCTATATACTTGGTAAAGGGTGGAAGTCTCGGCCTTATGCCTGGTGTTTTATTCCACTATTGCGGCCCTAGTTTCCATCATATCAGTATTATGTTCCGGGATTTTGCGTCCCTGACGCGGTTGGGTGATTTATGGGACCCCCTTGATAGTTCGCCTTGAATAAAACTCCTCCAGCAAGGCCCAACATCGGTTTTACCATTTGCCTACCACCTATTACCTTTCCCTTGGGAGTAATTAACCCGAGGGTCATCTTTATTTTAGCCCCCCCGGGCGAATGCTTGTCTAAGTGTTGGTCCAAACCGAGCGATGTCCGGCGCCCCCTGGGCAACCAGGGTCTATGCCAACCCGACGTCTTGCTCATCCGGTGTGCCCTGAGAATGAGATATGTGCAGATCCTATCGGGATTTGTCGGCACAGCGGGCAGTCTTGCTGGTCTTGTTTTACCATTGTCAAAATGTCTTGTAACCGGGATTCCGAGATTGATTGGGTCTTCCCGAGAGAACGAATATCCTTTGTTGATCGCGAGAGCTTATTATGCGCTAGGTTGGGACACCCCTGCAGGGTTTTAAAACTTTTGAGAGCCGTGCCCGCGGTTATGTGGCAGATGGGAATTTGTTAATGTCCGGTTGTAGATAACTTGACACCGGATTCGAATTAAAACACATCAACCGTGTGTGTAGCCGTGATGGTCTCTTTTCGGCGGAGTCCGGCAAGTGAACACGGTTTTGAGTTATGTTTGACGTAAGTAGGAGCTCAGGATCACTTCTTGATCATTGCTAGCTTCACGACCGTTCTGTTGCTCCTCTTCTCGCTCTTATTTGCTTATGTTAGCCACCATATATGCTTAGTCGCTGCTGCAACCTCACCACTTTACCCCTTCCTTTCCCGTTAAGCTTTGCTAGTCTTGATACCCATGGTAATGGGATTGCTGAGTCCTCGTGGCCCACAGATTACTACAACAGCAGTTGCAGGTACAAGTTTTGCGATGATAATGACGCGAGGGCAATGTTTACTTGTTTTGGAGTTCTTCTTCTGCTTCTTCTTCGATCAGGGGATAGGTTCCAGGTCGGCAGCCTAGGCTAGCAGGGTGGATGTCGTTTGAGTTTATGTTTGTGTTTCATCCGTAGTCGGATGGTGCTCTTATGTAAGATGATGTTGTATTCATGTGGCATTGTATGCCTTTTGTATGTATCCCCATCTATTGTGTAATGTTGATGTAATGATATCCACCTTGCAAAAGCGTATCAATATGCGGTTCTATCCTTGGTGGGACCTTCGAGTCTCCTTAGGATAGTATCGCATATTGGGCATGACAAGTTGGTATCAGAGCCTCGACCGACCATAGGAGCCCCCTTGATTGATCGTGTATTTTGGCCGTTGTCGAGTCTAGAAGAAAACTTTTCGGAGTCTAGTTATATTGGAGAGTAGGAATTCTGTTTAGTCCTGAGCCCCTTCGTCGCTTTGGTGAGGAATCTTGACGTAAGTGTTTCGGGCTACACCTCTTCCCCTTCAAAATTTTCTTTAGGATCACGCAGTTGGTTTTTCGATCGTTGGTTCTCAGCTCTTTTTTATCTGGTGCATTTCTCGTCAAGTTGACTCGAGCCTCGTCATCTTTGCCGAGTTCAATCCTCAGTTGTTTTCTTTTTCCCACCTGCCCACCCCTTTTTATTCTCGGAGCCGGAGTCCGTAATCGAGTATCCATCCTACTCGTGCGAAGTCTTTGCTTTCTTTCCTCAATGATTTCAACCGGTGTTTTCTCTTCAAGATACTCGTCGGCTCCCCCTTCCAAGTTGCCTTTGTTTTCCCGCCCTCCCACCCTCTTATTCCCGGATCCTGAGTCTCTTTCGAGCATCAATTTCATTCATGTGCAGCCTCTTCAGTCTTCTATCAATTATTTCAACCGGTGAATTCTCGTCTAGTTCGTCATTCTTCGTCTTGTTTTTCTTTTCCGGTGGATTCAATTCTAATTTTCGGTAGTGATTATATTCTTTCCCTTGGATCAAGTGTTTTCCCTGCTTTCTCACCTCTCGCCAGTTTATCTTTTTGGAGTGCTCAAGACTTCTCAGGAGATTCGTCTATGTTCGAATTAATTCGAGGTTGTCACCTCATTCAAATATGTCAATCATTCCGGTGCATCATCTATCTCTTCAACAATCCTTTTTCAATGGTGCTTTCTTTTAGTGGGCCCTAACCCATAGGTCTTTTCCCAGGATCTTACCTGACTCTTCTAATTATTCCGGATCTATTCCAAATTCTTTTCGGAGTTGGACGTAAGAACGGATCCCATCAGTCAGATGCCTTTCCAAGATCGATTTCAAATCATTTTCATTGTTGCCTCAACCTCTTCGCTTTTCGATCTCTCGGAGTGCCTTAACAAATTTAGGTGGTGTTTCCCGTCATCATTTGAAGACCGAAGAAGAGTCCCTTCTAAATCTTGTCTGTTCTCTCGAAGATTCACGATTCTAGCTTCATGTTATCCTCTCGAATTATTCCATTGGTCAGATATTCTTTTCTTACCCATCCAGAGTATGTCAGGAGTTGTTTTTCCATTTCTTTTCACCGGAGGCAATCATTCCAGAAGAATTCTTTGTCCTCACATTTTAGCTACCGTTATCCAATTATCCCGGTGCTTCGTTCAAGTGTTCTTTAATCAGCTCATGATCTCTTTGTTCTTTTGCATCTAAATCCCCTCTAGCATATTGGTTCTTCTAATTCTTCCTGGTGATTCAGTCTCTTTGATCAGTCATTTTCAAATTCTTACGGTAGTTCATTCAAGATTCTTTTTCTTTGATTATCATATTAATTCATTCGTTCTTTTCAATCCTACCGGTGGTTCATGAAGACTTTCTCAAGTTTTGTGCTATACCCGCCTTAATCATTTTCAAGAAGAATAAGTAGTATGTAAAATCCATTGCTTGTCATCAATTTAATTTGATGAAGGATAAGCATACAATAAATCTTATTCTTATTTCTTCAAAGTGAGTAATCCCTTCCTTCAGAGTTTGTTCTTGAGGAATAAATTCTAGTTCCAAGTGTTTTCATCTTTTCTTTTCTGGAGTTGAAATTTCCTCGGCCATTTCATCGGAACCTCCATCTAAATCATCGCAAGGCTCATCTTATTCTTTCTTCCTTCATTCTATCTCATCATCCTTTTGTCATCGGAGTTCTTCATCGTGGTTCTTCATGATTTAATTCATTCTTCAAGAGTTCATCAAGATTCTTGTTGGTGGAGTTCAAGTATCTTTTCTTCTCGCATCTCGAAGTGTAATTAATTCTCCGTATTCTTTTGAAGTGAAGTTTTGCATTTCTTCGTTCTTCTCAGCTATCCAATCATTTCCGTTTGTGGCCGGTTATCACCTCATGATCTTGAGATGTTACCTATAAGACCACAACAAGCTTATTCTTTTCGTTGTTGATTTTCTCAACAACTTCGTTTAAACCTTCCTTCTAAAGATGCTTTCAATTTCATTCATGGCACAAAGTTGTCATTTTCTTCTCCGTTCTTTTCATTCAGCTCTTTCAATTATTTCCGGAGGTTTTGTGTCATGTCTTCGTCAAGTATCATTCCATCCTCTCAAGCTCATTTTCTATTCCTCCATGTTTCAGCCGGAGTGCCACCTAAATCCTTTCAGTCTTATTCGTTTCTTATCTCGTTCTAACCGGAGTGGTTTCATAGTCTATCTGATTCCGTGAGCTTTCGATTCTCGTCATTCTCGTTGTTCCTCTCTTCTTCTCGAGTGCTCTTGATTCTTTGTTTCTTCTCTTGAGTTCATGTTTCACCTCATCGCTTTTCCCTTCCGTCTCGGTCATAAGATCTCGGGACGAGATCTCTTGTTAGTGGAGGGGAGCTGTAACGCCCCAGATTCGTTGCGCCAGGTGTCTGCCAATTATTCGCCATCCTTGCCATGTCATTTGCTTGCGTGTCGCACTTTGCCATGTCATCATGTGCATTGCAATGCATACGTGTTCGTCTCATGCATCCGAGCATTTTCCCCGTTGTCCGTTTTGCAATCCGACACTCCTATGCCCTCCGGCGTTCCCCATTTGTCACCTGTTGTGATCGGGTGTTAAACATTCTCGGACTGGACCGTGATTTGCCAAGCGGCCTTGGTACACCACCGGTAGACCGCCTGTCAAGTTTCGTGCCATTTGGAGTCCGTTTGATACTCCAACGGTTAACCGGGGAATCGTAAAGGCCTCTTTTGTGTGCAGCCCAACACCCCTCCAAAGTGGCCCAATAACCCATCCAAACCCCCTCCATGCTCTCGGTCGTTCGATCACGATAGTGTGGGAGAAAACTTCACCCCATTTGGACTCTCCTAGCTCCCTCTACCTATAAATAGGCCCTCCCCTTCCAAATTCGTGGTCTAACCCTAGTCCTCTTCCCTCTCGCGTCGCCGGACGTGTCCATCCCATCGCCGAACATGTCCACCGCCTCCAGCCACGTTGCCCGGACCAATCCGGTGCTGCCATGTCAGTGCCGCCGCCACCCACGCCCAACCACGCCTCGCCACCTGTTCCCGCCGGCCTCCTCTCTCTCCCCGCGCCGCCACGGCCCGCCCGACCCACGGTAGGCCCGTCCGAGGCGCGGCCGAACCCCGCGTGCCGCGCCCGCTCCGCCTCCCTGCCCTCCAGTCCGCGCCCGGCGCTTTCGCCCGCCGCCCACAGCCGTTCCCTCGCCAGCGTTGCCTCCTCGCCGTTCACGAACCCGCCGCCCATCTCCGCCGCCTTCGCCGCCCTCCGCGTGCTCGGCGGATCCGCCCACCGCGCCGCCCTCCGCCGCCCGACGTCCGCCATGGCGCCGCCGCCCCTAAGTGCGCACCTCTCCTTCCCTTGGGCGTGGCCCCACCGCCACGGCCATGGCGCCGCCGCCCCCGTGCCCGACCTCGCCGCTGCCAACCACCGTCGCCACCGGTGTGCCTTGTCTCCTCCGACGCCGCCCCGCCCTCCGGCCGCCATCGCCGGCCGCCTCATCGCCGGATCCGGTGGATCGGGACGAGATCCACCGGTACCTCCATCCAGACGCCTCCCCGCGCCCGGATCTCTCCGTCCCGGAACGTCCCCGTCCACTTTTCGCGAGGGTAAAATCTGCCAAGTCCCTGATAGATCATCACATGTGTGCATGTTTGAGTGATCATAACTTCATGTGTGCTGCTCCGTTTTGTGCATGTAACATATCAAAATGTTCATTGAGAGATGCTCTACATTTCATTCCATTGTGCCATGCTTGTTTGAGTTAATATTGATCCCTAAATCCATGTATTTGTGTGAGTCTTGTAGTGAGTGCGTCGAGCTCGTGAAGTAGGGTATTTGCTGTTACTGTTTTGCTAGGCTGAATCTGCTATATCATGATGCTATGTAAACCGGCTACTACAAGTCATTGTTTGAATAATCTGGAGATGTTCACTAAGGATGTTTTATTATACATGTCATGCTCTATCCATCCATGCCCCTGGTTGCATTTATAGCTGGCTGTAGCTTGTTGTTATCTTGCTCTCAAATTGCTAAATAATGTTGTTGTCAGCCTGTTGACAATAAGTTCAGTCTTGCGATGAGCTTTGCTAGTGATCCATAGACCCTATGACCATGGTACTGCCATGTTTAGATTCATAATCATGTCTTATTTCTGTTGGTCACCTTTTCATGCCATGAATTGCTCTGGGGTGAGTTGTACAAGCTCACCAACATGCCTATTTATTGTTGTTCCTGCCATGTATGAATCTGTCATATCACTTGCCATGTTTGCATGGATGCTATCATATTTTCTGTTGATCTTTGGAATTAGTTCAGTAAGGGAGTTTTGTTCTTTGTCTTTAGTATTAGCATGCCATGCCTTTGTTTGCCATGTTAAGTTCCTATAACATGTTGTTTGATAGCTCTAAACATTGCAACCTGATGTTATTTCTGCTAAGTCTGTAAACTTTTATTATTTGCAATCTTGACATGTCCTTTTGAGCATGTTGTATTGTTTTTTGGAGATAGCTCAGTGTTCATGTTTTATCATGCTTTACCTGTAATTCATGGCCATGCCTTTTGTTCTTATGTTGAGGTGCTGTAGCAGATAGTTTTGATGCTTGCTAAATGCCTAGTTGCTGTTTTGGACAGCTTGTCCTTTAAACTTGTATAGAGTGTATGTGTCGAACCGTTGCTCCGTTTTGAGTGTTCTCTACATGGAACTTGCTTAGTTTTGCATGTAGTTTCATGTTACCTTGTTACATGCATGTTTTGAGGTGTGTGCTTGATGTTTGAATGCATTTTGCACGAATGGCATGCTTAACTTGTTTTGCTCATATCTTCTAGGCCGTAGCTCCGAACCAATTGAACTTTATATGTAACTTGACTAGAATCTCGCGTAGATCATCTTGGTGCATCTTAACTTGCTGCTTAACAACTTGAACATAAGATTTATTCAGATCTGGACCAATTTTGAAATTTGCATATGAGGACTTACCGGAATTGTTATATGTTGTTTCCGGCCTCATTTAAGCTTGCTTTGATGTGTTGTTCTTGTATGCATCATCTCTGGCCATGACTAGCCTCATCTAGCTTTGTCATGCATCTTGATTGATTGCGCATAATGCCATGTCCATGTGTGGTGTGTTTACCATGTTGTGTGCTTCTTCTCGATAGTTCCCGTTTTATTGCGATCGTGAGGATTCGTTCGTCTACGCTTGGTTCGTCTTCGTGGCTTCATCTTCTTCACGGACTCGTTCTTCTTCCTAGCGGGATTTCAGGCAAGATGACCGCCACCTTGGATCTCACTACTATCATTGTTATGCTAGTTGCTTCGTTTTATCGCTTTGCTGCGCTACCTATCACTTGTTCTTCAAGCCTCCCAATTTGCCATGTCAGCCTCTAACCTTTTTCACCCTTCCTAGCAAACCATTGTTTGGCTATGTTACGGCTTTGCTCAGCCTCTCTTATAGCGTTGTTAGTTGTAGGTGAAGTTGAAGATTGCTCCATGATGGACAGGATTACATTGGGATATCACAATATCTCTTATTTAATTAACGCATCTATATACTTGGTAAAGGGTGGAAGGCTCAGCCTTATGCCTGTTGTTTTGTTCCACTCTTGTCGCCCTAGTTTCCGTCATATCGGTATTATGTTCCCTGATTTTGCGTCCCTAACGTGGTTGGGTGATTTATGGGACCCCCTTGACAGTTCGCCTTGAATAAAACTCCTCCAGCAAGGCCCAACATAGGTTTTACCATTTGCCTACCACCTATTACCTTTCCCTTGGGAGTAATTAACCCGAGGGTCATCTTTATTTTAGCCCCCCCGGGCCAATGCTTGTCTAAGTGTTGGTCCAAACCGAGTGATGTCCGGCGCCCCCTGGGCAACCAGGGTCTATGCCAACCCGACGTCTTGCTCATCCGGTGTGCCCTGAGAACGAGATATGTGCAGCTCCTATCGGGATTTGTCGGCACAGCAGGCGGTCTTGCTGGTCTTGTTTTACCATTGTCAAAATGTCTTGTAACCGGGATTCCGAGACTGATCGGGTCTTCCCGGGAGAAGGAATTTCCTTCGTTGATCACGAGTGCTTATCATGGGTTAAGTTGGGACACCCCTGCAGGGTTTTAAAACTTCTGAGAGCCGTTCCCGTGGTTATGTGGCAGATGGGAATTTGTTAATGTCCGGTTGTAGATTACTTGACACCAGATTCGAATTAAAACGCATCAACCGTGTGTGTAGCCGTGATGGTCTCTTTTCGGTGGAGTCCGGGAAGTGAACACGGTTTTGAGTTATGTTTGTCGTAAGTAGGAGCTTAGGATCACTTCTTGATCATTGCTAGCTTCACGACCGTTCCGTTGCTCCTCTTCTCGCTCTTATTTGCATATGTTAGCCACCGTATATGCTTAGTCGCTGCTGCAACCTCACCACTTTACCACTTCCTTTCCCATTAAGCTTTGCTAGTCTTGATACCCATGGTAATGGGATTGCTGAGTCCTCATGGCTCATAGATTACTACAACAACAGTTGCAGGTACAGGTTTTCCAATGATCATGACGTGAGAGCGATGTTTACTTGTTTTGGAGTTCTTCTGCTTCTTCTTCGATCAGGGGATAGGTTCCAGGTCGCCAGCCTGAGCTAGCAGGGTGGATATCATTTGAGTTTATGTTTGTGTTTCATCTGTAGTCGGATGGTGCTCTTATGTAAGATAATGTTGTATTCGTGTGTGGCATTGTATGCCTTTTGTATGTATCCCCATCTATTATGTAAAATTGATGTAATGATATCCACCTTGCAAAAGCGTATCAATATGCGGTTCTATCCTTGGTGGGACCTTCGAGTCGCTTTAGGATAGTATCGCATATTGGGCGTGACAAAAGGGAAACTCAATCCATTACAAGAGAGTAGAGGGGGAGAGACATCATAAGATCCAACTATAATAGCAAAGCTCGTGATACATCTAGATTGTGCCAAATCAAGAACACGAGAGGGAGAGAGATCAGACACATAGCTACTGGTACATACCCTCAGCCCCGAGGGTGAACTACTCCCTCCTCGTCATGGAGAGCGCCGGGATGATGAAGATGGTCCCCCGTGAGGGATTCCCCCTCCGGCAGGGTGCCGTAACAGGTTCCCAATTGGTTTTTGGTGGCTGCAAAGGCTTGCGGCGGCGGAACTCCCCATCTAGGTTATTTTCTGATGTTTTCAGGGTATATGAGTATATGTAGGCGAAAGAAGTCGGTCATGGGAGCCACGAGGGGCCCACAAGGGTGGGTGGCGCGCCTACCCCCCTGGGCGCGCCCTCCTGCCTCGTGGCCTCCTCGTTGCTTCCTTGACGTCCACTCCAAGTCTCTTGGATTGCGTTTGTTCCAAAAACGATTCTCCCGAAGGTTTCATTCCGTTTGGACTCCGTTTGATATTCATTTTATGCGAAACACTAAAATAGGCAAAAAATAGCAATTTGCATTAGGCCTCCAGTTAATAGGTTAGTCCCAAAAATAATATAAAAGTGCATAATAAAGCCCATTAAACATCCAAAACAGATAATATAATAGCATGGAACAATCAAAAGTTATAGATACGTTGGAGACGTAACAGAGTGTGGCCGTCGAGGTGTTTTTGGTGCTACTCTCCTCCGGCGCCTCCTACTCCTATGTCGGCCGCGGGAGAAGTGGTGGTGGTGCCGCCAACTCCGACCACATCCCCAACAGCGTCCGTGTCCTCGCACGGCTCCGCGCCCCCTGCAGCGTTGGAGGCCACGGGCGGCTGAGCCTTTGAGGTGGATGGATGAGCTGAACAAGCTGGTTTCTTCTTGGGCACCATGGGCACCATCGAAGATGCAGATGGCGATGAAGGCGACGCGCTACTCATGTCTTCAGGTTCGCGCAAGCGAAACCCCCTACCTGGCGCGCCATAGATGTCGCGGGAAACCATGGCCACCTATGGGACCAGGATGGCCCCTTGCTGGTTCGGCAGGGGGACGTCGTGTAGCACAAAGAGCAGACCAACATGGGACAGCGTGGCAGAGATCACACGGGCATTTTTACCCAGGTTCGGGCCGCCGCGAGGCGTAAAACCCTACTCCTGCTTTAGTGGATTGATGGTGGAAATGTGGTGGCGGAGTGTAGTACACTTGCCCGGCAAGGGTTGCCTTAGGGCGGCAGTGACTATGCGCGTATTGGGGTTGTGAGTTCTCCACCTTTCCAACCTGTTGAACTATTGCCATGGGCCTCCTTTTATAGGTTAAGGGGTCACCACAGTGGCAAGTAAGTCATTAGACATTGAAAAGATAGAAATAGTGCTATCATCCCTAACTCTACAGGCTGAAAGGGTGCACTGCTTAACGTCACGTTGTTGGTTACCCGACAAGGCTTGTCGGGCTATCTCACCAGCTCCACGCATGCTCGTCTGACACGTCATAGGACGGGTGTCATCTGTGGGTTTTCTTGGTATAAAGGGGCTGCCATGTGGCGAACGACTGCCACTTAATCACTTTGTGGCTTGACACCGCACTGATCGATGGTGTGAGTAATGGTGGAGTGGTCGATGAGGTGATTTGACCTTCGCAAGTCCCGGCAGGCCATGCCGGTACGCCTTGGTCATCTTCCTCTAGGGGTGGCCTCGCCCCTTGTCGGGCTCGCCTTCCCGACAAGGGAGGCTTCTTTCTTGATGATATCTTGCTTCTCTGTCTTGGTCTTAGTCCCGCTGATCTTGATCTTTTGCCTGTGCATAGTGAGGGCAAGAGACCCAGGGTTTGTTGCACCGACAGCTGGAGAGGGAGCTTGATGGGGTTTGTCTTGTAGTACATCCTTGTTTCCATCACCTTGATGCGTCCCACTTGTGGATGCCTCCAAGTCAAATTGTGGTTCACCTTGGCATGAAGTTGAGGCTTCCACATGGACAGACGAGGGACTCTCCTTCACCTCCATTGGGCGAATTTTTCCAATAGACAAGTCTTGTATAGCTTCCGAAGGATCTTTGTCACCTGCATCAATCGGCAATTGCTCTACTTGCGAGCCATTAGACTCATCAAACTTCACATCAACTGTCTCTTCAACCTTTCGGGTGAAATTGTTGTAGACACGGTATGTGTGAGAGTTTGAGCCATAACCGAGTAGGAAACCTTCATGAGATTTAGGAGCAAATTTCAAATGACGATGCTTATCAAGAATGTTGCACTTTGAGATGAATACCCGAAAGTATCCAAATAGGGGTTTGTCACCGGTGAGAAGCTCGTATGCCGTCTTGCCGAGTAGCTTGTCAAGATATAGACGATTCGTTGCATGGCAAGCTGTCTCAACACTTTCGCCCAAAAGTGTTTTGGAGTCTAGTACTCATCAAGCATCATTCTCGCCATTTTGATGAGCATCTGGTTCTTCCTCTCAACAACTTCATTTTGTTGAGGCGTGTACGTAGCCGAGAACTTATGTGAAATCCCTTCTTCGTCAAGAAAGGTGTCCACATTGGTGTTCTTGAACTCCGTTCCGTTGTCACTGCGAACCTTCTTGATTTTCACTTCAAATTTATCTTGGGCCTTCCTAGTGAAGTTCTTGAAGATCTTTTGTACCTGCGATTTCTCATCAAGATAGAACACCCACGTAAATCTTGAAAAATCATCAACAATGACCAATTCGAATGAGTTAGTGTTGGTGTCAAAACCGACGGATCTCGGGTAGGGGGTCCCGAACTGTGCGTCTAAGGCTAATGGTAACAGGAGGCGGGGGACACAATGTTTACCCAGGTTCGGGCCTCTTGATGGAGGTAATACCCTACTTCCTGCTTGATTGATCTTGATGACATGAGTATTACAAGAGTTGATCTACCATGAGATCGTAGAGGCTAAACCCTAGAAGCTAGCCTATGATTATGATTGTTTTTTGTCCTATGGACTAAATCCTCCGGTTTATATAGACAACGGAGGGGGCTAGGGTTACACAGATTCGGTTACAGAGAAATGAATGTTCACATCCGAATCGCCAAGCTTGCCTTCCACGCAAAGGAGAGTCCCATTCGGATACGGGACAAAGTCTTCTATCTTGTATCTTCATATTCCAACAGTCCAGCATATGCATATAGTCCAGCTATCCGAGGACCCCTTAATCCAGGACTCCCTCAATAGCCCCTGAACCAGGCTTCAATGACGATGAGACCGGTGTGCAGATTGTCTTCGGCATTGCAAGGCGGATTCCTTCTCCGGATATTCCAAAGTAGATCTTGAACATAAGAATCATATCCGGCTCTGCAGAACAAATTCCACATACCACTGTAGAGAGCATAATATCCCACGAGTCCAATCTGCTGACAACCCATAGTGTGACATCACGCCCCGGCCCGGTCTTTATTTGAACTGTTTTATCCTGCCCCTGCGTATTTCGAGGCGCAGTTTCATTGGAATGTCTTGTCAAAGCAGAGATCATGTCCCCTTATCACAGGATTCTCATCAATGCGGGTATGGGTAACCCAACCGTGCCATCCGCACGGCGCTTGGGAAATAAGCGAGCTTTAGGGCAAGTGGGGAGCCTCACGATTTTTATTGCCTTTATAAAGGGATAAGGATTCCTTTCTTTCACCCACGCCTTCTTCTTCCTCTGCTCGTTCATTCTCGAGCTCCAGCGCCCAAGCATCTCTTTCGCCTAGAAAGCACTCCAATCATGTCCGGATTCGGAGCTGGAGGCAAGTGAATGGCCTCCTCCATCAATAAGGAGGACATCAAGAAGCTCCGAGTGGCTGGGTACTTGTCCGAAGACATCGCTCATCGGCTTCCGGACAAGGGGCAGATCATCCCTACCTCAGAGCCCCAAGAAAGGGTGGTGTTTCTCTCCCACTTCGTCCGCAGGCTGGGATTCCCCCTCCACCCGTTCATCCTCGGACTGATGTTCTACTACGGGCTGGACTTCCATGACTTGGCCCCCAACTCCATCCTCAACATCTCGGCATTTATTGTCGTGTGCGAGGCCTTCCTCTGCATCCCACCACACTTCGGCCTATGGCTGAAGATGTTCAATGTGAAGCCAAAGGTGGTGAGCGGCCAACAAGCAGAGTGCGGATGTGCCATGGTGTGCAAGATGCCCAATGTTACCTGGCCTGAAGTCTCCTTTGTGGAGACTGTAAAGGGGTGGCAATCGGGGTGGTTCTACATCACCAAGCCGCGCGGCACCAACTGGGCGGCGACCCCTGAATTCCGATCCGGAATCCCCATGCGACTCACCTCCTGGCAAGAGAAGGGTTTAGCCTGGGGCTCAGCGGAAGAAGTGACTGGGATCCAGACATGTGTCCAGAACATGATAAGCAAGAAAATCAAGCTTGCTAACGTAGTCCAGGTTATGCTCTTCCACCGGATTCTTCCGTGCCAGAGCCAGACTTGTAATTTGTGGGAGTTCGATCCGGCCAAGCACCAAACGCTGCTGGAGCTCTTCGATACGACACACGAAGACATCTCGAAGGTGATTTTAAGGCCAGCAAGGTACCGCCGCCCACGACCGAAGATCGCGAGCTTAGCGCAAAATGTCGGGCTAATCCGGTAAGTTCTTTTATGCTTGCGAGGTATAACCTTTACTGTCATATATGCGGGAGGAACCTAAACCTCCATGCCAATCTTTCAGGCCTGGGTAACGATAGCGGAGCAGATTGAATGTCCGGCTCCGCTACCCGAAGATCCAGAAACTCCTCCTCTGACGAAGATGCTGTTTCCGGTGCCTTATGAGGTGCCGGAGAAGAAAGCCAAGAAGGCGGCCAAGGGGACCAGAGGTGGCCTCTGGCGCAAGGGTGTTTCGGACGTGACGTCCGAAGACACCGAGACGCACTCCTCCGCCGAAGACGACGAGAAGGAGGAGAAGACCCGTTCCCCCCTACTGGGGGGGAAGAAGAGGACGACCTCCACACATGGGGAGGCCGAGGCGTCCAAGAAGGGAAAAATCTCCCTTCCGGACTACTCCACCGCAGCCACCAATAGCAGCGGGGAGTGGGGGCCTAGGGTCAAGCCCCTAGCCAAATCGTAAGTATCCGGACACGATAATATTTCCGGTCTTTTCACTTTATCGTTTTTTAATGTGCTAGACCATGCATCTGCAGTCCGGCCCAGTCCAACATCGAGCTATCCTCCTCTTTGGAGGGGTCGCTGGACCCGTCGGCGATCAACAACGGGTCCCTTCCGATGGCCACCTTCCACAAGGCCACCGACAACACCGAGGTGTTGTCTTGAAGGATACCGGGCCAAGGGGAGACTGTTCCGGTGATGCCGGAGGACAAAACCTCGGTTGCCGAGCACATGGGGGGAAAGACCCCTACAGACCCCGACGATGGGGGCCCCATCTAGTTCGGCCCTCAGCCGAATCCAGCCCCGGAGACCCAGGTGGCTCGGGATTTAGGCAGGAAGACTCTCCCGAACGAGGGGGGCAAGCCGCCTCCACCAGTGACCTCTGTCCATCCAGAGGCACCGGATAGATTGCTGTAAGCGCTACAAGGTGCTTCCATTATGTAAGAACACCGTACTCTTATGAGTACGGTGATTGTGAAAGTCTAATCCACCAAAAACGGACACACCGAAACCTGCATTAGCCTTCTAAGAGGCATTGAGGTAAGTAATATAGTTGTAAAAGAATATAACCTTGTAGACAGTAGACCCTGATGCTTTGTTTGGTGTTTGGAAAGAAAAAACAAACAAAGGATCAAAATAATTTTCGCAGGAGTCTAACATAACATGTCTATGTAAATAAGCAGGCGTCGCTACTGGCCGCTGCCACTCATACTGCCGATGTCTCTGGCTTGAAGCGGAATCTGGAGCGGGCCGAGGAAGAACTCGGCCTCGTGAAGAAGCAGCTGGAGGACAGCCAAGGTATGCACTAACCGGTGCTTTATATTTAGGAAGGATGAATTGTTCCTACTCACAAAAGTGTCATGAACTTTATTAGGGGCCGCGACCGAAGTAGCAGTTCTCAAGAAGGCGTTGGCTGAGGCTGAGAACAAAGCGGCTAAGGAACACCCCGTGCGCGAGAAGCAGGAGGCCCGGGTCAGCGAGGTCCAGCAAGAGCTCCAGGACACCGTAAAAAAGTATGAGTCCTTGGAGCGTGATTCGAAGACTCAAGAGTCCGAACTTGCCAAGGCCCGCCAGAGCACGCAAGATGCCCGAGCCGAAGCCCAGAGCGCCCTCCAGGAAATCCAGACGGCCAAGAAGGTCGTGGCGGGTAAGGCTTTTATTATGCAAAGCAAGTGTGCGAAGGAACATTCCTTTTACTTACCCGAATTTGGAGTTCTCCAGGAGCGTTTGCCGATCTGCCGTGCAGCATATCAGATGCTGCAGAGTTCTTTCGAGCCGAAGAGCGGAGCTCTACGGAGAAGCTATTCTGGTATCAATACCTTGGATTAGAACATCCGGTGCCGCTTAGTGACTAGCTAAAATAGTTGGTCGAGATCCATAAGGCGGCCGAACTAGCCATGAAGGACCGAATAGTCTGGCTATGGCCTACCGAGCCCATGCTCAGTAGCTACTTCAGATTTGTGAAGCGGCTGGACAGTGCCTGCCCTCGGCTTGATGTCGTCAAGCGGTCGGTCTGCATTGAAGGTGCGCGGATGGCTTTCGCCTGGGCCAAGATGCACCAGGCGAACATGGATGCCACGAAGTCGATGACTGAGGGTCCGCCCGCGGGCAAGGAGCATCGCAAGCCCGAGATGTACTATGACAGTGTCATGGAGGGATCCCGCCTTATAGCGGAGCAATGTCCCAAGGATATCATTTTGCCATGAAAGCATTATTTTATCCTGCCCTGTAATTTGGAACGAGGTCTTTATGTAATACAATGCTTGTTTATTTAAAATTTTACCTCCTGTGCGGCTGTTTATGAAATCTGAGAGTTGTCTAGTTGTCGACTTCTGCCCCCACGTAGCTAGTACAGGGGTGTTCGGGATAAATCTAAACACTCTTTATCCAAACTTTTGGTCCTTTAAGGAGGTGTTTAGCGCAATGAACAAGGCAATCGGACTATACAACTTTATCACCCTCACTTAGCCATAGGAGTTCTATAATTTTAAATTTTGGCATAGCCCCTGGTATTCGGAAGGCCGAAGTTGGGGCGCTATACACGCCTAATCGGATAAAAACCGGTTCCTCGCACAAAGCGGAAAAAATCTCTAAGGATTTGAAAACCTCTCGAACAGCTGACCAGCTCTCGCCGCATCATGACAGTCAGTTTTCAGCTTTCTCTACTGACGTGCTCGTCCAGAAGAACTAGGACACAATTGCAGTAGTTCTCCCTTTACTACCCTAGCCGATATAGCGGAATGTAAGGTAGCAAGAATAGGAGCCGGGCAACCCAACTATTGACCAAAGACATGATTCAGAGCCGATGCATATAATGCTATAAGTTTGGGGTGCCAAACTATACTGTAAAAGTGTTCGGACTTTCTAGCCGTGTTATGGAGTACAATGAAGCCCCTGGCGAATTAAGGCGTACCAGAATGTACGGGTGCAATTGAAAATAAATAGACAAGGAAAAATTTAAGTAATGAGCAGACGCTGCAGATTATTTTTCATTGTAAGTTGATTGATACATCAAGGCGTATCTATACAAAGTAGTGCAATAAGCAAATAAGGCTATTTAACATGCCACGACCAAGAGCGAGCTGCGTGCGGGTATTTAAAACAGGTATGGCGATCGTTAGCAGAGACCACCTGGGTATTCCCTTGTACATCCGAGCCCCTAGCTTTCTTGTTGTATTCGCTCCATGATGAGTCTGGTGATTAGGTTTGTTAGAAAAAGCCTTGACAGGAGAAAAAACCTGAAAGAGAGAGAAAAGGTGAAGGTATACAGATCCATGAGCGGTTGAGCCGCATTGTGGACCCAGGTCTAGCTGTGCCTCCATCCATGCCCATGGTATTTTAAGTGCTTAGTTGTGTACGCGTGGCACGAATTTCACCGCTTTATTGGGGCTGGGACGAAGGCCGAATTGCTAGCTGAGCTCTGGACGAGCCGGACGGTTTTGTTGCAGAGTAGCTCGGACCCGCTTGATGGTGTCCGGGGGCTTTATTTCTGAATTGAGGTTTTGCCTAAGAAGGCTATTCGTACCTCTGCTGCAAGGGCATGGTGTGCTCCTCGGTATGGAGGGAGCGCTGGTATTTCCATTGATATTATAACACCGCGAGGTCCGGGCATTTTGAGCTTAAGGTAGGCATAGTGCGGCACTGATTGAAACGAGCAAATGCGGTTCGTCCGAGCAGTGCGTGATAACCATTGCGGAAGGGGACGATATCAAAGAGTAATTCTTCGCTTCGGACATTATCCGGGGGTCCGAAGACCACTTCCAGTGTGACTGAGCCCGTATAGCAGGCCTCTACACCTGGTATGACACCTTTGAAGGTGGTTTTTGTGGGCTTGATACTTGAGGGATCAATACCCATTTTTCCCACTGTTTCCTGATAGAGCAGGTTCAGGCTGCTACCACCCTCCATGAGGACGCGTGTGAGGTGGAATCTGTCAATGATAGGGTCAAGCACCAGTGCGGCTGAACCGCCATGACGGATACTATTCGGATGGTCCCTTCGATAAAAAAGTGATCGAACCGGAGGACCACGGGTTGTATTTTGGGGCAACTGGCTCCATCGCGTAGACGGCCCTTAGTGCGCGCTTCCGCTCCCTTTTGGGGATATGGATAGCGTATATCATATTCACCGTATTAACTTGGGGAGGAAACTTCTTTTGTCCCCTGTGTTCGGTGGCGGGTTCCTCCTAAATCGTTGCTTTGCGATCCCTTTTCCTTGTTTTCAACGTTCAATTTGCGGCTGTTTAAAGACCCAACATTCTCGGTTGGTAGGCTAGTTTATCGAAGTGCCGTAGATTTGACATGGATGGTCGAGTATGCGGTCCGACTAGACGAGCCTGGATTTTTTCTCTTAAGTGGCTTTTTCTGGCGACCGGACTTGGTGCCACTCGAATCCAGCATTGGCAGCCGTGTCTTTGGTGTTATCGCCATTATTTCGACGCTTGTGTCTGTTGCGTCGGGGCTTGTCGTTGCTATCTCTGGCTTCAAAAGTGCCAGATTTACTTGAGGTGCTGTTGCTACGAGCTAGCCAGCTCTCCTCGCCCGCACAAAAGCGGGTCATGAGCATCGTAAGGGCTGCCATGGACTTTGGCTTCTCTTGGCCGAGGTGTCGGGCAAGCCACTCATCGCGGATGTTATGCTTAAAGGCCGCTAGGGCTTCGGCATCAGGACAACCGACGATTTGGTTCTTTTTAGTTAAGAACCGAGTCCAAAATTTCCTGGCTGACTCTCCGGGCTGTTGGATTATATGACTAAAGTCATCAGCATCCGGAGGTCGGACATAAGTGCCCTAGAAGTTTTCAGGGAATGCATCTTCCAG
Source organism: Aegilops speltoides (assembly GCA_021437245.1). Classification (NCBI taxonomy): domain Eukaryota; kingdom Viridiplantae; phylum Streptophyta; class Magnoliopsida; order Poales; family Poaceae; genus Aegilops; species Aegilops speltoides. Next base: position 238,347,089 of record CM038142.1, read on the forward strand.
GTTCTCCCAACTGCCAATGGAGCTTTCAGGTAGACTGTTCAACCAGCCCTAGCTGGTCCCTTGAGTTTTAGTGGGAGATACTTGATGGCATGGAGGTCATCATCACGGGCCATATGTATATGGAGAAGGAAGTCCTCGATCCATACCGCGGGATCTATTGTTCCATCATATGATTCAATATTTATGGGTTTAAACCCTTCTGGGAATTCATGCTCCATTACTTCATCAGTGAAGCAGAAGGGGTGGGCGGCACCTCTTTGTCGGACTATGTTGGGATGCAGCTCAGATGGAGCCGGTCTGCGGTATTCGGCCCGGACAGGTTTGTGCTTGTTTTATCGGCCTGGTGGTCATCGTTGCACGTTGGGGCGCACCCCCGTGATCCATAGATCGATCTGGTTTGTCCTGCTTTGTTTTCCAAATCATACCGCAGGTCATGTGTGTATCCCCGAGCTATTGTGTTTCTATTTGTTCGGCGAGGCAGTGCCAGCTGGTGCTCGGGCTGTATTGCCGTTTTATCTCGGCCACGCGGTGGTCGGTCAGCTGCAGTATGCGCTGGTAGTGCTAGCTCGGGCGCCTCGTCATCGAATTGAGGTAGCAATTTGCGCCTCGGGTAACTTTTTGTTGGGCGTTCGAGTCCGTATTCCTCGGCTACCAGGACCTTAGCCCATCTATCAGTGAGCAGATCTTAATCAGCTTGAAGCTGCTGCTGCTTCTTCTTCATGCTCTTTGCCGTGGCTATAAGACAATGCTTAAAACGCTCCTGCTCGACGGGATTCTCTGGTATCATAAATTCTTTGTCACTGAGGCTCACCTCATCCTCGGAGAGAGACATGTAATTGTTGTCCTCCGAGTCATCGTTCATGGCCTGCTCATCGGGGCTGGCTCGCCTGTCTTCCTGTTCAGCCTGTTTGAAACTTGTCATGGCGGGGTCTTCGTTGTCTTCGGCATCGTCCGGAGTGCTATTCTCTCTTGTGTCGGTATCGCTATTTTTACCATGGCGTGATTTAGAGCGACGCCGCTGACGTCGGTGCTTAGACTGCTTCTCAGGAAGTTTATCCTCAACTAGATCCTTTTTGTCATTGCCATTGTCTTCCTTGGGTGTATCCACCATGTATATGTCGTATGAAGAGGTGGCTGTCCAGCACAATGGGCGTGGTTCTGTTCTTCTCCGTAAATCGTCCATACCGTTGATGTCTTCGGAGTCGAAATCAAGCGTGTCGTTCAAATCGTCGGCAGTGGCTATCAACTGGGTGGTGGGTGGTAAAGAAGTTCTTCGTCGGTCGCTTCCCACTCAAGCCGGACATAGCTCGGCCAAGAATCTCCTGACAAGGAGAGAGACTTTAATGAGTTTTACACGTCGCCTAGGGGTGAGTGTTGGAAGATGTCCGCGGAGCTAAACTCTAAGATTGGCACCCGGTCAGATTCGATGGGTGCCGATACACGCGGTTCGGAGCCTGTGGCCGGAGACGAGTCCGAGGTTCCGATGACGTGGGCCTCGTTGGAGGTTAGATCTGTGTTCGGCTCTAGCGCCGCTGAGTCCGCGGCTTCGAGGCGAGGTTGAGCCTCCGTCCTCGGATGGCGTGCTTTTCTGTGGATCTAGGGCCAGTGCGCGATCTCCTGCACACAGTCTGATGACAGATTTAGGTCATGTTCATCGTGGCAGCAGGGCGCGGCTATCATGGGCTCGAATTCGTCGAAGGTCAAGTCTCCGCGGATGTCGGCGGTGTAGTTCAAGCTTCCAAACCTGACCAGATGGCTAGGGGCATGCTGTCGATCTGCTACAGAAGGCCAAGTGATTTGGCCGCGATCGGTTACCAATATCAAAATCTGTCCGGGGAGAAAAACTTCACACGGGGAGAAAAAGCCTTGACAGGAGAAAAAACCTGAAAGAGAGAGAAAAGGTGAAGGTATACAGATCCATGAGCGGTTGAGCCGCATTGTGGACCCAGGTCTAGCTGTGCCTCCATCCATGCCCATGGTATTTTAAGTGCTTAGTTGTGTACGCGTGGCACGAATTTCACCGCTTTATTGGGGCTGGGACGAAGGCCGAATTGCTAGCTGAGCTCTGGACGAGCCGGACGGTTTTGTTGCAGAGTAGCTCGGACCCGCTTGATGGTGTCCGGGGGCTTTATTTCTGAATTGAGGTTTTGCCTAAGAAGGCTATTCTGTACCTCTGCTGCAAGGGCCGCGGTGTGCTCCTCAGTATGGAGGGAGCGCTGGGTATTTCCATTGACTGTTATAACACCGCGAGGTCCGGGCATTTTGAGCTTAAGGTAGGCATAGTGCGGCACAGCATTGAAACGAGCAAATGCGGTTCGTCCGAGCAGTGCGTGATAACCATTGCGGAAGGGGACGATATCAAAGAGTAATTCTTCGCTTCGGACATTATCCGGGGGTCCGAAGACCACTTCCAGTGTGACTGAGCCCGTATAGCAGGCCTCTACACCTGGTATGACACCTTTAAAGGTGGTTTTTGTGGGCTTGATACTTGAGGGATCAATACCCATTTTTCCCACTGTTTCCTGATAGAGCAGGTTCAGGCTGCTACCACCCTCCATGAGGACGCGTGTGAGGTGGAATCTGTCAATGATAGGGTCAAGCACCAGTGCGGCTGAACCGCCATGACGGATACTATTCGGATGGTCCCTTCGATAAAAAAGTGATCGAACCGGAGGACCACGGGTTGTATTTTGGGGCAACTGGCTCCATCGCGTAGACGGCCCTTAGTGCGCGCTTCCGCTCCCTTTTGGGGATATGGATAGCGTATATCATATTCACCGTATTAACTTGGGGAGGAAACTTCTTTTGTCCCCCTGTGTTCGGTGGCCGGGGTTCCTCCTCGTCGTTGCTTTGCGATCCCTTTTCCTTGTTTTCAACGTTCAATTTGCCGGCCTGTTTAAAGACCCAACATTCTCGGTTGGTAGGCTAGTTTATCAGGGGTGCCGTAGATTTGACATGGATGGTCGAGTATGCGGTCCAGACTAGACGAGCCTGGATTTTTTTCTCTTAAGTGGCTTTTTCTGCTGACCGGACTTGGTGCCACTGAATCCAGCATTGGCAGCCGTGTCTTTGGTGTTATCGCCATTATTTCGACGCTTGTGTCTGTTGCGTCGGGGCTTGTCGTTGCTATCTCTGGCTTCAAAAGTGCCAGATTTACTTGAGGTGCTGTTGCTACGAGCTAGCCAGCTCTCCTCGCCCGCACAAAAGCGGGTCATGAGCATCGTAAGGGCTGCCATGGACTTTGGCTTCTCTTGGCCGAGGTGTCGGGCAAGCCACTCATCGCGGATGTTATGCTTAAAGGCCGCTAGGGCTTCGGCATCAGGACAACCGACGATTTGGTTCTTTTTAGTTAAGAACCGAGTCCAAAATTTCCTGGCTGACTCTCCGGGCTGTTGGATTATATGACTAAAGTCATCAGCATCCGGAGGTCGGACATAAGTGCCCTAGAAGTTTTCAGGGAATGCATCTTCCAGGTTCTCCCAACTGCCAATGGAGCTTTCAGGTAGACTGTTCAACCAGCCCTAGCTGGTCCCTTGAGTTTTAGTGGGAGATACTTGATGGCATGGAGGTCATCGTCGCGGGCCATATGTATATGGAGAAGGAAGTCCTCGATCCATACCGCGGGATCTATTGTTCCATCATATGATTCAATATTTATGGGTTTAAACCCTTCTGGGAATTCATGCTCCATTACTTCATCAGTGAAGCAGAGGGGTGGGCGGCACCTCTTTGTCGGACTATGTTGGGATGCAGCTCAGATGGAGCCGGTCTGCGGTATTCGGCCCGGACAGGTTTGTGCTTGTTTTATCTGCTGGTGGTCATCGTTGCACGTTAGGCGCACCCGCGATCCATAGATCGATTTGGTTTGTCCTGCTTTGTTTTCCAAATCATACCGCAGGTCATGTGTGTATCCCCGAGCTATTGTGTTTCTATTTGTTCGGCGAGGCAGTGGTACCGTGCTCGGGCTGTATTGCCGTTTATCTCGCCACGCGGTGGTCGGTCACTGCGATATCGCCGGTAGTGCTAGCTCGGGCGCCTCGTCATCGAATTGAGGTAGCAATTTGCGCCTCGGGTAACTTTTGTTGGGCGTCGAGTCCGTATTCCTCGGCTACGGGACCTTAGTCCATCTATCGCTGAGCGAGATCTTAATCAGCTTGAAGCTGCTGCTGCTTCTTCTTCATGCTCTTTGCCGTGGCTATAAGACAATGCTTAAAACGCTCCTGCTCGACGGGATTCTCTGGTATCATAAATTCTTTGTCACTGAGGCTCACCTCATCCTCGAAGAGAGACATGTAATTGTTGTCCTCCGAGTCATCGTTCATGGCCTGCTCATCGGGGCTGGCTCGCCTGTCTTCCTGTTCAGCCTGTTTGAAACTTGTCATGGCGGGGTCTTCGTTGTCTTCGGCATCGTCCGGAGTGCTATTCTCTCTTGTGTCGGTATCGCTATTTTTACCATGGCGTGATTTAGAGCGACGTCGCTGACGTCGGTGCTTAGACTGCTTCTCAGGAAGTTTATCCTCAACTAGATCCTTTTTGTCATTGCCATTGTCTTCCTTGGGTGTATCCACCATGTATATGTCGTATGAAGAGGTGGCTGTCCAGCGCCCTGTGGGCGGTGGTTCCTGTTCTTCTCCGGCGTCGTCGTCCATACCGTTGATGTCTTCGGAGTCAAAATCAAGCGTGTCGTTCAAATCGTCGGCAGTGGCTATCAACTGGGTGGTGGGTGGTAAAGAAGTTCTTCGTCGGTCGCTTCCCACTCAAGCCGGACATAGCTCGGCCAAGAATCTCCTGACAAGGAGAGAGACTTTAATGAGTTTTACACGTCGCCTAGGGGTGAGTGTTGGAAGATGTCCGCGGAGCTAAACTCTAAGATTGGCACCCGGTCAGATTCGATGGGTGCCGATACACGCGGTTCGGAGCCTGTGGCCGGAGACGAGTCCGAGGTTCCGATGACGTGGGCCTCGTTGGAGGTTAGATCTGTGTTCGGCTCTAGCGCCGCTGAGTCCGCGGCTTCCGAGGCGAGGTTGAGCCTCCCGTCCTCGGATGGCGTGCTTTTCTGTGGATCTAGGGCCAGTGCGGTTACAGGCGCGATCTCCTGCACACAGTCTGATGACAGATTTAGGTCATGTTCATCGTGGCAGCAGGGCGCGGCTATCATGGGCTCGAATTCGTCGAAGGTCAAGTCTCCGCGGATGTCGGCGGTGTAGTTCAAGCTTCCAAACCTGACCTGATGGCTAGGGGCATGCTGTCGATCTGCTACAGAAGGCCAAGTGATTTGGCCCGCAGTGCGAAGCCGCCGAATATCAAAATCTGTCCGGGGAGAAAAACTTCACACTGGACTGTGTTGTTGATGATTGAAGGAACCATCAAGCCTTATGGCGACGACATAGTGGAACTCTCAATGAAAGCACCAATGTCAGTGTCTAAACCGGCGGATCTCGGGTAGGTGGTCCCGAACTGTGCATCTAAGGATAATGGTAACAAGAGGCGGGGGACACAATGTTTACCCAGGTTTGGGCCCTCTCGATGGAGGTAATACCCTACTTCCTACTGATTGATCTTGATGATATGAGTATTACAATAGTTGATCTACCACGAGATTGTAGAGGCCAAACCCTAGAAGCTAGCCTATGATTATGATTGTTTTTTGTCCTACGGACTAAACCCTCCGGTTTATATAGACACCGGAGGAGGCTAGGCTTACACAGAGTCGGTTACAGAGAAAGGAATCTTCACATCCGAATCGCCAAGCTTGCCTTCCACGCAAAGGAGAGTCCCATCCGGACACGGGACGATGTCTTCTATCTTGTATATTCATAGTCCAACAGTCCGACATATGCATATAGTCCGGCTATCCAAGGACCCCTTAATCCAGGACTCCCTCAGTTACCACCGAGACTCTTGTAGGCGTTGGGACCGGAAATATCCATGTGAAGTAGCTCGAGTGGTCTTCTCATGGTCATGATGTTCTTCACGGGATGACTTCCTCCAACTCATTTTCATGCTTTGCAAGCACTACAAAGTCTATCCTTTAATAAGCTTGTCAAGATTTTGCATGCCCACATGACCTAACCGTCTATGCCACAACTAGCCTTTAGAAGACTTAGCAATTAAGGAAGTTCTAGGTTGAGCCTTTTTAGTGAAATCAACAATGTAAAGATCACCTCTATGTATGCCAGTAAAGACCATATTGTGATTATCTCTTCGAAACACTTGGCTATCTACTTTAGTAAATAGGAAGTTGAAACCGAAATCAGCTAGTCTAGATACAGGAAGTAAATTATAGCCAGGAGATTCAATGAGCATAACATTTTGTATGGAGCTATCGTGTTAGATGGCCACCTTACTGAGGCCAACCACCTTACCCTTTGACTTATCACCAAAAGTGACTTACTTTCGTGGGCCGTCGTTTTCAGCAAGCTCACGAAACATATCCTTTTCTCCGGTCATGTGATCGGTACATCCACTATCAAGAACCCATTCCTTTCCTCCAGCCATGTAGCCGTGAAGGTTAGCCATAAGACCAAAGTGTCTCATAGACTCATTGAGATCATAGTCACTATCATAATCTTCATCATAGTATCCATGTTCAACGTCATCTTGTGATTGGTCATTTCCTAGAGAGAGTGATTCATTAGTTTTGTGATCATGACAATGTGCACCTCTATGAATATTAATGACTTCAGAAATGATGTTGCTAATGATTCCAACATCTCCTTTGGCACGCATAAGGTCACGAAGCTCAAATAGACAATCACCAAACTTAGGATCATTGGGACACATCTTATTCAAAGTAATGGACTTGTGAAGAATCTAGTTTGGAAATCATTCCTCAAGAAATCTCCATATAGTGAAAGCATATTCAAGAGTTGGCAAGCAAACAATCAAATTTCTAGGTATTCCTCTATCGATAAGATTGACAGTTCTAAGATTTTGAATCATATCAAGACACTCATCTAGGGTAGGATGCAAGGGGTCAACAAGGGGCACACAAGGGGTAGTAATGTACTTCTTCAAGTGACATTCATTGAAAATCTTAAGCACCTCATTTTTCCAAGTATTATAGAACTCTCCATCAAGCATAGGCACTCTATGTCTAACACTCCCAATCATAGACACATCCATCTTCCTCCAATGGTGTTTAAACCAAAGCAATGGAGACCAAAGCTCTAATACCAATTGAAAGGATCGAGAAGAGGTGTCTAGAGGGGGTGATTAGACCCTCAACAAGTAAAGGTAGCAGTTTTTAAGTTTTTCGAGTTGAGGTTTGAAATTAGCACAATTTCAAGCATTCATAATACAATTCAAGCAAGCATGCCAAGTGTATATGAGTAGCGGAAAGTAAAGCATGCAACTTGCAAGAAAGTAAAGGGATGGGATTGGAGTGTGCAAACGCAACTGGAGACACAGAGATTTTTGGCGTGGTTCCGATAGGTGGTGCTATCGTACATCCACATTGGTGGAGACTTCGAACCATGAAGGGTAACGGATGTGCGAGTCCACGGAGGGCTCCACCCACGAAGGGTCCACGAAGAAGCAACCTTGTCTATCCCACCATGTACATCGCCCATGAAGGACTTGCCTCACTTGGGTAGATCTTCACGAAGGCAATCTCCTTGCCCGTAAAAACTCCTTGGTTCAACTCCGCAATCTTGACGGAGGCTCCCAAGTGACACCTAACTAATCTAGGAGACACCACTCTCCAAAAGGTAATAGATGGTGTGTTGATGATGAACTCCTTGCTCTTGTGCTTCAAATGATAGTCTCCCCAACACTCAACTCTCTCTCTCACGGATTTGGATATGGTGAAAAGATGATTTGAGTGGAAAGCAACTTGGGGAAGGCTAGAGATCAAGATTCTTGTGGTTGGATTGGAATGTCTTGGCCTCAACACATGAGTAGGTGGTTCTCTCTCAGCAAATGAGTTGTGGAAGTGTAGGCACGTTCTGATGGCTCTCTCTCAAAAGGAGAAGGGGTGGAGTGGTATATATAGCCTCCACACAAAATCTAGCCGTTACACACAATAGTGAAACTCAGTCAGACTGATATGGTTCAAAATGTGAAAGTTAGAGTTTTTGGTGGGACCGACAAGGTTTACCCAGTGAGACCAATGTGCTAGGGTTAGGGCAAAACCTCATCTTGGTGAGACTGATTGCATGAACTCGGTGAGACTGGATTCAACAATAAGCAAACAGAGACTTGGTCAAGCAAACTTCGTGGGACCAACTGCTATCTCGGTGAGACCAAAATAACTGCAATAGGTAACAAAGAGATTGCAAGGCCATCTCGGTGAGACCGAGATCCCATCGGTGAGATTGAACTGATTAGGGTTTCTGGCAGTGGCTATGTCAAGTGAACTCGGTGGCGCCTGATATATCAAATCGGTGGGGCCGAGTTTGACTTTAGGTTTAGGACATATGTGCAAATGAGGAAGTGGTTGATGGCTTTGGAGCATATCACTAAGCACTTTGAGCAAGCAAGCCATTAAGCAACACCTTATCCCCTTTTAATAGTATTGGCTTTTCCTATGGACTCAATGTGATCTTGGATCACTAAAATGAAAATGTAGAGTCTTGAGCTTTTGCCAATGTTTGTCCTTAGCATCTTGCAGGGGTTCCACATCCTCTTGTCCTGCAACTCCTATGTTGAACTCATCTAAAAAATACTAGGTAGAAGTATTAGTCCAACAAGAGATATGTTGACATTAATCACTAAAATCACCCAGGGAGCACTTGTGCTTTCAACTATCTTATTTTTTTGGCTCTAGGGGTTTTCTCTTGGTGGATTTTAAAATCAAATCACTTTGGAGAGGGGGCTGCTCAACAACCTTCTCACAATCAAATGGAGCAGCCACCAGACAACGCCAGTGCGGGGTGGCTATTTATAGCCGCAACCCTCCTTGGTGGGAAATGGGAATTTTGGACACGTTGTCCAGCCAATTGCCAACCGACACGTTCGCAACGGTCGGATTTCAATAGCAATGGTAACATTACTTGAGGAACAAGTAATGCTAACTCCTCGGTCTGAGTCGAAGCTCTCGCAGCAAAGAAGATCACAATCTCCTGCTAGCAAGTATTTGCTCGGAACACAAATATATTTCTCCCGTAACTTTCATAGGATTTGGGTTTAGCATCAGAGAATCAAAGCTTCAAATGCTACACCCCTCTTAATAGTACGACGGTCCTCTGACTCGATAAAGAGAAGAGAAACAACAAAATAAATGCTACGTCTTCACTTCATCTTCGATCTTCTCGGTCGCAGTCACTTCCTTCAGACGAGCACCGAACAAATTGCTTCACGCCAGCAATTTTGGAGGGGTCACTCTTGTTATCATAATCTTCGGTGATAACGTTCACTGCCACGTATGGGGTTATCTTTGGCGTTTGAATCAAACTCCTCGTGATTCCAGGGACCCGTTACTCTGTGTGCACTAGCAAACACATAAGTCCCATGCTGCTTACGTAAAAAAAACTCCAAAACATAAGGAGGCAAATTATTGCACCAACAATCTCCCCCTTTTGGACGATTGTTGACAAGACAGATAATCATCAAAGTGAAGATAGATAAGTGACAAGTAATTCCAACAAGAGTGACTAAGTGTTACTTTGCTCGATGATGAAAAGGACCCTCCTAGATGTAGTAGGAAAAAATGATATGAGATTAATTCTCCTACAAGTATTGAAGTATTCAGAGGAAATTTCAATCATTCGAGACAATGATTCACACTGATGACATATAATCCATCGATATCATAGTGCAATCATTCATAACTTCTGATAATAATTCCACCTGCACAAATGCTTCAATAGAAATGGTGCAGCAGGCGGGGTTATTAACATTACATCACATAAGTTTTACAAATTAGAACAGATAGTCTTAAATCAGAAGTTTCAAATTAGCACAAAACCCAACCAAAGAAACACAGAAAGCAAATCTATCGGGACTCAATGTAGTTCTCCCCCTTTTGGTCAACCAGTGTCAAAAAGGTGACGAATAACATGAGTGCAAAAGAACAGAACTTGGTTCACTCGTTGGCATCTCCAGGAGAACAGTCCGAGGTGATATCGTCTTCAGAATGACTGGATTGGCTTCGTCTTTAGCAGCAGCAGATTTTCCTTCATGGCTATCAACTTGAGGCTAAGAGGACGAGGGCATATTGGGGGCAACCACATGAGGAACACGTGATAGAACATTGCCTTTGGTAGGTTTCTCAGTCAGTGAGGTGGTTTCAGATTCTTCAACCAATTTGTGAAGCTTGAGATGTAGAAGATCAGTGGTTGGCTAACGACTTGGCAGAGGAGGTGTACTCCATTCTTGGAAATTGTCAATAATGAAGCCTTTGTCAATATAATCATAAAGCTCTTGGAGATGGACATTCAGGAGTTGTTTCTCGGAAAAGAACTTGCGAAGCAACTTCTAGAGCCTCTTGTTGTTCTCATCTACAATGAGATGCATGATTCTGGTTCGATTGTTAAGAGCATTTAGCTCGGAGGTGAGATGTTATTTTTCACGTCGATCCTTAGCGATGTGTGGCAGTTGCAGTTGTTCAGTACGCAAACTGACTTCAAGTTGCGATGGAGGTTGAAGAAAAATCATTTGGTCGCGCTGAGGGAGACGTGGCCCATCGAATTGCTTACGATAATCATGAGGGCATGACATAGATGATTTACCCAAAGAAATATCTTCCATGAATTGCAGGGTATCGTGAACAGCAGGTATGAAGCTTTTGTGACTTTCTTTCGCCAGATATTCTATGCGCATGGCATGATCAATAATTTTCTAGATCCATGGCAGGAAAACTTTGAGGCAGAAGGGATATTGAGCATAATCCTTCAGAATACACAGAAACATGTCCCCAACATCAAAGATATACCACTCAGAGATTGCATATATTGTGTTTCGAAGAACATCTGAGATGGACTTACCTGAGTCCATCCCGGCCAAGGGAAAATAGATTGAGAGAGCATGTGATACAACATCTGATTCTCGAATGTTAAGTGCTTAGGACGGGGAGGACCAGTGTAGTCACAAATCTTTTCTTGATCCATAGTGCAACGAAAAGTTTCATCTAATATGACATAAATGTTGTGCACCCAAATTTCATTGTCACCATGCTCAAAGCGAGGGAAATGGAAGTGTGAGACAAAATCTGTCGCATTGCATTTTGATGCGTTTTCCTTCACTCATCCACTCCATAATCCATTTTGAGCCGTCAGATTCATCACGAGTGATATACAGAGTAGCATGGAACTGAAGAATAATCTCTCTATTCCAAGGATGCTCGAATTTGAATACCTTGGTGAGGCATAAATCATCCATATCTTGCAGCAACTAATTGAAGCAGCCAATGTTTTGCATATCAGGGATGTTTGGGTATTCATGAGGAAATATCTTTTTGCTCTCATAGAGGACCCGAGAGTAATAGATGGACTGTTCTTTTGTCCAGAAGCGAGGCGATTCCAAAGTGTGCAGCCCATCATACGAACTTCCTTGAAATAATTCGGGATGCGCATTCCGATTGGAAATAGGACCTTTGGCGCCTTCTCCTGATGAGAACAAAGGCAGTTCTTCACGAGGGTATGGATATTTGAGTTTGTCTTCAAGTGAAAGAACTTCATCACCATATACAACGGAGTCTGTACGGCAAGCAGAAACATATTTTTGTTTGGATGGACCAACATCTTGTTGTGTCGGTAGATAACTTCATTTTAGCTGATGGAGCTGGTGGCACAACAAAGGGAGCTGCAGAGGCAGCAGGCAACAGAGCAGGTTCGTTCACTGTAGGCACTGAGGTCGAATCAGGCACTGGAGGTGGTTGAGTGTGTTCCACTAGAATCTCTTGTTGCTAAACCATTTGAGAGTGCGAGAATGTTTCATGAGAAGGAGAATCTTGGGACTCGGAGCGAGCGATTTCACCTTCCTAAAAAACAATTCGATTGGATGGAACAGCAGCTTGAGCTGGGGAGGCCACAAGCACTGATTCAGTTGGCCTTGGCGAGGGAGGAGCATTCGAGACTTTGACTGGGGGTTGCGAAGGAATAATTGGCTCAGGAGATTTTATTTTTGAGACTGAGCCTCTGGGCAATCAGGTGACTTTTCTATTGGAGCAGGAGGTACATTTTTCTTCACAATTTTCTTTTGGTGCTTCTTCTTTTGTTGAGCAACTTGATCAATATGGCCTTTGACAAGATCATCATAGCCAGTAACCTTTGCTTGATGCTCAGGACAGACATGGCAAACAATTTCATCTAGATACGTGTGAAAGTGCAACCTTCTGTTTTGAAGGACAGTCATGTCACGGCTGATGTCCTTGTAGGAGTCTTGGAGTGCTTTTATGAGAAATTTTGAAGAGGCAGTTTCATTCGACCATCAAGGTCATTAACTTCGGCAAAAAGAGTGTTGATTTGAATTGCATCTTCTCTCATTTCTTGAAAAACAGTAGTGGCCTATGAAATAACTTCAGGAGGGATAGACAGAGAGGAAACTTCACCATCTAATGGATTGTCCACAAACTTATCAAGTTGTTCCATGATGAACATATGAATATAGTACTGAGGAGCACCAGACTTGGAAGTAGGAGCAGTTTGCACTGGAACTTGCTCGGAGGGAGGCTTAGAAGCCAACAACTGAATTAATGTAGGAGCAAATTTAGCAGCTTTCTCCTTCGAAGCAGTAGCTTGAGGAGCATTATGCTCGGTAATAGGTGCCTTGATTTTCTTCAAGTTAGGCTTGAGAATTTGTTTGCCTGGCTTTGTAGTACTAACATGAGTGTCAACTAACAAATCCTTCAAGTTGATGGCATCTGGATGAGGTGTTGTATCTACATGCTGTTTCATACTGACAGTGCTAGGTGGAGTTTTCCTAGCAGTGATCTTCTTCGGTGGTGCTTCTGGTTTCATGGGTGAGGGAGTCCTGGATTGGGGGGGTATCCGGATAGCCGGAATAGATACTTTGTCCGGACTATTGGAGCGTGAAGATACAAGACTCAAGACTACGACTCGTGTCCGGATAGGACTCTCCTTTGCGTGGAAGACAAGCTTGGCGATCCGGATATTATATTTCCTTCTTTGTAACCGACTCCATGTACACCCTAGCCCTCTCCGGTGTCTATATAAACCGGAGAGTTTGGTCCTTAGAGGCACGATCACAATCAATAATAATCATAGGCTAGCTTCTAGGGTTTAGCCTCTACGATCTCATGGTAGATCAACTCTTGTAACACCCATATCATCAATATCAATCAAGCAGGAAGTAGGATTTTACCTCCATCGAGAGGGCCCGAACCTGGGTAAACATTGTGTCCCTTACCTCCTGTTACCATTAGCCTAAGACGCACAGATCGGGACCCCCTACCCGAGATCCACCAGTTTTGACACCGACATTGGTGCTTTCATTGAGAGTTCCTCTGTGTCGTTGCTGCAAGGCTCGATGGCTCCTTCAATCAACAACAACGCGGTCCTGGGTGAGACTTTCTCCCCGGCCAGATCTTTGTGTTCGGCGGCCGGGCCAATTCGCATGGCCATCTGGAGCAGATCGACAGCTACTCCCCTGGCCACCAGGTCAGATTCGAAAACTTGAACTACACGGCCGATATTCACGGAGACTTGATCTTCAATGGATTTAGCCTGTGCCAGGAGTGCCGGACAGTCGCGATGAGCACGGCTTAGACCTGCAGTCGGACAATGCTCGGGATATCGCCCCTGCAGGAACCCCGGACCTAAATCCTGAGCAGATTGTGTTACCCAAGGACAGGTGGATGCACCCAGCCCCGCAGGCCTTACACTCATCGGCGGTAGAGCCGAACACAGGCCTCACCCCCAAAGAAGCTTGACACGGACCCCGGACTCAGATCCGCAGTAGGTCCCATCCGGCCCCGAGCCCGCCGAACCTGGTTGGGCTCCGGTAATGGAGTTCACCGCTGCGGATATCTTCCAGCACTTGCCCTTTGGCGATGTGTTGAACTCGTTAAAATCTCTCTCTTTGTCAGGAGACTCATGGCCGAACTATGTCCGGCTCGAGTGGGAAGCAGGCGACGAAGGAATTCGTTGCCCACCCACCACCCACTTTATTGCCACGGTCGATGGTTTAAGCAATGTGCTTGACTTTGACTGCGAAGATATCGACGGTATGGACGACGATGCAGGAGAAGAACAGGAACCACCGCTCACGGGGCGGTGGACAGCCACCTCCTCATATGATATATATATGGTGGACACTCCGACGGAAACCAATGGCGATGAGGCAATGGAGAATAACCCCCCGAGGAAGAAAGCTAAGCATGGGCGCCGTCAACACCGCCCCAAGCCCTGCCACAACAATACCGGCACAGGAGATGAAAACAATCCAGATGATGCCGAAGATGAATGTCGTCCGGACCAGCCTGCCTACAAGCAGGCCGGACTGGCCACAGACGGATACTTGGAAAGGGACAACTATATGTCCCCTTCCGAAGACGAGGTGAGCCCCGGCGATGATGAACTCGGCGTGCCTGAGGATCCCGCGAAACAAGTGCGCTTTAGACAACGACTTATGGCCGCTACGAGGAGTCTGCAAAAGAAGCAACAGCAGCTCAAAGCTGACCAAGATCTGTTCACTGATAGATGGACCAAGGTCCTGGCCACCGAGAAATACAGACTCAACCGCCCCAACAAAGGGCACACAAGGCATAATTCGCTACCTCAACCTAAGAAGGAGATCCCAAGGCACATACCCCGACGCCAACATACCACCACGATCCAGGACAATACGCAAGAAACACGAGGCGGCATCCTCAAGCCTCGGCGCAATCGTCATAAACATCAAACCAGGGAAGTTGGTGCCAAATTGAGCGGCGGAAAAAGAACAGCTCAGGCCCATCGGGCCAAAGCAGCTTACTCGATCAACCATGTGAAATTCATGGCACCCCCAGAAGGGCGGCCAAGCATACCAATAGAGAATGCCGGATCCTCAAAACAAAGCGGCCGGTCGCGCGCCGGAAACAATGACGGGAGGTTTCCAACAAACAACAAACCAATCAAATACGGCGAAGTCAAAAGAAGATCCTCCATAGTACAAAAGTACGACCGATCTTCCCCGATCACATCGACCGTCCGGACAACATCAACCACAGCAATTTAATTGCACTAACTATCGACCCAATAGTCTGGGGGCTCCATCTCACACAAAACCCCGCAGGCATAAAACTATTAATAACATCTTCTAAAAGATGTCAGGTGCAAAAGCCAAATTTTATTGTCCAACCACTCTAACGGTCGTCTTCGGATCACCAAACAAATACAACGTCAAAGAATAAGTCTTCGGCATGGTCCCCTATACAGTAATTACCACATACTATCGGGACGAACCACGTTGGCTAGATTAAATGAGGTACAACACCAGGCCAGTCCCTCGTGACATAGTCACAGTTATGGGCAAGGTCGAACGCCACCCTTAGAGTGGAAACCATACCGCCGCTGGAATAGCTAGTCGTGCCTGTTTATCAAATTTTGATTCAGCAGCCAAACACCCGGACACCAATTGAGGAATCCGAACTACTTTATGGAAGGATAGCCTGGTTCAGCCAGGCTCCAATCAGGCACCCGCGGTCCAACCACAACGGTACATACAGCTGCCTTTAAGCATTTGTCTTTACAGACTAACTTTGGCGCAGAATAGGACTGGCGGTGCGGAATCAGCTCGGACGCACAAGGCAGGAACACATAAGGCAGTTCGGATACACCTCAGATCCACACACAGCCTCCTCTAGCCCGGCCACGACAGGTTCAGCAAAAAACACTCCTTTTCAGCATACACCGCACTCATATGCATAGACGTGTCATTTTACTACAATGCGTAGACTTAAATAACACTTACCGGACGTCGTTTCTCATCGACGCCTTTTTGTCGCAAACGGCACCCACGCCTTGTGTTATGCCCGATTATGCCAGGGGCTTCATAGTACGGCAATAAAGTCCAGCCACCTTTCCGGTCGCTCGGCACCCCGAACTTATAGCATTATATGCATCAGCTCCGAATCATGTCTTGGGTCATTAGTTGGGTTTGCCCAACTCCCATGTTTTGGTACCTTACGTACCGCTCCATTGACTAAGGTAGCGCTGGGAGAACTACTGTGATTGTGTCCCGGTTCTTCTGGACGAGCACCTCAGTAGAGAAAGCCGAAAACTGACTGTCATGATACGGCGAGAGCTGGTCAGCTGTTCGAGAGCACACTTATCCGCCACAAGGCGGGCCCCTTTTAGGACACCATCATAGTACAACTCGGGCTTGCGATGCTCTTTACCCTGCGGTGGCCCTTCAGTCATCAACTTCTCAGCATCAAGCTTCCCCCAGTGCACCTTCGCACGGGTAAACGCCATGTGCGCACCCTCTATGCAAACCGAACGCTTAATGACATCGAGCCGAGGGCAAGCACCAACAATCCGCTTCACGAGTCCGAAGTAACTGATTGGAATTGGCTCTACGGGCCACAGCCAGATATCCAAGTCCTTCATGGCTAGTTCGGCCGCCTGGTGCAGTTCGACCAGCTGCTTCAGCTGATCGATAAAGGGCACCGGATAATTCAGCGCCAAATGACCAGTAATCCCTCTCTGCAGACTTCTTCTCCTCAGTACGGTAGAATTGGGTAGCATCTGATATGCTGCATAGCAGGTCCACAAACACACCTGGAGAAACAAGAATTCAGCTTGTCGCTTAGAGCCCACATTACTATGAAAAAATGGCCCTGAATACAATAGGCCTTACCAGCCGCAACCTTCCGTGCCTCCTGAATATCCTTCAGAGCACCGCGGGCTTCTTCCCGAGCATCCTCCGTGGCTTGGAGAGCTTGGGCGAGTTCCGATTGTTTCCCTGCTAAACTCTGCTCCAAGGCCTCACTCTTCTTCACAGCCTCCTAGATCTCTCGCTTAGCTTCGATGACCCTGGCCTCGTGTTTCTCACGAAGAGACTGTTTGGCGGGAGCCGTCTCGTTGGCATCGACCACAGCCTTCTTCAGTGCCTCAAATTCGGCACTCGCTCCTAGAGCATACAATACAAATATTTTTCATTAGGCACAATTACTCATTCGTGCCGAATTTAGGACAAAGTTTCGACATACCTTGCTTGTCCTCCAATTGCTTCTTCACACGGCCAAGTTCCTCCTCTGCCCGTTCCAGACTCTACTTTAGTCCGGACGCCTCCACATTATAAGCGGGGGTGGTCTCTGTAGACACCTGTTTTCAAACAGAGGGATATACATAATTAATTGAATCTCCTGCAAAGCGGTCGATTTGATCCCCTGCCCGGCTTTCTCCCTCTCTTTCGGCAAACAGTGCATCAGGGGCTACTACTCATACTTTGACAATCTCCAAAGGGTCTGTAAAAATATACCTCAAAGGCCTTTATAAGGACAAAGCAGGACTCATTCAGCCCGCTCCCGGTGGATTGAATCTTTTCAATCACCGCACCCATGAGGGTCCGATGTTCATCGATGATAGACGCGCTCCTTAGCGCTGTCGACAGGCCGCCCGGCAGCTCTGCTTGGACAGAGGTTGCTGGCGGAGTAGGCAAGCCTCCCCCCGTCAAAGGTGGCTGCTCGCCCCATCCTGGAGCTCTAAATGTATCTAAGATCATGTCCAGCTATGGTCCGAACCTGAGATCGCCCCCGCCGTCGACATGCCTGGGAGCCGCTGCTCCCGTGTGTCCGGCCCCAGAGATATGCCCCCCTGGTCCGAGTATCACTGATACGACACCTCGGTATCGCGCCTAGGCTTTGGGGAAGGGGCCTCTGGAGGCGTCTCGCTCGCCAAAGCATCTGAGCTCAGCGAATCCTCCGATGAGTACTGTCCGGCGTGGGACCTCACCGGGCTGCATAAAATATGGCGACGGTTAAAACTACTGGGTCTTAATAACCTCGAGCACGTAGGTGTGTGCAGATTTCGTATACTTACGGCTTTACTAGGGGCTAGACCATGGGATCCCACCCCAGGCTGTTATCGACAGCCGTGGTGGACGCCTCTGGAAGGGAGCCTTTCCTCCTCTTTGGCAAATCGGCCTCCAAGGATGAGGAGGCCGTCCTTTTCTTCCCTCCCCCTGCGGGGGACTCATCTTCTTCCACCTCCTCTTCGTGTTCAGAGGAGGGATGGTCGCTGGGGTCTTCGGATTTTGTGTCCAAGGCATCACGATGACGGAGGCCGCTCCGGGTCTTCTTGACCTTCTTAGGGGCCACTTTTTTGGGCACCTCGTAAGGCGCTGGGACCAACATCTTCGTCAGAAGAGGTCCGGCCGGTTCCTCTGGCAGTGGGGCAGGACAGTGTATCCGCTCCACCTTCTTAGTCCACCCTGAGATTATTGTAAAGCATGATAAAGGCGCTTCCCTCAGGACATGCCAACTAAAGCGTGAATGGACAGAGCATAGCAATAACTTACCGGACTTGCAAAGTGGGATAATTGATACCCACGGTCCTCGGCGGAGCCCGGCCATGATTAGCCGGACTTAAAGAGCACCTTCCAGATGTCCTTGTGGGAGGAACCATAGAGCTCCCGAAGGGTCTGGTGCTTGGTTGGGTCGTATTCCCACAAATTGCAGGCTTGACACTGGCAAGGAAGAACCAGGCGAACTAACATCACCTGGACTACGTCGACGAGTTTGACATCCTTGTCGACCACACTCTGGATGCGCGTCTAGAGCAGTGACAGCTCATCGGACGAGGACTAGTTCAGGTCCTTCTCGGGCCAGGACGTGAGCCGCAGTGGGGCTCCGGATCTGAACTCGGGAGGCGCGGCCCACTTTTTGCCGCGCGGTTCGGTGATATAGAACCACTGCTGCTGCCACTCCTTGACGGAGTCATTGAAGGCACCCATCGTCCATACAACCTTGGGCATCTTGCTCACCATGGCGCCGCCGCACTCGGCGTGTTCGCCACTCACCACCTTGGGCTTCACATTAAAAATCTTCTGCCACAGGCTGAAGTGAGGCGAAATTCAGAGAAAAGCCTCACACACGACGATGAACGTCGAGATGTTAAGGAAAGAGTTGGGGGAAAGATCATGAAAATCAATCCCGTAATAATACATGACGCAGTGAACAAATGGGTGAAGGGGAAACCTGAGCCCACGGACAAAATGAGGAAGAAACACGACCCTCTTGTAGGGCTCCGGAGTAGGGACGATCTGTCCCGCCGGCGGAAGACGGTGGCTGATCTTTTTGGCCGGGTACCCGGCCTCTCAGAGCCTCTTGATATCCTTCTCCTGGACGGTAGAGGCCATCCATTTGCCTCCTGCTCCGGATCCGGACATCTTCGCAGAACCTCTCTTCACTTGAGAAGAAGAGTGCCTGGGCGCTAGGGCTCGAACGGAGTGGAATGAAGGAAAAGGCATGGGTTAAAAAAAGAGACCTTATCTCTTTATAGAGGCGATGAAAGTTTTTGCGCCTCCCCACTTGCCTGGTGGAACCCGCTTGTTCCCCACTTGCCACAATTAGCGGTACGGTTGGGCTGCCCACACCCGTATTGATGAGAATCCCGTGATAAGGGACCATGATCTCTGCTTCGGCTAGACGTGCGTAGGAAACCGCCTTGCAATGTGCGATGTGGCTGGTCATAGGAAAACGGTTTGAATGATGGCCCGACCAAAGTTTCGTATCACTTTGTTTAAAGTTGCCGGCAGATAAGGTTTGTGCTATGCTCTCCATGGCGGTATGTAAAGATCATTCAGCAGATCCGGACACGTTTAAGTGTTCGATAATTACTTTGGAGTATTCGGAGATGGAACCCGCCTTGCAATGCCGAAGACAAAACTGCGCGCCGGACTTATCGTCATTGAAGCCTGGTTCAGGGGCTACTGAGGGAGTGCTAGTTTGGATTATCTGGATAGCCGGACATCATACTATGTCCGGACTATTGGAGCGTGAAGATACAAGACTCAAGACTACGTCCCGTGTCCGCATAGGACTCTCCTTTGCGTGGAAGACAAGCTTGGCTATCCGGATATTATATTTCCTTCTTTGTAACCGACTCCATGTAAACCCTAGCCCTCTCCGGTGTCTATATAAACCGTAGAGTTTGGTCCTTAGAGGCACGATCACAATCACAATCATCATAGGCTAGCTTCTAGGGTTTAGCCTCTACGATCTCGTGGTAGATCAACTCTTGTAACACCCATATCATCAATATCAATCAAGCAGGAAGTAGAGTTTTACCTCCATCGAGAGGGCCCAAACCTAGGTAAACATTGTGTCCCTTACCTCCTGTTACCATTAGCCTAAGATGCACAGATCGGGACCCCCTACCCGAGATCCGCCGGTTTTGACACCGACAATGGGGACCCGAAGATTAGGCAACACAGTTGAAGTAGTGATATTCACTTGCTCGCTGAGAGTAGCAACAACTTCATCCTTAGTGAGTGGAGGATCATCTTCATCCAAATATTCGTTGGCTGGTTCAGCCTTTCTCTTCTTTGGTGCACTTTTCCTCTTTGAGGCAGCAGTACAGGGATCATGCTTGCGTTTAGAGCGACCTTCAGATTTGCCTTCGGCCTTTTTCTTCTCTACATCATCTTTGAGAAGGCGATGGTTTTATTCTTCACGAGCCTTTTCCTTTTTAGCCTGCTTACACTACAAAAAATACACTTCCGTGATGATACGTGTTTGTCACAGTAGGTCACTTTTTTTGTCATGCATTTACATCCATGACGATTTTATGACAGAATAAGAATAGTCATACCTGTGCTGGCGTAGAAGTGCTCGATGACATTACCAAAATTATCATCACGGAAGTGTCCACTTCCATGACGATAAATCGCGTGTCACAGAAATGCTTTCATCAAGGGTGACCGACACGTGGCATCCACCGTAACGGAACGCCATTAAGCTATCGGGTCGGGTTTTGGATTCGATAACCCGTTAACAACCCCGACCAATGGGGATTTTGCACGTGTGAAATCATCATTGGCTGGAAGAAACACGTGTTGGCTCATCGTTGGGACAAATGTCATCCACTCATTGGACAGAAGGCGCCTATGATACGTCGACACGTGGCACGGCCCAATAGAGGCCCATTCCTGTGAAAAGGCCAGCCCATTTGACTTGGTCAAAAGGTGGCGGGCCGGCCCATGGAAAGCCTGTTAATGGCCTATTCCCATATAGCCCATTTACAGGCCGCTAACCCAAGGCCCGTTACGTCCTATCCGAATTAGGCCCAGTAGCATCATCTCGGCCATCCAATATGATTCCAACCCGTTTTCACTTCTGGCCCATGTATGGCCCATGACGTCTTTCAGCCCATATGAGGTCCTTTGTAACTCTTGGCCCATTAACGGCTCGTGGTGAAACTGGCCCGCAGTGAATAGTGTATCAGTTTATACCCATTAACGGACCGTGGTGAAACTGGCCCGTAATGAACAGTGTATAACTTTATACCCATTAACGGCCCGTTATTCCGTTGGGCCATTTCCAACCCATGTTATCTTTCGGCCTTCTCAGAGCCCATTTACTCTTGGGCTCATTTCCAGCATTCCACTACTAGGAAAATGCTAATAGGTAGACATTTAGTAGTAGCGTTGGTTATATACCCCTCGCTACTGCTATTTAGCAGTAGCGCCGGCCAGCACCAGCGCTACAAGCACACATTAGCAGTAGCGTTGGATTTCACGGCCAGTGCTACTGCTAATGGGCCACGCTCTCGGCCCCCCGTTGCAGCTTTAGCTAGAGCACTGGGCCTCCTCCCCCGCGCTGCCGCTAATCCCACCTCTTCCTCCTGCACCGGCTCGTGCACCACCCACCTCCCCTCACTCACACTCACACGCTCACACCACCAGATTGAATCCCTCAGCCGTCCCCCGATCCGGCCGCCGCCCCCGCGTCCTACTCCGGCCGCCCTCCCCGCGCCGGCCCTCCACCCCTGCCTCCCCCCCCGCACCGGCCCTCCTCCCCTGCCGGCCGGCCTCCCACACCGGCCCTCCTCCCCTGCCGGCCACCCCCTGAAAGCACAAGTGCTCCCTAGGTGGTTTTGGTAATTAATGTCAACAACTCTCTTGTTGGACTAACACTTTTATCTAGTATGTTTCAGATAAGTTCAACAATGGAGTGGCATGGACTAAAGGATGTGGGAACTCCTTCAAGATGCTAAGGACAAAGGATTGGCTCAAGCTTCAAGCTCAAGACTCTTCATTTCATATTTTAGTGGTCCAAGACCACATTGAGTCTATAGGAAAAGCCAATACTATCAAGGAGGGATGAGGTGTTGCTTAATGAGCCTCTTGCTTCATGTGCTTAGTGATATGCTCCAAAACCCTCAGCTACTTTCCCACTTCCACAAATGACCTAAACTTAAAGCCAAAATCGGTCACACCGATTCTTCCTATCCGGCGCCACCGACTCCAAAAGTCATAGCCACTGCCACAAACCCTAAGCAAATCGGTTCTACCGATAGGGATCTCGGTCTCACCGAGATGGGATTGTAATCTCTCTGTGTATGTCCATTATCAAAATCAGTCTCACCGAGTTTGAGCAATCGGTACTACCAAGCTTACAATGCAAACTCTCTGGTTCTTATTACCAAAATCAGTCCCACCGAGTTTGTGTAATCGGTCAAACCGAGTTTGCCTGACCAACTCTCTGGAAAGCTTATTACCAAAATTGGTCTCACCAAGTTTGTGTAATCGGTCTTACCGATATTACGTTATGCCCTAACCCTAACCAGATCGGTCTCACTGAGTTGCATTTCGGTCCCACTGAAAATCCTAACGGTCACATAATTTGCTTAATCGGTCTGTAACGCCCTCGATGCGGCTATATCTCCCACGTGTCGAAGCACGACTTAGAGGCATAACCGCATTGAAAGCAATGTCGCAAGTGAGGTAATCTTCACACAACCCATGTAATACATAAGGGAAAAAGATACATAGTTGGCTTACAATCGCCACTTCACACAATTACATGAATAAAAGCATTACATCATCCAGATACAATCAAGGTCCGACTACGGAACCAAAATAAAAGAAGAACCCCAAATGCGACAAAGGTCCCCGATCGACCCCAACCGGGCTCCACTCTCGAACAACTAGAACGAAACAACACAAAGGGCAAGATCTTCATCGAGCTCCTCCTTGAGCTTGGTTGCGCCACCTGCTTTCGGTAACATAGGCACCGCAAACTGGTTTTGAAGTATCCGGTGAGTCACGAGGACTCAGCAATCTCGCACCCGCGAGATCAAGACTATTTAAGCTTATGGGTAAGGTAAAGGCATGAGGTGGAGCTGCAGCAAGCGACTAGCATATATGGTGGCTAACATACGCAAATGAGAGCGAGAAGAGAAGGCAAAGCACGGTCGATAAAAGTATGATCGATCCTATAGCAACCTGCGTCAAGCATAACTCCAACACCGTGTTCACTTCCCGGACTCCGCCGGAAAGAGACCATCACGGTTACACACACGGTTGATGTATTTTAATTAAGGTCAACTTCGGGTTTTCTACAACCAGACATTAACAAATTCCCATCTGCCACATAACCGCGGGCACGGCTCTCGAAAGTTTATACCCTGCAGGGGTGTCCCAACTTAGCCCATGACAAGCTCTCGCGATCAACGAAGGAATAGACCATCTCCCAGGAAGACCCGATCAGTCTCGGAATCCTGGTACATCAAGACATTTCGACAATGGTAAAACAAGACCAGCAAAGCCGCCCGATGTGCCGACAAATCCCGAGAGGAGTCGCACGTACCTCATTCTCAGGGCACACCGGATAGGTCAGCCTACGAGTAAAACCAGCCCTCGAGTTGCCCCGAGGTGGCCCCTGATCTGCCTGCTTGGACCAACACTGAAGGAGCACCGCCCGGGGGCTAAAATAAAGATGACCCTCGGGCTCCGGAAACCCAAGGGAAAAAAGGGCTAGGTGAGGCAAATGGTAAAACCAAGGTTCGGCCTTGCTGGACAAGTTTTATTCAAAGCGAACTGTCAGGGGGGTCCCATAAATCACCCGGTCGTGTAAGGAACGCAAAATCCAGGAACATAACACCGGTATGACGGAAACTAGGGCGACAAGAGTGGAACAAAACACCAGGCATAAGGCCAAGCCTTCCACCCTTTACCAAATATATAGATGCATTAATAATATAAGAGGTATTGTGATATCCCAACAAGTAAACATGTTCCAACAAGGAACATCATCTCCATGTTCCAACAAGGAACAAACTTCAATCTTCACCTGCAACTAACAGCGCTATAAGAGGGGCTGAGCAAAGCGGTAACATAGCCAAACAACGGTTTGCTAGGAATGGTGTCAAAGGTTAGAGGTTTGACATGGCAATTTGGGAGGCTAACAAGCAAATGGTAGGCATCGTAGCATTGGCATAGCAAAATAGCGAGCAAAGTAGCATAGCAAAGATAGTAGTGATTTCGAGGGTATGGTCATCTTGCCTGAAATCCCGCAAGGAAGAAGAACGAGTCCATGAAGAAGACAAACAGACGTAGTCGAACGAATCCTCACAACTCCGGAACGAAACCGAAGCTAACGAGAGAAGCAACCCGGAAAGAAACAAACAACATAGTAAACAGCCATCACATAAACATGGCATGAAGCACAATCAAGTATGATGCATGTCCGGTTTAATGAGGCATGGCATGGCAAAGTGCAACAAACAATACTACAAGTTAAGTGGAGCTCAATATGCAACGAGTTGCATATTGACGAAACACCACATCAATTATTTAGTTCTCTCTCGGTTATGAACACAACAATATTAAATGTTATTAGACATGGCAAGAGGTGAAGCAAAAGTAAACTAACTATTTAGGCAAGTTTAAATGAGGCCAGAAACACAAACAACACTTCCGGAAAATCCCCATGTTATTTAGCAATTTAATGCAACAACAATTTTAAACATTTTAATTGTTGTTATCATGATGCGGATGACATATGCAAGTTTTATGCAATTTTATGAAAACGTTGACATGAGCATTAAGAAGCATTTGACGCCATGGCGGAAGGAAAAAGGTGCCACGGCGGCAAAACAAAAATGGTGCCACGGCAACCTATCCGAAAATGATGCCACGACAACATATCGGTTCCGGTAGCTCATGGAGATACCGGTGCAAAAAGGAGGCGTGCGGATGTGCGGAACATGCTAGAGATGGTGGGGTGATCCCGGATTACCGGGTTCCCACGGGTCGACGGCATGGCAAACAAGGAGGATCTTGCAATGACAATTCGGACACGATGCACACACAAGCATTTCACACAACCAAGCATGCATTCGTTCATGGGCGGTCGTCATCTCAGGATACCTTTGAAGCGTGCGTTTCGGAGTGGTTCGATCTCGTCGAGGGAAGTAGTGGTACTCGCGGGTCGTAGTGGAAGTAGTTGTACTCGTGTTGTAGTGGAAGTAGATGTTCTCGCGACGGAAGTGGAAGTAGTGGTACACGGTGACGGTAGAGGTACTCACGATCTTGGCGACGGTAGTGGAAGTAGTGGTACATGTCTCGAAGAGGGACTTGACGTATCCGATGTCTCCGGGGTCGACGGTAGTTGTACACGGTTCATAGGTGTTCGAGTCATCGGTAGAGGAACTTGGCGGACCATGTAGTCGAACTTGGCGCATCCGAAGGGGTACTTGAAGAAATGCACCTCGGATGTAGTCGTACACGTGTAGTCGGACTTGATAAAAATGCACACCGGATGCAGTCGTGGTACTTGACATTATCTGGGACGGTCTTGGTGTATCCGTGCGTAGAGGTACTGGCAGTTTTGTGTA
Organism: Aegilops speltoides; assembly: GCA_021437245.1. Lineage (NCBI taxonomy): Eukaryota > Viridiplantae > Streptophyta > Magnoliopsida > Poales > Poaceae > Aegilops > Aegilops speltoides. The sequence goes on from CM038142.1 coordinate 238,372,813, forward strand.
GTCGATCTTGTCGGTCTTGACGATCCAAAACGAAGCAGCACCAGGGCCTCGAATGGCAGCAGCAAGGAGGCATGGGAGGATCCCGTGGCCGTGGAGGGCCAGCGGCGGCCTGGACAACGGCGGAGACGGGGCTGGAGATGGACGACGAGGAGGAGAGCTTGGGGTCGAAAGGTGCGTGGCTCCGGGTGGCTCGGCGTGCAGCTCGCGCACGAGGAGAAGAAGATGAGGCCCGATGAGGAAGGGGCTCGCCGACTGGGAGGCTCTGGTGGCTGGCGTCCACGCCAGAGTGGGGAAGGCGGCAACACTGAGACGAAGACGGCGCTGCACGCGGGGGCGCAGCAGAAGGGGGCGACGAGGCGGGCGGCGGGGCTCCAGGGACTTGGCGCGGCGGCCCTCGCGGGAGACGGGGAGGAGGCGAGATGGCGCGCCGGCGGGCATCGCAGGAGGGGCGTTGGGGCGGCGCTCGTCAGGGCAGCGATGGCGAGGAGGGGAAGAAGGCGCGGCGGCGTCCATGGCCTCGGCGAGGAGGTCGGGCGTGGGGGTCTCAGGGTGGAGGCGGCGAAGGGATCGGGCGCTGGGGCCTCGTCTCACTGGCCCGATGCGTGCGAGCAGAGGGGAGGACGAGGGAGAGATGGAAGGGGATCGGGCAGGGGGGATCGAGCAGAAGGTCGCTAGGGTTAGATAGGGTTAGGTGGGCTGGGCCTGGCTGCTAGGCTTAGGGAGACTGGGCCGGAATTGATGGGCTGGCTAGGGAGGTGTGGCTGCTGGGCTGCAGGGCTCCTTCTCTCTCTCTAACTCTAATCTAAAAAGACAGAAAATAAAAGAGAGAAAAGTAAAAAGGAAGAGGGGTTTAGGGAACGAATTTGAACGAAAGCACAATTTTCCTGGACTCATAAAAATATGAGGAATTTAAATAAAATGGAAAGTGGATTTTTAGAGGAAGTAAAATCCACACGCGTTGGATTTAACTTGGCAAGTTTGAATTTCGAAACCCATTCAAATGAAGTTCAAATGGGTTGAAATTATAGGAGGTGACCCTACACAATAGATGTGATTTATGGGCAGATTTGGAACATTAATGGGTAGAGTAAAATTGCAACTCAATTTTACTAAAAGGCCCCAAAGGAAGAAAAGAAGTTGAGTAGGATAAAAGGAAATTTGAAGAACGGTGCATATGTGTTATGGGTGATTCCGAAAATGGAATATTTATAATATCTCTCTAAATATCGAGAGGATATGTTTTAAAGAGAATCACCATGTGAATTCCCTCGATTTAAATGGACCGAAGATCCATACGGTTTATTTAGATGAGTTTTAAAAAGGGTTGGATGATGACATGATGCAATGATGAATGCATGACATGAACAAAAAGCAAAACGAAGACAAAAACCCAACCACAAGGAAATAACATATCACATCTCCGGAAAAGGCAAGAGTTGGAGTTACAGATATGGAAAGTTGCATCCGGGGCGTTACACGGTCTGAGCGAGTTTAACGATTCGGTCCCACCGAGTTTGGTAGATTGTGTGTAATGGTTAGATTTTGTGTGGAGGCTATATATACCCCTCCACCTCCTCTTCATTTGTAGAGAGAGCCATCAGACTGAACCTACACTTGCAGCATACATTTTCTGAGAGAGAACTACCTACTCATGTGTTGTGGCCAATATATTCCATTCCTACCATATGAATCTTGATCTGTAGCCTTCCCCAAGTTGCTTTCCACTCAAATCTTCTTTCCACCAGATCCAAAACCTATGAGAGAGAGTTGAGTGTTGGGGAGACTATCATTTGAAGCACAACAGCAAGGAGTACATCATCAACACACCACTTGTTACTTCTTGGAGAGTGGTGTCTCCTAGATTGGTTAGGTGTCACTTGGGAGCCTCCGACAAGATTGTGGAGTTGAACCAAGGAGTTTGTAAAGGCAAGGAGATCGCCTACTTCGTGAAGATCTACCGCTAGTGAGGCAAGTCCTTCGTGGGCGACGGCCGTGGTGGGATAGGCAAGGTTGCTTCTTCGTGGACCCTTCGTGGGTGGAGCCCTCCGTGGACTCGCGCAACCGTTACCCTTCGTGGGTTGAAGTCTCCATCAACGTGGATGTACGATAGCACCACCTATCAGAACCACGCCAAAAACATCCGTGTCTCCAAATGCGTTTGAATCCTCCAAACCCTTCCCTTTACTTTCTTGCAATTTGCATGCTTTACTTTCCGCTGCTCATACACTGTTTGCATGCTTGCTTGATATGTATTGTGAATGTTAAACTTGTGCCTAAACTCCACTTAAACTTAAGGAAACTTAAAAACTGCAACTTTGGTACTTAGTGTCTAATCACCCCCCCCCTCTAGACACCTCTTCTCAAAGTCCTACACCCCCCCACCGCCACCTTCCCGCCGGTCCCCCCCAGCAGCCCTCCTCCACCGAGAGGTACTCCTCCGTCCTTCCTCCTCCTCCCTCCCTCCCTAGGTATAGTTATTAGAGAGTAGTTAATTATTTTGAATCCTAGTTGAAAAAATGTAGGTTCTTAGAATAATGTAGGTGTTTTAGTTGAATTTTTAGCTGTTTTAGTTAAATTTGTAGGTGTTTTAGTTAAAAATGTAGGTTCTTAGAATAATGTAGGTGTTCTTAGAATAATGTTGAATTTGTTTTAAGTGTATTTAAAAGAGTTTTAGGTGTTTTAGTTGTTTTAGGTGTAGTTAATAGAATTTTAGGTGGTTTAGTTGTTTTAGGTGTGGTTAACAGAATTTTAGGTGTTTTAGTTGTTTTAGGTGTAGTTAACAGAATTCTAGGAATTTTTTTAGTTAAAGCAATTGTTGTTATTTTTTTAGTTAAAGCAATTTTTCCTATTATATGCAAATTTGCAGTGGACATGTCATATTTTGAACATGTCACATTTTGGACATGTCATATTTTTCCGAGTGGCCTATGTTTTGCTAGAAATGTCGATTTGTTTACGTTCTGGCAAATTTCAGGCGCTCGATTGGTCCTATTTTTAGCAAAGGTCATGCCAAATTTTGCTAAGTGCTTATTAATTTTGTTTTCATAATTAAGCATTTTGTTGTCGACGTCGACGATGCCTATCCCGCATCCTCGTCATCGACTCGGAGCTTCTTCTGGTGAGCCGAGGGGCCATGTCCGGGACTGTGCTCCGTCTGGCTGGTACTGGGTTGTGCTACCTTCTGGTGAGCGCAACTTAGTTAGGAGCCAGCCTGTCGTCGACCCGGAGCTTCTTTGGTGGCGGTCACGTGGGCCTGCATCGGTGGAGAGGATTGAGTCCCCCGCGCAGGTGGTGCAACACCATGTCATGGAGGAGAACACGCACGTCCAACGCTACTTGGTTGAGTTGGCGAACGGCCGGTTCTCCAATGCCTGGCAGTTTCTTTGGGGATCTTACCGGAGCTATGATCCGGTGATGGTTCCTTCTCTTTGGGTGTCCACCGCGGCACACTGAACCTAGAGGAGCTATTACTCGAGATATATTAGTGATATTATATGATGATCTCTTTGCTACAAACTACTATATATGTATTCGATGATGGATTATTAATTACCTATCAGTTATTTGCTTATTGAATGCAAAAGATATGTATTCATGATGGATTATATGATGATCTTTGCTACAAACTACTACAAACTACAAATTTTAGGTGTTTTAGTTGTTATATGATGATCTTTGCTACAAACTACTACAAACTACAAATTTTAGGTGTTTTAGTTGTTATATGATGATCTTTGCTACAAACTACTATATATGTATTCGATGATGGATTATTAATTACCTATTAGGAAATGTCTGACGATGAAAGGGAATTCGCTATGTGCGTTTCCTGCGAAGATAAGCGCTGTATGTGCGACATGTGCCTCACACGTAGAAGGTCGGTGCTTCAACATCAAGCTCCAAGAGACCTTCGATGTTGATACAGTACGCAACGATGACAAGTGTTTTTTGTTATTTTTGCATGACTTTTCTGCTTCTTCAACGTGTAATTTCCGTCTTTTACAATTCGACTAGCTTATCTCATGCCATGCAAGACGCTATGTCTTGGAGAAGATGGGGTTTGAAGATCATGATAGCACAGAGACAAAGATAATTCAACTAAGGACCTATCATGGTTATGATTTTGCTGTAAAACTATACAATTCTGTGAACTCATCCAATTTTGGTTGCCCGGATTGGGAAGCCCTTTCCAAGGCGTATGATTTTCATGAGGGTATGCTTCTCACCTTCGATCTTGGTGATCCTGACATCGACGAAAATGATATGACCATGTGGGTCCTTGTTGACACGCTTCCAGTTCAACCGCTGTGTGAGTTTCTTAAACATATTTACTAAGTAATTTATATTGGTTATTTCAAAATATTTGACAGCTTATTTTCATTCTTCAAAAAATGTACGGAAGATGGTAGACAGAACCTACTACTACAATGATGGAGCACAATTAACTTATAAGGAGAAAGATGGTCTGATCACATTTTTTTACTGATCTTGAGAATTACAATAACTATTATTGAATTCCTCAAAATTATGGTCCATATGTGCCACTAGTGCACGCGGTGTGCTATGGTAACATCAATGGATATATCATGGTAAGATTTTGTACTATTACGACATCTGTGCATCTTTTGCATAAATTTTTCTAAAACTGAACTACATTGCTAACGACAAAGTTATTACTATGTTTTGAACAGAAAATCCCGATGGATTGTGTGCCTCATCTGATGTTGCCAAGAGGTCGCGTTGATGTTACGAGCTTACGGCCACCACGGCTAGGTCAGCCACAGTATCGACATCACTCCTGTCCATACCGGATTTCTAAAAGCGAGGAAGCCATGATAATAAAAGATTGGAAAAAATGTTTCAACCATCATAGAGAGCTACTTGGAAGCAAAATTGTGCGTAGGCCAGGACTTGGAGACAGGATGATCTCTATTCTTCATTATGGAGAGTCCAGTTTCCTTAATGAAGAGTCAATGCCTATCTTGTTTTATGATATTTTACCTAAGAGAGGGTAGAGTAGGTCCTATGAGAGGAGTAGGTCCTGGGTAGATTGTGTTATTATGTTCTATAATGTGTTAGAGTTGATGAGGAGGATGAGGAGTTATGATTATGACTAGTGACCAACTTGTTATATATATATGATGTCTCATTGACGAACATTGTTTGGTGGTGATGACTAGTGGTAATGAATATGCTATTTAAACAGACTAGTTCATGATGAGTTGCTATTGTATAAAAGATATATCTGTTTAAACATGTAAAGCGCCAAAATATTTAAAAAAAGACATAAATGTTAGCAATAGCGCTGTCCTAAAAACACGCTACTAGTACTTGAACTTACCAGTAGCGCTGGTCCAGAAACGCGCTACTGCTACAAAATAGTTGTAGCGCCGTAGCAGTAGCGCTGGTCCCCGCGCTACTGGTAGCAAAAAAACAGCGCTACTGGTAAGATTTTCTCTAGTAGTGTTCGTTTACTGACGGCCCATTACTGTCATTTTCTGTTGTGGGCTAAATTCAGCCCGAGGTTACAGTCGGTCCATTTTGTGGCCCGTTAATACGTTTGGCCGTTTTCATAGCGTCTTCAAATATGACCGATTAACGACGGCCCGTTATCGTCGGCCCATGAATAGACGATTCCAACTCTAGCCCATTTACGGCCATAATGTGGTCTGTTATTGGCCCATGTTTGGCCAACCGATAATACGGCCCGTACAAGTCCCATTGATGATACGGCCCATAGAAGGCCCATTGTGTCTACGACACGTAGAAGGCCCATTGTTTCTATGGCCCGTAGGAGGGAAATGGTAACTACAGTAAATATGTAGCCCATGGTTATTGTGGCCTAGTTTTAAAAAATAGGTTATTGCGGCCACTAGCAAACCGCGGAAAAAGAACTCCACTGACTACAAGCATATAAACGCCGCAGCAAAACAACTCCAGAACTGAAACCACTTCAGAAGAGCTCAAGAAACAATATCCTGGGTACCCATAATGCTGGCAAGATGCTCAGTAAGCTTATTAACTTTCTCTTGTATGGTGCTTAAGTCCTCCAGCACTTGCTGTTGCACCAGAAAGTATGCATCTGAATTCTGCAGGGACTTCCTCAGTCCTGCGGCTTCCTGTCGCATAACATCTGATCAATGTTTTTCAACTTGAAGTTGAGACTCAAGAAGCCGAGCTGATTCAGGCAACGAGTTCGAAGAGCTGGTGCCAGCAGTGGTAGCCAGTAACTCGAACACTACATCAAGACAGGACTTTGGGGTTGTCTCAGTGTCTTCAATATAGTTTTTATCAGCTTTCTTGGATACCAACAGGGATGTCAGACTATCTTGAACCTTATCTGCATTACTTCCTTTACCATTGCATAACGGGGTACTCTTCTCCAATATTTTATCCGCATTGTAAAAGAGAAACAAACAAACACATCTCATGTTTACAATGTAGTATATGAAACTCATTTTGGTAAACCAGTTCAGTAGTAAGGTGGACAGGATAACAACATGAAACAAACATATATCTATGTAGTATGGTCACTGTATGGTCTATATCATTCTAGTTTATGTTGCCAAATCAAGATAGATACAGTTCGAGTCATATCTATTTATGACAAAGCAGCATAGACAGAATATACGTGTGGGAAACTACACAGTAATAACAACACTTGTAATGTGCATGGCATGAGAACATAACTGATTATTCAATTGAAACTGAAATCAACATAGAGCAAGTTACAACAGCAAACAGCCAAACACATTGAAGAAACAGGATTAAAACATACCTATTGCACCATTGGAGTTTCAATTGCATCCTTCAAATTTAAAATTAGTTGGTATCAGTAAATACAGTGATGCAAGAGCAAAGTAGTATGAACAATAGCTACGAAACCTGACCTGAGAACAATTCTTCTTCTGCTTTAAGCGTTGACTTCGGGTCCGGAGTGGTGGTCCTCGTGATTTGGGCACTGCAGTTGCCTTACTAACTGCTCGTGTTTGGGTGCTCTGTGGTGGAGATGGTGCTGTGTCAACAGGAACTGGGTGTCTATCTGCTGGGGTTGGGGTTAGAAGGGGTGTAGTTGATTCTCTGTCCAACTGGGTAGGGGTACAATATGCATGAGTGTTGGTAATATGTGGTGGCGCTGGTTCTTGGGTAAGTACAACCGTGGTTCTATCTGCATCGACAGGTAGCACGATCTTTTCTGAAGACCGTGTTTTTACTCCCACAGATACTACCATCACTCCCTCCAATTGAAATGGCTGATAAACAAGAAAAGTAATTGAATGTATAGACATTGTTAGATAGACAGGTGCAATGGATAGTAGGGAAGAAAACAGGGCATGAAATAATTCACATTTATGTTGTCTAAGCAAACAGAATAGCAGGACATAATTTCACATATATGGTGGCTAATTAAACAGGATAGCATGACACAATTTCACATGTATGATGGCTAACTAAACAGGATAGAATGACATCAATATGATGACTATGTAAACAAGATGACATGATATAACTATACGATGTGTCTATTAAAGTGGATGGCATGTCATAATGTCACATCCCTAGCTACTGGCAATGTACTAGGCTAGCTTCATGTGTGCATCATGTTTAATCTTGAAAGAAACTTGAAATGGGGATTGCCTAAACCCTAGCATCAAAGGAATTCACTAGGTTCAACTAAAATAATTTCAGTGAATCCAAATGGCTTTCAAAAATGTTCATCAATTCTGGAAAATGCTTCAAACGATAACCAGAGGTGTTGCACATTTTTCCATGACATATTTGGGCTCTAAATTAAATCTTATAGTATTTGCATTTGGGCATTTAAATGCTATTAAATATTTTAAATGCTCAAATAATCATAAACTAAAATGTTTACCGTTGGATATATTCCAAACAGTAGTCATGATTAGTTTCATGATTTTGGAAATGCCATGACATTATTAATAAAGCCCCGAAGTTACAGAAATAACAGAAAACATGAAATAATAAAAAGAAAGGAACTTACCTGGTAAAGCCCACCTGGCCTGGCACTGTAGCAGTCCAGCTGGGCAAAGCCAGCCCAGCCCACCTCGACCTCCCTGTCGTCTTCCACCTCCTGCCAAGCAGGAGGCGGTGGTCACAGGCCCAAGCCGCGCCGCCCGCCAGCTCCTGCTTGTCCTGGCTGTCTCTACACGCGCCACACCACCCCCTGGAACTCTCTCACTCTCTCCCGACCCCTTCCCTTTCCTCTGCTTCCTCTCCCGAGCACACCACTGTCGCCGCCGCTCGATGTTGCCTTGTCCACGGCAATCCCCGAGCCTCTCCGATGCGTCCCCGAGATCCGACGTGCCATCCTCGTCCTCTCTGTCGAGCCATGCACCTCCGGACGGCCTCCATCGTCGCCACCATCGTCTTCCTCACCGCCGGCTGCCGTGGATCTCCACCACCCACTCGTCGTCTGCTGGGCTTCCCCAGCCTCGACCTCGACTCCGTTCGACCCCGCTGTGAGCCCCGTCGTTTTCCCCTTGTTTCCCCTCTCCAACTCTTCCTCTAGCTGTGCTTCCCGCTGGAGACCGAACCGCGCCACCGCCGAGCTTCTCGCCGCTGTGGCCACAGCCGCCGCAATCCCCAACCAAGCACACCCATGTGCTCACCGCGCTGCGTAGGTGCCGTAGAAGCCAAGCACGCCACCCCACGGGCACTGTAGCCCCGCTCCCGAGTGCGCCCATACTCCAGCCGTCGCCACCGCCGCTACACGCTGCCCCCGCACATGCCACGGCCAACACTAGATGCGCCGTATCGCGTGCTTTCTAGCGCGCCCATCCGTGCGTCCTGCCGACGCCGGAGATGGCTGAACGAGGAACGCCGCTGTGTCTGCTCACCGCTGGCGGTTAGCCACCCGATTAGATGACGTGGCGCATGATTAATTAGCACTAAACACCAATTAGTGTAACCCCACGGGTCTTTGACAGACGACCTCACCCCTTAATTAACCACAGGGTTATTTTTTGTTTAAAATAAGCTAATGCCCGTGGCCCCATGGGTCAGTTTGACCATGCCACCTCAGCATTGACCCGGCCCCACTGTTCAGCCTCTGCTGTTTAACATCGTTAATCGACGCAGGGTTCCAAATGTCGAGTTTGACTGGTCAAGGCCATGACCGACCTCCGACGCCTTGCTATCGTCATGCTGAGGCAGTAAATGTTTTCTGGAATTTTAAATAAATCGGAAATGATTTATTTATTTCAGAAAATATCCAAAACTTCTAAAAATCATATAAAATCAACCGTAACTCCAAATGAAACAAATTATATATAAAAAATTATCAGAAAAACTAAGAATCTGTTTAAGGCATTTCCATGCATATTTGAGCAACCTAAAGCTATTGTATATGACAATTTGAATTAATGGCATTTGAAATGTCATATATGGAGTCTGAATTTGAATCTTAGAGTCAAACATACTCTATTTAACCTACTTCTAGTTGCATTAGCTCAAACCACAGCATATTGCCATGTCATGATCATGCATCATATTGTGCATTGCATTGATTGTGTTCTTCCTTGTTTGCCAGTATTTGTCCCCTCTCAGTAGACATGTTCGGACGATGAGTTCGATGACACCGATGAAGAGTTATACTATCTTCAGAAGTGTCAGGCAAGCAAAACCCCCTTGTTCATTCCGATACAATCCCACTCTCTCACTTCTGCTCTCTTTTACTGCATTAGGACAACAACGATTCATCTACTACTTGTTGCGGTAGTTGAACCCTTTATGCTCTGCATGACCTGTCATTGCCACAGTAAATAGATGAGACCCACTATCATGAGTAGGAGTTGTTTGAGCCCTGATGTGCCTACTCATTCATGCTTGTTTGTCATGTGTGCTACTGCTTAGAGTTGAGTCAGGTCTGATTCATCGGGGATGAATCAGAGGTGTGTTAACATGTCCTACTGTGTGAGCTAAGTGTGTGAACACTATTTTGGTAAAGGTAGCGGTGAGAGGCCATGTAGGAGTACATGGTGGGTTGTCTCACTGAAGCCGTCCTCAGGAACTGAGTTCTATGTTTGTGATCCATGAAACAGCTACTACCATGCATTAGGCCCTGAAATATGACCCCGCTCGACTTCTTAATCACCCTTGTCCTCTCTCCAAGAGTTGCAAGTAGTTTCTGGTGTTTGTGGTATGCTAGAGGCCGTGCACAGCGCTGACTGGAGGGGTGGGCTGTGATGCGGTAGGCACGTGGCCGGGTATGCCAGGCACCCGTTTGGTGTCGCGGAACCCTGTACACATCGTTCGGGGACGTATGTGGAAACCTCGGACGGACTCCCTGCGGATGGAACCTGAATAGGTGATAAACCTGGACTAGAGACTTGAGTGTTTAGGTAGGTCATGGTCTACACCCACGTCGGCTTTCGCTTGAAGTCTGCCAAGCACATGTCGTGTGCAGACGCTAAGTGGTGGAAACATGTATGAAGAAGTACACCCTGCAGGTTAACGCCATCTATTCAATAGCCGTGTCCGCGGTAAAGGACTTCTGGGTTGCATGTACAGTTCATAGACAAGTGAAAGTGGATACTCTAAAATACGCAAGATAAGCGTGAGTTCTATGGATGGCGTTCTCGTAGGGAGACGGGAGCGGATCCATAGTGGTGTATTGGTATGGTGAATATGTGGACTCGTGTGCGCCACCTCAAAAGAGTTACTTGCAGTCGTAGTTCAGGATAGCCACCGAGTCAAAGCTGGCTTGCTGCAATTAAACCCCACCATGCCCTTTATTGATAATGATGCATATGTAGTTAGTTCTGATGTAAGTTTTGCTGGGTACATTTGTACTCACGTTTGCCTATTTATGTTTTTGCAGAGAGACTTCGGTCTCACTGGTAGTTCCACGTGGACTTTGATGTTTAGCTTGTTACCTCAGCTACGATCTTGTGCCCTCGGCAGGATCTAGTAGATAGTCAGGCTTCTCAGCCTTTTTCATTTGTAGATGTCTGTACTCAGACATGTTAAGCTTCCACTTGTGCTTGGACTTGTGTACTCTGAATGCTGGGTCATGAGACCCATGTTTGTAATATCTTGCTCCTCGGAGCCTATTGAATAATATACTTGAGTTGTAGAGTCATGTTGTGATGCCAGGTTGTATTTGCACATATCAAGCATATTGTGTGTATGTTATTGAAATGCTTGGTATCTGTGGGATCTGACTATATAGTTGTTTATCCTTGGTAGCCTCTCTTACCAGGAAATGTCTCCTAGTGCTTCCACTGAGCCTTGGTAACTTGCTACTGCTCCGGAACACTTAGGCTGGCCGGCATGTGTCCTTCTTCATTCCTGTGTCTGTCCCTTCGGAGAAATGTCACGCGGTGTTTACCGGAGTCCTGCTAGCCCAGTTGCTACAACCCAGATTCACTCACTGATGACCGACACGTTCGTTGCTAGGTCATGTATGTCTGTCCCTGTAAGTTAGTGCCACTTTGGGTTCACGACTAGCCATGTCAGCCCGGGCTCCTTGTCATATGAATGCTAGCGACACTATCATATACGTGTGCCAAAAGGCGCAAACGGTCCCGGGCCTATTAAGGCGACAACCGTGGGAATACCATGAGTGAGGCCGCAAAGTGATATGAGGTGTTACATGCTAGATCGGTGTGCCATTGAGTCGGGGTCCTGACAGCTTTGGTATCAGAGCCTGACTGCATGTAGGATTACCAAGCCAAACTGGTTGAAGTTGAGTCTAGAAATTCTTTAGTTATATAAGGAAATTGAATATGGTTACCTTATGCCCTTCTGATCCGCGTCATCTTATCCTTCCTACGGGGTTAAGGAACTAGGCTTTCTCCTCTTTCTATCAGGATCACGTGTTACTAATCCGTAGACTTACAGGATTGATAGATTCAAATCTCAGTGCAGTCTCTACTACTTCCGTGTGTTCATAGTTGGTCTCGGAACCTTGATATTGTGCTTCTGAGTGGTTATGCCATCATTTTTGCAGGATGTGTCAAATCATTTTGAGCATTTACAGCCGTTATGTTGTCCGAGTCATCCCAGGTTTCTAAATAATCTGATGCATTTGCAAAATCCTTTCCCTCTAGTTTTGATGTTCCTTTAAGCTAGATCAACCACACTAACTAGTGTGTTGAGTTACATCATTGCCTCAGCATTTATGTTGAAGCTATTATTTTGACCCTAGGTGTCCAGTGTATCACCTAGTAATTTAGCCATGCTTTGTGTTCCCATTGTGATGATTCTGGCCATAATTCCTGAGAGCATCCCGTGATGCCATTTAGTTGGTATGTATTCTATTCCTGGGCTCTTGAACCCGAGATTCACCCTACTTACCTCATGTTGATAGTGTTTGCTAGTTCCTTTAGGATATTAGTAACATTTGCGATAGTCCTCGAGGGTCCTGGTATTGACTTCTTCCAAATACCATGAACCATATTTGGCAGAAGTTCCTCACTGAACCGAAAGATCACAACTGGAGTGCTCTTGAGGAGTTCTCCATTCATAATTGTGACTCTGCCAGTTCTACCTTCCTGCATGGATTATCCGGAAGAAACCTATTGAACTTGGTTCGACATGCTAATCCATGCATCCACAACGCAGAAAGTTATATGTTCCTTGAGTTGTCCCTCTTTAGTTGCTTTCTGGCCCTCGTCTATCAATTGATAGTCAAGAGTAGTCGTGCACTCGTGTTCATCGATGCCTATTATTCTTGTGGTCCGTCGAGCCATTCTATTCTAGAATGACTAGGAGAAACAAACTCCAGTACCTCATCCATATCCAGGATTGGGTCAAAGCAGTTGTGTTTCGCAGATCAAATACTAATCCAGTTTTGGTTCTACTCTACCTTGGAGTATTACCATCATTATATCAAGGATTTTGTGGGAATTGCACACCATCCTAAGAACTCTTGATATAGTGATACCTCTCGCCGTCATTATTTATTCCTCGGTCCCCATGTTATTGTAACCGGAATGCCGACAAGTGACTCGTGATGTGTGAAATTTGTACTCCTAACAACTCCGTTGCTTGGTAGTTAAATGGACAATAACCTGATTCTTAGCGTGTTGATTATTGAATCATCACCCTAAGGTTGATCGTGCTACCTAGTCCTTATTTCCGGTGCACTCTTCAATCAGTGAGTTAGGATTATTCAATCCCTTGCTTATTTGATCATAGCGTCTTGCTCTGAAAAGCAAGATTGTTCTCGAGCTTAGTAACATATCGGTGATTCGTGATTTTTCGAAAATCTTCTCGGAAGCATCACCAGGTCGTCACTTGACCGCTATGTTAAGTTCGTGATCATGTTGGTTTCCTTGTAAACCACCCTTTCTCCAAGAATCTATGTTGGGTACCCCTGAGCTAGTTGGTTAAGCTGAACAACAACTTGGAGAGTTGGAAGATGGAAGCCTGTCTGATTTAGTTCACTTAAAGGGATATCATGTATGTGTGTTGAAGAAAGATGATATTGTCATCGATTGATCCTTATGACCAGTTGTTGGACCTATTGTCTTGCCAGAACTTTGATTTGAGTGTGGGCTATCCTCAAACCAAATCAGAACCAATGATGTTCGTAATGATGTCTTACTCATGGATTTTCCTCGAGCATACACCGTTATATCTTTTGTTCTGACCAATGCTATCACTTGTTCACATGATTGTGGAATTCCATCTATATGGAAATTCCGATGAATTTTTGTTGAGCCCATCAACAACATCCTTGTCCTCTCCATAATTTTGTTGAACATTAAGCTAGTGTTGGAAACTTTTATAAGCGTTATCTTCATGTCCCGTGCATGGAGCATATGCCCGGACGAAAGAAGTGATTTCCTCTAATTCATGTGCATTTGATGCAAGTTGCCGCCATGAATTAGAGAAAGTCAAAGTTGCTCCCTTTGGAATCATTCCTAATAAGTCATGCACATGTGTGAAGAATTCTGTGGTTTGAAGACTTGCAACCTATCGAGCATATTGTGTGTATGTTATTGAAATGCTTGGTATGTGTGGGATCTGACTGTCTAGTTGTTTATCCTTAGTAGCCTCTCTTACCGGGAAATGTCTAGTGCTTCCACTGAGCCATGGTAGCTTGCTACTGCTCCGGAACACTTAGGCTGGCCAGCATGTGTCCTTTTTTTTCTTGTGTCTGTCCCTTCGGGGAAATGTCACGCGATGAATACCGGAGTCATGTTAGCCCGCTACAGCCCGGTTCACCGGAGTCCTGCTAGCCAAGTGCTACAGCCTGGATTCACTCGCTGATGACCGACACGTTTGATGCTGGGTCATGGATGCCTGTCCCTGTAAGTTTGTGCCACTTTGGGTTTACGACTGGCCATGTCAGCCCGGGCTCCATATCATATGGATGCTAGCGACACTATCATATACGTGTGCCAAAAGGCGCAAACGGTTTCGGGAAAAGGTAAGGCGACACCCGTGGGAATACCGTGTGTGAGGCCGCAAAGTGATATGAGGTGTTACATGCTAGATCGATGTGGCATTGAGTCGGGGTCCTGACACTTCTCCTTCGGAATCCCCCTCAGAACAGATATCTTCCTCTCGATTACAATCCGAAATGCATGGAGGGGGGCTGCCTTTGCGCCTACCATGGAGCGACATCTACATGAAATTTTATTGCCACGCAAGGCTCGTCTCTTTTGCTCTACATGTTCAGTTCCATTGTTAACAATAACTGTCATGCATAGGAATAAAACATAGTGAGATTATGTAAGGAGTGCATGCATAAATCCAGAGTGATGGTAGCAACCTGTGGATAGACCCAAAACCAATAATAGCAGGCAGATAATGGCTTTAGTTAAAAAATAGAGATAATGGCTTCTTTACTATTTGTTTCCCACCCAACATGAAACTCATAGTAGACACTGGAGATTAACCAGATAGTAGATAGATACTATTGATAGCGGCCACGATATGTGCCCCACAACCATTTAAAAACTCAAGTTTGACCATTAGTCCGAGTCGACTCGAGTCTATTCGTGAGCAGGCGATAAAGTAGCATCTAATATTAGCGATGCATAACGTAAGCAGACACGAAAGAGTGCGACCTCTCTTGCGGACCCGTGTAGTCCTCGAGGTCATCTGCTCAGTTGATGATGGTAATGCAGTTTTCATGGCTGCCGGTGGCGGGGAAGAAGATCTGAGGCGGTGAAAGACAGTCTGGAGGCCGGATCCCTGCTGTGCTGGACCCTTCTGTCGTTGGAGGAGCTGAGCTGGGGTGGACGATGGCGCAACAGGAGCTGGACAAACCACGCAAGGTTTTCTTTGACAACTATCTGTAAGAGAAGTAATTCTGTAAGGGCTCGATTGAATTGGAGGATTCCAACAATGCAGGGATAGGAAATAGACAGGGATAGGAAATAGACAGGAATAGGATAGGAATGCACGTGAAAAACAGAGAATTTAAAAACACAGGATTTCTGCCAATCTGGGTGTTTGATTCATAACAATTGGAAGATCACAGGATGCAAAGAAGCATGGTGAGATCAAGTCAAACCACAAGAAAATGTACGGTTATAATGCTATTATGCTACTATCTCTTAGTCTTGTGCTTCATGAATAGGAATTTGAAAAGGAGGACAAGTGAAAATTAAAATTCCTACATTTTTTATTTCAAGGAGACACTAAAGGAACAAATCTGTGTGCTCAGTGGACAATATATATAACATGTAGAGTAAAAAAGAGATGCAACAAATGTACAACCCCTTTGGTGAAGCCATGTCGATCTCAGCGTGATTGGGTTGGCCCGTGAGGATGCTCCGGCTGACATTGCTATCGGAGGAGGGGAAGAAGATCTTAGGCGTCTGGAGATGGAGCCCGAGGGACTGCTCTGCTGTGATGGAGGGTTTCATCGTTGGAGCAGCTCCGGTGAGTTGTATGACACCGACGCTGAAGCAGGACAAGAGAGACAACGAACAACGTTAACCTGAGTGGAATTCTAATAGCATCTCCAATACATGACGTCCAAACGTGACGGGGAGGCAAACCTACCCTATCGGAGTGGTGGAGCCGTCAGTGACTCCTGAGAAAGGCTTGGTTGGCTGGAGTTGATCATATGGCACTTGGAGATTGTTGAACGTTTCGACAGACAGAACGTTGAGTCATGCGCCGCCATCGATGAGGGCCCTGGTGACTTGCACATTGCTGATGACTGGGGAACAAAGCATGGGGAGGGCGCCAGCTATAGCGCACACTTGAGCTGATCCTCTGAGCTGAACGTGATGGCGCACGTGGACCACCTGAGAGGGCGCGTGGCCTCGAGCTTGGGGAGGACTGCGTTCACGTCGCGAGCAAACTGCTTGAAGATGCACTGAGAGGCTGGGGCCTGGGCACCGCCTAGGATGCAAGCGATAGCACGTTGCTCCTGAAAACCCCCAGCCCCCTCGTCCTGGTGGTGGTCATCATTCCTTCTTGGCAGTGGTGGCAGAGGAGGAAGGCCTGCGTTGCCCTGCGTTCGATCCTTGCGAGGCTGATCCCTCCAAGCCCCCTTGCGAGGCTGGTCCTGCCAGTGATCCTCGAAAGGGCGGTCACGCCACTCCTGGCGAGGGCCTCGGTCGTCCCATCGTCCTCCACCTCTTCTTCCTCCTCTGCCGTAGCCCCGTTGCGCTCGGGGCGTCGACCGATGCGTCCTTCTCGAACGGCTCTGAGCTCCTGGCAATCGTTGGTGTTGTGGGTGAAGAGGTCGTGGTAGACGCAGTATCGGCTACCCTTGGACGACTCTGGCTGGTCCCTGCCGTGCTTCGTGTCTGGTTCTGCTGCGAGCACAGCTGCTCCTTGGCGCTTCACGTCCTTGGCCTTGGCTTTCTTCTCTTCTGGTTCAGCAGCCGGAAGCTCGAGAAGGGAGAGGCGCCCCTCCTCAGCCCTTGCGTACTTGGTCGCCAGGTTGAACAGCTCTAGGGATGTGCACAGATCCTTGTAAATAGCCAGCTCCTCCTTCATCTTGACATCGCGGACGTCATCAGAGAATGCCGAGATGATGGCCTCCTCAGTCACCTTGGGAATCTTGAGGCGAGCGCTGTTGGAGCGCTGGATGTACTTCTGCAGGGTCTCTCCCGGCTGCTGCTTGATGTGGCGCAGGTCACCCATGACTGGAGGACGGACACGAGTGCCCTGGAAGTTGGTGATGAAGCGGGTGCGCATCTCGTCCCAAGAGGAGATTGAGCCGGGAGGCAGGTTCAGGAGCCAGGTGCGGGCACCATCTTTGAGCACCATGGGAAACCAGTTCGCCATGACATTTTTATCTCCGTTGGCCACCTCGATGCCCAGCTCGTAGAGCTGCAGGAACTCCGCGGGGTCGACAGTGTCGTCATAGCGAGGAGGCGGATCCGGCTTGAACTTGCCCGGCTAGGCGACACTTCGAGCTCGATGGTGAAGGCGCAGCAGCCTGCGGTGGCCACCGGAGCCCTTTGCAGATGCGGGGCTTGCTCTTGGAGATTCCCGCGCGCCGCTGCCAGGGGCAACACGGGGTCTTGACGTGCTGCGTAGGGATGCGGTCTTGACATGCTGGAGCGGGGAGCATGCGAGTGCCTTCTTGAGGCCGAGGGATTTCTTGACAGCTCCTTTCT
Organism: Aegilops speltoides; assembly: GCA_021437245.1. NCBI lineage: Eukaryota > Viridiplantae > Streptophyta > Magnoliopsida > Poales > Poaceae > Aegilops > Aegilops speltoides. The sequence continues at coordinate 238,390,374 of CM038142.1, forward strand.
TGTCGCACGGGCGCCAGACGTGGTGGGTCTCGTCCAGGGGCCTGTAGGATCAAAAGTATGTCTAGAGGGGGGATTAGACTACTTGACCAAATAAAAATCTATCCTTTTCCCAATTTTAGTTCTTGTCAGATTTTAGCAACTTAGCACGGTTCAAGCAATCTTAACACAATTCAAGCAAGCATGCAAAGAGTATATGAGCAGCGGAAAGTAAAGCATGCAACTTGCAAGAATGTAAAGGGAAGGGTTTGGAGAGTGCAAACGCAATAGGAGACACGGATGTTTTTGTCGTGGTTTCGATAGGTGGTTCTATCATACATCCACGTTGATGGAGACTTCAAACCACGAAGGGTAATGGCTGCGCGAGTCCACGGAGGGCTCCACCCACGAAGGGTCCACGAAGAAGCAACCTTGTCTATCCCACCATGGCCATCGCCCACGAAGGACTTGCCTCACTAGGGGTAGATCTTCACAAAGTAGGCGATCTCCTTGCCCTTACAAACTCCTTGGTTCAACTCCACAATCTTGTCGGAGGCTCCAAAGTGACACCTAGCCAATCTAGGAGACACCACTCTCCAAGAAGTAACAAATGGTGTGTTGATGATGAACTCCTTGCTCTTGTGCTTCAAATGATAGTCTCCCAACACTCAACTAACTCTCATAGGATTTGGATTTGGTGGAAAGAATATTTGAGTGGAAAGCAACTTGGGGAAGGCTAGAGATCAAGATTCATATGGTAGGAATGGAATATCTTGGTCTCAACACAAGTATAGGAGGTTCTCTCTCAGAAAATGTATGTCGGAAGTGTAGGCATGTTTTGATGGCTCTCTCCACGAATGAAGAGTGGGTGCAGGGGTATATATAGCCTCCACACAAAATATAACCGTTACACACAACTTACCAATCTCGGTGGGATCGAATTGAGAAACTCAGTCGGACCGATTTTGAAAATCATGTGACCGTTAGGATTTTCAGTGGGACCGATATGCAACTCGGTGGGACCGATATGGTTAGGGTTAGGGCATAAAGTAATCTTGGTGAGACCGATTACACAATCTCGGTGAGACCAATTTTGGTAATGGACACACAGAGGGTTGGTCAGGCAAACTCGGTGCGACCGATTCGCTCATCTCGGTAAGACCGAAATGTTACGAAAAGGAAATAGAGAGTTTGCATTGTAATATCGGTGGGACCGATCGCTCATCTTGGTTTGACCGAAACGTTACGAATGGAAACAGAGAGATTACAACCCCATCTCGGTGAGACCGAGATCCCTATCGGTGAGACCGATTTGCCTAGGGTTTGGCAGTGGCTATGACATCTGAACTCGGTGGCGCCGGATAGAAAGAATCAGTGGGGCCGAGTTTGACTTTTGGTTTGGGTCATATGTGGATATGAGAAAGTAGTTGAGGACTTTGGAGCATATCACTCATCATTTTGAGCAAGAGCCTCATTAAGCAACACCTCATCCCTCCTTGATAGTATTGGCTTTTCCTATAGACTCAATGTGATCTTGGATCACTAAAATAGAAAATGTAGAGTTTTGTGCTTTGAGCATGAGCCAATCCTTTTGTCCTTAGTATTTTGAGGGATCCACTTTTCTCATCCATGCCATGCCAATCATTGAGCTTTCCTGAAATATTTATCTTGAAGTAGCATTAGCTCAATGAGATATATGTTGTTAGGAATTATCAAAACCACCCAGGGATAATTGCACTTTCAGTCTCCCCCTTTTTGGTAATTGATGACAACATATAGATCCAAGCTTCGACAAATGATAATAAGATTGAAAAACATTGTTGCTTTAAGAAGTATGTGAAAAGTAAGAGCTCCCCCTAAATTTGTGCATTATTTAAAATTAGCTTTGGACTGCAAATGCACAATGAGTTAGGATCATGGGTTACTCTTCCATGTCACATACATCTTGGTGGAGCGCTCAAAATGATAATAATTAAATACGTGCACTCATCACCAAGCAAAGTGAATGATCATATAAGGATAAAAGGATAATGTCATCCAACAAGCATTAATGTAGCATATGATCAAACACATGATCATCCAAGTATCTCACAAAAGCATAGAGTATCAAGCAAACAAGCAAATAACAAAGTTCAACCACCAAGAAGACAAGAGAGAACAAAAGCAACACTCTCTCTCGAAGCCTATGATCTATACATTTTCTCCCCCTTTGGCAACAAGTTACCAAAAAGTTCATAAAAAATGCATAGTGCTAAACGACTCTCAGGCTTGGTCTTCATGGGATGGTGTAGAGATGGCTCCTTGGACGAAGACTTCTGTTGATGTAGCTGGAGCTGGTTGAGAGGGTCCTGGAGCTAGATGCACTGAAGCTGTAGCTGGTGCAGATGATGTAGCTCTGGTGTCTGCCACACGCACTGCAGCAGATCTCTGTCCTGTGGACACTCTAGCAAAAGCATCATTAGTTGACTTGCCCTTCTTCTCCTCCACTTCCTCCTGAAGTTTCTCAACTGCAGTCTAGATCTCAGTCACTTTAACATCAAGATCATAGAACTTCTGCTCTATGATTCTCTCCAAGCTCTCCTGGTTTTGAGTCAGGGTGGCAAGGCCCTTCTCGATCCTCAGAGTGGAGGTAATCAAGTAGCCAAGCTGATCTTGCTTGCTCTTCAGGAAAATCTGAGATGCCTCTTCAGCAGTTGGCATCTTAGCAGCCTTCTCAGCCCTTGCCTTCTCCTTCTTCTCTTGTGCTTGCATAGAAGATGATTCATTCTCATCCATCACAACAGTGTTGTCCTCAAAATCAGGGTAGATGGGCAGGTGTTCCTTGTCCAAGAGATATGTGCCAGTGCCCATCTTGGAGTTTATAAGCTCCTGAATCTGTGGGGCATACCCACAACTCCTCTTCTGATCAGCAACAGTTCTTTTGATTATTTCTACAATCAGGATCATGACTTTGAACTTCTGAGGCACATCAAATATCTAAAGCAAATTAATTGCATGGCCTCTGATCATCTTGTGATCACGTGACTTGGGCAGCAATGTATGCCTTAAAATCTAGTTGATAGTGGGCAGTCCTGACAACAGATAGTGTACAGATCCAAACTTGTGTGTCTCAAGTGCAGCATCTGGGATCTCTTTGTACATGTGAGCCATGGAGTTCTGATCTTTCTTTTTCTTGGCATAGACATCCAAGTCATCCTCTTTCTCCTTTGGAGCATTGATCAATTCAGACCATTCCTCAACTGTTGACTGGTACCTGGTACCCTCAGACATCCAGATTATCCTCCCATCTGGGTATAAATGAGCTGTGGAGTAGAACTGCATAATGAGCTCATCATTCCACTTTGTGAGCTTCTGCCCAACAAAGTCTACTACTCCACAAGACTTGAAACTGTCATAAACTCCTGGATAATGATCCTCATTCTTCCTGATATACTCCCAATCAACCCATCTCATGTCACAGACTATGGGCTTCTTGTCCAGCAGCACTGTCTCATAGAAATCCTGTTGTTCCTTAGTATGGAACCTGTAGTCCACAGCAGTCCTTCTCCTAACCGCATAGGGATCAGTCAATCTCCACTGTCTCAGACCTGCATCCTTTCTGAGTTTCATGCCTTGTACAACTGGGTGAGCATCATTATGATCTGGGATCTTGGGCTTCAGCTTTCTCAAGACAAGTGAGTCTTCATCTTCTTCTTCAGCAGCTTCAGGCACTGGGGCCTTGTTCTTCTCTGCAGCTTGAATACTCCTGGTGTTCCTCTTGGGTGCAGACTTGGGTTTTGGAGCAGCAGCTTTGGGAGCATCTTTGGGCTTAGGTGGAGCAGCCCCTGACCTTATAGCATCTCCCATCAGCTTTTGAGCTTTAGGTGCTGGTGCAACAACCTCTTCCTCTTCATCTTCAGAGTCTCTCCTCATAGAGGGTTTGCCAAGAACCTTGGCAGTAGTGGTTCTGACTCTCTTCTTTTTCTTGTCTTGGCCAGCAGCTTCATTATTAGACTCAATGGTGAACTTCATGGTTTCACTAGTGGCAACATTCCTATGTTTTGAAGATGGAATTCTCCTTGCAGGTGCCTTCTTATGCATTCCTGGCTTAGTGGTGGCAGCTGTGCCATATTCCTTTTTCAGCACTTTCTTCTTTGAGGTGGCCTCATCCTCAACAGCCACATAGTCCTCATCCTCAGAATCTGAGGTCTTCTTCTTTCTGGCCCTGGTGTCTGCCTTTGGGAAGTTGCTGGGTGTGCTCCTGCTGCCATCATCATAGCTGCTAGAGGGACTAGTGCCCTCACTCATTTGAACTTGCTCCTAGGACTTGTTCTGACTGTCACTCTGATCTGACATGATGCAAACTCTGACAGCAAACCCTGTGAATAGATATAGATGAGGTAGAGTGGATGAGCATCACAAAGTACAGAGGTTTTGCAAAAGAATTGAGTCAAAAACTTAGTTTTAGTTTTCCACGGAAAGCATTTCGGAGCTACCGATTTGTAAACTCGGTGATACCGAAGCAGCTTTTGGAACCTAAACTAGTGAACTCGGTCAGACCGAGTCACAGTTCGGTGGCACCGAGACTGCTAGGGTTTTACAAAGTCCTGAACTCGGTCACACCGATTTGCAATTCTCGGTCAGATCGATAATCACGTGTGCACTAGCCTGAGCCAAATCGGTGGAACCGATTTCTACAACTCGGTCGGCCCGAGATGAGTTCGGTGGAAACCTAACCCTAAATTTTCAATCCAAAACTAATCTATGGAGTGTTTCGCTGGATAGGAAGATCTCAATCATGGCAAGATACATCGCAATGCAATGTGCTAGGAATCGGAGTGAGGAATAGCACAAGGTTTCAAATCCATACCCTAGTTCGGCGATGGATTTGCTACGGCGGCAATGGCGGAGTTGAATCCCGTTGACGGTGGCGGAGACCAGCAGCTGGAGGTCGCTGGCGATGAGGAGGACGATCCGGAGACCCGAGGAGGCAGAGGGGGTATATATAGCCTGACCCTGTCGGTGTGACAGAGTGGAACAACTCGGTGGCACCGAGATGCAAAACTGCAAGCAGTTACTGCAACCCGGTGTGACCGAAAAGTTCAAATCGGTTGCACCGAGATTGAAAACCTAGATCAACTTAGTGATCTCGGTGTGACCGAAATGGATGGATCGGTCAGACCGAAATGCACAAAGAGGTTTTGGAAGTTTAAGTCTATGACGAATCGGGGACTCCGAGTGCTCCTCAAACAGAGTGGTTCGAATCTGACTTGATCAAACTTTGTGATGTAGCATGAATAGAGTTTGAGACAAGAAAAGCATAGATAGCTAGAGAAGGTTCTTAGGCATTCTTGTCCATCCACTTGGCAAAAGAATAGAAACCAAACAATCAACACTACAAGTGGATGTCCTCGAATGAGTAAAATATGCAACCAACATGCTCACACAATAAAATGACAAATGAAATATGTGGCAAAGCATGTGCAACCATTCTAGCATCTATCAAGTAATTGGCGATGACTAGGTCATCTATATATGAGTATATTTACTTAGGAGTCAAATGAGAACATTTGATCATAGGTCATACTCATCGTTTAAGCACAAGTGGGGTTACCACTTTTAAATAAAGCATTGTTGTGTTCACACCATTAGAGTTGCTTTAGCTCAATTCAAGAGTAAAGCTCCCCCTAGATGTGAGATCCCCCCTAAGAGGGATGAACTAACCTTGGGTTTTGTCGATGATGACTTCATGTAGGTGTTGAAGATGTGGATGCTCAATGTTGATGTAGATCATTTGGAGCAATCCTTTAGAGTGAGTTGCACTTTCAATACCTACATGGGTTAGTCCCACAAGGAACAAACAAGGATATCCATAGACATAGAGTGATGCACACATAAGATGATGTCCATGAAAGCATTAGGTTACCTTGTCCCTTATCTTACCAACAAGAGGGTTTGTGACTCCTTGAACTAGTGCAAGATGTGGAAGTTCATTGCACTTGTCCTTGCCAAAATGATATGAGTGAAATATGTTGGCGGAGTCACCCTCAATAACTCTCTAGTTCTTCTTCTTCGGGATCAACATCATCTTGATGGGAATCCTTGGAGTTGTAGTTGTACTCGATGAAGTAGAACTTGACGTAGTCTTGGGAACCCACTTGACAAAGGCCTTAGGAGCTTCTTCAAATGCATCAATCTCCTCCTGAAGCTTGTCCTTGCCTTTTTGCTTGTGGCCTTGTGGTGGAAGATCATATTGAGCTTGTGTCCCTTTGAAGGAAGTAGGATCATACTTCTCTTGTTGAGGAACAAACTTCGTCTTGGGGTATTGATCTTCTTCCCACTCAACTCCATTGGCATTGAACTTTCGTTCAAAACCAACACCTTGGTTCTTCCGGTGCCTTCCTTGCTTGCGTACAATTTCCTCGAATTGCTTACTCACGGCAAGGCTCTTGTAAACACCTTGCTCTATAATTCCCTTCAATAAGCTATTTTCTTGCTCAAGTGTAACTTGGCTAAGAGAATCATTAGTAGAATCAAGATAACTACTAGAAGCAACAACATTGGATTTAGCATGATTATTGTTACTACTGGAGGAAGAATCTTTCTTGTTCTTGTTACTAGACTTGACTTGAGGCATGTAAGTGGTTAAGAGTAAACGCTTGGCAATGTAAGAAGAACTTTTCTTACGAAGATCATCAATGATTGCCTTTAAGAACTCATGCTCTTGCTCAAGGTTGAGCTTTTTGGAACGTAACTTCTAATGAGTCCTTAAAAGTTCTCGATGATTTTCTAAGATGGTTTCATGAGCTAACTTAAGAGTGCACCGGGGCGATGGCAGCGTTGAAGTCAAAGAGAGGGTCGATGTTCTTAAGATGGCTGAACACACGGGAGAAGGCCCGTGCGAGCAGGCTGCGGCTCCTCTCCTCGACAAGCTGGCGAGCCCTCGCAGAGCAACTCTCTAGATGCGTCACCACGTCACTTTGCCTCGAAGAACTGGAGATTACCGGTGTAGTTGGTCACGTGAGGCTCATCAGCAGCCGCTTCACAGATGTTGCCCAAGGCCACATTGGCCTTTTCCCTGAGTGTTTAGAGCATGGGGCCATGCATGTGCTCTAGCGTCTGCCGCTGGCAAATCTCATCTTCGTTCCGCCGTGCAACGGACTCGGCATCATCAACCCTCCGCTGGAGAATGCTACCTCTTGAGCACTGCGTCGGATTTCCCCGAAGAGGAGAGGATGATGCAGCAAAGTAGCGTAAGTATTTCCATCAGTTTTTGAGAACCAAGGTATCAATCCAGTAGGAGACCACGCACAAGTCCCTCATACCTACACAAAACGATAGCAACTCGCAGCGAACGCGATTAGGGGTTGTCAATCCCTTCACGGTCACTTACGATAGTGAGATCTGATAGAGATGATAAATAATATTTTTGGTATTTCTGATAGATAGATGCAAAGTAAAAAGTAAAAGGCAAAGTAAAAACAAAGCAAGTAAATAAAGTGATAGAGATTGATATGATGAGAATAGACCCGGGGGCCATAGGTTTCACTAGTGGCTTCTCTCAAGAGCATAGATATTCTACTTGGGTGAACAAATTATTGTTCAAGAATTGATGAATTGAGCATAGTTATGAGTATATCTAGGCAATGATCATGTATATAGGCATCACGTCCAAAACAAGTAGATCAAACGATTCTCGCATCTACTACTATTACTCCACTCATCGACCGCTATCCAAAGATGCATCTAGAGTATTAAGTTAAAAACAGAGTAACGCCTTAAGCAAGATGACATGATGTAGAGGGATAAATTCATGCAATATGATAAAAAACCATCTTGTTATCCTCGATGGCAACAATACAATATGTGCCTTGCAACCCTTTCTGTCACTGGGTAAGGACACCGCAAGATTGAACCCAAAGCTAAGCACTTCTCCCATTGCAAGAACTACCAATCTAGTTGGCCAAACCAAAAAGGATAATTCGAAGAGACTTGCAAAGATAACTCAATCATACATAAAAGAATTCAGAGAAGAATCAAATATTTTCCATCGATAATACTGGATCATAAACCCACAATTCATCGGTCTCAACAAACACACCGCAAAAAGAAGATTACATCGAATAGATCTCCACGAAAGAGGGGGAGAACATTCTATTGAGATCCAAAAAGAGAGAAGAAGCCATCCAGCTACTAGCTATGGACCCGAAGGTCTAAAGTAAACTACTCACACTTCATCGGAGGGGCTATGGTGATGATGTAGAAGCCCTCCGTGGTGGATGCCCCCTCAGGCGGAGCTCCGGACCAGGCCCCAAGATGGGATCTCGTGGATACAGAAGGTTGCGGCGGTGGAATTAGGTTTTTGGCTCCTGTTCTGATGGAAACACTGAAATAGGCAAAAAACAGCAATTCTGGGCTGGGCCTCCGGTTAATAGGTTAGTTCCAAAAATAATATAAAAGTGGAAAATAAAGCCCTATATAGTCCAAAACAGTAGATAAAGTAGCATGGATCGATAAAAAATTATAGATATGTTGGAGACGTATCAAGCATCCCCAAGCTTAATTCCTGCTCGTCCTCGAGTAGGTAAATGATAAAAAGAATTTTTGATGCGGAGTGATACTTTGGCATAATTTCAATATAAATCTTCTTACTTGTTATATGAATATTCAGATCCGAAAGATTCAAGACAAAAGTTCATATTGACACAAAAATAATAATAATTCAAGCATACTAATCAAAGCAATCATGTGTTCTCAAATTAACATGGCAAAAGAAAGTTCATCCCTACAAAATCATATATTTAGGCTATGCTTCATTTTTGTCACACAAAGATGTTCCCAACTTCTATACCCCCGATGACAAGCCAACCAATTGTTTCATACTCAAATAATCTCAAACTTTTTCAACCTTCACGCAATACATGAGCGTGAGCCATGGATATAGCACTATGGATGGAATAGAATATGATGATGGGGATTGTGTGGAGAAGACAAAAAAGGAGAAAGTCTCACATTGACGAGGCTAATCAACAGGCCATGGAGATGCCCATCAATTGATGTCAACATGAGGAGTAGGGATTGCCATGCAACGGATGCACTTAGAGCTATAAATATATGAAAGCTCTACAAAAGAAACTAAGTGGGTGTGCATCCAACTTGCTTGCTCACGAAGACCTAGGGCATTTTGAGGAAGCCCATCATTGGAATATACAAGCCAAGTTCTATAATGAAAAGTTCCCACTAGTATATGAAAGTGACAAAATGAGAGACTCTCTATCATGAAGATCTTGGTGCTACTTTGAAGCACAAGTGTGGTAAAAGGATAGTAGCATTGTCCCTTCTCTCTTTTTCTCTCATTTTTTTCTTTTTTTTTCTTTTTGGGCCTTTCTCTTTTTTTTGGCCTTGTTTTTTTTTCTTTTTTTTCCATCCAGAGTTTCATCCCGACTTATGGGGGAATCATAGTCTCCATCATCCTTTCCTACCTTGGGACAATGCTCTAATAATGATGATCATCAAACTTTTATTTTTCTTAGAACTCAACAATTACAACTTGAAACTTAGAACAAAATATGACTCTATATGAATGCCACCGGCGGTGTACCGGGATGGTACAATGAATCAAGAGTGACAAGTATGGAAAATAATACATGGTGGCTTTGCCACAAATACGATGTCAACTACATGATCATGCAATAGCAATATGACAAAAGTAATGTATGTCATAATAATGATGATGGAAGTTGCATGGCAATATATCTCGGAATGGCTATGTAAATGCCATGATAGGTAGGTATGGTGGCTGTTTTGAGGAAGATATAAGGAGGTTTATGTGTGATAGAGCATATCGTATCACGGGGTTTGGATGCACCGGCGAAGTTTGCACCAACTCTCAAGGTGAGAAAGGGTAATGCACGGTACCGAAGTGGCTAGCAAAGTTGGAGAGGTGAGAGTGCGTATAATCCATGGACTCAACATTAGTCAAAAGAACTCATATACTTATTGCAAAAATTTAGAAACCATCAAAAATCAAGTACTACACACATGCTCCTAGGGGTATAGATTGGTAGGAAAAGACCATCGCTCGTCCCCGACCGCCACTCATAAGGATGCACAAGCCAGGTACACTTCATGTTTTAAATTTGTTACACAACTTTAACAATATGCATGCTACGGGACTTGCAAACTTCAACACAAGTATTTCTCAAATTCACAATTATCAACTAGCATGACTTTGATATTATCACCTCCATATCTCAAAATAATTATCAAGCATCAAACTTATCATAGTATTCAATTCACTAAGAACAAAGTTTCACATATCTTGAACACTAAGTATATTAAAATTAAGAAAATTACCATACTATTAATGACTCTCAAAATAATCTAAGTGAAGCATGAGAGATCAATAGTTTCTTTAAAACAAATCCACCACCGTGTCCTAAAAGATCTAAGTGAAGCACTAGAGCAAAAATTAACACGCTCAAAAAGATATAAGTGAAGTACTATGAGCAAAACTATCAAGCTCAAAAGATATAAGTGAAGCACTATGAGTATTCTAACAAATTCCAAATCATGTATGGCTCTCTCAAAAGATGTGTTCATAAAGGATGATTGTGGTAAACTAACAAACAAAGACGCAAATAATACAAGATGCTCCAAGCAAAACACATATCATGTGGTAAATAAAAATATAGCTCTAAGTAAATTACCGATGGAAGTGGACGAAAAGAGGGGATGCCTTCCGGGGCATCCCCAAGATTTGAATTTTTGGTATCCTTGGATTATCTTGGGGGTGCCATGGGCATCCCCAAGCTTAAGCTCTTGCCACTCCTTGTTCCATAATCCATCAAAAAAAATTCACCCAAAACTTGAAAACTTCACAACACAAAACTCAACAGAAATCTCGTGAGCTCCGTTAGAGAAAGAAAACAAAGAACTACTTAAGGTACTGTAATGAACTCATTCTTTATTTATATTGGTGTTAAACCTACTGTATTCCAACTTCTCTATGGATTATAAACTATTTTACTAGCCATAGATTCATCAAAATAAGCAAAGAACACACAAAAACAGAATCTGTCAAAAACAGAACAGTCTGTAGCAATCTGTAACTAACGCAAACTTATGAACTCTAAAAATTCTACCAAAATAATAAGTCCTGTACAATTTGTTTATTGAACAGCAGAAAAAATAATCAACGCAAAATCACGCTCCTGTGATTTAACAAAATTATATTCGTGCGTGCAAAGTTTCTGTTTTTCAGCAGAATCAATCATCGAAGGTTATCCTATAGGTTCTACTTGGCACAAACACTAATTAAAAGATAAAACCACATCCAAACAGAAGGTAGATGGATTATTTATTCCTAAACAGAAGCAAAAACACAAAATAAAATTGGGTTGCCTCCCAACAAGCGCTATCGTTTAACGCCCCTAGCTAGGCATAAAAGCAAGGATAGATCTAGGAAGTGCCGTAGTAATAAGATAGATCGGTGAAACTCACATATTCTCTATGTTTGGCAGCAAGTTTCCTTTGAGGTAAGCAAAAGTAATCAAAAGGGCTAAATTTAATAGGGCAAAAATCCCCAAGATCAATTTTAGGACGTATAGGTTCCTCTTTCGGCCCTTCATAATGCACAACCAATTCATCATTATAAGCGTTCTTTTGACAGAACCATGTGAGTCTACACTCAAGAGAGTATCCTAACTCATTATTTCGAATAGACAAATCATCATTAAGTTCAGAGATTCTATCAATTAAAATATTGGTTGGCACCTTTTTTCTAAGGTTTTCATTGAAAGCAACATAATCAAGAGACTGAAAACGCATAATTTCTTCTTGATGAAAGAGGATAGATTCTATGGGAGGACGGCCAGCGTCCACCCTATAATTTGCAAAGATTTCTTTGGCCTCTTTTATTATAAATCTGAATTCATGAGCCAAAAAGATAGTAGCGGCACACTTAACAGAGGAGTGTTTGATGTTAGAAAATTCTAGGAAAATCCTTTGTATAGAAGGGTGCATATGCATAAATTGCCTTTCAAGTTCAACGATAAGCATGACAATGGCATCAGCAAGACTGCTGGTTCTATGAAGAATAGAACTGCCCATAGAGGGCAAAAGCAACGCACAAGTAAAGAAATCTTGAATAACTCCTTTTCCAATAATATTACCACTACCGATTCGAAATCTTTTTGTATGATAGGTAGGGGATTCTTCAGCAGGAGCTTCAGAATTTTCCATGATATTATTATTGCCCATGTCGGCAATAATTTCCCCAATTTCGGACATAACAACAAGCAAGCAAACTAACACACGAGCAAACAGAAAGGCAACGGGAAAAAGGCAAACGGGAAAGAGAGGAGGAGATTGGGAAAGAGAGGGCAAATAAAACAGCAAGGGTGAAGTGGGGGAGAGGAAAACGAGAGGCAAATGGCAAATAATGTAATGCGAGAGATAGGGATTGCGATGGATACTTGGTATGGTTGACTTGCTTGCATGAGCCTCCCCGGCAACGGCGCCAGAAATTCTTCTTGCTACCTCTTGAGCATTGTGTTGGATTTCCCCGAAGAGGAGAGGATGATGCACCAAAGTAGCGTAAGTATTTCCCTCAGTTTTTGAGAACCAAGGTATCAATCCAGTCGGAGACCACGCACAAGTCCCTCGTACCTACACAAAACGATAGCAACTCGCTACCAACACGATTAGGGGTTGTCAATCCCTTCACGGTCACTTACTATAGTGAGATCTGATAGAGATGATAAATAATATTTTTGGTATTTTTGATAGATATATGCAAAGTAAAAAGTAAAAGGCAAAGTAAAAACAAAGCAAGTAGTTAAAGTGATAGAGATTGATATGATGAGAATAGCCCAGGGGCCATAGGTTTCACTAGTGGCTTCTCTCAAGAGCATAGATATTCTACGGTGGGTGAACAAATTACTGTTGAGCAATTGACAGAACTGAGCATAGTTATGAGTATATCTAGGCAATGATCATGTATATAGGCATCACGTCCAAAACAAGTAGATCAAAATGATTCTGCATCTACTACTATTACTCCACTCATCGACCGCTATCCAGCATGCATCTGGAGTATTAAGTTAAAAATAGAGTAATGCCTTAAGCAAGATGACATGATGTAGAGGGATAAATTCATGCAATATGATAAAAACCCCATCTTGTTATCCTCGATGGCAACAATACAATACGTGCCTTGCAACCCTTTTTGTCACTGGGTAAGGACACCGCAAGATTGAACCCAAAGCTAAGCACTTCTCCCATTGCAATATCTACCAATCTAGTTGGCCAAACCAAAAAGGATAATTCGAAGAGACTTGCAAAGATAGCTCAATCATACATAAAAGAATTCAGCGAAGAATCAAATATTTTCCATAGATAATACTGGATCATAAACCCACAATTCATCGGTCTCAACAAACACACCGCAAAAAGAAGATTACATCGAATAGATCTCCACGAGAGAGGGGAAGAACATTGTATTGAGATCCAAAAAGAGAGAAGAAGCCATCTAGCTACTAGCTATGGACCCGAAGGTCTGAAGTAAACTACTCACACTTCATCGGAGGGGCTATGGTAATGATGTAGAAGCCCTCCATGGTGGATGCCCCTCCGGCGGAGCTTCGGAACAGGCCCCATGATGGGATCTCGTGGATACAGAAGGTTGCGGCGGTGGAATTAGGTTTTTGGCTCCTGTTCTGATCGAAACACTAAAATAGGCAAAAAATACAGCAATTCTGGGCTGGGCCTCCGGTTAATAGGTTAGTCCCAAAAATAATATAAAAGTGGAAAATAAAGCCCAATATAGTCCAAAACAGTAGATAAAGTAGCATGGAGCAATCAAAAATTATAGATACGTTGGAGACGTGTCAAGCATCCCCAAGCTTAATTCCTGCTCGTCCTCGAGTAGGTAAATGATAAAAAAGAATTTTTGATGCGGAGTGACACTTTGGCATAATTTCAATATAAATCTTCTTACTTGTTATATGAATATTCAGATCCGAAAGATTCAAGACAAAAGTTCATATTGACACAAAAATAATAATACTTCATGCATACTAATCAAAGGAATCATGTCTTCTCAAAATAACATGGCAAAAGAAAGTTCATCCCTACAAAATCATATAGTTAGGCTATGCTTCATTTTCGTCACACAAAGATGTTCCCAACTTCTATACCCCCGATGACAAGCCAACCAATTGTTTCATACTCAAATAATCTCAAACTTTTTCACCCTTCACGCAATACATGAGCGCGAGCCATGGATATAGCACTATGGGTGGAATAGAATATGATGATGGGGATTGTGTGGAGAACACAAAAAAGGAGAAAGTCTCACATTGACGAGGCTAATCAACGGGCCATGGAGATGCCCATCAATTGATGTCAACATGAGGAGTAGGGATTGCCATGCAACGGATGCACTTAGAGCTATAAGTATATGAAAGCTCTACAAAAGAAACTGAGTGGGTGTGCATCCAACTTGCTTGCTCACGAAGACCTAGGGCATTTTGAGGAAGCCCGTCATTGGAATATACAAGCCAAGTTCTATAATGAAAAATTCCCACTAGTATATGAAAGTGACAAAATGAGAGACTCTCTATCATGAAGATCTTGGTGCTACTTTGGAGCACAAGTGTGATAAAAGGATAGTAGCATTGTCCCTTCTCTCTTTTTCTCTCATTTTTTTCTTTTTTTCTTTTTGGGCCTTCTTCTTTTTTTGGCCTTGTTTTTTTTTTCCTTTTTTCCGTCCGGAGTTTCATCCCGACTTATGGGGGAATCATAGTCTCCATCATCCTTTCCTCACTTGGGACAATGCTCTAATAATGATGATCATCTAACTTTTATTTTTCTTACAACTCAACAATTACAACTCGAAACTTAGAACGAAATATGACTCTATATGAATGCCACCGGTGGTGTACCGGGATGGTGCAACGAATCAAGAGTGACATGTATGGAAAATAATGCATGGTGGCTTTGCCACAAATACGATGTCAACTACATTGTCATGCAATGGCAATATGACAAAAGTAATGTATGTCATGATAATGATGATGGAAGTTGCATGGCAATATATCTCGAAATGGCTATGGAAATGCCATGATAGGTAGGTATGGTGGCTGTTTTGAGGAAGATATAAGGAGGTTTATGTGTGATAGAGCATATCGTATCACGGGGTTTGGATGCACTGACGAAGTTTGCACCAACTCTCAAGGTGAGAAAGGGCAATGCACGGTACCGAAGAGGCTAGCAAAATTGGAAATGTGAGAGTGTGTATAATCCATGGACTCAACATTAGTCAAAAGAACTCATATACCTATTGCAAAAAAATTCGAAGCCTTAAAAAATCAAGTACTACGCGCATGCTCCTAGGGGGATAGATTGGTTGGAAAAGACCATCGCTCATCCCCGACCGCCACTCATAAGGATGCACAAGCCAGGTACACTTCATGTTTCAAATTTGTTACACAACTTTAACCATACGTGCATGCTACGGGACTTGCAAACTTCAACACAAGTATTTCTCAAATTCATAATTATCAACTAGCATGACTTTGATATTATCACCTCCATATCTCAAAACAATTATCAAGCATCAAACTAATCTTAGTATTCAATTAACTCAAAAGAATGTTTCACATATCTTGAACACTAAGTATATTAACATTAAGCAAATTACCATGCTATTAACGACTCTCAAAATAATCTAAGTGAAGCATGAGAGATCAATAGTTTCTTTAAAACAAATCCACCACCGTGCTCTAAAAGATCTAAGTGAAGCACTAGAGCAAAAATTGACACGCTCAAAAAGATATAAGTGACGTACTATGAGCAAAACTATCAAGCTCAAAAGGTATAAGTGAAGCACTATGAGTATTCTAACAAATTCCAAATCATGTATGGCTCTCTCAAAAGATGTGTACAGCAAGGATGATTGTGGTAAACTAACAAACAAAGACGCAAATAATACAAGATGCTCCAAGAAAAACACATATCATGTGGTAAATAAAAATATAGCTCTAAGTAAATTACCGATGGAAGTGGACGAAAAGAGGGGATGCCTTCCGGGGCATCCCCAAGCTTTGACTTTTTGGTGTCCTTGGATTATCTTGGGGGTGCCATGGGCATCCCCAAGCATAAGCTCTTGCCACTCCTTGTTCCATAATCCATCAAAAGAATTAACCCAAAACTTGAAAACTTCACAACACAAAACTCAACAGAAATCTCGTGAGCTCCGTTAGAGAAAGAAAACAAAGAACTACTTAAGGTACTGTTATTAACTCATTCTTTATTTATATTGGTGTTAAACCTACTGTATTCCAACTTCTCTATGGAATATAAACTATTTTACTAGCCATAGATTCATCAAAATAAGCAAAGAATACACGAAAAACAGAATCTGTCAAAAACAGAACAGTCTGTAGCAATCTGTAACTAAAGCAAACTTCTCAACCTCTAAAAATTCTACCAAAATAAGAAGTCCTGGACAATTTGTTTATTGAACAGAATCAAAAAGAATAAACGCAAAAGCATGTTCCTGTGATTTAACAAAATTATATTCATGCGTGCAAAGTTTCTGTTTTTCAGCAGAATCAAATCATCTATCATCGTAGGTTATCCTATAGGTTCTACTTGGCACAAACACTAATTAAAAGATAAAACCACATCCAAACAGAAGGTAGATGGATTATTTATTCCTAAACAGAAGCAAAAACACAAAATAAAATTGGTTGCCTCCCAACAAGCACTATCGTTTAACGCCCCTAGCTAGGAATAAAAGCAAGGATAGATCTAGGAAGTGCCGTAGTAATAAGATAGATCGGTGAAACTCATTTCATATTCTCTATGTTCGGCAGCAAGTTTTCTTTGAGGTAAGCAAAAGTAATCAAAAGGGATAAATTTAATAGGGCAAAAATCCCCAAGATCAATTTTAGGACGTATAGGTTCCTCTTTCGGCCCTTCATAATGCACAACCAATTCATCATTATAAGCGTTCTTTTGACAGAACCTTGTGAGTCTACACTCAAGAGAGTATCCTAACTCATTATTTCGAATAGCCAAATCATCATTAAGTTCAGAGATTCTATCAATTAAAATATTGGTTGGCACCTTTGTTCTAAGGTTTTCATTGAAAGCAACATAATCAAGAGACTGAAAACGCATAATTTCTTCTTGATGAAAGAGGATAGATTCTATGGGAGGACGGCCAGCGTCCACCCTATAATGTGCAAAGATTTCTTTGGCCTCTTTTATTATAAATCTGAATTCATGAGCCAAAAAGATAGTAGCGGCACGCTTAACAGAGGAGTGTTCGATATTAGAAAATTCTAGGAAAATCCTTTGTATAGAAGGGTGCATATGCATAAATTGCCTTTCAAGTTCAACGATAAGCATGGCAATGGCATCAGCAAGACTGCTGGTTCTATGAAGAATAGAACTGCCCATAGAGGGCAAAGCACCAGCACAAGTAAAGAAATCTTGAATAACTCCTTTTCCAATAATATTACCACTACCGATTCGAAATCTTTTTGTATGATAGGTAGGGGATTCTTCAGCAGGAGCTTCAGAATTTTCCATGATATTATTATCGCCCATGTTGGCAATAATTTCCCCAATTTCAGACACAACAACAAGCAAGCAAACTAACACACGAGCAAACAGAAAGGCAACGGGAAAAAGGCAAAGGGGAAAGAGAGGAGGAGATTGGGAAAGAGAGGGCAAATAAAACGGCAAGGGTGATGTCGTCGCGCGATGGGTACGACGGCACCTATGGGGCCGCCGGGGGACGGCCCCTTCGTGTGTTCGGTACGAGGGCGGAGGATGCGCAGAGAGCAGATCGAGGCGACGCGCGCGGCGCGGTTTTTACCCAGCTTCGGGCCGCGATGGTCGCGTAAAACCCTACTGCTGCTTTGTGTTGTATTGCGCTTCGGGAGCCGGGAGGGCAGCTACCCCGAGCGTGCGAGTCGTGAAAGAGTCGAGTCTCGCGGGAGTTGCGAATGATCGGACCCTCGCGAGAGTAGTGAATGATCCGAACCCCTCCTACGTTGCGCATGGGCCTCCTTTTATAGGGCAAGGGGTCACCGACAGGTGTCAACGTAAGGTAGAGGGGTAAAAATGTAAAAGAGGTGGTAGTTGGAACAGTGCGGGAATAGTGCAGCTATAGTGCATGAACAGTGGATTCTACCTACTTTTGACAGAGGGGGACAAGAGCATTAAATGCCCGTCGCCGTCGCCCCGAAAGCTCCCGCCCTAGCGTCTCCGTTTGCCACGGCGATGGAGCCACCACCGTGGAGTGCCACCGCACCCCTCATGCAGCACAGCCACCCGCCACGCGTCTCTGGAGAAGGCTAAAGGCGACGCGTGGGCAGATGAGCTGGAGTGCGGGCACGCGGCGCAGCTCTCCCGGCAAGTACCTTGCCGGGGTCTTGATCTTGCCGGGCCCGGGAGCTTGTCGGGCTCTATAACTTGCCGCTCCTCGGGCCCTTGCCGGGACGCGTATAGCGCCGAGGTATGTCTTTTGTGATGTGATCTTCTAGTCTCCCCGGCGAGCTCCTCTCGCCAGGGACTTGCGTGAGCGATGTAGTCTTGAGCCTGGAACGGCCTTCCCGGCAAGCTCCTCTTGCCGGGGTCTTAAGCTTCTGTCTCGTACACTTTGTTCTTGAATGGCTTGGTATGGAGCAGGAATGGTCTCCGGCAAGCATTTGGTGGATCCAGCTGCGGGGAGCTGCAGCTGCCCGTGCACAAGTTGGGGTACTGAGGTACCCCTACCTTAGAACACCGACAGGAGCCCCCGGGCCTGGGCCACACACGGTGCCGAGCGCTGTTGGGCCAGGCCCAAGACAGTGCACGGGCACACGAAGCCCACGGCGTGCCGAATCCACTTCCATCTTTGCTGCCTCTCCGTGCAACAGCACGCGTCGATTGCGGCGTCGTGGGATGGGACGTGCCCACGTTCTTTTATGAGGAGAGCGGAACGCCCCCCACTTCCCCATAAAAACAGAGGAAGCAGGCGCGGTTCCCCTCCATCGCTTTCATTTCCTCTTCTTCCTCCGCCAGAAAACCCTCTTTGCGCTCCGCCTCCGCATCTCCTCCGCCGCCCCTTGTGTTCGCGGCGTCGTCGGACTCTTCCTCCCCCCCTTCCCTCGCCGCCTCCGCCATGGCCCCGAAGACCAGGAAGGGGAAGGAGAAGGCGGAGAAGGCTAAGAAGGAGAAATCCGAGCAGGCGGAAGAGCTTGCCCAGATGCGGAGGGAGAACGTCGTCTTCCCGCCGCGGCTCGGCGTGCAAGAACTCTGGGCCAAGTATTTCTTGTTCTGGGCCAAGAGGACCTCGGCGCATCCTCGGACCAGGGCTCATCCGGCCGCCCTCATGGACAACTATCCTGGCGGGTACTATTTCTTCGCACCTTTCTTCCACTGCGGTCTTTGCCCTCCTTTTTCTGAATTCTTCTGTGACATCATGAACACATACGGCTTCCACCTTCTTGATTTCACCCCCAACGCCGTCCTCACAATGGCGGTTTTCGCACATATGTGCGAAAACTTCATAGGGATATATCCAAATGTAGCTCTGTTCAGGCATTTCTTTACTCCGAGAGCAGAGCCCGGCTCTCCCCTCTCCGGAGGGATTTCTTGGGTTTTCCGTCTGAACTTGAAGAGGTCGTACTTGCCGGGGGAGCTCCGCATCAAGTGGGAAGAGTGGCGCGCAGAGTGGTGCTGGATCGTCGAAGACGAGCCGCAGTCCTTTACCACGCCGCGCACAACGCCCATTGCGCGCGGCAGAGATTGGAGCGAGCTGGATTCGGACGACGTTAAGCTCGATGTCGCCCTTATCCGGATCCTTCGTCTCCGACAAGCGGGGCTGTCCATTGCGGCGAGAGGTGCCGACTTCCTCCGCCGCCAGACGCCCTCTCCAAGACAGGAAAAGGCCGGCCTGGGAGTTCGGTGGCGCAGGGGATATAATGAGGCTGCGCACCGGGCTGAACTCCAACTTCACGACGCTGGAGCTGAGGGGGATGGTCCGGGAACTCTTCAAATATGACCCGGCCCATCCAGATTGGTTCAGGCTTCCCCGGGGAGTGGTGCCCCTTTGCAACAACGTAGCTCGAGATCACCTCCTCGCCATGATGCCCGCGTGCGACTCACACGGCGTGGAGCGTTCATGGATTCCGCCCGAGCCAGCAGACGTCTTCAACTTCTTCGACACCCTCGAAGAGGTAGCGAAGAACAAGGACGAGATCCGGGGGCTGACGCGGGACACCACGGACGAGGAGCTCGCCTACATAGCCTCTCGGGCCGAAGAGGCCACTGCAGCTGCAGCGGCAGGAAAGTTCGGCTGTACATCCGAGGAGGCGGAGGCTGCGGAGGAGTCCTATCAAGCGGAGGCGGCGGAGATCTGCAGACTGCTGCGACTTCCTCCCGGCACGCTTGCCGGGGTCCCCTCTCTGAGGCATTCCGGAATTCATGGAATCGCGGTCGAAGCTGCGGCAAGAGGTGTCGCTGCCGGAGGGAGCCGAGGCGCCGCAGGGAGCGGAGATGTCGGAGGGAGCGGAGACGTCGGAGGGAAAGGGGTCGCAGCGCAGGGCGCTGGGTCTGGTGAGCCGGCCGGCGAGGAGGAGGAGGGGGAGGACGCCGCGGTCGCCGAGGACGCCGGCGGGTCCACGGACCTTTACGACGACGACCTCTCCTCGTCGTCGGAGACCTCCCGCCCGGCGAGCCCTAGGCGTTCCCGTTGAAGCGCCTCCAAGGCGGTGGCGGAACGAATACGCAAGCCCCGGCAACTACTGCTCGCCGGCAGCGCAAGCTTCCCGGGAGTCGGGCGCGTTAGGGCACCAACGCACCAGACACGGCGGAAGCGACCAGCAGCAGCCACGGCAAGGGCGCCTCGCAGGCCGGCGCCGGGTGGACAGGGGTCTTCTCTGAGCGGAGCGGCGGCTCCGCCTGCTCCTCGGGCCTCGGCTGCGACAGGGGCTGGATCTTCGCAGCCCCCAGCCCCGAGGGCCGCCAAGCGCCCGAGAGGGCCTCCGCCTCCTGCTCCTCGCGCCGACGCAACCCAAGTGCGGTATGACTTCTCCGCCTTGAGCGAAGACGACGAGGAAGAACAGGAGTGAGTATCCGAAATCCTCATCTTCTTAAATTTCGCCTTGATTATTGTTGTGGCTAATCTCGTTTTTGTGCCGATTTCAGGACCTTGACTGAGCGGGCGGCGAAGAGAGCCAAGGTACCCGTGGTCGAAGTCGCGGGTGACCCGCCCGCCGAGGCGACCGGGGACGTGCCGGAGGCAAGCTTGCCGGACCCGAGCGCCGTCCCGAGGAGCAGCCCCCAGCGCAGCCCCCAGCGTGAGTCTGGGTCCCGCAACTTCGCTTTGCTTGAAAGCTTCATCTTGTTCCAATATCTTGATGTGTTTGTCTTGGCTTGTGCAGAGATGGAGCCGCAGCGGCAGGAGCATCCGGAGGGCGCCCTCGAGGAGCCGGCAGTCCCTCCATCCCCGCCAAGGTTGGACTCTCCGGCAAGGGAGAGCGTCCCGCCAAGGGCGGGTACTCCGCCAAGGGCGAGTACCTCGCCAAGAGCGAGCAGCCCGACAAGGGCGGCTACTCCGCCAGGGGATAGTTCCCCGGCAAGGGAGCCCGCCGATGACGACGTCCGCCAAGGTAAGTTCTGCGACTTTGTCTTCTTGGCATTGTCTCTTTTTGGACATTTGCTTGAACTTCTTTTGCTTTCTCTTCTTCTTCAAGATCCTCCCCCTCCCCCCGAGCGGACGGAAGTCGTCATTGAGGAGGAGGAGGACGGGCAGGGTGGCGGCGACGACGCCCCTGTCGTCGAGGACGCGGCGGGAGCTGCCGAGCCGCACGCGCCAGAGACCGCCTCGGCTGCAGACGCAGCGCCGGGAGGGGCGGCGATCGCGCCATCGCCCGGAGGCTGCGGGAGCGTCAAGTGCTGCGCCGGTCGCCGACCCCTCCGCCGGAGAAGAACGGCCCGGCTACTACTTGGAAGCCCCCAACGGCGTCTTCATCCAGATGCCGTGGGGTTCCTCGTCGCGAGCTCCTGCGGAGGGCGAGGCCTTCGACGGGAGATCCTCGCCTCGCTGGCTTGAAGGTCGCCGAGGGCCCGCGGGAGCGGGGGGTTCGATGAGGAGAAGCTGCTTCACCAGCTCCTGGCCCTTTACCGGGCCAGACAGGCGAAGCTCGCTTCCCGGGAGGCCCTTGCCGCCAAGGCCGCCGAAGAGATGGAGAGGCGCGCGGCGGAGCTCAGCGCCGCCAACAAGACTGCTCTCCGCGAGGTGGCGGAAAGACGCGAGCAGCTCGCCGGGCAGTACGAAGAGTGGCTGCTGCAGAAGGCCGAGGCCGAAGAGCAGCAACGGCTCGTCGGAGTGGAGCTGTCCCGGCGAGAAGGAGAGCTCATTCAGCGGAAGGTTGACCTTGACGCCCACGAGGACGACCTTGCCGCTCGGGAGCAGGCCCTTGGCGGGGAATTGAAGGAGGCGAAGACGCCAAGGCGCCGCGAGACCGCCAAGGAAGATCTCGCCGCCAAGGTTGCGAAGCTGGAGGAGCTGTTGAAGGTGGACTCGAGAAGATTGCCGCTCACCACGGAGCGCGAGAAGTACACCCACACCAACTCGAGCTCCAGCGCGCTTTTTTACGAGAAAGGCGACGAGCTGAAGGCTGCCAAGGACTCCGCCGAGGATCTTGAGTAGAAAATTTCTCGCCAAGGACTCGCCGACGCCGCCGGGACCAGAAACCAGGTGAAGGAGGAGCTCCGCGAGGAGCGATCCTTAGTGGCCGGGCGCCAACAAAGCAGCCAAGGATTTCCGTCGCATTGTCGAGATATGGACCGAGGACTTGGTGTCTTCGCGTCCGCCATTGACCAGAGCTCCGGCGCCAAGCCGGAGCATCTCATCTACTCTCCGGATCCAAACCTTGCTCACAGCGCCAAGCTCAGTCTCTTCTTCAGGGGGGTCGCGCCAGCTCTTGCAAATCTGCGGAAGAAGATCCCCGCGCAGCTCGCCGAGGAGGCGCGAGAGCTATGCGCGGGAACCATGGAGCGCGTGCTGACGAAGATCGTATACCGCAACCCCGGTATAGACCTCTCTAACGTCCTTCGCAGCTTGCCGGCCGACGCGGACATGGAGGCCCTGAAGGAGCAGGTCGCCCACATCATCGCCAAAGTGAACAAAATCCCCAGGATGGAGGGCGACCGCGTAGACTAGGCCTCTTTTATCTTTATTTCCTTTTGTTGCTGCACAGGTCGCTATGAACTCATTAGTCATCGCGACAAGTTATTCCTTGTAAGATATTACCTTTATTCTGGTCGGCAGACGCAGGGTCATCTCCCTTGCCTTGATCCTCAACTTCGCACGTTTTAACTTTATGCTTCTAGGAGTTTTGCCGGCAAGGAGCCCTTGCCGCGAGTGCTGAGTGTCAAACTCGAAGCAGCCTGCTAGCCAAGGTCTTGCCGGCAAGCAACCTCGCCATGGCTTGCCGCAACGCACCTAGCTTGCCGAGCGGGCTCGAAACGAAACAAGGGCGCAACATTTTGCCGCGGCCTACTTAAATCGTTGAGCACGCTCGAAAACAAGATGAGGGTGCGGCTATCCACGGGTAGGTTCCTCCGAGCACAAGTTTTTCGTACGAAGTGAGGTTGTTCAAGGAAGGCAACTTAAAAATTTAAAACTTTGAGCTGCTCTCCGGCAAGCTTTTCTCCCTTGAACAGCACTTGGTTGATCCTCCACTTCCTTCCCCCCCGGCAAACTTGTGCACGAGGAATGTTTCTTTTGCTTAAGAGACAAGGAAAGAGAAGGAGGAAAAAGCATATGGTCTTTCGGCGTGCTATTGCTTGCCGGATATGCGTGCCATACGAAAGATGCCAAATAACTCATGCAAATAGCAAAGAAGAGCATGGGAAAAGGCAAATAATCGCAAAACACGGAAACTTTATTGCTGCACGGGGTCTGCGCCCGGCTTTGTACAAAGGGTTACATGCAACTGCGGCAAAGCTTTTGTACAAAAGGTGGTTGCCGGAGCGGATCACGGCAACCGCGCCTTACGGGTAAAACTTGCAAAGATGCTCTATGTTCCAGGAATTACTCACTGGTAAGCCTTCTTCGGTCTCGAGTCGGACAGCGCCGGGCCTCGTGACTTGTCTCACCCGATAAGGGCCTTCCCACTTCAAGGCCAACTTGTTGGAATTCTTGGCGGACTGAACACGCCAAGAACAAGGTCGCCTTCCTCGAGACTCTGGCTTTGACCTTGCGGCTATGGTAGCGGCGCAAGGCTTGCTGGTATCGAGCAGCTCGTCAAAGAGCTTCGAGACGCCCCTCCTCGAGGAGCAATGCGCCATCTTGTCGCAGCTTGCTCTTGCTCAAGCTCATCATAAGCGAGCACTCGAGGAGATCCGTGATACGAAGTTCCGTGGGGAGAACTGCTTCGCCCATAGACTAGAGCAAAGGGTGTCTGTCCGTGGCTCGACGGTGTCGCTCGATTGACCAAAGAGCCGCCGCAGCTCTTCTATCCAATTTCTTCCGCGACTTGCGAAGCTCGCCGAAAGTTCTTGTCTTGAGTCCGCGCAACACTTCAGCATTGGCCCTTTCGCTGACCGCTGCTCCTTGGGTGAGCAATGGCTTAACAGACCTTGGCGCCAAGGTCTTGGGCGATGCATGAAGGTGCGCTTAGTGAATTGTGTACCGTTGTCGGTGATAATCCGTTAGGGATCCCAAACGCATACAATCGACTTGAAGAACTTGACCGCCGATCGTGTTGTCACCTTTCTCATCGGCTCGACTTCCGCCACTTTGTGAACTTGTCGATTGCTATGTACAGTACTCAAAGCCCCGACAAGACGGGGAAGGGGCCGAGGATGTCGAGCCCCCAGACCGAGAAGGGCCAGGATAAAGGGATGGTTTGGAGAGCTTGAGCTGGCTGATGGATCTGCTTTGCATGGAACTGGCACGCTTCACACTTGGTTACTAGTGCCGTTGCATCTTGGAGGGCTTCTCGCCAAAAGAACCCTTGCCGGAAAGCTTTCCCGGCAAGTGCCCTTGCGCCAATGTGGTGGCCGCATATGCCTCCATGTATTTCTGCCAGCAGCTTCTGTCCATCTTCCCTGGAGATGCACTTCAACCTGACACCATTGAGCCTTCTTCTGTACAGTTCGTTGTCCACGAACTGGTACATACTTGACTGTCTGGTTACCCTTTCTATTTCTTCAGGGTCGTCGGGAAGTTCTCCAGTTTGCAGGAAACGGACGATCTGCTGCGCCCATGCCGGAGCTCGGGGCTCGACGGCAAGGACTAAAGGCATGAGGGCCGCTGCGGGAACCTCGGCTTCTTCAGCAAAGATCTCTGGTTCTGTCGGAGCCGAAGGTCCCCCGGCAAGCTTGCCGGGGCAAAGCTTGTCGGGAACACTTGCTTCGATCGCACAGATCCGAGGATCGGCAGGGGCAAACTGTTCTCAAGATTCGACGCTGATTTTGGGGACTTTGGCGGCGGTCTCGGGGAGATCCGCCGCAAGTAGTCGCCGCGATCAACTTTCTTCTTGGTTTGCCCAATTGATGGTGTGACGGAGGGTTGAGTCAACTTGAGTAAGAAGGTCCCTGGTCCCATGTGTAACTTCATTGAAGCGCACTTTGAAAGGCCATCCGCGATTTCATTTTGAGCTCTCGACATGCTCCATCTCGCAAACCCTCAAAGCGCTCCTCAAGCTTCCTCACTTCATCTACATAAGCTTCCATCAAAGGGCTCGATAGCTCTTGTTAACTTGCTGACCACCAACCGAGAATCTCCCAAGACGATCAACTTCTTGATCCCAAGTTCGCCGCAATCCACGAGGCCGCAAGCAAACCTTCATATTCGGCGTTGTTGTTTGTCGCTTGTTCTCTTGGGAAGTGCATCCGATGACGATACTTGAGGTGCTCTCCGGTTGGCGCGATGAGCACGACGCCGCACCGGCGCCTTTGCAGCGAGAAGGCACCATCAAAGTACATTACCCATTCGCTTGTTGCTTCTTACGGTGTACTCGCCTCTTGAACTTCGCCATCGTGTTGGGGTCCATTCGCTATAAATTCTGCCAAAGCCCGGCTCTGTATGGTTGAAGTACTTTCAAACTTGAGTCCAAAGCTTGACAACTCTAGCGCCCACTCAACGATCCTGCCTGTTGCCTCTGGGTTGTGCAATATTCTTTTCAGCGGGAAGCGAGTGACCACTGTTATCTCGTGTGCTTGGAAGTAATGGCGCAGCTTTCTCGAGGCCATGAGGAGGCCGAAAAGCAACTTTTGCACACCAGGGTATCTTGACCTAGCCCCCTGGAGAAGGGAGCTTACAAAATACACTGGGCGCTGCACCATCTTTTTCCGCACCTCATCCTGCTCTGTCGCGCAGACTTGTCCTTGTCGGGTCGAGCTTGCCGGGCAGCACCCTACTTGTCGCCGACTCACTTGCCGAGATGCAGCCTCCTCGTCGGACTCCTCTCCGCTACAGCAGCACTAACCACTTGGTTGGTTGCCGCTAGGTACAGCAGCAACTTCTCTTGTGGTTTAGGTGCGATAAGCATCGGGTGGAGGATGTAACGCTTCAAGTCTTGCAGCGCTGCCTCCGCTTCGAGTCCACCTTATGGGCCCCGCCTTCTTAAGGATTTTGAAGAAGGGAAGGGCGCGCTCTGCAGACTTTGAAATGAACCTGCTGAGGGCAGCTACACAACCCGCGAGCCTTCTGACATCCTTGACCCGCTTTGGGGCTTGGATCTGCTCAATGGCCTTAATCTTGTCGGGGTTGGCTTCGATCCTCTCTCAGGATACGAAGAACCCGAGAAGCTTGCGGAGGGGACCCCAAAGACGCACTTCTCGGGTTCAACTTTAGTCAGATCTTGCGCAGGTTCGGAATGTCTCTTCCAAATCTTGAATCGGTGTATCCTTGTTTTGCTCTTCACCACGATGTCATCCATGTAAGCTTCTACATTTCTGTGGATCTGTGGCTCAAAAGCAGTATACACTACCCTTGCGAATGTTGATCCTGCATTTTTCAGTCCAAATGGCATGCGTATGAAGCAATAGGTGCCACATGGAGTGATAAACGCAGTCTTCTTCATCCTCCTGGCCATGAAGATCTGGTGATAGCCTGAGTATGCATCAAGAAAGCAGAGTAGCTCACATCCGGCTGTGGAGTCAACAATCTGGTCAATGCGCGGCAAGGGGAATGGATCCTTGGGGCATGCTTTATTCACATCGGTGAAGTCTATACACAGCCTCCATTTCCGCTGGCCTTTGCGCACGACGACTGGGTTTGCTAACCACGTCGGATGGATCACACCTCTAACTAGGCCTGCTGCCTCTAGCTTCTTGATTTCTTCGCTGATGAACTCTTGGCGCTCCACGGCTTGCCTTCTTACTTTTTGCTTGACGGGCCGCGCATGAGGGCAAACGGCAAGCTTGTGCTCAATTACCTTCCTGGGAACACCGGGGATGTCAGATGACTGCCATGCAAACACATCGACATTCGCCCGCAGAAGGCAACGAGCGCCGCTTCCTATTTGTCGTTGCCGTGGCAATCGATGGTGAAGGTACCACCAGTGCCGTCCTCATTGGCGGACACCTTCTTGGTCGCTGGCGGAGCAGCCATTCCCTTTTTACCCTTGCCGGCGGAGCTCGACGGTGCGTCCTCGACAGCAGCGCAACACTCCGAAGGGGTGCTGTTGCCGGAGTGGGTCCCGGAGCGCTTGCCGGACTTGGTCTTCGTCTTCTTTCCCCCGGGAGCTTCAGCGGCAAGCGCATCCTTGTCGGCCGCTGCTGCCGCATCCCGGTAGATCTTGTCGGTACAGATAAGCGCGTCTTTCTTGTCGCCAGGATGTGATGACGCTTATCGCCCCGTATCTTGAGCACGCTATGCGTAATGGGAAGCTGCCATGAACTTGGCGAGAGCAGACGGCCGAGTATCCCGCCAGTATGGCAACGGAATATCGGCGACGCCGAAAGTGACGCGCCGGTCCCGAAGTTGACCTCCCGCCAAAGGTCACCGCAAGGTGATCTTTCCTTGGGCTTGCTCCTTCCGGGTTGATTCCTTGAAGGAACCGGTCTCTTCGAGCTCGCCATCCGGGATTTGGAGCTTGATCACAGCAGAGGAGATCAAGTTCAGCCCGCCCCGCCGTCAACCAACATCTTGGTGACCTTGAGGTTGCGGATGGTGGGTGAGACCAGCATCGGCAAACACCCGACCGCGGTGGTGCGGTCGGGGTGATCCTCAAGATCAAAAATGACGGGCGTGCTGGACCATTTGAGGAGCCTGCGCGACTCCATGGGTGGCTCTGCTGCATTCACCTCACGTGCCCATTGCTTTAGTTGGCGGTGGGAGGTGTGCAACGAGGCGCCACCGTCGACGCACAGGACCTCCGTGGCCTTCGAACTCCTGCTCACCGCCATCCTCATCCTCCATGTCCTCGCCGCCGCCTTCTTCGCCCTGGCGCGCTCGAGAAGGTCGATCATCTTGTCGCCGCTTGGCCTTGCCGGGGGGTCCTCCCCGTCCAACGAACGGCCGTTTCTTGCTCGGTTCTCCCCCGCCGCCTTGGGCCCTTTCCTTGTCGCGCCTCTCGTACTCAGCTTTTTGCTGCTCGACGAGGTAGTCGACGCGCTTACGATTGTAGAGGTCGTGGCCCTTGGTGCGGTGGATTTTGCAAGATTGCTTGTCGGGCCGCCTCGCTTGTCGGTTGCCGCCACAGGCAAGCTCCTTGCCGGAGTTGCCAGCCTGTGTTTGCTTGGCGGAGCCTCCTTGCGGACTTTTCGACGGCAAGCACCTGTTCCTTGTTCTTCTTCTCGAAAGATCTGCCGCCGCGCTTCTTTGCCGGGCGGCGCTGCCGAGTCGCTTCCTCCTGCACCAAAGATCCTCCCCGGGAGCCTTCTCCCTCTTCCGCAGCGCGATTTATCAACGAGCATAAAGCTCGCCGACGTTCAATCTTGGTCATCGCCATCTCTTCACGCATGCGGGCGGTTACGCGACGCTCGTGGAACGCTACCGATAACCGCGGCAGGTGGACATCGGGATGTTGTGTTGCACGCGGTGAAGCGTTGGATGTACTTGCGCAGGATTCTCCTTCCTTCGGGTCAAAATGTGGAGATCGCTTCCTGGCCGTGGGGTTTGTGGCCGCCAATGAAGGCGCCAACAAACCGATGACAAAGGTCTGCCCAAGAAGAAATGGAGCCTTCCGCAAGTGCATAAGCCAAGAACGTGCGCTCGCCTAAGCACGAAGCGGAAGTAGTTCGCCAGAATCTTCTCGTCGCGCCCCGCAGCCTGCACCGCGATGGTGTAGATACCGAGGAATTCGAGGGTGCGTCTTGCCGTCGTATTTTTCCGCACGCCGGGCTTGAAATTCTTCATGCTTTGGCCATCGGGCGCGCCGCAGCTCTCGGCGAACGCAGGGCAGCCCGCCACAGACGGGTAAGTCGCTGGCTCGCCGGGCGGCGGCTGCGTTAAGCGGTGCTTCCAGCTCTTTGGTCTGATTGTCGCCGAAGTCTCGGCGGCGCCGATCGTGGTCCGAAGCGTCTTCGCCGCCGATCGCTGGCGACTGGCGTTGATCCCGACGAGCCCGCGGATCCGATGATGCCGTGGAGCCGCTGCCGGCGTTGTTCCGCGGGTGGCGTTTTCGCTTCCGCGGCAGGGAGTGCACGGTGGTCGCACCCCCGGCGGTCTTATCGCCGCCGCCTTCGTTTTCTCGACTTGCCGCGCTGTGAAGCCATTGGCTGCTGTGGGCGGTCGTTGTTGGCGAAGGCGGCAGGCTCTCGATGGTAGCCCTCCGATCCTCGGCCTTGTCCGCCGCCGAGGGAAGTCGAGAGCATTTGCGCTCTTGTGAGCGCTTCGCAGGAGTGGAGGGAAGCGGAGCGAAGCGCGCGAGAGGGGGCGCACTCGGCTTCTAACAGTGTTAGAAGGAGCAGGGTCTGCCCCGCACCTTCGCTTTGCGGTGTCCGGACGGGGCTCGGAACATCCCGCGAGCCTCCGCGCGTCCCGCCCAGCAGACGGATACCACCTCCCGTGGTATGGCGCCACTGGTCGCCGTGGCGTTGAGATGGACGGGATCTGCGGAGGCCGAGGCGCGTCACCCGCCTGCCCTCGATTCGTGGCACCGCGAGTGCCCTCGCCGGTGTCCACCTTCCGCCGGCGTTCCTCCGCCTACCGCTGGCTCCGGTAGCGGCGGTGAGACGCAGACGGGTCTGCAACCCTGGAGGCCCTCGTCTTCGGGGCCATGGCGCAGTTGTCGATGAAGCCGCTGACGAAATTGGAGAGGTTGATGAAGAACGCGGTCGCGCGAATGCCGGATCAGGTCCGCACAACCTCGACGCCCCCTACCTGGCGCGCCAGAGATGTCGTCGCGCGATGGGTACGACGGCACCTATGGGGCCGCCGGGGGACGGCCCCTTCGTGTTTTCGGTACGAGGGCGGAGGATGCGCAGAGAGCAGATCGAGGCGAGCGCAAGCGGCGCGGTTTTTACCCAGCTTCGGGCCGCGATGGTCGCGTAAAACCCTACTGCTGCTTTGTGTTGTATTGCGCTTCGGGAGCCGGGAGGGCAGCTACCCCGAGCGTGCGAGTCGTGAAAGAGTCGAGTCTCGCGAGAGTTGCGAATGATCGGACCCTCGCGAGAGTAGTGAATGATCCGAACCCCTCCTACGTTGCGCATGGGCCTCCTTTTATAGGGCAAGGGGTCACCGACAGGTGTCAACGTAGGGTAGAGGGGTAAAAATGTAAAAGAGGTGGTAGTTGGAACAGTCGGGAACAAAGGCAGCTCAAAGGCATGAACAAAGTGGATTCTACCTACTTTTGACAGAGGGGACAAGAGCATTAAATGCCCGTCGCCGCCGCCCGAAAGCTCCCGCCTAAGCGTCTCCGCTTGCCACGGCGATGGAGCCACCACCGTGGAGTGCCACCGCACCCTCATGCAAAGACAGCCACCCGCCACGCGCCTCTGGAGAAGGCTAAAGGCGACGCGTGGGCGAGATGAGCTGGAGTGCGGCACGCTGGCGCAGCTCTCCGGCAAGTACCTTGCCGGGTCTTGATCTTGCCGGCCGGGAGCTTGTCGGGCTCTATAACTTGCCGCCTCGGGCCCTTGCCGGACGCCAGATAGCGCCGAGGTATGTCTTTTGTGATGTGATCTTCTAGTCTCCCGGCGAGCTCCTCTCGCCAGGGACTTGCGTGAGCGATGTAGTCTTGAGCCTGGAACGGCCTTCCCGGCAAGCTCCTCTTGCCGGGTCTTAAGCTTCGTCTCGACACTTTGTTCTTGAATGGCTTGGTATGGAGCAGAATGGTCTCCGCAAGCATTTGGTGGATCCACTGCGGAGTCTGCAATGCCGATGCACAAGTTGGGGTACTGAGGTACCCCTACCTTAGTACACCGACAGGTGAAGTGGGGGAGCGGAAAACGAGAGGCAAATGGCAAATAATGTAATGCGAGAGATAAGGATTGCGATGGGTACATGGTATGGTTGACTTGCTTGCGTGAGCCTCCCCCGCAACGGCGCCAGAAATTCTTCTTGCTACCTCTTGAGCACTGCGTTGGATTTCCCCAAAGAGGAGAGGATGATGCAGCAAAGTAGCGTAAGTATTTCCCTTAGTTTTATAGAACCAAGGTATCAATCCAGAAGGAGACCACGCACAAGTCCTTTGTACCTACACAAAATGATAGCAACTCGCAACCAACGCAATTAGGGTTGTCGATCCCTTCACAGTCACTTACGATAGTGAGATCTGATAGAGATGATAAATAATATTTTTGGTATTTTTGATAGATAGATGCAAAGTAAAAAGTAAAAGGCAAAGTAAAAACAAAGCAAGTAAATAAAGTGATAGAGATTGATATGATGAGAATAGACCCGGGGCCATAGGTTTCACTAGTGGCTTCTCTCAAGAGCATAGATATTCTACGGTGGGTGAACAAATTACTGTTGAGCAATTGACAGAATTGAGCATAGTTTTGTGTATATCTAGGCAATGATCATGTATATATGCATCACGTCCAAAACAAGTAGATCGAAATGATTCTGCATCTACTACTATTACCCCACTCTTCGACCGCTATCCAGCATGCATCTAGAGTATTAAGTTAAAAACAGAGTTGTCACGCCCAATATGCGACCCTATCCAAAAGGAACTCGAGGTCCCACCAAGGATAGACCCGCATATTGGAACGCTTTTGCAAGGTGGATATCATTACATCAACAATTACATAATAGTGGGGATACATCCAATGCATACGATGTCACATGAATACAACAATACAACATACAAGAACAACACCCGACTACGGATGAATCATAAACAGAAACTCAAACAATATCCACCCTGCTAACCCAGGCTGCCGACCTGGAACCTATCCCTTGATCGAAAAAGAAGCAGAAGAAGAACTCCAAAACAAGCAAACGTCGCTCTCGCGTCATGATCATCACAAAAACCTGTACCTGCAACTGTTGTTGTAGTAATCTGTGAGCCACGAGGACTCAGCAATCCCATTAGCATGGGTATCAAGACTAGCAAGCTTAAAGGGAAAGGAAAGGGTAAAGTGGTGAGGTTGCATCAGCGACTAAGCATGATATGGTGGCTAACATACGCAAATGAGAGCGAGAAGAGAAACAAAGTAACGGTCGTAAAGCTAGCAATGATCAAGAGGTGATCCTGAACACCTGCTTACGTCAAACATAACCCAAAGACTGTGTTCACTTCCAGGGCTCCGCCGAAAAGAGACCATCACGGCTACATACTTGATTGATGCATTTTAATTCGGATCTGGTGTCAAGTTATCTACAACCGGACATTAATAAATTCCCATCTGCCACATAACCGCAGGCACGGCTCTCGAAAGTTTATACCCTGCAGGGGTGTCCCAACTTAGCCCATGATAAGCTCTCGCGATCAACGAAGGATATTCCTTCTCCCAGGAAGACCCGATCAGTCTCGGAATCCCGGTTTACAAGACATTTCGACAATGGTAAAACAAGACCAGCAAGACCGCCCGATGCGCCGACAATCCCGATAGGAGCTGCACATATCTCGTTCTCAGGGCAACACCGGATGAGACATGCTACGAGTAAAACCAGACCTCGAGTTTCCCTGAGGGGGCCCTGCAAGCGGCTCGGTTCGGACCTTGCTGGACAAATGGAAGTGTACAGGTGGTGGTGAGGCAAATGGTAAAACCAAGGTTGGGCCTTGCTGGACAAGTTTTATTCAAAGCGAACTGTCAGGGGGGTCCCATAAATCACTCGACCGTGTTAGGAACGCAAAATCCGGGAACATAACACCGGTATGACGGAAACTAGGGCGGCAAGAGTGGAACAAAACACCAGGCATAAGGCCGGGCCTTCCACCCTTTACCAAGTATATAGATGCATTAATAATATAAGAGATATTGTGATATCCCAACATAACCCTGTCCACCATGGAGCAATCTTCAACTTCACCTGCAGCTAGCAACGCTATAAGAGGGGCTGAGCAAAAGCGGTAACATAGCCAAGCAATGGTTTGCTAGGAATGGTGTCAAAGGTTAGAGGTTCATGGCAATTTGGGAGGCTTGATGAGCAAAAAATAGGTAACGCAGCATAGCGATAGAACGAAGCAACTAGCATAGCAATGATAGTAGTGAGATCCAGGGTAACAGTCATCTTGCCTGAAATCTCGCTAGGAAGAAGAACGAGTCCATGAAGAAGATGAAGCCACGAAGACGAACCAAGCGTAGACGAACGAATCCTCACGATCGCAACGAAACGGGAACTATCGAGAAGAAGCACACAACATGGTAAACACACCACACATGAACAAGACATGATGCACAACAAGCATGATGCATGACAAGGCTACATGAAGCTACTCATGGCAAGAGATGATGCAAACAAGAACAACACATCAAGGCAAGTTTAAATGAGGCCGGAAACAACATATAACATTTCCGGTAAGTCCTCATATGCAAATTTAGAAATTGGTCCAGAACTGAATAAACCTTATGTTCAAGTTGTTAAATAGCAAGTTAAGATGCACCAAGATGATCAACACGAAATTCTAGTCAAGTTACATATAAAGTTCATTAGATTTGGAGCTACGGCCTAGAAGATATGAGCAAAACAAGTTAAGCATGGCATTGATGCAAAATGCACCCAAACATCAAGAATACACACCAAAACAAGGATGCAACATGATAATATGAAACTACATGCAAAATCAAGCAAGTTTCATATAGAGCACACTCAAAACGGAGCAACGGTGTAACACACACTCTATACAAGGCATAACAACAATCTGTCCATAAAAGCAACTAGGCATATTGCAAGCATCAAAAAAACATGCTACACTACCACAATATGAAGTAATGGTAAAGCACAACAAAACATGAACACTGAGCTATCTCCAGAAACAACTAGAACATGCTCAAAAAGACATGGGAAGATTGCAAATAATAACAGTTTCAGACTTATCAGGAAATACCATCAGGTTGCAATGTTTAGAGCTATCAAACAACATGTTACAGGAGCTTAACATGGCAAACAAAGGCATGGCATGAATCTACTAGTAGCATAGAACAAAAGTCCCTTGCTGACCATGAGCTAAAAAGGCACAGAAAATATGACGGCACCCATGTAAACATGGCAAGTTATATTACAGATTTAAACATGGCAGGAACAACAATAAGTAGGCATGTTGGTGAGCTTGTACCACTCAACACAGAGCAATACATGGCATGGCAAGGCAACCAACAGAAAGAAGACATGTTTATGAAGCTAAGCATGGCAAGAGCAAGTTCATAGGGTGCATCGATCACTAGCAAAACACATGTAAACAACTGAACTTAATGTTAACAGGCTGAGAACAACATTATCAAGCAATTTTGGAGCAAGATATGAACAATCTACAGCAAGCTATAAATGCAACCAGGGGCATGGATAGATAGGGCATAACATGTAGATCAAAACATGTTTATAGAACATCTCCAGATTATGCATAGAATGATTTGTAGAAGCATGTTTACATAGTAACAAAATATAACAGAATCTGTCAGGAAAACAGCAACAGCAAGTACCCTACTTAACAAGCTCGATGCACTCACTACACAAGTCACAAAAATACATGGACGGCACCACTGGAAAGATGGCATGGCATAGATCAAAACACATGTAGACATCAACCTCATAGGATGCACATGTCAAACATGGCAAAAATGACAAATGAGCATGTTATAACAGTTTCAGCAGATTAACATCAACATGCACTGTTCCAACAGCATTTCGGGCATCAAGACGAGCTCAAATGAAAATGATGCAATGGAATGAAATGAAGTACTCGTCGAGGAAAACAATTTGACATATTACACACACGAAATGGAGCTACGGATGCAGAGATACGGCAGGTCAAACATGGCATGATTATGTTGAAAACACTCGGGACTTGGTGGATTTTCGGAGGGCAGAAAGTCAACCTTGTCGGATCTCAGATCCAGATCGGGGTTCGTGGGTCGGGTCGGAGGCGAAGTGGTTCCGGGCGGTGACGGGGCGGATCCGGTCCGAGGCGACCGGATCGGGCCGGAGGGAGGCCGACGGCGAGTTCCGGCGAGCTCCGAGCTCCTGCGTGGTGGCGGTCGGTGGCGCTGGAGACGGCAGCGGTGGGGAACGACGCAAGGCGGCGGGGCCGAGGCAGCGGAGGAGCGAGGCAGCCGGCAACGCGCGACCGAGGCGGAGGCGGCACCGCGGAGGAGGCGCGGCGGCGGCGGGCGCGTCGCTGCCGAGGAGACGCGTCGGGCGCGGCGGAGGGAGAGGGCGGCGGCGCTTGCCGGGCGGCGGTGGAGGCCGGCGAAGAGCAGGCGCGCGGCGCGCCGGGCGCAGGGCCGAACGGCGGCGAGGAGGCGCCGCGATGGCGGCTGCCGGCGGCGGGTCGAAGCGCCGAGGCGCTGGCGGCGCCAGCGGGCTCGCGGCTCTCGATGGGCTCCGCGGGCTGGCGGCGCTGGTCTGGCGGCGGAGGCCACGTGGCGGACGCGATTGGCCGCAGACGGCGGCGGGGATGCGTCCGGCGCGGACGGACATGTCCGGCGTGGCGCGGAGGGGAATAAGACTAGGGTTTGGACTGCGCGAAAATTCGGGGAGGGTCACATATATAGAGGTAGAGGGAGCTAGGAGAGTCCAAATGAGGTGCGGTTTTCGGCCACGCGATCGTGATCGAACGACCGAGAGCATGGAGGGGAGTTAGATGGGTTTTGGGACACTTTGGAAGGGGTTTTGGGCTGCACACAAAAGAGGCCTTTACGGTTCCCCGGTTAACCGTTGGAGTATCAAACGACCTCCAAATGGCACGAAACTTGACAGGCGGTCTACCGGTGCTATACCAAGGCCGCTTGGCAAACCTCGGGCCATTCCGAGAAAGTTTATCACCCGCTCATGAAGAGAAGCGAGAAGGGGACGCCTGATGACATAGGAGTGCCGGATTGCAAAACGGACAACGGGGAAAATGCTCGGATGCAAGAAACGAACACGTATGCAAAATGAAATGCACATGATGACATGACAAAATGCAACACGCAAGCAAATGAGATGGCAACGACGGCGAATAACTGGCAGACACCTGGCGCATCGGATCCGGGGCGTTACAACACTCCTCCACTAACAAGAGATCTCGTCCCGAGATCTTAGGACCAAGACGGAATGGAAAAGGGATGAGGTGAAACAAGAACTCAAGAGAAGAAGCAAGGAATCGAGAGCATTCGAGAAGAAGAGATGAACGACGAGAGTGACAAGAATCGAAAACTCACGAAATCCGATAGACTATGAAAACACTTGTTCTAACCGGAGTGGTTAGAATGAGAAAAGAAATGGATAAGACTGAAATGATTTAGGCAGCACTCTGACTGAACATGGGGGAAAAGAACAAGCGCTTGAGAGGATGGAATGATACTTGATGAAGACGTGACACGAAACCTCCGGAAAGAATTGAAAGAGTTGAATGAAAAGAACGGAGAAGAAAATGACAACTTGTGCCACGAATGAAATAGAGAGCACCCTTAGAAGAAAAGATTGAATGGAGTTGTTGAGAAAATCAACAACGAAAAGAATAAGCTTGTTGTGGACTTATGGATAACATATCAAAATTATGAGGTGATCTCCGACCACAAGTGGAAATGATTGGATAGCTGAGAAGAACGAAGAAATGCAAAACTCCACTTCAAAAGAATACAGAGATTTAATTGCACCTCGAGATGCAAGAATAAAAGATACTAGAACTCCTTGAACAAGAATCTTGACGAACATTTGAAGAATTAATGAATTAAATCATGACGAACCACCATGGAGAACTCAAGTGACAAAAGGATGATGAGATAGAATTGAAAGATGAAAGAATAAGATTAAAACCTTGCGATGATTTAGATGGATGTTACGACGAGATGGCCGAGGAAATTGAACTCCGGAAAAGAAAAGATGAAACACTTGGAACTAGAATTTATTCATCAAGAACAAACTCCGAAGGAAGGGATTAATCACTTGGATGAAATAAGAATAAGATTTATTGTATGCTTATCCTTCATCAAATTAAATTGATGACAAGCAATGGATTTTTGCATACTACTTATTCTTCTTGAAAAAGGATCGAGAAGTGACATATCGCAAACTTGAGAAGGTCTTCATGAACCACCGGTATGATTGGAAAGAACGAATAAATTAATATGATAATCAAAGAAAAGAATCTGAAAGAACCACCATTGGAATTCAAGAATGACTGATGAAAGAGACTGAATCACCGGGAAGAATTAGAAGAATCGATATGCTAGAGGGGATTTAGATGCAAAAGAACAAAGAGATCATGATCTGGTTAAAAAGCACTTGAACGAAATGCCGGGATAATTGGATAACGGTAGCTGAAATGTGAAGTCAAAGAATTCTTCTAGAATGATGGCCTCCGGTCAAAAGAAATGGAAAAACAACTACTGACATACTCCGGATGGATGAAAGAATTGCACGGCTGGAAACAATTAGATAGGATAACATCGAGCTAGCACCATGAATCTCCGGGAGAACGGACAAGATTTAAGAGAAATCTTCTTCAATCTTCAAATTACGACGAGAAACACCACCAAAATTACTGAGATACTCCAGGTTGAGTCGACGATGAAAACGATTCGAAATCGATCTTGGAAAAGGCATGTGACTGATGAAATCCATTCTTACGTCACACTTGAAAAGAATTTAGAATAACCCCGGGGAATCAGAAGAGTCAGGTAAGATCCTGGGAAAAGACCTGTGGGTTAGGGCCCACTAAAAGTAAACACCGTTGGAAAGGGTTGTTGGAAAGATAGATGATGCACCGGAAAACAATGAAATATTTGAATGAGGTGACAACCTCGAATTAATTCAAACACAGACAAATCTCCTGAGATATCTTGAACACCTCGGAAGGATAAACTGGTGAGAGGCGAACGAGCAAAGGAAAATATTTGAGCTGAGGGAAAGAATATGATCGACAACGAAGAAAACTTGAATTGTGTGCACCGGAAAAGAAAAAGAGATGAAGAATGATTAAAGAGACGAGAATTCATCGGTTGAAATGATTGAGGAAATAATGAAGAGACTCCACACGAATGGAATTGATTGTCGAAAGAGACTCAAACTCCCGGAAGAAGAGGGTGGGAGGGCGGGAAAACAAAGGAAACTTGGAAGGTAGAACCGACGAATATCTTGAAGAGAGAACACCGGTTGAAATCATTGAGGAAAGAAAGCAAAGACTTCGCTCGAGTAGGATGGATACTCGATTATGGACTCCGGTTCCGAGGAGGAAAAGGGTGGGCGGGTGGGAAAAGAAAGCAATTGAGGATTGAACTCAAAGATGAAGAGGCTCGAGTCAACTTGACGAGAAATGCACCGGATAAAAGAGCTGGGGAACAACGATCGGAAAACCAACTACGTGAACCTAAAGAAAAATTTGAAGGGAAAGAGGAGTAGTTCAAAACACCTACGTCAAGATTCCTCACCAGAGCGACGAAGGGGCTGAGGAGTAAAAAGAATTCCTACTCTCCGATATAACTAGACTCTGAAAACAGTTTTCTTCTAGACTCAACAGCGGCCAAACTACATGATCAATCAAGGGGGGCTCCTAGGGTCGGTCGAGGCTCTGATACCAACTTGTCATGCCCAACATGCGACCCTATCCAAAAGGAACTCGAAGGTCCCACCAAGGATAGACCCGCATATTGGAACGCTTTTGCAAGGTGGATATCATTACATCAACAATTACATAATAGTGGGGATACATCCAATGCATACGATGTCACATGAATACAACAATACAACATACAAGAACAACACCCGACTACGGATGAATCATAAACAGAAACTCAAACAATATCCACTCTGCTAACCCAGGCTGCCGACCTGGAACCTATCCCTTGATCGAAGAAGAAGCAGAAGAAGAACTCCAAAACAAGCAAACGTCGCTCTCGCGTCATGATCATCGCAAAAACCTGTACCTGCAACTGTTGTTGTAGTAATCTGTGAGCCACGAGGACTCAGCAATCCCATTACCATGGGTATCAAGACTAGCAAGCTTAAAGGGAAAGGAAAGGGGTAAAGTGGTGAGGTTGCAGCAGCGACTAAGCATGATATGGTGGCTAACATACGCAAATCAGAGCGAGAAGAGAAACAAAGGAATGGTCGTGAAGCTAGCAATGATCAAGAGGTGATCCTGAACACCTGCTTACGTCAAACATAACCCAAAGACCGTGTTCACTTCCCGGACTCCGCCGAAAAGAGACCATCACGTCTACACACTCAGTTGATGCATTTTAATTCGGATCTGGTGTCAAGTTATCTACAACCGGACATTAAGAAATTCCCATCTGCCACATAACTGCGGGCACGGCTCTCGAAAGTTTATACCCTGCAGGGGTGTCCCAACTTAGCCCATGATAAGCTCTCGCGATCAACGAAGGATATTCCTTCTACCAGGAAGACCCGATCAGTCTCGGAATCCCGGTTTACAAGACATTTCGACAATGGTAAAACAAGACCAGCAAGACCGCCCGATGCACCGACAATCCCGATAGGAGCTGCACATATCTCGCTCGTGGCAACACCGGATGAGACAAAGCTACGAGTAAAACCAGACCTCGAAGTTCCTTGAGGGGCCCCAGAGTGGCTCGCTTTGGACCAACACTTAGACAAGCACCGCCCGGGGCTAAAATAAAGATGACCCTCGGGTTGGCCGACCCAAGGGAAGGGTATAGGTGGTGGTGAGGCAAATGGTAAAACCAAGGTTGGGCCTTGCTGGACAAGTTTCATTCAAAGCGAACTGTCAGGGGGGTCCCATAAATCGCCCGACCGCGTTAGGAACGCAAAATCCGGGAACATGACACTGGTATGACGGAAACTAGGGCGGCAAGAGTGGAACAAAACACCAGGCATAAGGCCGATCCTTCCACCCTTTACCAAGTATATAGATGCATTAATAATATAAGAGATATTGTCATATCCCAACAAAACCCTGTCCACCATGGAGCAATCTTCAACTTCACCTGCAGCTAGCAACGCTATAAGAGGGGCTGAGCAAAAGCGGTAACATAGCCAAGCAACAGTTTGCTAGGAATGGTGTCAAAGGTTAGAGGTTCATGGCAATTTGGGAGGCTTGATGAGCAAAAAATAGGTAACGCAGCATAGCGATAGAATGAAGCAACTAGCATAGCAATGATAGTAGTGAGATCCAGGGTAACGGTCATCTTGCCTGAAATCCCGCTAGGAAGAAGAACGAGTCCATGAAGAAGATGAAGCCACGAAGACGAACCAAGCGAGATTTAACGAATCCTCACGATCGCAACGAAACGGGAACTATCGAGAAGAAGCACACAACATGGTAAACACACCACACATGAACAAGACATGATGCACAACAAGCATGATGCATGACAAGGCTACATGAAGCTACTCATGGCAAGAGATGATGCAAACAAGAACAACACATCAAGGCAAGTTTAAATGAGGCCGGAAACAACATATAACATTTCCGGTAAGTCCTCATATGCAAATTTAGAAATTGGTCCAGAACTGAATAAACCTTATGTTAAAGTTGTTAAACAGCAAGTTAAGATGCACCAAGATGATCTACACGAAATTCTAGTCAAGTTACATATAAAGTTCATTAGATTTGGAGCTACGGCCTAGAAGATATGAGCAAAACAAGTTAAGCATGGCATTGATGCAAAATGCACCCAAACATCAAGAAAACACACCAAAACAAGGATGCAACATGATAATATGAAATTACATGCAAAATCAAGCAAGTTTCATATAGAGCACACTCAAAACGGAGCAACGGTGTAACACATACACTCTATACAAGGCATAACAACAATCTGTCCATAACAGCAACTAGACATATTGCAAGCATCGAAACAACGTGCTACAGTACCACAATATGAAAACAAAAGGCATGGGCATGAAGTACTGGTAAAGCACAACAAAACATGAACACTGAGCTATCTCCAGAAACAACTAGAACATGCTCAAAAAGACATGGGAAGATTGCAAATAATAACAGTTTCAGACTTATCAGGAAATAACATCAGGTTGCAATGTTTAGAGCTATCAAACAACATGTTACAGGAGCTTAACATGGCAAACAAAGGCATGGCATGAATCTACTAATAGCATAGAACAAAAGTGCCTTACTGACCATGAGCTAAAAAGGCACAGAAAATATGATGGCACCCATGTAAACATGGCAAGTTATATTACAGATTTAAACATGGCAGGAACAACAATAAGTAGGCATGTTGGTGAGCTTGTACCACTCACCACAGAGCAATACATGGCATGGAAAGGCACCCAACAGCAAGAAGACCTGTTTATGAAGCTAAGCATGGCAAGAGCAAGTTCATAGGGTGCATGGATCACTAGCAAAACGCATGTAAACAACTGAACTTAATGTTAACAGGCTGACAACAACATTATCAAGCAATTTTGGAGCAAGATATGAACAATCTATAGCAAGCTATAAATGCAACCAGGGGCATGGATGGATATGGCATAACATGTAGATCAAAACATGTTTATAGAACATCTCCAGATTATGCATAGAATGATTTGTAGAAGCATGTTTACATAGCAACAAAATATAACAGAATCTGTCAGGAAAACAGCAACAACAAGTACCCTACTTAACAAGCTCGATGCACTCACTACACAAGTCACAAAAATACATGGATGGCACCACTGGAAATGTGGAATGGCATAGATCAAAACACATGTAGACATCAACCTCATATGATGCACACATCAAACATGGCAAAAATGACAAATGAGCATGTTATAACAGTTTCAGCAGATTAACATCAACATGCACTCTTCCAACAGCATTTTGGGCATCAAGATGAGCTCAAATGAAAATGATGCAATGGAATGAAATGCAATACTCGTCGAGGCGAACAATTTGACATATTACACGCACGAAACGGAGCTATGGATGCAGAGATATGGCAGGTCAAACATGGCATGATTATGTTGAAAACACTCGGATTTCGGAGGGGGGAAAGTCAACCTTGTCGGATCTCAGATCCAGATCGGGGTTCGCGGGTCGGGTCGGAGGCGAAGTGGTTCCGGGCGGCGACGGGGCGGATCCGGTCCGAAGCGACCGGATCGGGCCGGAGGGAGGCCGGCGGCGAAGCCCGAAGCCCGCCCGGTGGCGGCCGGTGGCGCTGAGACGGCGGCGGCGGGAACGACAAGGCGGCGGGGCCGAGGCACCGGAGGAGCGAGGCAGCCGGGCGACGCGCGATCGAAACGGAGCGCTGCACCGCGGAGGAGACACGCTGGCGGCGGTTGGCGCGGCCGCTGTTGAGGAGCCGCGATCGAAAGCGCGGCGGAGGGAGAGGGCGGCGGCGCTGCGGGCGGCGGCGGAGGCCGGGCGAAAAGAGCATGGCGGCGCTGGCGCGGAGCGCCGTCGGTGAGGAGGCGCCGCGATGGCGGCTGTTGGCGGCGGGTCGGGCGCCGAGAAGGCTGCACCGCCGCGGGCTCTCTGGCTGGCTCGCGATGGCTCCGCGGGGCGGCGCTGGGCTGGCGGTGGAGGCCACGTGGCGGATGCGGATTGGCCGCGGACGGCGGCGGAGATGCATCCGGCGCGGACGGACATGTCCGGCGCGACGCGGAGGGGAATAAGACTAGGGTTTGGACTGCGCGAAAATTCGGGGAGGGTCACATATATATAGGTAGAGGGAGCTAGGAGAGTCCAAATGACGTGCGGTTTTCGGCCACGCGATCGTGATCGAACGACCAAGAGCATGGAGGGGAGTTAGATGGGTTTTGGGACACTTAGGAAGGGGTGTTGGGCTGCACACAAAAGAGGCCTTTACGGTTCCCCGGTTAACCGTTGGAGTATCAAACGACCTCCAAATGGCATGAAACTTGACAGGCGGTCTACCGGTGCTATACCAAGGCCGCTTGGCAAACCTCGGGCCATTCCGAGAAAGTTTAACACCCGCTCACGAAGAGAAGCGAGAAGGGGACGCCGGATGACATAGGAGTGCCGGATTGCAAAACGGACAACGGGGAAAATGCTCGGATGCAAGAAACGAACACGTATGCAAAATGAAATGCACATGATGACATGACAAAATGCAACACGCAAGCAAATGACATGGCAACGACGGCGAATAACTGGCAGACACCTGGCGCATCGGATCCGGGGCGTTACAAGAGTAACGCCTTAAGCAAGATGACATGATGTAGAGGGATAAATTCATGCAATATGATAAAAAAAAACATCTTGTTATCCTCGATGGCAACAATACAATACGTGCCTTGCAACCCTTTACACATCGGGTAAGGACACGCAAGATTGAACCCAAAGCTAAGCACTTCTCCCATTGCAAGAACTACCAATCTAGTTGGCCAAACCAAAAGGATAATTCAAGAGACTTGCAAAGATAACTCAATCATACATAAAAGAATTCAGAGAAGAATCAAATATTTTCCATAGATAATACCGGATCATAAACCCACAATTCATCGGTCTCAACAAACACACCGCAAAAAGAAGATTACATCGAATAGATCTCCACGAGAGGGGGAGAACATTGTATTGAGATCCAAAAGAGAGAAGAAGCCATCTAGCTACTAGCTATGGACCCAAGGTCTCAAGTAAACTACTCACACTTCACCTGAGGGGCTATGGTGATGATGTAGAAGCCCTCCGTGGTGGATGCCCTCCGCGGAGCTCCTAACAGGCCCCAAGATGGGATCTCATGGATACGTATAAGGTTGCGGTGGTGGAAATAGGTTTTGGCCTCTGCTCGATCAAAACACTTGAAATAGGCAAAAAAAAGAAATCTGGGCTGGGCCTCCGGTTAATAGGTTAGTCCCAAAAATAATATAAAAGTGGAAAATAAAGCCCAATATAGTCCAAAACAGTAGATAAAGTAGCATGGAGCAATAAAAAATTACAGATACGTTGGAGACGTATCAGAGAAGAAGCAGGTCGGCGCGGGAGGAGGCCAGCTCAGCCTGTGCCGTGACTAAGGCGGCTGCGGTGGCCTCAGCATGCTGTGCTACTTCAGTCAGCTTGGTCCTAAGAGCGGCGGTCCTGCCCGCAGTCTCGGCCTTGATCAGCTCCAACCTCTCTTCATACTCGCGCTCGAGACCCGCGCGAGCTTCCGCCACGCGGCGGTCGATCTCTCCTTGGATCCGGACCTCCCGTGCACCGACATCGTCATGCGACTGGGTAACCTGGCGCTCCCTCATCTCCAACCATTCAAGATCGAGGTTGCGCTCGGCAGCCTCCAGAGTCAGCGCTTCCTCACGCCTCTGGAGTTCCTCCTCTACGGCGGGCGCCCCTTTCAGCGACACAAGGGCAGCTCGGCGCAGCTCCACTTGTTGCTCCAGGGAGTTGCACCAGGCTTGAAGC
The DNA here is from genome assembly GCA_021437245.1 of Aegilops speltoides. Classification (NCBI taxonomy): domain Eukaryota; kingdom Viridiplantae; phylum Streptophyta; class Magnoliopsida; order Poales; family Poaceae; genus Aegilops; species Aegilops speltoides. The sequence goes on from CM038142.1 coordinate 238,435,226, forward strand.
TCTCACGCACGCTCCTCCGCGATCTCGTGTCGCCGGTCTGCCTCTTGAGCCTCCTCAATGGCTCGAGAGCAGGCCTTTCGCAAAGCCACAAGAGATGCTTCGGCCTTCGCGTTGTCAAGATCACGCTGGTGGCGTGTGAGACCGAAGGACACCTTTAGCTTGCGCCGTTCCTCGATCAGCCGCAGGCCTTCAGCTTCGAGACACGCATGCTCGCCTGCAAGCTCTACACCGAGCTGGCTCACCGCATCCGTCGCCTTCTGAAGAAACTCTCAGCGGATGGCGCTGCTCCCGCGCATGCCTGAGCATGTTGTCAACATCATCCTCCGCCATCAACGTCGGCGGAGGGCCCTGAAGTGGCTCGCCCCCTCTCGGCAGGGGGCTGGGGGCTGGCGCCCCCACAATTGCCGGACAAGCCCCGCAAGGGACCCAGCCGGCGCTGATCTATCCCCTGAAGAGGAGCCGAAGATCGACTTCAACCACTCGCCATCCATGATAAGTGGAGGAGCCCGGGGCAAGTTGGTTGCATCACGAGAAGGCTCACGAAGGAAGAGCGGCAAGCACGCAGGCTCGAGGAACACCACGGGTCGGCCCACCTCTCCAGCCGAACTCGCGTCAGGGATGGCGCACAGGCTTAGGACGCTCAAGGTCAGCGATGAAGAAGAAGCCTAAGGAGGTGGCTTCTTGGCCAGCTGTGCAGGCTTGGCAGGAGGGATCCTGAAGGGCCATAGTCAGCAAAGGGAACAACGAATGGGGAATAACAAGAAGAAGGGACTTACTCGTCCATGGCGAAGTACTTCCTATGCTTCAGCGGGCGGCAGGGGCGATCACTACCACCCGAAGCCTCCTTCCTCTTGCGGAGGGCGTCTTAGTCTATGTGGAACCGGCCCAAGCTCTTGACGTGAGGGCCTGTGCGTGGCATGGACGGCGAAGCACCAAGGCGGCCTGCCTCAGGGGCGCCAGGCTGGGAGGAGCGATCAGGTGCCACCCCTTGGCGGCCTGACGAGGCCTCGGGAGTTTCGGTCTCGAGAGCCGCAGGTTGCGTCTCCTCATCAGCTACCACCTTGGGGCAGGATTCGCAAGCTCCGGAGGATGACGCCTCGGGAACCCCGTGTGACATCGGCGTCTCGACACCATACCCCACAGCTCTCAGCGATGCTTGCCTCCCTGCACCACCTCCTGAGACAGGATAGACGTGGGCGACGGGGGGAGGAACCACAACAACTGGATTGTCGGGGGCCCGACGAGGTCAGCTGGGCGCAACCGCCATTAATCAAAGCGGGGCATCTGCCTCACGAACTCGGCCTTGCCTGAGCAAAGATACAAGAGGGCGCCCCCGTGCCGAACACTGCCTGGAGAGGGGTCGCCAGTCAAGACTCTCACCACCTTCCTCAGCATTTCAGGCACAAGATCCCCTTCCTGGAGCCTCACGCGGTCTTGATGCCCAGTAAAAGTCCACATCGGACGGGAGTGGTGCTGAAGAGGAGCGATGCGGCACTGGAGGAACTCCTTTACCACCTGGGTCCCCGTCACGCCAAGCGTCCTCAACCTCTCAAAGCGGCACCAGATAAAAGTGAGTTGGGGGCTCGTGAGCTTCTCGTGGCCCCAGCCTTGATTGGGGACATCAGGCAATGTCTGGTGCGAGAGCAGGGGGCTGGGCACCCCGACATCCACGTACAGCCACCGTTCTCGTAACCCGCTCATGGAAGGTGGGAGGCCAAAGTCGATCCCCGAGGCGGCCGTCTCTGGCACGGCCTGGAAGCTCATGCACCCCGAGCATTGAGATAGCTTAGTCAGGCGCAGGGAGAAGAAGTGGTGCAGGAGAGCAACGGAAGGGGGAATGCCCACCATAGCCTCGTAGACAAAGGCGAAGACAGCAAGAAGAGTAATGGATTGGGACTGAGATGCATCATATGGATCTGGTAATGGGAAACCACCACAGTGAAGAAGGTAGAGAAAGGAGGAACCAGGCCCGCCCACAGGGCATCAGCAAAGAATCGAACCTCCATGATGATCCTGTCAAAGGAGGTGTGGGACGCGGGCCAAGCCGTCGTCCTTCTGCACTCATTGAAGCTGGAGGCAAGGGCGGAGCGAACCTTGTCCAAGGCTTCCAGATTAAGTATCAGCGACTGGTAGACGGCGGGCGCAGCCGCTGGGGGCGAGCTGGCTGAAGGTGTAGGCTTCTTCCCCTTCTCCCTTTTTGTTGGCGCCATGGCAATGGAAGGAGAGCAGAGCTCAAGTCAGATTGGAGGCAGGAACGGCGGCTCAAGGAAGGAAGGGGAACAGGAACCTTGCGGGCAGCAAGGGGGTAATAATCGTGTACAGTCTCGTGGCCGCTTAGCCAGGCGCATAATGGGGAGCGTGGGGAAGCGGGGACGCCCACGTCCAATCAACTTCCATGCGGCGACCAAGGCTGCAGGCTGTTGGGGCCCGCGGCGCAACGCACTTGCCACTTCGGTTTGCTGCTAAGCCAAGTCCGAGCGCGCCTTGGGCCCGGGGGCTACTGTCGGCGTTCTGGGAATGGGGGTTCCCAGACTTGCCTGCCTGCGGCCTGCGACGTGGCTCAAGTGGTGGCCCACTTCGGCCCATCTTCATCAACTCAAGCTCAAGACCCTCACGAGGGGCCAAGCCTCACGGGGCGGACGATGCAAGGCTTCCTCAAGCATGGTCTCACCAGGCCGGCTCGCGAGGAGGCAGAGAGATCAAGGCAAGGGTACCTCGCGAGGTGCTCATGACGCAAGCCATGACGATCGAGGCCAGGCGGGCGCCCAGTGGGCGCCAGCCTGCGTAGTGTCCTTGTTTCCTCTTTGGTGCAAAAGGGGCAAGCGCAGGCATGGAGTACCGAGGCATCAAGCAAAGGTTACCATTTCAGTGCAACGAGGCCAAGACCAGCAGAGCGGCAGGGCGGAGGTCACCGTGGAGCCCAAGACGATGTCATCGGCAGTGTCTTTGGCAGCCGAAGACCGACTTTAGTCAGGATAACTTGTACTAGATGTCCCCCTTCAAAATGGCCGTTGTTGGCGCCCATCCCGCTCAATATTTCGAAAGAGCACGAGGGCCTCTATATATACAGTTAGCCACCATAGTAGAGGGCATCGAGTTCTCATCAGATATAGAGGCGATCGAACTCACCCAAGTACTTCACCGCACCAACCCAAGAACACCTCTCGCGAGGCTGTTCTTCATTTATACTGTACATCATTAGCCCCTGAGGCAATCCACCACACCACACACTAAAGTAGGGTATTACACCACAACTGTGGCCCAAACCAGTATAAACATTGTGTCCCTTGTGTTGTTCATAGCGTAGCTTAGATTCTCAGCTAGGGGTTGGGACGTGGATCGGTAGGGGGAAGATCTTCGCGCGCACCCCAGAGTTCAAACCTTAAGGGTTTTGCTGGAACCCGATATCTGACAACTCCTGCCTTGATCTCTCCGCCCCCTAGCGAGCCTGCATGGAGAGGCCACCCCTGAGGAAGCCCTGTGCCGTCCTCCCCGCGAGGCTTGGCCCCTTGCGAGGGTCTTGAGCTTGGGTTGATGAAGATGGGCCGTACTAGGCCTGATATCTACTACGCAACCTTCTTCTTGTAGACGTTGTTGGGCCTCCAAGTGCAGAGATTTGTAGGACAGTAGCAAATTTCCCTCAAGTGGATGACCTAAGGTTTATCAATCCGTGGGAGGCATAGGATGAAGATGGTCTCTCTCAAACAAGCCTGCAACCAAATAACAAAGAGTCTCTTGTGTCCCCAACACACCCAATACAATGGTAAATTATATAGGTGCACTAGTTCGGCGAAGAGATGGTGATAGAAGTGCAATATGGATGGTAGATAAAGGTATTTGTAATCTGAAAATATAAAAACAGCAAGGTAACTAATGATAAAAATGAGCGTAAACGGTATTGCAATGGTAGGAAACAAGGCATAGGGTTCATACTTTCACTAGTGCAAGTTCTCTCAACAATAATAACATAGATAGATCATATAAAAATCCCTCAACATGCAATAAAGAGTCACTCCAAAGCCACTAATAGCGGAAAATAAACGAAGAGATTATGGTAGGGTACAAAACCACCTCAAAGTTATCCTTTCTGTTCTATCTATTCAAGAGTCCATAGTAAAATAACATGAAGCTATTCTTTCCGTTCAATCTATCATAGAGTTCATACTAGAATAACACCTTAAGACACAAATCAACCAAAACCCTAATGTCATCTAGATACTCCATTGTCACCTTAAGTATCCGTCGGCATGATTATATGATATGCATCACACAATCTCAGATTCATCTATTGTGGCACCCCGGCTCAGAGCGACTGATTTACCTTGCATTGCCAGCCCAGAGACCTTGTCTTCTGACAACACACAACAACATAGTACAGAAAAACAACCTCTTTATTCATGCTAGCGGAGCATAGTTTATATTACAACAGTTAGCGAGGCCAAGCGGCACACATGGTGCGGCTGAACAATATGTACATTATTTAGTGAACATAAAGGGGCCTCGATCATGACAACTACTCTGCAACGGAACAACGTCGTAGTGGGACTCAATAGCACAGGGACACCGATGTGGACACGGTCTAGACTCAGACAGCACTCCTTTCCAACAAGACATTCCTGAAATCTGGCATGACACGCCAGGTCAGTACATTGAATGTACTTGCAAGCTCACAATAAGCATAAACATAATGACAAAAAATATCATGATATTTTACCATTTAATCAACAATGCAACCATATATCGAACATGCTGTGACTATGTTCAACTGGTACTCATTCCCAAGACTTGCTTACCAGACGTGATCAATACAAGACCACAAACGTGATAATTTGAAAAAAAACACTCGTGATCCTTACGGCGATCACAACCCGACCAACTCGTGGCCCGTGATCCTTACGGCGATCACAACCCGACCAACTCATGGCCCGTGATCCTTACGGTGATCACAACCCGACGAACTCGTGGCCCGTGATCCTTACAGCGATCACAACCCGACTAACTTGTGGCCTGAATTAACACGATGGCCTCCCTGCCATCCTCAGTACAACTTAGTGTGCATATTTTATTAAGTGTTGACCCATGGTGTACCCTACTTTCGAGCGTGTCCGTAACCGTGGACTCGGCTATCGATAGATTAAAAACACTCTGCAGAGGTTAGTACACTGTACCCACACTACGGAACCCATGGCCTCGCACTCCCATTCGGGTGGACCAACAGCGTCCCGACGAAACAATGTCATTGTCATGACACTCTCCCGGCCCTTCCGACTTAGACCCCAACGGGCTAGTACTGGGTGGCCCCGTGTCTACCTCCAAACACCTCGACCACCGTCGTGGCCACGATTCTCTCTAGGACCGGTACCAAAACTTAACAACGGGCTCATAAGTTATGCTTGCCTACCGGGCCAGGGTACAGCACGCCCATAACCTTCCCTAAATAGAGGCACCGACCAGAGGCACGACAATGAAACGCATTAAGGCCGTCCCATACCGGCAAATGTGGTTGCACCGGGAAAGACTCGTTTCAATGGCACCATGACCCGGTCAACAACATATACAAGTTGAGTTATTAATCAGGTTCAACTTAATGTGAAAATAACTTGTGTCATAATGCCATACTATGCATCACTTAACATATGCATCACAGAACCATGCAAATAACTGCATCAACCACGCTCCTACGGAGCCATCATCAACTCATGCTACTATTCTAGATAAAATCACACCTTACTTATACCAGAATCATTTCTAGCATTCTCGTCATTTTTCATTATGCAAAATAATAATTAAACTAATCATCAAACTCTATGACCCTATCATTTATTCATTACTTGCAACTAGGTTCTCCTTATGTCGGTGTACTAAAGTAGGGGTACCTTAGTACCCCGAACTTGTGCACGGGCAGTCGCAGCACCCCGCGGCAAGGCTTGCCGTGCGTCCGCCAAGATCCTCCGAAGTCCCTATTCTACTGCCATTCAAGAACAAAGTATTAGTTGAGAAGACAAAGCCCCGGCTAGAGGAGCTTGCCGGGAAGAACAAGGCCCCGGCAAGAGAAGCTTGCCGGGAGGAGCAAGACCCCGGCAAGAGGAGCTTGCCGGGAAGGCCAGCCAAGGCACTTGCCGCGGCAGAACCACCACCCTGCAATGCGCTCCAGCTCACCCAATGATGTGTCGTCACAGGATCATTCCTGGAGCACGTCGCGTGTAGCTGTGCAGCCTAGTGGTGCAAGGTGGCGAGCGGAGCTGACAAGGAGGCCATCGTGGCGATCGGTGGCACACCTAACGGTCGTTTCCTTACACTGTTGGAACGACCAGACGGGCATTAAATGCTCTTGTCCCCTGCCGTCAGAGTTAGGTAGGGGACACTGCACAAGCAGTGTACCAACCCACGTTTTTACCTTTCTACCCCTCTCTCTACGCTGCCACCTGTCGGTGACCCCCTTTGGACTATAAAAGGGAGGCCCATGCGCACGTAGAAGGGGTTCCGCAGGTCGGAGGTTCTACACCACATCATACTCATGCTCTCAGATAAGAGAAAATACAAACACAAAGCAGCAGTAGGAGTTTTATCTCCGGAGAGCTCCGGCTGGGTAAAATCGCCTGCCTCCCCGCGCTGTATTCGCCTCAATCTGCTCTCTGCGGCGCGCCCGCTCCTTGCCGACCAGAGGGGCCCCCGCCCCATAGGTGCTCGTTCCCACGACATCTTTGGCGCGCCCGGTAGGGGGCGCCGAGGTCGTCGATTCGATTCGGCGCCTCGCGCTACATCAACATCTTCGTCAACATGCCACCGAAGAAGAAGGCTGAGGTTGCCGCCCGCTCGCGATCGCCCTATCGCCACCGAGCAACGGGCGGTGGCGCGGACGCCGGCGGAGGAGCGGCGCCGGCGGTGGGACTCACGCCGTCACCAGTCCAAAGACAAGGCCCCGCAAGCTTCAGCGTCTCGATATCCACCGCGCCCTCTCGAGGTGCAAGATCGACAACGCCACGGTGCCCCTAGCACCGTGCTTGCATTGGAACAAGGCCAAGCCGGCGGATCGCGAGACGCTCAAGACCAGCGCACGCCAAAGATGCCGCACGAGCGAGGTGCGGTCGCCGGGCGGGCATCGCTCCTTCCAACCCAGCTTGGGAGTCCGAGCATGTCCCGCGACTCGCATCGCCGCCACCGCCGCCTAAGACTCCAGAGGAAGCATCGCCCGAGCTCACCTGTACGACTATCCTCCGCGCCCGACAAGATCGACGACCGGAGGATGACCATTCGAGCCTCGTTGGCTTCGCTTAACGCCGACAAGCCCCGCAACGAAAGCACATCGGGCCCGGCAAGGCGCCTGTGCAAGCCGACGCCGACAAGACCGCTGGGTGCCACCACCGCACTCCGCGCTCAAGGCTAAGATCGCCGACTCGCCGGGCCAACCTCGACACCGACTCCATCAAGGCTGTCGGACCCGCGAGCTCGCCGCCATCAACGCCACGCTCTCCAAGAACGACGACACGAAGACGCCAGATACTCGACGAGCGCAGGAGAGAAGCGCGGCGTCAATCTGACAGCGCTACTGGGCCCATCGCTGATATGCATGCGCCGGGGAACCAGCGACTTGCCAGACGCGTAGGCTGTCCTGCGCTCACTCGTGAGCTGCGGCAAGTCCAAAGGCCCAACACCAAGAACTTCGCCGACGCGTGCGAGAAGTACGATGGCAGGATACATCCGCCGAGTTCCTCGGCGTCTACACCATCGCGGTGCAGGCTGCGGGGCGTGATGAGAAGATCTCGCCAATTACTTCCGCCGTGCTCAAGCCCAACGCCGATCTTGGCTCATGCACTTGCCGACAGCTCCATTTCTTCGTGGGCAGACTTGTGCCATCGCTTTGTCGGCGCATTCACAGTGGCCACAAGCCCCATGGCCAAGAAAGCGATCTTCATTTGCTTGCCCGTAGGAAGGAGAATCCATGCGCAAGTACATACGAGATTCAGCCAGTGCAGCGCAACATCCCGTGACGTCCACCCCGCCAAGGGTTATCGCGCGTTCCATCGAAACGTCGCGTAATCGCAGGATGAGGGAGGAGATGGCGATGTGCAAGATCGAGATGTCAGCGAGCTATATGCTCGCCGACAAGTGTGCATCGCGGTCAAGAGGGGAGGAAACTCCCGGAGAGAATGTAGGAGCGTATGATCTGACAAGGAGGATGCCCCTCCGGCAAGGAGGAACCGGAGGTGGAATAACAGAAAGAGAAAGGCTAAGGACGTGCTAGTTGTTGAGCAGTCCGGCAACGGAGGCGGCTCCGACAAGGCCAAGGCTGACGACTCCGACGAGGCTATGGTGGCCGCCGACAAGCAGGACGGCTCCGGCAAGCAGTATTGCAAGATCCATCGCACCAAGGGCCATGACCTCCAAGCATGCAAGAAAGTCGAGCAGATGGCGGAGCTACAGAGAGCTGAATACGAGCGCCGCGACAAGGAGAAGGCCCAGAAAGGCGGCGGAGGATCCGGCAAGAAGCCTCCCGCCCAGGGAGGGCGCCGCGGCAAGCCCAAGCTGCGCCGAGGAGATAGGCCTCCCCGTGGCCGCGACAAGGACGAAGAAGAAGATGAGGATGATGAGATGGATGAGGATGAGACTGACGATCAAGAGTTTCGTATATGACGGAGGTGTTGTGCGCTGGCGGTGCTTCTCTGCACACCTCGCACCGCTAACTCAAACAATGGGTGCGGAGGTGAACGCAGCAGAGCCATCACCGAATCGCGAAGCCCCGGCGGTCCAGACGCCCATCGCTTTTGACCTTGAGGACCACCCTGATCGCATTACTGCGGTCGGGTGCTTGCCGATGTGGGTTTCACCAACTATCCGCAACCTCAAAGTCACAAAGATGTTGGTTGACGGTGGGGCCGGCCTGAATCTCATCTCCTCCGCAGTGCTCAACAAGCTCCAGATCCCTGACAACGAGCTCGAAGTAACTAGTACCTTTCAAGGAATCAATCCGGGAAGGAGCAAGCCCAAGGGGAAGATCACACTGCCAGTGACGTTCGGCAGCGAGTTGAATTTCAGGACAGAGAGAGTCACGTTCGACGTTGCTGATTTCCCATTGCCCTACAATGGGATACTCGGCCGTCCAGCGCTTGCCAAGTTCACGGCAGCCTCTCATTATGCTTACAACGTGCTCAAGATGCCTGGTCCGATAAGTGTCAATTCTGTCCACGGCGACAAGAAAGATGCACTTATCTGTACCGACAAGATCTACCGGGTAGCAGCAGCCGTAGCAGAGCGCAAACCACTTGCCGCTGAAGCTCCCGGGGGAGAGAAGAAGAAGACCAAGTCCGGCAAGAGTAGCTCTGATGCCCACTCCGGCAAGCGCACCTCTTCGGAGTGCTGCGCTACCGTCGAGGACGCACCATCGAGCTCCACCGGCAAGTGCAACAAGGCGAAGACAGCTTCACCTGAGACCAAGAAAGTGGCCGCCAAGGAGGACGGCACTGGTGCTACCTTCACCATCAGTGCAACGCTTGATCCTAAATAGGAAAGCGCGCTCGTTGCTTTCCTGCGGGCGAATGTCGATGTGTTTGCATGGCAACCATCCGACATCCCCGTGTTCCTGTGGAAGTAATCGAGCACCACCTTGCCGCTCGCCCTCACGCCGCCCGCCAAGCAGAGTGTCGTGAAACAAGCAATGGAGCGCCAAGAGTTCATTGCCGAGGAGATCAAGAAATTGGAAGCAGCAGGCTTGGTCCGAGGAGTACTCCATCCAACGTGGTTAGCCAATCCAGAGTCGCGCGCAGCAAACGGGAAATGGAGGCTTTGTATTGACTTCATTGATGTTAATAAGGCTTGCCCCAAAGATCCATTTCCTTGCCGCGCATTGACCAGATTGTCGACTCCACGGCAGGATGTGATCCGCTGCTCTTGATGCATATTCAGATACCATCGATCTTCATGGCGAAGAGGACGAGGAAAACCGCATTCATTACTCCATGTGGCACGTACTGCTTTGTACGAATGCCTTTCGGACTAAAGAATGCTAGTTCAACATTTGCAAGAGTAGTCAGCCATGCTTTTGAGCCACAGTTGCACAGAAATGTAGAAGCTTACATGGATGACATAGTGGTCAAAAGCAAGGACAAAGAGATTATGATCCAAGATTTGGACGAAACTTTTGTAAATCTGCGCAAAGTCAATCTCAAATTGAACCCCGAGAAGTGTGTGTTTGGAGTTCCTTCCGGCAAGCTTCTCGGGTTCTTTGTGTCCCAGAGGGGGATTGAAGCCAACCCCGACAAGATCAAGGCCATTGAGTAGATCGAAGCCCCGAAGCGCGTCAAGGATGTGCGAAGACTTGCCACCGCGTTGCTCTCGATGAGGTTCATCTCTAAGTTCTGTTGAAGCGCTTCTGCCATTTTTCAAAATGTTGAAAAAGGCAGGTCCGATGAAATGGACTCGAAGCGGAGGCTGCGCTGCAGATCCGAAGAGATACCTATCCTCCACTCCAACACTTGTCGCACCTAAACCACAAGAGAAGTTGCTGCTATATCCGCGGCAACCAATCAAGTGGTTAGTGTTGCGTTAGTAGCGGAGAGGGAGGCAGATGATGAGCCAGCGTCATGCAAGCGAGTCCAAATGACAAGCGGGGCTTCCCGTCAAGCTCGTCCCGCCAAGGATGGATCTGTCAGATTGCGGAAGAAAAACAGAAGAAGATGGTGCAGCGCCCGGTTTACTTTCGTTCCCTTCTACAGGGGCTAGATCAAGGTACTCGGCGCGCGAAGTTGCTTTTGGTCTTCTCATGGCCTCAAGGAAGCTGCGCCATTACTTTCAAGCACATGAAATCACAGCCATCACTCGCTTCCGCTGAAGAGGATATTGCGTAATCCGTAAGCAAAAGCGGGATCGCCGAGTGGGCACTGGAATTGTCAAGCTTTGGCCTCAAGTTTGAGAGTACCTCAACTATCCAGAGCTGAGCATTGGCAGAATTCATAGCAGAGTGGACGCCAACACCTGATGAAGAAACTCCGGAGAAGAGCATCCCCGACAAGGAAGCAAGCAAAGAATGGATCATGTACTTCGATGGTGCCTTCTCGCTGCAAGGCGCCGGTGCGGGTGTGCTACTTGTCGCACCCACCGGAGAGCACCTCAAGTACGTGGTCCAAATGCACTTTCCCAAGGAAGAAGCAACAAACAATACTGCGGAGTATGAAGGCTTGCTTGCCGGACTCAGGATCGCGGCAGAACTTGGGATCAAGAAGCTTATTGTCAGGGGTGACTCACAGCTTGTCCTCCGCCAAGTAAATAATGATTATCAGAGTCCGTTGATGGAAGCTTACATCGATGAAGTGAGGAAGCTAGAAGAGCATTTTGACGGCCTGCAGATGGAGCATGTTCCAAGAGCTCAGAATGACATTGCAGATGGCCTGTCAAAATGTGCCGCACTCAAGTTACCTGTGGAACCAGGGATCTTTGTGCTCAGGCTGACTCAACCATCTGTAACACCGTCAACTGGACAGAGCAAGAAGAGAAAGTTGGTTACTGGCGGCTACTTTCCGGCGGAGCTTCCCGGAGCCGCCGCCAAGAAAGTCCCCAGGATCAACACAGGAAATGCTGAGGAGCAGTCTGCTCCGGCAAGCCCTAGTGCTCGTTCCGTTGAAGCAGACGCTCCCGACAAGTTGTGTCCCGACACGCTTGCCGGGGAACATCACGCCCCGGCAGGATCCTAGATTCTTGCCGTAGAAGCGAATGTTCTCGCAGCGGCATTTGTGCCTTTAGTCCTCACCGTCGAGCCACAGGCCCCGGCATGGGCACAAAGAGACGTCTGCTTCTCCAAACAGAGAACTTCCCGAGGAGCAAGAAGAAGCGTAAAAGTAGCCCGGCAATCAAGTATGTACCAGTTTGTCGATGACATACTCGCATGTAAAAAGATTCAATGGAGTGAAATTGAAGTGCATTCCCCGGGAAGAAGGACAAGAGCTGTTGGCAGAGATACACAGAGGCATATGTGGTCACCACATTGGCGCCAAGAGCACTTGCCGCAAAGCTTCCCGGCAAGGCTTTTTGGTGACAGCCCTCCGTGATGCAACCGCACAAGTAACCAAGTGTGAAGCGTGCGGCCCATTCCAAACAGATTCATCAACCAGCTCAAGCTCTCCAAACAATCCCTTTATCCCGCCATTTTCGGTCCGGGGCTCGACATCCTCGCCCCTTTCCCCGAAGCTGTCGGGGCTTTGAATACTTGTACGCTGTAATCGACAAGTTCACAAAGTGGCTTGAAGTGGAACCAGTGAGGAAGGTGACAGCAAGCCAGCAACAAGTTCTTCAGTCAATTGTTTGTTGCTTCGATCCCTAACAGATCATCACCTATAATGGCACACGTTCACGAGCCGCACCTTCATGCAAGACGCCCAAGATCTTGGCGCCAAGATCTGCCGCTTCGCTTGCTCACCCGAGAAGCAACGGTCAAGCGGAGAGGGCGAACGCTGAAGTGCTGCACGGCTCAAGACCAAAACTTTCGACAGCTGCACAAGTGCGAAGAAATTGATCGAGCAACTGCCAAAGGTTCTTTGTCGATCGAACGACGCCAAATCGAGCCACCGCCGCACACCCTTTGCTCTTGTCTATGGGGCGGAGGCAGTTCTCCCCACGGAACTCAGATACGGGTTGCCTCGAGTGCTCGCTATGATGAGCTTGAGCAAGAGCAGCTGCGGCAAGATGACGCTACTGCCTCGAGGAGGATCGCCTTCAGTGCTTTCAGGCGAGCTGCTCACTACCGAGAAGCTTTGGCGCCGCTACCGTGGCCGCAGTTAATGCCGAAGCTTCGAGGAAGGCGACCTTGTTCTTCGGCGTATTCAATCCGCCAAGAATTCCAACAAGTTGACGCCGAAGTGGGAAGGCCCTTATCGGGTGAAACAAGTCACTAGGCCTGGCGCTGTCCGCCTTGAGACCGAAGATGGCATTCCGGTGAGCAACTCCTGGAACATAGAACATCTTCGCAAGTTTTACCCATAAGGCGCGGTTGCCGGGCCCCGTCCCGGCAACCACCTTTTGTACAAGGATTGCCACTGTTGCATGTAACCCTTTGTACAAAGCCAGGAACAGACCCCGCGCATAAATAAAATTTATGTGCACCGCACACCTTGTCAAATTTAATGCATCTTTCTTTTTTCCATATATATCTGACACTTTGTGCAGCACTTACCCCCGGTAAGCAATAGCGAACCTTAAGGTTCCGAATCATTATTTTCTCTTTTTTCTTCTCAAAAAGAAGATTCCTCCGCCCACAAGTTCACCGAGGGGGAAGGAGAAGATAAAGGTGTGGGCCAGGCGTCGTTCAAAGGAATCTAGACTTGCCAGGACGCAGACGACAGAAAAAGCTAAGTTGCCAGAGTTTGAGCATAATCACTTTTAAAATTTTTTAAGTTATATTCCTTGAACGTTCGTGCCTTGTATGGAAAACCTGTGCGCGGAGGAATCAACTCGCGGCTAAGTTGCGCCCTTGATTTGTTTTCGAGTCCGCTCAACAATACAAGCGAGCTGCAACTAGTCCCGACAAGATTTCTTGCCGGAGGCAGCACCGCCAGTGGGTTGCTGACGTTCCGCACTCAGCAAGTGTGCCTGCTCCGGCAAGTTCCCTCAAAGCGTAGGGCAAAAGCATACAACGGACGTAACAGAGTAAAGGAAGTAACATAGCAAGCAGTACCCAGAATAAAGTTATATTACAAGGATGACTTATTGTGGCACTGACTAGATTGTTCTCATAACTAAAACGGCAGCAGCAAGAAAAAGGGAGAAGAAGGGCGGCTTAATCCACGCGCTCACCGTCGACCCTCCTGACCTCGTTCACCTTGTCCATGATGGGTGCGACGACGGCCCTGAGCTCCTCAAGATCAGCGTCCTCCGGCAGCTTCTTGGTGACGCGGGAGAGGTCGAGGCCTGGGTTGCGGAAGAGGACCTTAACCAGCACCTTCTCCAAGACCTTGGCGCAGATTATTGCATGACTCGTCCCGCCACTTCTTCGGATCCTTTCCCGGAGCTGCTGGAGGGCCGTCGCCACGCCCTTGAAGAAGAGAGTGAGCTTGGCGCTGGGCTGAAGGTTCTCGTTGGTGGAGTACTCGAAGCCCGCCAAGTCCAGCTCCGCCAACTCCTCGTCGATGACTGCAGCGATGTTGACGAGGCCCTCCATCCAGAGCTCCACCGTGGCTTGAAAAGTGTTCTGAGTCTCGGCGGCCCTCGTCAGCAGCTCCTCGTTGCCTTTGAGCTCCTTCCTCAAGTCATTCTCTCGCTTCTTGGCGGCGTCCAGCGTCCCCGCCAAGGTGGCTAGCTTCAGCTCCAGCTCAGCACTCGAGTCCTTGGCGGCGTCCAGCTCCTTGATCTTCTCGGCAAGCTGGACTCGCAGACGCCATGGGCGCGCGGCGTCTTCTCACGCTCACGCTGGAGTGCGGCAAGCTCTTCGTTCTTCCTTTTCATGTCCGCCTCCAGCTGCGTCACCTTCACCTCTAACCCCTTTTTGGCGGCCTCGGCGGCCGCGGCGGCATCCTTTGCCTCCTTGAGGGCCCCGCCAAGTGATTGCTCCCGGACGGCGAGCTCCTCTTCGTGGCTGTCCAAGTTTACCTTCTTCTGTATCAACTCACCATCCCGCTTGGACAGCTCCTCGGCGGCAAGCCTCTGCTGCTCTTCGGCTTCAGCCTTCTCCAGGATGAACACCTTCTTCGCCTCGTCGAGCTGCGCCCTCTCCTCAGTGATGTACCGGAGGGCCTCCTGGTTACGGCTCTTGAGCTCCTCCGCGTGTTTCTCTATGTCAACTCCCGCCTGCGCGACAAGCGCTTCCCGCGACTCAAGCTTCGCTTGCCGGGCGCGGTAGAGTGACACCAGCTTTCGGAGCAGCTGCTCCTCCTCGGACTCTCCACTACTGCTGCTCGGCCTGTCGACCACTGCCAGCCCAGCAGAGGCGAGTACTTCCCCGTCAAACTCCTCCCCTTCCACCGGCGCCCTGGAGATCGACGCCCAGGGAAGCTTGATGTACACGCCCTCGCCGGCCTTCAAGTACGCGCCTGGTTGGGGCTCGTCGGAGCCCAGCGCTGCATCAGCGGCGGAGGGGTCGGCGGACGGTGCATCCCCTTGCGCTCCTGCGTCCTCCGGGTCGTCAATACGATCACCGGACCCCCCGCCAGCTTCTGCGCCAGCAGCCTTGGTGGCTTTCTCGTCGGAGGGTTCATCAGCGCCGGCCTCTTCCTCGCCGGCAGCGACATCTTCAGTGTTGCCGCGTGCGCCTTCCTCGCCGGAGGCCTCGGTATCCATCGGGTCTGCGAGAGGGGGATCTGAGGATAAGAAGAGGGAGGAAAAGTCAAACAGATATCCAAAAGAAGAAAGAAGAACCCAAGGGAAGATTCCCGACAAGAAGGGTTACCTGTGCTGCGCCCCGTGGCCATGGGCTCCTCCACCAGGGGCTCACTGGTTCCACCCCTTGCCGGGGACCCCTCCCTTGCCGGGGAGCGATCCCTTGCCGGAGAATCGCCCCTTGGCGGCGTAGTCGAAGCAGACAGCACCTCCGGGTTGGCCTCCGGTTGCTCCTGGTGGGCTTGTTCCGCTCCTATATACAAATGAGTCAACAATTAAGATGTCAGCAAAAGAAGAAGCACCCATGCGCGCCCCGCAATAGCAAGTAAACCAAAACACTTACGCTGGGGGCTGTGCTGGGGGCTGCTGCGAGGAGAAGGGACCGGGTCAATCAAGGTGGTCTCGGACGTATCTTCTGCCGTCACAGCAGGATCGTCCTCGATGTTAACCACGGGGACCTTGGCCCTCTTCGCCGCCCTCTCTGCCAAAGTCCTGAAATAGAACAGGGATTTAGAGAGAAGCAAATTAGATACAAGGCAAACAACAACAAGGATCAAAGAAAGACAAGTATAGTAAGAAGAAAGCCTTACTCCTCCTCCTCCTCCTCCTCCTCCTCTTCATCGTCGTCGGAGCTCAGCGCGGAGAGGTCGAACTCCGGTACCCTCTTAGCGCGGTGTGGCGGAGGAGTAGGCTCCCTCCGCCGTTTGCCAAGGGCTGCGGCAGGGTCAGGCGTGGCGGCCCGGGAAGACCCCGTCTCGGTGGACGACACAGCCTGGGACCCTCCCGCGGCAACGGTACTTGCCGCGGTGGAGCGTGTCCCACGGCGCCTCGGCTGCTGGGCTGCCTGCCCTCCAGCTGTATCTCCACCTCGACGGAGGCGCCTTCTCGGTTGGAATTGGGGCTGCGCTGGGGGCTCCGCCTGCGGCAAGCTGCTCCAGGATGGCTGGCCACTCGCGCCCTCGGCGGGCTCGCTCGCCCCGGCCTCAGGCTCCCCCTCGCCAGCGACCTCTCCGGCAAGGTCCTCCTTGTCGGCAAGGCTGGCCGCTTCAACTGCATCCGCCTAATCCAACGTGAAGCCAACCGCCATGCAGGCCCGCCGCCGCCTCTTGACCCCGAGGCGGCGTACGCCACCTCGTTGTCGCGGTGGCGCGGGTGAGAAGCTTCGCCGTCGGAATTGACCGCTACCTCCGTCAAATCGTCAAGAATTGCTGCACAACATCGCTGGGCTCCACCCAAAGTGGGACTACTCCGTGCGAATCGCACTCTGCATCATTCTTGCAGATGCGATCGCTACCGGAGTTGTTGCACAAGGGAACGACGCCCTGCGGCAACCTGAACCACTCTGGATGGTCGGCGTCATGCTTGAACATCTCCCTCAGCATCCCGTCAAGCTCCAGAACGGTGAAGTTGAAGTTGAGGCCTGGACGCAGCCTCATGATATCCGCCGGGCCGCCAAACAGCCAGGCGGGCCTCCCCCTCTTCTGCAGAGGGGCGATGCGACGATGGAGGAAATCCGCGCCGACCGCCCCTGTTGTGAGCCCGGCGTGCCTGAGCCGGAGGATTCGGGTTGTGGCGATCCTCAGTTTGGCGTCGTCCGGCGACAGAGCGCTCCAGTCGCTGCCACGCACCACCCGGGTCTGGCGCAGTTTGGTGAATGGCTGCGGGTTGGCATCACAGATCCAGCACCACTCCGCCCTCCACTCGTCCCACTTGCTGCGGAGCTCGCCCATCAAGTACACCTCCTTCATACCCATCTGGGAGGTCCAGGCGATTCCGCCAGCCAGTGGCTCCCCTTTCTCGGCCCGGAGAGAGAAATAATAACGAAAAAGAGCGACATTGGGGAGGATGCCAACAAAGTTCTCGCAGAGGTGTGCAAAAACCGCCATTGTCAGAACGGCGTTGGGGGTGAAATCAAGAAGATGAAACCCGTAGGTGTTCATGATGTCGCAGAGGAAATCGGAAAAGGGTGGGCAGAGCCCGCAATAGAAGAACACAGGAAAGAAGTAGTAACCTCTAGGGCACCTTTTCGATTTGGAAACCTCAGCGGAAAGCACCGGCGTGCACGGATGCGCCCGCGTCTCCGTCGACCAGAAGAGGTAGAACTCCGCCCGCAGCGCCTCCGGGGTGAGCTCGGGGAGGAAAAGCACTCGCTTTTTGCGCAGCGCCTCGAGCTCCAGCGCCTCGGCCGACTTCGCAGCCTTCGCAGCCTTCGCAGCCTTCCCGGTCTTCGGAGCCATGGCGGAAGCGGTGGGGGAAAGCAAGGGCGACGGCGGCGATGGGCGGCAGAACGTTGCTCTCTTTCGACTTGAGAAGCGGAGGGGAGCGGCGGAGCTTTCGGAGGGAGGAATTGCAAGTGGCGAAGGTGGGGGAACAGTTCCGTTTCCTCTGCTTATAAACAGGGGATGCGAACGTTGCGCATTTCCTGGAATTAAGTATTGACCACGTTCTCTCCCACGACGCCGCAATCGACGCGTGCCGTTGCGAGAGGGCGCGGCGGGCACGGAGTCGGATTTTATGTGGACCCAGGCCACGCGTGCCCATACACTGTTTTGGGCCTGGCCCAACAGCGCTTGGCACCGTGTATGGCCCAGGCCCGGGGGCTCCTGTCGGTGTACTAAAGTAGGGGTACCTTAGTACCCCGAACTTGTGCACGGGCAGTCGCAGCACCCCGCGGCAAGGCTTGCCGTGCGTCCGCCAAGATCCTCCGAAGTCCCTATTCTACTGCCATTCAAGAACAAAGTATTAGTTGAGAAGACAAAGCCCCGGCAAGAGGAGCTTGCCGGGAAGAACAAGGCCCTGGCAAGAGAAGCTTGTCGGGAGGAGCAAGACCCCGGCAAGAGGAGCTTGCCGGGAAGGCCAGCCAAGGCACTTGCCGCGGCAGAACCACCACCCTGCGCCTGTGCTCCAGCTCACCCAACGACGTGTCGTCACAGGATCATTCCTGGAGCACGTGGCGTGTAGCTGTGCAGCCTAGTGGTGCAAGGTGGCAAGCGGAGCTGACAAGGAGGCCATCGTGGCAATCGGTGGCACACCTAACGGTCGTTTCCTTACACTGTTGGAACGACCAGACGGGCATTAAATGCTCTTGTCCCATGCCGTCAGAGTTAGGTAGGGGACACTATGCACAGCAGTGTACCAACCCACGTTTTTACCTTTCTACCCCTCTCTCTACGCTGCCACCTGTCGGTGACCCCCTTTGGACTATAAAAGGGAGGCCCATGCGCACGTAGAAGGGGTTCTGCAGGTCGGAGGTTCGACACCACATCATACTCACGCTCTCAGATAAGAGCAAATACAAACACAAAGCAGCAGTAGGAGTTTTATCTCTCCGGAGAGCTCCGAAGCTGGGTAAAATCGCCCGTCGCCCGCGCGTGTATTCGCCTCAATCTGCTCTGCGTGCGCACCCCGCTCCCTTGCCGGACCAGAAGGGGCCCCCTGCCCCATAGGTGCTCGTTCCCCACGACACCTTATCTTGCCAACAAAATTCACTTCAAACATTCCGAAGTTCAAGTATTTTTAACATAACAAGCATCTAACAGAATATATTTCTTATATAACTAGTTTAAATGCATCAATATTCATAAGTTCAAGTATGAAAAATCATAAATATTGAAGTGGCACCATGAAAATGTTACTGTGGCTTGCCTTAGTACTAATGAGGTTCACAAAGCTACTGGTGATCCTCAAGACAAGCTGGCTCTGCTGAAAATATTCAGAACCACAAAAAGAAAATATCAAGAAACCTTCTGAAAATTGCCAGAAAATCTAGACGGCAAGGAAAAATCCCATCTTTTGGGTGTTGTTAGATTTTTGGACACGGAACATGATACAAAAAGAATCAACGCATTTGGCTTTGTAGATAAAAGGCTATGGCCATTTGAAGTTTCCTAGAATTTAAATGGATTTGAAATAATAAACAGGGGGTTTGACGTCGAAAGCTTGAACTCCCGGGGCGCCACCACTCATACCGCTTCGCGCGTGTAATGAGTGGCTGACTAGAGAGCCCCGCTAGTCAGGCCGGAGGGAGGGGAGAGGGAAACAGAGGGGGGCGGCACTTTGCCGGAGCTCACGCCGGCGGTAAGGCTCCCGATGCAATTGAACCATCTCCTATATCTATCTCTTCTAATGGATCGGCCGATGTAAAACCTTGTCCTAATTTATCCATATCATCTAACTCTTTTATGGACTCATACATGTCGTTCTCATCGGACCGATATTCTGCAAGTCGCTTTTGTAACCACTCTGAGTTAGGATCCATTTAAACATATCATACCTTGGAGCCGATTGGATTCAGTCGGCTTTAAAGAGACGAGCACGAAACCATTCTTGGTCGTGCTGAGAAAATTAAACTCTGACAAGTCACGTCCCGTCAAGCAAGTAGCATTGGGATGCTACCAATCCACCGATGCATCGGCCAAAGCAACACAGGCCGAGTTATCTGCATGAATGACTTCCACTTCATCATCAACCCACTGGATTAAAAACTGGTGCATAGTAGATGGCACGCATTGGTTTGCATGAACCCAATCACGGCCTAATATCACATTGTAGTTACCTTGCACCTCGGCGACAAAGAATGCGGTAGCCAAAGTTTTACTTCCCACCATGAGCTCCACATACATCACACCTTTGGCCTCAATTTTGTCTTTGCCTTCAAATCCATTGCGCACCATGTTGGTCTTTATCAACTCTTCATCACGCAACCCCAATTTCTTGAAGACCGAATACGACATAAGATTCACCACAGTACCACCATCAACAAGCATCCGAGTGAGCGGTGATCCATTGATATGACCTCTGAGATACAACGGTTTCAAATGCGTTACTGGGTCTTTTGGCTTCTTGAATATTGCATTTTTAGGGACAAAATCTAGCTGAGCCACCTCCCCTTCCTCATCTACAGCACGAAACTCAGCAGGTAAGTAATATACCATATTGATATCCATACCTTCATGAACCAGCGTAGACTCATAGTACAACATATCATCCTCTTCTTCAAGTGCATCCACCGACTCTGAAATCTGTCCAAGTGAAGGAGAAGTAAGAAGTGTCGCAGACGATGTAATAGTTGTCACATCGTCCTCCTTTGGTGGCGCAGGTGCTGCTGTGATAGGTGTAGAAGCCACTGCATCTTGTATTTGTTTAGGCCTCCAAACTTGCTTTGTAGGCACCATGGGCCGAGTGTCATTGAACAACTTATCCCTTTGCTTCTCGGCCTCTTGTTCTGTCATCTCTTGACTCCTTAACCTCTGTAGTTTCCTCTTTTGTGTCTTTGTTAGCCCTGGAGGACACCACTTTGGCTGAGTGTATTTAGGATCTCTCGCCTTTACTTGGCTGGTGCTTGCTTCATGGTCATTAGGCTAGTGCTTTGGCGCGATAGCAAGTATCGGCTCAGTCGAGTTATTATGCACAGTCGGCTGCTATATGGGGAATGTTTCGGTGCCCAAGATAAGTGAGTCGACATCCATTTTATCCTTGCCTTTTTCTGACTCGACCGTTGCAGCACTTGGCGACTTAACACGCAATTTTTGCTTGCCGACCCCTTTTTCATTATCTTGCACTGGCCGATTGACACCATTGTTCAAACGGCCTCGTGTGGGATAAGAAAGTCTCTCATGAACAGGCCACCTTGGTTCTGCCCAACCCGGATGAAAAGCATAAGGGGCCATTGGGGGCTGCCCCCATCCTCCATTGAAACCTCCCATGTAGTATGGCGCATAGGGGAGTGGCGGCATCCATGGTTCCGGGGCCCACGACCCACATGGCCTCACATGACGCTGAAGTCCTTCCCGAGGAGGTGACCTTGAGCGCTTCGAATTTGATGATCGGTTAGAGCTAGAACTGGCCGCATGATTGGCATGCTTGGACAACAACATATCAAAACTTGGCTTGATTTTCTTGCACTGCACTTTAGCTTCATTCGTTTTCCACTTACCAACTTCTGGACTCTTGGGCTTAACAAATCTGACATGAGCGTTCTTTTACACTTGTGGTTGCCCCCCAAGTGTCGGATTCTTGATGGTGATCTTGATTATCTCCTTGCCACCGGGTTGCTTATCAAGCACAACTTGTCTTCCCAAGATCTTGTTGTCCTCCTTGTCTTTCCTGGGCTCACCAACAATAACATTAGCTTTATTAGCAGATTCGGCTACCTCCAGCCGAATGAGTAGCTTCTTCCCCTCCAAATCCATCGTATTCATTGGAAAAGGATGTTTATCAACTTGCATCACAGAAAAGTTCAATCGTCCATCATTAATGACCGATTGTATCTGTCGTCAAAAAACATTGCAATTGTTAGTAGCATGAGAAAAAGAATTATGATACTTGCAATAAGCGCGCCATTTTAGCTCTTCAAACGGCGGTAAAGTATGAGATATTCTAATAATCTTAGCCTGCAGCAAAGCATCAAATATTCTATCACACTTAGCAATGTTAAAAGTAAACTTCATCTCTTCATCACGATTTTTATGAATCGGTTTCAGATCATTGCAAGTAAATGGTTTGGCTTTAGATGGCGAAACAAATTTAGTAGCAAAAACATCACCCTCATTGTCCGAGTGATCACTATCATATTCGACGATATTCATCTTTGGACGATCGGCTTTATATCTATGCACTTCTTTGAGATCTTTGCTTCGGCTTTCCTGAGCCAAAGCCCTTTGTAAGACTTGGTTGATATTTAAGAACTCATAGCCTTCTTGCTTTTCTCTAATGGGAGTTCTCAAACCACTCAGCACTAGGTCCGCCAAGTCCCTTTCGGTTATCACCAAACTAAAACACCGGTTTTTTGTTTCTCTAAATCTCTTGACTTAATCGGAGACCGATTCATCATGCTTCTATTTAACCGATGTTAGATGTGACAACTTGAGTTCATTGTCGCCACTATAGAAGTGATCATGAAATTTCTTCTCTAGCTGCGACCAAACTCGAATGGAACCATGTGGTAAAGAAGAAAACCATGAAAATGCGGTACCAGTTAATGATAAAGGAAATAAACGCACTTTCAATTCATTCAATGATCCTGCCTCACCCAATTGTGCTAAATATTGACTATCATGTTCCCATGTGGTTTTTGTGCCTTGTCCATTAAACTTAACAAAATCTGGAATTTTATATTCTGGAGGGCAGTGGATGGCATCAAAGTATTCGGGGTACGGCTTTTGGTAAATCCGATTCTGAGGTAACTCAACTCCAAAATTCTCTCGGAGCATCTTAGCCATCTCCTCTCTAAGATTAGCTAGACCATCATCCACAATGGACGATGAAACTTGTGGAAGCGACATAGGAGGAGTAGGACTACAAGCTATAGGTAGGAACTATGGCATGTATGTCGAACTATAGTTCGGTAATGGCCGAGTGGTTGCATCTGTAGGTAGGGTTTGGTTCGGCGTTGCCACCGAACCTGGCATACTCATAATAGGATTAATGGGTCCAGTCACAATCTGATTTGTTTGAGTAGGATAATAAGCCATCGGCATGGGAGGCGCCGATGAGATAGATAAAGCCAAATTAGGGTTTTGCACACTAGCAGCTACACCATCATTACCACTAGATGATTGAGATATATTTTTCTGAGCATTACTATTTTCTATGAAAGTTTGATAGACTAGATTGTTACCATCAGCAATACGACTCTCTATCTCAGCCCACAGCTCAGGAGAAAAGGTATTACTCACAGCAGGTTTAATCTGCTCGGCTTGAAGAGGAGGGCACTTAATTTCTTCAATCGGAGTGATGTTGCCTTGGCGATCCTTCTTGAATTTTGCAAGGAACTCCTGCAAATCCTTCTCTTCACGTGCCTTCTTGTAATCCACATACACTTGGCGATGATCGGTCGATATCTCATCAAGACTGGGCTTAATGATGTTATCAGCGTCTACCTTAGATGGCTTGGGAAGATCGGACATGGCAGATGATGATGATTGATCTTCATCCCCAGCGGAGTCATCAGAAAGTGTGTTGACACACAAACACGTCATGTGTACCCTCGATGCCGGGGGTGATGCACCACAGCTCACGTCGAAGGAGGCCCGACCGACAGCGCGATACGCAAGACAGTCGGCGGGCGCTTTTGTAGACCCGAAACCCCGCGCACCCGGGAGGGACCCCGTCAGGAATTGCGGCGGCTATGGGCTGCCCTAGGTCGACTCACTCACCCTAGAGCCTCCGGATTCGCAGCTCTCAAACATGAAGAACAGCGAAGAACGAGAGAGAAAAACGATGGAGAGACAAAACGTAGACAAGAAAGAATAGTATATTGATTTGTTCGATTGTGTGTTGTTTCAATCGGCCGTCATCCCCAACATATATAAGAGGCGGCTGTACTTCCCGTACAAGAAAAGGATTCATCTAGGCTTTCCTTACAAGAAAATTACATCAATTCACGTCCAAACCCCTGGTCAAATTCGGACTGGTTTTATCCGAACTTTCCAAAACTGTTCGGTTTAAACTGACTGTACCTTGCGGGTCTTTTTTGTGATGGCAAACAACCTCGGATGGAAACGAGTCCAAACGCAATCTTGACCATTTCGACGAGACGAACATCTTTCATGTTGAACATTTTTTCATTAGAGATAATCTCGAGGGATAAATCGCTCGTGCAAAACAGCAATTATTCACGCATCTCATCAGACATACTCACATATGTGTCTGGTTCCGGGCGTCATATTTTGCTCGCTGGAGGGTCTCGCTGTGTGGGCTTTAACTTTTGCATACGACCTCGGATTAAGACAATCTTTATATCAAAATCGATCGGTTCGACGAAGCGAAGACAATTCATGTAGATAAGTTTTCCATATGAGGCCGTCTTGGGGGCGTAATCAGCCGAACAGTATTCTGAATATAAAATCTAGTGCTTTGAACACAACTTCGGCCATAGAGATTAGGTTGGATGGCTATGACTTACACATCAAAGTTGTTCCTCTCGACGACGTGAAACTTTCCATGCTGAAAACCCTTTCACTCGAAGCCATCTCATTTTCTTTTCATGTCATGCCAAAATTTGGTGTCAACACTACCTAGCATAATTCTCAATGTAATTTTCTTTACTGTGGCATGTGGGGACCCCGACTTATAAGTCGAGATCACCGAATGTACGTGTACAGTGATCCCAGAGATCAATGCTCACTGAACACACAGAAGCTGATTAACAAGAGTCTTACATCCATACATACCGTCTTACACAAATTGTGACCATTATGGTCAAGTCTTACAATGACAACGCCTTAAGGGCTGAACATCAAATGAAACATAAGCAGCGGAAATCGTCGTCGATAAGTAGAACTCATGCCATCTGCCTTAACCCTACAGGCATTCTCACTGGGAAACGTCCTAGTTCGCATGATCGTCTCCAAAGAACTCTTCTTCGAACTCCGGTTCTTCCAAGCCTGGTCAATTAAATAACCAGTGGCAAGCCAATGAGTACTTTGAATGTACTCGCAAGCAACCCATGTTTTGGTTCAAGGTACAACAATGCAGGACATAGGTAAATTTTGCATAAAGCTAGTTTTGAGTGCAATGACATGTTCAACATCCTATAAAGCATGCATCAAGAGAATTCAAGTAACCATGAGATCTGGTCACAGATATCAACATAAATAGAGTGAGCACCAACCCATTTATCATAAACAGAGTGGGCACTGACCCATCTCAGTCGTGTCAAGTCCTTTGACTTGACCCAAGTCATTTCCATCATCACGCACACTGGGTTTGAAAACAAGTGGACGTAGCCCAAGAGCGGTTACCCAACTGTCCATGACCGTGGACACGGCTATTCGAATAGTTTTACACTCTGCAGAGATTGCACACTTTACCCACTAGATCCGGGGTACTTCCGTGTCATCCACGACCCGCGGTACCACAAGTACCCGGGGTAAGCACCCGATCACTACCTTTCCCTAGTCGACACTAACATGGAGTCCACTCGATTGGTAGTAACCCCCGTGCCCAACATTTCAAATAACATTTTCGTGGAGCCTTGCTCCCATATTCATCATATACCACAAGCACGGGGTACCAACGGTGTGTTCGGTGCCCTGTGAAAACAGTCATGGCCTCCCTACCTGGCACGACCCCGTCCCGAGAGAGAGCACCAACTCTCCCCCGTCACTAGTAATGCGGGCTCCAAGCTAGTATCGGTCTAGGTACTCAATAATGCCCTTTCCCATATAAGGGTAGAGTGGTCGCGCATGTAAGGTTGGAATAACGGTCGCAACTCCGACCAATCCGTTTTGAAAACAACACACACTTTCCTTGGCACACCACTTCGTCATCAAGTGGTCACCCATCTCATCATCTCCCTCGGGCATAAGTGGCACCCGACGGGGTTTTCGAAAAGGCTTTTGAAATCACTTTGCCTCCTTCACCATGCATAAACCCATCCCTTTTTGCGTAGCATCTACATTAGCATCCTATCTACTCCCACCGGCATAACCCTCATAAGAAGGTAGGGCCATGCACAATGCAAGTATCAACGAGGGATGTAACCGAGGCAACCAACCACGTGGTTCACCATCTCATCATGATTCCGATGCAACAATAATAAGTGTTATATGACATGCATAAAAAGGGTTTCATAGATATGGTCAAAGGGCTGCTTGCCTGTTTGAACAAAGTCTTCAAGGTCTTCAAATATCTCTGGTCCAACTCTGAGCATTTCGTCTACTTCGTCCACTATCGTCGAAAGCAACCATAATAAGCAACACAACAAGGCAGGAAATAAAAGTGCTCTAAAAATATGAGTTGGACTTTTCTGGGGTACCTCTGGTCATATGAGGGATGACCAAAGTGGTTTCAATGGAGGTGGATCTATGGATATTTCTAAACATTTCGATAGGATGGAATCAAGGGGTTTGATGGATCCACAAGTTGTACACAGAATGACATTTTATAAAAATGAATAAAAGTACCCATTAATTCAGGCATGATTTTAGAAACATTTAGAAATTGGTTTCACTGGATTTGGAGTTGAAATGAATACAATATGGATTTTTGAAGTGGACTTATGTGGATAAATGACCTTTTAAAAAGGTTCAGTGAAAACCAGGGACAACAAAAATGTCCACTGTGGCCTATTAAATAGGGTTGGATTTATGGAGCCATTGGAAATTTGAATCATCAAATATGAGTCCATTTGACTTATTTGTGGATTTTACAAATTTACAGAAAAGAAAAAGGAAAAGGAAAGGGTTTTACCCTTATCCAGCGCACTGGGCGTAGTTTAGCAGTGGGCCGGCCCAGCGGCTCGGCCACGCAGACGACAGGGCGACGCCGATGGCGCCCAGCCTGAGTACACCTTCGCTGCGGGGACGCAGGAGAAAACGAGTACGCCTCCACTTGCCAGCATGGCCCCGTGGCTGGGCCACTGACAAGCGGGATCCGCCTGTCAGGTTCGTCCTCCACCTCCCGCGCGGGTGCGATAGGAGACAGAGGAGGTGTTCGACGCCGGCCGCCGGCGCCACGCTATGCGTCTCGGCGATGCTCGCCCACCGGCATGCTCGGGGACCCAGCCGCCCAACTGTGGTGGCACGGTCGCCAGGGCACCGGTCGAGCAAGGCATCGAACGCGCGGACGAGGCTAACGGTGGTGATGCAGCTCGACGGACAGCCACGGGAGGAGGGGAGAAGCACGGAGGGTCTCGCAGTGATTTGGTGGCGCCTGGAGCGGTCCAGAGGGAAGGAGGAGGAGAGATGGGTGCGGATTTAGGCGGAGACCGACGGTAAGGCTCCGGCCATGGTGACGGATGGAGAGCGCGAGGAGGGGAGAGGGTTGGTCCAGGGGTCTCTGGGAGGGAGAGAGAGCGAAAGGAGGCCAGAGAGGCCCCAGGGGTGGCCTTTTATGGCGGGGCGATGGTGCACCGTGGGCTCGTGCGCCGGCAAGCTCGCACTCGTCGCTACGGCCCTCGGGAAGGTGGTGCACTGAGTCCAGGGAGTTCGTGGAGGTCGACTACGCCCAGGGGGAGAGGAGAGGGAGCAGGGAATGCGGCATGGCGGGTCCCCGCCATGCCAGCCGATCCAAGGCCTTCGGGCGCGTTGCCCGCACGCGAGGAGAGCCGAGAGGAGAGAGAGGATGGGGACGACAGCGTGTAGCGTGTTGCGGACGTCGAGGTGACCTCGGGGACACGAGGGGAGGCCCTAGGTGGCCGGGCGGTTGGAAGGACGGCTATAGTGCGGGTGTGCACTCAGAGGCTGCTCTGAGCACGCCAATTGCATGCCAGGCATGTCTTTGGCTTGTAGGGCGTGGCCACTTGTGTCTAGGGGTCGGGGAGGAGTAAACAAAGGTGTGGTGGCCTTGGATGCCTGGTGAACCACTAGGAGAAGAGAGAGGTTGAGGGAGAGAGAGAAAGGCTGTCCAGAGAGAAAAATGATGTTTTACCCTCCAATAATTGAGCTATGGACTTTCCATTGCTCTTTGGAGGTGCAAGGGGACTCGAGGGGCTGTGGTAAAAAGTTGAGGTCATGGAGAAGAGTGGAAGTGGTCAAAAATGGCATTTTGGAAAAATGGCAGAAGGTGTTTGATTCTTGTTTGGTTAAGCAAATGAACTCCAAATGCCATGATACTCCGCAGGGTGAAATGACACATAAAAATATGGCCTTCCACCAATTTGGAGCTTATTTGGGCAAAGTGGCCAATGCAACTTTTGAAAACCCTAGAAATGAGCAAAAATGGACTTTCCAAGATTTAGTCATGAAAAATATGTTCTCCTTGATGCACCACTTGGTGTAGTGTCATCATTTGAGGTTATGAACATGTCTACAAAAGTTGAGATCAAAAGGAGAAAGTTTCCAATGTAGAGTTGTTCAATTTTGGTTCTGGACAGGAAGGGTTTTGGGGCACTTTGATCAAGTTAACTTATTCTCCAACTTGTGACATTTGGTCTAGATGAATTATTAGACCATTGGAGCATGTTCACAAGGTTTGAGAACATTTGGACATGTTTGGCAATGTAAAGTTGCTCAAACTT
Organism: Aegilops speltoides; assembly: GCA_021437245.1. Lineage (NCBI taxonomy): Eukaryota > Viridiplantae > Streptophyta > Magnoliopsida > Poales > Poaceae > Aegilops > Aegilops speltoides. Next base: position 238,463,487 of record CM038142.1, read on the forward strand.
GAAAATGGAGAGAAATGGTTTTGAGGGGATTTGATGATGTTATCTTGTTCTCCAAGTAATGAGACTTGGCAAGATCATCTAATATGTCATATGTGACATGCTAGAATTTCCTTGGAATTTTTGGAGAATATTTCCTTTGTAAATATTTCAAAAGCTTGAAATATCCAGAAAGGGTTTTTGAGGGATTTGACCAATATTTTGAACATGACCATGTGTTGAAACTCTCATATATGGACAATATATGTCCTATGAGTTTCCCTAAATTTTGTCAAATATTTTTGAAACAACAAAATAATTTTTCCCTATTAAAGACCATTTCTGGCCTTAAGAAAAAGCTTTTAAATAAAATAGGGAAATAACTTTTAAAATTATATTTTTGTGGTTTCGGGTCTCCTATATCTAATAGGAGTCAAATATATTTTTGGAAAGGTTTTACTGCCCTTAATTAAGTACTTGCAAAGCAAACCTCAATTCAGGGTTTTTCAAAACTAATTTTGAAAATACTATTTGGCCAAATTATTTTTGCAAGAAATCATTTTTATGTCCTATACACATGGCATGATCATTGGTTCAAGAGTTTGGAGCAAGGAGATGAAGTATAGGAGTTGGAGGACTTATTTGATTTTTAGAGCACTTGCAAACAGCAGACAAAAATCAAATCAAGCAAATTCCAAAACACTCAAAAGTTTTTGACAATCCACATTTTAGCATGATTTAGTGAATTAAATTTTGTGCCATGAAAATCAGGGTGTGACAGACCTACCCCCCTTACAAGAATCTCGTCTCCGAGATTCCCAAACTAAGCGTGGAAAGGGATACAGAAACTTGGATCTTGGGTAGTCTTCAAGTCCTCATGTTGCTTCTGCTTCTGTTTGGTGCTCCATTGAACTTGAAATACTTGATGGTGTGGCTTCGCGTATGACGTTCTTCTTGATCCAGGTTGCTAATGGGTAGCTCGCGGTAGGTTAGATTGGGCTAGGGGTCGATGGCTTGGTGGTTAGTGTCCTTATCAATGCTCGGGCTAGCTAGGAAGTTGAAAGCACTTCCGGGGGTTGGGATGCATGGAAAGCATCGTGCACATCGGGCGAGTCAGGTGGTAACTCTAGTTGGTATCTGTCCTCTCTTCATCTCGTAGTGATCTCGGAGGGAGCCGATGAATCTTGGTGTGGGTCCCCTTGTCATGGGAATGCTTGGTTCCTCCGAGAGAAGTGGCTTGTAGGTACACCTGGTCTTCGAGGCGGAAGTTTACTTCTTGAAGATGGTGGTGGGTGTAGTGCTTCCTCCTTGGCATGGCGGTCTTCAAATGTTCCTTGACTAGCTGAACGGCTCTTCTTCTGTCTTCAGGTGGACAAGTAGGTCACCAAATGATGATGAGAATTATCTTGTCTAAGCACTCCATGAGATCTATGGGGTACGTAAGGTGGGCTGAGGCATTGGTGGTGGCCATGGTTGAGCTTTGGCCAAGGTCTTATTGATCTAGAGCCAAGGCCCAAGGTCATGATCCAACTGCGTTGTGGCTTGGTAGGGCATAAGGGTTTCAAGGATTCTAGTGTGCGAATGAACATTTATCGTCCTACCTTTAAGCACGGTTTCTGAGATGCCAATAGTCTATCTAGTCCTTTAAACAAATCACATCATATCACTGACAGCATCATTTCGTATAGGCCAACTCCAATCATCACTCATGCTATTCATATCCTCATGACTCCCAAGAGGAGGTCTAACAACATCATATAAGTCTACGATCCCCAAACTCATATGTAGGTCTACCCCTAAAAATCCATGGGTAGAACATATAAGCTGCTAAGCTTGAACGTGACAATCCAAGTGCTCAGCCTATTTTTCCAAGGTCCATGCTAGTGCATCTCTATCCTAAGGAAACACGTCGTATGCCACTCCAAGATCTTGTTTCCTTCCTATGAATCAACTCCAGCAACCTGTTAACTACCATCAATCACTACACGATCCAATGCCTATGCTGGTGTTCCACACGATCTCCTAAAGTCCTTATAATCCACAAATAATGGGAAAGCTACCTTACTATAGTTTGTCCACCGATTCCCATTGTCATGGTCAAGTAAACTCCAAGGTCAAGCTCATATAAAACCCTAAATAAACTCCGACAATTAGTCCAATCTCCTAGTTTATCGTCCACCGAGAAACATGGTATCATGATCGAGATCATCAGTCTAAATCCAATTTACTCCGAACCATGTAGACATACTCAGCATCTATATTCAACTAGAATCACCTACTTAAATCCAAATCTCTTGTCCAACGAGAATTCCTACATGTTCCCCCAAGTCATTGTCGTAACATCAGCTATCACCTATCAATATTATCTGATCAAGTCAAATCCTTGCACTCCCAGGAGTTTCAGCTTGCGATCATAATTGTCCTATTAAATCCAATTTACTCAGGAGTAATGAAAGCTGTGCTACTCTATAATCATGATCCCACCAAGTTCATCTACCAACATGGTAGCCTTATAATCCACCAAAGAGTCTCGAATAATTCCTCAAAGTCATTGATATAAACTCATCAAGTCATTTGTCCTCTGTTCCTATATCCTCAAATTGGTCTTCCCTATGGCATCATCAGTTTTGGTGCTATCTTAGGAAGATAATGTGCTCGTTCACTATGTCCACTAGTTCCATAATGAACCCAGTGATAAGCAAGGTTACGGAGGCTTAACAGGTTCTCTTGCAATTCCGTAGGTTAAGCTCATGGTTAAGGTTTCGAGCTGGGGTATCTCGTGAAGTCTCGAAGGGTCTAGGGATGGGTTCTAGTCTTGAGGTGCAAACATACGTGGTTGTACTTGGTCGAGGAGGTTGTAGCAAAAGTCTTCAGTGCTTGTTGGTCGCCGAGGTGGAATCCTTGGTGCATATTGTCTTGCTTGTCTTCATTGAGGAGAGAGATGAGAGGAAAAGTAGCATAGAGGAGGGGATGCCTAAAGGGGTTCTATAGTTCAGGTGCAAACAAACAAGTGCCAGAAGGGGCCAAACACAAACAACAAAATAAGGCATGTGATATAGTTGCATACTTGTTGCGTAGGGCAAAAAGGGCAACTGATATCAAAAACACAGACAAATAAAAACAAGCAACACGCAATCAGGGTTCTACTCGAACCATCATACGGACTCGATCACGATAGGGGTACACGACTCATCCTACCCTAGGGGTCCTCGGACTCTATAGTCGTGCCTTGAGCCTCATGCACGATCTCCGGGTTTCCCTCGGTGCTGCTACGTCTCTTGTAGTTGTTTGATGAAACGATCCGGTTGAGCTTGAAGAGTCTTCAACAACTTCTTGCTGTTGAAGTGATGGGGTGAAGGTGGCTTCTCATAGCGAGCATTGACTCGATCTTCTGTTGTATTCTTAATCATGACGATCCCTTCTTGTCTTCTAAGCCGTCGATGGTACCAGGTAGGTAATCCTTTATGCAATGACATTATCAAGGCGTAATAGAGGTCCATCATGTCGGTTACGTTGATGACAACTTCGACACCAAGAGCGGGGGATGAGGAGAACCGTTTTCCTGCTCACTATGGTGAGGCGGACCAAATGGCTAGGTTCTCATCCATCGGTGGTTGCCGATACAACAACGGTAGTGACATGGTTACTCTATTAGCGATGTATACCATGATCTTGCATATTCTATGCCCTGATCATCGTAGGCTAAGACTGCATCATCTTGGGGCAGTGTCAAGGGTGTCACCATCCCCTGGGTCTTCAGGTCCTCATTCCTCGAGGATGTATCTTTTGTTGATATTGTCTTGTTGTGATGTCGCCAGTCTTGTGTTCAGGAGATGTGGGTGAATGTCTGGCAAGGCATCATCCTTCCAGATTACCCACGAGGATTACAAGGAATCCTGTGGTCAGGGCATAAGGGTTCTAGCGACCAAAGGTTTTGAAGGGGAAGAGACCAATAAGGAAAGTATACCCTAGTTTTCGAAAAACTCTGAAGGGGAAGAGAAGTATAGATAGTTTTGAAAACTAGTAGTAGTTTTGGAAATAGTTTTACCCTAACTAACGACCATGCTAACTAAGGCTTCCTACAACGGGATGGCTCGATACCAGCTCTGGGGACCCCGACTTATAAGTCGAGATCACCGAATGTACGTGTACAGTGATCCCAGAGATCAATGCTCACTGAACACACAGAATCTGATTAACAAGAGTCTTACATCCATACATACCGTCTTACACAAATTGTGACCATTATGGTCAAGTCTTACAATGACAACGCCTTAAGGGCTGAACATCAAATGAAACATAAGCAGCGGAAATCGTCGTCGATAAGTAGAACTCATGCCATCTGCCTTAACCCTACAGGCATTCTCACTGGGAAACGTCCTAGTTCGCATGATCGTCTCCAAAGAACTCTTCTTCGAACTCCGGTTCTTCCAAGCCTGGTCAATTAAATAACCAAGTGGCAAGCCAATGAGTACTTTGAATGTACTACTTAAGCAACCCATGTTTTGGTTCAAGGTACAACAATGCAGGACATATGTAAATTTTGCATAAAGCTAGTTTTGAGTGCAATGACATGTTCAACATCCTATAAAGCATGCATCAAGAGAATTCAAGTAACCATGAGATCTGGTCACAGATATCAACATAAATAGAGTGGGCACCAACCCATTTATCATAAACAGAGTGGGCACCGACCCATCTCAGTCGTGTCAAGTCCTTTGACTTGACCCAAGTCATTTCCATCATCACGCACACTGGGTTTGAAAACAAGTGGACGTAGCCCAAGAGCGGTTACCCAACTGTCCATGACCGTGGACACGGCTATTCGAATAGTTTTACACTCTGCAGAGATTGCACACTTTACCCACTAGATCCGGGGAACTTCCGTGTCATCCACGACCCGCGGTACCACAAGTACCCGGGGTAAGCACCCGATCACTACCTTTCCCTAGTCGACACTAACATGGAGTCCACTCGATTGGCAGTAACCCCCGTGCCCAACATTTCAAATAACATTTTCGTGGATCCTTGCTCCCATATTCATCATATACCACAAGCACGGGGTACCAACGGTGTGTTCGGTGCCCTGTGAAAACAGTCATGGCCGCCCTATACCTGGCACGACCCCGTCCCGAGAGAGAGCACCAACTCTCCCCCGTCACTAGTAATGCGGGCTCCAAGCTACTATCGGTCTAGGTACTCAATAATGCCCTTTCCCATATAAGGGTAGAGTGGTCGCGCATGTAAGGTTGGAATAACGGTCGCAACTCCGACCAATCCGTTTTGAAAACAACACACACTTTCCTTGGCACACCACTTCGTCATCAAGTGGTCACCCATCTCATCATCTCCCTCGGGCATAAGTGGCACCCGACGGGGTTTTCGAAAAGGCTTTTGAAATCACTTTGCCTCCTTCACCATGCATAAACCCATCCCTTTTTGCGTAGCATCTACATTAGCATCCTATCTACTCCCACCGGCATAACCCTCATAAGAAGGTAGGGCCATGCACAATGCAAGTATCAACGAGGGATGTAACCGAGGCAACCAACCACGTGGTTCACCATCTCATCATGATTCCGATGCAACAATAATAAGTGTTATATGACATGCATAAAAAGGGTTTCATAGATATGGTCAAAGGGCTGCTTGCCTGTTTGAACAAAGTCTTCAAGGTCTTCAAATATCTCTGGTCCAACTCCGAGCATTTCGTCTACTTCGTCCACTATCGTCGAAAGCAACCATAATAAGCAACACAACAAGGCAGGAAATAAAAGTGCTCTAAAAATATGAGTTGGACTTTTCTGGGGTACCTCTGGTCATATGAGGGATGACCAAAGTGGTTTCAATGGAGGTGGATCTATGGATATTTCTAAACATTTCGATAGGATGGAATCAAGGGGTTTGATGGATCCACAAGTTGTACACAGAATGACATTTTATAAAAATGAGTAAAAGTACCCATTAATTCAGGCATGATTTTAGAAACATTTAGAAATTGGTTTCACTGGATTTGGAGTTGAAATGAATACAATATGGATTTTTGAAGTGGACTTATGTGGATAAATGACCTTTTAAAAAGGTTGAGTGAAAACCAGGGACAACAAAAATGTCCACTGTGGCCTATTAAATAGGGCTGGATTTATGGAGCCACTGGAAATTTGAATCATCAAATTTGGAGTCCATTTGACTTATTTGTGGATTTTACAAATTTACAGAAAAGAAAAAGGAAAAGGAAAGGGTTTTACCCTTAGCCAGCGCACTGGGCACAGTTTAGCAGTGGGCCGGCCCAGCGGCTCGGCCACGCAGACGACAGGGCGACGCCGATGGCGCCCAGCCTGAGTACACCTTCGCTGCGGGGACGCGGGAGAAAACGAGTACGCCTCCACTTGCCAGCGTGGCCCCGTGGCTGGGCCACTGACAAGCGGGGCCCGCCTGTCAGGTTCGTCCTCCACCTCCCGCGCGGGTGCGACAGGAGACAGAGGAGGTGTTCAACGCCGGCCGCCGGTGCTACAGGGCGTCTCCGGCGATGCTCTACCCACCGGCATGCTCAGGGGACCCAGCCGCGTCCAACCGTGGGTGGCACGGTCGCCCAGGGGCACCAGGTCGAGCAAGGCATCGAACGCGGCGGACGAGGCTAACGGTGGTGATGCAGCTCGACGGACAGCCACGGGGAGGAGGGGGAGAAGCACGGGAGGGTCTCGCGGTGACGGTGGTGGCGCTCTGGAGCGGTCCAGAGGAAAGGAGGAGGAGAGATGGGTGCGGATTTAGGCGGAGACCGACGGTAAGGCTCCGGCCATGGTGACGGATGGAGAGCGCGAGGAGGGGAGAGCCAGGGGTCTCTGGGAGGGAGAGAGAGCGAAAGGAGGCCAGAGAGGCCCCAGGGGTGGCCTTTTATGGCGGGGCGATGGTGCACCGTGGGCTCGTCTTGCCAAGAAGCTCTGCACTCGTCGCCACGGCCCTCGGGAAGGTGGTGCACTTAGTCCAGGGAGTTCGTGGAGGTCGACTACGCCCAGGGGGAGAGGAGAGGGAGCAGGGAATGCGGCATGGCGGGTCCCCGCCGCGGCCAGCGACCAGGCGCGCTCAGGCGGCGCCTGTCTGCACGCGAGGAGAGCCGGAGAGGAGAGAGAGGATGGGGACGACAGCAGTGTAGCGTGTTGCGGACGCCGAGGTGACCTCGGGGACATGAGGGGAGGCCCTAGGTGGCTGGGGCGGTTGGAAGGAGGCGGCTCAGGCTTGGTGTGCACCAGAAGGCTGCTCTGAGCACGCCAATTGCATGCCAGGGCATGTCTTTGGCTTGTAGGGCGTGGCCACTTGTGTCTAGGGGGTCAGGGGAGGAGTAAACAAAGGGGTGGTGGCCTTGGATGCCCTGGTGAACCACTAGGAGAAGAGAGAGGTTGAGGGAGAGAGAGAAAAGGCTGTCCAGAGAGAGAAAAATGATGTTTTACCCCTCCAATAATTGAGCTATGGACTTTCCATTGCTACTGGAGGTGCAAGGGGACTCTGAGGGGCTGTGGTAAAAAGTTGAGGTCATGGAGAAGAGTGGAAGTGGTCAAAAATGGCATTTTGGAAAAATGGCAGAAGGTGTTTGATGCTTGTTTGGTTAAGCAAATGAACTCCAAATGCCATGATACTCCACAGGGTGAAATGACACATAAAAATATGGCCTTCCACCAATTTGGAGCTTATTTGGGCAAAGTGGCCAATGCAACTTTTGAAAACCCTAGAAATGAGCAGAAATGGACTTTCCAAGATTTAGTCATGAAAAATATGTTCTCCTTGATGCACCACTTGGTGTAGTGTCATCATTTGAGGTTATGAACATGTCTACAAAAGTTGAGATCAAAAGGAGAAAGTTTCCAATGTAGAGTTGTTCAATTTTGGTTCTAGACAGGAAGGGTTTTGGGGCACTTTGATCAAGTTACCTTATTCTCCAACTTGTGCCATTTGGTCTAGATGAATTATTAGACCATTGGAGTATGTTCACAAGGTTTAAGAACATTTGGACATGTTTGGCAATGTAAAGTTGCTCAAACTTGAAAATGGACAGGAATGGTTTTGAGGGGATTTGATGATGTTATCTTGTTCTCCAAGTCATGAGACTTGGCAAGATCATCTAATATGTCATATGTGACATGCTAGAATTTCCTTGGAATTTTTGGAGAATATTTCCTTTGTAAATATTTCAAAAGCTTGAAATATCCAGAAAGGGTTTTTGAGGGATTTGACCAATATTTTGAACATGACCATGTGTTGAAACTCTCATATATGGACAATATATGTCCTATGAGTTTCCTAAATTTTGTCAAATATTTTGAAACAACAAAATAATTTTTCCTATTAAAGACCATTTCTGGCCTTAAGAAAAAGCTTTTAAATAAAATAGGGAAATAACTTTTAAAATTATATTTTTGTGGTTTCTGGGTATCCTATATCTAATAGGAGTCAAATATATTTTTGGAAAGGTTTTTACTGCCCTTAATTAAGTACTTGCAGTGCAAACCTCAATTCAGGGGTTTTTGGAAAACTAATTTTTGAAAATACTATTTGGCCAAATTATTTTTGCAAGAAATCATTTTTAAGTCCTATACACATGGCATGATAATTGGTTCAAGAGTTTGGAGCAAGGAGATGAAGTATAGGAGTTGGAGGACTTATTTGATTTTTAGAGCACTTGCAAACAGCAGACAAAAATCAAATCAAGCAAATTCCAAAACACTCAAAAGTTTTTGACAATCCACATTTTAGCATGATTTAGTGACTTAAATGTTGTGCCATGAAAATCAGGGTGTGACATGGCATGAATGTTCAGATCCAAATGATTGAAAATAAAACTTCATATTGACATAAGAAATAGTAACACTTCAAGCATACTAACCAAAGCAATCATGTCTTCTCAAAATAACAGGGCTAAAGAAAGTTTATACCTACAAAATCATATAGTTAGGCTATGCTTCATTTTCGTCACACAAAAATGTTCCCAAATTCTACACCCCCGATTACAAGCCAAGCAATTGTTTTGTACTTAAATAATCTCAAAAAATTTCAAATTTCACACAATACATGAGGGTGAGCCATGGATATAGCACTATGGCTGGAATAGAATATGATGATGGGGATTGTGTGGAGAAGACAAAAAGGAGAAAGTCTCACATTGATGAGGATAATCAACGGGCTATGGAGATGCCCATTAATTGATGTCAACATGAGGAGTAGGGATTGCCATGCAACAGATGCACTAGGGCTATAAATGAAAGCTCAACAAAAGAAAACTAGTGGGTGTGCATCCAACTTGCTTGCTCACGAAGACCTAGGGCATTTGAGGAAGCCCATCGTAGGAATATACAAGCCAAGTTTTATACTGAAAAATTCCCACTAGTATATGAAAGTGACAACATATGAGACTCTCTATATGAAAAACATGGTGCTACTTTGAAGCACAAGTGTGGAAAAAGAGATAGTAACATTGCCCCTTTTTATTATTTTTATTTTTTTTATTTTTTTCTTCTTTTTTTTCTTTTTTTCTTTTTTTTCTTTTTTCTCTCTTTTTTTCTTTGGCCTTTCTTTTTTTGTTTTGGCCTTTCTTTTTTTCTTTTTTTTCTTTGGGGACAATGCTCTAATAATGATGATCATCACACTTTTATTGATTTACAACACATGAATTACAACTCGAAACTAGAACAAGATAAGACTCTATATGAATGCCTCCGGCGGTGTACCGGGATGGTGCAATGAATCAAGAATGACATGTATGAAAAATTATGCATGGTGGCTTTGCCACAAATACGATGTCAGCTACATGATCATGCAATGGCAATATGACAATAGTAATGCATGTCATGATGATAAACGGAACGGTGGAAAGTTACATGGCAATATATCTCGGAATGGCTATGAAAATGCCATAATAGGTACGTATGGTGGCTGTTTTGAGGAAGATATAAGGAGGTTTATGTGTGATAGAGCGTATCATATCATGGGGTTTGGATGCACCGGCGAAGTTTGCACCAACTCTCAAGGTGAGAAAGGGCAATGCACGGTACCGAAGAGGCTAGCAATGATGGAAAGGTAAAAGTGCGTATAATCCATGGACTCAACATTAGTCAAAAGAACTCATATACTTATTGCAAAAATTTAGAAGTCATCAAAACCAAGCACTACGCGCATGCTCCTAGAGGGATAGATTGGTAGGAAAAGACCATCGCTCGTCCCTGACCGCCACTCATAAGGATGCACAATCCAAGGACACTTCATGTTTCAAATTTGTTACACAACTTTAACCATATGTGCATGCTACGGGACATGCTAACTTCAACACAAGCATTCTGTAAATTCATAATCACCCAACTAGGATGACTTTAATATCACTACCTCCATATCTCAAAACAATTATCAAGTATCAAATTGATCATAGCATCCAATTCACTTCCTATGATAGTTTATATTATACCCAACTTGGATGCCTACCATTCTAGGACCAATTTTATAAACATAGCAAAAACCATGATGTTCTAAAACACTCTCAAAATAATATAAGTGAAGCATGAGATACTAGCAATTTCTACAAAATATAACCACCGCCGTGCTCTAAAAGATATAAGTGAAGCACTAGAGCAAATGAAAAACTACTCCGAAAGATATAAGTGAAGATCAATGAGTAGTTGAATAATTGTGCAACTATGTGAATAATCTCTAACATTTAAGAATTTCAGATCTTGGTATCTTATTCAAACAGCAAACAAAACAAAATAAAATGACATTGCAAGGATAGCACAACTCATGTGAAGAAGCAAAAACTTAGGCTCAACCGATACTAACCGATAGTTGTTGAAGAAGAAAGGTGGGAAGCCTAACGGGGCATCCCCAAGCTTAAATGCTTGAGACTTCTTGAAATATTATCTTGGGGTGCCTTTTTCATCCCAAAGCTTTCACTTGTGTCTCCTCAATTCCTCTCATATCATGGTTTCTCTTTTTGTTAAAAGCTTCATCCTCACAAAAGTCAACAAGAACTCGTGAGATAGGTTAGTATAAACCAATGCAAAACCTTATCATTTTCTACTGTAACAAATCACTAAAATTATTATTCATTATTGCATAGTAAATGTCTCTGCATATTTAATACTCCTATCCTCAAATAGAATCATTAAACAAGCAAACATATGCAAACAATGCAACCATAACAGCAATCTGCCAAAACAGTACAGTCTGTAAAGAATGCAAGAGTATCAATACTTCCCTAACTAGAAAAATTATGAGAAAAATACTACGTTGTAGAAGATTTATCAGAGCTCATTATGAAAAAAGTTTCAACATTATGTCATGCTCTGACTTTTCTAGGGAATGTTTTCAACAGCGGTAAACTTTCTGTTTTCAAACACCAACATGTATACTAACAAAATAAGCATGGTAAAGGCTATCCTTGACATTTTTATTGAAACTAAACATGCAAAAAAAAATTCTAAATAACAGAAATCAAATACTAACAAAAGAAAATGATGCTCCAAGGAAAACACATATCATGTGGTGAATAAAAATATAGCTCCAAGTAAAGTTACCGATGAATGAAGACGAAAGAGGGGATGCCATCCGGGGCATCCCCAAGCTTAGGCTCTTGGTCATCCTTGAATATTTCCTTGGGGTGCCTTGGGCATCCCCAATCTTAGGCTCTTACAACTCCTTATTCCATAGTCCATCGAATCTTTACCGAAAACTTGAAAACTTCACAACACAAAACTCAACAGAAAACTCGTAAGCTCCGTTAGTATAAGAAAATAAAACACCACTTAGGTACAGTAATTAACTCATTCCAAATTCATAATGGTGCAATATCTACTTTATTCCAACTTATATATGGTTCATACCCTCTGATACTACTCATAGATTCATCAAAATAAGCAAACAACACATAGAAAACATAATCTGTCAAAACCGAACAGTCTGTAGTAATTTGTATCAAACGTATAGTTCTGGAACTACAAAACTTCTACCAAATTAGAAAGTCCTAAACAATTCGTGTACCAATCCAGAGCTAAAAGAATCAGATCATAAGCATGTTTCTGTGAATTAACAAAACTAATTTACTGGGTGCAAAAGTTTCTGATTCTCAGCAGGATCAACACAACTATCACCATAAGCTATCCTAAAGGTCTTACTTGGCACTTTATTGAAACAAAAGCTATAAAACATGATTATTACAGTAGCATAATCATGTGGACACACAAAAACAGTAAGGGTAAATATTGGGTTGTCTCCCAACAAGCGCTTTTCTTTAATGCCTTTTAGCTAGGCATGATGATGGCAATGATGCTCACATAAAAGATAAGAGTTGAAACATAACGGGAGCATCATGAAGCACATTTAAGTCTAACCCACTTCCTATGCATAGGGATTTTGTGAGCAAACAACTTATGGTAATAATAATCAACTAGCCTAGGAAGGCAAAACAAGCATATCTTCAAGATTTTCAAAACATAAGAGGAAACTTGACATTATTGCAATTCCTACAAGCATATGTTCCTCCCTCATAATAATTTTTAGTAGCATCATGAATGAATTCAACAATATAACCAACACCTAAAGCATTCTTTTCATGATCTATAAGCATAGAAACTTTACTACTCTCCACATAAGCAAAATTCTTCTCATCAATAGTAGTGGGAGCAAACTCAACAAAATAACTATCATGTGAGGCATAATCCAATTGAAAACTAAAATCATGATGACAAGTTTCATGGTTATCATTATTCTTAATAGCATACAAGTCATCACAATAATCATCATAGATAGCAACTTTGTTCTCATAATCAATTGAAACCTCTTCCGAAATAGTGGATTCATCACTAAATAAAGTCATGACCTCTCCAAATCCACTTTCATAATTATCACAATAATATTCAACATCCTCCAAAATAGTGGGATCATTACTTCCTAAAGTTGACACTCTTCCAAACCCACTTTCATCAATATAATCATCATAAATAGGAGACATGCTTTCATCATAATAAATATCCTCATCAAAACTTGGGGACTAAACATATCATCTTCATCAAACATAGCTTCCCCAAGCTTGTGGCTTTGCATATCATTAGCATCATGGATATTCAAGGAATTCATACTAACAACATTGCAATCATGATCATCATACACAGATTTAGTATCAAACATCTTATAGACTTCTTCTTCTAGCACTTGAGCACAGTTTTCCTTTTCATCATACTTACGAAAGATATTAAAAAGATGAAGCATATGAGGCAAACTCAATTCCATTTTTTGGTAGTTTTCTTTTATAAACTAAACAAGTGATAAAACAAGAAACAAAAAGATTCGATTGCAAGATCTAAAGATATACCTTCAGGCACTCACCTCCCAGGAAACGGCGCCAGAAAAGAGCTTAGTTGACGGGGTGTGAGTGCCGCTTACCTAACCTTGTTGGGGAACGTTACAGAAAATAAAAAAATTCTACGCTTCACCAAGATCAATGTATGGAGTCATCCAGCAACGAGAGAGAGGAGTGCATCTACATACCCTTGTAGATCAGCGACAAACTGCATAATAAAGGTCCACATACAAGGGGCAATATAAAGTGACGTTCTTTTGCATTAAGATTTTGTGCATCCAACCCTAAACGCACATGACAACCTCTGCTTCCCTCTGCGAAGGGCCTATCTTTTACTTTATGTTTTTACTTTATGCTTGAGTCAAGGTGATCCTCACCTTTCCCTTTTTCATTTTATCCTTTGGCAAGCTCCTCGTGTTTGAAAGATCATGATATATATATCCAATTGGATTTAAGTTAGCATGGGCCATTATTGTTGACATCACCTAAAGGTGAAAACGTTGGGAGGCAACACAATAAGCCCCTATCTTTCTTAGTGTCCGGCTGAAACTCCATAACCACAAGTATTGCGTGAGTGTTAGCAATTGTAGAAGGCTACAAGATAGTTGAGTATGTGAACTTGCTGAAAAGCTCTATTGTTGACTCTTTCTGATGTTATGATAAATTGCAATTGCTTCAATGACTGAGATTATAGTTTGTTAGTTCTCAATGAAGTTTCTGAACCATACTTGACATTGTGAATTGATTGTCGCTTGAGCATAGGAAATCATATGACAAAATCTATATATGTTGTTGTTATAAGAATGATCATGATGCCCTCATGTCCGTATTTTATTTTACTTTTATCGACACCTCTATCTCTAAACATGTGGACATATTTTTCGATTTCGGCTTCTGCTTGAGGACAAGCGAGGTCTAAGCTTGGGGGAGTTGATACGTCCATTTTGCATCATGCTTTTATATCAATATTTATTGCATTATGGGCTGTTATTACACATTATATCTCAATACTTATGGCTATTCTCTCTTATTTTACAAGGTTTACCATGAAGAGGGGGAATGTCGGCAGCTGGAATTCTGGCTACAAAAGGAGCAAACATTGGAAACCTATTCTACACTGCTCCAAAAGTCCTGAAACTCCACGAAACATGTTTTTGGAATTAATAAGAATTATTGAGCGAAAGAAATACATCAGGGGGCCCACACCTCACTACTAGGAAAAGGGCTATAGATGGAATTGACACTAATGGCGCACGAGACATGTGGTGCGCCATTACTACTAATGGCGCACCATGTGTTGGTACGCCATTAGTTTCCAAATACTAATGGCGCACCACATCCCACGGCGCGCCATTAGTAAAAATTTTTTTTAATTTTTTCAAAACTTCTAATGGCGCACCATGGGTGTGGTGCGCCGTTACTAGTTTTAACTAGTAATGGCGCACCACACCTCTCAGGCGCCATTAGAAGTTTTGAAAAAGAAGTAAAAATTATAAAAAATTTATAAAATTTTTGTTAGTAATGGCGCACCGTGACAAGGCGCCATTACTAGTTTTAACTAGTAATGGCGCACTTGTCCCACCGGTGCGCCATTACTAAGTTTTTTTCAAAAAATTTCAAACAAAATTTCAAAAAAAAATTATATTTTTTTCAAAACTAGTAATGGCGCACCGTGGTTGTGGTGCGCCATTACTAGTTTAACTACTAATGGCGCACCACCCCACGGTGCGCCATTAGTAGTTTGCCCAGCTTCCACCGAATGCACCCCCCCTGTGGACCGCCTTTTCAGTTTTAAAAGAAATTAAAAAAAATGATAAAAATGTCAAATATATAAGTTTCCCATGTGATATGTGGTCTAGTTGTTGGGAAAATTTACAAATATAAATTTCGACTTTATTTGTAAAATCTCTCTGAAAATTTGTAAAATGGGCATAACTTTTGCATACGAATTCGGATTAAAAAGTTTTATATATGAAAAATCATCTACTCGAAAAGTTACATCCAAATTTAACGGGGGGAACCCCGTTAAACATTTTCAAAATCCCCAATAACCTAACAGAAAAAAAGTTACGGGGCTTTCAAGATCTAGAGGCAAAAAAATTTCAAAAAAAATTTGGTTTTTTTATTTTTTTTTCAAAAAATGATATGTAATATGACCCGGAAGTTTGAAATATTTTTCAAAATTTTCATCATAGTCATGAACATGAACAAAGTTCTAGACATCAACAAGGTATAATAGGATTGATATGCTAGATATATCAACAAGTGCTTGTGAAGTGAGCTATTGCTGTGGTTGGATAGAACTCTGAAGTTAAGCGTGCTTGGGCTGGAGTAGTGTGAGGATGGGTGACCTTTCTGGAAGTTTGACCATGGAGTGCGATTTGACCTGAGATTAAGCATATTGACTCGAGATTAAGCCATAGTGATCTGAGATTAAGAAAAAAACAAAAAAAAATTGGAAATTATGAAAAAAAAATTAAAAAAAAATTCTGCAAAAAAATTTGAAAAAAATTTGTTACTAATGGCGCACTCCTATGTGGTGCGCCATTAGTATACTGAGATACTAATGGCGCACTGGGCCATACTTATGGTGCACCAGTGCGCCATTAGAATACTGATTCTAATGGCGCACCACCGGTGCACCATTAGAAAAAAATTCTAGTGGCGTGATGCTAATGGCGCACCGGTAGTGCGCCATTAGTAGGCAAAACCGGTGCGCCATTAGAAGGCTTTTTTCTAGTAGTGCCTTGGCCAGGAGAGTGGGGGCGCCCCCCCTACTGGGCGCGCCCCCTGTCTCCTGGGCCCCCTGGTGGGCCTCCGGTGTCCATCTTCTGCTATATGAGAGCTTTTACCCTGGAAAAAATTGTGGGCAAGCTTACGGGACGAAACTCCGCCGCCACGAGGCGGAACCTTGGCGGAACCAATCTAGGGCTCTGGCGGAGCTGTTCTCCAGGGACACTTCCCTCCGGGAGGTTGAAATCATCACCAACGTCATCACCAACGATCCTCTCATTGGGAGGGGGTCAATCTCCATCAACATCTTCACCAGCACCATCTCCTCTCAAAACCCTAGTTCATCTCTTGT
This sequence comes from Aegilops speltoides, assembly GCA_021437245.1. Taxonomy (NCBI): domain Eukaryota; kingdom Viridiplantae; phylum Streptophyta; class Magnoliopsida; order Poales; family Poaceae; genus Aegilops; species Aegilops speltoides. Next base: position 238,479,884 of record CM038142.1, read on the forward strand.
ATCCAATCTTGTATCAAAACCACAAATTGGTACCTGTGGGTTGCTAGTAGTGTTGATTACTCCTTGTAGTTGATGCTAATTGGTTTACTTGGTGGAAGATCATATGTTCAGATCCTTAATGCATATTATCACCCCCCTGATTATGAACATGAATATGCTTTGTGAGTAGTTACATTTGTTCCCAAGGACATGGGTGAAGTCTTGCTATTAGTAGTCATGTGAATTTGGTATTCATTCGATATTTTGATGAGATGTATGTTGTCTTTTCCTTTAGTGGTGTTATGTGAATGTCGACTACATGACACTTCACCATTATTTGGGCCTAGAGGAAGGCATAGGGAAGTAATAAGTAGATGATGGGTTGCTAGAGTGACAAAAACTTAAACCCTAGTTTATGCGTTGCTTCGTTAGGTGCTGATTTGGATCCATATGTTTAATGTTGTGGTTAGGTTTACCTTAATACTTCTTTTGTAGTTGCGGATGCTTGCAATAGGGGTTAATCATAAGTGGGATGCTTGTCCAAGTAAGGGCAGTACCCAAGCACCGGTCCACCCACATATCAAATTATCAAAGTATCGAACGTGAATCATATGAGCGTGATGAAAACTAGCTTGACGATAATTCCCATGTGTCCTCGGGAGCTTCTTCCTCACTATTAGAAATTGTCCAGGCTTATCCTTTGCTACATAAAGGATTGGGCCACCTTGCTGCACTTTATTCACTTTATTTACTTGTTACTCGTTACTATTTATCTTATCACAAAACTATCTATCACCTACAATTTCAGTGCTTGCAGAGAAAACCTTACTGAAAACTGCTTAACATTTCCTTCTGCTCCTCGTTGGGTTCGACACTCTTACTTATCAAAAGGACTACGATAGATCCCCTAGACTTGTGGGTCATCACCTCCTCCTGCCCCTTCCCCCTATATATAGTGAGGGAGAGAGAGGGCAGCCGCATCCTAACACGCCCTGGTGCTGCCCTTCCTCTCCTTCCTACACCTCTTCCTCCTCCGTAGTGCTTAGTGAAGCTGTGCCGGAGAACCACGAGCTCCATGGCCACCATGCCATCGTGCTACCGGAGTTCACCCTCAACTTCTCCTCCCCCCTTGCTGGATCAAGATGGAGGAGACGTCCCCAGGCTGTACGTGTGTTGAACGCGGAGGCGCCGTCCGTTCGGCACTTGGATCGGATCTTCCGTGATTAGAATCACCGCGAGTACGACTCCATCAACCACGTTCTTGTAATGCTTCCGCTTAGTGATCTTCAAGGGTATGAAGATGCACTCCCTCTCTCTCGTTTAGCATCTCCTAGATTGATCTTGGTGACACGTCGGAAATTTCTTGAATTATTACTACGTTCCCCAAAAGTGGCACCATGAGCTCGGTCTATGCGTAGATTCTATGCACGAGTAGAACACAAGTAGTTGTGGGCGATGATTTGGTCAATTTGCTTACCGTTACTAGTCGTACCTTGATTCAGCGGCATTGTGGGATGAAGCGGCCCGGGCTGACCTTACACGTACACTTACGTGAGACAGGTTTCACCAACTGACATGCACTTGTTGCATAAGGTGGCTAGCGGGTGTCTGTCTCTCCCACTTTAGTTGGATCGGATTCGATGAACAGAGTCCTTATGAAGGGTAAATATCAATTGGCATATCACTGTTGTGGCTTTTGTGTAGGTAAGAAATGTTCTTGCTAGAAACCCATAGCAGCCACGTAAAACATGCAACAACAATTAGAGGACGTCTAACTTGTTTTTGCAGGGTATGCTATGTGATGTGATGTGGCCAAAAGGATGTGATGAATTATATATGAGATGCATGAGATTGATCATGTTCTTGTAATAGGAATCACAACTTGCATGTCTATGAGTATGACAACTGGCAGGAGCCATAGGAGTTGTCTTAATTTATTGTATGACCTGCGAGTCAATATAAGCGCCATGTAATTACTTTACTTTATTGCTAACTGTTACCAATAGTAGTAGAAGCAATAGTTGGAGAGACAACTTCATGAAGACATGATGATGGAGATCATGATGATGGGGATCATGGTATCATGTCGGTGACGATGGTGATCATGTCGCGCCTCGAAGTTGGAGATCAAAAGCGCAAGACGATATTGGCCATACCATGTCACTTTATGATTTGCATGTGATGTTTGTCATGTTTACATCTTATTTTCATAGAACGACGGTAGCATAAATAAGATGATCCCTCACTAAAATTTCAAGAAATGTGTTCCCCCTAACTATGCACCATTGTGAAAGTTCGTTGTTTCGAAGCACCGTGTGATTATCGGGTGTGATTGATTCTAACATTCACATACAACGGGTGTAAGCCAGATTTACACATGCGAAACACTTAGGTTGACTTGACGAGCCTAACATGTACAGACATGGCCTCGGAACACGAGAGACTGAAAGGTCGAAGATGAGTCGTATGGTAGATGCGATCAACATGGAGATGTTCACCGTTGATGACTAGTCTGTCTCACGTGATGATTGGACATGGCCTAGTCGATTCGGATCATGTATCTCTTGGATGACTAGAGGGATATCTATCTGAGTGGGAGTTCATTAAATAATTTGATTAGATGAACTTAATTATCATGAACTTAGTCAAAAATTGTCTTTACAATCTATCATGCAGATCCAATGGCCCACGCTAATGTTGCCCTCAACTTCAATATGTTCCTAGAGAAAACCAAGCTGAAAAACGATGGAAGCAACTACACGGACTGGGTCCGTAACTTGAGCATCATCCTCACAGCTGCCAAGAAAGCATATATCCTTCAAGCACCACTAGGCGACGCACCCATTTTTCTAGCAACTCAAGACGTTATGAATGTCTGGCAGTCGTGTAGTGATGACTACTCCCTAGTTCAGTGCAGCATGCTTTACAGCTTAGAATCGGGGCTCAAAAAGCGTTTTGAGCAATACAGAGCATATGAGATGTTACAAGAGCTGAAAAATGGTTTTCCAAGATCATGCCAGGGTCGAGAGATATGAAGTCTTCGACAAGTTCAACAGTTGTAAGATGGAGAAAAATAGTTCTGTCAGCGAGCATATACTCAAAATGTCCGGGTTGCACAATCGCTTGTCTCAGCTGGGAGTTAATCTTCTAGATGACTCGGTCATTGACAGAATCCTCCAGTCGCTTCCACCTAGCTACAAGAGCTTTGTGATGAACTACAATATGCAAGGGATGGAGGAGTCCATTCTTGAGTTATATTCGATGCTGAAATCAGTGGAGGTGGAGATTAAAAAGGAACATCAAGTGTTGAAGGTGAACAAGACCACTAGTTTCATGAAAGGCAAGGGAAAGAAGAACTTCAAGAAGGACGACAAAGGAGTTGCCGCGCCCAGTAAGCCAGTTGCCGGGAAGAAGCCAAAGAATGGACCCAAGCCTCAGATTGAGTGTTTTTATTACAAGGGAAATGGTCACTGGAAGCAGAACTGCCCCAAGTACTTAGCAGATAAGAAGGCCAGCAACAGCAAAGGCATATATGATATACATGTTATTGATGTGTACCTTACCAGCGGTGGTAGTAGCTCTTGGCTATTTGATACCAGTGCGGTTGCTCACATTTGTAACTCAAAACAAGATCTGTGGAATAAACGGAGATTGGCGAAGGATGAGGTGATGACGCGCATCGGGAATGGTTCCAAAGTCAATGTGATCGCCGTCGGCATGCTACCTCTACATCTACCTTCGGGATTAGTTTTAAACCTTAATAATTGTTATTTAGTACCAGCTTTGAGCATGAACATTGTATCTGGATCTCGTTTGGTGTGAGATGGCTACTCATTTAAATCCGAGAATAATGGTTGTTCTATTTATATGAGAGTTATGTTTTATGGTCATGCCCCGTTGGTCAATGGTTTATTTTTATTAAATCAACTGTAATGTTACACATATTCATAGTGTGAGGTTGATAATTATCGTCCCACATACCTGTGGCACTGCCGCCTTGGTCACATTGGTGTCAAACGCATGAAGATGGACTTTTGGAGTCTCTTGTTATGAATCATTTGACAAGTGTGAACCATGCCTCATGGGCAAGATGACCAAGACTCCGTTCTCCGGAACAATGGAGCAAGCAAACAACTTGTTGGAAATAATACATACTGATGTATGCGGTCCAATGAGCGTTGAGGCTTGTGGTGGCATCATTATGTTCTCACCCTCACTGATGACTTAAGTAGATATGGGTATGTCTACTTAGTGAAACACAAGTCTGAGACCTTTGAAAAGTTCAAGGAATTTCAGAACAAGGTAGAGAATCAACATGACAAGAAAATAAAGTTCTTACGATCAGATCATGGAGGAGAATATTTGAGTCACGAGTTTGGCACGCACTTAAGGAAATGTGGAATTGTTTCGCAACTCATGCCGCCTGGATCACCTCAGCGAAATGGTCTGTCCGAACATCATAATCGCACTCTATTGGATATGATGATCTGTGATGTCTCTTACCGATCTACCACTATCATTTTGGGGTTATGCTTTAGAGACTACCTCATTGACTTTAAATAGGGCACCATCTAACCCGTTGAGAGAACACCGTATGAATTATGGTTTGGAAATAAACCTAAGTTGTCATTTCTGAAAGTTTGGGGATGCGATGCTTATGTGAAGAAACTTCAACCTGAAAAGCTCGAACCCAAATCAGAAAAATGCGTCTTCATAGGATACCCTAAGGAAACTATTAGGTATACCTTCTACCTCATATCTGAGGTCAAGATCTTTGTTGCCAAGAATGGATCATTTCTGGAGAAAGCGTTTCTCTCGAAAGAAGTAAGTGGGAGGAAAGTACAACTTGATGAGGTAATCCATCTTGAACCAGAAAGTAGCGTAGCTCAGGAAGATGTTTCTATGCTACATGCACTGACAAGAGAGGAAGTGAATGATGATGATCATGAAACTTCGGATCAAGTTACTACTGAACTTCGTAGGTCCACAAGGACATGTTCCACACCAGAATGGTATGGCAACCCTATCCTGGAAATCATTTTTTCAGACAACGGTGAACCTTCGTACTATGAAGAAGCGATGGCGGGCCCGGATTCCAACCAATGGCTTAAAGCCATGAAATCTGAAATAGGATCCATGTATGAGAACAAAGTATGGACTTTGGTGGACTTGCCCAATGATCGGCAAGCCATAGATAATAAGTGGATCTTTAAGAAGAAGACTGACGCGGATGGTAATGTGACCGTCTATAAGGCTCGGCTTGTCGCTAAAGGTTATCGACAAGTTCAAGGAGTTGACTACAATGAGACCTTCTCACTCGTAGCGATGTTGAAGTCCGTCCGAATCATGTTAGCAATTGCCGCATTCTATGATTACGAGATCTTGCAAATGGACGTCAAAACGGCATTCCTTAACAACTTCCTTAAGGAAGAATTGTATATGATGCAGCCCGAAGGTTTTGTCGATCCTAAGAATGCTGACAAGGTATGCAAGCTCCAGCCCTCCATCTATGGGCTGGTGCAAGCATCTCGAAGTTGGAACATCCGCTTTAATGAAGTGATCAAAGCATTTGGGTTTATACAGACTAATGGAGAAGCCTGTATTTACAAGAAAGTGAGTGGGAGCTCTGTAGCATTTCTCATATTATATGTGGATGACATACTATTGATGGGAAATGATATAGAACTTTTGGAAAGCATAAAGGCCTACTTGAATAAGTGTTTTTCAAGGACCTTGGAGAAGCTGCTTACATATTAGGCATCAAGATCTATAGAGATGGATCGAGATGCTTCATTGGTCTTTGACAAAGCACATACCTTGACAAGATATTAAAGAAGTTCAATATGGATCAGTCCAAGAATGGGTTCTTGCCTGTATTGCAAGGTGTGAAATTGAGCGCAGGTCAATGCCCGACCTCAGCAGAAGATAGAGAAAAGATGATTGTCATCCCCTATACCTTAGCCATAGGATCTATTATGTATGCCATGTTGTGTACCAGACCTGATGTGAACCTTGCCATAAGTTTGGTAGGGAGGTACCAAAGTGATCCCGGAATGGAACACTGGACGGCGGTCAAGAATATCCTGAAGTACCTGAAAAGGACTAAGGTATGTTTCTCGTTTATGAAGGTGCCGAAGAGCTCGTCGTAAAGGGTTATGTCGATGCTAGCTTTGACACAGATCCGGATGACTCCAAGTCACAAACCGGATATGTGTATATTTTCAATGGTGGGGCAGGCAGCTGGTGTAGTTGCAAGCAAAGCATCGTGGCGGGATCTACATGGGAAGCAGAGTACATAGCTGCTTCGGAAGCAGCACAGGAGGCAGTATGGATGAAGGAGTTTATCACCGACCTAGGAGTGATTCCCAATGTGTCGGGCCCGATGACTCTCTTTTGTGACAACACTAGAGCTATTGCCCTTGCCAAGGTGCCCAGGTTTCACAAGAAGACCAGTCACATCAAGCATCGGTTCAACTCCATTCGTGAATATATTCAAGATGGAGACATCGATATTTGTAAAGTGCATATGGATCTGAATGTTGCAGATCCGTTGACTAAACCTCTTCCACGAACAAAACATGATCAGCACCAGAATTCTATGGGTGTTCGACTCATCACAATGTAACTAGATTATCGACTCTAGTGCAAGTGGGGGACTGTTGGAAATATTCCCTAGAGGCAATAATAAAATGGTTATAATTATATTTCCTTGTTCATGATAATTGTCTATTATTCATGCTATAATTGTATTAACCGGAAACTGTAATACATGTGTGAGTACATGGACCACAACATGTCACTTGTGAGCCTCTAGTTGACTAGCTTGTTGATCAATAGATGGTTATGGTTTCCTGACCATGGACATTGGATGTCATTGATAACGAGATTACATCATTAGGAGAATGATGTGATGGACAAGACCCAATCCTAAGCATAGCACAAGATCGTGTAGTTCATTTGCTAGAGCTTTTCTAATGTCAAGTTGAAAGCACAAGTGCTCCCTAGGTGGTTTTGGTAATTAATGTCAACATATCTCTTGTTGGACTAACACTTTTATCTAGTATGTTTCAGATAAGTTCAACAATGGAGTGGCATGGATTAAAGGATGTGGGAACTCCTCAAGATGCTAAGGACAAAGGATTGGCTCAAGCTTCAAGCTCAAGACTCTTCATTTTATATTTTAGTGCTCCAAGATCACATTGAGTCTATAGGAAAAGCCAATACTATCAAGGAGGGATGTGGTGTTGCTTAATGAGCCTCTTGCTTCATGTGCTTAGTGATATGCTGCAAAACCCTCAACTACTTTCCCACTTCCACAAATGACCTAAACCTAAAGCCAAAATCGGTCACACCGATTCTTTCTATCCGGCACCACCGATTTCAAAAGTCATAGCCACTGCCACAAACCCTAAGCAAATCGGTCTCACCGATAGGGATCTCGGTCTCACCGAGATGGGATTGTAATCTCTTTGTGTATGCCCATTACCAAAATTGGTCTCACCGAGTTTGAGCAATCGGTACTACCGAGATTACAATGCAAACTTTCTGGTTGACTCATTACCAAAATCGGTCCCACCGAGTTTGTGTAATCGGTCAAACCGAGTTTGCCTGACCAACTCTCTGGAAAGTTTATTACCAAAGTCAGTTTCACCGAGTTTGTGTAATCGGTCTTACCAAGATTACGTTATGCTCTAACCCTAACCATATCGGTCTTACCGAGTTGCATTTCGGTCCCATCGAAAACCCTAACGGTCACATTATTTGATAAATTGGTCTGATCGAGTTTAACGATTCGGTCCCATCGAGTTTGGTAGATTGTGTGTAACGGTTAGATTTTGTGTGGAGGCTATATATACCCCTCCACCTCCTCTTTATTCGTGGAGAGAGCCATCAGACTGAACCTACACTTCCAGCATACATTTTCTGAGAGAGAACTACCTACTCATGTGTTGAGACCAAGATATTCCATTCCTACCATATGAATCTTGATCTCTAGCCTTCCCCAAGTTGCTTTCCACTCAAATCTTCTTTCCACCAGATCTAAAACCTATGAGAGAGAGTTGAGTGTTGGGAAGACTATCATTTGAAGCACAAGAGCAAGGAGTTCATCATCAATGCACCATTTGTTACTTCTTGGAGAGTGGTGTCTCCTAGATTGGCTAGGTGTCACTTGGGAGCCTCCGAAAAGATTGTGGAGTTGAACCAAGGAGTTTGTAAGGGCAAGGAGATCGCCTACTTCATGAAGATCTACCGCTAGTGAGGCAAGTCCTTCGTGGGCAACGGCCATGGTGGGATAGACAAGGTTGCTTCTTCGTGGACTCTTCGTGGGTGGAGCCCTCCGTGGACTCGCGCAACCGTTACCCTTCGTGGGTTGATGTCTCCATCAACGTGGACGTACGATAGCACCACCTATCGGAACCACGCCAAAAACATCCGTGTCTCCAATTGCGTTTGAATCCTCCAAGCCCTTCCCTTTACATTCTTGCAAGTTGCATGCTTTACTTTCCGCTGCCCATATACTCTTGCATGCTTGCTTGATATGTATTGTGAATGTTAAACTTGTGTCTAATCTCCACTTAAACTTAAGGAAACTTAAAAACTGCAACTTTGGTACTTAGTGTCTAATCACCCCCCTCTAGACACCTCTTCTCAAGGTCCTACAAGTGGTATCAAAGCATTGGTCTCCATTGCCTTGGTTTAATCACTATTGGAGGAACATGGATGAGTCTACTTTGGGGAGTCTTAGACATAGAGTGCCTATTCTTGATGGAGAGTATTTTCATGAGTGGAAAAATGAGATGCTTGTAATTTTCAATTAATATCATTTGAACAAGTACATTGCTAGCCCTTGTGCACCTTATGTTGATCTTATGCATCCTACCCATGATGAGTCAATTGACATGATTAGGAATCTTAGAACTGCCGAACTTATCATTAGAGGATTGCCTAGAAACTTGATTGTATGTTTGCCTACTCTTAAGTGTGCCTATACTATATGGAAATTTCTTGTGGAAGGATTTCCAGATTATTCCTTGAAAAATCTTGATGAAATTCTTCATAAGTCTATTGCTTTGAGTAAGATGAATACTAGTGATCCTATGTTTGGTGATCGTCTATTTGAGCTTACAAACCTTATGCGTGCCAAAGGAAATTTTGGTATTATTAGTGATATTATTTCCGAAGCTATAAAAATTCATAAGCAAGATCATTGTCAAACTCATTCTAATGAATCACCCTCTCTAGGACTTGATCCACCACATGACGATGTTGAACATGGATACTATGATGAGGATGATGATAGTGACTTCGATCTTGATGATGCAATGAGACACTTTGGTCTTATGGCAAATCTTCGGGGATACATGTCAGGAGGAAAGGAATGGGTTCTTGATAGTGCATGTACCGATCACATGACCGGAGATAAAGACATGTTTCGTGAGCTTGCTGATAATGATAGTCCTCGAAAGTATGTCACTTTCGGTGACAACTCAAAGGGTAAGGTGGTTGGCCTCGGTAAGGTGGCCATATCACATGATAGATCCATACAAAATGTCATGCTCATTGAATCTCTTGGATACAACTTACTTTCAGTATCTAGACTTGCTGATTTCGGTTTCAATGTCCTATTTACTGAAGTAGATTGCCAAGTGTTTCGTCGAGACAATCATAAAATGGTCTTTACCGGTGTGCGTAGAGGTGATCTATACATTGTTGATTTCACTAAAAAGGCCCAACCTAAAACTTTCTTCATTGCTAAATCCTCAAAAGGTTGGTTATGGCATAGACGACTAGGACATGTTGGTATGCGAAACCTTGACAAGCTTATTAAAGGAAATCATATTCTTGGAGTTAATGATGTCATATTTGATAAGGATAGACTCTGCAGCGCTTGTTAGGCAGGTAAACAGGTTGGAGGAAGGCATCCCGTGAAGAACATCATGACCACAAGGAGGCCACTCGAGCTACTTCACATGGATCTCTTTGGTACCAACTCCTACAAGAGTCTCGGTGGAAATTCTTTTGGTCTAGTTATAGTTGATGATTTTTCAAGATTTACGTGGGTGTTCTTTCTCGATGATAAATCGCAGGTCCAAAAGATCTTCAAAAACTTCGCTAGGAAGGCCCAAAATCAATTTGAAGTGAAGATCAAGAAGGTTCGCAGCAACAACGGAACGGAGTTCAAGAACGCAAATGTGGACACCTTTCTTGACGAAGAAGGGATTTCACACGAGTTCTCGGCTACGTACACACCTCGACAAAACGGAGTTGTTGAGAGGAAGAACCGAACGCTCATTGAAATGGCGAGAACGATGCTTGATGAGTACAAGACGCCGAAGCACTTTTGGGCAGAAGTGGTTGAGACAGCTTGTCATGCAACAAATCGCTTGTATCTTCACAAGCTACTCGGCAAGACAACATACGATCTCCTCACCAGTAACAAACCCCAAGTTGGATACTTTCTAGTATTCGGCTCAAAGTGCTACATTCTTGATAAGCATCGTCGCTCGAAATTTGCTACTAAATCTCATGAAGGTTTCCTACTAGGTTATGGCTCAAACTCTCACACTTACCGTGTCTACAACAATTTCACCCGAAAGGTTGAAGAGACGGTAGATGTGAAGTTTGATGAATCTAACGGCTCGCAAGTAGAGAAATTGCCAATTGATGTAGGAGACAAAGATCCTTCGAAATTAATCCAAGACTTGGCTATAGGCAAGGTCTGTCCAACGGAGTTTAAGGAGAGTACCTCGTCCATCCAAGTGGAAGCTTCTACTTCACGACAAGGTGAACCAAGAGTTGATACGGAAGCATCCACAAGTGGGACTCACCAAGATGAAGAAAACGAGGAAGTGCATCAAGATGAACGTCAACAACCTCCTTCTCCACCACGACAAGAGAACGACAACACCAACAATGAAGAAGGCCAAGAAGAAGAACAAGATGAAGAAGATGTTCAACGAAGACCCAAGCAAAAGCTCTCACGAGTTCGAGCAAGAATTCCTAAAGATCATCCCGTCGAGCAAATCTACAATGACATTCAAACGGGAGAATCACTCGCTCTAAAACTCGTTTAGCTAACTTTTGTGAAAACTATTCTTTCCTCTCTAGCATTGAACCTATGAAGGTTGAAGAATCATTGGAAGATCCGGATTGGATAAATGCTATGCATGAAGTGCTACATAACTTTGAGAGGAACCAAGTTTGGAGATTGGTTGAGAAGCCCGACAACAACCACAACGTCATCGGTACCAAATGGGTGTTTCGCAACAAGCAAGATGAAGATGGACAAGTAGTTCGCAACAAAGCACGTCTCATCGCCCAAGGCTACACACAAGTCGAAGGTATGTACTATGGTGAGACTTATGCTCCCTTTGCTAGACTTGAGTCCATTCGCATCTTACTTGCCTATGCTAATCATCATGATATCACCTTGTACCAAATGGACATTAAAAGTGCTTTTCTAAATGGTGAAATAGAGGAGGAAGTTTATGTTAAGCAACCTCCCGGCTTTGTCAATCCTAAGAAACCCAATCATGTTTATAAACTTCACAAAGCTCTTTATGGTCTTAAACAAGCTCCTAGAGCATGGTATAAATGCTTGACCAAGTTTCTTATTGAAAAAGGCTTTGAAATTGGGAAAATTGAGTCCACACTTTTTACTAAAAGGGTTAATGGAGAATTATTTGTGTGCCAAATCTATGTTGATGATATTATATTTGGTTCAACTAACCCTCATTTTAGTGAAAAGTTTGGGAAGCTAATGTCGGAGAAGTTTGAGATGTCTATGATGAGTGAACTCAAATTCTTTCTTGGGTTGCAAATCAAGCAAACTAAGGAAGGTACCTTTGTTTCTCAAACGAAGTACACCAAGGACTTATTCAAGAAGTTCAATATGCAAGAATGCAAAGGTATGTCTACACCCATGCCTACCAGTGTACATCTTGATTTGACCAAAGACAGTGAACCGGTTGATCAAAAGATTTATCACTCTATGATTGGTTCATTGTTATATCTATGTGCTTCACGTCCCGATATCATGCTAAGTGTGTGCATGTGTGCACGATATCATGCTGCTCCTAAAGAATGTCATCTTAAGGCCGTGAAAAGGATAGTGAGATACTTAATCCATCCACCAAATTTTGGCATTTGGTATCCTAAGAGGGCCTCTTTCGATCTTGTTGGCTATTCCGACTCGGACTATGCCGGAGACTAGGTTGATAGAAAGTCCACCTCGCGTACTTGTCAATTTCTTGGTAGATCTCTTGTGTCTTGGTCCTCCAAGAAACAAAACTCGGTATCCTTATCCACCGCCGAAGCTGAATATATTGCCACTGGTTCATGTTGTGCTCAATTACTTTGGATGACCCAAACTCTTAAAGATTATGGGATATATGTGAGACATGTTCCATTGCTTTGTGACAATGAAAGTGCTACCAAAATTGGTCATAATCATGTGCAACATTCTCGAACTAAGCATATTGAAGTTCGTCATCATTTTATTCGAGATCATGTTGCTAAGGGTGACATTGATCTTAAGCATCTTCGCACCGAAAAACAATTAGCGGATATATTCACTAAACCTCTTGATGAGAAAGTGTTTTGCAGATTAAGAGGAGAATTGAACATCATTGATGCCTCAAACTTGGAGTAGAAACTCCATTGGATACATGCAAGACCTAAACTTATGACTACTCCTTGATATTTCTCTTATGATGAAAATCTTATGTCTTGGATATATTTGCATCTTGCATGTTATCTAACCCATGTAGGTACTTGGTTGAATCAAATTCCATGAGATGGAAATCTACTCACATCTTGAGCAATCTCTACATCACCAAGTCTCTACACTATGGTGGTTGAAGACAAGGAAGCACGAAACCACTCAAACTTATCCTTTGACAAATTCTATGTTGAGCTTCATGACTGTCATTTTGGATACACGAGTGCTCTTCCTTGCAAGAACTAACCCATGTAGGTAGATGGACTCAAATTCCAAGTGGTGCTCCCAACTCTTGATGAACTACATCAACCTTGAGCAACCCACACAAGCTCAACTACATGGACAACACCACCAACCAAGGTATGTTATTCCATCTTAGAGAAGCTTAACTCCAAGTCATGAGCTAAAGCAACTCGACAAGATGTGAATACATCAAGATGCTTAAACGAAAAATGGCAACCCCATTTTGAGCTTAAACGATGAGTATGACTTATGATCAAGTGATCTCACTTGACTCCTAAGTCAATATACTAACATAGGTGACTTTGTCGCCGACGATCTCTAGATGAAGTTCTCTTGTGTTCTTTTCTGTATTTTTGCATTTGTCTCATGCATATTTGTTTCCTCTTTCAAAAAAAAACTTCATCTAGATTTCTTTTTGTTTGCTCTGCATTTTCTGCATTTCCAATTCATTGCACATCTTTCAGTAAATTCCTTGCAAATCTTTGTGAGATCTTACCAGTCTAGTGAGCTGAGGTGACAAGTGTTTTCTCTGTGACGAACTCGGTTTCATTGATTTGTTGTTCTCGGTCCAACCAAATCCTTTCGGTAGAACCGAAGCATACCCCTCGGTGCCACCGATTTCACAACAGGAAAAATAGTTTGCCACATATTCTATGTTTCTTCTTTCCCAGCTCCACTCAATGAATCTTGTCCTCTACAAGCATCACATTTTTATCATTGCTTTGTGTTGTGTCTCAAGGACCAAACCCATTAGACAGATTCCAGAAGACCCTTCTTGGAAATTGATGTCAAAGGGGGAGAGAGAGATCACATCAAAGCTTATCATTTAGAGAGAGATCACATCAAAAGAGTATATCACCTTCTTAAGGGGAGAAAGATCCTCAAGGGGGAGAGAGATCCTCAAGGGGAGAGAGAGATCTCCAGGGGGAGAGAATACTTAAGTAGAAAGTATTTCTCAAGGATCCCAGATGCTTGGTGTTCAAGAGGAGAGATGCCCACATGTCTTATTAAGGGGAGAGACATGTTCATATGATCTTTTGTGCTTGTTTGCATTAGCATGCATTAGCTCTGATCATCACTCATATCTTTCAGCTCTGATTCTTTCAGCTCTGATTTTCTATTCCCTATCTTCTCCCAGTATCCCATGCTAGATTCAGGGGGAGCAAGACATCTAAGGGAAATAAATCATTCAAATTCATTGCATATCTTTACTCTTGGGGACATGTCTAATCCAGTGTGGTACTTAGTACTCACTCTCTACATGTCATCCCAGTCTCAGTATTCTTGTAGTTTCTTTTGTTTGCTCTCGCTAGTAGGTGCATCTGTGTTATCTAAACTTGTTTACGCAGGTTCACTCCATCCTAAGCCATCTCAAGACTACAAGGTAAGTATATGCATCACAATCATGTGTATGAGGAATTCTTGCTGATGTACATACTGTTTGCAAGAAGGACTCATGGGCATGAAGGTATTTTCTTTAATATCCTTTGCTCTGATGCATATGCCCAAGATACATGTAACACATTGCCTACTCTATCATGGTTATGCTCTCACATGCTTCTATATTCCATATTCACATGATTGCGTACATGTAGGGGGAGCCTATGTTTGTTACATGTCTTTCCAAAGCTTTACTTGCTACTCTTTATATCTTTATCTAAAGCTTTGATGTATGTTGTCATCAATTACCAAAAAGGGGGAGATTGAAATCACAAGTGCTCCCTAGGTGGTTTTGGTAATTAATGTCAACATATCTCTTGTTGGACTAACACTTTTATCTAGTATGTTTCAGATAAGTTCAACAATGGAGTGGCATGGACTAAAGGATGTGGGAACTCCTTCAAGATGCTAAGGACAAAGGATTGGCTCAAGCTTCAAGATCAAGACTCTTCATTTTATATTTTAGTAGTCCAAGATCACATTGAGCCTATAGGAAAAGCCAATACTATCAAGGAGGGATGAGGTGTTGCTTAATGAGCCTCTTGCTTCATGTGCTTAGTGATATGCTCCAAAACCCTCAACTACTTTCCCACTTCCACAAATGACCTAAACCTAAAGCCAAAATCGGTCACACCGATTCTTTCTATCCGGCGCCACCGATTTCAAAAGTCATAGCCACTGCCACAAACCCTAAGCAAATCAGTCTCACCGATAGGGATCTCGGTCTCACCGAGATGGGATTGTAATCTCTCTGTGTATGCCCATTACCAAAATCGGTCTCACCGAGTTTGAGCAATCGGTACTACCGAGATTACAATGCAAACTTTCTGGTTGACTCATTACCAAAATCGGTCCCACCGAGTTTGTGTAATCGGTCAAACCGAGTTTGCCTGACCAACTCTCTGGAAAGCTTATTACCAAAATCGGTCTCACCGAGTTTGTGTAATCGGTCTTATCGAGATTACATTATGCCCTAACCCTAACCATATCGGTCTTATCGAGTTGCATTTCGGTCCCATTGAAAACCCTAACGGTCACATTATTTGCTAAATCGGTCTGACCGAATTTAACGATTCGGTCCCACCGAGTTTGGTAGATTGTGTGTAACGGTTAGATTTTGTGTGGACGCTATATATACCCCTCCACCTCCTCTTCATTCGTGGAGAGAGCCATCGACCGAACCTACACTTCCAAAGATACATTTTCGAGAGAGAACTACCTTCTCATGTGTTGAGACCAAGATATTCCATTCCTACCATATGAATCTTGATCTCTAGCCTTCCCCAAGTTGCTTTCCACTCAAATCTTCTTTCCACCAGATCCAAAACCTATCAGAGAGAGTTGAGTGTTGGGGAGACTATCATTTGAAGCACAAGAGCAAGGAGTTCATCATCAATGCACCATTTGTTACTTCTTGGAGAGTGGTGTCTCCTAGATTGGCTAGGTGTCACTTGGGAACCTCCGACAAGATTGTGGAGTTGAACCAAGGAGTTTGTAAGGGCAAGGAGATCGCCTACTTCGTGAAGATCTACCTCTAGTGAGGCAAGTCCTTCGTGGGCGACGGCCATGGTGGGATAGACAAGGTTGCTTCTTCGTGGACCCTTCGTGGGTGAAGCCCTCGGTGGACTCGTGCAACCGTTACCCTTCGTGGGTTGAAGTCTCCATCAACGTGGATGTACAATAGCACCACCTATCGGAACCACGCCAAAAACATCTGTGTCTCCAATTGCGTTTGAATCCTCCAAACCCTTCCCTTTACATTCTTGCAAGTTGCATGCTTTACTTTTCGCTGCCCATATACTCTTGCATGCTTGCTTGATATGTATTGTGAATGTTTAACTTGTGTCTAATCTCCACTTAAACTTAAGGAAACTTAAAAACTGCAACTTTGGTACTTAGTGTCTAATTACCCCCCCTAGACACCTCTTCTCAAGGTCCTACACAAGTATCTTTCCTTAGACCATGAGATTATGCAACTCCCGTATACCATAGGAATGCTTTGGGTGTATCAAATGTCACAATGTAACTAGGTGACCATAAAAGTGCACTAAAGGTATCTCCGAAAGTGTCTGTTTGGTTGGCACGAATCGAGACTAGGATTTGTCACTCCGTATGACGGAGAGGTATCTCTGGGCCCACTCGGTAATGCATCATCATAATGAGCTCTATGTGACAAAGGAGTTAGTCACGGGATCATGCGTTATAGAACAAGAAAAGAGACTTGTCAGTAACAAGATTGAACGAGGTACGGGGATACAGACGATCGAATCTTGGGGAAATAACATACTAATGGACAAAGGGAAGTGTATACGGGATTGATTGAATCCTCGACATAGTGGTTCATCCGATGAGATCATCGTGGAACATGTGGGAGCCAATATGGGTATCCAGATCCCGCTATTGGTTATTGGCTGGAGAGGTATCTCGGTCATGTCTGCATGGTTCCCGAACCCGTAGGGTCTACACACTTAAGGTTCGGTGACGCTAGAGTTGTAATGGGAATAGTATGTGGTTACCGAAGATTGTTCAGAGTCCCGGATGAGGTCCTGGACGTGACGAGGAACTCCAAAATGATTCGGAGGTGAAGATCGATATGTTGGACGAAGGGTATTGGAGTGCGGAAGTGTTCTGGGGGTACCGGGCTATGGCCAGCATGACCGAAAGGTGTTTTCGGGGCGCCCCAGCAAGTGTTGCAGGGCATCATGGGCCAAGGGGAGGGGGCAAACCAGCCCACTAAGGGGCTGTGCAGCCCCACACCCTTTCCCACCTTGCTTGGGGAGGTGGGGCGCCTCCACCTGGCTTGGGAGGCAAGCGTCCACCTGCTTGGCTTGGGGGGAAAGTCTCCCTAGGGTTTCCCTAGGGAGATCCAATCTGCCTTAGACACCCCCCCCCCAGGGGAAACCCTAGGGAGCCTCCTCCTGCCCCTCCCCCTATATATAGTGAGGGAGAGAGAGGGCAGCCGCACCCTAACACGCCCTGGTGTTTCCCTTCCTCTCCTTCCTACACCTCTTCCTCCTCCGTGGTGCTTAGCGAAGCTCTATGGGAGAACCACGAGCTCCATCGCCACCACGTCGTCATGCTGCCGGAGTTCACTCTCAAGTTCTCCTCCCCCCCCCTTGTTGGATCAAGAAGGAGGAGACGTCCATGGGCTGTACGTGTGTTGAACGTGGAGGCGCCGTCCATTCAGCGGTCGGATCGGTTCTTCCGCGATTTGAATTGCCGCGAGTACGACTCCATCAACCGCGTTCTTCTAACGCTTCCGCTTAGTGATCTTCAAGGTATGAATATGCACTCCCTCTCTCTTGTTGCTAGCATCTCCTAGATTGATCTTGGTGACATGTAGGAATTTTTTTTAATTATTACTACGTTTCCCAATAGATGCTCCCCAGTTCCTTGACAAGCTTGGTGAGAAGACAAGGAAGGCCACAATCCGGAGTCGCCAACGGCTTGTCGTACCCTCCCCCGTAAAGGGAGTGGAGTGCCTCGCGGCACTTTCGCTCGAAGGAAGTGATGGCGTCATGCCCGGCCTTCTCGGCCGCGGCAAGGATCTTCTCCCTAGCCTCCAGCTTGGTCATCCACTCCAAGACATGCTTGGCGTGGGACGACTGGGCCGCGTCTACCTCCTCCTTCAGTTTCTCCAACCATCTCGACTTCGTGCCCTGTTCTTGGGCTGCTTGCTCCAGCTCGGCATCACGGTCGGCGAGCGCGGACTCTCGGGCCCTGAGCTCCTCCTCCTGTGTCTAGAGCCTGCGCGCCTGGGAGGTATGCTCCTCGCAAAGCTTCTTCAGCTCGGCCCCCACCTCGCGGCAGTGGCTTTTGGTGGACACAGCATCGGCTAGCACAACGTCGCGAGCCGCTGTGGCTTTCGTGGCCTACTCCTTGGCATCCGCCGCGGCGGCGGCGGCCTGGCTCCAAGCCGTCCTGACGGATGAGTCGGCTCGAAGCCACCCCAAGATCAGCTCGAGGCACCCCATCACCGCACGCCCGTCAGCAGCCTTAAGATCATCCCAGAGTCGGTCTAGCGCGGTGTAGGCTTCCTTCAAAGCACCAGGACTGATGGAGGAGCCCTGGTCCACCAGCGCGAGAGCCCGGGGAGGAGGTGGCGCTGGCACCTGGACTGGCGCTATCGCGACGTCAGTCGAGGCAGGGGGCTCCGGGGGCTTCTCGCCTTCTACGGGCACGTCAGGAGCTGGCGCCCTCGGAGTCTGCTGCGCCTTGGGAGCGGCGTCCTCCTTCTTCTTCTTCGCCTCAGGGGCCCGCCTAGTCGTCAGGAGAGCGACATCATGATCATGGTATCGCGACAGAATGTAAGGATGAAGTAAGGTGCTTAGTCTTCTTCGGTGATGTATGCCCTTTTCTTGCCCAGGACGGTGTCGCCCCCAAGCTTCTGCACCAAGGGCCTTGTCGTAGTCGAAGGCCCGGTCGGGCGTGCAATGGGAGACTCTAGAGCGGCGGTAGCAGGTGACAAGGCGAGGGCGCTGCCTTGAGGCGGTGCCGGCGTCGTTTCTCCATTCAGGCCCCCGCGGATCAGCCTTCACAGTGGGGTCCCCCCAGACCTCGTGATGACCCCGACAGGAAGCGGACCCCCCGACCAAGCCTTCCCTAGCGTCGTCGTCGTCAGGAAGACCCCGGAGAATCTCGCTCTGCCGCGTAGGAGAAGTTTCCCCCATCACTTTATGGGTCTCCTCCGAGTCTTCCTCCTCCTCCTCCTCTCCCTCCATGGAGTGCTCGTCGGAGAATACCGGTACTGGGGAGTCAGGAGGCCCGAGCGAAACGAGACCCCGCTCGTTGAAGAGTGGCGTGGAGGCAACCAGCGCCACCCCGTCGTCACGGTGATACAGTGGAAGGTGGGCCGTCGGAAGGCAGCCCAGCTCATTCTCGAGTAAGACCTGCACAACCTTGCCCAGCTCCTCGTCCGTTAGGTTCCCTCGGCACAGCCATAGATCAGCCTTTGCGCCCTTGAGGTCCCACATGGGGCGCGAGTGAGCTTGGAGGGGGGCCAGGCGCTACATCAAGAACTCGCGGACGATCATGTCCCCCGTCAGTGCCACGGAGCCCATGTCTGCCTGCATCTTCTTCAAGACCGGCGTCGCCCGGGGGTCAGTGAGCTTCTCGTGAGACCACTGAGCCAGCTTCTTCGGCTGCCCAGTTGGCAACTTCAGCCGAGCGGGATGGCTCCAGGAGTCCAGGTAGATCCACCTCCGCCGGAAGTCGTCCACCTTCTTCGCGGCCTTCATTTGCATGTTATTATCATGGAGTGCAATGAAGGAGATGCATCCGGAGTGTTGGTTTGAGCCATGTGTCCGGAGGGCGAAGAAATGGAAGAATAGCGCGACGGAGGGCCTCACCCCCACGAAGGCCTCGCAGTAGAAGGCAAAGATCAAGAAGAGGAAGATGGAGTTGGGTTGAAGATGAAGCGTGTGGATCTGGTAGTGGTCAAGGATGGCGAAGAAGAACCTGGAGAAAGGCAGGATAAGCCCCGCAAAGAGGTTGTGGAGGAAGGAAGGGAAGAACGCACCCAACAAGGCTCCCTGCTTGGCAGAGCCGACCCAAAGGTTGGTCCCCCCTTGTTCTCATTGCCTGCCGCCAGTGGAAGCACGGCAGTGAGGTGCTCTACTTCGGTGATGGTTGATGGGAAGAGGGCCGCTTCGACAGCAGGAGCAGCGGGCACAGCCGCACCGGTAAGCTTCGCCTTCTTTCCTGTCATCCGTGAGGAGTTGGTGGATCTAGAGGCGCCCTCGGCTGGAGATGGATGGGATCTGGAGCAAGACGAAGGGAAGGCAATGAAAGCTCGACTCGGGGAGTTGGCCTTTTTTCAGGCCGTGCCAGTTGTCAAGGCAGCATGGGGAAGCGGAGACGCCCATGTCTTATCAAGCGCCAAGTGTCGTCTCGGTCCGCATGCAATTGGGGCCCGTGGTGTTCCGCACTTGCCCTTTGGCTTCGCCTCGAAGCCAAGTGCGTGTGCGCCTTGGGCCCAGGGGCTTCTGTCGGTGTTCTGGGAAGCAAGGTACCTAGACCTACCTACCTGCAGCCCATGGCGTGGCTCCATCAATGGCCTGGTATGGCCCATCTTAACCCACGACAAGACAAGACCCTCGCGAGGCGGGCGACATCAAGACTCCTAAGGGAGCGGCCTCCTGAGGTGACCTCCTGACGGAGCGGAGATTTCTATGCAAGACCCGGCCTCACGAGGCTAGAATGACATCAACCATGACGACCAAGGCCAGGCGCACGCCAACGGGCGTAGAGCGGCAGGTTTCCTCTTTGGTGCAAAGGAGGCAAGCGCAGGTGTGGAGTCCCAAGGATCAGCCAAAGGTTGCCATTTGCGTGCAACAAGACTAGGACCGCCAGAACGGCAGGGTGGATGTCATCGCCGAGCCCACCATGACGTCATGCTCAGAAGCTATGCAGGCGAACACCACCTTTCGTCAGGATCATATGTACTTTTTGTCCCCTTTCAAATTTGGTCGTTGTGGGATCCCTTCCCGCCTAAGTTTTGGAGGAAGAGGACCAAGGCCACTATAAATATAGCCTAGCTGCCACCGTAGAAAGCATTGGGTGATCAGCTCGTCAAACCCCCAAGAGCTCGTCACAAGAACACGCCTCCTAAGGCTGTTCTTTCACTTGTCCTAGTTCGTCCTCAGCCCCTCACGAGGCTAATCCACCACAAAGCGGGAGTAGGGTATTACACGGCGAGGTGGCTCGAACCTGGGTAAACAGTCGTGTCTTTCTCCTTCATGTTCATCGATCTAGGTCATGAGAGCAATGGATCAATTGGCTTGAGAGGTTGAGTTCTTCGCACATGCCCCTGAGTTCGAACCTTTCTTGGGTCTACGAAGCCCGGAATCCAACAACGTCACCTCCTGGGGTTGCTTGTGTTTAGCCTTATCATGCAATATCCTCCGGAGATTCACTCGGCGCCGGTGACCTAACCATCTCGCAGGATTCCAATGAGCATCTTTACCAAAAGTTCACGCGCAACCCGCCTTGAGATAGGACCTTGTGAGTCCCGCGCCGGGTCACGGGTGCCCATCTACACCTTCTCTGGTCCTGCCGTGCAATCCATGTGCCAGGACGGGGCTGTACATGCCCAAGAACTTCCCATTAGAGGGAGCTCCCTCCAACGCACAAGTGGAACCACATGCTCCGTGCTGGCGGACGACATGGTCGAGGAGCGGCTATGCCCATGCAAGAGTGGAAGCATCATGCTCCGCGCTGATGATAAACAACTAAGGGCACCCTAGTGGCTGCACTAACCTCAGGAGAGTCACAGGGCTCGTCCTCTGGCTCCATCACGCCAACTTTCCCCCGGGAGAGCCGCGGGAGCGGGCTGGGCACGTGGGTTGTGTCCAGGTCACGCCTAGATCACGCCACCCCACCAGATCTTTGGCACCTGGTCATCTCGCGACCCTCCCAGGATAAAGCTGGCGAGGAAAGGTATGAGGACTCCGGATTAACCCAGACGCCGCTCGCACTTCCTTCACGAGGCCGTTTGTATGTAAAGGGGGACCCCTGAGCATCGTGAATCAGGGGCCTCACTAGTCACGTATCCCCTCACCCCTTGGCCTTGTCGTGGCAATCCGGATGACCCAATCGCGGCTGAGGTATGCGCGCGGCCGGGCCCTGCCGACGCAGAACACTAAAGGCAAGACGAAAGGTAATCGAGCACGGACAGGAAAATCGTAGGATCCTAGCAAATTATTACAAACCATAATGTTCACGAATTCAAAGCAGAAGTTCTTACGCCTCCACGAGGCACGTTAAATGTTGGAGGATAAAGATGGGAGGCGCCGCCTTCAACCCTACTTGATGCCGCTAGCCGCCTTAGGGCTGCGTCATGAGTCGCCGCCTTTGCAAGTCAGATCCGAGAGGAGACAAAATCTCCACTACTGCTACCGCGTATCGCTGAGACTGACATAATCACATGGCTAGGTGATCCATCTAATCCGGATTAATGTCTGCCGCACTACCACAAGAAGACAAGTGCAAGGGGAGTTCCATCCATACGCACCAAAATCATTAAGTTGCGATCGTTTTCTGTCTCATTGGTCGAGCCGCCGCCGCTAGGTACAAGCACAGGGTTGAGGCAAACAAAAGCGGCGGAGATCATGCATCAAGTCAAAAAACACCGATTGTTACACGCGCACGAGGAAGCTATTGGGAGGATAATTCAAGAATTATGGAAGGAAAAGATACTACTATGTAAGTTCACAGGCCTCGCATGTGAGGACAAGGAAGATCCATCAGGGGTAAGCTATCACCGCACGTCTTACAGGCCTGGGTCAATACGTGTTGTTTCTGAGCGGCCATCGACGGAAGTGGACGAAGCCACGGACTTGGACACGACCACTGTTTTCGTCTCTGAGCCACCATCATCGGGCGCGCCTCCGACTGCCGCTCGGCCGCGCTCCATGCGCCCCCGCTGAACCGGCACTTTCCAAACCCATCACCGGCTCAACCACACTTCGCCACCTCCGCGGAGTCATCACCTCCCCAAACCACCGTGGTGGGTCTACCACCTCGCCCCTGCTGGGCCACCACAACCTGCGCCACCCTCGGCGACCCGCCAAGCCATATGCTGCAGCTGCTGAAGCTCCGCCATTGTGGCCTCTTGTCAAGTCGGCTGGCCACTACGCTTCTTCCTGCTGAGCATTGCCTCCACCGGCGCATTGCCAAACCGCTGTTGCACCTTGCTGAGTTGTCCGCATATAGAGTTACCCTCATCGGCATGATAACCGTCTCTCCGACTCCGCCTCGCCACTGCGGGTCTGCCGGCGCATTTCCAAGTTGTCTCCGATATCAATCCACATCGTCGTCTTACTGTATGAACCGGTCGCCGTCATGCCTTGTGGTGTCGCTGTTGTATTACTCGAGGCTAAATAGCCTGGGATTACATCACGGCGCATGGGGGCACAGTTACATCAGGCGCGTACTGCGTGGAGTGGGCTACGTGCATGGGTAGTGCATGCATGCGATGGGGAAGTGGAGAGTTGCAGTCAACACCCCGCCGCAGTCTGAGCATCGGGAGGAAGGATGCACAGGCTGGACCTAAACTCTTGGAACGCCGGCGTCGGGAGGCCCTTCGTCATAATGTCGGCGAACTGCTGCGTGGTGGGGACGTGAAGAACACGCAACTATCCCAAGGCCACCTTCTCGCGTACAAAGTGGATGTCGAGCTCGATATGGTTTGCGCACCGATGATGCACCGGGTTGGCCGCCATATACACCGAGGAGATGTTGTCGCAGTACGTGACCGTGGCGGCTGGGAAAGGAACATGGAGCTCGCCGAGGAGTTGACGGAGCCAGCAGCATTCGGCGACGGCGTTCGCCACAGCACAGTACTCTGCCTCAGCGCTTGAACGGGAGACTGTTGGCTATCGTTTGGAGGACCATGACACCAACGAGTCGCCAAGGTAGACGACGTAGCTGGATGTCGACCGCCGTGTGTCGGGGCAGCCGGCCCAGTCCGCGTCAGAGTACGCGACCAGGTTGAGCTCGGAGGAGCGGCGAAGGTGGAGCCCATGCGTAGTCGTGCCACGCAGATAGCGGAGGATGCGCTTGACCAGCGTGAGATGGTGCTCCCGGGGGTCGTGCATGTAGAGGCACGCCTGCCGCGTCAGGGTAACATACTGGAGAGCTCCCACAATGCTGCGATACTCAGAGGCATCGCGGACAAGGGCACCAGCGGCAGCGGAGAGCTTGGAGCGGGTGTCGATCGGCGTGGAGGCCGGCTTGCAGCCAGCCATGTCGGCACGGTCCAGCAGTTCGTCCGCGTACTTGCGCTGGGACAGAAAGAAGCCATCGGCGGTGCGCGTCACACTGATGCCAAGGAAGTAGTGGAGCGCGCCGAGGTCTTTCATGGAGAACTCGGCGAAGAGTTGTTGTTGGAGCCGGCGGAGAAGCGACGTGGAGGAGGCCGTGAGCACGATGTCGTCGACGTACAGGAGTAGAAAGGCCGTGCCGGTGTCGCCGTGGAGGACGAACAGCGAGGGGTCAGCTCGCGCTGCCGTGAACCCGATGCTGCACAGGTAGGTCGCAAACCGAGCGAACCAGGCACGCGGTGCCTGTTTAAGCCCGTATAGCGACTTGTCGAGGAGGCACACGTGGTCGTGGCGCAGCTTGTCGACGAACCCAGCTGGCTGCTGGCAGTAGACACGCTCTGCGAGCTGCCCGTGGAGGAAGGCATTGTTCACGTCCATCTGATGAACTGGACAGTCCCGAGCGGCGGCGACGGCGAGCACGGTGCGGATGGTGGCCGCCTTGACGACTGGCGAGAACGTCTCGTCGAAGTCCACGCCGGGGCGTTGAGAGAAACCCCGGACCACCCACCTGGCCTTGTACCGCTCGAGC
Organism: Aegilops speltoides; assembly: GCA_021437245.1. Lineage (NCBI taxonomy): Eukaryota > Viridiplantae > Streptophyta > Magnoliopsida > Poales > Poaceae > Aegilops > Aegilops speltoides. Next base: position 238,504,617 of record CM038142.1, read on the forward strand.
GTCCCATCCGCCTTGAGTTTGTGGCGAAACAGCCACTTGCCAGTGACCACGTTGGCGCCGGGCGGACGCGGCACGAGCGTCCATGTCCTGTTCACCATCAACACCGTATATTCATCCTGCATCGCTGTTAGCCAATGAACATCACGAAGCGCGGCGTGCCCAGACTTGGGCACGGGGGAGATGGCTGGTGGGTCGACAGTGGCTGTGTTGTTCTGTGTGTATTTCTTGTTGGGGAGGAAAGTACCGGCCTGGGCACGGGTGACCATGGTGTGCGTAGGCACGGGTGCACGCTGACGGGTGGGCGCACGAGTGCTTGGCGGGGATGAGCAGGGAGACACAGCAGTGCCGGTGTTGGCGAGTGGGGTGGGAATGGGCGTCGGCGAGCTTGGTGGTGTGGCGGGCTGATCGGGTGTGGCCCTGGCAGTGCTGTCACTGACCACAGTAGCGTGGCCATCGGGCGGTGCCATGACAGCGGGTGATGGCGTGGGAGGAGCTGCTCGGCGAGGCAGGGCACGGTTAGTGCGCAGCCGCCGAGGGACTGGTGGTGGGGGTGGTGTGTCATCCTCAGCAACAACAGAGGGGGTGCGGTCGTTGTCGACGCTGAAGGGGAAGTGAGTCTCGTCGAAGACGACGTGACGCGAGACGAGGACACGTCCGGTGGCGCGATTGAGGCACCGGTACCCCTTGTGATCAGCGGAGTAGCCAAGGAACGTGCAAGGGGTAGAGCGCGGGGCGAGTTTGTGCGGCGTCGTGGCGGTGATGTTTGGGTAGCATAGGCACCCGAACACGCGTAGGTGAGTGTAGTCTGGGTGTATGCCAAACAGAAGGTGAAATGGGGTGTGGCCATGGCGAGCACGACATGGTCTATGGTTAAGCAGAAAAGTGGCCGTGTGAAGAGCCTCGGCCCAGTAGGTGTATGGCATGGATGCGTGGATAAGTAGAGAACGGACGATGTCATTGAGAGAGCGCAGAATTCGCTCAGCTCATCCAATCTGCGGGGAAGTGTATGGGCAGGACATGCGTAGTGCAATTCCCTCGGAAGAGAAGAAGGCGCGTGCTTGATGGTTGTTGAATTCGCGTCCGTTGTCGCACTGAACAGAGAGGATATTGAGGTTGAACTCACGGCGAACAAACGCTGAAAACGAGCGAAGGATCGGGAACACATCAGACTTATGGTCGAGAGGGAAAGTCCATGAAAAATGACTGTAATCATCAAGTAGGACTAGGTAATATTGCTTGCCAGATATACTCATAACAGGAGAGGTCCAAACATCACAATGCACAAGCTGAAAGGGAAAATACGACACATGTTCTGAAAGGGAAAAAGGCAACCTAACACTCTTTCCTAATTGGCAAGCATGACAGAGTTCAGACGACGCCGACGCAGGGTGGACGGAGCAGGCACGCAGGATGGTGGTGAGGGCGTCATGGCCGGGGTGCCCCAGGCGTTGATGCCAGAGTGCCGGTGTGGCGGCGGTGGCGGAGAGAGCATGGTGACGGGTGGGCGTCGTAACTGGGTAGAGGTCGTCATCGGAATTACACCGGAGGATCACCTGCTTCGTCCTTCGATCCTTTACAGAAAAACCGACATCATCAAACTCGACATTAAGAGGATTATCGCGGGAAACCTTTTTGACAGAAATAAGATTCTTGATTAGGTGGGGAGAGACTAGGACGTCACTAAGTGTAATGGGTGTGGTGGATGTGGGAATGGAGGCAGTGCCCGAGTGCGTGACCGCGAACGAGTGGCCATTGCTGACAGTAATACAAGAAGAATGATAGGGCTGTGAGTTGGTGAGCATACCTGACGAGGACGCCATGTGCGCGGAGGTGCCGGTGTCAAGGTACCATTCGCCGCCGGAGGAGCCTGCTGTTGCTGCTGCAGCCCGAGTCCGTTCAGTGCGTAGATGAGCGCGCTTTGGTCCCACGCAGGCGACGAGGAGGAGGAGGCACCGGGCGAGGGCACCCCGTACAGCGGGTGTGGTGGGGTGGCACCGGGCGTCCAGGTTGGGGGCGGCGTACCATGCGACATCGGTAGAGGGCCTCCGTAGTGGCTTGCGTGGCCGGCGAATGGCGCGTGCGCGCCGGGTCGGGGGCCGAGTACTCCAGTGCCCGGGGCATGGGGCCGCCATGGCATGGGCCAGGCGTGAACCATGCCGGTCCATGGTGTGGAAGTAGGTGCAGAAGGGCCCGGGGGCGCGGAGTTGAGCTGCTCGCCCCGCCACCGTCGCTGATCTTGGCCTTGCCCTTGTTGCGTCTGTCGTTGCCGCCGGAGCGGCGGTTGTTGGAGCCACCCGAGGAGCCCCCGCCGGTGTTGGTGCTGGGGGGCGAGCGTGCGGCGTAGAGCGCTGTCTCGTGGGGGCTCTCAGGTGCCTGGCGACTCTCTTCGCGTAGGAGGAAGGCGCGACACCGGAGAAACGAAGGGAACGGTGTCTGCATAGTGAGTATAGGAATGGCATAGCGGAGGCGTGGGTGCAACCCGCGGAACATGTTCAGAACTTGCTCACGGTCAGTAACGAGCGTACCAAGGTCCGCCAGTCTGTCGGCGCAGTCCTTCAGCCGTGCAAAGTAGGAGAGGACGGAACCAGCGCCTTGCTCGATGCGACGGAAGTCCGTAGCGAGGAAGACTGCTTGATGCTCGCAGTCCTCCAGGAAGATGGAGGAGATGGCCGCCCAGACCTCGGCGGCTGTCGCGTCACGCTGGTGGACGAGCCCGAAGATCTCGGGGCTAATGCGGTTGTAGAGCCACGAGATCACATAGGCGTCGTCCTGCAGCCACACGGGGTCGTTGGGGTGAGGCGAAGCAGTGATGTGGGAGAGCACGCCGGTCTTGCGGAACGTGACCTTGAACAGTGTCCACCACTGAGAGAATTTGGGCGGGTTGAGGTTGAGGACGAGCGGCACGTGCTGGTTGATGTAGACGGCCGCAAGGTGCGAAGGGGCCGGCGTGATCGCCGCAGCAGAGTCGTCGGAGCCGGGGACGAGTGCGTGGGTGTGCGACGCTGCAGCGAGGGCCGAGGGGGTGAGCAGCGTGGAACGGTTGGGGGAAGCCGCTCCAGCGGCGGCAGCCGCGAACGCGCCATGGAGTCCACGACCATAGGAGGGAGGGGGAGGGGGTGGTGGCGGCGGAGGCGTAGCCATGGCGCCGCGGGGAAGGATCGGCAGCGGAAAGCGATCTACAGGCGCTGGACAAGGCCGACGTCTGATACCATGAAGACGAGAGGAGGGAGGAAAGCGATGCACCTTGTGGTGTCGCTGTTGTATTACTCGAGGCTAAATAGCCTGGGATTACATCACGGCGCATGGGGGCACAGTTACATCAGGCGCGTAGTGCGCGGAGTGGGCTACGTGCATGGGTAGTGCATGCATGCGATGGGGAAGTGGAGAGTTGCAGTCAACATGTTTTACCCCGAGAGCCGGCTGTCTTCGACCTCGCTCGGGTGCTCTATTGACCCGTCACCACTACTGCACGTGAGCCGTTCTTCACTAGTATAGTGCGCTTCGCTGCCTTCGCCAAAACCTATCCGCGAGTCATCGTCGTCACTTTTGCTTGCTTCCACCAGTGCCTAGTTCCAAGTCACTCCAGCTCTGTTGCAAATCGCCGGGTGAAAATTACTACTCGTTGCCTATTGACAATTTGTTGTTTGGCTATTTTTTCGACATGGCTGAGCCAAGCAGCTACTGAGGAGCCATCAACTATTATTCTTGTCATTTTCAAAGACACAAGACGTATCTGGAAAGGCCAGAAATATGCTTTCCAGGTTAAGACAAAAGTGCAAAGCCCGGCGGTACAGATTTGGTTAAAGTTTCTGAAGACCGTCAAATCAGTTTGATGTTTGAAGAGCCATCAAACATCAGATACCAAACATGGGGATAAAATATTAAGGGTCATCCACTGTTATGGTAGTGGAAGTATGCGCATCGATGCTACCTGTCGGCGTTCTGGGAACGGGGGTCCCCAGACTTGCCTGCCTGTGGCCTGCGGCGTGGCTCAAAGGGGGCCCCAGCACGGCCCATCTTCATCAACACAAGCTCAAGACCCTCGCGATGGGCCAAGCCTCGCGGGGCGGACGACAAGGAGCTTCCTCAGGCACGGCCTCATCAGGCTGGCTCACAAGGAGGCGGAGAGTTCAAGGCGGGGTACCTCACGAGGTGCCCATGACGCAAGCCATGACGACCAAGGGTGCTAGTCGGGCGCCAGCCCGCACAGTGTCCTCCTTTCCTCTTTGGTGCAAAGGGAGCAAGCGCAAGCGAGAGCATCAAGCAAAGGCATCCATTTTGGTGCAACAAGACCAAGACCAGCCCAACGGCAGGAAGGAAGTCATTGTGGAGCCCAAGCAGGCGTCACCACCAGAGCCTTTGACAGGCGAGGACCAACTTTAGTCAGGATAAGTGTACCCGATGTTCCCCTTCAAAATGGCCAATTGTTGGCGCCCTTCCCGCTCAATATTTGGGAAGAGGCCCAGGGCCTTTGCCTATAAATAGGACTAGCCACCACAAGGTAGAGAAGAGACAGGATCCTCGCCAAGAAATCAGTAGAGAGAGCGACTGAACTCCCCCTAGTAGTTCATCGCACCAGCCAAGAACAGACCCTCACGAGGCTGTTCTTCCTTGTATTGTTCATCATCAGCCCAAGAGACAATCCACCACACCACACACTGCAGTAGGGTATTACACCGCAATGGTGGCCTGAAGCAGTATAAACTCTGTGTCTCTTGTATTGTTCCTTCCGTAGTTTAGATCCTAGCGAGTCGGCGAGGAGCAGGTAGGTAGAGGGAGAAATCTCCGCGTTCACCCCAGTGTTCGAAACCCGAAACCCGAAATACGACATTTGGCGCTCCATGTAGGGGTGCGCCGGAATTCGTCTTCTCCAACCATCGCATCCATGTCTGACGCTCGTCGGTCTCGCGCCGAGCGCCGAGCCGCCCTCGCTTCCGGCGTCGCCCAGACGGCTCCCGTCGTCGGGCGCCCTCGTCGTTCCCCGTCACCTGCCGTCAACGCCGCTACCGGCCCGGCGGGGAACGAGCAGCAAGCATCGTCCCAGCATCCCTTCATGAGGCAAGACGGCCGCACTGCTACCCCCTCGCTCACCCCAGCTGGTTCTTCGTCTCGCGCATTCCGCACGCCCATGGAGGCTCGAGCTGCGCTTATCGCGGCAAACGAGCTCCTGCGCTATCGTCCCGTCGACAACGTCTACGAAGAATGGCTCGACCGCGTCGCCGAGCTCGTCCGTGCCGCAGGGGGCTCTCCTACGCCGTCCGTCCCGCTGCACCGCACCCCGCCCTGCGGGCGATGAAGCTCCGGGGGCGCCTCAGCTGCCTCCCCCTCAAGAAGGCGCCCTGGCCCCAAGGCGCGTGGCCCCTGGGCGGAACCCGCTCCGTCAGGCGCCAGCGCGGCAAGAGCAGAGCTGCCAAGAAGTCCCTCACCTGTGAGGAGCTGCCCGAGCGCCCCCTGCTACGGCTCGTCGCGACAACGCTCCTGCTCCAGCACGTCAAGACCCCGCGCTGCTCCCAGCTGCAGCGCATGGGGACCCAGCAGACCAAGCTCTTCGTCACCCAAGGCCTCACGTGGCCACAAAGAGCCAGCGCGCTTTCACCACCGAGCTGCGCAACGTCGCGTGGCCCAAAGAAGTTCAAGCCAGACCTGCCTCCTCGCTCGACCAGTGCACGGCCGACCCAAGAGTTCCTCCAGCTCTCGAGCTGGGCATCAAGCTGCCAACGGAGACGAAGGTCATGGCGAACTGGTTTCCCATGGCACTCAAGGACGGGGCCCACACCTGGCTCCTGAACCTAGCTCCAGGCACGATCTCCTCCTGGGACGAGATGCGCACCCGCTTCATCGCCAACTTCCAGGTTACTCACGACCGGCCACCCGTAGTGAGCGACATGCGCCGTATCAAGAAGCAACCAGGGGAAACCCTGCAGAAGTACATCCAGCGCTTCAACAATTGTGACACCCAAAATTTTGACCTTGTTTTATTAATTAAAATTTTTGCCAGGAAATTAAAACTTTTGTTTTCTGGGCTCCCTTTTGATTTTTGAAACTTTTTCTCCCTTGCTATTATGGAGTTTTCCCCCATAGAGACAACTTTTCAGATATGTTATTGGACTTGTTTAACCTCTCAAGAAAAACTTTTCTTTTTATAGTAAGACTAATTACATAATTATTTTGCTTGATCTTTGTTTTCTTGAAAAAAATGGTTTTCAAGGATATATGGCCCTATTTGAACTACAACCAGTTGATATATTTATCTAAAAATCCCACAAAAATTTGGAGAGGTCATGTGATGTTTTTAAATCACTTTTAATCAAAAATATCTTTTAATCTTGAATTATTTTGAGTGCTACACATGTTTTCTTCTCTGGTCCAGAGAGCAACTTTGCAATCGCAACCCTTTTAAATAATTCTTTCTAGCCTCCACCAAAATTATGGGATGTCAAGAGGAGCATATCATTCCACTTTGTGCAAAAACCCAGTTATGTTCTTTGAAAATTTTGAGTGAATCATCCTCATTTCCATTCTGGTCCAACTTGAGGTTTTGTACTACAACTATATTTTAACTTGCTCTCTTTGCTGTGATTATTTCTCCTACTTATAGCCATCCCTACTAAACCCTTAAGTCCGTGAGAGTGGACCCATAGGATGATTCTAAGCGCTTGCAACATTGCCATTTGCTTCCTGTCTGAATGGAAGTTTTGCAAAACTTGCACTAGCAAGTTTCTCCTTTCTGCAAACTAACTTCACCACTCCCTCTTGCATCCAGAGAGACCCCACTATGGGAGTTTTGGCCACTCCAAGAATTGCCTAGATGCCTCGGCATTTTATCAAACACCCTATGTGCATGTCCAGATTTGGCATGAGTTCATGTCTACACTATGAACTTGAGCCCCGACCAATCCACCATGTCCCTTAGATCCATTACTAACCCTAGACTAGAACTGGTTGTTTCCAGCCTCAACTGTGGCCTCTAGACTGCTCGGCATTTCGCCGAGCACGTCCGTGCACACCAGGCCGGCGAGCGTCGCGCGGCGCAGCGCATGCGCCGAGCCGACACACTCGCCCCACGGCTTTGTCCCGCTGCGCAGCACCACGCGACGCGCTCCGTGCTTTCGCAGCAACGCGCCAAGACCTGGCGTGCCTTGCCAGCCGCCGACAGGGCTTTTTGGCGGCACACCGGCGGCCGCAGCGCGCCTCTGCCGCGGTCGGCGCCGCCCAAGCCTTCCCCGCTCGCCACCTGGCCCCTGGCACAGCCCGAGCTCATCCGCAGCTTTGTCCGCAAGCCCTCGTCGCCGCCACGTTGCCCTACAGCCTGAGAGGCGGTTCGCCGCCGTTCTTATCTCCGCCGCCACGGAACCGACCTCGACGAGCTATAAAGGAGGCCCCGAGCTTCCCGAGCACGCATGCAGCCTCAGGCCACCCCAACGACACCCCCCAGCTCGCAATCGTCCGGGAAACGCCGTCTTCCTCATCTCCGGCAACCACGGCCGCCGCCATGCCTCGTTCACTCCGGCGCCCAGAGCCTCCCCTCTCCGTTCTCTTCGCCAAGAGCTACCTCGTCCTCCGTGAACCATTTCCCTAATCAATTTTGTTCGGGAGCCATCGCCGCCACAAAATCACTCCGTCACCGGCCACCTCTCTCGCCCTGGAGCTCGCCAAGCAACTCCCTCCACCCCCGGTGACCCTGCGACCACCAGAAGGACCGCCTAGGAGTGGCGGATCCATCCCTGCACTCAGATGCCCGCGAAGAAACGCCGCTCGCCGGCGACGATCGCCGGACTCCCCGCCTCGGCTCGGGACAGAGGAAGAGGAGGGAGGGCGACTAGTCAAACCTGACTAGTGGGCCCCCTGGACCCACTGTCGGTGACTCCCCCGCGCTCCACGCGGGATAAGTGAAAGCGTAAATGCCGAAGTACGTTTCCCCGCTTCGAAAGCGTAATCCCCTCTGAAACGTTTTCTTTTTCTGTTTTATTTAAAAACCAGATTTGACCAGAACTTTGACTGGTTATATCTTTTTAAATACAACTCCAAATGAATTAATTCTTTTTCCCACCTCTCTGAAATATTGTCTAGTTTATTTTAAGATTTATTTGAAAAATTTTCCAAACAACTTTTGGTGCTGTTTTATTTTGTGTGTTAATTCTTTATATTGCTAAAATAGGAATTTTGAAGAGAGGAGAAAACATTCAAATGTTTTGAAGTGCACCTGCCTTTCCACACATTGAAGGCAAGCATTCGAACCCGGCATAATATTTTGGTGTGTTTGTTGACACGTTTATAACACCACCTTCTTTCGAAGGACTCGTTATTTCATGTGATATGATCATTTGCATGGATGCATATTGGTGATTTCCATGCTGTTGGAAATGAGTATACTTGTGATGGTAATCATCCTCATGTATCTTGCATACATGCGGAGAGAAGTCCGGGAAAGCCTCTGCCTTGGGTAGGTGTGAGCTTGTCGCGGTCTCCGTCAGACGGGTATGTCCGTATGGCATGATAAGATATGATGAGGGTTGATTGCATTGGTTGGAATATATTTGTTATACATGTCATGCAGGAAACTATAAACCTCCTGAGTCGACCGTAGATCGAGTCTTGTTCCAGTAACCCCCACACTTGTTTCGTGCTACCACTTGTCCCTGCCACGGGTAAGGGTGCAGTTCAAGAAATTGTCAACCCTTTCTAGCACACACCGCATGAGGGACGGGATGAGGGTACCATGGCCTGGATTAAAGCCACCATCCGTGCAGGGGCATGGGTGTTTCGGTTGGGACCGAGAGGAGGCCACCCCTTAGTGCTGCGATATAAATTTGATCCCATGCTACTCGAGGTTGTAGCCTCCCACTTAGAGTTTGCTTGACAAGTGTCGTGGGTGATTCGGACACGAGTGAGTTAAGCTGGTGTGTGCAAGTCGGTGTGTTTTCATTTAAAAGACCGTGGCGGAATTAGTCCCGATGGACTAAAGGAATCCGTTGCTCGTGGGTAAAGAGTACATCCTCTGCAGAGATTTAAAAACCTATTCGAATAGCCGTGTCCATGGTTAAGGATTTCAGTCTGGGACGGGTCAAGTGTCGGTCTTAGTGTCGGTCTTGAGGTGAAACTGTTAACGAGCTGGAACAACATGAATTGTGACTTGTGACTAATGATGATTATGAATTTTATTAATGTTGACTAACCCGTGATATTATTGTTATTATTGAGTATCTCTGGGATGGTTCTACCTCCGGGTACTCACTATGTTTGTTCATTCTTTTAAAGCCCTTTATGTGGTGTCGCCGACGCCTTGGTATGGCATTTCTTTTAAAGCCCTTTATGAGGTGTCGCTCGACGCCTTGACCGTGGCATTTCTTTTAAAGCCCTTTATGAGGTGTCGCTCGACGCCTCGACCGTGGCATTTCTTTTAAAGCCCTTTATGTGGTGTCGCTCGACGCCTTGATTGTGGCATTTCTTTTAAAGCCCTTTATGAGGTGTCGCCGACGCCTTGACCGTGGCATTTCTTTTAAAGCCCTTTATGAGGTGTCGCCGACGCCCGACCGTGGCATTTCTTTCAAAGCCCTTTATGTGGTGTCGCTCAGGGCCTTCGATTATGGCATTTCTTTTAAAGCCCTTTATGAGGTGTCGCTCGACGCCCGATTGTGGCATTTCTTTTAAAGCTCTTTATGCGGTATCTCCGGGATGGTTCTACCTCCGGGATATTCGCTATGATTGTTATTTTAAAGCCCTTTATGCGGTGTCGCCTGACGCCTCGATTGTGGCATTTCTCGTTATTTACTTCACAAATTTTAATACTACTATATCATTTCACTTTCATAACTAACTTGCTTGCACGCATCATAGTTACATTTATCTTTGTGGTAGCGTCATGAGCATCAAATATTTTCCATCACACCATTGATATGTTATACCTGTGTTCATAATGTTTGCGAGTACATTCAAAGTACTCATTGGCTTGTCCCTCGCTATTGTCTTGGCCAGATTTTTGTGCACGGAGAAGAGCGATGCGACGACAGCCGGGAACCTAAGCAATGGAGATAGCAGCCTCGCGAAGATAGGAGTTAACCTGGTCACTGTTCTGTGGGAAATGGAGTCCCATAGACACCGAGGATCCACAAACCGCTTCCGCCATCAACCACTAGAAACCATTTGTTGTACTCACGGGCCGTAATGGTCTTGTACTACATATTTTGTATTTTGCTTGGAATTTCGTATCAAGTTGGAGCCTCATCATTACTAACAAGAATCCTGGGGCTGATGAGCACGACGGTCTTATCTGAAATTGATTTCCGGAAAAACCGGTCGTGACAGACTTGGTATCGAGCCTCAGCCGACCATTGGCTAATCCTATCATAGCCAGTCAATAAACTCGAGCAAACCAACCCACCAGGCCATAACCAAAACCCAGCCAAGCTTCTCGTGCAAGATAGCCACACAAGGACCCGACATTTTAGGCGTTCGGTGCCCAACCTACCAACCTAGCTTGTCGATCACGCGCGATAACCAGCACCGGTGATGTCTCCCCACAAGCGTGCGAGGAAGACTCCGTCCCTTTTTCTATAAAAGGGCACGCTAACCCCAAAGACAAACCAAATACTTTTCCCCAACCTAGCCACAATGCGGCCCCATAGTGCACAATGAAACCACAGCAACCAACCTTGGAGGTTTTGTGACCATCCTCGCAAACCTCACCCGTCGTGCCTATCGTTAGAGGAGCCACCAGAGTATGTTGTGTACCAAGGACCCATGGCGGTGAAGACCGTCAATTCAGGCCATGTGCACATCTACGGTAGGGGTCTAGCGCCCGAACGCCTTTGAGAGTTCACCGGAAGAACAACTTCCTTTGAGCCACAAGCCATTCAACTAGCTGCTCGAGAGGCTATAGTTCATCTCGGGCACTTGTCGCCCGAGTTAGCGTCGCTCGTTCCACTACTACCCTGCACGCGAAGGATATGGTAGACCACCCCAAGTAGCCAGCGGAGATCACGAGACGGATCCGCATTGTTGCACCTAGTGCGCTATGTAAGTGCACTAGAGGCACTGTTCGACCAGATCACCATTGATCTGATCGCAGCTCGAGGAGAGCTGGTTCGTCGAGCCCCAGCTAGAAGAGAAGACGAGCCCGACGCCGACAACCCAGTCGTGCTGTTTGGACAGCCGATCGAGACCCTGAGGTCAGCTCCAGCCATCAACCGAGATGCCTTGATGACCCCAGAAGTGCTTCGTCACCTTTTGGGAACACACTCCAACGGGGTTGTGGCCAACAATCCCCGTGATGGTCATCATCGCTACCCCGACCCTGTCGTTCCTCCGCCATCTCCGACTAATCCCGGCAGTGAGACGCGTGGAGAAGACTCGACATCCACCAGGCGCGCCCGTTTAGACATAAACGAAGTAGACTAAGCCGTGCGAATGGTACCGAGTCTTAGTGTATCCTTACTTTGTAGTCATGCAACTGTGTATATTAACGCAGCCTGTGGACGTGCCCCTATTTTAATAGAATGGCCTTGCGTATTTTGTCAGCACGCAATTGCATAATTTCCGGGCACAGCTACCAAGACCAACCTTGACGGCAACCACAGTAACACGTCTCTTTATGAGATATGTGTATCTCCGGCACGGACCCCGACTCTTGAGGTAATCTGGCAGATTTATTACCTTTCACCACGGTAAATAAACCAGCCTAGATGCTATATAAGAAGGCCACCTTGTGACCTTGCCCAATGACCCTCACCTCGTGCACCACTCTCACAACCATCTCTTGTCATGCCGAGCCATAGCATTCATCTAAGAACCCCGGATGCAACCCCTGTGGCTTTGTCAAAATATTGTGGGACTTTACCCGCGATACCATGGGTTCTACCCAGCCACCCCAATCTGAGCTGTTCAAATCAAGGATCACCCCATCCACCTCGTAATCTTGGGCAGCAGTACACATTCCTCCCATAGACCCCAACCAAGATCCAACGAAGTTTCCTTCATGGGGAAATCTATGCCAACCCCATGGCCGCCATAGAAGATGCTGCGAAAGAAGCAATTGCTCGCCTTCGATCCGCAGTACCCTATGCCCGCGAACGCGGATATTATTATTTTCCGAGTCGTGCAACCCCCGGAGGAGTGACATCTTTTCCCGGTGGGCGTATTGAGAAGGACCCGGTCCTAGCCAACCTTATCCAGTATATCATCGCTCTAGAGCATTTGAACCAGCGGGTGATGGATTATCTCCGGAACTTCGCTGATTTAAATCCTCAGATTGCAATCGGCAGATCACTGAAGCCCGACCCGGAGAGACGCATACATCGACTGGTCAATCCATTGCCTCCGATAGACGAGGAGTGTATCCCTCTACCAGAGACATTTTATCAGGACCACACCCAGTTACCGTTTTCATTTTAGACGTCACTACTGTATTTGTTTTTGCAGCATTTGTATTTGCATTGTAACTTATGCGTGGTACCTCAGATTTGTGCGGTGAGTCGCGTATTCAGTTTCTGCTAATATGAGTAATTTCCTTCGTGAATAACTTGTGTAACCGCGAACAATCCTAGTGTGAGTTTTCTCCTTACCAAATTACTGCATCGTGTAATTTCTCACGACATGAATTATTTTATTTCACACAGCACAACGACCACAGACACTCGACCATAATCATCCGAGCGCCTACACTGGTTTGCAAAACTTTACAACAGTGTTACATCTGGCTAACCACCCCTTACAACAGTTAGCACCCGGCACACCCCACCTACTCCTCGTGTTTACCGCCACCACGGAGAGCCAACACCCGAGCAGCAGCATCACGGCGATCATCAAGGATCATCGCGCACAGGAGCACGGAGAGCCCCAAAGCACGCTGCCAGCCCTCCGCACAACAGATCACGTACCGATCCGGCACCACCTCCGCCATTAGAGCCTCGTCTCGAGCTCCGGCCAGCGAAACAGAGGAGAAGAAGAGGGAAGGAGGAGCGAGGCCAGTGTGAGGAAGAAGAGGAGAACGCCATGGTCATTTTATAGCTCGAGCTTGGTGTACGGTGGGCGAGGTCCACCAGCGCCGCTTCGTCGCCGATCGCCGGTGTTGAGTCGAATCATGGCGATGCCGACAGCAAGCTGCCCGCGAGTGAGTGCACACGCACCGGCAGCAAGCACGCCCAAGACTACCGCGATCGGCCTAGATACCCTACGCGCTAGACGTCGCCGTGGAGAAAGCCGGAAAGCGCAAGGGAGAGAGGAAGAAGAGAGAGCTAGAGGAAGAAGGAGAGCGGCGGTGGGCCCGGTCCCATGATCGTCACCAGAGAGAGCACCTTGTGCTCTCGCACGACCAGCGTATTGTTAAATTTAGAATTTATTCTAAATTCACGGCGTCGATGTGGAAATTGCCCGTTTTCATAGCATGGATTTTTTTTTTCACGCATGGCCTTGACTACAATCTGTAGTTACTCACCACTTATTGTCCTCTCACTGTAGCCTCTTTTTACCGCCTGTGTAAAATGATCTTTTGACCAAGTAAAAGTATTTTTTCTGTTTTACAACTCTTAACAAATCTCGAGGACGAGATTTTCTTTTAAGGGGGGTAGTGTTGTGACACCCAAAATTTTGACCTTGTTTTATTAATTAAAATTTTTGCCAGGAAATTAAAACTTTTGTTTTCTGGGCTCCTTTTGATTTTTGAAACTTTTCTCCTTGCTATTATGGAGTTTTCCCCATAGAGACAACTTTTCAGATATGTTATTGGACTTGTTTAACCTCTCAAGAAAAACTTTTCTTTTATAGTAAGACTAATTACATAATTATTTTGCTTGATCTTTGTTTTCTTGAAAAAATGGTTTTCAAGGATATATGGCCCTATTTGAACTACAACCAGTTGATATATTTATCTAAAATCCCACAAAAATTTGGAGAGGTCATGTGATGTTTTTAAATCACTTTTAATCAAAAATATCTTTTAATCTTGAATTATTTTGAGTGCTACACATGTTTTCTTCTCTCGTCCAGAGAGCAACTTTGCACTCGCAACCCTTTTAAATAATTCTTTCTAGCCTCCACCAAAATTATGGGATGTCGGTAGGAGCATATCATTCCACTTTGTGCAAAAACCCAGTTATGTTCTTTGAAAATTTTGAGTGAATCATCCTCATTTCCATTCGGTCCAACTTGAGGTTTTGTACTACAACTATATTTTAACTTGCTCTCTTTGCTGTGATTATTTCTCCTACTTATAGCCATCCCTACTAAACCCTTAAGTCCGGAGAGTGGACCCATAGGATGATTCTAAGCGCTTGCAACATTGCCATTTGCTTCCTGTCCGTAATGGAAGTTTTGCAAAACTTGCACTAGCAAGTTTCTCCTTTACGCAAACTAACTTCACCACTCCCTCTTGCATCCAGAGAGACCCCACTATGGGAGTTTTGGCCACTCCAAGAATTGCCTAGATGCCTCGGCATTTTATCAAACACCCTATGTGCATGTCCAGATTGGCATGAGTTCATGTCTACACTATGAACTTGAGCCCCGACCAATCCACCATGTCCCTTAGATCCATTACTAACCCTAGACTAGAACTGGTTGTTTCCAGCCTCAACCGTGGCCTCTAGACTGCTCGGCATTTCGTCGAGCACGTCCGTGCACACCAGGCCTTGCGCGCGAGCGTGCGTTTAGCGCAGCGCATCGCCGAGCCGACACTGCGCCCCACGGCTTTGTCCCGCTCTGCAGCACCACGCGACGCGCTCCCGTGCTCGCAGCAACGCGCCAAGACCCTGGCGTGCCTACAGCGCCGCCGACAGGGCTTTTTGGCGGCACACCGGCGGCCGCAGCGCTTCTCTGCCGCGTCGGCGCCGCCAAGCCTTCCCCTTCGCCACGGCCCCAGCACAGCCGAGCTCATCCGCAGCTTTGTCGCAAGCCCTCGTCGCCGCCACGTTGCCCTACAGCCTGAGAGGCGGTTCGCGCCGTTCTTATCTCCGCCGCCACGGAACCGACCTCGACGAGCTATAAAAGGAGGCCCCCGAGCTTCCCCGAGCACGCATGCAGCCTCAGGCCACCCCAACGACACCCCCCACAGCTCGCAATCGTCCGGGAAACGCCGTCTTCCTCATCTCCGGCAACCACGGCCGCCGCCACTGCCTCGTTCACTCCGGCGCCTCCAGAGCCTCCCCCTCTCCGTTCTCTTCGCCAAGAGCTACCTCGTCCTCCGTGAACCATTTCCCTAATCAATTTTGTTCGGGAGCCATCGCCGCCACAAAATCACTCCGTCACCGGCCACCTCTCCGCCATGGAGCTCGCCGCGGCAACTCCCTCCACCCGGTGACCTGCGACCACTGAAGGACCGCCTAGGAGTGGCGGATCCATCCTCGCACTCGGATGCCCATGAAGCGCGCTCGCCGGCGGCGATCGCCGGACTCCCGCCTCGGCTCGGGACGGAGGAAGAGGAGGGAGGCGACTAGTCAAACGACTAGTGGGCCCCTGGACCCACTGTCGGTGACTCCCAGCGCCCACGCGGGATAAGTGGCGTAAATGCCGAAGCACGTTTCCCGCTTGAGCGTAATCCCCTCGAAGCGTTTTCTTTTTACATTTTATTTAAAACCAGTTGACGAACTTTGATGGTTATATCTTTTTAAATACAACTCCAAATGAATTAATTCTTTTCCCACCTCTCTGAAATATTGTCTAGTTTATTTTAAGATTTATTTGAAAAATTTTCCAAACAACTTTTGGTGCTGTTTTATTTTGTGTGTTAATTCTTTATATTGCTAAAATAGGAATTTTGAAGAGAGGAGAAAACATTCAAATGTTTTGAAGTGCACCCTGCCTTTCCACACATTGAAGGCAAGCATTCTGAACCCCGGCATAATATTTTGGTGTGTTTGTTGACACGTTTATAACACCACCTTCTTTCGAAGGACTCGTTATTTCATGTGATATGATCATTTGCATGGATGCATATTGGTGATTTCCATGCTGTTGGAAATGAGTATACTTGTGATGGTAATCATCCTCATGTATCTTGCATACATGCGGAGAGAAGTCCGGGAAAGCCTCTGCCTTGGGTAGGTGTGAGCTTGTCGCCGGTCTCCGTCGGAGACGGGTATGTCCGGTATGGCATGATAAGATATGATGAGGTTGATTGCATTGGTTGGAATATATTTGTTATACATGTCATGCAGAAACTATAAACCTCTGAGTCGACCGTAGATCGAGTCTTGTTCGATAACCCCACACTTGTTTCGTGCTACCACTTGTCCCTCACGGGTAAGGGCAGTTCAATAAATTGTCAACCCTTTCTAGCACACACCGCATGAGGGACGGGATGAGGTACCATGGCCTGGATTAAAGCCGGTCATCCGTGCAGGGGCATGGGTGTTTCGGTTGGGACGAGAGGGAGGCCACCCCTTAGTGCGCGATATAAATTTGATCCCATGCTACTCGAGGTTGTAGCCTCCCACTTAGAGTTTGCTTGACAAGTGTCGTGGGTGATTCGGACACGAGTGAGTTAAGCTGGTGTGTGCAAGTCGGTGTGTTTTCATTTAAAAGACCGTGGCGGAATTAGTCCCGATGGACTAAAGGAATCCGTTGCTCGTGGGTAAAGAGTACATCCTCTGCAGAGATTTAAAACCTATTGAATAGCCGTGTCCATGGTTAAGGATTTGATGCAGGGGCGGGTCAAGTGTCGGTCTTAGTGTCGGTCTTGGAGGTGAAACTGTTAACGAGCTGGAACAACATGAATTGTGACTTGTGACTAATGATGATTATGAATTTTATTAATGTTGACTAACCCGTGATATTATTGTTATTATTGAGTATCTCAGGATGGTTCTACCTCCGGGTACTCACTATGTTTGTTCATTCTTTTAAAGCCCTTTATGTGGTGTCGCTCGACGCCTTGACCGTGGCATTTCTTTTAAAGCCCTTTATGAGGTGTCGCCGACGCCTTGATATGGCATTTCTTTTAAAGCCCTTTATGAGGTGTCGCCGACGCCTTGATGTATGCATTTCTTTTAAAGCCCTTTATGTGGTGTCGCTCGGGCGCCCGATCGTAACATTTCTTTTAAAGCCCTTTATGAGGTGTCGCTCGACGCCTTGATCGTGGCATTTCTTTTAAAGCCCTTTATGAGGTGTCGCTCGACGCCTTCGATTATGGCATTTCTTTCAAAGCCCTTTATGTGGTGTCGCTCAGACGCCCGACTGTGGCATTTCTTTTAAAGCCCTTTATGAGGTGTCGCTCAGACGCCCGACTGTGGCATTTCTTTTTAAAGCTCTTTATGCGGTATCTCTGGGATGGTTCTACCTCCGGGATATTCGCTATGATTGTTATTTTTAAAGCCCTTTATGCGGTGTCGCCCAGACGCCCGACTGTGGCATTTCTCGTTATTTACTTCACAAATTTTAATACTACTATATCATTTCACTTTCATAACTAACTTGCTTGCACGCATCATAGTTACATTTATCTTTGTGACTGACGTCATGAGCATCAAATATTTTCCATCACACCATTGATATGTTATACCTGTGTTCATAATGTTTGCGAGTACATTCAAAGTACTCACTGGCTTGTCCCTGGCTATTGTCTTGGCCAGATTTTTGTGCACGGAGAAGAGCGATGCGACGACAGCCCGGGAACCTAAGCAATGGAGATAGCAGCCTCGCGAAGATAGGAGTTAACCTGGTCAGCTGTTCCTGTGGGAAATGGAGTCCCATAGACACTGAGGATCCACAAACCGCTTCCGCCATCAACCACTAGAAACCATTTGTTGTACTCACAGGCCAGAATGGTCTTGTACTACATATTTTGTATTTTGCTTGGAATTTCTGTATCAAGTTGGAGCCTCATCAGCTAACAGTAATCCTGGGGCTGATGAGCACGACGGTCTTATCTGGAAATTGATTTCCCGGAAAAACCGGTCGTGACAACAATGCATGCCTCAAGATTCCCAAGGTGACCGAGGAGGCCATCAACTCAGCTTTCTCTGACGGCGTGCGCGACGTCAAGATGAAGGAGGAGCTGGCAATGCATGAAGACCTGTGCACTTCCTTGGAGCTGTTCAACTTGGCAACCAAGTGCGCCAGGGCTGAGGAAGGGCGTCTCTCCCTCCTCGAGCTGCCTGCCGCAGACCCAGAAGAGAAGAAACCCAAGGCCAAGGATGTGAAGCGCAAGGGGGCTGCCGTGCTCGCGGCAGAACCAGACACCAAGCGGGGCAGAGATCAGCTCGAATCCTCCAAGGGCAGTCGGTACTGCGTGTACCACGACCTCCACACCCACAACACCAATGAATGCCAAGAGCTCCGAGCCATGCGTGAAGGAAGGATCGGCCGACGTCCCGACCGCAGCGACCGGGGCTACGGCCGAGGAGGAGGAAGGAACATAGGACGCTGGGAAGACCGCGGCCCTCGCCAAGGGTGGCGCGACCAACCTCGCGAGGATCGCTGGCAGGACCCGCCTTGCGAGGGAGACTGGAGGGATCAGCCTCGCAAGGATCGCCGGCAAGGCAACGCAGGCCTCCCTCCGCTGCTGCCGCAGCCAAGGAGAAATGAGGACCGTCTTCAGGACAAGGCGGCTGGGGGCTTCCAGGAGCCATGTGCGATCGCCTGCATCCTGGGCGGAGCTCAAGCCCCAGCCTCTCAACGCATCTTCAAGAAGTTCGCCCGTGAGGTAAATGCAGTCCTCCCCAAGCTCGAGGCCACGTGCCCTCTTAGGTGGTCAGCGTGCACCATCGCGTTCAGCTCAGCGGAGTGCGCGACCACAGCCGGAGTCCTCCCAATGCTTTCCTCCCCAACCATCAGCAACGTGCTAGTCACCAGGACCCTCATCGATGGCGGGGCAGGGCTCAACATCCTGTCCGTGGAAACATTCAACAATCTCCAAGTGCCCTACAATCAGCTTCAGCCAACCAAGCCTTTCTCCGAGGTCACCGACGGCTCCACGGTCCCGATTGGGCAGGTCCGCCTCCCTGTCACCTTCGGGGCGCGTGACAACTATCGCACCGAACTCATCGACTTCGACGTCGCCCACATTCGCCTGCCATACAACGCCATCCTCGGGTACCCAGCGCTGGCCAAGTTCATGGCCGTAACCCACCACGGCTACAACGTCCTCAACATGCCAGGAAGTGGTGGAGTCATCACGGTACCCTGCGAAGAGAAAGACACGGTGTGCTCCCTGGAACGAGCCTTTCAGGCCGCATCACTGGAAGACCCAGATCGCGGAAGCAGGAGGCTTCCCGAGACCACCCCCAAGAAGAAGAAGACATCATCCGGCCCGGCCCCTCAGGGCCCGCGCCTGCCTAGGGGGTACCTCCTTCCATTGCATAGGGAAGCGCGCTCGGCGCCCTCCTCAGGCAGGGCTCGGGGGCTCTCCCCTGGAGGGCCGCCGACCTCGCCAAGGTCACGAGGGAGGTGCTTGGGCACCACTTGGAGGCGTGTTTCGAAGCACGTTTCCCTCAAGAAGGAGCAAGGCAAGGAGGGCCAAACCCTCAGGAGTTCGTCAGCAAGGCCATTCAGGAGCTACATGAGTCAAGAGTCATGAGAGGCAGCCGTCGCTTGCCCGCTTTGGCTCCCCATCCAGGCGAGGATGGCGGGCTGCACGTCTGCATCGACATACCAGGGCTCAACCGAGCCGCCTCTCAGGAACGCCTCTGGCCCTCGCAAGTGGGGCACTGCGAAGGTCCACCCCACAGCTATGTTCGCATGCCTTACGGCTTGCCGAACACGGCTGCGGTGCGCCAGCGCCTCATAAGGAGCATCCTGGAGGCTCAGGAGGCCAGGCATTCTACCGTCCTGGCGGAGATGGAGATGGTTCGCGAGGAGCCACCAGCGCCCCCGGAGCCTCTCGAGGCTCCTGGGCCTGGGGCTCGTGAAGATCGGCTCCCGCAGCCCGCTACGCCTGCTACTTCAACACCCCTTTGTCATCAACACTATTAGGTGACATCTTTCTAGTTTCGTTTCCAGCTGGGAGCGCCCTCAGGGCTGCATCATTCCCAGGCCGTGTGGGTCCGTCCCTGCGGCGTGCATCCCTTTTGCTCGTGTTTTTAGCTTACTGTGTTGGGGGCACCCCATGGGCTGCATCATCCCCAAGTCGCTCGGGTCAGACCCAGCGGCGTGTACCCCTCTTGCGTTTATCTTTGGGCCATGCATTCAACCCATCATGCTTGTTATTTGGTGCCTGTCCGTGGCACCTTTTCTTCCTTGATGTCGGCAGCTTGCGCGTTAAAGGGGGGTACCTGAGCATCGCGACTCAGGGCTCCTACCGGCTCTCCAGCCCTCACCCTCTGGCCTTGTCCACGGCATCGCGACCTGGCATACCAGCGACGGTTGAGACCAGATCGAGGGCCGGGAGCCGAGGACGTAGAGTTTCGACATCTAACCAAGCTTGCGCGTTAAAGGGGGGTACCTGAGTATCACGATTCAGGGCTCCTACCAGCTCTCCAGCCCTCACCCTCTGGCCTTGTCCACAGCATCACGACGTGGCATACCAGCGACGGTTGAGACCAGCTCGAGGGCCGGGACCCGAGGACATAGAGTTTCGACATCTAACCAAGCTTGCACGTTAAAGGGGGGTACCTGAGCATCGCGACTCAGGGCTCCTACCGGCTCTCCAGCCCTCACCTTCTGGCCTTGTCCACGGCATTGTGACCTGGCATACCAGCGACGGCTGAGACCAGCTCGAGGGCAGGACCCGAGGACGTAGAGCTTCGACATCTAACCAAATTTGCAGGAACACATCCCAAGATAAGGCTCAGTGCCAGGCGCAACCCGCCTTGAGGTAGGGCCCTGTGAGTCCGGCGCTGGCTCACGGGTGCCCAGATACACCTCGTCAGCCCTACCGTGCCAGCCACGTGTCGTATGGGGGCTGACACGCCGGGGCTCCTCCCGGGGGAGCCCCTCCCACGCACCACCGGAAGCACCATGCTCCTTGTTGGCCGACGACACCGCCGAGGCGCGCTATGCCCGTGCACACATACGGAATCGCTATGCTCCGCTGGTGATAAACAATCGAGGTGGCCCCGGGCCGCATCAACCTCGAGGAGCCAGAGCTCGGTGTCTAGCCTCATCGCAATGCCTCCCTCAGAGTGCCGCGTGAGGGGGCTGGGCACGGGCTGCGCCTGGGTCACGCCCAGACGCACGCCACCCAGCCAGGGCCCCCGGGCCTGGTTCGTCGCACATCCCTCCCCGAGTGGAGCCAAGGTACGAAGGCCGTTTGAGTGTCAAGGGGGACTCCTGAGCATCGCGACTCAGGAGCCTAACTGGTCACGTAGCCCCTCACTCCTTAGTTCCGAAAGACTAACGGTGGTTGAGGTATTCGCGGGGCCAGGCTCTACAGACGTAGAACGGTAGATCCACCCACATCTCACCTTCCTAAGGAGTCACCCCCACATCTCACCTCCCTACTTGTTGTTCGAGCGCCAAGGGGGACTCCTGAGCATCGCGACTCAGGAGCCTAACTTGTCACGTAGCCCCTCACTCCTTGGTCCCGTCCTGGTTTCCGGTCGGGGCTAATGGCGGCTGAGGTATGCGCGGGGCTGGGCTCTTCCGGCGTAGAACATAAGCAAGTAGGAAGGAATAGCGTAAATTTCAAGGAATTCAAAAGCAAATATTACAGTCCATACTGTTATCACAACACCAAATGCAAGTTTTAGCGCCTCCCCGAGGCATGGTACATGTGCAGGAATTAAAAGCGGGGCCAGGAGCCACGGCGGAGTCACTCGCCGGTGGTGTAGCTGCTGCTGGCCAGGTTCGCTTTGTGGAGCTGCAAGGCCAGCAGCGCCCGCTTGGCTTAGTCTGTGAAGGCCAGAACTTCCCCAGCAGAGCCTCCGCGCGACCCTTCACGGCCTTAGCAGTGGCAGCGGCAAGCTCGCCGCTCGCTGGCTCCAGCAGGCTGTCGAGGTCAACGTTGGGGTCACGAAGATAGATGTGGGTAAGGACCCGCGTCAGCACTGCAGAAGACAAGGCACGCGCCTCGGCCTCAGCCGTAGGGCCAAGGCCAAGGGTGACATCTTCAAGAGCACGAACCAGGAAGGGAAGCAGCTTGGCGGGGCCGTCCTCGGCGCCGGCCAGTGGGCTCTCCAGGCCACTGTCATAAAGCATCTTCAGCAAGGTGCGAGCCTTCACCTCCATCTCCATGAAGGCCACGCGATCCTCGGCAAGAACCCGTGCCTTGCCGTCCAGCTCGACCTTCCTTGCCTCCAACTCTTGCTCCAGCGTGCCTAGGCGGTCGCGGCGCTTCTTGAGCTTGGCGTCCCGATCTTTGACGGCCGCCTCGCGAGCCTTCATGCCCTCCTCCAGCTCTTGGCGAAGGCGGGTCTCCTCGGCGAGCTGGTCCCGTAGGCCCTGCAGCTCGCTCCCCAGCGCCTTGTAGTGACCTCGGACATTGGCCACCTCCCCCAAGGCAGCCTCGCGAGCAGCCTTCACCCCAAGGATGGCCTGCTTCTCCTTGTCGCAAGCCGTCGAGGCCTGGACCAGCGCCGCCCAAATCGAAGCATCGGAGCGAATCCAGCCGGAAGCCAGCTCCAAGCGCCCGGTCACTAAATGAGGGTCGCCGCCCAGAAGATCCTGCCGCAGATGGTCCAGTTCGGCAAAGACGATCGAGCGAGTAGGAGGTCGAAGCAGCGATCGGTGGAGTAGGAGGAGAAGACGGCCGCGTGACCACAGTATCCTAAGGTGGAGCCTGCTGCGCCCCGACGGCTGTGGTGGCGGCATCAGGCAAGGGCACCTTCGGAGTCGCTTGGGCCGTGGGAGCTGAGCTCGCCCCAGCCGACTTTGCCAGGCCTCACGAGGACGCCCGGGCAGGAGAAGCCTGTGCGTCACGGTCACCTTCTTTCGCGGGCAGAGGCGCTGCCCCGGATGGAACCTCAGGAGCTCCCTTCGACTTCTTTGCCGGGAGATACGAATGTCAAGCCTCAGCAACAGAACAAGCAATAAGACAGGAATCAAGCACTTACAGGTCGTCGCTCGCGAGCTCGAGCAGCCTCCGGTCGTACTTGAAGCCCGAGAGCCGGCTGCAAGGATCAGCCTCAAGGAGCTCGGGGGCAGGAGGCGCGTCCGCAGATCGCCTCTGGGCCGGAGCAGACCCGCGGGGGATCAGCCCGGTCCTGTCCTTCTTCGGGATCGGGGGCAGGCTCCCACCACCCTGCTAGTCATCATCCTCGTCATCATCACTCAGAGAGAGGCGGAGAGCGCAGGACCTGCGCCGAGGGGGGAGCCCTCGACTCTCCATCGGCCGCCTCGGAGTCAGGCCCTTTTCCCGCTCCCCTTCTTCCTTCTCTTCGCTGGAGTCACGAGACCGTCCACGGGTCCTCGGGGAGCCTCCGCGGCACGAAACCCATCCTGTTGAAGACGGGCATGGACTCCACTACCTGCTCCCAGTCCTCGCGGCGGAACAGGGGCGTCGGAGCGCTCTCTAACCTCGCCACGTCGCCCTCGACCAAAGACTGGAGAACCGCAGCCAGATCCTCATCGGCCAAGACCGCGGGGCTCGGGTGGGGCCTCCACATCGGAAGTGGGGACAGACGAAGCAGAGCTAGCTGGTGCGCCAGTCAGCTTCGCCACCGCCATGCTGGCCGGACTCAGATCCGCGTCCATCTTCTCCAACACCAGCCTCGCGTGGGGGTCCACAAGCTCCACTCGAGACCAGTCGTCGGAGCTCAAGGGGTGCCCCGTGGGCAAGATCAGCCGAGGGTGGATGCGCCCAGCATCTACCAAGACCCACTTACTCCTGAAGCCCTCAATCCTCTTCCCGGGGTTCGAAATGGCGATGGAGCTACCGTACGCGACGAAGCTCTTGCACGCAGAGACGGGACCACGAGAGGTCCGGAGGGACAAGTAGTGGCGCAGCAAGGCCACTAAGGGCTTCACCCCTACGTGAGCCTCGCAATAGTAGGCGAAGATTGCCAGAAGAAGGACAAAGTTGGGGTGGAGATGCAGACCTTGAAGCTTGTAATGGCGGAGGACAGAGAAGAAGAACTCAGAAAAGGGAGGCACCAGACCGGCAACAATGGCGCTCACAAAGAGCGGATAGAAGGTGCTCCCTTGGCCCTCAGGGAGGGCAGAGCCGGCCTTGAACACCTTCGCCTCGTCGATGCCCTGCGCCGCCGCCATCTAGCACACCCGGGCAAGGCTCGCCTCCGACACGTTCGGCGAATCCAAGGCGGACGAATACCAAGCTCCGGCCGGGGCCTGGCAAGGCGCCATGTCTTGCTAGGGCACGCAGACGGAGTAGATCTGAAGATTTCAGAGGCAGGAAGGAGAGGCGCAAGAAAGGGGATCTGAGCAGCAACCGGGGAAAGCAAAGGAGGCAAAGCCTAGACAAATGCTGCTCCTTTATCAACTCGCATGGTTGCTGAGGCGCTCACGTCCAATCAACCGCCACGTGGCGCCCAAGGCCGTAGGCTGTTAGAACTCTTGGCGCCGACTGCCCTTCGCCTCTCTGCTCGGCCAAGTCCGGGCGCCTTGGGCCTGAGGGCTACTTTGGCGTTACAGGGCAGGGGTCCCAGACTTGCTGCTGGGCGTGGCTCAAGGGGGGCCCAGCCGGCCCATCTTCATCAACACAAGCTCAAGACCCTCGCGAGGCCAAGCCTTCTTGAGGCGGACGACAAGGCTTCCTCGTACGGCATCATCAGTGGCTCACGAGGAGGCGGAGAGTTCAAGGCGGGGTACCTCACGAGGTGCCCATGGCGCAAACCATGACGACCAAGGGCGCCCGATCGGGCGCCAGCCCGTCAGATGTCCTCCTTTCCTCTTGGTGCAAAGGGAGCAAGCTCAAAGTAGAGCATCAAGCAAAGGCATCCATTTGATTGCAACAAGACCAAGACCAGCCCAGCGGCAGAAGGAAGTCATTGTGGAGCCCAAGCAGCATCACCACGAGCCTTTGACAAAGCGAGGACCAACTTTAGTCAGGATAAGTGTACCCGATGTTCCCCTTCAAAATGGCCAATTGTTGGCGCCCTTCCCGCTCAATATTTGGGAAGAGGCCCAGGGCCTTTGCCTATAAATAGGACTAGCCACCAGAAGGTAGAGAAGAGACAGGATCCTCGCCAAGAAATTAGTAGAGAGAGTGACTGAACTCCCCCTAGTAGTTCATCGCACCAGCCAAGAACAGACCCTCACGAGGTTGTTCTTCCTTGTATTGTTCATCATCAGCCCAAGAGGCAATCCACCACACCACACATTGGAGTAGGGTATTACACCGCAATGGTGGCCTGAACCAGTATAAACTCGGTGTCTCTTGTATTGTTCCTTCCGTAGTTTAGATCCTAGCGAGTCGGCGAGGAGCAGGTAGGTAGAGGGCGAAATCTCCGCGTGCACCCCAATGTTCAAACCTCAAGGGTCTGCCGGAACCCGAAATCCGACACTACCGCTGGGCCTCTATATATCTGAGTTAATCTCTGATCCGCACAAAGATCAAACTATAATTCAGATGCATCAGGTGATATCTTTCCTTTATATTTTATCAACACATAATAAATTGTTTGAGAACAATTACTCTGGTCTATGATTTTTTTTTTCAGGACCATTATTCATTACAAAGATGTTGCAAAGGGGTATGCGCCAACATTATTTTTGGTAATAGCACTCGCCCGTGCCATGTTGCTCAACGGATATACATTCAAGTCGCCGCCCGCTGTTCGGTTTACATCCGTCCGTGCCAGCGGCTGACTCATGTGTCTGCACCGCCTTACAACGCCACGAACGACTCGCCCGTCCGCCCTCGCGGCCGGTTCACGTGTCCGCGCCAGCTTGCAACGTGGAGGACAGCTCGCTCGTCCGTGATGGTTTACAACACTATGGGCGACTTACACGTCCGACCCCGTGGCCGACTCTCCCGTCCACGCCGTTTTACAGTGCCACGGGTGACTCGTCTATTGACCGGGCGAATCAGGTGATATCGTTCTAAATATAATTTTGGCACATATTCCTTTTTTTCAAAAAACAATTACTCTGGCCTGCGATGTTTTTGATACAGGACAATTGTTCACTACATTAAAATGACGTGGTTAACTCGCCCGGCCGCGCTGGTTTACAACACCGCGGACGGTTCATCTATCTGAGCCGCCTCTGATGCTGAGGTCGTCCTTTCCGTCTGCCTCTCGCGGCCTGGTCTACATCAGCATACCGGGCCGCACCTGTCTGCATGAACTATCTGAGCAAGTCACAGCTTGGGTAGCCCGGTTTTTCTTTCAACAAAATGGAGGCAAATTATCATATACTATCAGCCGCCGTCTACACTGGGTGGCTCAATGGGCAGGCGCACAAGTCGCTGCCACTACAGTTTGGTTAACTTCAAATTGCGAGTTGGAAGGAACCATTGGCGAGATTCTTGACACGGCTCATACGGGATCATTTATAACCCGCCGCAGTCACCTCAACCTTCTGGGGATTCACATCGTGCTATCAACACCAATGACATACAAGTTATGCCGGTTTATATCACAGTCAAATATGAGAGCTTCAAGCCAACTCCTCGAGTCACCTTTGAGACTCGAGGGCTACAATGACATGACTCAACAAATCTTGCCAGTTTTAGCAAATTTAAGAACCCCAGGACGATGGAGGAAAGGATAACCCGGTCCCGGAGGTTACTATTATATTCATGAAAATTTAAAGGCCATCAGAAAATTTCCGGCTTAGAAAGTATATGGCGGTTACAAAATCCCGGCTCAATGAAGAATTTCCGGGTCATCAGAAAGGATTCCGATTTACAATCTGGCTCAAGGGAAGTCAGTCTCACTGAAGCTCTCAAATATCCGGTTTACAATCCGGTTCAAGAGAAATCTATTCTCCCACAAAGCTCTAAAGCTCTCCAACCCGGTTTAAAATGTCTGGTTCAAAAAGGAATTAACTTCTCGCAAGTTCGAGTTTAAAGGCCGTCAGAAAATTTCCGGCTGAAAATGAAGATTCCGGTTTAAAATCCGGTTCAAGGCAAAGATGTCTCCCACAAAGCTTTGAAGCTCTCAATATCCGGTTCAAAATCCCGGTTCAAGAAGAATTTATCTCTTGCAAAAAGTTAAAGGTTGCCGAAGAGGACCTGCTACCATGATGCGCGGTTCAAACATGGGTATCCTGCCTTATTGGCTTATTGTATTATTTATCATGTGGGGGCTTCTGCTTACAAAGTGACGTCCTGTTTTTTCCATTAAACCGTCTATCATGCCACAATACAGCTTGGGAGCTTCACACCCAAGGGGCCAAAGAGAGTGTTGTTGCTAAAAGCACAACTCAAGCATAGGCACCCATTGAGCAAAGCTCACAAAGTTACTTGGGGGCTCTTTGTGTAAAGTAACAAAGAGTTTGAAAGGACCCTTGTAATTTGGTATCGACCCACAGCTTGGAAGCCTGGTGTATTCACCTAAAACCCCGGGTTAACGTGCCTTCATCAAGTAAGCCACTCCTATCCAGGTAATACTAGCATGACCCGCCGAACGTTTGACAAGTTACTCTTATATAGACCCTGAACTTGTCAAAGTTAAAATGACGATTGGTTAGTTGGAGGCCCATCTTAAAAGGTTTTGTCAAATGGTTTAACTCAACGGCCTGGCAGCCCACGAAAATCCTCGAATTTGGTCCTGGCAGCCCTCAAAAAGCCTCGACTACAAGTTTTATTTGATTTTGTTTTTTGCAAATTTTATCTCTGTTAATAAAGTTCTAAATTAAACCGGTGTCTACTGACCCGGCCAGACCATATGTCTTTACATCAACCCGATGTTTCTTAATCCGGCATGGCTTACAGTTATCAGCTATTAGCACATAGTCCATTATGAACCGGCATCTCTTAATCCGGTCTGGCATTGACTATAAGTCACCAAGATGACCATCCGGTGTTTATTACAACCCGGCACGGTTTTATTACAAACCGGCAAAATATGAGGGGAGTTATCATACTCAATATTTGGGTTATCACCCTTACTACAAAAAGTTGGTAAACCAACGATGTGATTCAATGTCACAGGTATGATATATTTCATATTTGATTATTCTTAAGTGCAGCCTTGGTTATAAACCCGGGTTATATGTTGGGCATTATGACCCGTCTGGCGATAAACCGCCAGGACACTTTAAACTTGTTGTTTGCAGAAACAGGTTGAATAAAGCATAAATATAAATCACCGGTGTTTATTAACCCGGCCTGGCTTTGGGCTATAAGTCGCCAGTATATATTTGGATTGCGCCATTGGAATCATGCACTTATAAATCATTGGGTATATTATTCAAATCTTTAATAGCCAACATGGCTGGATATTTATTATGGTTATCAATAACCAATATTATGATTGAGGTTTTCAAAGTCGCTTCAGCGCAATGGCTATTATTTTATCAATGGATATGATTTATTCTACAATGGAGGGAATAGTCCCGAGTCGCTACAGGCTTACGACCCGACACTTGGGGGCTACATTATTTAAGTTGAGATTACATCAAATACACAAGTCTCATGTCGCTGCAAGCATGAACCATGACACTTGGGGGCTAATGCAAAGTCATTGTTTGCTCACCTTATTGAAGACCCGACTCATCACATTGTAATGAGCCGTCCCTTGGGGGCTACCAATTGCTCCTGTCGACAATTCAAGGTACAAAGCTTTTTATTCATTATATTGAAGGGTTCACTGCTTAGTTGGTAAAGCCCAAGGCTCTTAACCTTGCGGACGTGGATTCAAGTCCCATGATGGGGGTTACATCATATGATGTTATTTTCATTAAAGTATATATCAAGTCCCAGCTCAATATTATCTTACTGAGCCGGCCCTTGGGGGCTACACATTATTGCTCAAATCTACATGATTATCACTACAAACTCCCTGCTCATTATTGCATAATGACCCGGCCCTTGGGGGCTACACTGGTTGAAGTTTTTATGAGTATAAGAAAATTACAAGTCCCAGGTTGCTGCAAGCATGACAACCCGACACTTGGGGGCTACATAATATGGAGTATTCAGTTTTAACTAAGTTACTGGGATGAACAACATGGATTTCTTCTTAAGTGGTAGTATTTATATTGAAGCAAGTCTTAAGCCATCACTTTGTTCTGCTCAAGACTTGGGGGCTACAGGTATTATATAATTATCGAAGAACTATTTTCAAATTCTCTGTTTTGAGCAAACCGGATTGACTGGCGTCACCAACCATTACGACCCTGTGTCTGCAACCCGGTGTCATCAATAATCATGAACCGGCGTTGGCAACAATCATGAACCGGCGTTGGCAACAATCATGACCCGGAATTATCAGTTTTTGTAACCCAACAATGGTGGTAATCATAAACCGGCAAGTTTTACATCTTCAAGTCGGCTGGATATCAGTTGAATATTTCAGAGACTAATATTTTTGTCAAGTCAGAGCATTGAAGGCCAATTCAAATGGATTCTTTATTTACAAAATATCTTCTGCAAGAAAATCAATTATGAAACTGGTCTATTGACTCGGATTTTTTAGAAGGAAGAAATGACAAGGATTTAAGGATGATCAAGTGCCGGTTTACAAGAATATTTAAACCGGAGCACAACCCGACAAAATTGTTCTTGTGTTTATGTTGCAGATCAGTTTAACATGGATGAATCCAAATTAAACTGGGGGATAATGTCGGGGATATAACTGGGGGCTAATGTCAGGGATATACCCCGCGGTATAAACCGCCGGATGTATGACCCGGCTAGAGTTTGGCGATTCACCGGCGACCCACTTGGACCTGATGATCTAAGATTCATTGGTAATCCGGCAGGCGGGTCAGAGGAGCGACAAGACCCGGTGGCCCAACGGGCGGTTTATGGAAGGCCGGATCATGCTATGGTGGCCCGGTTTATGAGTAAAGCACAAGGAATATTTTTCTACAAAGGAAGCAAGACTAGGACTCCACTTGTAATAGAGTAATCCTAATCCTACTTGGACTAGTCATGTAACCCGCCCCTTCAACATATATAAGGAGGGGCAGGGCTCGCTAAAGAGGGACAAGAAATCAAACAACAATCTCTAGAGCTAGACACAATTAGAGGAGAGCCGGTTTACGGCGACTCTCTCGTGATGAGAATGAGACCTAGCCACAAACAGCATGTAGGGCTATTCCGGATGATGTTTCCCGGGGCCCGAAGCTGTCTAAATCCTCGTCTTGTGTGATGATCCGCCTCACGTCTCTCATCCCGATCAACCCCTCTCAAGCTACCACATAGATGCGCTGGCCTCACGACTAAGTCCTCACACTAGGACATATGTCATGACAATTCCACGACCGTGCCGTTGTCTCCTTCGCCACCGACAAAGGTTGCCAAGGCCTCAGGGTCGATGTAGCGGAACTTCACCACCAGGGCTTCCACCTGCTCTAACACGGCCTCGGCAGTAGCAGCCCGGGACTCAGGCGCCACCGGCTCTAGCAGCATGCCAAAGTCCAGGCTAGGGTACAGGAGATAGAGATGGCTGTAGACGTGTGTCACAGCTGCAGTGAAGAGCGTCGCGACATTCCCCTTCTACCATGGAGCCCACCGTAGCGGAGATGTTCCCCAGCTCCTCGAGAAGCTTAGTGAGAAGACCAGGAAGGCCACCATCCGGGGTCGCCTGCAGCTTGTCGTACCCTTCCCCATAAATGGAGTGGAGCGCCTCGCGGCACTTCCGCTCGAAGGAAGTGAAGGCGTCGCACTCGGCCTTCTCAGTCGTGGCAAGGATTTTCTCCCTGGCCTCCAGTTTGGCCGTCTCCTCTGAGACGTGCTTGGTGTAGGACGCCTGGGCCGCGTCCACCTCCTAATTCAGCTTCTCCAGACGGCTCCACTCCGTGCCCTACTCTTGGGCTGCTTGCTCCAGCTTGGCGTCACAGTCGGCAAGCGTGGACTCTCGGGCCCTGAGCTCCTCCTCCCATGTTTGGAGATCGTGCGCCTGGGAAGTCTGCTTCTCATAAAGCATCTTTAGCTCGGCCTCCACTTCACGGCAGCGGCTTCGGGCGGACGCGGCGTCGGCCAGCGCAACATCGCAGCCGCTGTGGGCCTGCTCCTTGGCGCCCGCGTTGGCAGCCTCAGCCTGGCTCCAAGCCGTCCTGATGGACAAGTCAGCTCGGATCCACCCCGAGATCACCTCCAGGCACCCCATCACCGAACGCCCATCAGCACCCTGAAGATCATCCCGGAGTCGGTCCAGTATGGTGTATGCCTCCTCCAAAGCACCGGGCCTGGCGGAGGAGCCTTGGCCCGCCGGCACAAGAGCCCGGGGAGGAGGTGGCACTGGCGCCTGGACTGGCGTTGTCGCGACGGCAGTGGAGGCAGAGGGATCCAGGGCCTTCTCGCCCTCCGTGTGCGCATCGGGAACCACCACCCTCGGAGTCCGCTGCATCTCTGGAGCGGCATCCTACTTCTTCTTCTTCACCTCAGGGGCCAACCTGGTCAACAGAAGAACGACATCATGAGCATGGCGATGCGACAGAAGGTAAGAATGAAGTAAGGTGCTTACTCATCTTCGGCGATGCATACTCTTTTCTTCCCCAGGACGGGGGCGCCCCAAAGCTTCTACAGCAAGGGCCTTGCCGCAGTCGAAGGCCCAGCCGGGCGCGCTATAGGAGACTCAGAAGTGGTGCCAGCGGGCGATGAGGCGAGGGTGCTGCCCTGAGGGTGTGCCGGAGTCGTTCCCCCTTCAGGCCCCCATGGATTAGCCTCCACAGCAGGCTCCCCCCAGACCTCGTGACGACCCTGGCGAGACGCGAGGACCCTCCGACCAAGCCTTCCCCAGTGTCTTCATCATCAGGAAGACCCTAGAGGAGCCCGTTCTGCAGCGGAGAAAAAGTCTCCCCTCTCCCTTCATGGGTCCCCTCCGAGTCTCCCTCCTCCTCCCCCTCCTCCTCGCCCTCCACGGAGTGCTCGCCGAAGGATACCGGCACTGGGGAGTCAGGAAGCCCGAGCAGCACGAGCCCTCACTCGATGAAGAGTGGCATGGAGGCGGCTAGCACCGCCCCATCGTCGCGGCGATACAGTGGAAGGTGGGCCACCGGAAGGCAGCCTGGATCCTTGCCGAGCAATACCTGCACAGCCTTGCCTAGCTCCTTGTCCGTCAGGTTCCCTCGGCGCAGCCGGAGGTCATCTTCTGCGCCCTTGAGGTCCAACATGGGGCGCGAGTGGGCTTTGATGGGGGCCAGGTGCTGCGTCAGGAACCCGTGGACAATCATGGCCCTCGTCAGCGCCACAGAGCCCATGTCTTCATGCATCTTCTTCAAGACCGGCGCCGCCCAGGGGTCGATGAGCTTCTCGTGAGACCACTGAGCCAACTTCTCCGGCGGCCCAGTCGGCAACTCCAGCCGAGGGTGGTGGCTCTGGGCATCCAAGTAGATCCACCTGCAACGGAAGTCGTCCACCTTCTTCCCGGCCTTCATGAGCGCATTGCTATCATGGAGTGCGACAAAGGAGACGCATCCAGAGCGCTGGTTTGAGCCATGCGTCCGGAGGGAGAAGAAGTGGCGGAACAGCGCGACGTAGGGCCGCACCCCCACGAAGGCCTCGCAGTAGAAGGCAAAGATCAACAGGAGGAGGACGGAGTTGGGTTGGAGATGAAGCGCGTGGATCTGGTAGTGGTCGAGGATGGCGAAGAAGAACTTGGAGAAAGGCGGGACGAGCCCTGCAAAGAGGTTGTGGAGGAAGAAAGGGAAGAACGTACCTGCCAAGGCTCCCTACTCGGCAGAGCCAACCCGAAGCTCGGTCACTCTCCCCTCGTTCTCATTGCCCGCCGTCAGCGGCAGCACGGCAGCGAGATGCTCGACTTTAGTGATGGATGACGGGCTGAGGGCCGCTACGACGGCAGGAGCGGAGAGCGCGGCCACACTAGCAAGCTTTGCTTTCTTCCCCGTCATTGGCGAGAAGCTTGTGAGCGAGAGCCTGGTGGATCTGGAGGCGCCCTTGGCGAGAGATGGATGAGATCTGGAGGAAGGAGAAGGGAAGGCAATGAAGGCTCGATAGCAGGTGTTGGCCTTTATCAGGCCGCGCTAGTTGCCGAGGCAGCATGGGGAAGCGGAGACGCCCACGTCCCATCAAGCGCCACGCGTCGACTCGGTCCGCATGCGATTGGGGACCGCGGTGCTCCGTTACCCTTTGGCCGCGCCGAAGCCAAGTCGCAGCGCCTTGAGCCGGGGCTTCACATCGTTCGAGAACCAGGGTAGCGGACTTGCACTGCGGCCCATAGCATGGCTCCATCGACGGCCTGGTATGGCCCACCTTCAACCACGACAAGACAAGACCTTCGTGAGGGGTCAAGCCTCATGAGGCGGGCGACATCAAGACCTCCCGAGGGAGCGGCCACCCCAGACGACCTCCTGATGGAGCGGAGATTTCTATGCAAGACCCAGCCTCGTGAGGTTAAAATGACATCAGTCATGACGACCAAGGCCAGGCATGCGGCAGCGGGCACAGAGCGGCATGTTTCTCTTTGGTGCAAAGGAGGCAAGCGCAGGTGTGGAGTCCCAAGAAATCAGCCAAAGGTTGCCATTTGTGTTCAACGAGAGTAAGACCGCCAGAACGGCAGGATGGATGTCATCGTCGAGCCCACCACGACATCATGATCAGAAGCTTTGCAGGCGAACACCACCTTTCATCAGGATTGGTACTCCTTGTCCCCTTTCAAATTTGGCTACTGTGGGATCCCTTCCCGCCTAAGTTTCGAGGGAAGAGGACCGAGGCCACTATAAATATAGCCTAGCCACGATCGTAGAGGGCATCGGGTGATCAGCTCACCGAATCCCCAAGAGCTCATCACAAGAACAAGCCTCCTGAGGATGTTCTTCCACTTGTACTAGTTCATCCCGAGCCCCCCGCGAGGCTAATCCACCACAAAGCTAGAGTAGAGTTTTACACTACAAGGTGGCCTGAACCTGGGTAAACTGTCATTTCCATTTCCTTCCTGTTCATCGAGCTAAGTCGTGAGAGCAGCGGATCGATCGACTTGAGAGGTTGAGTTCTTCGCACACGCCCTAGAGTTCGAACCTTTCTTGGGTCTGCGGAACCCGAAATCCGACAACATCAACCAACTCTAATGTCACGTGGATACTCCAATGTCACCATGAGTATCCGTGAGTTGATTATACGATACGCATCAAACAATTTCAGATCCATAATACTCAACTCAATCCAACACAAAGAACTTCAAAGAGTGCCCCAAGATTTCTACCGGAGAAACAAAGATGAGAACATGCATCAACCCCTATGCATAGATACTCCAATGTCACCTCGGGAATCCTCAAGTTGACACTGGTACAACAAGGTGCTATACAAATGGTTTTTAACCCCTTTCCGCGACGGTGTTTTGAACCGTCACCTAGTAAGTGACTGTGATAGGGGGTCCTTCCCACATGACCCAGAAACCGTCGGGGATATTCCCTCCTCGCACACACGCTCGGCAAAATGAGGTCGTGTGCGATAGGCGAGCGATCAAATACGGTTATATGTATAGTAGTGCTAACAAAATATGATTATACAGGCAAAATCGTTTCCGTCGTAAGTACATCCCACAGAGTCAGTCCCCGCTAAACGTTTTCGTTCGTATATACATCCCACAAAGTCGCTCCTAGGAAGACGTTTCCGTTCGCAGGTACATCACACACAATTTTCCTCGTTAACTCGTTTGTGATAGTGTTGCCATTGCACACGATATTAACATTTTTATCATTTGCGCTATTGAATGCATCACACACGGTGCGTACAAGAAACTGTGTAGCAAAGGTTGTCCATCACACACAGTTTTTATGTGGTAAACTCTTGCGCAAGGTGGCCTAACGCAAACAGTTTTCAAGAGGATGTTGTGTGGTTCATTGATCTAACACGGTTTATTTCTAGAAACTGTGTGCGTTGCCTCAGGTCGTCGCAACGATGTTTTCTCAATAACCGTTTGCAATAGAAAAACCTAATTAGAAGGATAATTGGCCATTAGCAGACTATTGCCCTATTATTAATAATCCATTTATTAATCTAATTGATATTCATATTAAGCACATAATATATTTCATTTCCATATTAAGGAAGCATGATTTCATAATTGAAATACATCAGAGTACAACATGATATAGCTTCAGCACTCAGCTACCCCATTACACAACTGCACTAGCACCAAGTTTCACATGCAACATCTAGAACCTTCCGAAATTAGCTTCATAGACGGTACATAGACAGATGCATCTCATCTGGAAAACTGCTAAAGTGGATGGCGAATATTGAGCCTTCATTCATGTTGAAGGTCTTTGCAACTTTAGGCCCGTGCCTGTGGATGATTGACCGTCCATCCTTCATCCTCTCCAGGAACACTTCAATATTGAACCATCGGTGTTGTATGAAACCTTCCTCGCCTCCTAACCATAGAGGTGGTTCGAGAGGTAATCATTTGGAAAGGCCTAAAAACAAGGATGTGCATAAATATCTTCTCTATATTGGAAATGGGGCAAAGGAATAAAAAAGGCAAGGTATAATAGTTAGTACCATCTTGTAGTGAACTGATGTCTTCTTCATTGTGCACACAAAGATCTTGTTGTTTTTTGTCGCTAATTTCTTTATCCTAACAATCTTTTTGAGTTTCTTGACTTGCTGGATATTCATGGACAATTCATTTCCCCATATGAAAAAAGGGTCGAACAGTGGGTCAAAACCTCTGATAGTAGGACCTACATGTGCAAGACCAAATTGTTAAAAACCTAAATATTAGAATGGTTCCTGCAATTGCACAATAATGTGCTATTAGACAATAGACCATGCACGTGCTAACCTCGATTGTAAACCTTAGTGCTTCCCATTGTTTTCCTGCAACACATATAACGTAGTCAGTCATCAGATTAAGTGAGGGTTCGCATGCTATCAATAAAATATGTTGATGAAAAATAAGCACATTGCATATTCATCAGATTAATTCAAGCCACATGGAAAACCCATTTATCCAAACCAAGCATGATTAAGAACTAGGAAATATAGCACTTGTATATGTTTCTCATGTATTAAGTGCGGCCAAATTTGATTTCTTCCTCACATGCACAACAATACAAAATTCTACCCACAACAATTGGACATCGCATTGCAGAATTGAACCAAGCAGTTAACTAAACACCACAACCAATGGACCAAACATTAACTGAGCACCACATTGCACAATATAACATACTCCTAATAGAAGATCAGACAGTTAACCAAACCAAGCATATTTAACAACTTAAAAATATAGAAATTGTATTTGTTTCTCATGCATTTAGTATAGCCAAATTCAATTTATTCCTCACATGGTACACAAAAACAGAATGCACCCACAACAATTGAACATCGCATTGCATAATTGAACCAAACAGTTAACTAAACACCACAACAAATGAACCAAATGTTAATTAAGCACCACATTGCACAATATAACATACTCCTAATAGAAGATCAGACGGGTAACCAAACCAAGAATGCTTAACAACTTGGAAATATATCAATTGTATTTGTTTCTCATGTATTTATTACAGCCAAATTCGGTTTACTTCTCACATTGTATACAATAACAGAATGCACCCACAACAATTGAACATCGCATTGCAGACTTGAACCAAACAGTTAACTAAACACCACACGAAATGAACCAAACATTAACTGAGCACCACATTGCACAATGTATAACATACTAGAAAATCAGATAGTTAACCAAACCAAGCATGCTTGACAACTTGGAAATATAGCAATTGTATTCGTTTCTCATGTATTTTGTAAAGATAAATTCAATTTATTTCTCAAATGGAAGACAATACAAAATTGTAGCGTGAAGAATAGAACATCACATTTGTAGAATTGAACCAAACAGTTAACTTAAGACGACAACTAATTAACCAAACAGTTTGTCAGATTTCGGGTTCTGCAAACCCTTGAGAGGTTCAAACTCTAGGGTGCGTGCGGAGATCTCAACCTCCCCAGTCTGCCTGCTCGTCAATCTCACAGCCTACCATGACGAACTCGAAGGAAAGGGGACACAGCAGTTTACCCAGGTTTGGGCCACCATGCGATGTAAAACCCTACTCCTGCTTTGTGGTGGATTTGCCTCGTGGGGATGAGGATGAACTAGTACAGTAAAGAACAACCTCAGGAGGTGTGTTCTTGAGCTCAAGTGAGATGGTGAGGGCGGAATGAATCGGTCGATTTGATCCGTCGTCCCCCTTCCATGGTGGTGGCTAGCTCCTATTTATAGTGTCCTTGGTCCTCTTCCCAAATGAAGGCGGGAAGGGATCCCACAACGGCCAAATTTGAAGGGAGACACCTAGTACATCGTATCCTGACAAAAGTGGTCTTCGCCTACAAAAGCCTCTGGTCATGACGTTGTGGTGGGCTCGGTGATGACCTCCGTCCTGCCGTCCTGGCGGTCTTGGTCTTGTTGCACGGGAATGGAAACCTTTGGCTACTTCCTCGGGACTCCGCGCCTGCTGCTTGCCTCCTTTGCACCAAAGAGGAAACTTGTACACTACGCTCGCTGGCGCCAGCCTAGCCTTGGTCATCATGGCTCACATTACCCGAACCTCACGAGGAGAGCCTCACATAGAAATCTCCGCTCCTCGGGAGCCAGCCTGAGGAGGTTGCTCCCTTTGGAGGTCTTGGTGTCATCTGCCTCGCGAGGCTTGGCCCCTCGTGAGGGTCTTGAGTTGTCGATGTTGAAGCTGGGCCGTGCCAGGCTGTTGATGGAACCACGCCGTGGGCCGCAGGCAGGCAAGTCTAGGTACCCCCGTTCCCAGAATGCCGACAGTAGCCCGCGGGCCCAAGACGTGCTCGGACTTGGCTTTGAGGCAAAGCCAAAGGGCATGTGCGGAGTGCCGCGGGCCCTAACCGCCTGCGGCCTTGGGTCATGCATGGCGTTGATGGGTCGTGGGCGTCTCCGCTTCCCCACGCTGCCTCGGCAACCGTTCGACTTGACGAGTCACTGCTGCATGTAGAGAAAAACCATCATTGCATGGGATCGTGGAGGCCGGCGGTTGGCCTCCCTATGGCTATAAATGAGGGGAGGGGAGGAGCCCCCCTCGCTCATCTCTATCTTCATCGCCTTGCTGCCTGTCCCTTCTTCCTCTCCGTCTTGCTGCATCGTCCATGGCGCCGATCAGAAGATTCACTGCGGCGGAAAAGGGAAAAGACCCTCGGGAGGAGCCTAAACCGCTTATGCCGAAGAAGAGATTTAGCCGTCCTCGCGATGACGGGTTGGGTAGGGAGTGACTCGGCCTTGGAACGAGCGACCCCCGCCTGGCTTCTTGCTTCCCCTGTATGTCTGCGTGCAGGGCGATAGTGCCCACCGTCGCATGGTTGGGGGTAGCGGTGGACAAGCTGAAGTCGCTCGACCAGGTGGCCCGCGAACTAATGCTGAGGGCAACTCACGCGAGTTTGTGGGGTGGGCGGCGATGCCGCCTCGCTCGTGGATCCGGTTCCTAAGTTTCTTCGCTGAGGAGATGCCACTGAGAGGGCCGCTCGAGTTGTGGCTGCAACACGCTGGGTGCTGCAGCCTGGCCACTGGAGCGGAGGTCGAGGTCGTCCCCTTGGGAGACATCTTCATGACCCGTGGGTGGGGCGAGGTCGCCCATGCCTGCCGCGCAGAAGGGGCCCTCGCCATCCACTTCAAGTACGATGGAGCCTCCACGTTGTTCTTCAAGGTCTTCGATAGGGAGGGCTGGCGGCTGGAGTGCTGCCCCGGGGGAAGTAGCCCGCGGGGTGCGGTTGCGAGCATCGAGCCCGCCTCCGACTTCGTCGGCACCTCCTCCAGCAGCAATGATGATTCTTGGGAATCCAGCGATTCTCCTGAGCCCAGCGATTCTCCTGTTTCACGCAGCGATAGCTACGTCTCGCCGAGCTCTCGCCGTGCCTGGAGCGCGGTAGCGGCGTCCTCTTGGCGTCGCCGGTGATGCCCACCGGCCCAGTCCTTCGAGGTTTTTCTTCTTTTGTTTCCCTGCGTGGAATTGTGACAAGCCCCGTGGGGGTATGTAAAAAACTCTAATGCTTTTGCTTCAACGTTATCCTTCCTAGTACTGCATTGAAGTTATGCATCCTCTTCCAGCATGGTTCCCCCTTTCCATTCTCGAGGTAGCTTGGCGCTCTACGCCAACAGGACCCAGTCCCCGGGCAAGCTTCAGTCATCCTTGGTATGCCAGGTCGCGATGTCGTGGTCAAGGCCAGGAGTTGAGCGTCCTGACGTCCGGTGAGAGCTCCTGAAGCGTGATGCTCAACAGGTCCCCTTTGGTGTGCAAGCAGCTCCCTAAAGGCCGGAAAGGAAAGCGACATTGCCCGAGCAGGGTGCGAGGGTCGTGGAATTGAGTTGTGAGGATCACGCTGATATGCATGGGTGACTTATCTTAGTGATCTTGGGGCAATTCCCTTGCGCGGTGCCCAATCACGCCTTAATGATGACGCCTCTAGGTAGGCCTCGCACCGGCCATCCCCTTTTCTCGCTCGTCTAGGTGCTCTACGTCCTAGGGTCCCGGCCCTCGAGCGAAGCTCAACCGTCGTTGGTATGCTAGGTCGTGATGCCGTGGTCAAGGCCAGGGGGTGAGGGCTGGAGAGCTAGTAGGAGCTCCTGAGGCGCGGTG
Organism: Aegilops speltoides; assembly: GCA_021437245.1. NCBI lineage: Eukaryota > Viridiplantae > Streptophyta > Magnoliopsida > Poales > Poaceae > Aegilops > Aegilops speltoides. The sequence continues at coordinate 238,544,115 of CM038142.1, forward strand.
CTCAGGAGGCCCCCCCCCTTAACGTGCAAGCGGCTCACGTGAGAAGGGGGTGACCATCGGGCATGCCCATGGTTAAGCTTTGGAGGTCCCTGTGAGTTAGCCTGTGGAGGAGAATATGACCCTAAACCGCGCTTGCTTCCTATCCATTGATCTTTCCGCAAGAAGATGAAGGCACTGGGGACCTGGTGAGTTGATGTGCGCGGGGCAGGCCGTGAGCCAGAGCTCGATCTCTCAGATTTGTCAGTGTTGCAGGGACAGACCCGAGCACAAGTGTCGTGCCAGCATGTGTATCCCTCGTTGCAGGATGAGCAAAAGGCTGGTCAGCAATGCGGAGAGGCCGCGAGAAGTAATAGACCTCCAAGCATGCGAATGATAACCATAAAGCAACTCATGGAAGGAGGTAAAGCCAGTTCTGATGAATTCAGGAAGGATACATGCCACAGGGACGGACCCACACGGCTTGGGGATAGTGCTGCCCGAGCGGCGCCCCCAACTGAGCAAACTAAAAGTTGGCAGCTGGTACCGTTGCTGAAGAGACGTTGGACTAGTAGAAGGCATGGTGCAGAAGTTGCTCCTCACGAGCCGCCCTGTCCCCGAACCTCGGGAGGTTCTAGAGGTCCGGGGGGCTCCTGAGGATCCATCGCCATCTCCGCCTGGATCACCTAGCGCCTGGCCTCCTGAGATGCCATGATGCCCTGCATGTGGCGCTGGGACGCGGCAGTCGCGTTCAGCAAAATGGAGGGCATGCGAACGTAGCTATGAGGGGGACCCTTCGCATCAGCCAACATGGGATGGCCAGAAGAGCTCCTGAGATGCGGCCCTGTTGAGCCCAGGGACATTGACGCAGACACGCAGCTCCCCGTCCTCGCCTGGGCAGGGAGGCATGTCGGGTGGTGGGTGGCGATCACCCCGCATAGCTCTTGCCTCCTGGATATCCTTGATTGCATTGGTGATGAACTCCTGAGCACTTGATGCCTCGTGCCCTGTGCTTTCTTTGAGGAAGCTCACGCTGAAGCACACCTCCATATGGTGCCCGAGCGCCTCCCTCGTGACGGTCAGGTCAGAGGCCCTTCAGAGGAGAGCCCCCGAGCCCAGCCTGAGAGGGGCGCCAGGCGCGCCTTCCTATGCAAGAGGGGAAGGCGCCCCATCCGCGGACGCAAGGCTTGAGGCGGTACCACCGGAAACCCCACCCTCCTGGGATCCTTGGTGGACCAGCTGCTTCTTCTTGGGAACAACCTCTAGAGGGTAGGGAGCGCCCTCGTCGTCTGGGCTCTAGACCGCTTTAGCCTGGTAGGCGCGCTCGAGAGAGCACACTGCATCCTTTTCTTCGCAGGCGATCGTGATGATGCCGCAGCTTCCTGGCATCTTGAGAATGTTGTAGCCATGGTGGGTGACCGCCATGAACTTGGCCAGGGTCGGGTACCCGAGGATGGTGTTGCACGGGAGACATATGTTGGCGATGTCGAAGTCGATGAACTCGATGCGGTAGTTGTCGCGCTTGCCGAAGGTGACAGGGAGGCGGACCTGCCCTAACGGGGTGGTGGAGCCGTCGGTCACTCATAATGAAGGCTTCATAGGCTGAAGCTGGTGGTATGGCACTTGGAGCCTGTCGAACGTCTGGACAGAGAGAACAATGAGCCCTGCGCCGCCATCGATGAGTGTCTTGGTGACGAGTATGTTGCTGATGATGGGCGAGCAGAGCATTAGGAGCATGCCGGCTGTGGCCGCTCACTTGAGCTGGTCAGAGGAGTCGAAGGTGATGGTGTACTTGGACCACTTGAGCGGGTGCGTTGCCTCGAGCTTGGGGAGGGCTGCGTTCACCTCGCGCGTGAACTGCTTGAAGATGCGATGGGAGGCCGGGGCCGGGGAGCCGCCCAAGATGCAGGCGATGGCACGAGGCTCCTGGAAGCCCCCAGCCCCCTCGTCCTGGTGGTGGTCCTCGTTCCTTCTAGGTGGCGGCGGCTGAGGGGGAAGACCAGCGTTGCCCTGAGAATGATCCTCGTGAGGCTGATCCCTCTAGGCGTCCTCACGAGGCTGGCCCTATCGGCGGTCCTCCCAAGGCTGGTCGCACCACTCCTGACGAAGGTCATGTCCGTGCCAGCGTCCTCCACCTCAGCCTCCTCCGCAATCTTAGCCTCGTTGTTGCGCTCAGGGCGACGACCGAGGCGCCCGTCACGGATGGCCCTGAGCTCCTGGCAGTCGTTGGTGTTGTGGCTGCGCATATTCTGGAAGACGCAGAACGGGTGTCTGCTATTGGATGACTATGGGTGATCGAAGCCGCGCTTCATATCTGGCTCGGCCGCGAGTACGGCCGGTCCCTTGCGCTTCACGTCCTTGGCCTTGGCCTTCTTATCTTCTGGGTCTGCGTTAGGGAGCTCGAAGAGGGAGAGGCGTCCCTCCTCAGCTCTCACACACTTGGTTGCCATGTTGAACATTTCCAGGGCCGTGGACAGGTCTTCGTGTATGGCGAGCTCCTCCTTCATCTTGACACCGCGGACGTCATTAGTGAATGTCGAGATGATGACTTTGTCCGACACCTTGGCGATCTTGCGGAGAATGTTGTTGAAGCGCTGGATGTACTTCTGTAGGGTCTCTCCTGGCTGTTGCTTGATGCGTCACAGGTCGCCTGTGGCTGGCGGGTGGTCACGAGTGCCCTGGAAGTTGGCGATGAAGCGCTCCCGCATTTCATCCAAGGAGGAGATTGATCCCGTGGGGAGGTTTAGGAGCCACGAGAATGCGCCGTCCTTGAGGGCCATGGGGAACCAATTCGCCATGACCTTCTCGTCGCTGCTGGCCGCCTTGATGCTCAGCTCGTAGAGCTGCAGGAACTCGGCAGGGTTGGGGGCGCCATCTTAACATGGAGGCAGGTCGGGCTAGAACTTCCCCTGCCAGACGACACTGCGCAGCTCCGGAGTGAATGCACGGCACCCTGCTGTCGTCACGGGAGCCCGCCATGGAGGTGGAGCCTGGTCTTGGTGCTCGTGCACCGCCACCACAGGCGGCGCGCGGTCTTGACGTGGCGGCGCCGGGAGTGCATGCGCATCTTCTTGTGGCCGCTGGACCACCTAGCAGCTTGCCTCATCGCGCGCGGGCGCCTGATGTTGTGGATCACGCCGGGAGGGCTCTCGCCTTGGCTCGATGATGGCGTCCTGTCTAGGAGGTGGGGGAGGTGCCCCATGAGCTATGTCTCCCGCAGTAGGCGGCGGTTGAGGCAACGAGCGAGAGGGCACAACATAATCTCTAGCAGTGCTGACGAGCTCGACGAAGCAGTCGAGCCAGTCCTTGTAGAGGTCGTCGACCGGGAAGTAGCGCAAGAGCTCGCGTACCACGAGCAACGCGGCCTGCGCGTTCGCCGGACCACAACAAGCATGGGAGGACGAAGCAGCCAGAGTCAGCAATGGAGTAGCGGTGCGCCCGTCGCGGCAAGGCCTGTTGCTCGTGGCCTGCAGGGCCCGTGGCAGCGTTCGCCACCGGCGATGGGGGTCGGCGAGGGCAGCTGTTGCCCACCGGTGCTTTCCGAGCGAGGCGGGTGGTGAGAGCGACCCGGCACTCAGCGCGAGCTCGGCGTGCGTCAGCCATGGAAGCGGTGGAGCGGTGGCGAGTCGACCGACGAAAGAGAGGCTCTGACGCACACCTACCTGGGGCCCCAAATGTCAGATCTCGGGTTCCGCAAACCCTTGAGAGGTTCGAACTCTGGGGTGCATATGGAGATCTCAACCTCCCCAGTCTACCTGCTTGTGAATCTCACAGGCTAGCACGACGAACTCAAAGGAAAGGGGACATGGCAGTTTACCCAGGTTTGGGCCACCTTGCGGTGTAAAACCCTACTCCTGCATTGTGATGGATTTGCCTCGTGGGGCTGAGGATGAACTAGTACAGTGGAGAACAACCTCAGGAGGTGTGTTCTTGAGCTCGAGTGAGCTGGTGAGGGTGGGATGGATTCGGTTGACTTGATCTGTCGTCCCCCTTCCATGGTGGTGGCTAGGTCCTATTTATAGTGGCCTTGGTCCTTTTCCCAAATGAAGGCGCGAAGGGATCCCACAACGGACAAATTTGAAGGGAGACAAGTTGTAATGCCCCGAGTCTGATGCGCCAGGAGTCTTCCAGTTATTCGCCGTCGTTGCCATGTCATTTGCTTGCGTGTTGCATTTTGCCATGTCATCATCTGCATTTCATCTGCATGTTTTTCAAAACTTGCATCCGTCTGGGTTCTCCCGGTTCTCTCCGTTGTCCGTGCTGATCCCAATCACACTCGCACGCGCCCGTTGTACCTCCAGATCTCGTTTTGTGAGCCACAGAAAAACCTTCTCAGAATGGGCCGAGAGTTGACGAGTGTCTTGGTACATTATCGGTAGACCGCCTATCCAATTTTGTTCCATTTGGAGGTCGTTTGATGCCCCAACGCTTAACCACGTTAACCGTCGGACCCCTTTCTCCTTGCAGCCTAGCACCCCTTCTAACAGTCCACTAGCACATCTAAACCCCCTCCATGCTCTCCGTCGTTGGATCACGATCGTGTGGGTGAAAACCGCACCTCATTTGGACTCTCCTAGCTCCCTGTATCTATATAAATGCCCTCCCCCGTCCAAATCGCAGTCCAAACCCTAGCCTCCTTCTTCCTCCGTGCGCCGGACACGTCCGCTGGCGCCAGACGCGTCCGTCGCCGCCCCCTCACCCAATAGCACGCCACCACGTCACCCGAGCACCACCCGCCGCCCGCGCCTCACCCGTCGGCCCGTCGGCCCAGCCAGAGCCCTCCCGAGCCAGTGGCACCTGCAGCGTCGCTGCCGCTTGCCCGCACTCTCCCAGCGAGGAGGCCGAGGCGCCGCCGCCGCCACGAGCCCCGTCGCCCCACCGACTCGTGCACCGCCGCTGCTGCCGCGTGCCTCACCGCTGCTCCGCCAACAACCTCCTCTGCCGCCCCGACCAGATCCGGGGAAGGAGACCCCGGATCCAACCTCCTCCGCCGTCCCGAGCTCGCCGCCGGCGACCCCTCGCCCGAGAGCCGCCGCCGCCGCCGCCGTCCGGGTCCGGGTCCGCCTCTGCCTGGCCCGCACCTGATCCATGTTGGACCCGCGCTCGATCCGCCGTCGACCTCGCCCGATCCACTCCGTTGACTTCTTTGCGGGGTAAATTTTCCCCAAGTCCCCAGGAATTTTATCTCATGATGCCATTTTTGCCATGCCATAACTTCATGCTTGTTGCTCCATTTTGGGTGCATAATATGTCAAAATGTTCATCTCAGAGTTATCTTCATGATGGAGTGGTTTGGATTCATGTAAATTTTCATCTTGATACCTTAATCTTCATTGCAAACTGCTAAGTGATAGAAGCTGCTGAAAACTGCTGCATGCTAACATCATTTAGGTGTCTTGTGAATGCTATAAGTTTGTCTCTGTTGATCCTATTATGGCGATCTTGGTATGCACATGTTCTTCTCTTCATGCTCTACATTTTTGTGTGCTTTGAATTCATGTTATGGTGCATATTGACATGTTAATCTCTGTTGCAAAAGTGCTTGTTGCTGTTAACTGCTGAAAATTTGTTATAACTTGCCTACTTGTCTTTTTTATATCTTTTCGTGTGATTTTATTTTGAGCATCATGTCTACATGTTTTAGGAGAATAATCATGCCATATTTACTGTGGAACAATCCTTGTATTTTTATATGCCTTGTAGTGAGTGCATAAAGCTTGTGAAGTGGGCTACTTGTTGTTAATGTGCTGTCAAGTCTGTTTCTGTAATATCATGTTGCTATGTTTGTTTGATGCTAACAGTTAATACATGCATAATATGGAGATGCTTAGTTCACATGTTTTGTTGTCCATGTTATGCTCTATCATGTCATGCCCTTTTATGCCTTATATATTTCTGTTAGAATATGTCTTCACTGCCATGAACATGCCTAGATGATGTTCCAGGTTTCTGTTAACTTCATGATGCCATGTTGTTGGCTTGATGTTAACTAATATATGCCTCTTTTCGAGATGATTCAATTACATGTTTTGAAGTACGCTATCGTTAATATGTTCACATTCCATGGTTGTTAATTTTGGATATCATATGACCTCTGTTCCATGCTTGCAAACATGCTATCGTAATGTTGCTGTTTTACACTTGCTGAAACTGTTTCAACATTCAATCTTGCCTTGTTGGTTCCCACTAATCCATGAGCCATATGCATATGATGTCTTGATGTCATTTTCTCTTTGTTATGTGTACTTTATTTCCATGCCCTTGGTTTCTACGTATAATTTCTGTAGCATCTTTGTTTCATGCCTCCAACATGACATCATATTAACTCTGCTCACGCATATGCTTCTGTGTCATAAAGTTGCATTTTGCATTGATCACATTGGATTAATCTTGATGCCTATGAACCTGAACCTTAATGATGTTTGAATTATGTTATCTTTACTTTGATTACATGTCAAGTTTGTGCTCGTATGATTCTTGTAGCATGTCGTTTTGATGGTTGCAAAGTGCCTACTTGCTGTTTTGGGCAGATTGTTTATAAAACTTCCATTGGGTGTATGTGTTGAACCGTTGCTCCGTTTTGAGCATGCTCTATATGGAACTTGATTAGAATTGCATGTAGTTTCATATTATCATGTCGCATCCATGCTTTGAGTGTGTTTGCTTGATGTTTGTATGCATTTTGCATCAATGCCATGTTTAACTTGTGTTGCTCATATCTTCCAGGCCGTAGCTCCGAATTAAATGAACTTTATATGTAACTTGACTAGAATCTCGTGTAGATCATCATGGTGCATCTTAAATTGTTGTTTAACAACTTGAACATAATATGTTATTCAGATCTGGACCAATTTCAAAATTTGCATATGGGGACTTACCGGACTTGTTATATGTTGTTTACGGCCTCATTTAAACTTGCTTTGATGTGATGTTCTTGTATGCATAATCCCTTGCCATGAGTAGCATCATGTAGCCTTGTCATGCATCATCTTGGTTGAGAATCATGCCATGTTTATGTGTTGTGTGTTTACCATGTTGTTTGCTTCTTTCCGGTTGTGCTTCTTCTCGATAGTTCATGTTTCGTTGCGATCGTGAGGATTCGTTTGACTACGCTTGGTTCGTCTTCGCCCATTTGTCTTCTTCATGGACTCGTTCTTCTTCCTAGCGGGATTTCAAGCAAGATGACGGTTACCCTGGATCTCACTACTATCATTGCTATGCTAGTTGTCTCGATGCTATCGCTATGTCACGCTACCTACCACTTGTTTATCAAGCCTCCCAAATTGCCATGTCAGCCTCTAACCTTTTTCCCTTTCCTAGGAAATCGTTGTTTGGCTATGTTACCGCTTTGCTCAGCCCTTCTTATAGCATTGCTAGTTGCAGGTGCAGTTGCAGATTGTTCCATGTTGGAACATGGATATCATGGATATTTTGGGATATCACAATATCTCTTATTTAATTAATGCATCTATATACTAGTAAAGGGTGGAAGGCTCAGCCTTATGCCTGGTGTTTTTTCCCACTCTTTCCGCCCTAGTTTTCATCATATCGGTGTTATGTTCCTTGATTTTGCGTCCCTAACACGGTGAGGGGTATGGGACCCTCTTGACAGTTCACTTTGAATAAAACTCTTCCAGCAAGGCCCAACATTGGTTTTCCATTTGCCTAATAACAACTAAAACTTAAATAGGGGATTTTCGCCGGCCCCCTAGTATTCTTAATCAACCCCCCGGGCCAGTGCTCCTCTAAGTGTTGGTCCAAACTAGAGCACCGTGTGGGACCGCCCCTAGGCAACTTGGGGTATTTGGCTCTTGTATGCTTCGCTCATCCGTGGTGCCCTGAGAACGAGATACGTGTGGCTCCTATCGGGATTTGTCGGCACACCAGGAGGTCTTGCTGGTTTTGTTTTACCATTGTTGAAATGTCTTATGCACCAAGACCCCAAGTCTAATCGGATGTCCCGCGATGGAGGATTGTCTCCACGGATCGTGAGCTTATAATGGGCTAAGTTGGGACACCCCTGCAGGGTTTGATCTTTCGAAAGCCGTGCCCATGGTTATGTGGCAGATGGGAGTTTTTAATATCCGGTTGAGAGAACTTGACATCAGATTCGAATTAAAATACCCAACCGCGTGTGTAACCGTAATGGTCTCTTTTTGAGTGGGTCGAGAAGAGAACACGATGGAGTTATGTTTGAACGTAAGTAGTTCAGGATCACTTATTGATCATTACTAGTTTGCGACCATTTGCGTAGCTTCTCATCTTATTCTTGTACTCGTAATTTAGCCACCATATCATGCTTAGTTGCTGCTACAGCCTCACCACTTATCCTTTTTTTACGCATTAAGCTTTGCTAGTCTTGATACCCTTGGTAATGGGATTGTCGAGTCCTTGTGGCTCACAGATTACTACAACAATAGTTGTAGGTACAGGTAATGCGATGATCATGACGCGAGAGCGATGTTTACTTGTTTTGGAGTTCTTCTTTTGCTTCTTCGTTCAGGGGGTAGGTTCCTGGTTGGCAGCCTGGGCTAGCAGGGTGGATGTTGTTTGAGTTTCTGTTTGTGTTTCACCTGTAGTCGGATGTTGCTCTTATGTGAGAGTTTGTTGTATTCATGTGGCATTGTATGCCTTTTGTATGTATCCCCAACTTTTATGTAATGGTACGATGTAATGATATCCACCTTGCAAAACCGTCTCCAATATGCACTTCTATCCTTGGTGGGACCTTCAAGTTCCTTTAGGATAGGGTCGCATATTGGGCGTGACACAACTAATACATCTTATCCTCACGAAAGTGGTCTTCGCCTGCAAAAGCCTCTGGTCATAACACCATGGTGGGCTTGGTGATGACCTCCATCCTGCCGTCCTAGCGGTCTTGTTCTTGTTGCACGGGAATGGAAACCTTTGGCTGCTTCCTCGAGACTTCGCGCCTGCTACTTGCCTCCTTTGCACCAAAGAAGAAACTGGTAAACTGCGCCCGCTGGCACCCGCCTGGCCTTGGTCGCCATAGCTCACATCACTCGAACCTCACCAGGAGAGCCTCGCATAGAAATCTCCGCTCCTCGGGAGCCAGCCTGAGGAGGCTGCTCCCTTTGGAGGTCTTGGTGTCGTCCGCCTCACGAGGCTTGGCCCCTTGCAAGGGTCTTGAGTTGTTGATGTCAAAGCTGGGCCATGCCAGGCCATCGCCGACATAGTTAATAAGTGAGCACCACACTGCATGACATATAAAACATATACATTAGAGCAGCAGATTGCATGATAAAATTAGATAGCACAATTCACTAGAATTTGTTAAGGAAAGGTAGGAACAGCACACGCAACGGGTAAATCGAGCATGCTTAACCGGCATGGCTAGCAAATGGCAAGGTGCTCCTCCAAGAACTAGAGGCCAGCACGAATGGCAGCCATCGCGACCTCATCTGTGTGTGCGGCCGCGGTTTGCTTCTCAGCTGCCAAATGCTCCTTCAGCTCCTAGCTATACTGCGTGCACCATGGCTTAGGGCGGGCTTATTTGGTGGAAGGGTTGGTGATTTGGGTGGAAGTTGTTGCGCCAGCAGTCGGAGCATGTGGGATGTGGAAGGAGGAGGGGGATGGGGGTCGGGTGTGGATTACCTGCGTGGATAGACAAGGCCGAGCGGCGTGAAGGAGGGTCGCGGGCGAGGAGGCGGCGCTGCAAGCAAGGAGTGAAGGTTTCAACTTGGAAAGGAAGGCGGAAATAGGGGAAATGTGGCTTTTGGTAAGGGGGAGGGGCGGGGAGGTAGATATTTTCCCAGAAGCCGAAAATTTTGAATCGGATCAGCAAGAAACTGGCGCGCAAAGTGTCATCAGAGATTGTCCCTTATTCAGAACTGTGTACGATATGTGAACATCACAAATGGTTTAGATAGCTTAACCCATGTGTGATGAGTTTGAACGACAAAAATTTTGGTTCGAATTTCCCTTGTTACAGTGGTCATCCACGTCATTGCATAATTTGGGTACACAAAGGAGACTATAGCACACCCATACTTCTTAATAGAGCAAGTTCAGCAATTAAACAGAGCTAGCTGACCTAAACATTACTCTAACAAATTAAAGACTAGCACCCTTAATTAAACAAAACAAAGAGTACTACTACGGATAGTGCTCGTCAATCTCAACCGCCTCCTCCATGTCTAGCTCGCGCCCGACGGTCTCCTGGGGAAGGGGCTCCATGGCATCCATCGCATCATACTCGGCAAGCATCTCACATCCATGTCCGCCATCTCTTTGGAAAAGGCCACCACGAGTTGGGCGTGGGTGGTAGCAATCTGGGCTTCGACGGGCTCCATCGTGGCAAGGTATGCAGCGTAGGAACGGCAGGCTGCTTGAATGCTCTCGGCGATTGCCAACTCTTCGGTCGTGGGTTGCCGACCGTTGTCAGAGAAGCTTCGTTCGATTTGTGCGGTGACCACCATGAGCTGGCATGGGCGGATTCGACATGGTCGTGGGCGGCCTCCATCAGGGCTAAGGCCACCGCTACAGAACGGACAGTTGTTGTGCCTCTCTCGCCAGTTGCTATCCCCAAGGTAGATGTTGCTGCTGCCACCTGAGAAGCAACAACGGCCGTTTGGGCTGCCTTGGCCGCCCAGTCACAGAATGCGGCCGCGCTCACGCACCTTGTTAGCACGCGCATGGCGGCTGCAGCCGCGATCTTGCCGGAGTGGGCCACCGAAATTGCCCTCACGACGCGGGTCCACGTCCCCATCTTTCACCGACGATGATTGAACAGTGAAATGATATTTGGGGAGCGAGCTAGTGTGCTTGACACGCCGACTGTGGACTGTAGCCAACACACCTTCTCGCGTAAGTGATAGGCGTATTATACATCGACGGTGCTCCAGGATATTTTGTACTGCATCTCACACGGTTGGTGATAATAAGCTGTGTGGGATCTACTTGACTTTTCATCTTGATTTGAATTACATAATGGGGTCACAGCGGCAATGGACAGTGTTTGGGTTGCAAGAAATTTTATCTGCGGTGAACAGGGAACTATATGTGTGTCATAAAAAAATTGGAATTATTCAGGGTTCATTTGGACATTTTATACATTAAATAGGTTTTCTAGCCATTTCATGTGCACAACTCAAAATTAAGTCACATGCACATGCTCTGGTCCACCAACATGGGTTGTAAAATCATATATGTGTCCATGGGTTTATGCTTATGTCCCATGCAAGAAATGGGGATGAATTTCGAACACCACGGCACCATGGCTCTCCGACAAACGTGGAGGTACTTGCTTTTGTAATTCCAATAAATCTGAAACCTATCTGAAATTCATGAACCTTGGCATGCTATCATGGAATGGCATCAACATGCTGGGGTTAAAATATTGTCCCATTTGGGGCAGGTTATGGTATAAGCTTCTCACGAACCAGAGCTTCTCACAAGAAGCCTCATGGTTCCATTAGGGAAACGTGTCACCTTTGTGGACAAGACGATATTCGTCGCCTCTTCTTCCTTTCAATTTTTTTCCTGGTGTCAACATAGAACAACAGGAGTGTCGTGTTAGATTTTGGATTTTTTTGGGGATCGTTTGGACATTTTTATACATTAACTGAGTTTTCTAGGCATTTATGTGCATAATTCATAATTGAACTACATGCACATGCTCCAGTCCATAAAACAGGTTGCAAAATCAAATGTTTGTCCTTGGCTCAAGCTTAGGTCACATGCGAAGTGAGAATGAATGCCAAACACCTTGACACTATAGCTCGACCGCTAACATTGAGATACATGGTTTCAAAATCTAGTAAATCGAAAACTCGTCTGAAATTCATGAAACTTGACATGATATCATGGAACGGCATCGACATGCCATGGTAAAAATATTGTCCCATTTGGGGCAGGTTTGGGTATAAGCTTCTCGCAAACCAGAGCTTCTCTCACAACAAGCCTGACGGTTTCGGTAGGGAACGTGCCACCTTGAGGGACGAAACAATATCTGTTGCATCTTCTTACTTTCAAAAAATTTCTCGTGTCAACATAGAACAACACGAGTGTTGTGTCAATTTTTGGGATTTTTCGGGGTTCACTTGGACATTTTTATACATTAAATGAGTTTTCTATGCATTCATGTGCATAATTCAAATTTGAACTACATGCACATGCTCCAGTGCATATAAATGGGTTCAAAATCGGAATGTGTGTCCTTGGTTACATGATTAAGTCCCACGCAAGAAATGAGAATGAATGTCAAACACCTTGGCACCGTCGCTTAGCCGCTAACATTGAGATACATGGTTTTTAAATTCTAGTAAATCAAAAACGCGTTTGAAATTTATGAAACTTGACATGCTAGCATGGAACGGCATCAACATGCAGTGGTAAAAATATTGTCCCATTTGGGGTAGGTTGAGGTATATAAGCTTCTCACAAACCATAGCTTCTCACAACAAGCCTCGTGGTTACGGTAGGGAACATTTCACCTTTCTGGACGAAATGATATTCGTTGCCTCTTCTTGATTTCAATTTTTTTTCTAGTGTCAACATAGAACAACATGAGTGTTTGTATAATTCAAATCGTGTGTGTTCTGTTAACCATTCACGTGACACCATGTGTCTTGGTTTTAATGGCTATAGGAGGTGTCGTGCGAACAGCTGCTTGACTGAATGAGAGGCGTGCGAGCGCAGTCTGATGCGCAGGCTGACCGAGAGGCGTGCAAGCTGTCCTCCAATGCACAGGCTCACCGGGAAGCATGCAAGTTGTATGCTATGCAGGCTCACTTAGAAGCGAGCCCTTTGACTTCCATGGTCGCCCGCCTTGCTCACATCCTCTCCATTAATGGCCCCCAAGCCGCTGTTTAATATGGGAGGCCTTACTGTTCACCTCCCATTCCCCTCCCTCCCACAGACCTCCACCAATGCCATGGCACAGAAGGATTATCTTCCACTAGTCCTCAAGTTTGGTGAAGTCGACTCCGAGACGAAGGAGATAGAAAATAAGGAGGAATAGGGCCTCGGACATGGCCTCGAACAAGCTGGCCGCGGCGGTTGCTGTCCCCGCTCCCGTCCTAGCTCCCATCCCACGCCCGCGCCAGCGACCATCCCCGTAGCATTAACATGCTGGTCGCTGAGCACTATCGCAGAGTTGGAAGCCGCGGGCGTCAGCGAGATCTCTGCGGACTTGCGCGAGCTCATGTACATGCCAGCGCCAGCGCCCGTGCCCGTGTGCGCCCCTCCATCCACCACGGCGCCGGTCCCCATGCGTTTGGTTGCACCCGCTGCGCTCGTGCCCGTGCGTGCACAACCCCCCCTGGCTCAGCTGTATGGAACGCCACCGTCAACCGCTACCTCTCAGCGCTGCCAGTTTTCGTTCTCCCGCGCCCCGCCCGTCGATCGCGCGACGACATGATGTTTGATTTCCAAGTATAGAACATTATGTGCTGCCTTGAAGACTTCAACAACGGTGACCCGGAGAACAACAACGACAATAACGGTGCGGCACGCCGCCTCCGCCGCCACAGGAAATAGTTTTTTGGGGTTTAATATTGTATCTCGGTCATATGAATATAAATTCATAGTGTGACTGAATGAAAGATATGGTTTGAATGAACTTGTGTTTTTCTCTCTTAATGTACAGACTTATCAAACTATTTTCTTTTGAAAAAACATCAATGGTTTTTAAATATAAAAAAACTCATCACAAATGTTTTAGTTAGAACACCCGTAGGCAAACCGACAGCTTCCCAATGAAGCCAAGGGAAAATGTGCCGAGCGGGAGTTGTGCAGTTCTTGATTGCAAACGTTTTAGATAGAACACCCCTATGCAAAGTGAGAGATATGGTCTCCCCCCTTAAGTCGAGGGAAAATTCGCAGCGCAGGATTTGTGCATCTCTTCCACGCAAACGGTTCAGATTGAATACAGTATGCAGAGCCAGACTTCAGTGCTAAGCCAAGAGAAAATGTGTCGAGCAGGATTTGTACATCCCTTCAATGCAAACGGTTGTTTTTGATGACCCGTGTGCAACCATGTACAAACAATTTGGTAAGATTTGCATTTGTCATATTGGGTATGTTGCCATTTGTCAAACTGGAAAGATTGACATTTGATGATCTAGTAACATTGCCATTTGTCAACCTTGTAACATTGCGATTTGTCAAAATATGCAGCTAAAAATCACTAGCACTATCTAATTTTTGCAACTAAAATTTAGTAATTAAGCATAGATTTCATTCATAGATTAAGCAGTCATTCTTTATACATACTGTTCAACTCGATAGCTAAACCGACCAAACTTTTACCAATTGTTGCCAACCACATACTGAAATAGCTAGTTCAACTATATATACTAGCTAATTTTAAGTACGTTGTACAGTTCCACCACATCTATAGTCAGATGAATTGAACAAAATAGCCCCTAAATACTACTACTACGGAGGGGCTTTGTACTACTTCCAGCAGCCTCTGCTCTACCGAGCATGCTCAGTAAGAGGCAGAGGAGGAGGAGCCTATCGATGAGCTGGACAACTGCAATACGGTGCCTGCCGCTGCTGCACCTTCAGCGACGCTCACCTCGAACGCCCTTTGTCATTGTAGACGACCCCTCTCGAAGCGGTGGTTCTCCTCGTAGATCTCCCGATTCCTCGCCTCTGAGGCGGCGTGTGCCACGGCCATGGTAGTAGTAAGGCTCTTTGCATGCTCGATGAGGTGCTCCTCCTCCTCCCGCAGGAAGTCGATGTAGCGCGCAAGGTCGCTGACGCACGTGCGGGCCTCCACCTCCGCCTCCCGCCTTCTGGAGACGGTGGCGGAGTGGGTGATGACCCCAGCGATCGACGGTGGGTTGGTGGCCGATGATCGGGTGGCGGCCACGACCACCACCTCCTGCCTTTGGGCCACGGTGGCGGAGCGGGTGATGGTCAGGGTGGCCGGTAGTGGGGTGGCGGCCACGACGGCCTCCTCCCGCCTTCGGGCCGCGGCGGCAGAGCGGGAGATGGCCCTGGCTTTCAACGGTGATGTGGTGGCAACAGCGGCTGGAAACAGCTACCGACGGGTAGTGGCGGCGGAGGGTGTGGTGGGTGTTCCGCACACACACCCAACAGGGACGCCATGCGCACAACACTATGCCAGAGACTGCACTGCCAGCGCGGTGTAGCCTCCCAGCTGGAGTTGTCCTCTGATGACAGCGGAGTGGCTGAGCGACAACGACGGACCGGTGCCATTGGCGATTGTGGTAGAAGCAGACGAGATAAACTACGGGGAGGGAGGGGAAAATGCAACGCAGGATTCACCGGCCATGAGGTTTTATATAGTAGGCTGGTAAGCATTGGGATTTTTTGAAGATTTTATCGAGTCTGGCGGGAAGCTTGCGCGGGAACCTGCGCGGGAATGGGCTCACCATTGTTTGGCCAAAAGAACGTCCCCACGCGCTGCTCAAGCTTGCGCTTGAAGCCGTCTGCGGCAGCGGGGGTGACAAGACGTGCGAGAGGAGGACGAAAGGACACGTACACATATGGTTAATAAAAAAATGTTTGCGATTTAATTACCTACTATACCCCCATCCTAGTTTATAAGTAGGATTTAACTAATAAAATATGAATGCATGTCGCCAAAGATTATATCGTTGGATTTGTATTTGAACATAGTTTCAGTTATATAATTTTTGTAACATGCATTAACATTTTGTTGGTTAAATTTAAGTTTATATACCAGCAAGCGTTTGCCCACAACACACACGGCTTATTCCATCACAAACAGCTCAGATGGATCAACTGTATGCCACGTGTGCCATTGAGAATAATTAACCATAATATTATCTAGAAGTTTAGTAGCTTCTCCTAAAGTAATTTCCATCAAAGTGCCTCCCGCGACCGAATCCAAAAGATTTCTAGAAGCAAAACTCAATCTGGCATAAAAAATTTGTATAATCATCACAAATTCAAACCATGAGTAGGACAATTTCGTATCATCAATTTCATCCTCTCCCAAGATTGTGCACCATGTTCATGATCAACTTACTTAAAATTCGTAATAGCGTTCCTAAGGGAGATGATCTTAGCAGGAGAAAAATACTTGGAAATAAAAGCATCTTTACACTTATTCCATGAATCAATACTCTTTTTAGGTAAAGATGAAAACCAAGTTTTAGCACGATCTCGAAATGAGAACAGAAATAGCTTCAATTTAACAATATAATTATCCACATATTTTTTGTTTTGCATATCGCACAACTCAACGAAATTATTCAGATGGGATGCGGCATCTTCACTAGGAAGGTTGGGAAATTGATCTCCCATAACAAGATTCAGGAAGGTGGCATTAATTTCATAATATTCCGCACTAGTAGCATGAGCAATCTGAGTACTAATAAAATCATTGTTATTAGTACTGGAAAAGTCACACAATTTGGTATTCTCTTGATCCATCGTGACAAAGCAAGCAATCCAACACATGAGCACACAAAAAGCAAACGAAGAAGACGAATGGAACAGGGGCAAAGAAAAAGCAAATCTTTTCAAAAATCATTTTAGAAGTGGGGAAGAGGAAAACGAGAGGCAAATGGTTAATAATGTAATGCAAGAGATGAGAGTTTATGATGGGTACTTGGTTTATCTTGACTTGGCGTAGATCTTCCCCGGCAACGGCGGCAGAAATTCTTCCTGCTACTTATTAAGCTTGCATTGGTTTTCCCTTGAAGAGGAAAGTGCAATGCAGCAAAGTAGAGATAAGTACGTCCCTCAGTTAGGTAACCAAGGTATTAATCCAGTAGGAGACAACGCACATATCGCCAATACATGCACAAACAATCAAACAACTTGCACCCAACCCGATAAAGGGGTTGTCTATCCCTTCACGGTCACTTGCAAAAGTGAGAACTAATAGAGATAGACGAAACTAAACAAAAGATAAAGTAAATATTTTTGGTATTTTTTGGTTTATAGATCTGAAAATAAAAGATTGCAAAATACTAGATCGGAAACTTATATGGCCTTTGGTTTCACTAGAGGCTTCTCTCAAGATAGCAAATAATATGGTGGGTGAACAAATTATTGTCGAGCAATCGATAGAAAAGTGCAAAGTTATGACGATATCTAAGGCAATGATTATGAAATATAGGCATCACCTCCGTGTCAAGTAGACCGAAACAAATCTGCATCTACTACTATTACTCCACACATCGAACGACTCCTGCCTGCATCTAGAGTATTAAGTTCATGAAGAACAGAGTAATGCATTAAGTAAGATGACATGGTGTACAGGAATAAACTCAAGCAATATGATGTAAACCCCATCTTTCTATCCTCGATGGCAACAATACAATACGTGCCTTGCTGCCCCTGCTGTCACTGGGAAAGGACACCGCAAGATTGAACCCAAAGCTAAGCACTTCTCCCATTGCAAGAAAAACTAATCTTGTTGGCCAAACCAAACTGATAGTTCGAAGAGAATTACAAAGATACCAAATCATGCATAAAAGAATTAAGAGAATATTCAAATAATATTCATAGATAAGTTGATCATAAATCCATAACTCCATCGGATCTCGACAAACACACCACAAAAGAAGATTACATCGGATAGATCTCCAAGAACATCGAGGAGAACATGGTATTGAGAGTCAAAGAGAGAGAGGAAGCCATCTAGCAACTAGCTATGGACCCGTAGGTCTGAGGTAAACTACTCATGCTTCATTGGAAGGGCAATAGAGTTGATGTAGAAGCCCTCTGTGATCGAATCCCCCTCCGACAGGATGCCGGAAAAGGCCCCTAGATGGGATCTCACGGGAATAGAAGGTTGCGACGGTGGAAAAGTGTTTTCGTGGATGCTTCTGGTGGTTTCGGAATACATGTGAATATATAGGAGGAAGATCTAGGTCTGGGGGTCACCGAGGGGGCCATAAGGTAGGGGGGCACGCCCTACCCCCCTGGGCGTGCCCTCCACCCTTGAGGCCGCCTCGTGGCTCTTCTGACTTGCACTCCAAGTCTCATGGGTGTCTTCTGGTCCAAGAAAACTTATCGTGAAGGTTTTATTCCATTTGGTATTCCTTTTCTACGAAACTCAAAAAACAAGGAAAAAATAGAAACTGGCACTGGGCTCTAGGTTAATAGGTTAGTCCCAAAAATAATATAAAATAGCATATTAATGCATGTAAAACATCCAAAACAGATAATATAATAGCATGGAACAATCAAAAATTATAGATACGTTGGAGATGTATCAAACACTAGCATGGCAGATGGCAAAGTCCGAGAAGGAGTGACGTGCAGCCAGGGGTCTGCTAATGTCACAGGAAAACAGCAAAGATAAGTGTATATTTGCCATCCGCTAGCAGACGGCAAAGTCTGCCGTTCGCCATCTAATGGGGCTAACAGCTATTCTTTGTCGTCCATGATCTTTGCCGTCAGCTTGGCCAATAAAGCAGATGACAAACTTCTTTGTCGTCCGCTTTCTCTATGCAGACGGCAAATAAGGTCATTACCGTGACTTTCAGTGTTGGAAATGTTTGCCGTCCGTGGCAGATGGTAAAGAGGTTTGCCGTCGGTGGCCTAGTCCTTTGCCGTCTGCTATGGCAGACGACAAATTAGCTGATTCCTGTAGCGGCACCAGGAGGAGTGTGGGAATGGGCGGTAGGGCAAAGGACGTATGCCTTTTGGACTTTGTAATGCATCGCCTACTTTTTAGATGTGCATGACTGCCATCTTTGCTGATTTTGTAAAGGAAAATATGGAAGTATTTATGGATGATTTTTCCTATTTCTGGAACCTCTTTTGACGATTGCTTGCATAATATTAACAAAGTTTGTAGAATGTGAGGACACAAACCTTGTCCCAAATTGGAAAAGCACACTTTGTAGTGAACGAAGGCATAGTCCTTGGCCATAGAATATCGGGAAGAGGTATTGAACTTGCCAGGAAAAATAGAAGCTATCGAAAAGTTATGATACCCAAAAAAAGTAAAAGGTATATGAAGTTTTCTGGCCCACACAGGTTTGTATAGGCGTTTTATTAAAAAGTTCTCCAGTGTTTCAAAGCCTTTAAGAGTACCATAGGTACTAGGTGTGTTGTGTCATTCCATGTATTGGAACCCTAGTACGGCCGTCGATACGAGCGAGATCGTTCATACCTAAGGTTGTCCTTTGCTCTGGAATTGGTCATCATCTCTATCATAACACGAGCACGGGTACGGTCTTTTGCTCTGATTGCATGATAACATTTAGATTCTCTTAATTTTCCTGGTTTGTTTCCTATTTTTCTTCAATTACCCTTGTCCATGAAACCCTACGCCCATGCCTCTTTATATACTCCCAAAGGCTATCTCTCATTGCACAATAACCAAAACAATCTCTCATAGATGTGATTCAATGTTTGTGTGCGGATGCAAGAGCCCGAGGATTAGGGCATGATCATGGGATGAGAGCCAAACCTCCTCCCAAGAGGAGGAGGATAATATCATTTAAGGTGGAAGTCCCCCTCATAGGCTAAACCCATAGCATGAGGAATATTTTGACCTTGAAGATGACTTTCCACCTCATGTGGTAAAGTGCAAACATGAAGATCCATCATCCAAGGAGGAGGACCCCGAGGAGAGGGTCATGGAGGGAAGAGGGGGAGGAGGAGGAGACGAACAAGAAGATGAGGAGGAGGTAAACAAAGACTCGGAAATTCCTATCGCATCAGTCAAAGTTCTAACTGTCGACGACCGTCTTTCTTTTGTTAAGGGCACTCCAACCATCACAGATGATTGCACCATCCATGATCCATTGGAGGAAACCAACCAGAAGAACCACAAGAGACGCAACACGGTGAGTAAGTTCATCGTGGGTTCCCGTATCTTCGTCCATCCACCAAGGAAGATGAAGAAGCTGCTTGCAGATGCGAATTGCACTCCAAATCCGCAAGCCTTGAGGAGCACATCCGCCAACTTGAGGTACATGCAAACGGTTCACCTGAACAATGTGAACTCTTGCGTGAAAGTTTCAGGGAGGTGAAAAGGAAGATTGTCGAGAGCACCTCTAGGGCCCTTCCTTCCACTCTTTGAGTCATCGCCCAACTAGAGGCAAAGGTGGATGTGTTTAACGCATGCATCCTCCTGCTCCAGGCAATAAACGATCAGCTCCACCAAGTGCTTGCTCTTCATCTTGCGCCTATCAAGGAAGAAAACCCTGGTACCCCAACTAGAGGGAGCACGTCGACTTGGATTTTTAAGCTTGGGGAGATTATATAGCCCTTGTATCTTAATTATTGTTTTGCATGTTTACTTCTCGGTTGAACTAAGTCTCTTCTTTTAATAATTTGAATCGTCGAGTTCCTCTTTCAGCAAGCAAGCTATGCTTAGTGGATATTTACGATGAATAGTTTTCATCGCATTCTCGACATACTCACATTTGGTGCAAGATTTGGTTTGAGTGTTATTATATCTTCACCATCGGATAGTTATAAGTCTTCCACATCTTAGGTGTATATTGGTGTCACGCCAAAATATTTGATCCTATCCAAGAGGAACTCGAAGATCCCACCTAGGATAGAGTCGCATATTGAAGACACTTTTGCAAAAAAGGAACATGTTGTTAACAGATTGATAGATTTAGCATGATGGCAACTTGAGAGCAAGAAAGAGACAAGCTACAGCAAGCTAAAAATGCAAAAAAGAGACAAGCTACAGCAAGCTAAACATGGCATCATAATATAACAGATTCGGACTTGGCAGAATTTACTAAGTCTCTGGAAATAGCAAATAGTGAGTAGGCCACTTGGCAAGCTTGTTCTAGCCACAATAGTGTATATCATGGAGAATGGATCACACCATTGAAAATATGACATGATTGTGCTTCTAAACATGTAGGCATGTTGCTCAAAATAAAATCACACAAATTGCTATGAAAAGGACAAAATGACAAGTTCCAGCAGTTTTTTGCACTTTATATTACTTAGCACTTTGGCAATGATCATAATGGCATCAATATGGATCATAACATGAATGCATACTACGCCAACATGTAGAGATCACTGAGCACAACAACTGCATACAAAGATCATCTCAAACAGACAAATATGCACATAGTTAGGGCCCACACAACATGCACACATAATGTTTGAATTGCTGGGATAGAGAAAATTTGGACCTCGGGGAGGGGGGGTTCGGTGACGCGGCCCGCGTGGGCGGACATAAACTGTGTCTTTGGCCGACGAGCGGGCCCCAGGGGTCGTCCTCGAGCTCGACCTCGATCCAGAAGCGGTGGAGGACGTCGGAGATGAGGGTAGAAGATGGCGGGACGGGGCGTGCGGGATGCGGGGAGTCCGGGAACAGGAGGATCTGTGTCGAGGAAGATCGGATCCGGCTGCGGCTGGGTCAGAGGAGCTCGGCGGGCGGCAGGGCTGTCGAGCTCGAGGCCATGGCGGGGCGGCACGCCTGCGAGGCAGAGAGCGAATGTGAAAGGGAGATGGAGGACAAGGCGAAGGTGCAGAGAGGAAGGAGGAGGCGGGACCGGCCTGGTGGTCCAGCGACATGTCGGACGCGGCGGCGGTGTCGCTTGCCCGTAGTGAAGGAGGCAAGGCGTGAGGCGGCGGGGTCAGCATGAATTGGGGTCGAGCGGCACGAGGCTCGAGCGAGAGCGGGCGCGGGCGGCGGGGTCGGGCTCAAATCCGGCCCGGGGTGGGCCTCCCGTGGGTTTCGTGGGCCGCGGCGGCGGGGGAGAATCTGGGGGCGACGTGGTGCACATGGGTGGCCAGGAGCAGCGGCGCAGGTGGTGGTTGGCGGCTGTGGCGACGCCAAGTGACGAGAGGGCAGATGGCTGGCACAGAATTCTAGGGCGGTGTCGCTGATTTTGAGGTGGAGGTGGCTGGGAGGTAGGGGAAGAGGTAGGAGATGCCCAGAAATGGAGAGGGGTGGCCATATATAGTAAGGGGGCTAGGGTTTGGGGATTTGCTCCATTTCGGAGCCGTTCGATCGCCATCAGACGGTTCGGAGTGGAGGGGGTTAGGTAGGTGGGCTAGTGGGTTGTCTAGGAGGACTTGAGTTGTGGGGAGAGAAGAGAAGTGCGGCCCGGCATGGGTTTCTGGAGATCGAAAACGTCCGACGTTTGACCGGCTATATTGCAGTGATATGTTTAACAGTTGGGCTAGCAAATGGACTCCGAATGCGACGAAATTTGGCAGGTGGTCTACCTACACTATAATAAGACCGCATGCCAACTTTCAAACCATTCCGAGAATATTTTTATGCCACTTATAAAATAATATTTTGGAGGTGCCGCTGGCGCGGGCGAGTGTGTCGGGACTCCGAACGGAGAACATAAGGGACGGGGGAAGCCAACAATGAATGGATGCAAGTTTTGAAAAAATATGTGGATGGAATGCACATGATGACATGGAAAAGTGCAGCACGCAAGCGAATGACATGGCAAAGACGGTGAATAACTGGAAGCCAACTGAAGCATCAGTCTCGGGGCGTTACAACTCCCCTCCACTAACAGAAGATCTCGTCCCGAGATCTTAGGAATGAGATGGAAGAAAAAAAAGAGGATGAGGTGAAGTAAGAACACAAGAGAGAAGATGAACAAGGTCGAGAGCACTCGGTAGAAAAGAGGAACGGCGAATATGACGAGAATCAAAAGCTCAAGGAATAAGATAGACTCTGAAACCACTCCGGTTAGAACAAGGTAGAAAAGGAATAAGAACGAAAGAATTTGGACAGAACTCCGGTTGAAAATGGAGGGAATAGAACATGAACTTCACAAGATGGGATGACACTTGACGAGAGCAATAACACAATGCCTCTGAAACAATTGAAAGAATGGAATGAAAAGAACGGTGAAGAAAACAACATCTTCTACCGCAAATGAATTTGAAAGAGCATCTTCAGGAGAAAGGCTTGAATGGAGTTGTTGAGAACATCAACAGCAAAACAATAAGCTTGTTGTGGACTTGTGGAAAAAGATCTCAAAACTTGAGGTGAAATTAGGCCACAACCAAATGCTTGAATATCTGAGAAGAACGAAGAAATGCAAAACTCCACTTCAAAATAATACGGATAATTAATTGCACTTCGAGACGCAAGAAGAAAAGATACTTTAACTCCTCCAACAAGAATCTTGATGAACACTTGAAGAATGAACTAAATCCGTAACAAACCATCATGAAGAACTCCGGTAACGAAAGGATGATGACATAGAATTGAAGGATGAAAAGAATAAGATTAAAGCCTTGTAGTGATTTATATGGAGCTTCCGACGAGATGGCCAAGGAAACTTGGAACTCCGAAAAGAAAAGATGAACAACTTAGAACCAAGAAATAATTCATCATGAACAAACTCTGAAGTAAGAAATTAATCAACTCGATGAAAGAAGAATAAGAATTATGTTATGCTTATCCTCCACCAATTAACTTGATGAGAAGCAATGGATTGTATACTACTTATTCACGTTGGAAAAGATTAAGGGGAGACATAGCGCAAAACTTGGGAAGGTCTTCCTGAACCACCGGTAGGATTGAAAAGAACGAATGAATTTATATGATAATAAAGGAAAAGGAATCTTGAATGAACCACCATAAGAATTTGAAAATGAGTGAAGAAAGAGAATGAATCACCAAGAAGAATCAGAAGAAAAAATATGCTTAAGGGGATTTAGATGCAAAAGAATAAAGAGATCACGAGCTGACTAAAGACTACTTGATCGAAGCACCGGAAGAATATGGAGACGAAAGAAGAGGCATCAATTCTGAATAATTGGAGAACGAAGCTGAAAACTCAGAACGAAGAAATCTTCTGGAATGATGGCCTCTGGATGATATAGAAAGGAAAGTAACTTCTGAAATGCTTCGGATGGGTATGAAAGAATTCTTGATGATCGGAACAATTTGAGAGGATGGCATCAAGCTTGAACAACGAACCTTCAAGAGAACAGGCAATATTTAAGAGAAACTCTTCTTCGGTCTTCAAATGTAAAGAATGACGACGAGAAACACCACCAAAATTGTTGAGGCACTCTGGAAGAATGAAAAGGGTAAACGTTGAGCTAACGATGAGAAGAATTTGAAAGCGGTCTTGGAGAAGGCATATGACTGATGAACTACATTCTTATGTCACACTTTGAAAGAATTGGGAACAACTCCGGGACAATTAGAAGAGTCAGGTCAGATCCTAGGTATAAACCTATGGGTTAGGGCCCACTGAAAGAAGCACCGTTGGATCGGATTGTTTGAATGGGAAATGAAGCACCGGAACAATTGAAAGACTCGAATGAGGTGACAACCTCAAATTAATGGAACACAAACAAATCTCCTGAGATATCTTCCGCACTCAAAAATGATTAAATGGCGAGAGGAGAACGAGCAAGGGGAAAACATTTGAGCCATGAAAAAGAATATAACCAACATCAAAAACTGGAATTGGATTCACCAGAGAAGAAAAGAAATGAAGAATGTTGCATTAGACAAGAATTCACCGGTTGAAATAATTGAGAAAAGAATGCAAAGGCTTCACATGCGTAGGATGGATACTCGGTTAAGGACTCTAGCTCCGAGAAGAAAAAGGGTGGGCGGGTGGGAAGAAGAAAGATAACTTTGGACACGGAAACAACGTCGTTGAGAAAGAACTGAGGACTGATCTTGCAAAATATGAAGAGGATCGAATCATTAAAGAGAGTGCATCAAACGAAACGAGTTGACAACACGATGATAGAAAACTAACTGCGTGATCCTAAAGAAAATTTGAAGGGGAAGAGGAATAATTCAAAACACCTACGTCAAGATTCCTCAATAGAGCGATGAAGGGATGAGGAGTAAAAAGAATTCCTACTCTCCGATATAACTAGACTCGTCGACAGCCAAACTACGATCAATCAAGGGGGCTCCTATGGTCGGTCGAGGCTCTGATAGCAACTTGTCATGCCCAATATGCAATCCTATCCAAGAGGAACTCGAAGGTCCCACCTAGGATAGACTCGCGTATTGAAGACGCTTTTGCAAAAAGGAACACGTTGTTAACAGATTGACAGATTTAGCATGATGGCAACTTGAGAGCAAGAAAGAGACAAGCTACAGCAAGCTAAAAATGCAAACAATGGCATGGATGGATAGATAATAACATGGTCATCAAACAATGATTACTGAACATCTCCAATTATGCATGGATTTGATGGTAGCATCAAGCAAACATGCCATCATAATATAACAGATTCAGACTTGGTAGAATTTACTAAGTCTCTGAAAACAGCAAAAAGTGAGTAGGCCACTTGGCAAGTTTGTTCTAGTCACAACAGTGAATATCATGGGGAATGGATCACACCATTGCAAAGATGACATGATTGTGCTTCTAAAAATGTAGGCACTTTGCTCAAAAGAAAATCACACAAAATGCTATGAAAAAGACAAAATGACAAGTTCCAGTAGTTTTCTGCACTTTATATTACTTAGCCGTTTTGCAATGATGATAATGACATCAAGATGGATCATAACATGAATCCATACTATGCCAACATGTAGAGCTCACTGAGCACAACACCTGCATATAAAGATCATCTCAAACGGACAAATATGCACATAGATAGGGCCCACACAACATGCACACATAATGTTTGAATTCCTGGGACTTAGAGAAAATCTGGACCTCCAGGGGGGGTTCGGGCGGATGCGTCCAGCAGCGGGTGGACATGTCCGGCGCGGCAAGGCTAACGAGCTAGCCCACGGGGTCATCCTCGAGCTCGAGCTCGATCCAGAAGCGGCGGAGGACGCCGGGGATGAGGGTAGAAGACGGCGGGGCGGCGCGTGCGGGATGCAGGGAGTACGAGAATGGGCGGATCTGGGTTGAGGAAGACCGGATCTGGCCGCGGCTGGGTCAGAGGAGCTCTGCCGGCGGCAGGGCTGGCGAGCTCAAGGCCACGGCGGGGCTGCGCACCTGTGACGCAGAGAGCGAGGGTGGGAGGGAGAGAGAGGACAGGGCAAAAGTGCATAGAGGGAGGAGGAGGCGGGACCATTGCAAAGATGGCATGATTGTGCTTCTAAAAATGTAGGCACATTGCTCAAAAGAAAATCACACAAAATTCTATGAAAAGGACAAAATGACAAGTTCCAGCAGTTTTCTGCACTTTATATTACTTAGCACATTTGCAACGATTATAATGGCATCAAGATGGACCATAACCTGAATGCATACTACACCAACATGTAGAGCTCACTGAGCACAACAACTGCATATAATAATCATGTCAAACGGACAAATATGCACATAGTTAGGGCCCACACAACATGCACATGTAATGTTTGAATTCCTGGGACGGACAAAATCTGGACCTCGAGGGGGGGGGGGTTCGGGCGGACGCGTCCGGCAGCGGGCAGACATGTCCGGCGCGGCGAGGCTGACGAGCGGGCCGTTGGAAATATGCCCTAGAGGCAATAATAAAATGGTTATTATTATATTTCTTTGTTCATGATAATTGTCTATTGTTCATGCTATAATTGTATTAACCGGAAAACGTAATACATGTGTGAATACATAGACCACAACATATCCCTAGTGAGCCTCTAGTTGACTAGCTTGTTGATCAATAAATGGTTATGGTTTCCTGACCATGGACGTTGGATGTCATTGATAACGAGATCACATCATTAGGAGAATGCAGTGATGGACAAGACCCAATCCTAAGCATAGCACAAGATCGTGTAGTTCGTTTGCTAGAGCTTTTATAATGTCAAGTATCTTTCCTTAGACCATGAGATTGTGCAACTCCTGGATACCGTAGGATTTCTTTGGGTGTATCAAACGTCACAACGTAATTGGGTGACCATAAAGGTGCACTACATGTGTCTCTTAAAGTGTCTGTTGGGTTGGCACGAATCGAGACTTGTCACTCCATATGATGGAGAGGTATCTCTGGCCCCACTCAGTAATGCATCATCATAATGAGCTCAATGTGACTAAGGAGTTAGCCAGAGGATCATGCGTTACAGAACGAGTAAAGAGACTTGCCTATAACGAGATCGAACGAGGTACGGGGATACCGACGATCGAATCTCGGGCAAGTAACATACCGATGGCCAAAGGGATTTGTATACGGGATTGATTGAATCCCTGACATCTTGGTTCATTCGATGAGATCATCATGTAACATGTGGGAGCCAATATGGGTATCCAGATACCGCTACTAGTTATTGGCCGGAGAGATGTCTCGGTCATGTCTGCATGGTTCCTGAACCTATAGGGTTTACACACTTAAGGTCCGGTGACACTGGAGTTGTAATGGGAACTTGTATGTGGTTATCGAAAGTTGTTCAGAGTCCCGGATGAGATCCCAGACGTCACGAGGAGTTCCGGAATGGTCTGGAGGTGAAGATTGATATATGGGTAGTCCAGTTTCAGCCGCCGGAAAGGCTTCAGGGGTTATAGGTATTGTACCAAGACCACCGAAAGGTGTCCGGGGGTCCACCGGGTGGGGCCACCTACCCTGGGGGGCCAAATGGGTTGAACATGGGTGCGAGCCAGCCCCTTAGTAGGCTGATGTGCCTCCCCAAGGGCCCAAGGTGCCTAGGGTTGGAAACCCTAGGGAATGGGGGCGCCTCCCACCAACTTGGGGGGCAAGCTCCCCCCTTGCCCCCCCCCCGCCCCTCTAGATGCATCTAGGGGGCAGTCCCTCTCCCCTTCACCCTATAAATAGAGGGGGTGGGAGGGTAGCTGCACCCTTGCCCCTAGTGCAGCCCTCCCCCCTCCTACACCTCCTCCTCCTCCGTAGTGCTTGGCGAAGCACTATCGGAGAACCACAAGCTCCACCACCACCACGTCGTCGTGCTGCCGGAGTTCTCCCTCAACTTCTCCTCCCCTCTTGCTGTATCAAGAAGGAGGAGACGTCCTCGGGCTGTACGTGTGTTGAACGCGGAGGCGCCATCCGTACGGCGCTTGGATAGGATCTTCTGCGATTTCAATCGCCGCGAGTACGACTCCATCAACCGCGTTCTTGTAATGCTTTCGCTTTGCGATCTTCAATGGTATGAAGATGCACTCCCTCTCTCTCGTTGCTAGCATCTCCTAGATTGATCTTGGTGACATGTAGGAAACTTTTTGAATCATTACTACGTTCCCCAATAGTGGCATGATGAGGTAGGTCTATGCGTAGATTCTATGCACGAGTAGAACACAAGTAGTTGTGGGTGATGATTTGGTCAATTTGCTTACCGTTACTAGTCTTATCTTGATTCGGCAGCATTGCAGGATGAAGCGGCCCGGACCGACCTTACACATAGGCTTATGTGAGATAGGTTCCACCGACTGACATGCACTTGTTGCATAAGGTGGCTAGCGGGTGTTTCTCTCCCACTTTAGTCGGATCGGATTCGATGAAGAGGGTCCTTATGAATGGTCAATAGCAATTGGCATATCACCGTTGTGGCTTTTGCGTAGGTAAGAAACGTTCTTGCTAGAAACTCATAGCAGCCACGTAAAACATGCAACAATAATTAGAGGACGTCTAACTTTCTTTTGCAGGGTATGTTATGTGATGTTGTATGGCCAAAAGGATGTGATGAATTATATATGTGATGTATGAGATTCATCATGTTCTTGTAATTGGAATCACGACTTGCATGTCGATGAGTATGACGACTACCAGGAGCCATAGGAGTTGTCTTAATTTATTGTATGACCTGCGAGTCAATATAAGCGCCATGTAATTACTTTACTTTATTGCTAACCGTTAGCCATTGTAGTAAAGTAATAGTTGGCGAGACAACTTCATGAGGACACGATGATGGAGATCATGGTGTCATGCCAGTGACAATGGTGATCATGTTGCGCCTCGAAGATGGAGATCAAAAGCGCAAGATGATATTGGCCATATCATGTCACTTTATGATTTGCATGTGATGTTTGTCATGTTTACATCTTATTTGCTTACAATGAAGGTAGCATAAATAAGATGATCCCTCACTAAAATTTCAAGAAAATGTGTTCCCCCTAACTGTGCATCGTTGCAAAAGTTCGGTGTTTCGAAGCACCACATGATGATCGAGTGTGATAGATTCTAACGTTTGCATACAACGGGTGTAAGCTTGATTTACACATGTAAAACACTTGGGTTGACTTCACGAGCCTAGCATGTATAGACATGGCCTCAAAACATGAGATACTGAACGGTCGAACATGAGTCGTATGGTAGATACAATCAACATGCAGATGTTCACCGTTGATGACTAGTTCGTCTCACGTGATGATCGGACACGGCCTAGTTGATTCGGATCATGTGTCACTTAGATGACTAGAGGGATGTATATTTGAGTGGGAGTTCATTAAAGAACTTGATTAGATGAACTTAATTATCATGAAGTTAGTCAAAAATTGTCTTTACAATCTATCATGTAGATCAAATGGCCCACGCTAATGTTGCCCTCAACTTCAATGCGTTCCTAGAGAAAACCAAGCTGAAAGATGATGGAAGCAACTATACGGACTAGGTTCGTAACTTGAGGATCATCTCCATAGCTGCCAAGAAAGCATACATCCTTGAAGCACCACTAGGTGATGCACCCATTTTCCCAGCAACTCAAGACGTTATGAATGCCTAGCAGTCACGTAGTGATGATTACTCTCTGGTTCAGTGCGGCATGCTTTACAGCTTAGAATCGGGGCTCCAAAAGCGTTTTGAGCAACACGGAGCATATGAGATGTTCCAAGAGCTGAAAATGGTTTTCCAAGGTCATGCCCGAGTCGAGGATATGAAATCTCTGACAAGTTCTACAGTTGTAAGATGGAGGAAAACACTTTTGTCAGCGAGCATATACTCAAAATGTCTAGTTTGCACAACCGCTTGTCTCCGCTGGGAGTTAATCTTCCAGATGACTCAGTCATTGACAGAATCCTCCAGTCGGTTCCACCTAGCTACAAGAGCTTTGTGATGAATTACAATATGCAAGAGATGGAGAAGTCTATTCCCGAGTTATATTCGATGCAGAAATCAGCAGAGGTGGAGATCAAAAAGGAACATTAAGTGTTGATGGTGAATAAGACCACTAGTTTCAAGAAAGGCAAGGGTAAGAAGAACTTCAAGAAGGACGGCAAGGGAGTTGCCGCGCCCGGTAAATCAGTTGCCAGGAAGAAGCCAAAGAATGGACCCAAGCCTGAGACTGAGTGCTTTTATTGCAAGGGAAGTGGTCACTGGAAGCAGAACTGCCCCAAGTACTTAGCGGATAAGAAGGCCCGCAACATCAAAGGTATATATGATGTACATGTTATTGATGTGTGCCTTACCAGTGCTCGTAGTAGCTCCTGGGTATTTGATACCGGTGCGGTGGCTCACATTTGTAACTCAAAACAGGAGCTGCGGAATAAGCGGAGACTAGCGAAGGACGAGGTGACGATGCACGTCGGGAATGGTTCCAAGGTCGATGTGATCGCCGTCGGTACGCTACCTCTACATCTACCTTCGGGATTAGTTTTAAACCTCAATAATTGTTATTTAGTACCCACTTTGAGCATGAACACTGTATTTGGATCTCGTTTGATGCGAGATGGCTACTCATTTAAATCCGAGAATAATGCTTGTTCCATTTATATGAGAGATATGTTTTATGGTCATGCCCCACTGGTCAATGGTTTGTTTTTATTAAATCTCGAACGTGATGTTACACATATTCATAGTGTCAATACACTACAAAAAAAGACACATCCGTGACATTTTGGGCCGAACGAAAAAAAATTCTGTCATACATATGACACTTCTATGATGATAATTGTGACAAAACCTGGTATCATCATAGATGTGGTGGGATCCTACTTCTATGATAAAAAATCATGACAGAAAATGGGCTTTTCGTCCTGGGCGGGCCGGAGATGCAGCTGCATGACATTCTTTGGGCCGTCCATGAAGGAAAAAATCGTGGTAGAAGCGAGGGGGAGGAAAATTTTGGGGAGTTGCCGGTTATGGTAGGAGATCGGGGGCCGAGCGATGCGCGTTTCTCTCGTACACGTATGCGCGTGTGTGCGAGGCGTTGGCTCTAATCAACCCGAAGCGAGGCGGGGCTCTAATCAACCCGAAGCGATTGCACTTCAGTGCTACGCTATCGAACCCGAGCGATCAATCGATGGTGTTAATCAACCCGGCGGAGCGATTCTTTGCTACCGCTGCTAATCAAGCCGATCGATTGATGAACAAAGGAGCGCTTGCGGGGGTTTGGATGAACAGTGAGAGGTGGCGTTGCCTCTGGATGAACAAGACCCCGTGGTGTGGAGGGCTGGATGAACAGTGGACGGTGGAGGGGTGGTTGAACAGGACCCCGTGGTGTGGAGGGCTGGATGAACAGTAGATGGTGGAGGGGTGCCCGTGGAGGGGTGGTTGAACAGTAGACGGTGGAGTAGCGCGCGGTGGAGGCTGGATGAACAGGAGCCCGTGGAGGCTGGAGGAGGTCGACGGTAGCCCGTGGAGGCTGGAGGAGGTCGAAGGTGGAGATGAACAAGATCCCGTGGAGTCCCGCTTTTGCACGCCACACCCTCCCGGCGAACAGGACCCTGCTTGATCAGAGAGCTCCAACACAAGTCTGTTTCCCATTTTGCGGCACGCCACACCCTCCGATCAACATGACCCCGCTTTGACCGTAGGGAGGTCTGCTTCTCTGTTATGCGGTACGCCACACCCTCCCGATCAACAGACCCCATTTCGACCGTAGGAGGTCCGTTTCCTCCGTTTTGCGGTACGCCACACCCCTCCCGATCAACAGGACCCCGTTCCGAATGTAGGAGGTCTGTTTCCTCCGTTGTGCGGTACGTCAGGCCTTGTTTCCATCGCCTGTTCCATCCAAGCCGGTTGGCTCCCACGTGTTACGTTGCCTCCCGATGAACACGACGCATTCCGTTGCCTCGCCATGAACACGACCCATTCCGTTGCCTCCCCATGAACACGACGCATTCCGTTGCCTCCCCATGAACACGACGACGACGATGTTTCTCCATTCCGACCCAGCCATGTACACGAGCCCTGGCCGTACGTATGCGCGAGTAGGCGTTCGAGACCCTGCCCATATGTACGTACATGGCCGTATTTTCTTTCTTGCACCCTCGCCGCTGTACGTACGTATACATGCTACGTGCGCGCCTCTACTACAACACGTGCGCGCCTCTACAATGACCAGTATGTACATACACGTTCGCGACAAGAATGACAACGCTACATACGCTTCGACCAGGTGGGTCCCGACTGTCAGGCACCTCCTTGCCTGCGAAGATGTAGCTGGTGGGTCCCAGCAGTCAGGGGGGCGAATCGTTTTTTTTTTGCCCGGACGCACTTCCTTGCATGCGAAGATGTAGCTGGTGGGTCCCAGCAGTCAGGGGGAAACGTTTTTTTCACAAAATACAATGGCCCGTCCGGTGGGTCCCCGCTGTCAGGTGGAGGAATAATTATTTTATGCGTAATAAGGAGGCACTTCCTTGCTGTGGCTGTGGACCCAGCTGTCAGCCTCTCCATGTACAGTCCATGTCCGATGGAAGCCATTCCTTGACCACGTTGACCATGCCGGGACGAGAGCACCAGGGTGGTGGACGACGTCGAGGCCTAGGAAGGGGACGACGCGGATCCGGGGAAGACGCGCCAGTGGATTCCCACGCGTAGAGGAGTACGAGGGTTCACTGGTTCGCTGCGGTGTGAGGGTGCCATTGCCGCAGAATAACAGGGGGTGTGGGTGAGTAGAGGGATGGTCTAGCCAGCGGTGGGAGTAGTAGGGGCGGTTTGACCTCCGCCACATCACAGCCGGCCACGGGAGGTAGGAGCACGAGGCACGACCGGCGCTGGTTTGGGCGGCTGGAGCAAGAAGACCAGAGGTTGAAGAAGCACTACGGCCGTTGGATGGACATCGTACGGTCACTGGAGCTAGAATCGTGCATATTGACTAAGTTGACAAAGCCCTCCGTCCCCGTCAACTTAGTACGCCCACAAATCAGCCTGCCACTATATTGGGTCCCAGCTAACAGGGGGAGTATTCATTTTTTTGTGCGTAATAAGGAGGCACTTCCTTGCGTGCAAAGATATAGCTGGTGGGTCCGAGCTGTCGGCGGCGGTAACATTTTTTTCGTGAAATACAGAGGCCCTTTCAGTGGGTCCCTGATGTCAGGTGGAGGAATCATTATTTTGCGTGTAATAAGGAGGCATTTCCTTGCGTGCGGTCATGGACCCAGCTGTCGACCTCTCCACGTATAGTCCACTTCAGATGTGTGTCGGTCGTTGACCATGTTGACCAGGCCGCGCCGAGAGCACTAGGGCGGTGGACGATGGCGAGGCCTAGGAAGGGAACGACACGGAGGCAGGGAAGACTCGGCAGTTGTTTCCCACACGGAGGGGAGTACGACTGAGGGTTTATCGCTTCGTCATTGTCATTTGGAGAATAACAAGACGGTGGGTGAGTAGAGGATGGCTAGGCCAGCGATGGGAGTATGGTGGGCAAAGGAGGCATGCGTGTCAAGACACCGCCATGGGAGGAGGGAGCAGCAGTCCCGCCAAAGGCTTGTTTGAGCGGGCCGAGCAGAAGAGCAGAGATTGAAGAAGACGACGGTCGTTGGATGGACATCCAACAATCCGCTTGTCGCCAACCTTTTTTTTAGGAAAGCCTCAAATCTGTGGAAAACAGCATACAACCCATCTGCCATTATTTCTAATAATTTACAGCCCATTTGCTAATATTAAGGTTTTTTTGGAGCCCATATTCTTTTTGTTAGCATTACAACCCATATTGTGGCCACGGTTAAAAAATTATATGAAATTTTGCATATTTCGGTGCGGTCTGAACTGTTTTTAATCCCGAAATTTCGACTCACATTCAAACTGATTTTAAAAATAAATGTATATCAATATAAAATCCAACAAATTCTCCACGCATAAAAATTAATGTAATTTAAAATCTCAAAATGAAAAAAAGATATTTGAAACTAATTGCCGATTTGATGTTTTTTGAAAACGTACAACCCATTTCTCATTACTGATAGGCCATTTTCTCGGCCAGCCGAATGAAGCTCTCCTCGTCTTGAAAGATTTGCAGCCCAACAGGCCTGACAAAGCGACTTACTTGGCAAATCACAAAAAAACTGGGTTGAGGCCATGGACCCAGCTGTCAGCCTCTTCAAGTACAGTACTCTTCCGTTGGAAGTTGGTCATTGACCACATTGACCACGCCGCGCCGAGAGCACCAAGGCGGTGGACGATGGCGAGGCCTAGGAAGGGGACGACGCGGAGCCGGGGAAGACGCGACAGTAGATGCCCACGCGGAGAGGAGTACGAGGGTTCACTGGTTCGGCTGCGGCGTGAGGCTACCGTCGCTGCAGAATAACAAGGGGTGTGGGTGAGTAGAGGGATACCCTGGGCCAGCGGTGGGAGTAGTAGGGGGCGGTGAGGCCTCCGCGGTATCACAGCCGGCCACAAGAGGCAGGAGCACGCAGCACGACCGGCGCTGCTTTGGGCGGCTGGAGCAAGAAGACCAGAGCTTGAAGAAGCACTATGGCCATTGGATGGACATCGTACGGTCACTGGAGCTAGAATCGTTCATATTGACTAAGTTGACAAAGCCCTCCGTCCCCGTCAACTTAGTTGGCCCACAAGTCATCCTCCCACTATGGTGGGTCCCAGCTAGCAGGGTGGGTATTCATTTTTTTGCTGCATAATAAGGAGGCACTTCCTTGCGTGCGAAGATATAGCTGGTGGGTCCGACATGTCAGCGGGGGGGACATTTTTTTGCGAAATACAGAGGCCCTTCCGGTGGGTCCCAGCTGTCAGGTGGAGGAATCATTATTTTGCGCGTATAGTCCACGGCCGATGGATGTCGTTCGTTGACCATGTTGACCAGGCCGCACCAAGTAGCATACTTTTTTATATATAGGAAGAAAACTGCAAGGAAAATTCGTTCGTCTACCGTCCTCCTCACAGGGAACATTCGCCACATAAGTGACTAACACCCTTGGTTTTCAACCGAGAGGTCTAGGGTTTGAGTCTGAGGAACTCTTAATTTTGTCCTCCTTCCTTCCTCGAAAAAAAAGGGAAAGAAAATCAAAGACTTGGGAAGGCGTCATGTAAACAAGCTAGTGTACCAAAGAAAGAGACGCTTCCGAAGTTTTAGAAAAAGAAAGACGTGTTCTCGTAGCTGGTTCGAATCCAAACCTAGACTATGACTATATATGGTGCTATGCTACTCGCAAGTAATGAAACCGCATATCCAACATTCGCTTCTCCTCTTCTCTACTTACTCGCTTAGCATTAGAAGCTCGGCGCAGCAGAACATGTCCGCTGGCTACTCGTCCACCGCTTCTTCAAGCAGTAACAACCAGATATGCGCCAACCGCCACTGCATTCATCGCTGTGGGTCTCATCACACCCGCCAAGACGCCAAGACCGCAGCCGAATGCTCATCGCAACCCGCTGCCGTTGGTGTGGTGCCACTACTGCAAATCACGCAGAGTCATCCGTCGCGTCTCAACCACAATCTGCAACCCTGGCCGAGTCTTCTACAAATGCCCGAATCATGGGGTAATAATATGTTTAAGTGTTGTTCTGCTGCTTTCAGTTGCTAATTTTTTTAATAGTTTGGTTGATGATCTTCCAATTTGATTAGTGCAGAAAAGGGAAGATTCGTGTGATTTGTATTTCTGGGAAGTTGCTGATGTGGGGGAATGCAACAACGCTGATTATTTGGTTAGTCGAGGAATCCCAATACCAGCAGGTTGGGGTGTTGGACAAGTAATCAAGGAACGATGAAGAGGAAGATGCAGAGCGTATGTTAAAGATGCAATTCCTCCGATCATGGCTACAACAGCTGCCGAACGGCCTTGACAGCAATGAGGAGATGAAAGAGCTTGTGAAGATAATGGGAAAAATCGATGTGCTTTGTAGGATGACTGTCTCTTTATTTGCAGTGTATGTAGCACTCGTGATGTATTCAGTGGCTACGACATGAGCACTTTGTTGAAACTAGTAATGAATGAAACCTGTGTAGCAGGCTGGGCATAGTGTTGTGAACATCTAATGATTTCTATTAACGGAAATCAGGGGGTATCCCCTTTTGCTCATATAAATAAATAAATAGCAGAGGCCCTGTCGGGTCAGCTTTGTTCTCATTCGAAGACGTAGAGCAAATTGCAGTCCAACAGCAAACTATGTCATCAAATTCAAGTTTCGGAGCCAAATATGAGTGCAACTAAACAACAATGTCATCATGTTTTAGTTGTCATACAATCACCAAACACAAATCAGCATACATAACAAGTGATGTTCTCACAGCAAAATACTAAACAACATGTTCATCAGGTTTCAGTTGTCATAGCAAACACAATTTCACATAGTAGATAAAAATACGTCTTCTGACAGGCAAATACGACAAAAGCAATGTAATCATCATCCGCAGCAGCAGCCTCAACATCTTCGCCATGTGTATCAGTCTGAATCGTAATTCCCCACGGTGTCATCTTCTTCTTCATCCTCAACGTCCTCGAACGTTGGCTTCTTCTTGATCAACTCTTGTATGTCCACAGCACGACAGGCAATCTTTTCGCCGACATCATTGACGTGATGGTTCTCAAAGATATTAGGAACATATGTGTTATCTTGTACATCAGGAGCAGTGTAAGCATCATCTTGTTGTGGAACTTCATTAAGCTTAATTCTCTCGCTCAAACCTTTGCAATACTCTCCAACATCGCTACGCAAATGTGTCTTCCAAGAAAAATATCTGGGTTGCTTCATTTGCCAAAATAAAAGGCTCGTTGGTCTGGTACGCCGCCTTGACATTGATGGATTTGAAATAATCATCAGATTTGGGTTTTGCGATCCTAGAAAACAGGTTATACCAACGACAAAGACAATGTAACCACACACCGATGATCCTAGAAATCGAGATATATCGCAATCAACAATGTCTCATTATGTTAGCATACATTTTAGTTGTCTCTTTGTCATACGTATTCGTGATCATGATGGCACTGTTTTGTGTCTTCCTGCCTTCGTCTCGTGCAAGGATGTTGTAGCGCACATCTCCAACAACGCAAGATTCATAATGTCTTACCCGAGTATCAGGACCCATTGCTAGTGAGTAAAGGGCATCATCAACTGCCTGCCCATCCTCCCGCATCTTCTTAACCTATGGTTAGAAAATAGACAAGTTGATCATCTTATGTACTCAGCATATTAAAAAACTGACAATGCACTTCAAAAGCTTACATGGTTCTTGAACCATTTCGCAAATCCTGCCATAACTAGTTTGTCAATGTTTCTTGGATTTTGCGGCAGTAACTCCTCTTTGTAGATGTTGCACAACATAGTGATCGCGTCAAACATCTAAATATATAAGAATGTGCTGCAAGTTTAGTAGATTACGATGTATAAGCTGCAAGATCGCACTTACTTGATATAAGGTAGTATCTCAAGACGCTTATTCAACACATACCAAACCATTTTGTCCAAATCTTTAGGTTTGTCCTCTTGTCGACTCTTCCCTCAGAACTCGAATGTAATAATCGAAAACATTGAGCCCGGATTGTCTTCACCCACCTCTTTGCTAAGCTGATCAGCTTGTTTCAATGTATTTTGAGCAGAATGTCAACGCTTCAGAGCAATGTAGGCCTCTCGCAATGGAACCCTCGGTCTAGCTTTGTTCCTAACATAGCCCTTGAAAGTGCCTACCGCCTTTCAATAGGGTACATCCAACCATACTGCATCGACCTCTAAGTAGTGCCTCATCGTAGATGAACAGCCAAATGCACCATCACATCAAAGAAGGTCGGAGGATATATCTTCTCAAGGTCGCATAGGATAGTTGGTATCTTGTCTCTAAGACGCTCCGAAGCATCTATCCTGATATTTCTACTGCAGAGTTCCCTGAAGAATTGTCCCAACTCTACAACTGCTTTGTATAAGTCAGGGCGGCCCAATCCTCTAAGGATAACAGGTAAAATCCTTTGAAGTAGGACGTGGCAGTCATAAGTTTTCAACCCTTGTACCTTGTTTCCATCTGCACAGACTCTCTGTCGGTGTACTAAAGTAGGGGGTACCTTAGTACCCCGAACTTGTGCACGGGCAGTCGCAGCACCCCCGCGGCCAGGCTTGCCGGACGCCCGGCAAGGCTCTCCACCACTCCTTATTACTGCCATTCAAGAACAAAGTACTAGCCAAGCTCACGAAGGCCCCGCAAGAGGAGCTTGCCGAAGGCCAACCAGCATCATCAGAAGACTTGCCGCTGGCGCCCGCCGCTTCCAAGAGCAGCCAAATGCCGCAAGCTTGCCAAGCACAACAAGAGGCCCGCTGCAAAGTGCTTGCCAGCGCAAGGCTGCCACCGACTCAACAAGACCCAAAGGACGCGTCATCACCAGCCATCCCAAGGGCACGTGGCGAGGCATCGCAGCAGCCATGCGGAGCGAGGTGGCAAACGGAGTCGACAGAGGCGCCATCATGGCAACCGAGGCTCACTTAACGGTCACCCTCCTGCGATCAAGATGCGACCGGACGGCATTTAATGCCCTTGTCCCCCGCCGCCGTAATTAGGTAGGGCATCACAGTGCACCGCTGCACCAACCCACGATTTTACCTTTCTACCCCTCTTCCTACGCTGCCACCAGGGTACCCCTTCAGACTATAAAAGGGAGGCCCATGCGACGAGAGGAGGTTCGTCCATTCGACACCCACAAAGATCACCATACGCCGCCGAGCAAGATCAAATAACAAACACGGCAGCGAGAGGTGTTATCTCTCCGAGAGCCCCGGCCGGGTAAAGATCGCCTGCCTCCCCGCGGCGCGCTCGACCTCGATCTGCTCCGCACACGATCCCCGCCCTTGCCGAACCAGAAGGGCCCCTCAAGGCCCCATAGGTGCTCGAGGCCACGAGACACGCCCGACATCTTTGGCGCGCTGTAGGGTGGCGCCGAGATTGTGAGCATCCGATCCGGTTCCACGCTGCCGCATCAGCGCCATCACAAGATGCCGCCGAAGAAGAAGCTTCGAGGTGGCCGCCCGTCACATCGGTTCCACCACCACCGCTAGAGCAAGCAAAGCGGTGGAGTGGACGCCGGCGGAGGAGCGGAGCCGCCGCGGGTCTCGTGTCGCCACCAGATCCAAAAACAAGGCCCCGCAAGCGCCGGGCGATCGAAAGCAGATGCCGCACCCTTCCCAGAGGTGCAAGGTCAACAACGCCCGTGCTCCTAGCACCGCGGCTTGCGCGAACAAGGCTGCTGGTGGGTCGCGGACGCCGAGGTCAAGACGCGACGCCTCGCGATGCCGGGCGCAAGCGAGATACGGTCGCTCGACGAGGTGTTGCTCCTCCCAATCCGGTTGGGAGTCCGAGCACATCCCGCCTCGCGCCGCTTCGCCGCCGCCGCCACCTAAGATAGAGAGGAAGCGCCGCCCGAGCCCACTGCTTAGACTTCTCCGGTGCCGCACAAGATCGACGATCGAGGATGGCTATACACAGCCTTATCGGCTTCGCCGACGGCGACAAACCCCGCGCATCGAGCCTCGCCGAGGGCCCGGCAAGAAGCCCCGGCGCAGGCCGGGCGCCGACAGACCGCAGGGTGCCGCCTGCGGCGCTCCCAGCCCCAAAGGCCGCGATCGCCACCGCCGACCAACCTTGACGCCGACTCCACCGTGTCGCCGGACCCGCGAACTCGCCGGATCGCGCCACGCTCTCCAAGAACGGCAACAAGAAGACGCCAGACCGCGATCGAAGCGCGGAGAGAAGCGCGACGTCACCGACCAGCGCCATTGGCCTCATTGCCGACGCCAAGATGCACCCGGAGAACCAGCGACTTGCCATGCGCGGTGGGTTGCCCTCGCTCACCCGCGAGCCGCGGCAAGTCCAAAGGGCTCAAAACCAAGAACTTCAAGCCGACGCGTTCGAGAAGTACGACGGCAGGATACACCTGCCGGAGTTCCTCAAAGATCTACACCATCGCGTGCAAAGCGCCGGAGGGCGCGACGAGAAGATCTCGCCAACTACTTCCCCGCCGGTACTCAAGCCTAACGCCGATCTTGGCTCATGCACTTGCCGGACGGCTCCATCTCCTCATGGGCGGACTGTGCCATCAGTTTGTCGGCGCTTTCACGGGTGGCCACAAGCCTCATGGCTAGGAGAGTGACCTCCACTTGCTCGCCCGTATGAGGGGAGCCCTCGCGCAAGTATATACAAAGATTCAGCCAGTGCAATGCAACATCCCGGACGCCCACCCTACCGCGTTATTAGCGCGTTTATCGAACGGCGTAACCGCAGGATGAGGGAGGAGATGGCGATGTGCAAGATCGAGATGTCAGCGAAGCTTTACGCCTCGCCGATAAGTGTGCACGGGCTGAGGAGAGGAGGAAAATCCCGGAGAGATTGCCGGAGCGTATGATCTCGACAATGAGGATGCTGCCTGCAAGGAAGAACCGGAGGCGGAGCAATAGGAAGAGGAAAGCTAAGGATGTGCTAGCTGTTGAGCATTCCGGAACGGAGGCGGCTCCGACAAGGCCAAAACCGACGACTCCGCGAGGCTGTAGCAGCCACGACAAGCAGATAGCTCCGCAAGCGTTATTGCAAGATTCACCGCACTAAAGGCCATGACCTCCAAACCTGCAAAAAGTAGAGCAGGTGGCGGAGCTGCAGAAAGCTGAGTACGAGCGCCGATAAGGAGAGAGCCCAGGAGGTGGCGGAGGATCCGCAAGAAGCTTCCCCGCCCGGGAGGGAACTGCAGGCAAGGCCAAGCCGCTGCAAGGAGACAGCCTCCCGCCGCCGCGATAAGGACGAAGATGAAGATGAGGATGAAGAGATGGAGGAAGATGAGACCGATGATCAAGACTTTCGTAAGGCGACATGGCGACAGGCATCGACGGCGGCGCCTCGCACACCTCGCACCGCCGACTCAAACAAAGGTGCGAAGTGAACGCCGCAGAAGCCGGCCCATCGAGGCACGCAGCTCAAGTGGTCCGCACGCCCATCATCTTCGACGCTGAGGACCACCCGATCGTGTCACCGCGGTCGGGTGTTTGCCGATGTTGGTTTCACGGCTAATCCGCAACCTCAAGGTCACGAAGATGTTGGTTGACGGCGGGCCGCCTGAACTTGATTTCTCCGCAGAAGCTCAAGAAGCCCGCATCCCCGACAACGAGCTCAAGAAACCGGTGCCTTTCAAGGAATAAACCGGGAAGGACTGCCCAAGGGGAAGATCACATTGCCGCTGACGCTCGGCAGCGAGCTGAACTTCAGGACTGAGAGGGTCACATTCGACGTGGCTGATATCCCCTTACCCTACAACGGGATACTCGGCCGACCCGCACTCGCCAAGTTCATGGCGGCCTCTCACTACGCATACAATGTGCTCAAGATGCCTGGCCCGATGAGCGTCATTTCTGTCCAAGGAGACAAGAGGGATGCACTCATCTCGCGCCGACAAGATCTACCGAAGCAAGCAGCAGAAAGCGTAACGCGAGCCACTTGCCACCGAAGCTCCCCGGGAAGAAGAAGGCCAAGTCCGCAAGGACAGCTCGTGCTCACTCCGCAAACGATTCCCCGAGCGCTGCGCTGCCGTCGAAGACGCGCCATCGAGCTCCACCGGCAAGTGCGAGAAGGCGAAGGCAGACCAACTAAAGACTAAGCCCGGCAAGGACAGCTCTGGTGCTCGCTCCGGCAAGCACATCTCCCCGGAGCGCCGCGTTGCCATCGAGGACGCGCCATCGAGCTCCGCCGGATAGTAGGGCAAAGAAAGCTGCCGAGCTTCGAACTTTTGAGTTGTGCTCCCTGAAAATCCATACCTTGTATGAAGAACCCGAGCGCAGAAGGGTCGAATCGTGGTTAGGTTGGCGCCGCCGATCCGCTTTCGAGTCCGCCGACGATAAAAGCACGCCGCAACCAGCCCGACGAAGTTCTTCCCGCCGAGGCAACACCGCCAATCCGCCGACGCCCGCGCCGTAAAACGTGGTTGCGCCGTGGGTTCTCTCAAAGCGTGAGGACGAGAACATACAAGGGGAAAGATCGGGAAGGAGCACGGCCTCGACGGATTGTCAAGACGGAAAAGCTAAGTCGTCCGAAGTTTTTGAACAGAGCACTTTAATTCCATGCTTTTTATGTTATGTTCTCGTATGCTCGCTCCTTTGTATGTAATGCCTCAGGCGCGGAGGAGCCAACTCGTGGTTGTTAAGCGCCCTTGCTTTGTTTCCGAGTCCGCCAACAATACAAGTGCGCCGAATCGCCCGAGAAGGTTGCTTGCCGAAACAACACCGCCAGCCGGGCTGCCGATGTCCCGACCAGCATGTGTTAGCGCCGCAAGTTCCCTAGCAGCGAGAGTATAAACGCATTTAAGGGCAAAGCATGGCATCGCTTTGCAAAATCGCATATAAAATAAAATATAGATAAATAATAGCTTATTACAGCGATGTCTCACCAAGCTTCCGTGGCTATGATCACAAGAATAAGGAGAAGCTGTAGGGCGCTACCGGCACACAGTGCCCCGCAAGCCAATCTCGCTGGGGCTGCAAGTGCCAAAGTCACTGCAGCGAGGCGGGCTCCTCAGAGGCCGTATGCCGGGCGACAAGGGCCAAAGAAGGCGACCAGCACTGGTCTTGCCGAGCCAGAGTTGCCGGGGCCGCGAAGGCTGAAGGTCCCTCCCCCGCAAGCTAAGGTCGCCAGGAGCTACGGAGTCGAGCAAGTTCTTTTCATCCATCGTCATGCATCCTCTTGTGGACCGGGAAGGCGGGCCGCCCTGAACGAAAGTGTGCTTTGTAAAAAGAAACTGCGGCGCGAGGAGCCGAAGTCGCGTCAAGTTGCGCCTTTGGTTTGTTTCCGAGTCCGCTTAACGACACAAGCGCCGCAATCGCCCGGCTGCGTTTTTGCCGGAAGCAACACCGCCAGCGGCTGCCGACGCCCCGCACTCAAGAAGCGTGTTCGCTCCGGCAAGTCCCCTAAAAGCGTAGGGTGGGAATGTACAAAGCACAAAATCAAGTAAAGGACTTAGTCCGGCAAGCCGGGGCTCCCAGAGGCCGTGGCGTCGGCGACAAGGGCCAAAGAAGGCGCACCAGCACCTGGGTCTTGCCGGAGCTAGAGTTGCCGGGGGCTGCGAAGGCCAAGGTCCCTCCCCCGGCAAGCTAAGGTCGCCAGGGAGCTATGGAGTCAGATAAGTTCTTTTCATCCCTCGCATGCATCCTCTTGTGGATCGGGAAGGTGGGGCCGATCCTTGAACGAGTGTGCTTTGTAAAAAGAAACCTCAGGCGCTGAGGAGCCGAGTCAAGGTCAAGTTGCGCCTTGGTTTGTTTCCGAGTCCGCTTAACGACACAAGCGCTGCTGCAATCGGTTCGACAAGGTTTCTTGCCGAAGCAACACCGCCAAATGGTCTGCCGACGCCCCGCACTCAAGAAGCGTGTTCGCTCCGCAAGTCCCCTAAAAGCGAGGGTGGGAATGTACAAAGCACAAAATCAAGTAAAGGACTTAGTCCGCAAGCTTTCTCTTTTTCATTAAAAACATCCCGCTTAGTACAAGTCCATAAGAGGATGAAAACATGACAGAGAGAATTACAGATTTTAAATGCAGCTAAGGCCCAAGGCTTACAAATTGAAAGATAAGATGCCCGTAATCCCTCTCCTGCTTCTCCTGCTCAGAGGTAGGTCAAGGAGGCCCCGCAAGAGAAGCTTGCCGGAAGGGCAAAAGGGCGCTTAGGAGAGCTACGGGCGCCAGAAGACACCAAGAGAACTTCCCGGGCCGCCAGAGCTTGGCGGAGACGGAGGCGCCGGAGGCGAGCTTGAAGACGGGTGGTGGAACGCCGAAGACTTGCTGCCGAGGGCTCTCGCCAGATTCGACTTGACGGCCTTGCCGCCACCCTCTTCCTTCTTCCGCAGCCTCCCTCACGCCACCGCCCAAGGAGACGGCCCCGGAGTTCAAGGCCGGCGACCGGATGATAGGGTCACCGGTGGCGCTGCGAGGCAGCGCCCGACGCCTAGTCGGACCCGCCATCTCGCTGCCGCCGCTGCCGCTTCCCTCCTCGCCACTCGCCGAGGAGGGCTTTCGCTATCGGAGGAGCCTTCCACGCAGCACTCGCCCGGTGCCGGAGTCCTCAAGACCTTGACGGCGAGAAGGTCGCCTCCATTAATTTGAAATGGAGGGTAAACCCCGCCGCAAGCTGTGGATGCGGCGAACGATTCCACCTCGTCGGCACATCACGCCGGGCCGATACGACACTCACCGAAAGTGCCGCTGATCCCGCAGCCCTCGCGCGCAACTCCAACATCTCGGGCGGATCCGCCCATCGCGCCGCAAACGGGGCCGGCAGCCGAGGCGGCGACGAGGTGCTCGGCGCAGCTTGATGAAGAACTCCTGTGGATCGCCTCCGTGTGGACC
Source organism: Aegilops speltoides (assembly GCA_021437245.1). Classification (NCBI taxonomy): domain Eukaryota; kingdom Viridiplantae; phylum Streptophyta; class Magnoliopsida; order Poales; family Poaceae; genus Aegilops; species Aegilops speltoides. The sequence continues at coordinate 238,588,357 of CM038142.1, forward strand.
GCCGAGGAAGGGAGCCACCGGCGGAGACGGGAGGCGACGCCTCGACCGCCTCCCCGAGCGCCGACCACGCCCCGCCCTGCCCACGCCGCCCTCTCCCCTCGTGGTCGGCCCCGCCGCCACAGTGTGGGATAGGAGAGGCGCGCCCGAGGCAACCTCGCTACCACCGCTGAAGGACCAGGATTCTCCTCCATGGCGTATGGGGGAAGAGAAGGAACTTGAAGACGGGGAGAAGAGGGAGGCGAGACTATTGCGCCTCTTCCGCCTTTTTAAAGGGCGAGGTGGGGCTCACCGCCCGGCCAGCTAATCAGGGGCGAGGGGGCAGAGAGCGGGCCGACTCGCCATCTCCGCCCGGACGGCTCGGTCTCCCCACCTCGCCGCCACGACCCCACGCATGTGAGCCGCGGGCGAGAAAGCGGAGCCGAGGCGACGGTGAAGTGACTCGCCGCGCCATGATCACGAGGGTGGATGCCTTAAAGATCGCACGCGCCACCCACGCCTCCCACGACGCCGCAATCGACGCTGCGTTGCCAGGGGGAGCGCGGGCGCGGAGCCCGTTGTGTGCGGACTCCAGCCACGCGCGTGCGCAGATCACTGTTTTGGGCCCGCCCAACAACGCCGCACCGTATGGCCCAGCTCGGGGCCTCTCTGGTGTATTAAAGTAGGGGTACCTTAGTACCTTTAACTTGTTCACGGGCAGTCGCAACACCCTCATGGCCAGGCTTGCCGGACGCCCGCAAGGCTCTCCACCACCCTTATTACCGCCATTCAAGAACAAAGTACTAGCTAAGAGCACGGCGGCCCCGCAAGAGGAGCTTGCCGAAGGCCAACCAAAGCCACCCGACTCCAATAAGCACCCAAAGGACGCCATCACCAAGCCATCCCAAGGGCACGGGCGAGGCATCGCGCAGCCATGCGGAGCGAGGTGGCAAACGGAGTCGACAGAGGCGCCATCATGACAACCGGAGGCTCACTTAACGGTCACCCTCCCACTGTTAGGCGACCGGACGGCATTTAATGCCCTTGTCCCCGCCGCCGACTAGGTAGGGGCATCACAGCATCAAGCACCAAGCCACGATTTTACCTTTCTACCCCCTCTTCCTACGCTGCCACCGTGGGTACCCCTTCAGACTATAAAAGGAGGCCCATGCACGAGAGGAGGTTCGTCCATTCGACACCCACAAAGATCACCATACGCCGCCGAGCAAGATCAAATAACAAACACGGCAGCAGAGGGGTGTTATCTCTCCGAGAGCCCCGGCCGGGTAAAGATCGCCTGCCTCTCGCAAGGCCTCGACCTCGATCTGCTCCGCACACGATCCCCGCCCCTTGTCGAACCGTAGGGGCCCCAAGGTTCCCATAGGTGCTCGAGGCCAGAGACACGCCCGAGACTCTCCTTTCGTGGTTAGAAGCAAATCCATGTGGGAATCTCACACGTGACAGACCTCGCAGAATTTTTTTCTTTTACCTTGTCCAAGACGTACACAGCTGGTGCCATATCCCGTGGTTTACCTTCATCTTGCACCTGCAAATCCTTTCTGATACCCAGGTGTGTCAAATCAATCCTAGATTTTAAGGTATCTTTCATCTTGCCTTCAATGTTAAGAAGTGTGCCGATAATGCTGTCACATAGATTTTTCTCGATGTGCATCACATCAAGATTATGACGCAGATCCAAATCTTTCCAATACTCCAAGTCCCACAAAGTGGACCTGCGGGTAAACAATAATATCTCTTCTACCGTGCCACGCTTCCTTTTCTCGCTACCATTACCGTGATGGTTTCCGTGTAATATGCCCCGACCTTCTCTAATTCCACTTGCAACTCATCGGCGCTGAGCCTCTTTGGCGCATCACGGTTTTCATGCTTTGCATTGAACACATGTATTCGGTATTTTATAGGATGTGGCTTGTCCTTGGCAAGGAAACGGCGGTGTCCAATGTAACAGATCTTGCTAAGTATTGTGTATGACAGCAGCTTCCTGTCACAGCAAACACATGCATTGTAACCATGTGTCGTTCGCCCTGACATAGTGCCCAAATACGGACAATCATGGATGCACCAAATTACAACAGCACGCAGAAAGAAATCAGCTGGTGGGCTGCTATATAGGTCTCGAGTGAGAACACCCTTCCATAGCTGTTGAAGTTCCTCCACAAGAGGCTCCATGAACAAATCAAAATCCTTTCCAGGACTTTTTGGACCTGGGATGAGCAAGGCCATCATGTAGTTTGATTCTTTGGTGCGTACATTTGGAGGCATGTTGTAAGGATAACAAGCACTCGCCACTTGCTATATGTGGCGCCTCGTGGCCAAATGTGTTAAATCCATCCGGCTAAGCCAAGTCTAATGGTTCTCGGTCAAAAGAAACTCTTTGTGTTTATCATTGAAGCTTTTCCACTCACTACCATGAGATGGATGGCTCATTACATTCTGATCTCTGTACTCGGTTCCTAGAATGCCACAAGACATCCTCTCTTGTTTCAAATCATGAACAACCACTTCAATCTTGGTGTAATTGAAAATGTCTCGTAACATTATGAGGAACCCTCTTCACAAAGATCGCCATCTTTCCATCTTGATGATTTGCATTTGGCATTCACTTGTTGGCATAATCCTTCCGAACGTAACACAATTATTCTTACAAACATGGATCATATCATATCCAATTCCAACCGCACAAAGGAAATTCTTCATTTTATCAGAGGTGTGTGGCAGCTCAGATGCATCTCGGGAAAGATTTATGAAAGCAGCCAACATCGCCAATGATTTTTTGGTCATCCGCTAAGATTTCTTCACCAAGAAAGGTGACCATAGCTGAGAATACCGACAGCTTATTTCGGGTGACAGAACGTTGCATTGTTCCAACATGCGGCCCACCGCTTTTCTTCTTCAGAGGTGAAAGTTCACGGAATGCACGAGCATTTCGAGCATTGTTTCAATGTTGGTCAAACTCGCTGGCTCCGTCACCACCACCTCCTCCTCCTCTTCCACCTGAGCATCAGGCAGATCAAGATGGTGATTCTGCTGTTTCCACGTAGTAAATAACATTGACGTTCACAGCTTCACCATGATGAACCCACCTAGTATATGTGACCAACATCCCACACAAGTGTAGATGATTTTGCACAGTTGACTGGGGTCTTGTAACTGAATTCATACAACTGCTACACGGGCAGAGCACATTTGATTTTGGACCACCGTACTCAGCTCTGATAAAGTTCATGAAGTTTTCAACCCCCTCGACATATGCAGCAGAGAATATTCGAGCAGAAGTTATCCAAGTCATGTCCATCTGTTAGACATACAAATTAGTTCTTCTACTAGATATTACAGGAAAAACATATATGCTTTTTTATGAAGTCCAGAAAAAAATACCTAGGTCGATGTCTAAAGCTATGGCAAGATATTTGGACGAGCAGATCTAAGTAACGAAATATATGTAAAGCTAATTCAGCAAACATATTTGAGTGCTAAATTATGGCAGGCTGTTTCAGCAGTTAATGAGGCCGAGCACACAGCCATCAAACTATCGAAGGCCATCATAGCAACAAAGATCGAGTATAAAACGGTGTAGAGCTATTTCACCTAACATATTGGCTACTAGACCATGGCAATCTACGTCACAATAAATATATGGCAGGATATTTTAGCAACTAATCGGCCTTGGCATGCCATCTCAGCTAAGTAGATTGAGTGCAAAGGCAAGGAAGCTTCTTAAGCAGCATATTGACAAAGAAAGTACGACAAAGAACGGTGAGATTAACAGCGTTTATCAGCTAACATTCAGCTACACCGACATGAACGGGCCTCGCCTAGAATGCGCTGCATCGTGGGAGAAGCCGACGCGCCGCGTCTCCACATGAACGTCGCCAGCGGTGGTGGCGCTGACCGCCGTGCGCCTCCACAAGAACGTATCCAGAGGTGGCGGCGCGGCTATAGGACAGCAATCTACGAGAGCGTACTGTGGGAGCGAGAGGATCGCCATGCGTCCCCTCGATGAACCGCGACGCCGACGTATCGGCACGGCGGGGAGGGCGGCTTTAGCGGAGCGAATGGAGTGGAGGGGGATAGGGGGGAGGAAGTTTGGGAATATTTGGCTGAAGGGCGGTTGAATCGGGTTTGGGGGGAATTTTTGTGGGGGAGAGGATTTTCGCGCGGTGGGCGGGGGGAGTTTGGCGCATGGTCGGTTTCTCCAAGTGCAGTCCCACGTGTCAGTGAAGAGGCAAGCTGAAGCGCGTTCCGTTTCCGTGAGCCGTGTGCAGGACCGAACGTGTGTGGGGTGCAATGCGACCGCCACAGGAGTGCTGTGAGTGTACCGCCTTTTTTCCTTTTAAACTAGGTGCTTTGCCCCCTCAAAAAAATGTTGCTTCGCGCAATCCATCGATACTACTACTAGTAATCCGGTAATCCCGACTAAAACAGCACGGCCGGGTCTTTTCCCAAGCGATATGCTAGGAGGTTGGCTTAGTTGGGTTTTTTAGATTTGTCTCGGTTCAATAAAAAGCAGAGTTGGTAATGATGGTGTGCCTGTCATCCTGCAATATAGGCCGTCCGATCTATATCTAACGGATAGGAAGGAAACTATGACAATTTACCCGCACTCCTCTCCACATTTGCGTAAGGCTTTCCTCGCTCATCCTTTTCTCCCACAAGATCTTGATCTTCCGCAACGCACGGGCATCTTGCTAGTACTCCTACAATATGTATATTATTGTGAAAGTTCATATACACCGACCGAGATTAATGCAAACACGGCAAGATTTTCATTACATTTAACTTTTATAGGACAGAAAATAAAAGAAACCCGACCTTAAACCTATTCTACGACGGCGCATCGACGCCCTCCATCTCGCGATCTCTATGTACGGGGCGGGTTCAAGATCCGTGAAGTGAAGGTGCGGTCTCCGGCGAGGAAGAGTAGAACACGGATACGGACCGCCAGTTGGCACACCATGCCCCGCCGCCCCATGCCCTACTCATCCTCGGAGGAGTCTCGACCGGGCGGTGCCGACGTTGATGGCGGCAAGTAGGACGCTGGGGTCGACGGTGTTCCCATCGCTGGCCGCCAGCGTGGCCACCGCCAGCGGTCGCTGGTCGCGTCCCGCCACACACGCTATTGCGCCGCGAGAGGCGACTTGAGCGAGGGCGGCGACTCGAGCTTCATCCCGAAGACAAGCTCTTCCGCCGAGCGTCAGACTTGCGGTCATGGCAGATGTGGTGCCGTAGGAGCACGGCGCGCTATGGTGTGGAGGTTAGCTGGCGTTGCCGCTTTAAGTAGCGATTCCGTGAGGCTAAGCGTCCGGTGCCATTAAGTCGCCGGAGTTGGTTCTCGGCACCGAGCCTCTTAAGGACGACATACGAACGGACGGCATGAATGCGGCAGCCGGCGCCGCTGGGAACGCACTCACGACGCGCGCGCGAGGGACGAGGGCTTTGGTGTGCCAGTAGTCAGTCATGCGGTCGTGGCAACGTTGGAGATGCCTTTGCTAAAATGCGATCCCCGCATGTCATTGAAAAGCAAGACGACCCGCATGGTCTCGTGTCTAGAGGATGCAGCTGGTCAGCACACCACTCCGCTGGACGCGTCACGGCGCCCGCGCATCCTCGACAAGCCGGGTGTTGGGGTGTGTTTGGATTGTGGCCAAAATGCACCATACCAAAATTTTGGGCATGACCCAAAGATTGGTCTTTATTTGGATGGTTGCTATTTTTTGGCATGCCAATGAACTCTAGCCAACTCTAGTTCATTTTTCTTGCCAATGTCGGCCAAATCATGGGCAACCAATACCTCAACCAAAATTTTGGTCATGACCCAACGATTGGTCTTTGTTTGGATGGTTGCCATTTTTGGCATGCCAATGAACTCTAGCCAACTCTAGTTCATTTTTCTTGCCAATGTCGCCAAATCATGGGCAACCAATACCTCAACCAAAATTTTGGCTACCCAATGCTTTGATGGGGCAACCTTGGGCACAAACCAAAAATACCGCTGGTCGTGCCACAAGACTAACGCCACTCGCACATCTGAAACCGACCGTGTCTATTGACGATATGAGCGTGTCGCCACCGCGTCGCCGTGTCCAGAGGCGGTGCTAGAGCTGCGCCTCGCTGTTGGCCCCAACGACCCACATGAACGGTTGTCGTGGCGAGGAGGTCGGGGCCAGCTCCTCCATTGGACTAGTTCTGCGCTACGTCAGTTCCGACGGGTGTGCCCTACATGTCGGTTTCCTATTTTCCCGACATATTCGAAAGGCCGTTCTCACATTGCGCATTAGGCCTTTCACTATGTAGGCCAAGCGAGACAACTTATTGTTTATTTGAGCCGCTCAAGTGTAATCATGTGGCATTTGCTTATTTCTCATTCCTCTCCAACCTCTTCTTCATCGATCATGTCGCCTCCAAATGAGTCCATCCTCCCGCATGCCTCATTTGAACATTCCGCCGAGTATCATTCGCATGTACCCACCCTAGTCCTCTTTCAATAGATCTCCGGACCCCGAGATGAAATCGAGAGGGAACGAGGGGGCACGTGATACCTCAAAGCGGATTCAAAATTTTGAACCGTGATCATAGCATCCGCAAATCATATATAAAGGGTATTCAATGTTCGCTTGCTTTTGAACCTACAATATACTCCCTCCTATCCTTTCTACTTTACATATAAGTTTTATGTGTAGTCAAAGTATCTCTACTATGATAAAAAGGTATCAACATTCAACAACGCCCAATCTATATTGTTAGATTCGTACGTACTCCTAGATTTGTACTCGAGATGGTTTCCTATTTGACTATTGACAAGATTAATAGTACTCCCTCCATCTAGGTGAGTAACTCGTCTTAGGCTATGCACCGTGACCAAGGAGGAGGGGAAAACGAGAGACATTAATGTTTATTTGCTAATTAATAGTATTACATGCAATGAACTAACCACTGCATGTCATGTTTGATAGTCTCAGGTCATTAGAAGCATGCACGCCCTCATCTCTTATTGGTTGATATGCCAAGAAACAAGAAATGAGGTAGAAGTTAATGCACCGCGCCTACGTGTTTTGGGATTATTTGGTTTCGTAAGATGACTTACACACCTAGACGAAGGGAGTACATGAGATGTATAATGTGAAAATTATATCATTGGAAACTCCTTTCACATACGAAATTGACCGTATGCTTTGTGTAAGTTGCATGTCATATATTATAACTCTAACATTTGGTCAAAGTTAGCCTCGAAAAACGCATTAGACCATGTATGCTTTGTGTAAGTTGCATGTCATATATTATTACTCTAACATTTGTGTAAGTTGCATGTCATATATTATTACTCTAACATTTGGTCAAAGTAGTATAGTGGAAGTGGATCCTCTGACGTAGGTATCCCTACCTTACCCTCCCTTTCGGTCACTTACTGGCGGACCACATGCTTGCTAGGCCCCGCATGTCAGTTACTCAATGGGTTCGGCCACGTCAGGGGATCCTCATCCGTAGTATACTCCCTCTATTTTTATTTACTCAGCATAAAACGGAGGGAGTGGTGGTATAATAAATGACGCGGGCAGGGGAGGGGGAGAGATGTCGGTTTGCTCTAAACTGCGGTCCCACAAGCGAGCGAAAACGCAAGACAAAGCGCGTTCCATTCGGTGAGCGACGTGGAGGGTCCAGCGTGCCGGGCTGCAACGCGAACGCGATAAGAGCGATGTACAATCAAAACCGATTGACCGGTCGTCACCGGAACCACATTCACACCGTAACCTTTCGCCGCCGCCTACGCCAGCCACTGCCCTAAAACCACACCAAATCTCCAGCCCATTCCCCCACCTTTCGATCCCCTAGCCCGCATCAAGCGTCCCCTAGTTCGCCGGAAAGCCATGGTGCGCCGCAAGATGACTTACTAAAGATGCTGACGCCGGAGACCGCGCAGAAATCGCGGCAGCGGTCAGCGCCATAGACCTCCGTTCCCAAGCTCGCTTTGTGGCGGGCCAATCCCCGAGTTCTCTGGAGCCAAGCTACGAGGAGGAGGAAGCCGATCCAATGTTCACTGCAGAGGTCGCGGCGCAGAAGGCCCCCGATAGGTATGAGACGATGGACGTCGACTTCGTGTCGGCGTCCGAGTCCCCCATGGTGCAGGCGGACCAACGGTTCAACATGGCAATACTAAAGGAGGACCGGGAGGCAGAGGCTCAAATCGACGCGGAGCGCGCGCATGCCGCTGCCATTGAGGCTCTCCTGCAGGCGGAACCGGATGTCATGGATGTGAACCGGGCGGCGGAGGCTCAACTTGAGGCGGAGCGCGCGAATGCCGCTGCCATCGAGGCCCTCCCCGCAGCGGAACCGACGCCCCGACATGAACCGGGCCGCAGAGGCTCGACTCGACGCAGAAGCGCGGGATGCCGCCTCATCAATGCCTCCCCGCAGCGGAACCGAAGCCCGGACTTGAACCGGGCGGCGGAGGCTCGACTAGACGCGAGCGCCGCGGATGCCATCGAGGCCCTCCCGCAAGCGAACTGACATCCTCGACTTGAACCGGCTGTGTTTGTCCGCAGCAGAGCGCCTCGATGCTCCGCTTGAATGAGTAGCCGAGGTCGAGGACAACCACGATGCGGAGACACACATCGGCAGCGATCGCTGGTTCAAGGCCAAGAGCCAAAGACGACAAGGCCGCCCCTTTCCACGAAGCAAAGGATAGTTTTTCTTTATGTTGTTGTTTTTATGGATCTTTGCTGTGTAAAACATACTATATTTGTTATGTAAGTCGCCTCGACTTGGGTCACTACCATTTCAAAGGTTGGATGAATATCCTCACGCCTCCTAACCCTTCTTTCCTTCTACCTCACCTCTTCTTCTTCCCCAACAGACCATCGCACGGGCCGTACGGATACTCCCCAACATGCGGTTGGATAAACATACTCTATGAATGAAAATTATGTGCCAGTGATAGGATGGCTGAGTTTGGTTTGTTCACATGCGACAGCACGTGTTAGTGAGGGTGCGTTCCCTTGGTTGGGTTTGCGGCGTGCAGGAGCGACTGTGTGAGGGTGCGGTGCGACCGCGGCGTGCAGGAGCGACCGTGTGAGGGTGCGGTGCGACCGCGATAGCCGTGCGCAAGTGTACCTCCTTCTCATTTTGAAAACTTTAGGCAAGCTTGGTGTCGGTGTACTAAAGTAGGGGTACCTCAGTACCCCGAACTTGTGCACGGGCAGTCGCAGCGTCCCGCGGCAAGGCTTGCCGGACGCCCACCAAGACCCTTCGTCATTCCTATCTTACTGCCATTCAAGAACAAAGTGTTAGCTGAGAAGACAAAGCCCCGGCAAGAGAAGCTTGCCGGGAAGGACAAGACCCCAGCAAGAGGTGCTTGCCGGGAAGGCCAACCAAGGCATTGCAAGAGACTTGTCGCGATGCACCGCGCGTCCCGGCAAGACCCAACGAGCGGCAGGCTTGCGGGTGCGACAAGACAGAGACCGTGGCAAGGCGCTTGTCCGCGCGGTTACCACTTGCGCCACGCCCAGCTCACCCGACGACGTGTCGCCACAGATCATTCCCCGGTGCACGTGGCGCGTAGTGTGCAGCCTAGCGGTGCGAGGTGGCGAAGCGAAGGTGACTAGGGCCATCGTGGCGATCGGTGGCGCCCTAACGGTCGCTTTCTCGCACTCGTTGAGCGAATCGGACGGGCATTAAATGCCCTTGTCCCCGCCGTTAGAGTTAGGTATGGGACATCATTGATAGTGGTTGTACCAACCCGCTGCTTACCTTTCTACCCTCTCTCTTCATATATACTGCGGTGACCCTTTAGACTATAAAAGGAGGCCCGCACACGAGAAGGGTTTGGCCGACTCATTCGAGACTACAAAGATACCCACGCCTCAAGCAAGAACAAATACAAACACAAAGCAGCAAGAGGAGTTTTATCTCACCGGAGAGCTCCGGCTGGGTAAAATCCCCGCGCCTCGGCTCGACCGCTTCTTCGGTGCTCCTCCGCCTCGCCGACCGAAAGGGCCCCTACCCCATAGGTGCTCGTCCCCCCACGACATCTTTGGCGCGCCAGGTAGGGGTTGACGAGGTTGTGCGAACCTGATCCGGTCTCTGTGTGCGCTACATCAACATATTCATCGACATGCCACCGAAGTAGAAGGCTTCGGAGGCGGCCACTCCGTCCGCGACTATCCTACCGCCACCGGCAAACAGCGGTGGATGGACGCCAGGAGGAGCTGGCGCCGACGGTGGGACTCGCTGTCGTCACAGTGTCCAAGGACAAGGCCCCGCAAGCTTCAGCGCTCAGACATCCACCGCACTCCTCCCAGAGGAGCAAGATCGACAACGCCACGGTGTTCTCTAGAACCGTGGCTCGCTGGAACAAGGCCAAGCCGGGCGGATCGCAGGACGCTCAAAACCAGCATGCACGCCAAAGACGCCGGCACGAAGCGCAAAGACGCCGTCGCTGGGCGATGCTGCTCCTTCTAACACCGTAGAAGTTTGAGCATATCCCGCACTCGCCGCCTAAGACTTCCAGAGGAAGCGCCCCCGAGCCTAATTAAGCTTTAGACTACCCTCCACATGCGGACAAGATCGACGATCGGAGGATTACTATTCGTAGCCTGCCGGCTTTGCTAACGCCGACAAGCCCCGCAGAACCGAAAGCACATCAAAGCCCCGCAAGACGCCCAGCGCAAGCCGACGCCGACAAGACCACTGGGGCGCCACTATCACGCGACTTCCCCGCCTCGAAGCCAAAATCGCCACTCGTCGGGCCTACTCTCAACACCGACTCCATCGCATCGTTGACCCGCGAGCTCGCCGCGATCAATGCCAAGTTCTCCAAGAACGACGACAAGAAGGCGCCAGACTCGTGATCGAGCGCCGAGAGAAGCGCGACGTTGGCCGCCCGACCAGCGCTGGGCCCACTGCCGATATGCATGCGCCAGGGAACCAGCGACTTGCCAGACGTGGTAGGTTGCCCCTGCGCTCACCCGTGAGCTGCGGCAGGTCCAAAGGGCCCGCAACCAAGAACATCAAACCGAACGTGTCTCGAGAAGTACGGCGGCAGGATCCATCCGCTGAGTTCCTCAAAGCATCTACACCATAGCGTGCAAAGGCTGGGCGCGACGACAAGATCTCGCTAACTACTTCGGCTGGTGCTCAAGCCCAACGCCGATCTTGGCTCATGCACTTGCCGACAACTCCATTTCTTCGTATGACTGACGGTACATCGGTTTGTCGGCGATTCACAGCGCGCCACAAGCCCCATGGCCAGAAAGCGACCTTCATCCGCTTGCCTGTAAAGAAGGAGAACCCCCGCAAGTACATACAGAGATTCAGCCTAGTGCAAAGGTAACATCCCGCACGTCTGACCGCCGCGGTTATCGCCGCTCCATCGAACGCGCGTAACCGCAGGATGAGGGAGGAGATGGCGGCGTGCAAGATCGAGATGTCACGAGCTATATGCTCCGCCAACAAGTGTGCACGCAAAGAGGGGAGGAAACCCCCGGAGAGAATGTGGGAGCGAATGATCTCGACAAGGAGGACGCCCCCAGAAAGAGGAACCGGAGGCGGAATAATAGAAAGAGAAAGGCTAAGGATGTGCTAGTTGTTGAGCAGTCCGGTAACGGAGGCGGCTCCGACAAGGCCAAAGGTGGCGACTCCGGTGAGGCTGTGGTGGCCGCCGACAAGCAAGACGGCTCCGGCAACTAGTACTGCAAGATCCATCGCACCAAGGGCCATGACCTCCAAGCATGCAAGAAGGTTGAGCAGATGGCAGAGCTACAGAAAGTTGAATATGACCGTCGCGACAAGGAGAAGGCCCGGGAAGGTGGCGGAGGGTCCGGCAAGAAGCTTCCCGCCCGGGGAGGGCGCCGCGGCAAGGCCAAGCAGCGGCACGGAGATAGACCTCCCCGTGGCCGCGACAAGGAAGAAGAAGAAGATGAGGATGATGAGATGGATGAAGATGAGACCGACGACCAAGAGTTTCAAAAAGGCGACGGAGGTTTTATGCGTTGACGGCGGTGCTTCTCTGCACACCTCACACCGTCAACTCAAACAGTGGGTGCGGGAGGTGAGTGCAGCAGAACCATCAGTTGAATCGCATGAGCCCCCGGCGGTCCAGCACGCCCATCGCCTTTGATGTTGAAGATCACCCCGATCGCATCACCGCGTTGGGTGCTTTCCGATGCTGGTTTCGCCAACCATCCGCAACCACAAGGTCACGAAGATGTTGGTCGACGGCGGGCCGGCCTGAATCGATCTCTTCGGGTGCTCAACAAGCCCAGATCCCCGACAGCCGAGCTCAAGAGACCGGTACCTTTCAAGGAATAAACCCGGAAGGAGCAAGTCAAGGGGAAGATCACACTGCCAAGAACTTTTGGCAGCGAAGCTGAACTTCGTGATGAGAGAGTCACATTTGATGTTGCTGATTTCATTGCCCTACAATGGGATACTGGCCGCCCCGCCGCCAAGTTCATGGCAGCCTCTCACCACGCATACAATGTGCTCAAGATGCCTGGTCCGATAAGTGTTATTTCTGTCCATGGTGACAAGAAAGATGCACTTATCTGCACCGACAAGATCTACTGAAGCAAAGAGCCGCAGCAGAGCTGCAAGAAACCACTTGCCAAGCTCCCGGGGAAAGAAGAAGAAGACCAAGTCCGCAAGAGTAGCTTTGATGCCCACTCCGCAAGCGCACTCTTCGGAGTGTCTGCGCCACCGCCGAGGACGCACCATCGAGCTCCACCGCAAGTAGAAGAAGGCAAAGACAGCTTCACCAGAGACCAAGAAAGTGGTCGCCAAGGAGGACGGCAGACGGTGGTACTTTTACCATCGCCCACGCTTGATCCTAATAGGAAAGCGCTACCATTGCTTTTCTCTGGGCGATGTCGATGTGTTTGCATGGCAACCATCCGACATCCCGGTGTTCCTGTGAGTAATTGAGCACCACCTGCCGTCTGTCCTCACGCCGCCCGCCAAGCAGAGTCAGAAGCAAGCGTGGAATGTCAAGAGTTCATTGTCAAGAGATCAAGAAGTTGGAAGCAGCAGCTTGGTTCGAGGAGTACTCCACCCAACGTGGTTAGCCAATCCAGAGTCGCGCGCAGCAAACGGGAAGTGGAGGCTTTGTATTGACTTCACCGATGTTAATAAAGCTTGTCCCAAGGATCCATTTCTTTCCGCCGCATTGACCAGATTGTCGACTCCACAAACAGGATGTGGTCTCGCTTTCATTCCTTGATGCATACCGTGATATCATCAGATTTTCATGGCGAAGAGGATGAAGAGAAAACGCGCTCATTACTCCATGTGGCACGCATCGCTTTGTACGAATGCCTTTGACTAAAGAATGTTGGTTCGACGCTTGCAAGGGTAGTCAATATGCTTTTGAGCCACAATGCATGTAAATGTAGAAGCATACATGGATGACATAGTGGTCAAGAGCAAGGATAGAGCAACTTTGATTCAAGATTTGGACGAGACCTTCACAAATCTGCGTAGGATCAATCTCAAGTTGAATCCCGAGAAGTGCGTGTTTGGAGTTCCTTCCGGCAAGCTTCTCGGATTCTTTGTGTCCTGTGAGGGGATTGAAGCCAATCCCGACAAGATCAAGGCCATCATGCATTGAAGCCCCGGCGCGCCAAGGATGTGCGGCTTTGCCGCCGCGTTGTCGACTCAAGAGGTTCATCTCTAATTCTGTTGCAGGCTCCCGCCATTTTTCAAAATTTTGAAAAAGGCAGGTCCAATGAAATGGACTCCGAAGCGGAGGCCGCCACAGACTTGAAGAGATACCTATCCTCCACTCCAACACTTGTCGACCTAAACCACAAGAGAAGTTGTCTATATCCGGCAGAACCAATCAAGTGGTTAGTGCCGTTAGTAGCGGAGAGGGGGCAGATGATATGCCAAAGAATCATGCAAGTGAGTCCAGCGACAAGGTGGGGCTTCCCAACAAGTTCTCGATTCGCAAGGATGGATCTCAAGCAGCCACAAGAAGAAAACAGAAGAAGATGGTGCAACGCCCAGTTTACTTTTGTCGGCCCTTCCGCAGGGGGCAAGATCAAGGTATTTTGGTGTGGTTGCTTTTCGCCTTCTCATGGCCTCGAGGAAGGCGCCATTACTTTCAAGCACATGAAATCACAGCTTGTCACCGCTCTGCTAAACAGATAACGCAGTAATCCGAGGCAACAGCAGATCATCGAAAGTGGGCACTAGGATTGTCAAGCTTTGGCCTTAAGTTTGAAAGTACTTCAACTATTCAGAGCCGAGCATTGGCAGAATTCATAGCAGAGTGGACGCCAACACCTTATGAAGAAATTCCGGAGAAGAGCATCCCCGACAAGGAAGCGAGCAAAGAATGGATCATGTACTTTGATGGTGCCTTCTCGCCAAAGGCGCCAAAGGCGGTGTGCTACTTGTCGCACCCACCGGAGAGCACCTCAAGTACATGGTCCAAATGCACTTTCCCAAGGAACAAGCAACAAACAATACCGCGGAGTATGAAGGCTTGCTTGCGGACTCAGATCGCGCGTAACTTGGGATCAAGAAGCTTATTGTCGGGTGACTCACAGCTTGTCGCCCGCCAAGTTAATAAAGATTATCAAAGTCCGCTGATGGAAGCCTACATTGATGAAGTGAGGAAAGCTGAAGAGCATTTTGACGGCTCGCAGATGGAACATGTTCCGAGAGCTCGTAACTACATTGCGATGGCCTCAAAAATGCGCCGCGACTTAAGTTATCTCAGGGAACCAGGGATTTTGTGCTCGTTGACTCAGCCATCCAGAACACCATCAATCGGACAGATCAGAAGAGAAAGTTGGTTATCGACTACTTTCTTTCCGCAGAGCCCCTGCCGCCACCAAGAAGGTCCCTGTGATCAACACAGAAGTGCCGAGGAGCAATGCCCCGACAAGCCCTAGGGTTTGTTTTCGTTGAAGCAGTATGCTCTTCAAGCTCGTGTCCCGACACGATTGCCGGGAGCATCACGCCCGGCAGGATCCCAGATTCTGCCGAGAAGCGGAGGTTCCCGCAGCAGCATTTGCGCCTTTTAGTCCTTGTTGTCGAGCCGCAAGCTCCTACATGGGCACAGCAGATAGTCCATTTCTTCAAACAGAGAACTTCCAAGAGCAAGAAGAAGCAGAAAGTAGCCCAGCAATCAAGTATGTACCAGTTTGTCGATGACATACCGCATGTAAAAAAGATTCAACGGAGTGAAATTGAGGTGCATTTCCGGAAGAAGGACAAGAGTTGTTGGCGGAGATACATGGAGGCATATGTGGTCACCACATTGGCGAAAAAGCGCTTGCCGCAAGGCCTTCCAAGAAGGTTTCTTCGCCAACAGCCTCCAGATGCAACCGCACAAGTAACCAAGTGTGAAGCGTGCAGGCCCACTCCAAGAAAATACATCAACCAGCTCAAGCTCTCCAAACAATCCCTTTATCCCGCCATTTTCGGTCTGGGTTCGATATCTCGGCCCCTTTCCCCGAAGCTGTCGGGGCTTCGAAGTTCTTGTACATGGCAATCGGCAAGTTCACGGCGGGCCGGAGGTGGAGGCAGAAGGAAGGTGACAAAGCACAAATCACGGTCAAGTTCTTCGTGTCAATTGTTTCCCGCTTCGAGTCCCTAACAGGATCATCACCGACAACGCACATAATTCACGAGCCGCACCTTCATGCAAGATGTCCAAGAGCTTACGCCAAGATCTCGCTTTTCAGCTTCGTTGCTCACCCGAGATGCAACGGTCAAGCGTAAAGGGCAACGCTGCAAGTGCTGCTGGCTCAAGACCGAACTTTCGACAGCCGCACAAGTGCGGAGAAATTGATCGAGGAGCTGCCGCGGTTCTTGGTCGATCGAACGACGCCAAATCGAGCCACCGCTAGACACCTTTTGCTCTTGTTTATGGAGCAGAGGCAGTTCTCCCCACGGAACTCAGATACGGATCGCCGAAAGTGCTCGCTATGATGAGCTTGAGCAAGAGCAGCTGCGGCAAGATGACGCGCTGCTCCTCGAGGAAGATCGCTTTCAGCTGCTATACGAGCTTCGTTACTAAAGAAGCTTTTATGCCGCTACCATAGCCACAAAGTTAATGCCGAAGCTTCGAGGAAGGCGAATTTTGTTCTTTGCTGCTCAATCCGCCAACAATTCCAACAAGTTGACGCCGGCGGGAAGGCCCTTATCGGGTAAAGCGAAGTCACTAGGCTCAAGGCCGTCTGCTTTGAGACCAAGATGGCATTCCGTGAGCAACTCGAACATAGAGCATCTTCGTAAGTTTTACCCATATAGCGGTTGCCGGAACCTGCTGTCCCGCAACCACCTTTTGTACAAGCCTTGCCGCTGTTGCATGTAACCTTTGTACAAAGCCGCGCAGATCCTGCATAAATAAAGATCGTATGTTCAAGACATATTGTCAAATTGCATGCATTTTTCTTTGTAGCATGTATACACTGACACTTTGTGCAGAACTTGCTCCCGGTAAGCAATAACGAGCCTTAAAGCTCCATAACTTTATTTTCTCTTCTTTCTTTTGCTCAAAAAGAAGGTTCCTCCGCCCACAAGTTCACCGGGGGGAGAGGAGAGGATAAACATATGGACCAGGCGTCGTTCAAAGAAGCTTAGCCTTGCCGGAACGCAGAAGACAGAAAAGCTAAGTTGCCAAAGTTTGAGCACAATCAGTTTTTAAATTTTTAAGTTATATTCCTTGAACGACCGTCCCTTGTATGGAAAACCTGTACGCGGAGGAACCGACTCGTGGCTAAGTTGCACCTCTTACTTTGTTTCGAGTCCGCCAACAATCAAAGTGTGTTGCGACTAGCCCCGATAAGGTTTCTTGCCGAGGTAACACCGCCAAGAAGGTCAGCGATGTTCCACTACTCAGCCGCCGCAAGTGTGTTTGCACCGCAAGGTCCCTAAAAGCGTATAAAAAAACATACAAGGATGGAATCAAGTAAAGGAGATAACGTAACAAGCAGTACCTGTGATAAAGTTATATTACAATAAATAATTTGCCGCCATTCGATGAGTTATTTCGATGACATATCTAGCAGCGGCAAGGAAAGGGAGAAGAAGGTGGCCTAATCCACGCCGCCGCCGTCGACCCTCCCCGACATCATTGACCTTGTCCACAATGGGTGCGACGATGGCTTTGAGCTCTTCAAGATCGGCACCGCCGCTTCTTGAGGACGCGGAGAGGTCGAGGTTCGGGTTGCGGAAGAGTATCTTCACCAACACCTTCTCTAGGACCTTGGCGAGATCGCGGCGACTCGGCTTCGGCCGCTTCTTCGGATCCTTTCCTCGAGCTGCCGGAGAGCTGTCACCACACCCTTGAAGAAAAGCGTGAGCTTGGCGCCGGGCCGGAGGTTTTCTCTGGAGTACCCAAGCCCGCCAAGTCCAGCTCCGCCACTCCTCGCCGATGGATGCAGCGATGTTAACGAGGCCCTCCGCCCCGTAGCTCCACCGTGGCCTTGAAGGTGTTCTGGTCTCGCGGCCCTCGCCAAGAGGCTCCTCGCTGTCTTGAGCTCCTTCTTCAAGTCATCCTCTCGCTTGGCGGCGCCCAGTGTCTCCGCTAAGGTGGCCAGCCATCTCCGTGATCAGCGCTGAGTCCTTGGGCGGCGTTTCAGTTCCTTGGCCTTCTCGGCGAGTTGAGCTTGCAGATCGCCATGGGCAAGCAAGGCCCTGCGTCACGCTGGAGGCGGCAAGTTCTTCATTTTTCTTTCCCACATCCGCCTCGAGCCGCCACCTTCTCCTCTAACTCTTTCTTGGCGGTTCGGCGTCATGCAGCAGCGCCCTTGCTCGCTTGAGTGCCCCGCCAAGTGATTGTTCCCGCGGGCGAGCTCCTCGTGGCTGTCCAAGTTCACTTTCTTCGCTACCACCTTCCCGCCGACATCCGCCGGGCGGCGAGCTCGCTGCCTCGGCCTCAGCCTTTTCCAGATGTACGCCTTTTGCCTCGCTGTTGCGCCTCTCCTCTGCAATGGATCGGAGGGCCTCCTAGTTGCGGCTCTGAGCTCCTCCAAGATGCTTCTATGTCAACTCCTGCTCACATGACAAGCGCTTCCGGGACTCAAGCTTCGCTGTGCGGGCGCGTAGAGTGACACCAACTTCCGAGCAACTGCTCCTCCTCGACTCAAGATCGCCGGGCAGCCGGGCACGCCAACCACTACCAGCCCAAAGCAGAGGCGTAGTACTTCCTCAAACTCTCTCCTTCGATCGGGCGCCCTAGAGCTCGACGCCCAGGAAGCTTGATGTATACGCCGCCGCCTTCAAGTAAGCGCCGGGTCAGGGCTCCTGGAGTCCTGCGCACAGCATCGCTGGCGGAGGGGTCGGCGGTCGGTGCAGCGCCTTGCGCTCCTGTGTCCTCCAGGTCGTCAGTACGATCGCCGGATCCCTCGCCGGCTCCTGCGCCAGTAGCCTTGGCGGCTTCTTCACGGGCGGGTTCATCGTCCGCCTCTTCCTCATCAGCCAGCGGCATCCCGAAGGTTGCCAAGGCGCCTTCCTCGCCGTGGCCTCGGTTTCCATCGGGTCCACAAGAGGGGGATCTGAAGACAGGAAGAGGAAGGAAAAGTCAAGCAAATATCCAAAAAAAAGAAAAAAGAGAAGAATCCAAGGGAAGGTTTCCGACAAGGAGGGTTACCTGTGCTGGGCTCCGTGACCATGGGCTCCACCACTGGGGGCTCACTGGTTCCGCCTTGCCAGGATCCTCCTTGCCGGGAGCGCCCCTTGTCGTGAATCGCCTTGGCGGCGAAGTCGGCCGACAAGACCTCCGTGTCGGCCTCTGGTTGCTCCTGGTGGGCTTGTTCTGCTCCTATACAAATGAATCTACAATCAAGATGTCAGCAAAAGAAGAAGCACCCACGCGCGCCCCACAACAGGAAGTGAACCAAACACTTACGCTGGGGGCTGTGCTGGGGGCTGCTGCGAGGAGAAGGAACCGGATCCGTCAAGGTGGTCTCGAACGTGTCCTCTGCTGTCACGGCAGGATCGTCCTCGATGACAACCACGGGGACCTTGGCCCTCTTCGCCGCTCTCTCGGCCAGAGTCCTGAAAAGGAATAAGATTTAGGGAGGAGCCGATCAGATGCAAGACAAGAAACGACAAAGATCAAAGAAAATCAAGAACAGCGAGTAGAAAGTCTTACTCCTCCTCCTCCTCCTCTTCATCGTCATCGGAGCTCAGCGCGGAGAGGTCAAGTCCGTACCTCTTCGCGCTGCATGGCGGAGGAGTAGGCTCCTTCGACGCTTTCCCGAGCCGCGGCAGATCAGCGGGCGGCACGGGAAGACCCCGCCTCAGTTGATCACACAGCCTGGGACCCTCCCACGCCAACGGTACTTGCCGCGGTGGAGCGTGTCCCACGGCGCCTCGGCTGCTGGACTACCTGTCCTCCTGCCGTATCTCCAACTCGACGGAGGCGCTTTCTGGTTGGAATTGGGTTGCTTGGGGCTCGCCGCGCAAGCTGCTCAAGACGGTTGGCCACTGCGCGCGGCTCGCCGCTTCGCTCGGCTCGCCAACGACCTCTCCGCAAGGTCCTCCACTCGCGGGCGGTGGCTTGCCGCCTCGCCGCCTCCTCCAACGTGAAGTTTAACCGCCAGCGGCGGCGCCGCCGCTTCGCCCCATCGGCGGCGTACCGCGATCTCGCTTTCAGTGGTGGCGCGGTGAGAAGCTTTTTTCATCGGCGCTGATCGCTACCTCCGCAAGCCATCGAAGAATTGCTGCACGACGCCGCCAGCGGCTCCATCCAAGTTGGGATTATCCTGCGCGAATCGCACTCGCATCATTATGCCAGATGCGATCGCTACCGAGTTGTTGCACAATGGGATGACGCCCGCGGCAGCCGAACCACTCGATGAGTTACGCCGTGCTTGAACAGCTCCTCAAGATCCCGCCAAGCACCGAACTATGAAGTTGAAATTGAGGCCCGGCGCAGCCTCATGATATCCGGGCTGGCCGCCAAACGCCAAAGCGGGCTCTCTTCTGCAGAGGGGCGGCGCGACGGCGGCGGAAATCCGCGCCAACCGCCTCGCTGTGGAGCTCCGCAAGCCCGAGTCGGAGGATTCGGTGGTGGCACCTTCACTTGGCGCCGTCCGCATGAAGCGCCTCCCGCCGCCCGAACTACCCGAGCCTCGGGCGCAGGTTGGTGAAGGGCTGCGATTGGCATCACAGATCCAACACCACTCCGCCTCCACTCATCCCACTTGTTGCGGAGCTCGCCGCCGATACACCTCCTTCATGCTGTTGAGAGGTCCAGCGACTACCAGCAATGGCTCTCTTTCGCCCGGGGTGAAATAATGGCGAAAAAGAGCAACACTTGGGTGGATGCCAACGGTTCTCGCAGAGGTAAAGCGAAACCGCCATTGTCGAACGGCGCTGGGGGTGAAATCAAGAAGATGAAACCCGTGAGGTATTCATGATGTCGCAGAAGAAGTCCGAAAAGGTGGGCAGAGCCCGCAATAGAAGAACACCGAAAGAAATAGTACCTTTTGGGCACCGCCGACGGAAGCCTCGCCGAGCACCGCGCGGCGCAGATGCGCCGCTGCTCAAGGCTGACGACTAAGAGGTAGAACTCCTCGCAGCGCCTTCGGGTGAGCTCGGCGGGAAAAGCACTCGCTTGCGCGCCTTGCCGCAACGCCGGACGACTTCGCGCCTTTGCTGGTCTTTGGAGCCATGGCGAAGCGGGCGGGGAGCGCGGAAGCGTTGAGGGCGACGGCGGCGACGGGCGGCGAGCGCCGCTTTTCGCTTGGGAAGCGGAGGGAGCGGCGGAGCTTTGGAGGAAGAAACCGCAAGTGGCGAAGGTGGGGAACGCCCTGCTTCTCTCGCTTATATACGTGGGAGGCGAACGCTACGCATTTCGGACTTAAAATTGCCCACGACCTCTCCCACGACGCCGCAATTGACGCGGCTGCTACGAGAGGACGCGGTGGATACGGAGGATCTGGTTTGGACTCAGGCCGCTGCGTCTGCGTTGCCTGTTTTGGGCCCGCCCAACAGCGCCGCATCGTGGTATGGCCCAGTTCCCGGGGCCTCGTCGGTACTAAAGTAGGGCTACCTTAGTACCCGAACTTGTGCACGGCAATGTCATAACGCCCCGCGGCAAGGCTTGCTTGACGCCCACCAAGACCCTTCGCTATTCCTATCTTACTACCATTCAAGAACAAAGTGTTAGCCGAGAAGATAAAGCCCCGCAAGAGAAGCTTGCCGGAAGGACAAGACCCCTAAGCAAGAGGAGCTTGCCGAAGGCCAACCACAGACAGAAGAGACTTGCCGCGACGCATCGCGGCGCCCGGGCAAGACCCGACGAGCGGCAGGCTTGCGGGTGCGACAAGACAGAGACCGTGATCAAGGCGCTTGTTACGGGCGGCTACCACTTTACGCTTCACGCCCACCACTCACCCGACGACGGTCGCCACAGATCATTCCCGGTGCACGGGGCGTAGCCGTGGAGCCTAGCGGTGTGAGGTGGCGAGCAAAGGTGACTAGGGGCCATCGTGGCGATCGGTGGCGCTTCTAACGGTCGCTTCTCGCACTGTTGAGCGATCGGACGGCATTAAATGCCCTTGTCCCCGCCGCCGAAAGTTAGGTATGGGACATCGCGATAGTGGTTGTACCAACCCGCTGCTTTTACCTTTCTACCCCTCTCTCACAGCACTACCTGCCGGTGACCCCTTTAGACTATAAAAGGAGGCCTGCACACGAGAAGGGGTTCGCTCGACTCATTCGAGACTACAAAGATACCCACGCCTCAAGCAAGAACAAATACAAACACAAAGTAGCAGAGGAGTTTTATCTCCCGAGAGCTCCGGCTGGGTAAAATCTCGCTGAAGCCTCGCTCGATCTGCTCTTTTCAGTGGCGCCCGCGCCCTCCTGCCGACTGCAAGGCC
Organism: Aegilops speltoides; assembly: GCA_021437245.1. Classification (NCBI taxonomy): domain Eukaryota; kingdom Viridiplantae; phylum Streptophyta; class Magnoliopsida; order Poales; family Poaceae; genus Aegilops; species Aegilops speltoides. Next base: position 238,610,190 of record CM038142.1, read on the forward strand.
CCTGCCCCATAGGTGCTCGCCCCCACGACACTTGGCAATAATGTGTGGCGAAGTTTGGCAATGCAAGGCCTAGACCCAAACAGATAAGTACGACGCATTTAGGAGTACTAGTGTTAAAAAAGAAAGGTGGGTTTTCCTTCAGGGATTTAATTGATACAAATCCTTGTTTCACGGTCAATTAATGCGATTTTTTCTCGAAAGACCAAAGAGCTAACCATCTCACCTCATCGCTGATTAATGCAGCGCCATGCAAACCAACCTTCTCACTTCCGCATGCATGCAGGGATATTAATGTCCTTGGTTGCTAACCCCATCAATTTTGCCTCGATTAGTGTTAGTGGCCCTTTGCAAAATGTAATTTTGATATACTGGCCTTGTGTACAAAAAAAATGGAGGTAGTAACTATATTTGAATTCCTTGCCCATTGCGGTGACGTCGACGATGTTTTTTTGTGGTTTGTTGAAGTGCGTTCGACGGAGAACACCATTGAGGGAGACCGGTAAGTCGTTTGCAAGTGCCGCCTGCACGCCGAGACAACTGCTTTATTTGCATCCAGGAAGTCCTTTACTAGTACTACTACTAGGAGTACTAGTGCGGTGAGATGGTTTCTCGAAGAAGACGATGGAGAAGCGGAGTCAAGAGTGAAATGATGGTTGCTTCGCCGTGTTTTGTGATTTGACGCCTCACCGCTTTGTGATGTGATAGAAGGGACAGGGAGTAGACTCAGGTTTATATCGCACTACATGCGCCCAAGCATGGGAGAAAGAGGAGAGACGTTGCATTTTCTATTCCTTCAATCAATCAATCGTGGAGCTTCGTTCCATCTTTTTGGCTTTGGCAACACCGCCCACAATGGTTTCCACGATGCCAAAAGCTATTTTCACATTTGGCTACACATTGTGGATGCCCTTAACCATACCACTTGGTTTTGCTCCCTGTGCTATCTATACAAATCTCAATTATATTGATCTAAAAATTATAGAATCAAAGATTAGTAAAAGGAGGTGATTTTGCCGCCATGGATGGCGGGGAGGTTTCTTTTTGAGGACGTTGTCCCGGCGGTTTGCTAACATGCGTCCCACGTGGCAATGCTTTTACCAAGCCGATCCAAGGCCCCACATGAGGAAGAACAACGCGTAAGCAACACATGGTTAAGTTGAAGAAGATGAGGGAGAAGTGGATTCAGCAACGAGTGAAATGATGGTTGCTTCGCCCCTCCAACTTTTTTTTAGCATTATTACTTCGCCCCTCCAACTTAATCAAGGGAAAGGTGCAGCTTTGTGATTTGACGCCTCATTGCTCATTACTACGCCGCGCCATGACTGGGTGCTTCACCCCTGCTGCTTCGCATCAGATTCCGTATGGCACGTGGACCCGTAGCTTGATGTCCCACATGTCGGCGAAAGGGACTAGAAGATTTATGAAAGCGAGCGCCCACTCTACGACGGAGGAGTAGACGACACGACGCCCAATGAATGCCACTTGTACCGATAGTACTATAGTTTTGCTGTTTGCACGATCCATCGATACAAACCCGATTAAACAGAAAGGGCGGATTTTTCCCGCACGGTAGATGATACGCCATACATTTCAAAGGCAATTTTAATGTATGCAAACCTGAATAATTATAAGTAACAATATGATATCTAGTAAAACTAAAACACATATGATTTATTGTGTTAGAGTGTAGTAGTAGTGTTGTATTGCATAGTTGTTAGATGTAACATGCGAGAACGTAGAGATGTAGTTTTGGAGGGCCTACAGAGAAAAGCGTAATACGGTCACCGAACTTCGTAATAAGCTGATTACGGTCACTATATACGCTTTCGGTGATTATCCGTCACTTGCTCATAGTTCAAGATCGGATTGCACTCGCTGACCGCCAAATAGTTCTGCGTGGCGCCATGTTGACTAGTTAAATTGACCACGTTCCTTGTGGGTCCCACCCGTCGCCAAGATAGGGAAAAGGTCGATAAACACAAATTTATGCAGCGCCGACAAGGCTCCAACCCATGCGCTGGAATCACCGTTGTGTATGTGTCTTTCAGTATCGATGTGTGCGCATGCACGTAGGTTGAGCACTTGAGCGTGAGAGTGTGTGTTGGTCGGTGGTGTACTGTGTGTGCATGCATGTGTGCGTGTGTGCGTGAGTGTTATGCGCGCGGCGTGGCTGCTGTGTACGCAGGAGTGTTGCGCGCGTGCGTGGGTGCATGTGTTTGTGTGAGTGTTGCGGGATGTAGTTCGTGTGCATGCGTGCTGTGTGTATAATCACCACACCAGCTCATGTGTGTTAAAACAGATGGCTCAGATACCAATACAAGGCCACCTTGTCCGCAGTGCTCAGGTCATGACTTCAAACCACCGTCAAAATATATTTTTGTCGTTTGTTTTCATTCTTACTAGCAAGATGCCCGTGTGTTGCACGTAACATCAAAATGCATTTGTATGACTTGTTTATCTTGTGAGAGAAAAGGATGAACAAGGGAAGGCCTTATTTGCAAATGTGGAGAGGAGTGTGGTACCTTTTTGCAAAACTGCCATAGTTTCTTTCCTATTCATCAGATATAAATCGGACGGCCTATATTGCAGGATGGCAGGCACACCATCATCACCAACTCTGTTTTTTATAAGAGTGTATTTTATGTATTGTATAAGAGTGTAGATGTAGAGTAGATACAAGTCGACAGGTGGGCACGATGGTAGTGAGATAATGTGATGCAACACTAGAGGTGCCACGGGAGCGCGAATCGTCAACTAGTCATGTCATGAGCAAATACAAAGTTGTACGGTGAGCCCGCGGATCAGATAATAACCACTAAACGTAAACGGTGACCGTAATGAGTGGATTATGAAGTCCAATGTATGTATCGTGCTTTCGCTTCAAATACAATGATCGCATTGCATATATCATGAGAGAAAGATGAAACACGCGTGAATTTTCTCGGGGCTTACTTTTAGAGGACCTCGAGATAGTTTTGTGTGCATACGTGAAAGGGGCGACATAGGGGTATATGATGGAGAGAGAGATGCTCTTCATTTCTCTTTATTATGACTAACTTTGTATATAGTATAAAATATACAAATTCACAAAGGCGGAATAAATATCATTGTGGCACCATGCAATGCAAATTAGCATTCAGATTCTCCATATAACTTTGTAATGTTGTATATATGTAGAAACTCTAAAATAATTTTTGGCCACACTTTATTCAAAAGGAATGTTGTATGCAAAATAAACGTGAAGAGAGGGCTTTTAGATCAATGGGGTACGGATGTAACATGTGTGAATGTGTAGTTGATGCATTTAAGGGCCTAGAGAGGTATGTGTGTATTACGATTCGAGAGAGGCATGGATAGAGGGGCCGACGGGGGAGAGATAGCACGAGAAATGAGAGTGGTCTAGAGAGAGAGAGACTAATATGACGTCACGACAAGAGATTCCATTCCCTTGAGTGTGTATATGCAAGGGGAGGGAATAGAGGCACCAGGAGAAATTTTCTCTGTGTGTGGTGTTTGTGTTGGTATGTGTGGGTGAGAAGATAATGAGACGTGGGGGCAGAGGGTGTGTCACCGCGAGGTCCGGTGGGTCGAGGTGAGGCCCTTCATTCGGTTCCGCCCCGCGCCACATTGGTCGCCCATGACACATTTAGGAAGACCCATGGATGACTAGTCATACAAGACAAAGATAGCAGAATTGTGAAGGACTCTGTGTCCATCGACAAAGCCGCTAGGATTTGTAACCCTAGGTTCTCGGACTAAGGTAACCCCTTTATCTCTCGATATTACTATTCATCCAACCTAACTTTAAGGGCATCCTATGTAATGCTCGCTAGAATCATACTCGCGATTAGGAAGAGAGGTGTGAGATAATGCGTGAGAGACAAAGCGTAAAGATAATGTGCGACATGAGACACGAGGCAGGTCCATGTATATAGAAAGGGTCAATGAGGATTGTGCGTGTATGTTTAAGTAGAGGAAGAGTGCTTGTGATAAAGGTTAGTGAAAACAGTTGTAAATGGTTACGAGAGGGAGGGGGTTATATCTAGAGCATGTGTGCGTAGAAAGACACCTCGAGAGAGTGTGTGAGCATGTGTGAGAGACCACCGATGGAGAGTGAAACTACACGTAAAAGACTGCTCTACACATTGATTAAAGATATAAATTGTATCCAAATATTAGGATGGGATCATGATATTTGCAATTCAAGTAAGGAGCGGTCATTGATCCATCGACATCTAGATTCTATCGAATTTGAGCATGTCTATGTTATTATTCGACACAATTGATCCACATAGTTAGTATTTTGAACTCAGATAATGCATCGCTTTAGCAATCTAATATAAACGTGAGTATAGTTCATGTTGTGTGTGTAAAGCACATTATACATATGAAAGTTACACAATGGACATTTATAAATAGCTACCTATGAACTAGCATACATTTGAATTCAACTTAAGGTGGTTTAAAAAATCAATTCAACATGAAGTCCATTCAATTATTTGAATTTGATATCATGGCATTTGTAAACCATACCTAAATTATGGGGCACCAATCTTTGCTCGATTTTGTACATAATAGCATATGTAGTCGTACAAAATAGATTCAAATTTAGCTCCTCCATTCCAAAATAATCGTAGTTATAGGATTTTCAAGTGTCAAAATTTCAAAAAGAAGCGGATAATTTAATGAGGTTTTCAAACATACAAGGTCAAATATAACGTTGTCTATTTAGGTCAATCCTCATAGTTCAAGAGTACTCTAAACGTGAATGCTTGTGTTTCAAAATTTCAATGAAGCGCCAAAAGAGCCTCTACTCACTCAAACCGCATGAGACCAATGTTTGGTAGTACAAGGAAATTACTTTTCTAATAACTCCGACCCGTGAAACCTACCGCCCGACGTCCAAAGGTCTAAACCGTAGGTTTGTAGCTTCATCTAGACGCCACGCAACCGCCCAAAAACATTCATACACAATGGCCGCCTAACACACATGCTGCGGCCAAATCGCCTCCCGCCACTATTTGGGACACCTGGATTACCATCCTACCCCGACCCGCAGAGGTCCGAATTTAAGAGGGGGCAAAGTTTGTACTTTCCCAAATTTCAAACAAGGCCCCATCTTCTGCTCAAAAAGCAAAAAACAAGCGCGTGCCCTGCATCAAACATGGTCCCCCCACCCGTCCGATTCCCCATTCAGACTCGTGGGCGCCAAAACTACCTCTCCACCACCGTGAAACCCCGGCGTCCTCCGTCCGCCACCCCATCCCACCCATCAACCGCCGCCTCCTCCATCACGCCGAGCCGATACCCCGACGCCGCCGCCCACCGCAACCTCAACCGCAACGCCTTCCACGGCTAGTAGTTGAAGCCGAGGCCGAGCCGTCTGCATTCGAGCCGCTTCAACCACGCCGCCTCAAGGCCACCGCTGCCGCCCAACTCGCCACCCTCCACCGCACCGGAGTTGTTCCTACGCCATCCTTCGCCGCCGGATCTGCTTCCTCCGCCGACATACGGCCACGGAAACACAGTCAACAATTTGGCCATGGGTTCGCCCAAGCTCGCACCTCCGTAACATCGGTTTCAGAAAAAGAAGAAGATCGGCGCGACATGTGGAGGTGACCACACCGCAACCGAAGAAGGTACTCTCTTCCTTATTCGCAAATCTTACGCCTCGCTTGCACGTATTCATCCCACGTAGACACTAGTCGACCGCTTCTTCTTGATACTAGATGTTCCTAGTAACTCGCGATGCACAAGGTTTCTCCTCATATACTATTTCACCTTAGCTAGAGGTCCGCCGCCTCAATTTCAATTTCTGCCAGTTGATTCCCAATTAACGGAAGATTCCCGGCGAACAGCGCTAGTACGACTATTACACCGGGAAGCAGCGCCTTGGTGTTTATCTTAGGGCGTGTGCAGCCTAGAGCTACCGGGCGCCCGATCCGGAGGTCGGCCGGGATTAAAGGGATGGCTCTGGGCGCCGCAAGCACGGCGGTGGTGTGAGGTCGATGGGAGGGCGGGCAGCGGAGGCACGGGTCTGGGCCGATGGTCGCCGGCGGTTCGAGAAAGATCGCCAACAATGATCAAGTGGAGGTAGACGAAGGCCATCCGCCTGCCTTATAGATCGGACGGTTCATTAAAAAATCGATCGACCTATTTATTTTCAATGATCGTTATCTTAGATATGACCACATGTGGTGGTGTGTCGAGGAGTACTTGCATTTCCTATGCTCATATATTACAAAATCATACGGAGTAGAATCTAATTTTGTTTGCCATGCAATGTTGTAGAGCTATCATATGTCTCCGTCATTTATTTTTCAGCCACCGCTATCTCGCTACTTTTACAGTGCACTAGTTCTGCACACACTTCACCCATACTCTCACTATTGTGTTTTTATGCAAGGGTATTTCAGAGTCTGCCGAAAGAGAAGCAAAAAAGAAAAGAGACAAGTCATGCCAGCTTTCTACGCGGCTAGGCACGGCACGTTACAGCGCTATAAAGGGTGTAGTGTCAGCAGATGGAGACGGTAAACGTTGATCTGGAGTTGATGACCTCGCTCGCAATGAACCACCATCCCAGGTGCTTGCTTTAACTTCGCGGTGTCATGTGGTTGCATGTTCCATATGGTGTCTAGCTTGTATTCAAAAGGCCGAAGTCGGTCTTTATTAAGATAAGGAAAGATATTTTTACATGAACCACCATCCCGTGAGCACCAGAAGACAAATAGTTAGTCGTGGCATCGCCGAGCCAAGGACAAGCCCAAAGAAAGACAGCATCACCGAAGCCAACTAAAAGCCGCGATGGTGGCGGCAGCCCGCCTCCCACCAGTGCTCTCGTGTCCTAGATGATCATGTTCACCACTCCAACGGATGTCTAGCTTGTATTGCTTCCAATTTGGTTAAATTGCATCCGCTTAGCTTACACATTATACCTTTGAATATGACATGCCTTTCGCTTTTGGTACATACTAGTACATCCTGTATTAACCATGTTCTTACATCAAACTAATGTTCTTGTGTATCCCTCATCAATCACTTATGATGAGGCAGTGCAGTGCAAGGGACTACTCCTCATTTAAAGAATGCAACGCCGCCTCCCGACATGATTCTCAAGAAATGTAAATGCTAGATGAAGATAGTGAACGAGCTCAGAGTTGATTACAACATTTCTACACTAGCATCGCAGTGCTTGCTCTAACTTGGCAGCGTGATATGTGGTTGCATGTTGCATATGGTGTCTAGATTGTAATTCTTCCAATCTGTTAAACCGCATGTGCTAGTCTCGCTTAGCTTATACTCCCGTAAATGTGACATTATACCAAGTAATGTGACATGCCTTCCTGTATTTAGTACATAGTACATCTGTCTATTAAGCATGTCCTTACATAAAACTATTGTTTTTTTGTATCTTGCATCAATGAATATGACGAGACACCTTTAGTATATGTAATGCGATATTAGTTGCATCTTTCGTATGATTTATAGCATGCGCTGCTTCTAATTTGTTGAAATTCCATTTATGATGGGACGCTTTTAACTTGGCAGAGTCATATTGGTTGCATCTTTCATGTGGTGTCTAGCTTGCATTGCTTCTTATTTGCTGGAATGGTTTCTGCTTAGTTTACACAAACAGCCAGAACATGCCATGTCATTCTGCTTTTCGTACATATTCCATCCTGGTATCATGTGTTTGCCTTACATCAAAGTAGTGATTGTCAGTATCATGCATGAATGAGTTCTGAAGAGAGAATTTTATTGCTTTTTCTTGTCGGTTTTACTTGACAATTCAAAATCAATAAAGCGGAAGGAAGTTAGCAAGGCAATGATAAAGGTGCTCCTTCCAAACGGAGGGCCTCTACAGCTTCTACCTCCACACCCCCAAGATGATTTCCAAGACAACACATGCATAGACACTCAACAAAGTTGTGTTTATGATGAGCACGCCTCCCTAGTGCAAGATCACCGGTGCTCCTCTAACTTGGCAATCGTTATATGTGGTTGCATGTTATGTGTGATGTCTAGCTTGTATTGCTTCTAATTTTGTTGAATTCCATCTCGCTTTTTACACATTATACTTGAATAAGACACGTGTTCCTGCTTTCTAGAACATACAATATCTATCTATCACACCATGTTCTTACATCAAATTACTATCTTGTGTAACCCTGCAACAATCACTTATCATAAGACACGTTTGACTTCGGAGTGTGATATAGGTTACATCTCACATTCTTTTCTATCTTGTACTACTAATTTGTTGAAATGGCACTTATGACGAGACAGTTTGAACTTGGTAGAGTGATATTCGTTGCATCTTTCATATGGGGTCTAGCTTTCATTGCTTCTAATTTGTTGAAATGCCTTCTCCTTAGTTTACACATCATAAGTTGTGAATATGCAATGTTGTGAATATGCAATGGCACTAATGACGAGAGACCTCTAACATGGTAGTGTGATGTTGTTTGCATCTTGCATATGATTTATTTCTTGTACTGCTTCACATTTGTTTAAACGCCATTTATGATGAGACACTATTAACTTGGCAGAGTGATATTTGTAGCATCTTTCATATGGTGTCTACCTTCCATTGCATTGCTTCTAATTTGGTGAAATGTCTTCTTCTTAGTTTACACATCATAGTTCTGGTTATCTCTTCCGTCCTGTTTTTCATACATATTACATCCTCCTATCATGTGGTTGTCTAACATCAAAGTTCAGTTCGTCTGCATCACGCATCAATTTGTTCTGAAGAACTAAATTTTTATTCGCTTTTTCTTGTCGGCTTGACTTAACATGGCATGTAAAGAGGAAGAAACATGTAATGGCAGGAATGAGAAGCGGATGAACTCCTCAGAGATTCTCACGGTACTGATGGTGCAATAGAAGGTGAAAGTCTAGTGGAAAATTCTACAAACATGGCATCCCATGCTACACGAGCTGCAAAAAAAGCCAAACAAAAACAAATAGCTGCCACCAAACAAGCAGAGACAGCCCTAGTTCTTGCAACACCTACCATAGTTGTCGGTGTCAAAACCGGCGGATCTCGGGTAGGGGGTCCCGAACTGTGCGTCTAGGCGGATGGTAACAGGAGACAAGGGACACGATGTTTTTACCCAGGTTCGGGCCCTCTCGATGGAGGTAAAACCCTACTCCTGCTTGATTGATATTCATGATATGGGTAGTACAAGAGTGGATCTACCACGAGATCAAGAAGGCTAGACCCTAAAAGCTAACCTATGGTATGATTGTTGTTCGTCCTATGGACTAAAACCCTCCGGTTTATATAGACACCAGAGAGGGCTAGGGTTACACCAGGTCGGTTACAATGGTAGGAGATCTACATATCCGTATTGCCAAGCTTGCCTTCCACGCCAAGGAAAGTCCCATCCGGACACGGGACGAAGTCTTCAATCTTGTATCTTCATATTCTTGGAGTCCGACCGATGATGATAGTTCGGCTATCCGGACACCCCCTAGTCCAGAATCCTCAAGAGTCTCTTTAACCAGGCTTCAATGACGACGAGTCCGACGCAGACATTGTCTTCGGCGTTGCAAGGCGGGTTCTCCTCCAAATTCCATGTGCTTGCCGAATAGTGTCTGGCTTCCCCATAAATGTTGCGCTCCTTGGCTTCTACGCCCAATAATGGCCCTCTTCCACGTGTCGTACGAATGCGAAAGGCCAGGGTATTTTCACCTCACGCCCGCCTCCATTCTGCACATTGCGGGCTTCGTAGCTCTTTGCGAGTTGTTCCTGGGCATCGAGCCCCATTTTGCGCTGTGGAAGAGGTTGTTTTGCCTCGTACCCCGTTCTCACGAGGGGTCGATATATCAAGTGAGCGGAGCTGAAATATGGCGCATCGCCGGGACCGGATATCTATCCGGAACCCCAAAGAAGGCGTCCGAAGATTGGCCTTCGGAATGGTTTTATGTGGAAGATGCTCCACTGCCGGACCCAGTTCGGATCAGCCTCCCGGAGTTCAGCAACGCTCCTCTGAAGAGACGCCTGAGTTGGCGCCCACGGAGCCCTCAACAGGAGGATGACAGGAGCGTCCATTATCTGATGGGCCGGATAAGGTTGCTGGCTCATTCCGGATTGACCATGATTGGAGTCATGGCCACGTGCATTATGCGAGGGGTGCGGCTGCTCCAATATAGGGGCCACCCCATGTGGGATTTCAACGGGGAGAACGACGCCACCCGTCATGGCCGCAAGGGGCCAGGATCGGCCGCCAATCTGGTGAAGATCCTGTCCGGCTTGTACAAGGGGGAGAAAGAGGACTTCCTCCAAACGAGCCCATTGAACGGATTCTCCATGAATAACCCTCAGAGCTGGGTAAGCGGACGTTTATTCATCCGATCCGTGCTTTCAAAGTTAAGTGTCTTACTTTATGATTTCGACGCAGGAACTGTGCCGGGATGTGGAGGGTATACACACCGCCCACAACCCGAGGATCCGGGAGATCCCTTGATCCGCCTCCAAGAGGATCCGACATAAAGGTGGAGCTGATTGACGGGTGTTCCACCAGCTTAGCATGGATAATGCTCTAGTCGCCATTACGGCCGACTACCCCTGTCTCGCTCTCCGCTTCCTGTAACTATGACCGGAGCCCTAACACCATTGCTTCGTCCGTGCTTATTTCTGACCACCGCATACCAACGATGTCTCGCAGGAGGTGCCTTCAAGGCGGGAAGTTGATCCGCGGCAATCGACCAACCAGGGTCGGTTCAGCCAAAGCGGAAGAGGGTGCGGTGCGAATTGAAACGTCGCCAAGAACGGTATGGCACGCCATCTGTTTTAAGGAAAAGACCCACATGAAGTATATTGATGTTTTGACTTTTCCAGAGAAAGAGCGCCACCGGATCGCGTGCCCGGAGAGGTTGCCAACCAAGCCTCCGCCAGCCAGTGCTCCAACACCTGGTCCAGTAGGGGAGGCGAAAGCGCAAGGCGCGAGCCGGATGCTCCTCCAACGGAGGATGCCGACAGTGCTGTCCGCCACCAGTGTCCGAGGTGGAGAGCACCATGAATCACAGCGCCGCGGACAGTTCTTCGTGACGCTGTTTCTCCCGGAGGCGTTGAGTGCCTTTAACGCTGGAGATGCGCACTGCGTGCCGCCAAGATGGTTTAACCAGAGCCACGGAGCAAGATGTAAAAGACATACGGGTAAGGGATTTTAATAGTTGTATATGCCAAGAGTCCCTTAGACTTAAAGTAGTTGACATAACTGATTTAAGGATCATTTGATATGCAGGATCTTACGGAGAAGAATACCCAATTGTCCCAGAGCTACAATAAAGGTAAGGCCCAACTTGAGGTCATAGTAGCCGCAGGAGGAGACATAGAGACCCTCCGTAAACACATATTTCAAAAAGACAAGCGGTAGCGGCGTATGATAAGTCCGACAATAATATTGGTGATGTTGCCGGACTTGATCCGGACAAGCAACAGCTATCGGCCACCAAGGCCAGCGAGAGGGTGCTTATGAAGGTGCAGCAGGAGAGGAACAAACTCCAAGATGCCCACACCCAGCTTGGAGAAGAGCTAAAAGGTGTTCGGGCCTAGCTGTTTGGCTCCGTGAAGGAGAATCAACGGCTTCGTCGCGGCATCTACAGTAAGTGCTTGAGCAAACTCTTTTGAAAAAGAAGAGTTCGGCGAGGAAGTCGATTGACAGAAATGTGTCTGTAGGTGTGCTCACAGGTCGCCCTGCAGAGGAAATGCCCGGTTCAACGGGTGACCAACTTCCCGAGCTGCTGCAACTGCACGAACGTGTTCGTCAGGCGATGAGTGCCGTCGCCCAGGCCTTATGGCCGTCCGTCTCTGTCACGCCCAATACGCGATACGATCCTAAAGAGACTCGATGGTCCCACCAAGGATAGAACCGCATATTGAAACGCTTTTGCAAGGTGGATATCATTACATCAACATTACATAATAGATGGGGATACATACAAAAGACATACAATGCCACACGAATACAACATCATCATACAAGAGATCAACATCCGACTACGGATGGAACACAAACAGAAGCTCAAACAACATCCACCCTGCTAGCCCAGGCTGCCGACCTGGAACCTATCCCCTGATCGAAGAAGAAGCAGAAGAAGAACTCCAAAACAAGCGTGCATCGCCTCGGCCAAGATCATCGCGATAACCTGTACCGCAACTGTTGTTGTAGTAATCAGAGCCATGAGGACTCGGCAATCCCATTACCATGGGTATCAAGACTAGCAAAGCTTAAAGGGAAAGGAAGGGGTAAAGTGGTGAGGTTGCAGCAGTGACTAAGCATGTATGGTGGCTAACATACGCAAATAAGAGCGAGAAGAGAGCAAGCGGAATGGTCGTGAAGCTAGTAATGATCAAGAAGTGATCCTGAACTCCTACTTACGTCAATCATAACACAGAAACCGTGTTCACTTCCCGGACTCCGCCGAGAAGAGACCATCACGGCTACACACGCCGTTGATGCGCTTTAATTCGGATCGTGTCAAGTTATCTACAACCGACATTAACAAATTCCCATCCGCCACATAACCGCGGCACGGCTCTCGAAAGTTTATACCTCGCAGGGTGTCCCAACTTAGCCCACGATAAGCTCGCGATCAACGGCGATATACCTTCTCCGTGAAGACCCGATCGTCTCGAATCCGGTTTACAAGACATTTCGACAATGGTAAAACAAGACCAGAAGACCACCCGATGCGCCGACATCCCGATAGGAGCTGCACATATCTCGTCTCGTGGCAACACCGATAAGCGAAGCGCATGTGTACCGACGTAACCCAAGTTGCTAAGGGATGGTCCCGATGGTGTTCTAGTTTGGACCAACACTTAGACAAGCATTGGCCCGGGGGGGCTATAATAAAGATGACCCTCGAGAGAGCGACTCCCAAGGGAAAAGTAGGTGGTGGTGAGGCAAATGGTAAAACCAAGGTTGGGCCTTGCTGGAGGAGTTTTATTGAAAGCGAACTGTCTAGGGGGTCCCATAAATCACCCGACCGCGTAAGGAATGCAAAATCCGTGAACATAATACCGGTATGACGGAAACTAGGGCGGCAAGAGTGGAACAAAACACCAGGAATTAGGCCGAGCCTTCCACCCTTTACCAAATATATAGATGCATTAATAATATAAGAGATATTGTGATATCCCAACATAACCCTGTCCACCATGGAGCAATCTTCAACTTCAACTGCAACTAGCAACGCTATAAGAGGGGCTGAGCAAAGCGGTAACATAGCCAAACAACGGTTTGCTAGGAAGGGTGTCAAAGGTTAGAGGTTCATGGCAATTTGGGAGGCTTGAAGAACAAGTTATAGGAAGCGCAACATAGCGATAGAACGAAGCAACTAGCATAGCAATGATAGTAGTGAGATCCAGGGTAGCGGTCATCTTGCCTGAAATCCCGCAATGAAGAACAACGAGTCCATGAAGAAGATGAATCCACGAAGACAAAGCAAGCGTAGACGAACGAATCCTCACGATCGCAACGAAACGAGAACTATCGAGAAGAAGCACACAACATGGTAAACACACCACACAATAACAAGGCATGATGCTCAACCAAGTATGATGCATGACAAAACTAAATGAGGCTACTCATGGCAAGAGATGATGCAAACAAGAACAACACATCAAGGCAAGTTTAAATGAGGCCGGAAACAACATATAACAATTCCGGTAAGTCCTCATATGCAAATTTTGAAATTGGTCCAGAACTGAATAAACCTTACGTTCAAGTTTTTAAACAGCAAGTTAAGATGCACGAAGATGATCTACACGAGATTCTAGTCAAGTTACATATAAAGTTCATTTAGTTCGGAGCTACGGCCTAGAAGATATGAGCAAAACAAGTTCAGCATGGCATTGATGCAAAATGCAGACAAACATCAAGCAAACACACCAAAACAAGGATGCAACATGATAATATGGAACTGCATGCAAAATCAAGCAAGTTCCATATAAAGCACACTCAAAACGGAGCAACGGTTCAACACATACACTCTATACAAGACATAACAACAATCTGTCCATAAAAGCAACTAGGCATCTAGCAAGCATCAAAACAACAAGCTACAGCATCTCAACGTGAAAACAAAAGGCATGGGCATGATGTACAGGTAAAGCATGACAAAACATGAGCACTGAGCTATCTCCAGAAACAACTAGAACAAGCTCAAAAATACATGGAAAGATTGCAAATTATAACAGTTTCAGGCTTAGCAGAAAATAACATCAGGTTGCAATGTTTATAGCTATCAAACAACATGTTACAGGAACTTAACATGGCAAACAAAGGCATGGCATGAATCTACTAATTGCATAGAACAAAAGTCCTTTACTGACCATGAGCCAAAAAGGATCAGAAGATATGATGGCACCCATGTAGACATGGCAAGTTATATGACAGATTCATACATGGCAGGAACAACAATAAGTAGGCATGTTGGTGAGCTTTAATCACTCACCACAGAGCAATACATGGCATGGCAACGCAACCAACAGCAAGAATACATGTTTATGAAGCTAAGCATGGCAAGAGCAAGTTCATAGGGTGCATGGATTACTAGAATAGCACATGGCCAAAACTGAACTTCATGTTAACAGGCTGACAGCAACATTATTTAGCAAGTTTGGAGCAAGATAAAAACATATTACAGCAGGCTAAAATTGCAACCAGGGGCATGAATAGATAGAGCAAGACATGTATAACAAATCATCCTTAGTGAACATCTCCAGATTATGCATAGATTGACTTGTAGCAGCAGGTTTACATAGCAACAAAATATAACAGGATCTGTCAGAAAACAAAGAACAAGTAGTACCCTACTTAACAAGCTCGATGCACTCAAGATAAGACTCACAAAAATACATGGATAGCACCCCTGTAAAGATGGCATGGCATAGTTCAAAACACATGTAGACATCAACCTCATAGGATGCACACATCAAACATGGCAAAAATGACAAATGAGCATGTTATAACAGTTTCAGCAGATTAACATCACATAGCACTATTCCAACAGCATTTCGGGCATCAAGATGAGCTCAAATGAAAATGATGCAATGGAATGAAATGAAGTACTCGTTGAGACGAACAATTTGACATATTACACGCACGAAACGGAGCAGTATGAATGGAGTTATGATGCGATGAACATGGCATGATAATGCAAATATTTCGGGGACTTGGCCAAATTTCTCACCCCGGGGAAAAAGTCAACGGCGGCGCGGGGTACGAGGATGGACGGAGAAGGGGCCGGGGACGGGCGCGGTCGGCGGATCCGGGCCGGATCTCGCTGGATCCGGCCGTAGGAGAGCAGATCGGGCCGGCTCCGGGCGGCGCCGGCGAGAGGAGACGGCGGGCGACGGGGACGGAGTCCGCGAAGCGGCGGCGGAGAGAGCGCGCCGCGCCCGCCATGCAGCGGGCGGCGGGAGGCCGCGGCGCGAGGTCGGCGAGGCACCGCGCCGAGAGCTGGCGAAGCGGCGCCACGGGCGGCGGCGGAGCTTGGCGCCGGGCGGCGGCGGAGGCGGCGGCGCTGGCGCGGGCGGCGGTCGCGGGCGGGCGAGCGGGCCGCCTCGCTCGGCAGGCTCGCATGTGGCGCGCGATGGAGAGAGGAGGCCGGGCGCCACGGCAAACGCGGGTTCGCGGGAGGGCGGCGGCGGACGTGTCCGGCCGCCGGGCGGACATGTCCGGTGGCGGCGGGGAGGATTTTGCTAGGGTTCGGTCCGGGATTTCGGGGGAGATGCCATATTTATAGGTAGAAGGAGGTGGGAGTGTCCAAATGAGGAGCGGTTTTCGGCCACGCGATCGTGATCGAACGGCGGAGGGCATGGAGGGGAGTTTGCTGGGTTTTGGGCCACTTTGAAGGGGTGTTGGGCTGCAAAACAACAGGGGCTTTTGCGGTTACCCGGTTAACCGTTGGAGTACCAAACGACCTCCAAATGGCACGAAACATGACAGTCCTACCGGTGCTATACCAAGGCCGCTTGGCAAACCTCGGGCCATTCCGAGAACGTTTAACACCCACTCACAACAAGAGACAAGAGGGGGACGCCAGGGAACATAGGAGTGCCGTATTGCAAAACGGACAACGGAGAAAATTCTCGGATGCATGAGACGGACATGTATGCAAAATGAAATGCACATGATGACATGATAAAATGCAACACGCAAGCAAATGACATGGCAACGACGGCGAATAACTAGCAGACACCTGGCGCAACGAATCCGGGGCGTTACAACACTCCTCCACTAACAAGAGATCTCGTCCCGAGATCTTAGGACCGAGACGGAAGGGAAAAGGGATGAGGTGAAACAAGAACTCAAGAGAGGAAGCAAAGAATCCTGAGCACCCGAGAAGAAGAGAGGAACGACGAGACCGACGAGAATCGAAAACTCAAGGAACCAGATAGACTATGCAACACTCCGGTTAGAACGAGATAAGAAACGAATAAGACTCAAAGGATTTAGGCAGAACTCTGACTGAACATGGAAGGAATAGAACATGAACTTGAGAGGATGGAATGATACTTGATGAAGACATGACACAAAACCTCCGAAAAGAATTGAAAGAGTTGAATGAAAAGAACTTAGAAGGAAGGATTGAATGGAGTTGTTGAGAAAATCAACAATGAAAGAATACGTTTGTGGTGGTCTTATAGGTGACATCTCAAGATCATAAGATGATAATCGACCACAAACGGAAATGATTGG